>JASDDO010000019.1:353115588-354365588 GCA_030015575.1 Agapanthus africanus
CGAGGTATACTGCCGAAGAGTTGGCAGTTCTTGCCCTTTCTGACCAGGTTCTCGGCATCCAGGTGTAACTTCGGCCATTAGTACCTTTGGAGCAGCGTCTTCTGGACCAAGGTGCGTGGTCCTTGGTACGCTCCCCCGACCCCTTCATGAATTTATCGCAGAACATAGTTAACCTCGTGAGGGTCGATGCATCAGAGCAGAGGATGAGTGTACGACTTCTTGTATAGGTTTCCATTTCTCCGGACGAAGTGGCGTGTTTTTGCCCGTAGCCGGCGAGCTTCTCCTAGGTCTTCGGGGAGTACACCGTCTTTCAGGAACTCCACGAGGGGTTTCTTCCAATCTTGGCTTTCTTCTTGGGTTGCGTAGATCTGGAGCGTTACCTCTCCTTCTTCTACGCTGGGTCGTGGCAAGACTTCGAAGAGGATGTTTCTTTTACGGGTGGCCGGGTAGGAAGAAGTGAGCTTGCTCAAAGCGTCTGCCCGGGTGTTCAAGTTCCTGGGGATCTGTTCCACTTAGACTTTTTCAAAATTTCTCCAAAGCTTTTTTACCCCGGCTAGGTATTTTATCATGAGCGATTCCCTGGCATCAAAACGCCCGGTTACCTGGCCGACGACCAATGCAGAGTCGCTGCGAATTCTGATGGTCTTCAGTCTTACACCAGAGGCGATTCGCAGCCCTACAACCAAAGCCTCGTACTCCGCGGTGTTGTTTGATGCTCTGAACCCGAGCTTTAAGGAGTATTCCATTTCAGCTTCGTCCGGACCGCGGATGATCAGGCCAGCCCCGCTCCCTTTTTCGGTAGAGGATCCGTCCATATAGAGCACCCATCCACGTAGAGCACCCAATCCAGGATGGGGCCAGGCACCTCTTTGATCGAGGGTCATGGTTCGGGGCCCCAGGTCGGCGCTTCTTCTTTAGTGGGGATGGTGCATTCAACAACAAAATCCGCCAAGACTTGTGCTTTGATGGCTTGTCGGGGGCGGTATTTGATATCGAATTAGGATAGTTCCCACCTCCACTTCTCCAGTCGTCCTGATGACTCGGGGGAGGAGAGGATCGACCCTAAAGGTCGCTCGGTGAGGACGAGGATCGTGTGCTCTTGAAAATAGTGTCGAAGCTTCCTGGAGGCGACGACAAGTGCCAGGACTATTTTCTCTATAACCGGGTATCTGGTCTCTGCATCCTTGAAGACATGGCTCACATAATAGACCGGCCTCTGTACGCCCTCGCTTTCTCTGACAAGCACCGAGCCTGCATCTTGGTCGGAGATGGCCAGATATAGCAATAGTTCGTCACCCTCGACTGGTCGGGTGAGTAGCGGTGGGGTCGCTAGATGCGCCTGGAGTTGTTCGAAAGCGCTCTGGAACTCCTCAGACCATTCGAACTTGGGTATTTTCCTTAGGGCTCTGAAAAACGAGAGGCACTTCTCCTCGGATTTGGACATAAAGAGACTCAGGGCAGCGACCCTTCCCGTGGGTTGCATGATGTCAACATTGTTCTTAGGCGTTGCCATGTTGATGATAGTGCTGATCTTTTCGGGATTTGCTTCGATTCCTCGGTGGGTTACCATGAACCTGAGGAACTTCCTACTGGTGACTCCGAACGCGTACTTGGCTAGATTCAGTTTCATTTTGTACTTGCGCAGGACGTCGAATGTTTCGCCAAGGTCTTTAGTGTGCCCAGCTGACGAGGTGGATTTTACGAGCATGTCGTCGATGTAGACTTCCATATTTCTGCCAATATAAGATTTGAACAGCTTATTGACCAGGCGCTGATACGTGGCCCCGGCATTCTTGAGTCCGAAGGGCATCACTTTGTAGCAGTATACCCCCCGATCAGTGGTGAAGGCGGTAAGTTTTTCGTCGGCCGGATTCATCCTGATTTGATTGTAATCAGAGAAAGCATTCATGAAGCTCAATAATTCATGGCCGGCCGAGCTGTCTACCAGCTGGTCTATCCGAGAGAGGGGATAGTTATCTTTGGGGCAGGTCTTGTTCAAATCCGTGAAATCGACGCACATGTGCCATTTCCCGTTTTCCTTCTTGACCATGACCACGTTCGCCGGCCAATCCGAGGAGTCCACGTTTCTGATAAATTTAGCGGTGAGTAGTCGATCCACTTCATCTTCTATTGCCTTTTTCTTGGCCGGCGCAAAGCTTCTCTTCTTTTGTCGGATGGGCTTTGCTTTCGGATCGACCCCGAGCTTGTGGGAGATCACTCTAGGGTCGATTCCGGCCATGTTCGCCGGCGCCCAAGCGAATACGTCCGAGTTATCTCGGAGGAACCGGATCTGGTTCTCACGGTGATCCCCAGTCAGGAGTGAGCCGATTTGGACTGTCCGGCCATCGACCCCTTCTTTGAGAGGGACTTCCGTCAATGCTTCAACCGGGGCACCTCTAACCTCCCTTTGGTCATCGTGGGTGTCTAAAGACCCTGGGAAGTCAGGCGTGCGCTCAAAATCGTCGCCTTGCTCTCTGGTGGTAGACGTCGAGGTAAGGCAAACCTTAGCGGTTTGCTGGTTTCCATAAGCCCGGCCTATTCCCCCTTTATCCTGAGGGAATTTGAGCGCAAGATGATAAGTCGAGATCTGGGCCCGGAAAGCATTTAAGGTAGGACGCCCTAAGAGAATGTTGTAGGACGAAGGGACCTTGGCGACGAGGAAGTCCACCGGTATGGTTCACGTATTTCCCGCTTCTCCGATGTTGAGGAGGAGGATGACCAATCCTTCGGCAGGGATAAAATGATTGATGAACCCAGAAAGGACATGGGAGGTAGGTCGGAGGTTGGATGGTCCTAGCCCCATACACTGGAAACAATCGTGGAACGGGATATCCGCTGAGCTCCCTGAGTCAACCAATATCCTCTGGACTTCGTAACGGTGGACTCTGGCCGTTATCACGAGAGGGTCATTGTGGGGGAGCGATATGCCGTGGAGGTCTTCATCTGTGAAAGTGATCGGCTCGTCCCTCCTGCACCTCTTGTGTGGCATACCGCTTGTACCCTCGATAGGGAGGATGTGGTGGTTCCCCTCGCTTTCTCGAGCTGGATCCGAAGTAACAACCATGATCTGCCCGATCGTTAATTCCTTGGGAAATGTTTGGTCATTTTGCTCCCGCTCCTCCTGCCGCTTGTCCCGCAGGTACTTCGCCAGGTGGCGTGAGCGGATCAACTCCTCGATGTAGTCATGGAGTTGTTTGCAGTTCTCTGTCGGGTGACCCTGCGACCTGTAGAAGGCACAGTATGGGCCACGGAGTCGCTTGCCTGCACTTTGGGTGACGGGCGGTAACTTGAAGAACCTCTCACCCTTAGCTTCCTCCAACTGCTCGGTCTGAGAGATGTTCAGGGGAGTGTACTCCTGAAACCTCAGGGAGTAAGGCTTCGAATGATCGACCTTCTTCTTCTCCTCCCTGTCCCTTTTCTTTCTGTCTGCCTGATCGGCTCGGGGCAGGTTTGAGTTTACCTCGGACTCGAGTTAGGTTTCCCGCTCGGTCCAGGCTTTTACTTCGGCCATGGTCTTAGGTTGCGCTAATGCAAAAGAGCGGAGCCACTCTTTATGTCTAAGACCCGACCTCAGTGCGCTGATGACTGTTTCATCGCGGTGCTCGGGGATCTCGAGGAGGGCGTTATAGAAGCGGGTGACATATCCTTTGAAGGATTCTTTGTCTCCGTTCTTGATGGCGAACAGGTAGTCGAGTGTCCGTTTTTATCGTCGATTCCCAATGAAGTGACCGAGGAAATGGGTGTCCAGTTCGTCGAAAGTTGAGATGGAGCGTGGCATCGGAACCAGTCCCGGCCAGCCCGGATAAGGGTGGTTGGGAAAGCTCGGCATTGAGCCGCGTTGGAGTTATCCTGGAAGCTCATGTCCACCGTAAATGCGTCTAGGTGGTCCTTCGGGTCGGATTTCCCGTTGAAGAGGGCCACTTTGGCGGCTTGTTCCTGGACGAGACGTGCTCGGCATGTAGCTCTTCTGTGAAGGGCTTCGTTAGCAAGTCGGCGAAGTACCTGGCTCCTTCGCCGGACGTGTGGCCATTCCTTCGTATGCTTTCGATCTTCTTCTCGAGGGCTTCAAGCCGGTGGTGGTACCCTGAGGATTCTGCATGGTCGGAGTGGTGGCTACCCCCGCTCCGGGTCTGTGAGATGGTGCGGCTTCGATTTTGCTCCATCAATTGTCTCAAATCCTCGGGTGAGGCCCTTCTCGAGTAGTCCCTGCACTCGTCGTTCGCACGACTCGGGGAAAGTGGGGGCATCGGTCATGCCTGGAAGCAGGCGAGCTGACCGACACCTCCTCCGGGGGAGAGAGTGCACAGTGGGTATTGGAGTGACAGCCCAGTTTCTCTGAGATCGTGGCGTGGAGCTGTCTGGCGCCCAATGGGTCATGGAATCAATCGCCGCATGCAGATCAAGGTTGCCAGAGTCGGCCCGCCGGCATTCGGTAGCATTGAGATGAGGGTGAGTGAGCTCGAGGGCTTAAGTGTGCCCCTCCGTCCTCCTACAGACGTCGTTATCCCGGGGAGGGGGAGCCGCGGTTTGGTGAGTGGGGCCCGCCGCTTGAACGCGAACGAAGGCATCCACCAGTGATGTGAGCCTGTCTATCCGGATGGATAAGACGTTGATGGCGTTGGGAGGGAGAGACGAGCCGCTCCCACCTCCGTTATGGCGGCTCGTGTTCGGACCATCGCGGTTGTCGCTCGCCATCGGGTTGAGGGTGGAAGATCAACTTATGGGTGGAAGCTTCTGAAGCGTTCCCATAGACGGCGCCAACTGATGGAGGCTGAGATCTCCTTCAGATGTTGTTCTCCGTCGATCCTGTGATGGCAGTCTTTGACGGCTGAGATTTGTTTTTGAAGTTGTTAAGTGTGGATCTTAATGGGTTGGTATTTGACGCTGAGCTACCTACAAAGAAGTCCTAGGGTGGGTGACCACTGTAGGATCCTCCGACGATCAAGTTAGTGCTGAGGTATAAGTGCAGAGTAGCGGCGTATTGGAAATGAGTACGAGTTCGAGTTACCCGAGTCGTCTGAGAGAAGGGTTTATATAGGGGTCGCGTGGAGCAAGCAGGCGCCAGATCTTTGCCGTCAGTTACGCCTCAGCGTTATTCTCGTCTTGAATGGCGGGATGCGCCCATTAATGGGGGGATACGCCTATTAATGGGGGATGCGCTAGCGTAGAACGCGGATCGTGGGGAGGCGGATATCTCGTCCTGGCGATATACGCGGAGCCGTTGCGGGGCGTATGGGGTCCGCGTTCTTGATTGATCGGGAGGGAAACCGAGGAAGCTCAGCATATCAGGAGCTCGGAGACGAGCCGGGTGGCCGAGGAAGCTCGGCATGTCAGACGGCTCGGAGACGAGCAAGGAGACTGAGGAAGCTCGGAGACGAGCTGTTGGTGGTTTCCTAGATGAAGGCGGAATGTATTCAGGGAGGTCTACCGAAAGGTCGGATACGTTTCTCGAGAAGGGGATCCCGAGAGATGTCCCTGATGCAACTCATTTATTCCAACTCCGTAGCCTTCGGGACACGTCATCCACCACGTGTCGTAATCTGGAGAGATTCCACTTGTGAGTATCATCAGAAAGTTTCATTCTTGTTGATGTGTAGAAGTTGAATAGATTGCTAACTATGGAAAGGGTCCATATGCATCTCTCATGCATACTTCTTTGTATAATCACATTTTGCATAAATTATCACGCGGCTGTATTTTGGGGGTTTAGGGTTTTGTTTTGCCAATTGAAAAGTAAAAATGAGAAACTTAATTAGAACTATATATATTTGTTCTTTTTAGGAGTTTAGAAATTTTAGTTTCTCTTCTTGGCGGCGTTATGAGCAACTTGCTTATCTTTACTATTATAATCCAAACTCATGAGGGAATATCAAAAACTCTTATTTTTTCCATAGAAAAATGCAAAAAATAAAAAGAAAAATCCATGAGAGGATTCTAGAGTGAAAGCATGTCATGTCATTCACTTATATACATATTATTACTTTTATACTCCTCAACAATACTCACTACAAAATATCTTCTCTTTAAAAATGAACAAACTTAATTAAAAAGTCTTTAAATCAATGATCCTCAAGGAAGCGTAAAAAATCAATGATCATCAAGGAAGCATAATAAATCAATGATCATTGTTTTTTGGGACAAATACCATGAACTTTATTGATCGTATCAAAGCGGCATGAATTACCCCGTGTTACCATAAATCGCTAAACTGCTAACGCATTACAATTTGGAACCATCGTTCTCAATTCGGATACACTAGCACTCCGGATTGAAAGAATTATCGTTACGGTCAAAACTTAAGTTAAATGTGGCATATAATCATGTTTTTGTTATATCATACTTAAAAATATTTAATTTTTAGAAAAATAAGTTGTATTATATTTATGTATATTATACATAAATACACACATACATACAAACGGTCCAAAAAACATTTGATTTTTTAGTGGTTCGTTGTCCATCTCATATAAGTGATTTAGGATGTATGCTATTTTGAGCACATAGTATTTGTGCTATTTAAGATTCAATGGTGGCCAGTAGGGTCAAACAGGGGCTCATGGTGTTGTGATCTTGATGCGAGATTAGGGTTCATAAATAACACTAAAATAGCATGGAAGCAATAACACTCATCCTAAATCCTCTATATAAGCATATGAAAGAGGACTACCTTTATCGAATCACGCTCCACAACAAGCGACGTTTCGTGTTTCCGTTTTTGTTTTGCGTTCCGAAACGTTCCGCGTTTCAGGTAACGTAAGAATTACGTTGCTTGTTGCACGGAGATACTTGTCTTTCTAAATTTCCGTAGAAGTCACACGACCGATAAGGACCAACATTTGTAGCTTCTTTAAAGTTGAAGAGCTACCTTCACTTGAGATTGAGCAATGAAAGCGATAGTGTATCTTTATTTGAATATTAATAAATAAGCTTGATATATCCTAATTTGGAATGCGGTTTCTTGCCGCAAGGCTTAGAGAAGATTTCTTGTGCACCGTTGCCTCTGGTGCTTTATTCATGTCCAAATCCTCTCTCTTCATCCCTTTTGG
Organism: Agapanthus africanus; assembly: GCA_030015575.1. NCBI lineage: Eukaryota > Viridiplantae > Streptophyta > Magnoliopsida > Asparagales > Amaryllidaceae > Agapanthus > Agapanthus africanus. The sequence goes on from JASDDO010000019.1 coordinate 353,122,635, forward strand.
CAATTCCCATTCAAAGGCATACAACAAACTAGCAAGCACAATCTCCACCACTGCGACTCCAAATTAAATCGCAACCAAATGGTATGAACTCAAAATCCTGTCCTTTGAAATCAATAGAGCTATTCATGAATCTATCAGGTATGAACTCTTCTGCATCTTCCCATTCTTTAGGATTTCTTGCTGGTCCCCATGCATTGACATAAATGTGAGTACCTGAATAACAATCTATCATTCTGAGCTGCAAGAGCAATAATTTAAGGAATAAGGTTATAGGGTTCTTCTTGTTCTTGTTGCTGTTATATCAATTAGAGAATATAAACACAGTAAAGCCTAGGAAATTAACGCACAATTTATGAAGAAGGTGGAGGAGAATGGATTAAGTTACCATAAGCACTGCCTTGATGTTAGTCTTAGTAAGATTGCTTGCATCCTTTTGCAGCCGAAGCAAAACATCAACGATGTCTTCATGCTCATTCTCAATTGTCGTCCTCTTAGGATCAAGATGCTCCTCAATAACCTGCTCATAGATCGCGTCGTGCTCGCTCACATTCTTCTCAGTATGATGAGAAGAGCCATTATTGAGAGATGGAGAAAATATAAGGGCAAGATTCAATACCTTAATACAATACAAAACTAGTTAGAATTATGATTAGATAGTTTAATTGTAAGCTTTAAGGGTTTTTTCTTTATCATACATCACCCCTAAAACTTATCTATTTCCATATAGCAGCCTAAACTTGATATTTCCATTAATCACATCCAAAACCTCACCATTATTCAAATAACACCGTGTTATCATTCACATTCTATCTATCAGAGTTGATGTCCTGATTCCGTGTTAGCTTAGTTGCTTAATTATGACACTCATTAAAACTCAAGGTGTCATTCTGCTCTCCGTCTTTTCTGACAGAGGAAGGTACAAATTGTTAATTTTCACCATTCGAATTTCAGCGACTACAATGCAACTATTACAAAATATAAAATTCTGAAATTGTTAGTTTAAGTTTACTGCAATGTTGATAAAAACCTGTTACTCGTTATTTTAGGTTACGTTACATAACTCAACCTATTTGCTATGTAACTGAACCGTATAACCTAAATACAAAGTAACATATGATATTTACGTTATTTCTATAAATAGCTTACGTTACGCTGTGATTTGATAGCAATATCATAGCCTACGCTATTTATAAATAAGATTTTACATCATTAAACTGGATTTGAACCGCAATAGATGAAGGAATTCATATTTATATAACACATCCTCCAACTTTCAATTCTCCATTAGTTATTCATAAAAAATCTAGTTGCACTCGATTACTTTGAACATCTAAGCATGAATGTAAACTTGTTAAATCGAAAATTAGGAATCTCTTACGTTAATTCTAGTAGGTTTTATATTATTTTCTTAACTCTTTCAGTTTTAAAACTATTTTTACTTGAATTGTTGATCTACGACAATGTCAACTAAGACATACCGATAATCCCTTGTTTTCCAGGAGAAGAAATGCTTTTCAGATCCAAGTCAGCATGACCTAACAATTTAATTAATTTTGAAATTGCTTTAAACAAAGCTATGATAGCTTAGAGATGCGAACGGAAATTAAATATTATATCAAAAGTTAAAACTAACATGAATTTGAAGTTACTGAATTGATAGAATTGTAACATGAACTAGTTCCAACCTTTAAGTCCTTTTCTTTATTCTAGTGCCTGACAAAAGCATTGATCAGCAACTGATCAAAGTCAATAAATGTATCTTTCAACATAATATCAAATCAGAACTATAAGAATACATAAACGTTTCTTGTGACAATAATCTTTATTGAAGTATAAAATTAAGCCACATATTTTGTCGTGTCATTATAAGGCATGACAATTAATGCAGGATAGAGACATCAGAACACCACAAGTTTTAGCATAGTTAGCATAATTTCATTTCACTATTGCACATAATTAGCTTTATATCATAATCCACAACTTTATTCTAGTTCAATTCGAAATTATCACTTGTCACAAAATGTCTTAACTTGCTTCAAAACACAGTGTGGCATTTTACCAAAAATTTCTCTCTACTACTGTTGGTATTGGTTGGAAAAATTAAGTTTGAGGATGGATTGCTTGCAAGTTGATTTTTTTTGTCTATGCATGGCTAATGTGAAATAGCTTGTGCACGCAATTGATTTAAGAAAATATTTCATTTTAGCATTCACTCATCTATCTGAGAACCTGAAATGCTATCCATGTCCATTTTTTTTAGCTGTTTTGAGATTATGAGTTTTGTGGAAAGATTTTAAACAATTTGATTGGAAAAATATAAATGTTACTATTTTGATAATTCCCCATGCGTTGACATAAGCAAGCGCGTTTGGTAAAATATCATAAACTCCAATTTTACATTTTCGCATTGTTTCTCGAGGGAGAAGTAATGGGACTGGTGCATGCAACCTTACTGTCTCTTTGACTACTGATTTGAGGTATTGAAGTTGATGAAGGTCACATTCTTCGACCTTTGGTTTTGATCCAAGAAAGAGTCTGACTTCCTCTTGAGCTTTCTTCATTGCTTTTGGATTCATTGTGAGCTCTGCCATTGGCCATACTATAGTTGCAGAGGCTGTTTCAGTCCCAGCAACGAATATATATATCCTGATAAGAGCTAAAAAAAAAGTTAAATGTACAACCTTAATTAAGCAAGGGTAGGAGCAAGTTGGTCTAGTAATTTTCCAACTTTCGCCTAAAAAAATAATATATTAAAATAAGGATATATCTTCGGTTCAATTTGAAAGATACAGGTATTGAAATTATAACAATGAGTTCATTATTATGTAAATTGTTCATAAATAATGTCAGGCTCTAATTGTTGAATCTACAGTTACTAGTGTAACAGACGTTTATCCTAACTGTATCGCTTAAAAAACTAAATAATTGTTCTTGATCTTATGTATTGTTGTTGGCATTAAATGATCTTTGCTTTTTGTGCATATGATGTTATTTTTGCATACTTTGGGTAATTTGTATATATTAGGAAGCGGAACTTGAGGAATATCGATCAAGGCAGAAGCACTCGATGTTGAATATGGCAACTGGCCAATAGAGGAGGTAGATGATGATGAGCAATCACAGACTATGCATAATGGCGGGGATTTCTTATGGTCTACAATCTATCCTATTCATCTTCATGTTATTGCATCTTCCATTATTGTTCTCTTTTTCAACCAAAAGGAAGGCAAAACGCCTCCGCGTTTCATTAAAAGAAGATTTTAACAAAACCACAAAGTCTCCAAATCTTGTTAGATTTCTTATTATGTTCGCGTATTATGTACTTGGAAATTTAACTGCTAAGGGATCGAAGTTCCTTCCTACAGTCTGATGTAGCCACCATTAGATTATGAACTCGCTAATGAAATTGAAAGATTTGTCCACTTTTTTATGAAAAAATGTAAATTGTTTATTCATGAAATTCACCATTTAATTAACTTTCATGCCCGATGAAAATACTAACTGTAGAACAAATATCAATACCGTAAGGACTCCCTTGATGTTTTCCATTAGCAAGATCCCCTCCATCCTTCTGTATACGAAGCAATACATCAACTATATCTTCGTGTTTGGGTCTCCTCCTTTTCGGATCAAGATGTTCCCTTATAACATCTTCATAAAAAGCATCAACCTCGCCCACGCTCTTCTTAAGCCGAGCTTTTTGGCCATTCAACTCATCGATCCATCCCAGCTTAGGAAACCAATCGCCAACAAAAAAACCTCCCATCATCGCCTCAACCTCTTTAACTATCTGATAAACTTCTCCATGGTACTTTCTCCCTAGAGCAATCCTACATATAATACTATTCATAAGGCTCGCTATCTCTTTCCTCGTATTGATCGGCTTTGATGGAGAATTTCCGATAGATTGAATCATTATATATGCTTCTTCTTCTCTTATTGCACGAAATGTTTCCACCCTTTTGGCGCTAAAAAGTTCGAGAATACATATCTTCCTCATCCGTCTCCAGTGTTCTCCGTAGGGTGCCATACTGATATCAGAACGGTTATACGAGTACTTGTCGGTGCTGATGAGTCTTGGCCGAGTGCAGAAGTTAAGATCGTGAGTTTTTAGTACTTGCTCGGCCATGTCGGCCGATGAAACTACTAGTGTTGGCCTTAGGCCGAGGTTTAAGTGCATGAGAGCGCCGTGTTTTTTTAGAGAGTTGCTAAAAGGAGCAGTGAGGGTGATGATGCTCGATATCGGTGATCTTCCAGATCGTGACACGTGGCTGATGACGTGTCTCGAAGCCTGCAAGGAAGGACCAAGGACAGCACGTCGGAGGAACACCCGGGTCTGCGACCCATGAACGTGGCCGACCTTCTGGGCCGTCCACACCATTCCTATGCCCGCCTTGCAAACAACCGTTGGCTCGCCTCCGAGCCTTCTGCACACTTGGCCTCCTCGGTCCCTTCGATCGACCAACGGCATCATTCACAGGTGCTTCCGCCTCGCCTCCGCAAATCTCGCCATGTGCGAGATCTCCGCTGCCCACGATCCTGCGTTTCACGCCATCACGATCCCCATTAACGAGCCTGTCTCGCCATTATTGGGAGATCCCGCCCGTCACGCGGGCGTGACGTCGGGGGTGTGACGACCGGCGTGATTCTCGCACTTGCTTGCCTGCTGCCATCGCTATATAAACCCCTCCTTCAGACGGTTCAAGTAAGTCATTTTCCACTCACTAGGCCGTTACTCTGCTCGGATTTCCTGTCTAACTTGATCGTCGGAGGGTCCTCGGTGGTACAACCATCTCAGGACTTCCTTCCAGGTAGCTCGGCCCCAACAGCCTCAAACCCATTGAGATCCACACACTATAGGAGTTATCCTCCAATTCAAATCTCAGCCGTCCATCGTCACCAACAGCAGATCAACGGAATGTAACATCTTGACGCGATTCCACCCGCGTCAACTGGCACCGTCTGTGGGAAACTTGATTCCAATAAGACAAAGTTCATCTTCCGATCTCAACCCAATGGCGAGCGGTCACCACGACGATCCAAGCACTAGCCGCCGCCTCCCCCACAACGGAGGCGCGGATGAATCTCCTTACCCGAACGCCATCAACGCCCTAGCCGTCCGGATAGATTGACTCGCGTCCGTCGTGTATGCGCTCGTCTGTGTCCAAACGGTAGGACAAGCTCCCCGGGTCGCCGCTCCCCCACCTCGGGACCAGGACCCCTTCAGAGGGAGAGAAGACTCTGCTCGCGTCGGCACGACCGGTAATTGCCTCGCTGTCTCCAACAATCGCAGGTCCCTCGGGCCGACCTATTTGACTTTGAGGTCTTACGTCAGAGAGCTTCGCCCCGAGTCTCGTCGCACCTCTATCCCCCCCCGAGGCGGTGGCGGTCTGCTCGCCTGCTCCCAGGTATGACCGGCACCCCCTCCCTCGACGGGTCGCGCACGCGAGACTCGCCAAGGCAGCTCAAAAACAACCTCGCCAGGAAACCTAAGGGACCTCGCCGAAAGGAACCGATGCTCATCAAAAATCATGGTCATGTCAGCAGGGGGTCCGTCGAGCACCTACGAGACTCGGCACCCCACGCCGGCAGTGGAGGCTGACAGCCGCCCGAGGAAGAAGGCCAGGGATAATGAGCCAATCATTTTTTACGACGGGGACTTCCACGGCATATCCCTTCCCCACAACGACCCTCTGGTGATCACGGCTCGAGTCCACCAATACGAGGTGCACAGGATACTAGTCGACTCGGGTAGCTCGGCGGACATTCTCTTCTACGACTGCTTTCTGTGCATGGGGCTCACCCCAGCAGACCCAAGGCCAACCTCCCACGACCTTTCAGGGTTCACCAATCACTCCATCCCGGCGGAAGGGGTAGTCACTCTGCAGTTTAACGTCAGGGAGGCCGGTCGCACGCGAACGTTGCCTGTGGAATTCATCGTAGCAAAGATCCCATCGGCCTACAATATCCTCCTCGGCCGCCCAACGCTGAACTCCCTCCGGGTCCAGATATCGACCTACCACCTGGCGATGAAGTCCCTCTCGATCAGGGCGGGATAGGTCGGGTCTATGAAGACCAGCGGATTGCAAAGGTATGCTTCTCCGCAGCATCTTCGTCTGAGCAGCCAGCCGAAGATGTCGAGGGTGAAGGCGACATCAGGGGTTCTCTGGACATTCAAGATGAGCAAAAAGAGATTCGAGGAACCCCGGTCGAACCGCTGACAGAGGTCCCCCTGATAGAAGGGGACGACGAAAAGATCGTCCAAATGGGATCGCTTCTGACATGAACTCAGCGAGATGAGCTGGTTAATTTCCTCAGGAACAACTCCGACGTTTTCATCTGGGCGCCTGCTGACATGCCTGGGATCGACCCCAAAATCATATCTCACAAGCTCGGGGTTGATCCTACGGCCCGACTCGTCAGGCAGAAAAAGCGAAGCTTCGCCTCGGTCAAGCCGAAGGCTATCGAAGACGAGGTGATCGGCTCCTCGCTGCCAACTTCATTCGGAATATACCTTATTCGGAGTGGCTGGCGAACGTAGTTCTGGTCAAGAAGTCAAGCGGGAAGTGGCGCATGTGCGTCGACTTCACCGACCTCAATAAGGCCTGCCCCAAAGACAACTATCCCTTCTCTCGGATAGATCAGCTCGTTGATAGCTCGGCTGGCCACGAGCTATTGAGCTTCACGGATGCCTTCTTCGGCTATAATCAGATCCGTATGAATCTGGCAGACGAAAATCTTACCGCATTCATAACGGACCGGGAGGTATACTGCTACAAGGTGATGCCCTTCGGCCTCAAGAACGCCGGAGCTACGTACCAACGATTGATTAACCGCATGTTCAAGCCACAGATCGGCAGGAACATGGAAGTTTACGTCAACGATGTACTCGTCAAAACTGTCTCGTCGACCGACCATGCCAAGGACCTGGGCGAGGCCTTTGAAGTACTCCGCAAGTTCAAGATGAAGCTGAACCCCGCAAAGTGCGCATTCGGGGTCACCGGGGGAAAGTTCCTCGGTTTCATGGTCACCCACCGTGGAATCGAAGCTAACCCAGAAAAAATCGACGCTATCCTCAACATGACCGCACCCAGGACCAACGTCGAGATCATGCGACTAACAGGGCAGGTAGCCGCTCTGGGCCGTTTCATGTCGAGGTCTGGGGAGAAGTGCCTCCCATTCTTCAAAGCTCTAAGGAAGATCCCGAGGTTCAAGTGGTCAGAAGAGTGCCAGACCGCCTTTGACCAATTAAAGAGGCACCTTGCGACGCCACCGCTGCTCACCCGACCAGTTGAAGGAGACGAACTATCACTGTATCTGGCGGTATCCGACCAAGCAGCAGGCTCAGTTCTCGTCCGAGAGGTCGACGGAGTACAGAAGCCGGTGTACTACGTGAGCCAAGTCTTCAAAGACGCTGAAACGAGGTACCCAGTCATGGAGAAGATCGTTCTGGCGCTCGTTGTGGCCTCAAGAAAGCTACGACACTACTTCCAGGCGCACACCATTCTCGTTCTTACCGAGCGCCCGCTGGGGGCTATCCTCGCGTCACCCGAATCCTCGGGCCGCTTAGAGAAGTGGAGGTGGGAACTGTCCCAATTTGACATAAAATACCACCCGAGACAGGCCATCAAAGCACAGGCCCTGGTCGATTTTATCGTCGAATGCACCATCCCTAGTAAGGAGCCGGAGTCCATGCCGACCCTCACGGCTCAACCCTTGATCAAGGGGGGATCTGACTCAGTACCTGAGTGGATTATTTACGACGACGGGTCCTCGATTGAGGAAGGCTGTGGAGCCGGCCTCATCATTCGAGGCCCGAACGAGGCAGAAATGGAGTATTCTCTGAAGCTCGGATTCAAGGCCTCAAACAACGCGGCAGAATACGAGGCCCTGCTGGCTGGACATCGCATGGACTCCGGGCTGGGGCTGAAAACAATTCGGATCCGCAGTGACTCAGCACTCGTCGTTGGCCAAGTGACCAGCCATTTTGAAGCCCGGGAACCTCTAATAGTGAAGTATCTCGCCGAGGTAAGAAGACTTCGGAAGAACTTCGACGAGGTCCAGGTAGAGCAAATACCCAGACAGCTCAATGCCTAAGCCGATGCCCTGAGTAAGCAGGCTTCATCCTACTCGACCAACAACAAGCGATCTATCCTCTTCAAGACCCTGCCACGGCCCAGCGTGGAAGACGGGACGACAATGCTTCATGTGTACATAGCCCAAGAAAGGGACCGAGACTGGAGGAAGCCCCTCGTGGAATTCCTAAGGGAAGGCACGCTCCCAGAAGATCGGAAAGCAGCCCGCCGTCTCTGAGCCAAAGCCCGTCACTTTGTCTGGAGCAATGGGAACCTTTACAAGAAGTCTTTCACTCAACCCCTGCTCCGGTGCGTCGATCCCCGCAAAGCCGGCTACATCCTCCATGAAATCCACGAAAGGTTCGGCGGCGCACACCAAGGGGCCCGCACCTTGATCCAGAAGGCATTGCTCCAGGAGTACTACTGGCCAACTATTCACTAAGACGCCCAGAAGCTTGTCAGAAAAGGCAAAAGTTGCCAACTCCACAGAAGCATAACTCGTCTTTCGGCCACCGAGGTGACCGCCCTTTCCTCCCCATGGCCGTTCGTCCAGTGGGGGTTGGACATGATAGGCCAGTTCCCAACCGATACGGGCGGGCACATGTATGTCCTCGTCGCGGTGGATTACTTCACGAAATGGATTGAGGCCGTCCCCATCAGGAAACCGGATGCCACCACGACCATCAAGTTCCTGCAGAACAACGTGATATCCGGTTCGGCATCCCGAGGTGTATTATCACCGACCACGGAACAAACTTCGAGAACGAGAAAGTGAAGGAATTCTGCAATGAATATCACATTCTCATGAAGTTCGCCGCGGTTGCGCATCCCCAATGCAACGGGCAAGCCGAAGCCGCTAATCGGGACGTCCTCCGAGGTCTCCGGACCTGCATAGAAGGGCGCCAAAGCAGTTGGGTCAAGGAATTACCCCGGGTCTTATTGTAACAACCCTAAACATTCTGTACAACTTTCTGTACAATTTTTTCAAAAAATACATAAAGGGGTATTTTTGCCTGAGCACAAGATATAAATTTGTTTTGCTTTTTAATAGCAAGAAAGAGCTTGTAGCTCACTGGTAAGACCTTGCACTGCTGAACCTAAGCACCAGAGTTCAAATCCCATCCCCCACATTATTTTTAATATTGTTTTGTTTTGAATTTTTAGAAGTCTAAGAGTCTACACGTGCATAACTCGTAAAAACCCCACTACACATTAAAACAAACTGACCCAGGGGCTACACCAAGCGACGAGAGACACGTGGCAGGGAGCCCTGGCCCGACTCGGCCGACTCGGGCCGGCGACTCGGCTGACTCGGCCAACCTCCGGCGGCCGAATTCGGTCGGATCGCCGCGTTGCCTTCATGAAAGTTCTGCCTTTTTGTATTCTAATAACCCCTGTATATTTTAATTTCTCTACACAGTATCAGAGACATTATAAACCCCCCATTAACTTATTTTTTAATACAATTTTAATACAATTTTTATACAACCTTTCACCTACCCTAACCCTACCATTACCCTATAAATACCACCCCTAAACACACCCCCTTCACTCATAATTCTGTCCAAACTCTCAAGAATTTTGTGTACAACTGGAGTTAGCAAAGGGCGAAACTCCGGCGATCTTCCGACGACGACCCTAGGAGCTCCCGGCGATGAAACGACGCACCGACACGTCCTACCGATTCCTCTCCCTCTTCTCTTGAATCTAAACCTGTAAGTCCCACCTTTCCCTTCTCTATTTATTCTTAAAACTAGTATTCCTAAAACCCGATGGAAGTAGAGTTAATCTGATTTCCGATTCGGTTTTCTTTAAAAAGTGCAATTTTCATTAAACACAACCATTCCAAATTCTCACATCTTGACTAGCAATCATTAACAAAACATCATGAATAAGTTTCATAGCAAAATATTTCATATTGCAATTTTTATCGTACTTTTTCAGTAAAATACCATGTAGTTTAGTTTTGACATTAAATATCATATTTCATTGCTATACCTTTAAATAGATCATGAGGTAATGACCCACCTCTTCACAACACTCATATGCAATATAGCACAATACCTTTCAGAAACATAGAATACGGGAAAACGAAACTTTACATATAAATACCACTAGCTATTAAAACCGTTTTCTACAAGATTACGTATTTTTATAAATCTTTGCAAAGCGCCGCTACAACCCAATTTGGGGAACCCGACTGGGATGATGCGGATTATTGCACATCCCTGGACTTAGTAGTGCGAGATGCAGACCTCCACAAGGAGCATTTGGTCTCGAGAGATTTAAAATACAAACATCTTAAGAAAATGAGATTTCTAAAAATATAATATATATTAAAATTATTTTTATATAAATATATATCATTAAAATATCTATTTTTGTGATAATATAAATATTCCAACATTTTTCTAAAATCACAAGAATCACTTTACATTAAAATACCATGAATTCCATATAAGTTCAATATTACAATTAAATACCCTATATTATGAAATTAGGTTATCTTCACTAGAAATATCACAAATATAAAATCTACATCTTTGAAAACTCTAAAGACGATAATTAAATACTTGGCTGTATTTTGAAAATTATACAAAAGTATTTTTACATAAAACCCCCTCAAGTTTTATAAATTATCCAAAGGACCCTAGTAAATATAGGTTTAAGCGGGACCAATCTCTTGAGCCTCAGGGAGCCGGAGAAGTGGGTGCTTGCCTATTTAAGGTAGACAACTTAATAACGGTGTTATCAACACGGTAATCGTCTTTGAAAAAGACATAAATTCTGTCACCCATGTGCAGCGGTTACCGATAATATCAAAACAATCAGGACATCAATTTCTTTTTTTAATTATTCTGACTTAGGCTTAGTCTCATTATAAATAATCTGACTTGAATATGATTCAGGTACAATCTACAATCTGCAATCCAATATGAATCCATATATTCAATATATTCAATCTATATTGACTGAACCGAACTATGGATATACTTCCATTTACATGATTCTCCAGTTACATCCATTTACTGATATCATGGTTTCGGCAAGTCATCCAATTATACAATCTATATTACAAGACAATACAAGTTGCAATACAATACAAACAATACAATCCTTCGCGGGGCTTAAGGGGTAGATTGGTATGGAAGGTGTTAGAAGTGGCACGAGACTGCAAGATTTAAGACACCTAACCTATCTTCCGTTGCTGTTATACCATGGCATAACGGTTCCCTGTACTTCCATTTGCCCTAGTCTCTAGCATATAGGGACTCCTCTCGTATACACTGGTATTTTTCTGTACCAAGCTACAAACAACATCATTAACACTAATTACAACTTTAAAAGTTATACGCTATCTCTCTTACTCTCTGTCTGTTATCCTTCTCCTTTATCTTTGGGACTTATCGAGCGATTGTTCGCTAACGACATTCCTTCTCTTTCTTCTTTAAAATGTTGTCAGGTGATCTGGACTTTCCAGAGATCGAGCCCAGAACTGAAGACTTGGACCAGTTTACCGAAGATCCCGAGCTGTAGTTTCACTTGTACATTTTCCATTTCATTTCGGTACTTTCCATTTCTGTTATGCCATTGTTTAGGCATTTCTTTCATTCAGATGTATTTACTTTTCCATGCATTGTACAAAAAAATGTGAATAAATAAAGTTGTTGTTTCATTACATTTGTCTCTTGTGTATATTCTTTTATATTGCTTAGATACGCTTAACGTATTTACTTCAGATTAGATATGTAGCGGCCTCGTCGCGGCCTCTGCCCATACACTGGGAAGCGGGGCGTGACAGGTTTTGTTGGTGGCCCATGTAGGTCAGAGCTGTATGGAACCCTACCATGCAGTTCTGCTCTGCGTGAATAACATAAGCAATATAACACAAGAACCAGTAACTAAAACATTCTTTATAATTCATGTTCCTTGAATCTTATTATTTCATATACTTTGAATCTGTCTTAACCCAAAATTTTCATTCAAGGTTATGGATTCCCCAAACAACACCAGCACCAATTTCAACAACGCTCCACCTTCACTACCAATCACACATGCCGTCCCTGCTCCGCTTAACGAGCAGACGGTTCTGCTTGAGGTAATCCACAGCCTCCTAGAAGGACAGCAGCAGCAGACTGCACTTTTAATGAACCGTCCAGAGGCTGAAGCACCCAGGGTGAAGCAATTCAGAGCTTTACATCCCAAACAGTTCTCAGGAAAGAAAAGCCCACTGGAAGCTGAGGAATGGGCTCAGAGTATCGAAGATGGTCTGGCAGCGCCACAAATGCCAGAGGGAGCTTGGGTCCGTGTTGCGAAACTGCAGCTCACGGACAATGCACGGGTTTGGTGGAAGGCGGAAGAAAGCCGTCTTGAACAACCCATCGAATGGAATACTTTCCGCGATAGGTTCGATGCTAAGTACTTCCCTGAGACTGTCAGGTTCGACATGGAACAGCAGTTCATCCATCTGCAACAAGGTTCGATGTGGACCAAGTCAGTAGATGAGTATGATGTTGAGTTCACCATGCTCAGTCGGTAAGATACGTCTCAATAAATTCGAATTTTTTAAAATATCACATACTACACAGCTAACACAATCTTTCAACAGATTTGCGGCACACCTGATACCGACGGATGAGATCAGAGCCCGTCGATTTCAACAAGGTTTGGATTCGGAGATCCAGGTTGCACTGGACACAGGAGATTTTCCGACTCATGATTTGGCTTTGAAGGCTGCCCAAAGATACGAGGCAGTAGTAAAGAGGAAGGGCAAACCTCAATCTGCCGGTTTGAAACGCCCTGTAAGTCTACGGTAGCGCCCCGGCCGTCTAACAGACGCCAAATGCGGAACAAAAACTTTTAACTGGCGCTATCGTATACTATAACCCGGATCTGCCATTATTGCTAAACTAACAAACTGTAAAGAGGGTAGAAAGGTTATACCGAACGATCCGAGTCCTTCGTTCTTTAACCATCATCCCACGCTCCGTTGCGGCTGCTCCGATCTCGTCGATCTCCGATCTGCTCGTCCAGGTGGCACCACGTCAACGATTCTTTAAACGGGCTCCCGCCTCTGACCCGAGGCAACTCGGTCGTCAAGTTCGCTAAAAGAGACGACCAAGATTGATGTAGAGAATGAGTAGAATACTTTGTCTCGTTACGTCCAAAGCTATGGACGAACGGTTAATGAAGTTGCCTTTTGGATCGGGTGGAAATGTGAAATGAGTATGCTTAATTTCCATGAACCAAATAACTATATCTTTTTTCTAGCAACCATGATCATCTCCAAATGAAGTGGCCGGCCAAATATATACCAAGAGGGAGGTGAGGGTAGGAGCAAGGAAGGAGGGTGACAATAAACTTGAAGCTTATCATAACCATGAATGAAAAGCATGAGTCACAAAGAAACAATTAAAGCAAACCAATGAACATAAACCAACTCACCCTTGCATTAAATGAATCATTAATTGCACTAATGAGTCACTTAACACCTCACCACTTCTAGAACCTTCTAGAAGCATCCACACTCATCTCAAGAAAAGATAAATCCGTCTTTAACCGAATGAAAAAGACGGGTGATGGAAACTGGAAACTGAAAACTGGCAACTTCCAAAAGCGATCCTGAAACAAATTTCAGGACAACCCCGTAACTGTATAAATATACCCGCATTTGTATTACGACCGAATACAAATGCAACTGAGACAAAGATATTATATCTACTCAATATAATACTCGGATCCGGCTTAAACCAAAGCCCACCAGTATTATCTGCCCGAAATATGACACGTGCATAAACGCACGTGCATTTTCCGAACCCTTCCATAAAACCATACGGCCTCTACAAGGTTTCGCCCGAACTTGGGAAGCTGTCTGTAGGGAACTCTAATGACTCGTCAGTACCCTGGCAGTGGGTTTAACCACAAGCCGTCAGCGGCACTAGCTGTGCGTAACGGCTGCCCATGGACTGACCTTAAGGGAGGCCGTTGAGCGAACTCATCCGGAAACCCTACTGAGCCTAACAGTGACAATGTATATACAGTCCGGTCCGTTCGTCTATGAGTATCGCATATCTGCCTAGGGGGCTAGTAATGTCAGACCCCCAATAGCAGTATAAGTCGTGTCAGAGTGTAGCCTAAAAACACCCTGAGATACTACTGGAGTACCTACCAGTAAATCTCCTGCCACGGCCTTGGGCTTTGTGTAATGGCTCTCCTAGACACAGCGCGATCTCATCCCCAATACCGGGAGAGACGAATCCCCTGCCGATCCGCTCACGTGCCTCCATGTGGCTCGGGACTGTACCCAAAAACTACCTGTTTGCACGACTCCTTTGAGCCGTGGTAGGGTAAAAATCAAAGCACAGTGGGAACTCACACGAGACAAATGACGACCTCAGGTCGATGAACTAACATGTACACATGTTACCAGGGAACTGCTATCTGACGATATATATAATACCAACTAGCAGGTTCCCGGCGAGTCCTGTCCGGTGTACTTATAACCAAATGAGCACCTGTATACATCTTAGGTGATCCAACTGACACCAGTGGCTTGTGAGACCGGCCACTGCCCCTCGTCGGGGTCTCGACTGTATACACTAGTCTACTCCGGAGTATCGATGCCCTGTCTCGAAACTCCCACGACTAGGGACCACAATTAAGGATAAGCTTATAAACCACCCAACTCTCACGTATATGATCGCCATCATACTGTTGGTAGTAAAGCAAGATCCTAAGGGCTCTATCAAAGTGTAACAGTGATCAGTCACCTGAACCTGTACACGACTGATAAAGGCAAACCAGATAGCATACTATCATCTCGAGTAAGACTGTCCTACCAGTATAGGTCCTCCGCAATCATTGCAATCGCGTGCCTGCGATCCAATAATTGACTCTGAGGGCACTATATCCAACAATCTCCCACTTGCACTTAAGGTTAATTATTGCGATGTCGACTACTCACAGCCCGTGTGAAACCGAACATCCAACTCCTCTACTAATCAGTTTCATAAAGCCCGTTTGTAAAACTATTGTGTTCGAGAAATAGCCTCAGTGAGTGGATCCGCCCTGATGTTTCTTTCTATGTCTCTCTTAATCTCAAGTTCGCGGAGAAAGCCATCTCCCGAATCGAGTAATACCTGTCTTAGAATATGTCTGGATATCTAATGGGACCTAGTTCATAAATGAACTCCAAATCCAAACTTCTTAGACTGTATCAATCACTGAACCTAATCAGTATCCAGCACCAAGCCTCCCACAGTATCCTCTTGAACCACCTGTCCATAATACTGTCCCTCATCAGAGGGAAAACTATAACTCCGACAATCACTTTGTCATCCATGCCACCTTTTGAAGCCTGGAATGATAATCGTCTCCCGAAGGAGGCTGCCGTTATCAAATCTGTAGAACATGCACTTATGTTCTAAAACTGCTTCCTTATATTTCTCCAGGATTGGATTAATACAAATTTATCGCATCTAGTGCAAAAACAATATTTGGTGTGATACTTGACATCTCATGATTGACTCAATTGTCTAAGCAAGTGATCTGCCAATCATGCATATCCCTCTCCCCTTTAGTCTGTAAGACACCTTTAGAGAGGGCGACTCCATCACCTACAGGTGCACCACCATACCAGGAGTCATCTATTCTAAAAACTATCAGAATACTGTCAAAGTATCCACATTGGGAAACTACCCAAATCTAGATCTAAAACCATAGATCTAGAAACCAGAATGTCGTATATTATATCCATATCCTGTCTGGAGAAACAACTGTGTGACGACCACAGTACAACCGATCGTAGTGTAGGAATTTTACTTCCTATTTTGTGTATGTCATCCAGATACCAAGACATCACACCCTACTACCTTCTTAACAGATCCATCCCCTATTCTGATGAAGTCAAACCCATGACTGTCACATCAAAAATAGATGATCTATCTCCGCTATATCTGCTCAAGTCTATAAATAGACATAAGCTACTTGCCCACTATGCTTCCGCTGCTCCCAATGACCACAACAACCCTCTGGCAGAATAATATATACGTGCACTTCTAAAGCTAGTTTAGAACGACGCTATACTTAACCTCCTGCCGGGTTTCATAGTCTGGAACAACAGTAGTGTCAAGTCTGGGTAAACAAGAATCTCCCTGTCACCGTCCTTGAGGCTACCGGAGTACCTCTCGGGTGTCTGAGGTTACCCACCATATCTGCGGAGTGGCTAATGGAATGTCAAACCTGATTGAATCTTTAGGTCCTATTAAATTTTCCGTAATCGTTTGCGGTTCTGGAATCACTTCCAATTCTACCATACTCCCACTACTGTTTTCTGAAAAAATCCATTTTACCAAAACTGTGGCGAGTCAAGAACAATATCACTATTGATCTTCCAGATGGTAGAAAGTCAACCCTCGTCATAGCCTGGGCCAACCCACAAACAGCCATTACAGAAACGTGCCCTGAGTTATCCAGAGTCTGGTTTTAAGCATAAGCCGGACAACTCTCCGTACCTTAACATCGTTAAGATATGAACCATTCTATATCCAATATAGAAACTTTGGCACTTATTTAATTGGAACCAGATTCAACCATGCAGCTGTCTCCAGTGCATATAAACTTAATGGA
Organism: Agapanthus africanus; assembly: GCA_030015575.1. Taxonomy (NCBI): domain Eukaryota; kingdom Viridiplantae; phylum Streptophyta; class Magnoliopsida; order Asparagales; family Amaryllidaceae; genus Agapanthus; species Agapanthus africanus. The sequence goes on from JASDDO010000019.1 coordinate 353,139,338, forward strand.
AAGAGGCTAATCAACATTACTCAACTTAGGAATCCATCCAATTATGAGTAACCTGAAAGAGAAACAAGTTTATCAAAACTATTACTATCATCTGAATACCAATCACAAGAATCTACATCTTCGATCTCTTTGAAGAATCCCGATACTTGTGACATCTGGTTCTCTACTTTATTCTTATACCCACAACTTCTCAAAACTTAGGCCTTGTATTTCTACGAAACATTTGTCTAAAAACTAGAGAAGCCATAAGTAAACAGAACATAGTACGAGGACCTACCCCTTTGTCCTGATGGACACTGGACAACATACAATACTCTGTATAAGTCCGCTGAGTTGAATAACTCAAAATCTGTGCATCGTAGGTTGAAAACTGTACCCTGGCGATTTCCTCAAATATCACCAATTACAACGAATTCCGATATAATGAGGATAATTACCTAATTCCCAATAACTTAATCCCACTCATCATCTGTAAAACCATACAGATATGAGAATGAAACCTGGTAAATACATACCCTTGGAGTAAGTATCTAATCGGGAAAACAGTTTTCCTTTAATAATGCACTGAAACATGAAAATGTTTCGTAGGGGTATCCTGGTATTCCTAGCAATGCCTCTTCCATAATCCAATTCATGACTTCAACCGTATATTTTATTGCCATATCTCCAAATCCCTTTATTTGTCTTTAGTCATTACCTTCTGTACACCATCGTTAGGCTAAATGGTTTTCTTCCTTCCCTACCGTTCGGCACCTGCCTATGGTTTGGAATAAGACTATCCAGTAAGCATAATAGGTGTACCCTCCTAAACCAAGGAGTACTCGTAACTTGAGAGAAGGTGATGATAAAAGATAACTGAATAATGCCTTATTCTATTAAAGGTGAAATAGGAGTGGCGATGAAGTACGCGGTTTGGTCGTGAATGATAACAGTCGCAATTTACTATGCTCTCTTTCTGATCCCTTGATTTTGTCTTTACATATTACCTTCTGCACACCCTACTTAGGCTAATTGGTTTTCTTCATTCCCTACCTTTCGGCACCTGCCTATGGTTTGGAATAAGACTATACAATAAGCGTAATAGGTATACTCTCCTAAACTAAGGAGCCCTCGCAACCTGAGAGAAGGTGATAATAAAAGACAACTGAATAAACCAATTCTATTTCTCCTGAACCTGGATCCATCCTCGAAGAAGTCCCTTCGAGTTCGTATATAACCATACGATGGATCTATCCAATGGAAGTGGATATCCGTAGTAATACGGGGTGTTGTGAGAAATCCAAAGGGTAAAAGAAGGAGTGGCAATGACTTATGCAACATAGACAATCCAAAAGCCAGTATTTTAAGATGGTTCGGTCAACCTGGTCACTGAGTCAAGTCTAGGGTCGGTCAAAGGTCGCTGCCAAAGAGAGAGAGAAAAGAAACACTCTGCGTGCACTCTAACCTAGATCATAATGGTTATCACTTTATCTAATCCGGAAACCTCCCACTGTACTGTCAAATTCTCCTCCAAACCTGAAAGAAGAATCAATCGGGATCACCCGAAGAGTAAACCAACTCAACAGTGGGAATCGGGATCCAATTCTCATCGCATGATAACGTGACGGAATCCACTCACGTTATCACACTCCAGAAGGTATGCGCATACTTGGCAAGTTTCAGTTTCTTTAGAAACTCCCGATATGATTTTTGCCCCATGCTCTTATGACCTTGGCTTTGGTCAAAATGTTATAAGTCACATGCCAAGTTCTACCCGTCACTATCTTGTCAATTTGAACCCACCCGCACATGCCCCTGACTTTAGCCAATCGGCAGAACGACTGTTCTAAACCAACTCATCTATCTATGCAACAAATGAATACCCAGCAGCTACCAAACACTATGCCTTAACTTTGGCTAAAATGCATAGCTTGAATACTACTGAATAGCCAAAAGAAATGACGGAGGGCTACGGCTGGTTTTTGGCGAAAAACCTTTAACGTAACGAACTTGATATCGCTGAAGGAACCTGATAGCTTTTTTATAAAAAAATATAGTGGCGAAAACCTTTGCTAAAGAGGTTATTCCCGGTGAAGGGATCTCGGCTCTTTCCTCATGGAATGAGGTGCAGGATATTCCAACTGAATACCGCGATGCAAAGCAACTTGTAATCGACTACAGTGAAGTTATTACCCTGACGTAAACTTCTGCCCAAGGGGTCATTTCCCGGTGAAGGGATATCGGCCCTTACCTCGTCGAATGAGGTGCAGGATATTCCAACCGAATACCGCTATGCATAACAAAAGGAAACGTCTTTGTAATAACACTTTTTAAAACTGTTCCAACAACTGCCAAATAGGTTTGTTTTCCTTTGCATTGATCAGAATCAACACAGTCCCATCAAATAATCACACCAGAAAAGAACGAAAATAAAATGTACGTATATGCCATCCGCATTCGTCACTGGGTCCCGTCATCACCCGTTAGGTTACTTAACTAACGACAGAGAGGAGACTGGACTAGCACGGGTGTAAAACATATACAACATCTAATAGTATATATACCAATATATAATAATCGCTCCAGGCGTGATAATATGCAACATTACAGAAAAGTAATAAGCATCACAGAACAATACAGATAATCTGGGATCCCCGAGTTTCACAGAGCCGCTGCTGAAACCCGACGTTCCCCTGGTCGTGTGGATAACCTGTGCAATGAAACCTAGACCCCTATGGGTGCGGCAAGTTACCCGCCAAAACCTGAAGCGAGGTAATGCCCCACAGCATAGTGAATGGAACATCCGGCACTTCACGGAATCCGGTAAATTGAGCACCCCTCCTTGGGTCAACCTGTACCCCCTATAAGTGCGGCGAATAGTCTGCCAATTCTAGAGTGAGGCCCCTCTGCCTCTCAAAGCCATGAGATGCGGACCCGTTGCCCCCCAGAACCCGGCTATCCGTGCACTCCGTCGCGGGGTAAAACCTAGTACAGAAATAAATAATATGTACAACGGGTACATCGACCTCAACCCGATCATGCCCCAAAAGAATATTATACAACAGGCAGTGACGGCAGTCCACATGTTGGACGCTCGCCCCGCAATATCAAATGTACAAATAAATCCAAACTGCACTACCATTGCACACTGCTATCCACCACGACAAATCCGCAATATCACAGCATAACACAAAACATCAATGCGAATGTCACGTTCGCAAACCCGTCTAAAAGAACTATAGCAATCAGATGCGGTTTACCGATCAAATGACATTCACGGTCGGAGATATAATATAAGTACTGTAAACTAACATGTTTAAATTTCGATCGACTAAATATCACGAAATGGGCCCCACGAACATCTGCTGCACAGTAACAAAATCTGGGCCCAAAAGATATATACCAAAACCCCCAATTTCCAGAGAAGAATCCACTGTAGAAAATTGGACCACTGATCTCACAGATTGGCCGCGGATGCGCGGTCAAACCCTAGGTTTGACCGCGGATCCGCGCTGGTCTGGTGAGGTCACGTGACCAAATTTCTACAGAGAGCTTATAAAACCCTGCACAACTTTCTGTGATATGTAAAATAATTTTTGTACTTGATTTAAAATCGACAGAAACTGTGAACTTGAAAAATGTAGTTTTTGATATCCGGTTCGATCGATATTTTAAACGTGCTAGCACAAGTTAGTAAAGCATAATGGTGAGTCTCTGATACCACTGTAAGTCTACGGTAGCGCCCCGGCCGTCTAACAGACGCCAAATGCGGAACAAAACTTTTAACTGGCGCTATCGTATACTATAACCCGGATCTGCCATTATTGCTAAACTAACAAACTATAAAGATGGTAGAAAGGTTATACCGAACGATCCGAAACCTTCGTTCTTTAACCATCATCCCACGCTCCGTTGCGGCTGCTCTGATCTCGTCGATCTCCGATCTGCTCGTCCAGGTGGCACCACGTCAACGATTCTTTAAATGGGCTCCCGCCTCTGACCCGAGGCAACTCGGTTGTCAAGTTTGCTAAAAGAGACGACCAAGATTGATATAGAGAATGAGTAGAATATTTTGTCTCGTTACGTCCAAAGGTATGGACGAACGGTTAATGAAGTTGCCTTTTGGATCGGGTGGAAATGTGAAATGAGTATACTTAATTTCCATGAACTAAATAACTATATCTTTTTTCTAGCAACCATGATCATCTCCAAATGAAGTGGCCGGCCAAATATATACCAAGAGGGAGATGAGGGTAGGAGCAAGGAAGGAGGGTGACAATAAACTTGAAGCTTATCATAACCATGAATGAAAAGCATGAGTCACAAAGAAACAATTAAAGCAAACCAATGAACATAAACCAAACTCACCCTTACATTAAATGAATCATTAATTGTACTAATGAGTCACTTAACACCTCACCACTTCTAGAACCTTCTAGAAGCATCCACACCCATCTCAAGAAAAGATAAATCTGTCTTTAACCGAATGATAAAGACGGGTGATGGAAACTGGAAACTGAAAACTGGCAACTTCCAAAAGCGATCCTGAAACAAATTTCAGAACAACCCCGTAACTGTATAAATATACCCGCATTTGTATTACGACCGAATACAAATGCAACTGAGACAAAGATATTATATCTACTCAATATAATACTCGGATCCGGCTTAAACCAAAGCCCACCAGTATTATCTGCCCGAAATATGACACGTGCGTAAACACACGTGCATTTTCCGAACCCTGCCATAAAACCATACGGCCTCTACAACGTTTCTCCCAAACTTGGGAAACTGTCTGTGGGGAACTCTAATGACTCGTCAGTACCCTGGCAGTGGGTTTAACCACAAGCCGTCAGCGGCACTAACTGTGCGTAACGGCTGTCCATGGACTGACCTCAAGAGAGGCCGATGAGCGAACTCATCCGGAAACCCTACTGAGCCTAACAGTGACAATGTATATACGGTCCGGTCCGTTTGTCTATGAGTATCGCATATCTGCCTAGGGGGCTAGTAACGTCAAACCCCCAATAGCAGTATAAGTCTTGTCGGAGTGTAGCCTAAAAACACCCTGAGATACTACTGGAGTACCTACCAGTAAATCTCCTGCCACGGCCGTGGGCTTTGTGTAATGGCTCTCCTAGACACAACGCGATCTCACCCCCAATACCGGGAGAGACGAATCCCCTGCCGATCCGCTCACGTGCCTCCATGTGGCTCGGGACTGTACCCAAAAACTACCTGTTTGCACGACTCCTTTGAGCCGTGGTAGGGTAGAAATCAAAGCACAGTGGGAACTCACACGAGACAAATGACGACCTCAGGTCGATGAACTAACCTGTACACATGTCACCAGGGAACTGCTATCTGACGATATATATAATACCAACTAGCAGGTTCCCGGCGAGTCCTGTCCGGTGTACTCATAACCCAATGAGCACCTGTATACATCTTAGGTGATCCAACTGACACCAGTGGCTTGTGAGACCGGCCACTGCCCCTCGTCGGGGTCTCGACTATAGACATTAGTCTACTCCGGAGTATCGATGCCCTGTCTCGAAACTCCCACGACTAGGGACCACAATTAAGGATAAGCTTATAAACCACCCAACTCTCACGTATATGATCGCCATCATACTGTTGGTAGTAAAGCAAGATCCTAAGGGCTCTATCAAAGTGTAACAGTGATCAGTCACCTGAACCTGTACACGACTGATAAAGGCAAACCAGATAGCATACTATCATCTCGAGTAAGACTGTCCTACCGGTATAGGTCCTCCGCAATCATTGCAATCACGTGCCTGTGATCCAATAATTGACTCTGAGGGCACTATATCCAACACGCCCTACCCCTCAAATGGCAGGAGGAGCCTCTTTCAGGCCATCGTTCGAACCCAGGAGAACTGAAGAAATTAATAACCAGTCGAGTCCAGACTTCTGCTACTACTGCAGGAGAAAGGGACACTTGTGGAAGGACTGTAGGTGCGCAAAAGGTCTATGTATAGTTTGTGGCGCGTCCAGTTACGGAATTGGAAACTGTCCTTATAGACGCAACCCAGCTCACACACCCACCAACTATCCGCAGCGGCCAACTATCCAGGCTCCTGCACCTCGTCTAGCACTCCCAGCTCCACCACATGCACAACCTACTCGCCAATTCCAACAAGCAATGAGGGACATGCCTCGAGAGCAGAGAAACATGCCCCAAGGATAGAATGTGCCTCCAGCTAGGAGGAATGTACCACGGAGACAAACATTCGCATTAGCAGCCGTAGAAGCCGAGGCTGTAAGTCAAGGTAACACTGGTAAGCCTTTTTCACATTTTAAAAAAACCCTTGCACCATCTTGTTATACACTATCAGTACTCCAGTCACCAAACTTTTATTGAATCTGTTACACTTTCTTTTTACAAATTTCGAGGACAAAATTTTTACAAGGAGGGTAGAATGTAACAACCCTAAACTTTCTGTACAACTTTCTGTACAATTTTTTTAAAAAAAATACAGAAAGGGGTATTTTTGTCTGAGCATAAGATATAAGTTTGTTTTGCTTTTTAATAGCAAGAAGGAGCTTGTAGTTTACTGGTAAGACCTTGCACTGCTGAACCAAAGCACCAGAATTCAAATCCCATCCCCCGAATTATTTTTAATATTGTTTTGTTTTGAATTTTTAGAAGTCCAAGAGCCTACACGTGCATAACTCGTAAAAACCTCACTACACATATAAAACAAACTGACCCAAGAGCTACACCAAGCGACGAAAGACACGTAACAGCGAGCCCCGGCTCGACTCAACCGACTCGGACCATCGCCGCCGGCCGAATTCGGTCGAATCGCCGAGTTGCCTTCATGAAAGTTCTGCCTTTTTATATTCTAATAATCCCTGTATACTTTAATTTCTCTGCACAGTAACAGAGACATTAAAAACCCCCCATTAACCTATTTTTTAATGCAATTTTAATACAATTTTCATACAACCTTTGACCTACCTTAACCCTAGCATTATCCTATAAATACGACCCCTAAACACACACCCCTCACTCACAATTCTGTCCAAACTCTCAAGAAAACTCTCTAGAATTTTGTGTACAAGTGGAGTTAGCAAAGGGCGAAACTCCGGCGATCTTCCGACGACGACCCTAGGAGCTCCCGGCGACGAAATGACGCACCGACACCTCCTACCTATTCCTCTCCCTCTTCTCTTGAATCTAAACCTGTAAGTCCCACCTTTCCCTTCTCTATTTTATTCTTAAAACTAGTATTCCTAAAACCCGATGGAAGCGGAGTTAATCCGACTTCCGATTCGGTTTTCTTTAAAAAGTGCAATTTTCATTAAACACAACCATTCCAAATTCTCACATCTTGACTAGCAATCATTAACAAAACATTATGAACAAGTTTCATAGCAAAATATTTCATATTGTAATTTTTATTGTACTTTTTAAGTAAAATACCATGTAGTTTAGTTTTGACATTAAACATCATATTTCATTGCTATACCTTTAAATAGATCACGAGGTAATGACCTACCTCTTCACAACACTCATATGCAACATAGCACAATACCTTTCGGGGACATAGAATACGGAAAAACGAAACTTTACATATAAATATCACTAGCTATTAAAACCGTTTTCTACAAGATTACGTATTTTTATAAATCTTTGCAAAGCGTCGCTACAACCCATTTTGGGGAACCCGACTGGGATGGTGCGGATTATCGCACATCCCTGGGCTTAGTAGTGCGAGATGCAGACCTCCGCAATGAGCATTCGGTCTCGAGAGATTTAAAATACAAATATCTTAAGAAAATGAGATTTCTAAAAATATAATATATATTAAAATTATTTTTAAATAAATATATAAATATATATCATTAAATATCTATTTTTGTGATAATATAAATATTCCAATTTTTTATAAAATCACAAGAATCACTTTACATTAAAATTCCATGAATTCCATACAAGTTCAATATTACAATTAAATACCCTATATTATGAAATTAGGTTATCTTCACTAGAAATATCAAAATATAAAATCTATATCTATGAAAACTCTAAAAACGATAATTAAATACTTGGCTGTATTTTGAAAATTATACAAAAGTATTTTTACATAAAACCCCCTCAAGTTCTATAAATTACCCTAAGGACCCTAATAAATACAGGTTTAAGAGGGACCAATCTCTTGAGCCTCAGAGAGCCAGAGAAGTGGGTGCTCGCTTATTTAAGATAGAAAACTTAACAACGGTGTTATCAACACGGTAATCGTCTTTGAAAAAGACACAAATCCTGCCGCCCATGTGCAGCGGTTACCGATAACATCAAAACAATCAGAACTTCAATTTCTTTTTTTAATTGTTCTGACTCAGGCCGAGTCTCATTATAAATAATCTGACTTGAATATGATTCAAGTACAATCTACAATTTACAACCCAATATGAATCCATATATTCAATATATTCAATCTATATTGATTGAACCGAACCATGGATATACTTCCATTTACATGATTCTCCAGTTACATCCATTTACTGATATCATGGTTTCGGCAAGTCATCCAATTATACAATCTATATTATAAGACAATACAAATTGTAATACAATACAAATAATACAATACTTCGCGGGGTTTAAGGGGTAGATTGGTACGGAAGGTGTTAGAAATGGCACGAGCCTGCAAGATTTAAGACACCTAACCTATCTTCCGTTGCTGTTGTACCGTGGCATAACTGTTTCTTATACTTCCATTTGCCCTAGTCTCTAGCATATAGGGACTCCTCTCGTATACACTGGCATTCTTCTGTACCAAGCTACAAACAACAGCGTTAACACTAATTACAACTTTAAAAGTTATACTCTCTCTCTCTCTCTATTACTCTCTGTCTGTTATCCTTCTCCTTTATCTTTGGGACTTACCGAGCGATTGTTCGCTGGCGGCATTCCTTCTCTTTCTTCTTTAGAATGTTGTCAGGTGATCTGGACCTTCCAGAGATCGAGCCCAGCACTGAAGACTTGGACCAGTTTACTGAAAATCCCGAGCTGTAGTTTCACTTGTACATTTGTCACGCCCCGCTTCCCAATGTACGGCGAAGTGGTCGTGACGAGGCCCGCTACGTATGTACTCAGAAGTACATACGCTAAGCGTAACTAAGCAATATAAAATAATCACAAGAGACAAATAAGATTGAGATAACAGCAACTTTTATTAATAACATTCTTTATACAATGCATGAAATGAAAATACAACTGGAATGAAAAAAAGAAAGCAATGCCTAAACAGTGGCATAATAATAAAAGGAAATACTGGAAAGAACAAGTACAAAGTCTAGAGCTCTGGATCTTCTTGGAACTGCTCCAAATCTTCAGTTGTTGGCTCGGTCTCAACTTGGTCCAACGCACCTGACGACATTCAAAGAAGAAAGAAATAGAATGTCGTCAGCGAACAGGTCGCTCGGTAAGTCCCAAAGAAAAGTGGAGTGAGAATGGCAGAGTAACAGTATTTTCTAGAGTATTATGTTGTAGAATATTATGGAATATTGTTTAACGCAGTTGTTTGTAGCTTGGTACAGAAGAATGCCAGTGTATACGAGGGGGATCTCTATATGCTAGAGATCAGTGCAAACGGAGAGTACAAGGAACCGTTATGCCACGGTACAACAGCAACAGTATTCATGTTAGGTGTCTTAATCTGACCACCTCATTCCACTTTTAACATCTTCCGTACCAATCTACCCCTTTAAACCCCGTAATGTTTTAACAGTGTTATAGTAATGGAATATGTAAATTGAGTGACTGACCAAAACCATGATATCAGTAAACATGTTGCAACTGTATAATCAGGTAAATGGAATATCAGGATAATGGAATGAATATCCATGGTTTGATTCAGTCAAAAATGAATATATTGTTAACTGTATTCAGGGATTCACGATTTCAAGTTGTGTTGGAATATGATTGAAATATAGATTGACTTGAATTATATTCAAGTCAGAATTAGTCAGACTCTAACCCGAGTCAGACTAAAAGAAAGATAATTTGAAGTTCAATATTAGCTAGGGGCCTTATTGTAATTTGTGAAACTTGAGGGGGTTTTATGTAAAAAGTACTTTTGTATAGTTTTCAAAATATACCTCAAGTATTTAATAATCGTCTTTATTATTGTAATGGATGTGAATTTTATTTGTGTTATTCTAGTGAATATATCCTAATAAAAGTATTAATTGTTTATTTGAAATTCGTGGTATTTTAATGTAACTTTTAATCTATGATTTTTAGGAAAAAGTGGAAACTTGATATTATAACAAAATAAGTGTTTAAATGATAATTATATATAATAAAACACTTAAATGATTTTTAAATGAATATTTTATTTACAAAAATATTATTTTCCTTAAATATTGTATTTAAACCTTTCGAGACCGAATGCTCCTTGCGGAGGTCTGAATCTCGCACTACTAGCCTGCGGGTGCATGATGAACCGTGCTATCCCTAACAGGTTCCCCACGAATGGGTTGTAATGGCGCTTTGCTCAGGTTTTATAAATACTTTTAATTTAGGGAAAAGATTTTCTAAATATAGGGTATTTATTTGTAAAAGTATATAGTTCTCCATATTTTAGTTGTTAGGGTTTCCTAGACCATCTAACCTATATTCTATGGTCTAAACGATGAGTCATTAGAAGCCTCAAATCGCCTCTTCACCGTCGAATGCAGCCAGGTAAGTGCCAGGTAAGTGGGAAGGAACCACAGTCGTGGGCCTAATTAAAAACCACTAGCCTTAGACACACTTGCCTAGACCCACAAGACAGTTTAGATAAACGATCGATGTCCATGACCAATCGTGCTTTCATTTTATATAAGTTTTATTTAGAAAAGTTTACAATTTAAAGGTTAAACTAAAAGTTATAAAGGTTATGGTATTTTAGTGAAAAAGTCCTATAATATCGTATTCTGTATTTTGTTATTCAGCAATTAGGGTTATAATGAGTGTGTGTAAGGGTAGGTCATTACCCCGTGACTTATATTAAGTTTTGGTGAAGTTTCAAGGTGAAATGAGTTATGTTAAAGTTAAGGGTATTAAAGTGCAAGAATACGGTTTCCATAAACGTTATCATTTCATGTGTGAAATTTCATCCAAATTAAATGAAACAAGTTTTGTTATCAAAATAAACATGATTAGGAGTGGGGTATCTAAATAGAACATTAAAATTTAACTTGATGGTATTTTTATGCAAGAAATACGGTTTTCTAAAGAACTTGTCATTTCATGTGGAAAAGTACAATTAAATTTGACTTAAGGGTGATTAATAGTCAACATGCAAGAGGGTTGATAATATGTATTAGGTGACAAGTGGAATTTTTAAGAAAAACCGAATCGGAAATCGGTTTGTCCGATTTCCGTCGGGTTTCAAAAAGTCGTATTTTGCAAATATAGAAAAGAGAGGTAGAAGGTTGGGACTTACGGGTTTGGACAAGCTAAGCGTTCTAAAAGGTGTGGTGGTTGCCGATTCGTTGGAAACGTCACGTCGGTCTTGATCCGGTCGCCGGAATCCGTCGTCGGTTTCGGCAGCGCTTCGCTTCTCGCTCTTTGCACCAAGTTCTCAAGAGTTTTAGAGAGTATGCTTAGAGTTGTGAGGGGAAAAGGTAGTGGGTAGGGGCCTTTATATAGGGCTAGGCTAGGGTTAGGGTTAGGGTAGATGAAAAGTTAAAAAATAAAAATGTGATAAAATGTAATAAAAATGTATTAAAAGTGGAGTAATTGGGGGTTTTAAAGATCTCTGGAAGTGGTATTGGGCTGAAACTTTGCAGGTGAGTAGGGAATACCAAAAGACACAACTTTCATGTTGTGACCCTTGCCGGAATCGGCCTAAAAGGGGGTGACTCGGCCGTGACTCGGTCGGATCACTGAGTCGGCCGAGTCAAGGCCGAGTTGGCCGATTCCCGACCGAGTCCGGTGACCTGGATCTCCCCCGACGGTTCATCTACCCTCTGCAAGTGTTACATCTTTGGGTGTAGTGGGGTTTTTGTGAGATATGCACGTGTAAACTCTTGGTATTCTAAAGGTTTTCTAAAAAATCCATATTAAAAATAATGTGGGGTATGGGATTCGAACTCTGGTGGCTTGGTTCAGCAATGCAAGGTATTACCAATGAGCTACAAGCTCTTCTTGTAATTATTGTAGAAAAATAGTTACTTAAAATGATATCAGCAGCATTAAATATCAAAGTACACTTTAAATTTAAAAACAATTTAATGTACACTAAAAATGAAATTATTTAAAAACAAAATAATTAATTATATATATCATGTGCTCGGATTAAAATACTTCTTTATGGTTTTAAAAAATTTTAAAAATTTGTACAGAAAAGTGTATATGAAAATTAGGGTTGTTACATTCTACCCTCCTTATAAAAATTTCGTCCTCGAAATTTGTAAAAGGAAAGTGTAACAGTTTCAAAACAATTTGGTGATTGTGAGTGAAAGAATAGGGTTAGGATAGATTCAACGGATATGAAATGATAAGATTCAAGGAATATGAAATGGTAAGATTCAAGGAACATGATTGTAAAGAATGTTTTAGTTGCTGGTTCTTGTGTTATATTGCTTAGGTTGTTCACGCAGATCAGAACTGCATGACAGGGATTCACACAGCTCTGACCTGCATGGGCCACCAACAAAACCTGTCACGCCCCGCTTCCCAATGTACGGCGAAGTGGTCGTGACGAGGCCCGCTACGTATGTACTCAGAAGTACATACGCTAAGCGTAACTAAGCAATATAAAATAATCACAAGAGACAAATAAGATTGAGATAACAGCAACTTTTATTAATAACATTCTTTATACAATGCATGAAATGAAAATACAACTGGAATGAAAAAAAGAAAGCAATGCCTAAACAGTGGCATAATAATAAAAGGAAATACTGGAAAGAACAAGTACAAAGTCTAGAGCTCTGGATCTTCTTGGAACTGCTCCAAATCTTCAGTTGTTGGCTCGGTCTCAACTTGGTCCAACGCACCTGACGACATTCAAAGAAGAAAGAAATAGAATGTCGTCAGCGAACAGGTCGCTCGGTAAGTCCCAAAGAAAAGTGGAGTGAGAATGACAGAGTAACAGTATTTTCTAGAGTATTATGTTGTAGAATATTATGGAATATTGTTTAACGCAGTTGTTTGTAGCTTGGTACAGAAGAATGCCAGTGTATACGAGGGGGATCTCTATATGCTAGAGATCAGTGCAAACGGAGAGTACAAGGAACCGTTATGCCACGGTACAACAGCAACAGTATTCATGTTAGGTGTCTTAATCTGACCACCTCATTCCACTTTTAACATCTTCCGTACCAATCTACCCCTTTAAACCCCGTAATGTTTTAACAGTGTTATAGTAATGGAATATGTAAATTGAGTGACTGACCAAAACCATGATATCAGTAAACATGTTGCAACTGTATAATCAGGTAAATGGAATATCAGGATAATGGAATAAATATCCATGGTTTGATTCAGTCAAAAATGAATATATTGTTAACTGTATTCAGGGATTCACGATTTCAAGTTGTGTTGGAATATGATTGAAATATAGATTGACTTGAATTATATTCAAGTCAGAATTAGTCAGACTCTAACCCGAGTCAGACTAAAAGAAAGATAATTTGAAGTTCAATATTAGCTAGGGGCCTTATTGTAATTTGTGAAACTTGAGGGGGTTTTATGTAAAAAGTACTTTTGTATAGTTTTCAAAATATACCTCAAGTATTTAATAATCGTCTTTATTATTGTAATGGATGTGAATTTTATTTGTGTTATTCTAGTGAATATATCCTAATAAAAGTATTAATTGTTTATTTGAAATTCGTGGTATTTTAATGTAACTTTTAATCTATGATTTTTAGGAAAAAGTGGAAACTTGATATTATAACAAAATAAGTGTTTAAATGATAATTATATATAATAAAACACTTAAATGATTTTTAAATGAATATTTTATTTACAAAAATATTACTTTCCTTAAATATTGTATTTAAACCTTTCGAGACCGAATGCTCCTTGCGGAGGTCTGAATCTCGCACTACTAGCCTGCGGGTGCACGATGAACCGTGCTATCCCTAACAGGTTCCCCACGAATGGGTTGTAATGGCGCTTTGCTCAGGTTTTATAAATACTTTTAATTTAGGGAAAAGATTTTCTAAATATAGGGTATTTATTTGTAAAAGTATATAGTTCTCCATATTTTAGTTGTTAGGGTTTCCTAGACCATCTAACCTATATTCTATGGTCTAAACGATGAGTCATTAGAAGCCTCAAATCGCCTCTTCACCGTCGAATGCAGCCAGGTAAGTGCCAGGTAAGTGGGAAGGAACCACAGTCGTGGGCCTAATTAAAAACCACTAGCCTTAGACACACTTGCCTAGACCCACAAGACAGTTTAGATAAACGATCGATGTCCATGACCAATCGTGCTTTCATTTTATATAAGTTTTATTTAGAAAAGTTTACAATTTAAAGGTTAAACTAAAAGTTATAAAGGTTATGGTATTTTAGTGAAAAAGTCCTATAATATCGTATTCTGTATTTTGTTATTCAGCAATTAGGGTTATAATGAGTGTGTGTAAGGGTAGGTCATTACCCCGTGACTTATATTAAGTTTTGGTGAAGTTTCAAGGTGAAATGAGTTATGTTAAAGTTAAGGGTATTAAAGTGCAAGAATACGGTTTCCATAAACGTTATCATTTCATGTGTGAAATTTCATCCAAATTAAATGAAACAAGTTTTGTTATCAAAATAAACATGATTAGGAGTGGGGTATCTAAATAGAACATTAAAATTTAACTTGATGGTATTTTTATGCAAGAAATACGGTTTTCTAAAGAACTTCTCATTTCATGTGGAAAAGTACAATTAAATTTGACTTAAGGGTGATTAATAGTCAACATGCAAGAGGGTTGATAATATGTATTAGGTGACAAGTGGAATTTTTAAGAAAAACCGAATCGGAAATCGGTTTGTCCGATTTCCGTCGGGTTTCAAAAAGTCGTATTTTGCAAATATAGAAAAGAGAGGTAGAAGGTTGGGACTTACGGGTTTGGACAAGCTAAGCGTTCTAAAAGGTGTGGTGGTTGCCGATTCGTTGGAAACGTCACGTCGGTCTTGATCCGGTCGCCGGAATCCGTCGTCGGTTTCGGCAGCGCTTCGCTTCTTGCTCTTTGCACCAAGTTCTCAAGAGTTTTAGAGAGTATGCTTAGAGTTGTGAGGGGAAAAGGTAGTGGGTAGGGGCCTTTATATAGGGCTAGGCTAGGGTTAGGGTTAGGGTAGATGAAAAGTTAAAAAATAAAAATGTGATAAAATGTAATAAAAATGTATTAAAAGTGGAGTAATTGGGGGTTTTAAAGATCTCTGGAAGTGGTATTGGGCTGAAACTTTGCAGGTGAGTAGGGAATACCAAAAGACACAACTTTCATGTTGTGACCCTTGCCGGAATCGGCCTAAAAGGGGGTGACTCGGCCGTGACTCGGTCGGATCACTGAGTCGGCCGAGTCAAGGCCGAGTTGGCCGATTCCCGACCGAGTCCGGTGACCTGGATCTCCCCCGACGGTTCATCTACCCTCTGCAAGTGTTACATCTTTGGGTGTAGTGGGGTTTTTGTGAGATATGCACGTGTAAACTCTTGGTATTCTAAAGGTTTTCTAAAAAATCCATATTAAAAATAATGTGGGGTATGGGATTCGAACTCTGGTGGCTTGGTTCAGCAATGCAAGGTATTACCAATGAGCTACAAGCTCTTCTTGTAATTATTGTAGAAAAATAGTTACTTAAAATGATATCAGCAGCATTAAATATCAAAGTACACTTTAAATTTAAAAACAATTTAATGTACACTAAAAATGAAATTATTTAAAAACAAAATAATTAATTATATATATCATGTGCTCGGATTAAAATACTTCTTTATGGTTTTAAAAAATTTTAAAAATTTGTACAGAAAAGTGTATATGAAAATTAGGGTTGTTACAACATTTTCCATTCATTTCAGTACTTTCCATTTCTGTTATGCCATTGTTTAGGGATTGCTTTCATTCAGATGTATTTACCTTTCCATGCATTGTACAAAAGAATGTGAATAAATAAAGTTGTTGTTTTATTATATCTTGTCTCTTGTGCATTTATATTTATATTGCTTAGATACGCTTAGCGTATTTACTTCACAGTAAATATGCAGCGGTCTCGTCGCGTTCTCTGCCCATACACTGGGAAGCGAGGCGTGACACTTATAGGGCCTGCGCATGTCAAAAAAGACCCCACCGGGGAAACCCCTTTCAGCCTCTGCTACGGGACTAAGGCAATGGTCCCAGCGGAGATCGGGCTACCCTGTCACCGGGTCGAACACTTCAACGACGAAGCCAACACCACGGCCCTCCGGACCAACCTAGATATCTTGTTGGAGAAACGAAACCGGGCTCAAATCAGAACTGCCGCTTATCAGCAGCAAACCGCCCGATATTACAACACGCGAGTCAAGTGCTGCTTCTTCAAGACCGGAGACATAGTCCTTAAGCGAAACGAGTTCGTCGATCAAGGGAGGCTGTATAAGTTTTCTCCTAAATGGGACGACCCCTTCCTTGTCTCCGAGGTCCTTCCCGGCGGAGCTTATCGATTGCAAGACATGGACGGGCACAAGTTTCCACGGCCTTACAACGCTGAGAAACTCAAGCTATACCAGTAAAGGGAATATCTACGAGTGTGTATTTCTTCTTTCACAAGAACAATGTAAACTCTTCTAAAGTCCTTTCTATTTAATAATACGAAGGGAACGCTAGAACGTTGCGAAAAGAAGAATTTTATTCCTTCAAAAAGGTAATATGGGCTCTTCAGCCTTACAAAAAAGAGGTTACAACAGAGGTGGAACGGGATCAAAGATGTACTCCTGGTGATACTCAGAGTAGATTTCAGTCAGCCGGGCCCTAGCTGTTGCAGCACGCTCCTGCCGACGCTGCACGCGGACCCGGGACGCCACGTAAGCACCTCATCAAGAAGCGGTCGAGCGGCTACCCTGCTCGGCTATCCCCGGCTGGTAGTTCACTGCCACACATCACCAGGGATCGAAGCCCTCGCCAAGAGGTAATCGAGCAACTTCACTGCATGGACCATCCTTAGCAGGCCTCTTACGGCCCTTCCAGCGCTAAGGGTCGAAGCCCTCATCAAGAGGCAGTCGAGCGGCTATCCTGCTCGGCTATCCTCGGCTGGTAGTTTGCTACCCCATAACGCCCGGGACCAAAGCTCTCAAGAGGCAGCCGAGCGACTACCCTGCTCGGCTATCCTTGGCTGGTAGTTCCCTACCCTACGACGCCAGGGATCAAAGCCCTCACCAAGAAGCAGCAGAGCGGCTACCCTGCTCGGCTATCCCTGGCTGGTAATTCCCCATCCCACGACGGCAGGGATCAAAGCCCTCACCAAGAGGCTGCCGAGCGGCTACCCTACTCCCGGCTAGTAGTTCACTGCCACACAGCGCCAAGGATCGAAGCCCTCGCCAAGAGGCAACCGAGCAGATTCACTGCTCAGACCATCCTTAGCAGGCCTCTTACGGCCCTTCCAGCGCTAAGGGTCGAAGCCCTCATCAAGAGGCAGCCGAGTGGCTACCCTGCTCGGCTATCCCCAGCTGGTAGTTTCCTACACCACAACGCCCGGGATCAAAGCCCTCATCAAGAGGGAGCCGAGCGGCTACCCTGCTCGGCTATCCCTGGCTGGTAGTTCCCTACCCCACAATGCCAGGGATCAAAGCCCTCACCAAGAGGCAGCCGAGCGGCTACCCTGTTCGGTTATCCCTGGCTGGTAGTTCCCTACCCACGACGCCAGGGATTAAAGCTCTCACCAAGAGGCAGCCGAGCGGCTACCCTGCTTGGCTATCCCCGGCTGGTAGTTCACTGCCACACAGTGCTAGGGATCGAAGCCCTCTCCAAGAGCCAACCGAGCAATTTCACTGCTCGGACCATCCTTCAAAGGCCTCTTACGGCCTTTCCAGTGCTAAGGGTCGAAGCCCTTATCAAGAGGCAGCCGAGCGGCTACCGTGCTCGGTTAACCCCGGCTGGTAGTTTCCTCCCCACAACGCCCGAGATCAAAGCCCTCATCAAGAGGCAGCCGAGCGGTTACCCTGCTCGGCTATCCCTGGCTGGTAGTTCCCTACCCCATGATGCCAAGGATCAAAGCCGTCACCAAGAGGCAGTCAAGCGGCTACCCTGCTCGGCTATCCCTGGCCGGTATTCTCTACCCCACGACGCCAGAGATCGAAGCCCTCACCAAAAGGCAGTCGAGCGGCTACCCTGCTCAGCTATCCCTGGCTGGTAGTTCCCTACCCCATGACGCCAGGGATCAAAAGCCCTCGCCAAGAGGCACCGAGCAGTAACCCTGCTCGTCCCGTCCCTAAGGATCAAAGCTTTAGCCAAGAGGCGCCGGGCAGCAACCCTGCTCGGCCCGTCCTTAATAGGCCTCTTACGGCCCTTCCCATGCTAAGGATCAAAAACCCTCATCAAGAGGCAACCGGGCCCGCCTTTGCTCGGTTATCCCTGGCTGGTAGCTCGCTACCCCACAACGCCAGGGATCAAAGCCCTCGCCAAGAGGCACCGGGCAGCAACCCTACCCGGCCCCGTCCTTAAGGATCAAAGCCCTGGCCAATAGGCACCGGGCAGCAATCCTGTGTAAGTTCACGTTACCCATCCCGGTGCTTACGGGGAGGCGGAATAGGTAAAAATCAAAATTTTTAACACAAGGTAACATGGACTAAAACTTGAGGATCTTTGCCAAACCATTGCTAACAAACAACAAGAGGTTCTATCTACTATACTTAGGAGATTATACCTCATGCAACAAGTCCTTCGGGTCTTCTTTCCGCTGTCCTCCTCGTCCATGCAAGCTCTGAGGATCGATCCGGATCTTGGTCACATCCGCGGCCTCCTAGAGTCGAAGATGATCCACCCGAGAGTCTGTAGTCCAAGCTCCACCTCAAGCCGAGGTAAGTAGGGCAACAAGTTTGCTATTCTTGAAGTCCTAGGTGGTGTAGAAGGTGATGGTGGATTTGTTTGTCTATTTTGTTTCTATTTTTCTCAACACATGAGAGCTATAGAAAAATCAAGAGAGGAAGAAGAAGGAGGAACCATGGGAGCTCTCACTTGAAGAGAGAGAATGAGCAAGAGATAATGATCCATAAGCTTAATAATTACTAATCTCTTATCATGATAAAGTTGATGGCTACCCTTGATTTGACCATTATCATCATAAAAATAAAAGCAAAAGCAAAAGAAGGATCTAGTGCTCTCAAGAAAAGTCCAAGTCAACAATGGTCAACTAGGTCAAATGGTCAAGCATGGTCAAATGGTCAAAGCAATTAACCATAACACAATTATCATTAAAAAGATTAGTAAATATTTTCCTCACCTCATAATGGTTTTGACCGAACCAACGGTCAAAACCATAATGAGGCACCTCCTTCTTCTTCGCTCCTCACAACCGTACATACACACCCGCATCCGCATTCCGTAGAATGCGAATGCACAGAAGACAAAACTAATCCATCCATACAATACTAGGATCCGGCTTAAACCAAAGCCCACTAGTATTGTCTGCCCGAACAGCATACGCGCACAAGTGCACATAAGTGATAGTAGCCTTGCCGTAAAACCATACGGCCTCTACACCTTTCGCCCAGTGTAAGGAAACTCTCTGTGTGGGACTCTAAAGACTCGACACTATGCTGGCAGTGGGTTTAACCACAGACCGCAAGCGGCACTAGCTGAACGTAACGGTTCCCAGGTAGATGTCGATAAGAAGGCCGATGAGGTAAACCCATCCGAACTCCTACTGAGCCTGAATGTGACAATCTCTGTACGGTCCGGTCTGTTCGTCTATGAGTATCGCATGTCGGGCCTAGGGGGCGGTAAACGTCAGACCCCTAATAGCAGTACAAGTCGTGCCGGAGTGTAGCCCAGAACACCCTGAGAAACTACTGGAAACACTACCAGTAATTCTCGCTTGCCCTGGCCAGGGACTTTGTGTAATGGCTCTCCTAGACACAGCGCGATATCAACCCCCAATACCGGGAGAGACGAATCCTATCTAACCGCTACTGCCTCTAAGTGCTTCGGGACTGCACCCAACTACTACCTGTTTGCACGAATCCTTTGAGCCGTGGTAGGGTAGTAATCAAAGTACAGTG
This sequence comes from Agapanthus africanus, assembly GCA_030015575.1. Taxonomy (NCBI): domain Eukaryota; kingdom Viridiplantae; phylum Streptophyta; class Magnoliopsida; order Asparagales; family Amaryllidaceae; genus Agapanthus; species Agapanthus africanus. Next base: position 353,159,524 of record JASDDO010000019.1, read on the forward strand.
GGAACACACTCGAGGCGAAGTAGCAGTGTCAAGTCGACGGACTAAGCTGTACTCCTGTCACCTGGGAACTGTTATCTGACGATGGGTATAGTACCAACCAACAGTTCCCGACGAGTCCTATCCAGTGTACTCGTAACCTAACGAGCACCCGCATATTATCTCCAGTACGACGTACTGATGGCTGTGGAACAGACCATCTCCCCTGCTGGGATGAGAAGCGCATACGCTAGTCTACTCCGGAGTATCGATGCCCTGTCTCGATAATCCTACGACTAGAGACCTGTATAAGGATGTGCTTGTAGATTACCCAGCCCCTACAAGTGTGACTGCCATCACAACGCTGGTAATCAAGTAAAGATCCTAAGGGCTCCACTAATATGTATAAGCGATATGCTAAAAGAAACACATGCACATATTAAAGTAGAAACAAACCAAGTAGCATACTACCATTTTGAGCAAGATTGTCTATACAACTGTGAATATCCTAAGCTTCTATTAAGTAATATACAAACTAGTATGATACAGTAATGGCCTCTAGGGCATATACACTAACAATCTCCCACTTGCACTAGGGCCATGTACTTGCGTATCGAAGACCTATCATCTCGATCAGCCGCTCGAACTGAGTCTGTGGTATGGCCTTCGTGAATGGATCTACAGTGTTATTCTCCGAATCTACTCTCTTCACCTCGATCTGCCGGCGATCTACGATCTCCCTGATCAGGTGGTACCGCCTCAAAATGTGTCTGGACTTCTGATAGGACCTGGGTTCTTTCGCTAAAGCTATAGCGCCGTTGTTGTCATAATACAGCGGTATTGGATCAACAATGGTAGGAACCACCTGAAGCTCCGTGAGGAACTTCTTCATCCAGACAGCTTCCTTTGCGGCATCGCAAGCAGCTATGTACTCCGCTTCCATAGTTGAGTCAGCAACGGTTTCCTGCTTGGAGCTCTTCCAGCAAACCGCCCTTCCATTGAGGGTAAAGACATAACCCGACATGGACTTGGAGTCATCCTTGTCACTCTGGAAGCTGGAGTCAACAAAGGCCTCGATCTGGAGGTCTTTTCCGCCATACACCAAGAACATCTCCTTACTCCTTCTCAGGTACTTTAGAAAGTTCTTTACTGCTATCCAGTGTTTCTCCCCTGGGTCCAACTGATACCGGCTTACAACGCTTAATGCGTATGCTACATCTGGTCTGGTACACAATATCGCATACATTATAGAGCCTACCGCAGATGCGTAGGGTATAGATGACATGCGAGCCCTTTCCAAATCAGTCTTGGGAGACATCTCTTTGGAGAGGGTGATTCCGTGACAAGCCGGTAGATTACCGCGCTTTGAATCTTCTATATTGAATCGTTTCAGTATGGTGTCGATGTACCTGGACTGCGAAAGTCCCAACATCCTTTTAGATCTATCACGATAGATCTGGATCCCCAGAATGTAGTTGGCATCGCCCAGGTCCTTCATGGAGAACCTCTGTGACAAGAATCCTTTGACTGACTGTAGCATAGGAATGCCATTTCCTATTAGGAGAATGTCATCCACGTACAAGACGAGGAATACCACAGTTCTCCCTACAATCTTCCTGTAAATGCATGGTTCATCCGGATTTTTGATAAAGTTGAATTCTTTGACAGTATCATCAAAGCAGATGTTCCAACTCCGCGATGCCTGCTTCAGTCCATAAATGGACTTAAGCAACTTGCACACTTTACCGCTGCTCCCACTCTGAATGAAACCCTCCGGCTGATCCATATAGGCGCACTCTTCCAAATTTCCATTTAGAAAAGCCATCTTTACGTCCATCTGCCAGATCTTATAATCGTGGAAGGCAGCAATGGCAAGAAGGATCCGAATGGATTTGAGCATAGCCACTGGAGAAAAGGTTTCGTCATAGTGCAAACCAGGTCTTTGACGAAAACCCTTTGCAACAAGTCTAGCTTTATAGGTTTCAACCTCCCCATCTACACCAATCTTCTTTCTGAAGATCCATTTGCAGCCTACGGGTTTTACCCCTTCTGGAGCAATGTCCAAAGTCCAAACTTTGTTGGTGTACATGGACTCCATCTCGGTCCGCATTGCATCCAGCTATTTTACTGAGTCACCGCTCTGAATGGCTTGCTGGAAGCTAGTAGGCTCATCATTTTCAATGACGCGATCCTCTCGATCCCCGTCTATGAGAAAACCGTAGTATCTCTCGGGCGGATGAGACTGCCTACTACTCCTGCGGAGTGGCGCTGGGATGTCCGGTTCTTCTGAAACCTCTGGTTCTACCAAGCTTTTAATAATAGCTTGTGGTTCTGGAATTTCTTCCAGTTCTATTGCGCTCCCACTTATCTGATTTTCTAAAAACTCAGTTTCCAAGAAGCGGGCATGATGAGAAACAAAGACCTTTTGCTCCTCTGCGTAATAGAAAACATACCCCTTGGAGTTCTTTGGGTATCCCACAAACTTACACTGTACTGAGCGTGCCTCGAGCTTGTCCACATGCTGCTTTTTGACAAAAGCTGGACATCCCCATGTCTTAAAGTGTTTAAGACAGGGTTTCTTCCCACTCCACATCTGATATGGTGTGGTAAGCACTGACTTAGTAGGAACTTGGTTCAAAAGATATGCAGCTGTTTCTAGTGCATAACCCCAGAAAGATCGCGGTAACTCAGCCTTACTCATCATGGAACGAACCATATCCAATAGAGTTCGATTCCACCTTTCCGATACACCGTTATGTTGTGGTGTGTATGGAGGAGTAAGCTGAGAGAGAATTCCATTCTCTTTTAAGTAGCCCAGAAACTCGGCACTCAAGTATTCACCATCTCGATCAGATCTCAGTGTCTTGATACTTTTGCCTGTTTTTTTTTCAACTTCATTTTTGTATTCCCGAAATTTCTCAAAGGCCTCGGATTTATCCTTCATCAGGAAGACATGTCCATACCTAGAGAAATTATCTGTAAAAGTAATGAAGTATGAATAACCACTTCGCACATGTGTAGACATTGGACCACACACATCACTGTGTATGAGTTCCAAGAGCTCGCTCGCTCTTACTCCGTGTCCAGTGAACGGAGTCTTTGTCATATTTCCCATGAGACAAGATTCACAAGTAGCATAAGACTGATACTCGAACGGATTCAAGTATCCCTCTTTATGTAACTTTGTCAACCGTGTCTCATTAATGTGACCCAGTCTACAATGCCATAAGAAAGCCTGATTTGTTTCTGGAGACTTTCTTATAAGTGTGTTCTGGACACTGAAAACCTGAGCTTGATTCAGTACGTATATTCCGTTTTCTAATGTACCTGACCCAATCAGAACTTGATTTAGGTGGATGTGTACCACATCGCTTACAAAAGTAAAATCATATCCTTCCTTAGAAAGTATGGATACAGATATGATATTACAAGCCATACTAGGTACATACAAACAGTTACGCAGAATCAATATCTACCCACTTGTCAATCCAAGGTGATATTCCCCTACGGATTCAGCGTCCACGCTCATTCCGTTGGCAACCCTGAGAGTCATATCACCTATCTTGATAACTCTACGGTTTCTCAGAGCCTGTAATGAATTACAGATGTGAGATCCTGATTCGGTATCCAGTACCCAGGAAGTAGGGTTAATTGACATACAGTTTTCTATTACAAACACACCCGAAGCCGAAACCACAACATGCTTCGAATCCTGGCTACTGGCTTTGCTAGCCCTACAATCCTTCTGCCAATGTTCATTCCCGTAACAATAGGAACGTCCCTCCTTTACTATATCTTGTACCAAAACTTTTGCCTTTCCCTTTCCTTCTTCTTCCCTGGTTTCCTTCAGGGTATAATTAGAGGGCAGAGACTGTAGAATCAAGTCAGTATTTGACCCGTTCTTCAACGTGGTCTTCAGGTCCATGAGCTCATCATAATAGCTAGTCTTTGTAAGGACGTTGCCCCCTACAGATGACCCGACAGCCAACCTCGCTTGAAACAATTCGTTCGAGGTCTCATATCTTGTGATACGAGATTGCTCTTCATATAAATCTTTGTTATGGAGGAAGATAGAAACTAAGTCCATCTTCTCGTGCTGCCTCTGGTATGCACCATCAACTGAGGCCAACACGAGGCACTTGGCATTCGCACAGTCTTTTTCCGATGTTTTACGGATATCAATATCCGTGACAGGGGAAACTGGTCCTGAGACGGAAGGGGTTTGATTAGTTAAGAGGTGTCCCATCTTGTCATGGGTAATGGACATCTGGACAGACCTTTGCCAGTCATAACAGTCAGATTTAGTCATTTTATTATCTAAATGTAACCTATGTCTGGTCACTGGGTCGCTGCAATTAGGAGAGAGAGAAGAAAACACTTAGCATGATGCTCTTGCAAGTTTAGATTAGTTTTTAATTTATCTAAACAGGATGGCTCCCACTGTTTCTCGAATCCTTCTTCAAACCATAAAAGAAGAATTAGTCGGGGTTGATCTCACCGTACAATACTTGCTTAACTGTTCGGCCAGGCTGGTGTCGGTACTTCGAGGGAGGTTTTACGACGCTTTCGCGAAGTTCCTTAATTAAATAACCTCTTTTCCCTGTGGGCGTAGCCCCGCTAACACCTTTCTAGACACCTACTTGGTTTATAGCATTGATCGTTAAGTGAAAAGTCTCCCGAGGAGTAGCGGATACTAACAGTAGGATCGGGATCCAAATATCATTGTGTGATAATGCTGAAGGAATCCTACCAACATTATCAAACTCCAAATGGTATGCAGCACTAGCAAGTTTTAATTTCCTTAGAAACTCCTGATGTGGATTTTTGCCCCATGCTCTTATGACCTTGACTAAGGCCAACAAATCATAAGTCACATGTCAAGTTCTACCCGTCATTATCCAGGTTGATTTGAACCCACCCGTATATACCCTTGACTATGGCCAACAAAGTAATACGACTGTCCCAAACCAACGCATCTATCTATGCAACATATGAATACCCAGCAGCTACCAATCACTATGCCTTGACTAAGGCCAACAAACATAGCTTGAATACTATTGAATATTCATATGAAACGACGGAGGGCTACGAATGGTTTTGGCGAAACCGTGAACGTAGTGAACTTGATATAATCGAAGGAACCTGATAGCTTTTAAAAGGAGTGGTTTAAGCTCCGCGTTTTTAAAAGTTTTCTGTTTTGAAAAAAACGAGTGGTTTTGAAATTGTTCCAATGATTTAGCTTTGGTTTGTTTTCTTTGCATTAAATTAATGCGTCCCATCAATTAATCCTACCATTGCAGAAAACAACGAAAATATGACGTACGCTTATACCATCCGCATTCGCCACGGGGCCCCGTCATCACCCGTTAGGTTACTTAACTAACGACAGAGCGGGGGCTGGACTAGCGCGGATGCAAAACATAAGCAACGCCTACTAGATATCATATATATATATATATATATATATATATACATTCGTCAGATGCAATGATAGCCATTCCAGATCATTGATGAACATATTGGATATGCTAGGAATCCGCGTTTCGTTCGAGCCTGCAACGAAAGACGGATTACACGGTCGCGATGAATAGCCAAACCCCACCCTAGACCCCTACGGGTGCGGCAAACTACCCGCCAAGTATTCGAAGTAAAGCAACCTCCCTCAACAACGTGAGTAGGCCACTCGGCACTTCAAAGTATCCGGTAGTTTGTGCACCCCACCTTGGGTCTATCCTAGGAGCAAAAACAGTAAAAGAAATAATATACAATGGCGGCTACAAGCTCAACCTGGATGTGCGGCCATAAAATAATATTACATCAAATTACAAATTTTACATTGAATGAAAAATGAAAACTCTCATCTCACATCCTCGGCCATTCATCACGACGATCCAACAAGTTCATATACACAAACCAACATTACAGATCACAGATATGCACAACCCCCACTAATCGACGTATAGCGATTAGTGAACGTTCAGTACATATATTACATCACAGAAGATCCGATTAGCTAAAGTACTTAGAATTTCGATCGAAAACTTGATTTGGAACTACCCCAAACACAACACAGTACTCAACTAAATCTGGGCAGAAACAAAGTAACTTAAAAATCACAAAACCAACACAGAGAACCCCAGAAGAAATTTGGTGCGCAGCCGAGTTGACTCGGCCGCAGATCCGCGGCGGATCACTTGGATCGGCCGCGGATCCGCGGTCTTCTGAGCGACTGAGGAGCCCAAATTTCTACAATTTTCTCTAAAAAGCCTGCTTGTATTTTTCAGGTCCCTGGAAAAAATTTTGGACCAGTTTTTAAAATCGACAGAAAAGTGCAATTTTTGACGTGTTTTGCGATTTTTTCCGGCGATCGAATTTCTAACACTTTGCTAACAAGTTAGTAATGGTTTAGCAAGGCTCTGATACCACTATAAGTCCACGTTACCCACCCCGGTGCTTACTGGGAGGCGGAATAGGTAAAAATCAAATTTTTTAACACAAGATAACATGGACTAAAACTTGAGGATCTTTGCCAAACCATTGCTAACAAACAACAAGAGGTTCTATCTACTATGCTTAGGAGATTATACCTCATGCAACAAGTCCTTCGGGTCTTCTTTCCGCTGTCCTCCTCGTCCATGCAAGCTCCGAGGATCGATCCGGATCTTGGTCACCTCCACGGCCTCCTAGAGTCGAAGACGATCCACCCGAGAGTCTGTAGTCCGAGCTCCACCTTAAGCCGAGGTAACTAAGGCAACAAGTTTGCTATTCTTGAAGTCCTAGGTGGTGTAGAAGATGATGGTGAATTTGTTTGTCTATTTTGTTTCTATTTTTCTCAACACACGAGAGCTATAGAAAAATCAAGAGAGGAAGAAGAAGGAGGAACTATGGGAGCTCTCACTTGAAGAGAGAGAATGAGCAAGAGATAATGATCCATAAGCATAATAATTACTAATCTCTTATCATGATAAAGTTGATGGCTACCCTTGATTTGACCATTATCATCACAAAAATAAAACCAAAAGCAAAAGAAGGATCCAGCGCTCTCAAGAAAAGTCCAAGTCAACAATGGTCAACTAGGTCAAATGGTCAAGCATGGTCAAATGGTCAAAGCAATTAGCCATAACACAATTATCATTAAAAAGATTAGTAAATATTTTCTTCACCTCATAATGGTTTTGACCGAACCAACGGTCAAAACCCTAATGAGGCACCTCCTTCTTCTTCGCTCCTCACAACCATGCATACACACCCGCATCCGCATTCCGTAGAATGCGAATGCACAGAAGACAAAACTAATCCATCCATACAATACTAGGATCCGGCTTAAACCAAAGCCCACTAGTATTGTCTGCCCGAACAGCATACGCGCACAAGTGCACGTAAGTGATCGTAGCCCTGCCATAAAACCATACGGCCTCTACACCTTTCGCCCAGTATAGGGAAACTCTCTGTGTGGGACTCTAAAGACTCGACACTATGCTAGCAGTGGGTTTAACCACAGACCGCAAGCGGCACTAGCTGTACGTAACGGTTCCTAGGTAGATGTCGATAAGAAGGCCGATGAGGTAAACCCATCCGAACTCCTACTGAGCCTGAATGTGACAATCTCTGTACGGTCCGGTCTGTTCGTCTATGAGTATCGCATGTCGGGCCTAGGGGGAGGTAAACGTTAGACCCCTAATAGCGGTACAAGTCGTGCCGGAGTGTAGCCCAGAACACCCTGAGAAACTACTGGAAACACTACCAGTAATTCTCGCTTGCCCTGATCAGGGACTTTGTGTAATGGCTCTCTTAGACACAACGCGATATCAACTCCCAATACCGGGAGAGACGAATCCTATCTAACCGCTACTGCCTCCAAGTGCTTCGGGACTGCACCCAACTACTACCTGTTTGCACGACTCCTTTGAGCCGTGGTAAGATAGTAATCAAAGTACAGTGGGAACACACTCGAGGCGAAGTAGCAGTGTCATGTCGACAGACTAAGCTGTACTCCTGTCACCTGTGAAATGTTATCTAACGATGGGTATAGTACCAACCAACAGTTCCCGACGAGTTCTGTCCAGTGTACTCATAACCTAACGAGCACCTGCATACTATCTCCAGTACGACGTACTGATGGCTGTGGGACAGACCATCTCCCCTGCTGGGATGAGAAGCGCATACGCTGGTCTACTCCGGAGTATCGATGCCCCGTCTCGATAATCCTACGACTAGGGACCTGTATAAGGATGTGCTTGTAGATTACCTAGCCCCCACAAGTGTGACTTCCATCACAACGCTGGTAATCAAGCAAAGATCCTAAGGGCTCCACTAATATGTATAAGCGATATGCTAAAAGAAACACATGCACATATTAAAGTAGAAACAAATCAAGTAGCATACTACCATTTTGAGCAAGATTGTCTATACAACTGTGAATATCCCAAGCTTCTATTAAGTAATATACAAACTAGTATGATACAGTAATGGCCTCTAGGGCATATACACTAACACCCTGCTCGGCCCCATCCTTAGTAGGCCTCTTATGGCCCCTCCCGTGGTAAGGATCAAAAGCCCTTGCCAAGAGGCAACCGAGCCCGCCCTTGCTCAGTTATCCCTGGATGGTAGCTCCTTACCCCACAACGCCAGGGATCTAAGCCCTCACCATGAGGCACCGGGCAGCTACCTTGCTCGGCCCGTCCTTAGTAGGCCTCTTACGACCCCTCCAACACTAAGGATCAAAAGCCCTCGTCAAGAGGCAACCGGGCCCGCCCTAGCTCGGTTATCCCTGGCTGGTAGTTTCTGTTAGTTATATGTATGCCCTAGAGGCTATTACTGTACATAGGATGTATATTGTAGTGGATGCTGGGACATATATAGGGAGGACTTTCTTGCTCGACATGATAGTATGCTATCTGGTTGAACTTTACCTTAACGTGTATACTGATTGTCTCTCTGTTACATTTTGGTAAAGCCCTTAGGATGTGTGCTTGACTACCTGGACTATGATGCGGATCATACTAGTGGGGACATGGTAGTCCATAAGTACATCCTTCAAAGTCCCTAGTCGTGGGTGTATCGAGACGGGGCATCGATATACCAGAGTAGACTAGCGTGTACCTTCTCGACCCATACAGATGGGCGATGGATGATCCCATATCCATTGGTGTTTGACATCAGAGATGATATACAGGTGCTCAGTAGAGACTGGGTACACTGGACGGACTCGCCGAGAACTCCCAGATGGTATTATACCTCACGTCAGATGGCAGTTCTCTGGTGACACTGGTACAGAGTAGTCTGTTGACCCGAGATCGTCATAGAGTCTTGTGTGGTTCCCACTGTGCTTTGATTTCCATCTTACCACGTTCAAGAGGTCTCACAAGGCATCAACCATGCCAATTTCAAAAATTACGGTGCCGAGAAACCCTAAACTACGGATCGTTGGCTAGAAATCTAGGCGAAAAGTAAACTAGTTAACACTTAACTAAGAGATACGGAAATACAACCTTTGTAGATCCGGTTCTCCACCTCCATAGCTCCGCAACGAAGTCCTCTCCGCTGTCCAAAAAGAATCCGGGCTCTAGCGTCGACTTCATCGGAGAATAAACGAGCTAGGTCGTCGATGTCCATGCCGAAGATGATCTACGTCGAGGCATCGCTAGATCAAGCTCCACCTTCACCAAGCCTTGAAAACTTATGAAGGAAACACACTCTACTACTTGGCAAGAGGTAGATGATGAAGAAATAGGAAGTGGGTAGACTTTAGATTTGGATTTCTCACTCATATTCATCAATCACCATTGATGTAGTCAAGCTTTTCTTCTTGAAGAATGAAGAAGAAGAAGAGCAAGAAGATGATAGAATATGTTAAGTATTTTCCAAAAAGGAAAAATAAATGAATACTTATCATTTAGCAACCATAGTTTGTTGTAGAGAATAAACCATGGTAAGAATGAAGGGTTAGGGTTAAGCATCAAGACAAAATGGTCACAAGGTCAAAGCTTCATGAAGCTTCAATGTACAAACAAAGAAAGCCACCATTTTCTCTTTATGCAAATTATTTTCCAAAAAGAAATGGATAAATAAATAAGTGAATAAAACAAAACCCTAACCATAATCATGTAACCATGGTTTGATCTTTACACAAACCCTAGTGAGCATGTATCATCAAACATGATACAATCAAGTGCACAAAAAGTATATCACATATACAATGTGCACATCCGAGCGAGAAAATCCATTTAAAGTGAACCAATACTAGTTAATGCAAAGTAATATATCTAATATATAATTATGCATTAAATCATTAAATCAACACTTGATTCAATGATCCGGTCATATCGTATATAACCGACTAGTATCCAATGTATCGGCTTATCGAATCAACCCTTGATTCGATAACTAGGTTATATCGCATACAACCAATCGATACATTCATCGCGAGAATGAAATACGGTATCACATACACGCATTATTCTCGGTCCCGCACATATCTCATATGCGCTCCTATTTCGTTTCGCTTGAGCCAGGAAACCTCTGTGTAGGACTCTAAAGACTCGTCAATACGCCGGCAGCAGGTGATGATCATATCAAACACCCACAAGCCGCAAGCGGTCTGCCAAACGTAACGGCCACCCGGGTATTGAGCGAACAACCGCAGCACGAATACTAACTAATACTTATCTGAAATGACGGAGGGCTACGACAGGTTTTTCTGAAAACCTATTGCGTAATGAACTTGATATCGTTGTAGGATCGAATGATTTTAAAATGGAGTGCTTTTGAGGCTTTTCTAGTTTTGCTAAAGGAGTCACTCCCGGTGAAGGGATCGTCGGTCCTTTCCTCGTCGAATGAGGTGCGGGATATATCATATATATCACTGTGCAAAGCAAAAACTCTTAAAAGCAATCAAAAGACAAACCGAGTGTGTAGCATCTGACAGTTATTGCTAAAGGAGTCACTCCCGGTGAAGGGATCTCGGTCCTTTCCTTATCGAATAAGGTGCAGGATATATCACATATACCGCTGTGCAAAGCAAGAACTGTAGCTACCTGTTTTATTTTGAAATTCGATTCTACAACATCTTAGGTTTCTTTTATTTCATTAATCACATTAATGAAGTCCCATCATTTAAGTACCTAAACATCACAGATAAATACGACGTACACTTATGCCATCCGCATTCGCCTCGATGTCCCCTCGTGCACCGTTAGGTTAGGTAACTAACGGCAGAGCGGGGCAGGGCTAGCGCGGGTGTAAAACATAAGTAACGCCTATATAATATATCATATATACTATATACTGTATCTATCACAGAACATCACATGATCACATCACAGATATCGCAGCAGAAGAAACATATGAAATATTGGATTAGGGTATTCGTACGGCGTTGTTTGGCATGCGTCAAGTGTCGTGCGGGTGGGTTTAATTCAATCAAGAAATGTACGGGTTGAACTTGACTAGCAGACTATGGGTTGTTTGGCATGCGTCAAGGTCATAGCGAGCTAGGGGCAAAATATTATCGGGAATTTCAAGTGTTGAAATTTGCAATGAGATTGCATACCTTCTATGAGATAGTTGGATCCCGATACCCGCTGCGAGTAAGAGTTACTCCTGGGAGAGTTTTATACATTACAATTAGCCGATCAAGTAGGTGTCTAGAAAGGTGTCAACGGGGTTACGCCTCTGGGAAAACGAGGTTTACATTAATTAGGTTCGTGCGAAAGCACGGGGGACCTCCCTCAAAGTACCGATACTGGCCTGGCTGAAAGATTGGCGAACTTGTAGTGTGTAATTAATCCCGGCTAGTCTTTCCTTTTAGGGTTTGAAGGAAGATTTGATAAAAAGCAGTGGGAGCCATCCTGATTAGATAAAATATATAACCAATCTATTCTTGACAGAGCGCACGCTGAGTGTTTTCTTCTCTCTCTCCAGGTAGCGACCATATCACGCCTTAATCAAGATAATAATACGGAATATTGACCGAACCCGCTTGTTATACTGAGCTGGGAAACATTGGTCCCGCTCCAACTTATAATTGTTATAAGACAGAGCAGGAAATTGGGGATTACCAGAATTCCCGTGCCGCCCAAACGAAGAGAGTGCATGCTGATGCATCATCTTCGGGTGTGTTCATTACAGAGAACTGTTTCTCAGTGTCCTTTACGTCCTGGGTATGTGATACCGGATCAGGATCCCAGATATGTAATCTGTTACATAGGGCTGCAGAAAGGTAGAGAACCGAGAACGGGTGATAAGTTTCATGAGGCAGAAAACGGGGCAAGTGTTGCAGCCAAGTCTGTTGGTCACTGTCACCCTGTATTACCAATACATTGATTCTGAACGAATGTTATTAGATACCGAACCTGATATACCAAATCTTATCACTCTCTTTGTTAGAAAAGAAAGGATATAATTTTGTATTGATGGATAATGTTTTGAACATTTCCTATATCAAAAGTTGATCGGTTCAGGCACGTTATCTAAAAGCGTTGATGTTCTAAATCAAACTACAGTTCTTAGTATACGGAACACACACAAGAGGAAGAGTTCAGAAATGAACGAATTCTTCTTGAGGCATTGTAGACTAGGTCAGATCAATGTGACCCGACTAGCTAGAGTTACATATAGATGCATATTTAAATCAATTTGAATTTACATCTTGTGAAACTCGCCAGTCATGTCACAAAGATAAGATGACCATAGCTCCGTTTAATGGAAACAGAGAAAGAGTTAGTGAACTCTTGGGATGATACATGTTGATGTATGTAGGTCCCCAGTCTACACTTGCCAAGACTGGTTCTTTATACTTCATTATATTCTCTGATAATCTCTCAAGATTCAGTCATATGTTCCTGTTGAAACATGAGTCCGAACCTTTTGAGATATTCACAGAATATAAGCGAGAAGTAGAGAACCAAAATACGGGTATAAGTATTATGTCCTTTGATGAGATCAAGGAGGAGAATACTTGTGCACGGAATTCCTGGACTATTCTAAAGGAGAATGAGATTCTCTCTCGGCATTACTCCTCCGAATACACCATAGCACGATGGTATATCGGGGCGGAGCAATCACACCCTATGTGATAAGGTGTGCTCTATGATGAGTACTACTGAGTTACCTGTTTCCTTTTTGGGAGTTATGCACTTGAGAAGCTGCATACCTATTGAATAAGGTTCAAATCAAATCAGTTGCCTACCACTTCATATGTGATATGGAAAGGGAAGAGCCCATATCTTAAGTTAGTTAAGATTTGGGGTTGTCCGGGCTATGTCTAAAAGCATAATCCGGACAAGCTCGAGACAAGGTCAGTTATGTAGAACTGGAAAGGTTCCAGCTATACAAACTGCAGCTGATGATTTGATAGAACCAAAGGATTCAGTAGATACCAACGAACCCCAGCCTCTCCGCCGATCTAGTAGGGTTCCTCTCCCACCTGAGAGATACTTCTGTTTCTCTATGACAGTGGGAGCGAGGATTGCATCATGAGATGATGACCCAACTAGTTTCCAGCTGGCCATCAGGAGTAAGACTCTGTAAGAATGGCTGGATGCTTAGCGATCTGAGATGGAATCCTTATACACCAACAAAGTATGGACTTTAGTTGCTATATCTGAAGGGTTAAATCCCCATCAGGAGCAAGTATATCTTGAGAAGATTACTTGGTGTAGATGGAAAAGTTGAGACTTTCAAAGCTAGACTTGTTAAAAGTGTGCATCATTGACCAGGTGTGGATAATGATGAAACCTTTTTCAAGTAGCTATGCTTAAGTCCATCCAGATCCTACTTGTCACGGCTACATACCATGACTACGATATCTGGTGGTTGGGTGTCTTGACTGCTTTTCTAAATGATATTTTGGAAGAGAGCGTCTATAAGTACACAGCCAGAGGGCTTCGTAGACAGTGGGAGCAGCGGAAACGTGTGCAAGATGCTTTATTTGATAAAGCAGGCATCGCGGAGTTGGAACATCTGTTTTGATGAAGTAGTCAAAGAGTTTGACATCATCAAAATGGTAGATGAACCTTGTATAAACAAAAAGGTAGTAGGGAGTATGGTGGTGATCCTCGTAGAGTACGTGGATGACATACTCTTGATAGGGAAGGAGTTTCCTATGCTACGCTCGATCAATCTCCGCTTATCACAATGATTCTCCATATAGGATCAAAGTGATGCCTCCTAAATCCTGGGTTTTGGATCTATGAGATAGATCTAATTGGATGTTGGGATTCTCACTAGTTGTAGTGAGATAGTATCAATTGATCCTGGGGAGAATCACTGAAAGTGTTCCAGGGTGATAAAGACGGCTGAATGTCAGTCACAGGCATTGTCTTTACCCTAAGTAAAGGGACGGTATGTTGGAAGAGTTCCAAGCTAGATACCGTGGCATACTAGACGATAAAGGCAGGATACATCGCTACTTAAGATGCTACCAAAGAGGCTGTTTGGGTGTATATTAGTTCATGAGATGAACTACGTTCCTACCATTGTGAGACAATGGAGTTGTGGCTCATGCCGAGGAACGCCGGTCCCATCAGTGATCCAGACTTATTCTACGGCAGCATCGCCTGATCATGGAGATAGTTGATCTCCAGGGTGATCCAGGTTAGGAGAGTAGATTCAGAGGACAACACAGCGGATCCACTCACAAAGGCCTGTTCCCAGAGAGAGATTTTTATGGGATGGTTGAGTATGAGATACTACAACCACTGCTACAGATGGCCCTAGTGCAAGTGGGAGATTGTTAGTTATATGTATGCCCTAGAGGCCATTACTGTACATAGGATGTATATTGTAGTGGATGCTGGGACATATATAGGGAGGACTTTCTTGCTCGACATGATAGTATGCTATCTGGTTGAACTTTACCTTAACGTGTATACTGATTGTCTCTCTGTTACATGTTGGTAAAGCCCTTAGGATGTGTGCTTGACTACCTGGACTATGATGCGGATCATACTAGTGGGGACATGGTAGTCCATAAGTACATCCTTCAAAGTCCCTAGTCGTGGGTGTATCGAGACGGGGCATCGATATACCAGAGTAGACTAGCGTGTACCTTCTCGACCCATACAGATGGGCGATGGATGATCCCATATCCATTGGTGTTTGACATCAGAGATGATATACGGGTGCTCAGTAGAGACTGGGTACACTGGATGGACTCGCCGAGAACTCCCAGATGGTATTATACCTCACGTCAGATGGCAGTTCTCTGGTGACACTGGTACAGAGTAGTCTGTTGACCCGAGATCGTCATAGAGTCTTGTGTGGTTCCCACTGTGCTTTGATTTCCATCTTACCACGTCCAAGAGGGCGTGCAAAACGGTGGTTTTTGGGTACAGTCCCGAGTCACATGGAGGCAATGAGCGATAGGAGGGGATTCGTCTCTCCCGGTATAGGGGGTTGATGTTGCGCTGTGTTCGATTGGCTATAACGGGAAATCCCTGGCCAGGGTTGTTGAGATTTACTGGTAAGTGTTACCAGTAGTTTCTCGAATTGTTATAGACCTCATATCGACACGACTTATCGAGCTATTAGGGTCTGACGTTTACCACCCCTAGGCGAGATATGCGACATATCAGACGATCAGACCGGACTGTACGGTAGTGTTACTGGTTGGATTCACTGGAGTGTGAGCGGGCTTGCTCGTCGATCTTCAGATCGCTCAATACCTGGGTGGCCGTTACGTTTGGCAGACCGCTTGCGGCTTGTGGGTGTTTGATATGATCATCACCTGCTGCCGGCGTATTGACGAGTCTTTAGAGTCCTACACAGAGGTTTCCTGGCTCAAGCGAAACGAAATAGGAGCGCATGTGAGATATGTGCGGGACCGAGAATAATGCGTGTATGTGATACCGTATTTCATTCTCGCGATGAATGTATCGATTGGTTGTATGCGATATAACCTAGTTATCGAATCAAGGGTTGATTCGATAAGCCGATACATTGGATACTAGTCGGTTATATACGATATGACCGGATCATTGAATCAAGTGTTGATTTAATGATTTAATGCATAATTATATATTAGATATATTACTTTGCATTAACTAGTATTGGTTCACTTTAAATGGATTTTCTCGCTCGGATGTGCACATTGTATATGTGATATACTTTTTGTGCACTTGATTGTATCATGTTTGATGATACATGCTCACTAGGGTTTGTGTAAAGATCAAACCATGGTTACATGATTATGGTTAGGGTTTTGTTTTATTCACTTATTTATTTATCCATTTCTTTTTGGAAAATAATTTGCATAAAGAGAAAATGGTGGCTTTCTTTGTTTGTACATTGAAGCTTCATGAAGCTTTGACCTTGTGACCATTTTGTCTTGATGCTTAACCCTAACCCTTCATTCTAACCATGGTTTATTCTCTACAACAAACTATGGTTGCTAAATGATAAGTATTCATTTATTTTTCCTTTTTGGAAAATACTTAACATATTCTATCATCTTCTTGCTCTTCTTCTTCTTCACTCTTCAAGAAGAAAAGCTTGACTACATCAATGGTGATTGATGAATATGAGTGAGAAATCCAAATCTAAAGTCTACCCACTTCCTATTTCTTCATCCTCTACCTCTTGCCAAGTAGTAGAGTGTGTTTCCTTCACAAGTTTTCAAGGCTTGGTGAAGGTGGAGCTTGATCTAGCGATGCCTCGACGTAGATCATCTTCGGCATGGACATCGACGACCTAGCTTGTTTATTCTCCGATGAAGTCGACGCTAGAGCCCAGATTCTTTTTGGACAGCGGAGAGGACTTCGTTGCGGAGCTATGGAGGTGGAGAACCGGATCTACAAAGGTTGTATTTCCGTATCTCTTAGTTAAGTGTTAACTAGTTTACTTTTCGCCTAGATTTCTAGCCAACGATCCGTAGTTTAGGGTTTCTCGGCACCGTAATTTTTGAAATTGGCATGGTTGATGCCTTGTGAGACCTCTTGAGAGTGCCTAGGAACCCTACAGTTTCCTACCCCACAACGCCAGGGATCGAAGCCCTCGCCAAGAGGCCACTGAGCAGCTTCACTGCTCGGTCCATTCTTAGCCACCTCTTACGGCCCTTCCAGCACTGAGGATCGAAACCCTCACCAAGAGGCAACCGAGCAGCTACCATGCTCGGTTATGATGGATGTCATTCACTACCTCATGAAGCCAGATACCTAAGCCCTCGCTAAGAGGCAACCGAGCATCTACCATGCTCGGTTATCCGTAGCTGGTGATACCAATCGCCAACGCCACGGCCCAAGCCCTCGCCATGAGGCCATCCACGTCTAAGCAATCCCAACCTCGACTTCGAAGCCATGGAGATATCGACCCTTCACCGGTCTTTGCACACTTGGCAAATAGTCGAATTCAACTCGACGTGCGATTGCCAGACGAAGAACCGACCCGACATGAAGGCTGAACTGTGCAAATACAAGTGTTTACCGACAAAGGAAAATACGCGCGCAAATACTACTGCAAAAAGTTTTTATTCACAAAGCCAAAAGTCTTTACAAGGGTATTGTGGGCTCCCCAGCCTTATCAAATTACCCGGAGGCTTATAAAAGAGAGAGGAGAAAAAGCCAAAAAGTTCGGGCCGCAAGCCCCGCTTAGACCTCACCTCCCTCATCACCATCGGCCGGAAGCATGACCACCGAAAGTGGGACCCGAGCGCGGAGCTCACCGTCGGCAAACTACGGAAACTGATCCTTGACGGCATCAAGAGCTTTGTTCCATGCAATGGCGGAGGCCTCGCCGAGGTCGACGTAAAACTGGTCCGACCCCTTGTAATCACTCACCACCTTTCTAGCCCGAATCTCGGCAACCTCCGTCGCCTGGAGCGCCGCCTCGGCATCCCGCCTACTGGCATCCCTCATCCTCTTCATGGCTGCAAAGCGGTCGGCCAGTTCCATCAACTTCGCCTCGATGACTCGGTGGGACTCATTTAGGCAGTGATAGGACTCCTGGCAATTTGAGACGGCGAGCTCCGCAGCTGCCGATCAGGCTTCAAGGACGGCCATCCTCTCCCTCTCCAGACGCAGCTCAAGTCGCAGATCCTCGGCCTCCAAAGAAGACTTTCCCTCCGGCCTCTTTGCATGGATAGCCCCCTCGGCCTCCATGCGAGTAACGAGGGCGCAGTGCTGAAGGACCTGCCGAAAAACATCAAAGAGACTTAGAGACACTTAAAATAAAGAAAGGGCGCTCGAAATAATACATGAGAGAGTACATACCTGTTACCCGCCGAAAGACGCGGACGAAGACGCGGCGGGCGTCTCGCCTGAATTTCGGGGCAGATGCTAATTGGTGCTATCCATCCACCTCTCCGAAGATGCCAAGTTGATTTATAGCACCATGTATCGAAGGTTTAAACGGATGCGGCCGATGTAGCAGACTTCGTCAGATTCCCCCTCGTTTGAGGGTTTTTTTTTTATTGTGGGGACGCTCTTCCCTATAGGCGCAAGCCCCTGCAGTTAATTACGCTACCGCATCGCGGTAACAACTTTCTCCTTCTCCAGATAGTCACTTCGTGTCGTGTGTGTTTGTTTTGTTTGTGGTTGCCCGTGGTTTGTATACAGAGACTAATTTATGTTGTCGCCCGTAGGGCGTGGATTAGTCCAAATCCGTATTTTCTTAGATTTGGGTTTTTGGTTTGGGTTTAAAGATAGGTTAGCCTTATTTGAGACTAAGATCAACTTAAACATTTGTTAAGGATAAGTTAGTTTAATTTTAGACTAAGATCAACTTAACGGGATCATTTAGACCCAACAAAAGGGTATTTGGGCTCTATTGTTTAGTTTAGGAACACTGCGGTCGATTACCAGTTTAAGGACATGGTGGTCCAATGTTATTTTAAGGACATCTCGGTCCAGATTAAGGACATCGTAGTCCGTGGGTTTAAAGGGACCCCACAGTCCGAGGTTAGGGACATCGTAGTCCATGGGCTTAAGGACCCCACAGTCCAGGTTAAGGACATCGTAGTCTGTGAGTTTAAGGACCCCACAGTCCAGATTAAGGACATCGTTGTCTGTGAGTTTAAGGACCCCACAGTCCATGTTAAGGACATCGTAGTCCGTGAGTTTAAGGACCCCACAGTCCAGGTTAAGGACATCATAGTCCGTGAGTTTAAGGACTCCACAGTCCAGTTTAAAGACATTATAGTCTATAAGATGTATGGCTGTCGGGACCCGTCACCTCTCTGAAGACGTTGAAGAATTACAACGATAAATATCAGAGGAGTAAAGAGATGTACCCTCGAACCGGTGTGAGTTGGTTGAACGGTCTGTAGTCCGATTTGGGGCTAAGATCTGTTAAGTATTCATGAGCAGATAGGCTCAAGTAAATATAAGTTGAGGACTTATGGCCAAATATTGGGCTAAGTCCAATCAGGTTAAAATGTTTAACATTTTATTCTGGCTATTGAGCTTTTATTTGAGCTTGGCCCTTTTAATAATGCTGAGCATTAGATCTTTGCAAAAAAAATCTTTTCTTTTTTCTTATGTTGAATGCAAAGCATTCATCAGAGCTCTGGCTCATTAAAGAACAATTTGTGTTCTGTCAGCGCAACCTATGGTGCGCTAGGCGCTTTGCGCCAATGCAGTGTGCTTCTACCACGTGGCGCACATGTAAGGGACAAGTGTTGCAACCTGCGCTAGGCGCCAGATGATGAGCGCAGATGCCTGTTTGTGAGCGCTGAGCGCTGGTCCATGAGCGCATTGCACTTTTAATTTAATGGCGCGCCCATGAGTGACACGTGGCGCGCTTGGCGCTGAGCGCGAGCCCATGAGCGCAGTACGCTATTTCAGAAGCACAAAGCGCAAGTTGCATACGTGATTGACACGTGGCGCATTTTGGCGCTAAGCGCCGGTCCAGAGAGCGCAGAAACGCTGTTCAAGAGTGCAAGACACATTTCAATAGCGCAAAGCGCAGTTGATCAATTTTTATGATCTGTGAACAAATTTATGTTCTTCTTTTAAAAGAGATTTTGTCTTAAGATTCAAGAACAACAGTTCTTATTTTTTGAAAGGGCTTTGCCTTTATAGATCAATGATCTGTGAATGAAGTAAGTACTTCTTTATTTTTATGATGAGATCTTTTGATCTTTTTATAAAAGACCTTGGTCTTTGTAGATCTATGATCTTTTAAGAAGATAATTCTTCTTTTTTTATGAGATGATTTCATCTCTGTGTTCATCATTCATGATCTTTATCTTGAAGAAAAGTCTTCTTTCAAGAGCTTGCTCTTCTTTCTTTTTTGAGTTTTTCTCAAAGTTTGTAGGGTTGTTTCTCTATTTCAGATTTGAAGTCTTGGGGCCTTTATATAGGGTAAATTGATTTGTTAAATCAGTTAAAGTGATCTTTCTCTGATTGATTTAGGGATGTTTCCCCACCGTTGGATCTTTGATCCTAGGGCTTCTGTTTTACAGAAGGCAATATTCTTGTTTTTAAAAAGATTGAGAAAATCTTTCCATAAAAGAATTTTAATTCTGATTAATTAATGATTTATCATTATTATTAGATCTTTTGATCTAACGGTAGGGAATTTTATAATTCCAGCGCTGGCGCACCCATGCTTTGCACGTGGTGCGCTGCTCAGAGCGCAGCGCATCCTGCGCTAGCACGTCCGTGTTTGACACGTGGCGCACAGCGCGCTGGATCTGAAGCGTTGCTTCAATTTTTGAATTTTAGATTTCAAAACAGAGCTTTGCTCTGATTGGGGGGAAACAGAAGCGTCGCTTCATTTCAAATCTCAGAATTTGAACAGAGCTTTGCTCCAATTGGAGAAACAAATACCCCCCCCAACCGTTGCGCTTACATGGGCCATACGTAAGTGCGGCGGTGGTAGCATCTCCGTCGTTGGATCAACTTTTGGAAGTTGAAACGGCTCTCAATGCCTATAAATAGGGCCTTTGGCCCTCTGAGATGACCATTGTTCATCTCTTTCTTGTTTTCTGAGAATTTCATTCTCCCACATAGCGTAGCTCTCTTGTTTAAGAACTTTTTAAAAGTCAAAACTCTGTCAGAACTTAGGTAAAGTTTAAAACTTTCAATAAATTAGGGTTTTACCCATTAACAGAGCCCTGCTCTTTAAAAATATTTGATCTCAAGAAAACCCATTTAGGGTTTCATTAACAGAGCTTTGCTCTCCTCAGATCATGAACCCATAGATCTAAGGAGATTTTTTCTTGGGGTTTCTTAGCCCACGAACAGAGCTTTGCTCTTTTGAATCATGTTGATTTATTAATCTTTGATGAAGAACTCTTAAGAGTTTGTTCATGGAGCTTGAAGATCCCAGAATTTTTTAATTCATAAAAATTAATTTTAATTAATTCTTTTCTGATGGATTTTTCCATCATCATTACAGAGCCAGGCTCTTAGCATTCTCGGGGAATCTCTTTAAATTCCTTTCATAATTGACTTTGACATGTGTCATTCCTGTCTGCAGAGCATTGCTCTCGAGGAGTTTAACTCCTTGACCCGAAGGGTCGTTTATGAAATGAGATTCCCTTCTTTTAGAATCTTTCACAAATTCAAATTTGTTAGGTGTCATAATTAGAATTTGTTTTCTCCATGGGGATATCAAGAGTCGTTTAAATCCCTGTGCCTGTTTTTCCTCATTACTAATCTCTTAATGATGTTTCTTTTCAGGCACTATGGCTGTTCATTTATATAGTCTGAACGAGTTCATCTTTTATGAGGACATTCGCGTACAAGGTCGTTACCAAAACCAGGAGTTTACAGATGCCCAATGTGCGGAGATTATGGATCGTCTGTATGCACGCGTTGGTTGGTTGCTTTCTCGCCGTTCCGCTCTCTTGAAAATCGTAGTGGGAGCAATTTGGAGAGCACTTCCTGGGTTTCACGAGGCCATGCCGCTTAATGCGTTGGATGATGCCGAAGACAAGGTGCATTCAGTGTACCTTTCGGGGCTGATCTCGAAGAAGCGGCGAGATAACCCCATTGATATTCTGCATCAAACTTTCCAACAGACGACGATAATCGCTTCTTATTAAAGGGAGGGGGACATTGGCGAGGATCTCGACACTCGTGAGCGCGAGAGGATGCACACGAGAATGGTCAGAAAGTCCAGAAAGATTCTAGACGGCCTTACTTTCGAATTCCTCAATCCATGCCCTGGATCTGAGGTTTTACCATTGTAATCATATTGATGATGTTTTTGTTTATTGCTTTCATGATTGTAAGAACTTTTCGAAGTATGAATGGCAAATTCCTCATTTCAGCGTGTTTTATTTTATGTACTAAATCTTTTTGCACATGCATGAACGGGTATGCTTCGAACGCTTAATCAAATGCGAATCAAATGTTCTCCTTGTCGCTTTCTTCTCTTTTCTTTTGTTATCAGCATGTCACCTTAGCAAACATAGCCGGTAGATGATAGGGTGAGCATTTTTTTTCGGTTTCTTCGAGGGGTAGTGATGGCTTAGAAAGCAGGTTCAGATCTGCTACCTAAGACTTTTCAACTTTATGAGCCGTGAGGGTCTCATAAAGACTTTTCTCCCTACAAGTCGTGAGGATCTCGTAAGTGTCTTTTCTCCTTAGGAGTCGTGAGGATTCCTAAGTGTGTTTTCCCTTATAAGTCGTAAGGATCTTATAAGGGAGTTTTCTTCCTTACGAATCAAGAGGACCCATAAGTGTTTAATGAGATTGACATGTAGATGACGTATTTCCGTGACGGGGTCATCTGGATGACGTATTTCCGCGACGGGGTCATGTGGATGACGTATTTCCACGACGGGGTCATTTGGATGACGTATTTCCGAGACAGGGTCATGTGGATGACGTATTTCCGAGAGGGGGTCATGTGGATGACGTATTTCCGAGACGGGGTCATGTGGATGACGTATTTCCGAGACGGGGTCATGTGGATGACGTATTTCCGCGACGGGGTCATGTGGATGACGTATTTCCGCGACGGGGTCATGTAGATGACATATTTCCGCGACGGGGTCATATGGATGACGTATTTCCGAGACGGGGTCATGCGGATGACGTATTTCCGAGACGGGGTCATATGGATGACGTATTTCCAAGACGGGGTTATGTGGATGACGTATTTCCGATACGGGGTCATGTGGATGACGTATTTCCGCGACGGGGTCTTGTGGATGACGTATTTCCGAGACGGGGTTATGTGGATGACGTATTTCCGAGATGGGGTCATATGGACGACGTATTACCGAGACGGGGTCATGTGGACGACGTATTACCGAGACGGGGTCATGTGGACGACGTATTTCCACGACGGGGTCATGTGGATGACGTATTTCCAAGACGGGGTCATGTGGATGACATATTTCCGAGACGGGGTCATGTGGATGACGTATTTCCGAGACGGGGTCATATGGATGACGTGTTTCCGAGACGGGGTCATGTGGATGACGTATTTCCGTGACGGGGTCATTTAGATGACGTATTTCCGAGACGGGGTCATGTGGATGAAGTATTTCCGAGACGGGGTCATATGGATGACGTATTTCCGAGACGGGGTCATGTGGATGACGTATTTCCGCGACGGGGTCATGTGGATGACTTATTTCCGAGACGGGGTCATATGGATGACGTATTTCCGAGACGGGTGATGTGGATGACATATCGTCCATCGAAATTTGGAGTAGGGGCTTTGCCGTAGCTCCAGGGTTGATTGTCGCGTCTGAATCCTGCTGGTATGGGGATGAACGCTGTTGATGATCTCTAGGCTATCCCTGAACTGTCGAGATTTGGCTTCGTTTTCTGATGGAGCCTGGGGAGGGAAGGTGTGATTCCTTCTTTGTTTGCGCCCCTGGATTATGTACAGGGATCGATGTGATATCACCTGTAGGACATAAATTTCATTTTTCTTTATTTCTTTCCGCGATGCTCTATCATTTCAGCTTTTATTTCGCAAAGGTCGCGATTGCCCAATCATTTCGGCTATTTTTCGCGGCGCCCAATCATTTCGGCTATTTATTTTATTTTTACTCGCTGCTTTTTATTGCGAGTTGCCCAATCATTTCGGCTATTTTGCATGCATAAATTTTTACTTGCTGATTTTGTTGCAAGTTGCCCTATCATTTCGGCTATTTCGTATGCATGTGTGGCTCGCTGGCTTCTTTGCTGCAAGCTTGGAGTTAGACACCGATTTCGGCATCAGCACCGCTACAACTGGAATATTGTCAGGAGCGAATCATCATTTTCCTCTGTCGATGTCGAACAAAGGTGGTTTAGCAAACAGGGTTAAGATCCTGTCGACTAAGGCTTTTGACTTCATGAGCCGTAAGGGTCTCATAAAGGTATTTCTCCCTGCGAGTCGTGAGGATCTCGTAGGTGCGTTTTCTCCTTAGGAATCGTGAGGATTCCTAAGTGCATGGTCTCTCATAAGTCGTAAGGATCTTACAAGAGTGCTTTCTCCTTATAAGTCGAGAGGACTTACAAGGGTTGTTCACTGTGCAAACATACCCCTAGTCACGGATGGGACTTTGGTAGGGAAATGTTTATTCACGTCCGTGGATTGTATACAAGGGTCAATATTGAGCCGCTTGTAGGGCAGTATTGAAGGTTGTGGTGGCTGCTTAAGAACAAGTTCAGATCCCTATAGCTTAAGACTTTTGAATCTTATGAGCCGTGAGGGTCTCATAAGAGGGTTCTCCTTACGAGTCATGAGTATCTCGCAAGTGTAATTTCTCCTTAGGAATCGTAGGAATCCCTAAACTTGTTTCTCCTTTGTGAGTCGTAAGGATCTCACGCAGGTGGTTTCTCCTTACAAAATCGAGAGGACCTTGCAAGTGTCTTTTAACGAGATTACGCCCTTGCGGGTTTTCACAAAACTCGCCAGTAGCCCTGCTGTTTTTACTGACGGAGCCCTTTCGGGTTTTCATCTGTGCCCTTTTCGCTTATGAACATACCATTTTTTTTTATTCTTTTCTCTTTTGTATCAGCCTTGGGATGCTGCAATCCACCGTAGTTTATCGACATCTCGGTTAACAGCTAGTTTTAGGACGTAGTGGTCCATTGTTGGTTTAAGGACGTTTCGGTCCGTCGTTAGTTTAAGGACGTTTCGGTCCGTCGTTAGTTTAAGGACGTTTCGGTCCGCTGTTAGTTTAAGGACGTTTCGGTCCGCTGTTAGTTTAAGGACGTCTCGGTTCGTTAGCCGGCTACTACTTATAGAGTTTGGGCTTAGGAAGATAGCGAGCGGACATATTCGTCGTCATCTATCATTGACCTAGGCCGTGACTTGTCAGGCGTAGTATTTCTTTAGGAAGCGACCGTTTATTGGCCTGAAAGGTCTTTCACCAGGCATGTTCATGAGTAGATAGGCTCCACCCTGGTAGACCTTGTCTATGATATACGGGCCTTCATAGTTCGGCTCGAATTTCCCCCGTTTGGCACGATTGGGGATCATAGGTCTTTTGACCACTAGCACGAGTTCGCCTTTGCGGAATGTCCTCGGCCTAGTCAATCTTTCGTATGAGCGCGTCATCTTTGCTTTGTAAGCCTCCATGTTTTGTTGCGCCATGAGCCGGGTTTCATCAAGGGCGTCGAGCTCTTCAAGACCAAGGTGAGCATTCTCTTCGTCTGTTAGCTCGTAGTGAACGGCCACTCGTAGAGAGGGTAACTCTATCTCGAGGGGGAGTACCGCCTCCGTACCAAATACCAATGCGTACGGCGTCGTGTTCGTGGCCGTTTTGAACGTAGTTCGATACGCCCAGAGAGCTTCATGCAGTCTCTCGTGCCAGTCCTTCTTATTTCGGGACACCGTCTTTTTCACGATCTTCGTCAAGGTCTTGTTAAAGGCCTCAGCTAGACCATTAGCTCGGGGATTATAGACTGAGGAGTATCTCCAGTCTATGTTATGCTGTTGTGCGAAGCGGCTGATCTTGTGGCTTCTATAGGCTGGCCCGTTATCAGAGATAATCCGCCGTGGAGTTCCAAACCGATAAATGACGCGCGTCTTAAAGAAATGGAGCATATTCTCCGTCTTCACTTCCCTCAGCGGTACTGCTTTTGCTTATTTGGAGAAGTAATCAGTTGTCGCCAAGATGAATCGATGTCCTCTGGATGATGCTGGTTCGATGGGGCCGATTATGTCAGTCCCCCACATTTCGAATGGCCAGCTAGCCACCGTTGGATGCAGTGGATTTGGATGCTGATGGATAAAGTCCCCATGAATCTGGCACGAATGGCACTACTTCGCGTATTCGAGGCAGTCTTGGATCATCGTGGGCCAATAATAACCCATCCTTTTGATCTTCAGCTTCATCTTCGGGCCGGCATGGTGAGAACCACAGAGTCCATCGTGAGTTTCTTGGATGACTCTCTTTGCTTCTTCAGGTCCTAGGCATCTTAGCCATAGAGAATCAAATGATCTCTTATACAGAGTATCATTGACGAAAGCAAAAGACAGAGCTCGTTTCATAAGCTGATGTTTCGAGGACGCATCTTCAGGTGTTCGACGGGATTTGAATTAGTCTATAAAGACTTCTCTCCAATCCATAACCTTTTCCTGATCTTTTATTTGCAGAGTCATTTGCTCGGTCGCTCCCTTTTCTTCGGACGACTCTGGAGATATTTCTGCCGGTGCGAGAACCCGACGGCTTTGCACAACGATCCTCACGTCATCGAGGTTTTCGTCAGCCAGTTCTTTAGCGAGCTTGGCTAATGCATCCGCTTTGCTATTTTCCGCACACGGTATGCTTTCTAAGGTGTAGGAAGGAATTTGAGTCAGCAGTCGCTGTACTCTTTCGCCGTATTTCACCAACTCAGGCTTGCACGTCTGATAGTCGCCGTTTACTTGACTAACGACCAGTTGGAAGTCTCCGTATATGAGAAGGTTTTCAATTCCCATGTTGATAGCGATCTCGAGACCTGCTATCAAAGCTTCATACTCGGCTTCGTTGTTCGTCCTCGGTTCTGTTAAGGAGAAGGCAAAACGCATTATCCCTCCTTGTGGAGTCATGAAGATGAGGCCTACCCCTGATTTGATTATAGAGGTGTTTTGTTTGCGCTTCTTCATGGAAAACGCTCCATCGAAGCAGAGTTCCTATCGGGTATCATCCCCGTCGATCGTATCAAACGCATGTTCGTCTGACAATTCGCAGTTCAAAGGAGAATCGGCAGGTATCGGATGCTCAGCGAGGAAGTCGGCGATGGCCTGGCCTTTCACTGTCTTGAGAGGATGATAAGTTATCGAGAATTCCATCAAGAGCAGGGCCCATTTAGTGAGCCGCCCTGTTAATATGGCCTTCGACATCAAATATTTGAGAGGATCCACTTTTGATATGAGATGGACCTCATGTGCCAGTGCATAGTGTCTGAGCTTCGTTATTGCGAAGATCAACGCCGGGCAGTGTTTTTCAATGGGAGAGTAATTGCTTTCTGCCCCCAGGAGAACTCGACTCAAATAGTAGAGAGCTCTTTCTTTCCCTTGGTCGTTCTCTTGTGCCCATAGCGCGCCTAAGGAACCTTCGAGGGCCGTCGTATATAGGACGAGAGGTTTTCCTTTAACGGGAGCGGCCAGTACTGGCGGATTCTGCAAGTATTGCTTGATTTCATCCAGTGCGCTTTGGCATTTGTGATCCTAGATGAACGGAGTTCCCTTCTTCATTAAGTGGCTATAGGGGCGGCACTTGCTGGAGAGATTGGCTATAAATCGCCGGATCTACGCGAGCTTCCCTTGGAGAGACCGCAATTGCTTGAGAGTCCTTGGCGGAGGAATTTCCATAATCGCCTTGATCTTTGACGGATCTATCTCGATGCCTCGGTGTCGGACGATGAATCCTAGGAATTTTCCCGAGGAAATTCCGAACGCGCATTTGAGAGGGTTCATCTTCAAGTTGTATTGTCGAAGGCGTTGAAATACGATCTTCAGATGCTCTAGATGTTCCTCGTATGATTTGCTTTTAACTACAAGGTCGTCGATATAACATTCGACGATTTCATGTATGAGATCATCGAAGATCTTCGTCATGGCCCTCTGATAGCTGGCACCGGCGTTCTTTAGACCGAAAGGCATCACCTTGTAGCAGAATATGCCCAAAGGAGTCCGGAAAGCGGTATGCTTCTGGTCTTCGGGATGCATCTTTATCTGATTGTATCCTGATGAGCCATCCATAAAGGAGAAAACTTCATGAGTGGACGTATTGTCTATCATCAGCTCGGTGACTGGTACTGGAAAGTCGTCCTTTGGGCAAGCTTTGTTGAGATCCTGAAAGTCTACACATATGCGTACCGTTCCATTTTTCTTCATCACTGGGACAATGTTGGCGATCCAGTCAGGGTACTGAACCTCTGGATGAAACTGGAATCGATTAGTTTCTTGACCTCGGCGTTGATGCTCATCTCAAGCTCGAGCCGCATTCTCCTCGGTGCTTGTTTGATTGGCTTGACGTCCGTAGATATCGCCAATTTGTGCACATCAATCTCTGGATCTAATCCTGGTATCTCGGAATAGTTCTATGCGAAGCAGTCTCTATGCTGCATAAGCACGTCCTTTAGTATAGCCACCCTTTCTTCAGACAGCAACTCACTGACGAATGTCGGTCGCGGGTCATTGGCCATCCCCAAATCAATTTTCTTGAGGTTATCTGCTGTAGTATGTATCCCATCCTCCAGCTCCTTTGGCGCTGGTGGAAACTCTGAGATTACCTCGTCATCATCGTTTTCGAAGCACCAGGGGAGGTCATCTATATTCTCGGGCTCTTCTTCTGACAGCGTTATCATATGACAAGTACGAGATCGCTTCCAAGACCGATGTTGATCTAGTTCTACTCTCGCGGCTTTGGGCTCATGCTTCTGCGGCGGGGTTACCCTCCAGCTGCTGGACAGAGCGAACCTGCCTTCCTGATACTGGTCTTCTACCCAGTCTTTAAATGTGAAGCAGTCTTCGAGAGGATGTCCTATTGCCCTGTGATAGGAGCAATAGTCCGGGTGAGAGACTTCGCCTGCTTGCTCAGGGTGCTTGGACTCCGGGAGTGTCATCATTTGATATTTTATGACAAGATCGAATATCTTCCTTGTCTTGTCTTGGGGAAAAGAATATGCTCGACCCATCTTTTTTATAAGAGACGAATCCGGAATGCTCGATTCCTGATCGCGTGGCTTCTTGGACCCGCTTTGTCGCTGTTGAACTCCTTTCTTGTTCTTTGGTTTGTTTCTGCCTCTGCGTCGAGCCTTTTGTATAACAGGTTGACAAGGAGGAGCATTTTCATTTTTCACAGCCTGTTGAAGGAAGCGTTGCGTCCTGGCTTTCTCGTAGATGGACATTTCGTGATTATGGTCATCTCGAACCTTTTGACCTGCTTCCCTTATAAGCTTGTCCATTTGTTCTTCGAACGACGGACTGGGCATTTTCACGGCGGGAGCTCTTTCTGGTTCAGGGTTAGCATCTTCCCATAAAGCATCTCCTTCTTCATCAAAGTTGTATGACGTAGCAGTCGCGGAGTAGCTCCCGTTTCTTGGATTGGACATACCCAAGCCCGGTCGTTTTCATTCTACCGTTGGGCAACTTTCGTTGAGTTCCGGGAACGTTCCAGATCCTGTTATAGAACCGTGCTTGTCGCGCAGTTTTCTTAAGGGGTACACCTTGGTGTCTCAAGAGTCTTCTTAGTCCGTCTGTGTAATATCTGGGCAAACGGATGGGCTGGAGCCTGTCAAGTGTAGAATCTGCACCATGCCAGATTTCTTTTACCACTTTGGTTTCCCCGGATCGGTAGAATAGGATCGCCTTTTCACCTTTTCGCGTGGGAAGGACGTAGAATGTCTGCAGTTCTTCCACACTGTAGGTACCAAGCGCGTCTAGTTCTTTAAGATGCTTGGACGGAACCATGGCAACTTGCAAATTTTGATCTTCATCGGCGAAGGTTTGTATTGATGGCCGAGCAGAGAATATGGCATTGACCTCATCTTCCGAGTCGCTGCCGAAGATCAACATAGGAGTGGACGGTCCCGGCTTGTTGTAGTGGGGCGGCCCTGAATAGACTATCTCTTCTTCCTCTTCGGCATCACTCCCGAAGACCGGAATGGTGGTGATAGTTTTGTTCTTCGGTTTGTGACATCTTTCCGTGTGCTCGAAATCCGGTAAGAAGTATTTTGCATCTTCGTACTTTCAAACTTCATTCATGGAGAATGGGTTCAACTCCCCTGTTACGGTATACTCGAGACCATCCTTTAAATACTTCATACACTGATATTGTGTAGAAGGGATAATGCTGTACTCGTGTTACCAGGGCCGACCGAGCAAATCATTGTAGCATGTCTTGGCGTCAATGACGCGAAACTTAATGTCCGTGACAAGCAGTCCAAAGCGTAGTGTCAATATTACAGACCCAAGCGTCCATGATGATTGGGAGTCAAATCCCGAGATGGTGATTTTATCACGAGCGAGATGTTGAACACTCATGCAGATTTCCTTCAACACTCTTACATTGAGGAGGTTAAAGGAGGACCCATTGTCAACCAGGATTTTGCCTATCTTGATGTCATGACAGTATCCGGAGACATAAAGGGGACGGTTATGCTCACATGTCCCGAGGAGAAGATCTTCATCGCCGAAGGTGATATCGGCTGTGTGCACTTCTTCCAACTTATCCTTCATCTTTTCTTCAGCGAGGAAAGCTTGGAATTGTTCGGGCACTTGTAGTACTTTGATCAGCGAATCTCTCGCTTCTTTGGATAACAGAAGGGCGTCGAGAATGCTTAACTATGAAGGTAGCTTTCTCAAGTGTGCCAGAACGTTGTAGTCCACCTTACTTTTCTTTGGCGGGTCCTTAGCTGTCAGCTTTTCGACGGCTCGGTCATCAAGGATGATATCCTCAAGGACTTTTTCTTTTGCCTTATCTTTTCTATTTAACCCACTGTTCGAGGGCCTAAGATTCTTTTCGGGCAGCGTACGATTGCGCAGCTGAATATTTTCACAGGTCTTCGGTTCTTCTTCTTTTCCCGACGTGGATTCTTTGAAGAGAGGGCTGAGAGTCATTTCTTCGTCAGAGTCGCTCCTGAAGGTGAGAACTTGCGGTCCCCCAGTGTTGACCATGCGACAATTGCCGATAGTTCTTTTACGCTCCTCGGTCGTACTTCTTTGCTCCCGACGAGTTTTGCGCTTCATCCGTTTGAAATGTTGCCGATGAGCAACATATCCTTGCCACCATCTTTTAAAAGCGTTGCACTATTCAGTGGGGTGCGCGATCTTTCGATGATATAAGCAGTAGCTAGGATACATTTCCGCTTTACCAAGAACGTTTCCTTCGTATGGTGGCAGCTTCATTCCCATTGATATGGCTTTGGCGAACCTCTTTCTCGTCTTGAACCTGTTTTTATTTGCGGCGAATGTACTTTGATCTGGCGGGAGTGTTTCAACCCATTCGTCCAATCGTCGGCATTTGGCATTTTCAAATATGACCATCTCGCGCTCTCGAGTAGCTTTGCTTTTAAGAAGAGCTTCGTTCAGGAATGCATCAATCGTTTCGTCTGATGGCCTTAGAAATTCTGGTTTAGGATTTGCCCCCAGTTTCTCAGTGCAAGGAGCTTCTTCATTGTCTATCGACGAGTGAGAGATCACATGGCAACTTGCCACGTAATCTTCAGATTCATCGGTGGAGTCTTCTTCATTATCGTTATCTCCGTCCTCAAGGACGTGGCGGAGAAACTCTTGAAGTGTGACTGGAGTCCGCGCCTTCTGGTTATACTCTTCCAGCACGTCAATTTGCTTTTGCAGGTCCGTACGCTTGTCACCAGGCTTCACGGGCTTCTTGGATTTCTTTTTCTTTTTCGAAGATTTCGACGGCTGGGTGTGAGTGCTTTGACTATCACCACCGATTTTTGGAGTTGGACGCGGTTTTAACATTCCTTCGATGATCTCGGGTTCGAGTGGATTTTTTCACCTAATCGCCGGGCATGTTTAGAGATCTTTCAGCATTCTTTTCGTCTTGGCTGAAAGGGCGACCTCCCATGGAGCCTCTTCTACGAAAGAGCATGATGCCCTCGGTGTATCCGTCTTCTTGGGAGTGTGTGGCCGAGGCGGGTTCACCTTCCAATTGTCAGATAATACGAATTTGCCCTGCTGGTACTGATCTTCTATCCAGCTTTTGAAGATGTAACAATCCTCGATCGGGTGGCCCAACATTCAGTAGTAAGGGCAATAGTTAGGATTGCAAATGTCATCTGGTTGCGCTGGGCGTCTTGGCTCCGGCATATTGATGAGCCTGTTGCGTAGTGCAAGCTCGAATAACCTCTTCATCTTGTCTCGAGGGAACGAGTAAGGGCGTCTCATTTTATTTTCGAGAGATCGAGTTCTATTATTTTGGCGATCAACTGGTCTTAGACCACTGGGCTGCTGTTGAGCGTTGGCGACGACGGTCGCTTTCCGCTTTCCTTTCTCATTCCGCGGCTCCAGCTTTGGAAGAGATGGTCTATGACCCATCTAGTCCATTTGGGTCAGTTTGTCGATTAAGGCCTGGAAAGTAGTCGGTTTGAAGAACATCATGAATTGGGAAATAGTTGCATTAGGGTCCAAAGTGCCCACGAACATGCCTACCGCCGGCGCCTCTTCGATGCGTTGTTCGCATTTCGACCACAGATTCCTCCATCGTATTGCGTATTGAACCCATGTCTCTCCAGGTTTCACCCTGGCATTGATCAATGGCGTTATTGGGGTGCGTTCACTAGCACTCGCGAAATCGCTGGGTGAATAATAGCTCCATTTCTGCGAAAGTCTTGACGGAGTCGTTTGGAAGTTCAGAGTACCATTCGAACGCTGTCTCCGACAAGCTGCCGACAAACTGACGGAGCAAAAGTTTATCATTACCCCTAGTGTTGCCGCAAAGAGCCCTAAACTGGGAGACATGCTAGTGGGGATTGCCTGTCCCTTTGTATACATGAAATTTAGAGATCGTATATCCCGGTAGATACTTTATCTGGTCATACCAGCCTGGATATGGTCGCCCAGTTTTAACGACTTGGCCGGCCGCTTCATTCGCCTGGTGAGCTCGTATTTGCTGAGCAATATAGTCATCCAGAGCGGCCTTGGAAATGGTTTCCTCTTTGGCTGCTGAAAGAGCCGGAGGAGGGTTCGATGTCTCCCCTCTGTCGTCTTCAATAATGATAGGTGGGTCTTCAGCTGGAGGTTTTGGTTGTAACATCATCCCGACCATGTCTTGGAAGAGAAGCGCCATTTGTTTTATATTAGCCGCTTGTTCTGCTGCTTCTCTATCCTTCTTTTCGAGACTCTGGGGAGGAAGTCAGCATCGGTTTCTTGTTCATGACGCTGCTCCGATGACGCCTCAGGGATTTCTTTTGGCCCAGTGAGTGCGGCCATTTGCGTTAGCATTTCCTGAAGCTTCTGTTGCTGCTCCTGGGCTTTTGTCATGGATCGGGTGAGCGGTCGGTGACCTGTAGAAGCGCGGCTTTCCTCTTTTCCGGAAGCCGTATAAACAGTATGCACGGTTATGCCCCCAGAGTTGGGGCGTTTGGGCTCAGCATCTTTGTGGTCTGCCGTAGTCATAGGGGCTTTCTCTGGCCTCTTTCTCTTTTGAGCAGTTGAAGTCGAGGGGGCCGTTGCAGCGGGCACCCAGGTAGATGTCGTCCTTTGTGGCTTGACAGGACGGTTCTCTTCCTGTTAAGCCTTCACCTTTTTCTATCGGCAAGGGTGATCTTGATCAATCACCGACTTCTAGACCTATCGCCAGACTTTGTAGATTTTGGAGGATAGCCGCTGAGGGGGCTATTCTGGTTTCGCCTTCGGTGCATTCTCCACGGGTGGAGGAGATCTTTTCAGTACGGCGGTAGGAGAGTTCCTGCGCACCTTGTTCAGCAATTCAAAACTGTTCCCGGTTGGAACAGCAGCATTGACTTCTATCGTTGAATCTGGTGGAGTTATCCTAGAGGAGGAGTTGCCCCCAGCCTTCTTTACTCGGCGCCAGTAGCGACGCCGAGCGTGTCGGGCCGTTGGGATTGTTTCATCTTGAGGGGTGACTTCGTCATGCCCCCTGTTCTGGTGAGGCGCCGCTGGTACCAGCCTCTTGAAGACCGAAGTCCGTCGAGCAGCAGTGTTTAACCGGTCAAAGACAGACCTCTGGGCGGGGGAAGTAGCTTTGAGGACTTCGACAGGAGCGGGAGCCGGAACAGTCAGTCTTGTGAAGACCGACCTTTTGGCAGGAGGAGCCGCCATGATGACTTCGGGAGCAGGGATGGCTATCCTCTTCGGAATAACCTTTTCTGGAATTGCAGGCTTCATCATGGGCCCACATGAATTTTGGCCCAAACTGGCGAAGACTGAGACGCCGGAGCTGGACGACCCGTTGAGAGGGGTCACAGTAGGGGTAAGTCGATCGAAGACCGACTTCTTCGGTGCTTCTTGCGGCAACATCGGGGCATTGAAGCTCATGGGCGGGATCATAGTCCTAAAGAACAGTCCAGTGGTGGCCTGAGTTACTTGGTCCATCGGCATCGTGAACAGGGAGGCCGCTTGGGGCCTGTAAGCTATGCCTCCAGATGAGGCGGAATGTGAGTTGCAGTTACAGCTGGAACACTTCACGCAAGTAGACGCCATTGATGTTTCGTTTTCTACGCCAAGCAAGAACCAAATCTTAGTACCTTGAACCCAAGGGCAACCATATCAAGCCGGGATTAGTTAGCGAACGCGACACAAGAAGTGTGGAGTGGAAAGAGGAAAAGGTCCTACCGGGCGTGCCAGAATCTGTTACCCGCCGAAAAACGCGGACGAAGACGCGGCGGGCGTCTCGCCTGAATTTCGGGGCATATGCTAATTGGTGCTATCCGTCCTCCTCTCCGAAGATGCCAAGTTGATTTATGGCACCGTGTATCGAAGGTTTAAACGGATGCGGCCGATTTAACAGACTTCATCAGATTCCTCCTCGTTTGAGGGGTTTTTGATTGTGGGGACGCTCTTCCCTGCAGGCGCAAGCCCCTGCAGTTAATTACGCTACCGAATCGCGGTAACAACTTTATCCTTCTCCAGATGGTCACTTCGTGTCGTATGTGTTTGTTTTGTTTGTGGTTGCCCGTGGATTGTATACGGAGACTAATTTATGTTGTCGCCCGTAGGGCATGGATTAGTCTAAATCCGTATTTTCTTAGATTTGGGGTTTTGGTTTGGGTTTAAGGATACGTTAGCCTTATTTGAGACTAAGATCAACTTAAGCATTTGTTAAGGATACGTTAGTCTAATTTTAGACTAAGATCAACTTAACGGGATCATTTAGATCCAACAAGAGGGTATTTGGGCTCTATTGTTTAGTTTAGGAACATTGCGGTCGATTACCAGTTTAAGGACATGGTGGTCCAATGTTAGTTTAAGGACATCTCGGTCCAGGTTAAGGACATCGTAGTCCGTGGGTTTAAAGAGACCCCACAGTCCGAGGTTAAGGACATCGTAGTCTATAGGCTTAAGGACCCCACAGTCCAGGTTAAGGACATCGTATTCCGTGAGTTTAAGGACCCCACAGTCCAGTTTAAAGACGTCATAGTCTATAAGATGTATGGTTGTCGGGACCCGTCATCTCTCTGAAGACGTTGAAGGATTACAACGACAAATATCAGAGGAGTAAAGAGATGTACTCTCGAACCGGTGTGAGTTGATTGAACGGTCTGTAGTTCGATTTGGGACTAAGATCTGTTAAGTATTCATGAGCAGATAGGCTCAAGTAAATATAAGTTGAGGACTTATGGCCAAATATTGGGCTAAGTCCAATCAGGTTAAAATGTTTAACATTTTATTCTGCCTATTGAGCCTTTATTTGGGTTTGGCCCTTTTAATAATGCTGAGCATTAGATCTTGGCAAAAAAAAACTTTTCTTTTGTCTTATGTTGAATGCAAAGCATTCATCAGAGCTCTGGCTCATTAAAGAACAATTTGTGTTCTGGCAGCGCAACCTATGGTGCGCTAGGTGTTTTGCACCAATGCAGTGTGTTTCTGCCATGTGGCACACATGTAAAGGACAAGTGTTGCGCTCTGCGCTAGGCGCCAGATGATGAGCGCAGATGCCTGTTTGTGAGCGCTGAGCGCTGGTCCATGAGCACATTGCGCTTTTAATTTAATGGCGCGCCCGTGAGTGACACGTGGCGCGCTTGGCGCTGAGCGCCAGCCCATGAGCGCAGTATGCTATTTCAGAAGCGCAAAGCGCAAGTTGCATACGTGATTGACACGTGGCGCATTTTGGCGCTAAGCGCCGGTCCAGAGAGCGCAGAAGCGCTATTCAAGAGTGCAAGACACATTTCAATAGCGCAAAGCGCAGTTGATCAATTTTTATGATCTGTGAACAAATTTATGTTCTTCTTTTAAAAGAGACTTTGTCTCAAGATTCAAGAACAACAGTTCTTATTTTTTGAAAGGGCTTTGCATTTATAGATCAATGATCTGTGAATGAAGTAAGTACTTCTTTGTTTTTATGATGAGATCTTTTGATCTTTTTATAAAAGACCTTGGTCTTTGCAGATCTATTATCTTTTAAGAAGATAATTCTTCTTTTTTTTATAAGATGTTTCATCTCTGAGTTCATCATTCATGATCTTTACCCTGAAAAAAAGCCTTCTTTCAAGAGCTTGCTCTTCTTTCTTTTTTGAGTTTTTCTCAAAGTCTTTAGGGGGTTTCTCTATATCAGACTTGAAGTTTTGAGGCCTTTATATAGGGTAAATTGATTTGTTAAATCAGTTAAAGAGATCTTTCGCTGATTGATTTAGGGATGTTTCCCTACCGTTGGATCTTTGATCCTAGGGCTTCTATTTTACAGAAGGCAATCTTCTTGTTTTTAACAAGATTGAGAAAATCTTTTCATAACAGAATTTTAATTCCGATTAATTAATGATTTATCATTATTATTAGATCTTTTGATCTAACGGTGGGGAATTTTATAATTCTAGCGCTGGCGCACCCGTGCTTTTTACGTGGTGCGCTGCTCAGAACGCAGCGCATCCTGCGCTAGCACGCCCGTGTTTGACACGTAGCGCACAGCGCGCCCAGCGCAGGATCTGAAGCGTTGCTTCAATTTTTGAATTTTAAATTTCAAAACAGAGTTTTGCTCTGATTGGGGGAAACAGAAGCGTCGCTTCATTTCAAATCTCAGAATTTGAACAGAGTTTTGCTCTAACTGGAGAAACAATACATGCATCGCCTCCTAAGCTATAGCCGCCATTTGGGCCCTCAGGATCCCCCGCGGAATCCTGCCCCCGGCCGACTCTTCCATACCAGCAGGCAGGCTGGCAGCAACGGAAAGCCCGAACGGGACTACGAAACGGACGTCCCCTTCCTGCATAGGAATCCCCTCAGGAATCTCCGTCGGTGGCACGCGAGAGACCGTCCTCTTCCTCTTAAGAGGAACCCCGTCTTCGTCCTCTCCTGCGTCCCTCGTCCGGGGCTCGGGAACCCGTGGATGCCTTTGGCTGCTGCCGGGGCAATCATCGGGAGCTCGTGACGAGGCAGATGGCCCCGCCACCTGCGGCGCATTAGGTGCGGGGCTCGGGTCAGCCGGAGGCGCGGCCGCACCGCCGGCCCCCCTCTAGGAAGAGCACTGAGGGCACCAAGAGTCCTGGATCGATCCATTTGTCTTGCCAAAGGGAGAGGCAGGCTCGATTCAGAAGGAGAAGAAGCAGAAGAAAAAAAAGGAAGAATCTACGGGGTGCTCTCTAGACTCTACCCGAACTATTCCTACGGACTCCTCAGAAGAAGACACCTAACATGATTAAGAGGATGGGTCCTCGTAAGGGGAAACGCAGAGATCCGACCTAAAAGGGGAGCGCCGAGCTAACGAGACCCAGGACGAGGAAAATTTGTAGAGGTATGGGCCATGATAAGGACCCCACCTCTGTTTATAATTGCCGGCGTACACATCCTACGGCGACAGTCATCTCCCACCGAAACGGCTCAGTACATTCGACGGCCGCGATCGCTTCACCTGTCGCACGCGCAATGGTCGTATCCCATCAGACGCCAGAAGTTTGCGGCCCGTCGCGTCATCTAACCAGCGCCCGACATGTGGGTTGTCGCTTCGGTGAACGTACGCACGATCCGGCGCATCCTCTTTAATGCGAGATTCGGCCCCTGATCCGCTGACATCACCAAGAAGCTACAGTTGATTGCCCGGGAATACACGCTCACGATATCTACGACGATGAGCTCACCTCGGGTGACCCGGCAGACCACCCTCGACCCGACCCGTGAACAGGTCGGGACAAGAGTGGGGGGCTAATGATGATGCTCGATATCGGTGATCTCCCAGATCGTGACACGTGGCTGATGACGTGTCCCGAAGCCCGCAAGGAAGGACCAAGGACAGCACGTCGGAGGAACACTCGGGTCTGCGACCCATGGACGTGGCCGACCTTCTGGGCCGTCCACACCACTCTTATGCCCATCTTGCAATCAACCGTTGGCTCGCCTCCGAGCCTCCTGCACACTTAGCCTTCTTGGCCCTCTCAACCCACCTCTGGGCTACCATAGAACCAAGATAGCTCGGCCTCCCACTCGGTCCTGAGCCCCCGCCGAGCTCATCTTCCTCGGTCCCTTCGACCGACCGACGGCATCATTCGCAGGTGCTTCCGCCTCGCCTCCGCGAATCTCGCCATGCCCGAGATCTCCGCTGCCCACGATCCCGTGTTCCACGCCATCACGATCCCCATTAACGAGCATGTCTCGCTATTAATGGGAGATCCCGCCCGTCACGCGGGCGTGACGTCAGGGGCGTAACGGCCGGCGTGATTCTCGCACCTGCCTGCCTGCTGCCACCGCTATATAAACCCCTTCTTTAGACGGTTCAAGTAAGTCATTTTCCACTCACTAGGCCGTTACTCTGCTCGGATTTCCTGTCTAACTTGATCGTCGGAGGGTCCTCGGTGGTATAATCACCCCGGGACTTCCTTGTAGGTAGGTTGGCCCCAACAGCCTCAAACCCATTGAGATCCACACACTTCAGGAGCTATCCTCTAACTCAAATCCCGGCCGTCCATCGTCGCCAACAGCGGATCAACGGAAGGTAACATCTTGACGCGATTCCACCCGCGTCAGAGGGGTTGAGCCGAGCTGGTATAGGTTTCGGATTATGGGGAGTTTTTTCGGGCTAGGAGGGAGCTTGTGTTGTTGATCGTTTTGGTTTGTTTTGTGGATGAGAAGAAGAAGAAGAGAGGGGAGTAGGATGAAGAGAAGCCATAGGGGTATTGTGGAGATGGTCATTGAAGAGGGAAGAAAGGTTGATACTTGGTTTCTAGCTATGATTAGTGTGAGTACCAATTAAAGTTTGTTTATTTAGCAGGTTTTGAAATCATGGATTCATATTTTGGATAAGAGAGATTGGATTAATATAATACTGAGCATCTTTCATAGATAGCAACCTTTCATTTGGACAGAAGTTATAGATATATTAAAGATTTTTTTTAAAAATCAAAGATTATAATAAATTAATAAAATGATATGAGAAAAAATATTCCAAAACCAAGATTAAGTGCACGAAACCCCCTATAATTTACTTTGTACAGCACTTGTGCCCCCCTCAAGTGAATTATTAGTGCAAACGCCCTGTATATTCATCTACTAAAACCCTAAAAATCACTCAAGTTTTATCTCTGAATAACACAAGTTCTAGACATAATGTATCAGGTATGTTGTGCACAAGTCCTACACAATGTATCATTTCAATTCATGAAGAGCAAGAAAATACCTAGAAAAACAAAAACTAAAAAAAGAAAGAAACAGATCTTAAGAGTATCAGATATGTTGTGCAGGACAAGTGATTAACTTCAAATATGGAATTTATCAACAAAAATCACTACATCTAACACCACTCCTCTTACCAATGCCTTCCATATATCACCCCTATATACAGTAATTAAACACGTACAATGCCCTGTACTTTTCATTAGACCTGAACAACCCCGAAACAAATACGATTGCAAAAAGCATTGCTCGAATCAAGATTTCTGGCGCACAACGAGCACAGCTTCGTTGCTCGAAGCTTTCGAGGACACAATCTCTTCAAGCCGCTTCCAGTTAATCTCGCGGCGCGATTTGATCTCTCTGTCTTTGACTTCGTCTTCCTGAAATTTCCTTAAACACTCTTCGAATAGCACGGGATCATGATCAGAGAAAATTTTGCGAACGTTGAGTGTTAGGCTTTGCACTGCTTGGTTCCAATGTTCCCTTGTGTTTCTTTCAAGTGCAGGGAACATGATGGGGAGTAGTATTTTTCGGTTTTGATTGATCAATTTTTCGAGATGATCATTATTCCATAAGAATAATGCCCTCTCTGCTACCTGCAGCGATGTGAGTAAAAGATGAGCATCTTAATCAAGCTTAACGAACATATGTTCAAATGAAACTAAACATACAAAGATCGATACCTGAAAGTGCAAACTGTTCACACAACGAGAAATCTGCTGAAAAAGCGGAACCATGCATCGCTGGAACTCCGCCGGCTGAGTTGCTTCCAAGATCTCCTCCAACTCCCCTAAAAACATCACTTCCTTTGAACTATTCGTGACAGGCCAATACTTCAACAACCCCCTAATGACAATATCCGCGAGCTTACAATCTTTCTCGACAAACTGCGTGACACAACAACTCAACTGCTGATGATACGCGGACACACACTTTGGCTTGTGAAGAGGAAGTAATGCTCGAACGAGGAACAATTTGTGCTCTTCCTTTAATGGCAGCGCAAACCCGTTAATTATACTTCCTAATATCTCCAACAATTCCGCAATGCCATTTTGCTTCTCTGTCTCATAGACAAACAGATAGAAAATGTTATTGATGGATTTTCTGATGAACGGGCGGTGCACCATAAATTTACCGTAAATCCGATGAAGTACCGTTTTTAAATACTCCCTCTCTCTAGGATCTTCGGAGTCGAAGAGATCGAGTAATTTGAGAACAAATGAATGGTCTATGTATTTCTTGGCCAGCTTGGCATCTGTCTCTGGCGATGCAACAAACCGTAAAATTAATTCGTAGACAAATTGCAAATGTGACCATATCGGGTCCATCGAGGGTTCCTCTTCTTCTAAGTCAAAGGTTGCAAATACTTTGCTCTCAAGAGGCGCGGATGTTAGGGTTCTGAATAGGTTAATCGACACCATTCTCATAATTTCCTGCATGATGAGTTCGGTGAACTTCACATTGGACGACGTTACATAATCGACAATTTCTACTAGGGTTTGTCGCTTCATCTCCTTCTCCTTTAAATTCTTTGTTGGGTCTCTGAAGTCGAAAAGAACACAACATAGGTTCAACTTTTTGACGAATAAGCTCAGCTTTTCGGAGGTGGATACATCTCTGAAGGCGGGCAATGCTTGAAATGAAGGGGCAATCGAGTTTCCGTTACCCACAACTGAAGAGTATTTTCCAAAATCAATATTATGATTCGAGGGCCTACTACTTGAGAAATCCCCAATTCCATTTGAATCACTCGATTTCAACTGCTTTCGCCGTCCGAAAATTTGTTTAATCATATTTTTCAGAATACGAAAACAAAAGGAGGCAAATTTTTCAGAGCATAAAATTTCCAAGCAAATTCAGGAACTTTCCTTGAGCTCTTTCTTCAGCTGATCAAGAGAATCTTCATCCATTTTATAATCAACCAAATTAAGGACACCATTTCATTCTCATCTACATACTATGACCAAAAAAGGGGGGAAAAAACCTTATCCAAAAAGATCATTTGGGGATCACAAGTGAAATGATCTTTCCATTTCTCTTGGAAATTCAAAACCCAAAAGAAATTGTGGTAGATATCATCACAAGGAGCCTGCTTTCCTCACTACTTCACCTTAAATCGAAGGCCCAGACTGAATAGGGGGTATAATCTAGAATGAAAAAAAGTTAACATTGTATGGAAAAAAATTTTAAAAAAAATAGAAACTACATACCTATAATTCAGGGAAAAGTGAAAGAAGAAAACATGAATAATATTCAGAAAGGTGAGATTTTTATCATAAGCAATATAAGAAGAAGAAAAGTAAAGCTTACCCTCCTCTTTCTACAAGCAAGCTGCTGCTGCTGCTGCCTTTTTCTCTTTGATGGTTGAGAGCGGGGGGGGGGGGGGGGGGGGGGGGCGCGGCGGAGGAAGTTGGGTTCTGGGATCGGGCCTCCTCTATGTCTCTTTCCCTCTATTTTATACAAGAGTAAAATTAAAAATACAAGGTTTAATTAGTTGAATGCATGGCCAGACATGTAATGCTAACGGTGAAAATATCATTCATAGCCATCTGTATTTTATGCTGTATAAAACCATCAATACAGAAGAAAAAAAAGGCGAGTTTCTGAATTTTTTACCAATCATGCACGTAGAGTAAAAGTCTTATCTTTTCTCGTGAATTGTATACAACCATTAATATAGCAAAAAGACAAGTTTCTGAATTTTTACCCAGAGAACTGGTGATGAGAATTCTTATCCAGCAAAAATGGAGAGTGCACGCATTATCTTTTTTAAAGCTCCTAATTACAATTAAATCCGATAAAAACAGGTGGCGATATGAATTTTATCAATATATAAGGAGAACAAATATGCTTTTATATTAGGTAGTTGAGATTACATTGCTATTTGTACTTTTATATCATGCATGGTCTAGATGCATAATAACTTGATTTTTATATTATATCATGCATGATTTGTCTATTGTATGGTAGAAACATGTAAACTACCCAACCTTTCAACAAGTACAAAATGTTTGCAAGTCATTTTTGCACATTAAAGTTTCTTTTACCTTTTTCTAAATAAAAAAAATTCCTATTTCTCTTTGCATAGTATCTTTCGCCCTTTTTTCCTACTTTATTTCCTATGGGAAACGGACTAATCATGAAAATGGCATGATTCAATAATTATCTTTGCTTCAAAGCACTGACATTCCATACCCCATGTGCCATCCATTGTGGATATATCCAGCGGCTGTGGATATGGA
The DNA here is from genome assembly GCA_030015575.1 of Agapanthus africanus. NCBI lineage: Eukaryota > Viridiplantae > Streptophyta > Magnoliopsida > Asparagales > Amaryllidaceae > Agapanthus > Agapanthus africanus. Next base: position 353,202,369 of record JASDDO010000019.1, read on the forward strand.
TTTTGTTGAGTGGATTATATGCATCAATTGTCCAAAGTTAAAAGTATATGCAAGTGACAATAATATTTTACTGTATATATAATGATATAGTTGTTCTTGGATATGTGTGCAAACTCTCCCCAAGTGAGCCATTGGATGAATATTGATATGCATAGTGCGTTGTAAATATTTTCATGTTCATGTTCATGTTCATGCAAAATTGAATATGCCTATGAGGTATAAAAAAAAATCCCTTCTAAATTTAAAAGTCTATCGGTTCATTTCTTGTGTGTTATAAGTTATTATAAGAGTATTAAAAACATAAACATCTGTATTGGAGTATAGTTATAATAGAATAATTTATGTTGTAATGTGATATGGTAATACTCAAATTGCTGGATGAGTCGAATTCGGAAAGTAACTTGCTAATTTTTTAATACAAAAATAACTTGCAAACATGATTAATTATACTTGAAATACCAAAAATAAAATAATAAAAAAATTGGCTTATTCGTATGCTTATTTTAATTTTCTACTACATTGTGTGTTTCTGAATATTCGAGCTAAGAGTTAATTTGAAGACAGTGTGTGTTGTTTAATTCCAACCTAACACATGTTCAAAGGTCAAAAGAGGGGAGTTTATTTCAATACTAGTCAATGCATGTGTTGTTAGACTATGAATTAAGACAGGCGAGAAACTTCTTTCAATGTTGGAAAATTCAGGAGTATATAGTACGGTGATGATTATTAATTTATTATCCTCGTCATCAAAGATTTTTACATTGAAATTTTCTTGCTCTACTAATTAAAGTTCTGCTGAAGTGGTGATTAGAATCAATCTTCTTTTGTTAGTATTGAACCCAAAAAAAAAGTAGAAAAAGAAAAAGAAATTGCATCAAGTATTTATCATTATTCTAAATATATGGTTTGCGCCCTTGGTTTCATGGAAAAAGATAGAAAAGTGAGAAATGTGTTATATAATTTTAGATAAAAATACACTTTTTTTAATCTCATTCATTACCTGTAGCAGAAAATAGCAATATATATATATATATATATATATATATATATATATATATATATATATATATTTGTTCTAGCATATTTAATATTCCTCATATATTTCCCACTTAAGTTTACATGTTAGAATTGTGGAGAATTTTTCTCAGACGTCTAAACAAAAAGATTTAGACGCCTGACGATTCATGAGCATTAGAACCAAAAGAGTAGAGCGACGCCAGACGTTTGAAGGCAAAGTGACAGACGTTTGGCAAAATCCAGAGCTGTCAAAGAGCGCAGGCAGACGTCTGATTAAGGAGTGGCAGACGTCTGCCAAGAAGCTGAAGTCATTATAAAGCGTCGGCAAACGTCTAGCAAAGTCTTCGTCAGATATCTGCACGCGGATTTTCTGTGCGAACCGAATATTAATCATATTCTATTTAAATCTAATTTGTATAGGAATAGGGTTAGGCAATATAAAGGGTCTCTTATATGATGAAATTTTAAAACCATTAAATCTGTTGTATAGAGAGAAGGTGATGGCTAAGAGAATAGAGAGATTTGAAAGAAATCTCTAAGGTTGTTCTGGGTGTAAACTTGATTCAAAAATTTGGTAGAAGTTTGCAAATTCCGCTCTGCCAGAGACTAGCCATACGGTGTGTGAACCTCGTTAACAAATCGCTTATCTCTCTAGTTTGATTATCTTGTTCTCGCGTTTGTTTATTGTTTTATCTTTCGTTGTTATTGTGTGGATTGCATGGATTGGCCGTAGCATAGTTCCGCGTGTGTTTCCCTCCGATTTTTTTTTTTATCCCCAACAACTGGTGTCAGAGCGTAGGGAACCGAAAGATCTTCGATTCTACGGTCTAAGTTTACGGTGAGTGACGAAACTTGTGTCCGCTCCTCATCTTATTAGATTGTAATTTTGATGGTATTGGTTCACAGATCTGAGGGAGAAGGTTAAGTTTGCTGCGGCGGTAAACGAAAGATAGCCGAAAATAAGATCAGAATCGACAAATTTAATGGTATTAACTATGGTTGGTGGCGTATGTAGAGGGAAGAATACCTATATCAGAAAGATTTGTATCTTCCGTTATTGGGCGATAGGCCCGAGAAGATGTCTAATGAGATATGGAATCTACTGGATAGAAAAACCCTGACGATGATTAGGTTATCGTTGACTCCGCAAGTAGCCTTTAATATCTTAAAGGAGAAAACAACTATGGGGCTAATGACGACATTAGCAAAGTTGTATGAGAAGCCTTTAACGTCAAATAAGATATTTTTGATGAAGAAGTATTTCAACATGAAAATGACAGAAAATGGTTCAGTGACAGAGCATCTAAACGAGTTCAACAGTATGACAAGCCAACTCGAATTAGTCTCAATCACGTTTGAAGATGAGATTCAAGCCCTATTGTTTCTATGTTCATTATCGGAGAGTTAGGAAAACCTGGTTATAGCGGTCAGCAACTCGATCTCGGGAACTCTCACATTTAATGATGCGGCAAGTTGCATATTAAATGATAAGATGAGGAGAAAGGCTGTGAGCAGAAGTTCAGGAACTTCTGCACTCTCAGTAGAGAATCGTGACAGGACAATGGCGGTCAAACCTAAACTTAACAAAGGAAAACGAAGTTCGGGTCTAACATCCTGAAGTCAAGTCTAAGTTCCTAAGTTTCAAAACGTTACAACGTAGACCCTACATGGTTAAACTAAGATTCGACAATGGTAAAATTTAGTGCTCTGATACCAACTTTATCATGACCTGGAAATGGCACGACCGACACATAAATCACGTGAAATCTATAGGACCCCATATTAACCCAAATAAGCCAAAAACGAGAAATCTAAACCATTTTTACAAGAAATAGCGGAGGTGAAGTTTTGAAAAGGTTTTACTAACTTAAAATCAAGTTTGATTTGAAAACATTACTGTTGTTTAAAAATCGGGCAGCACCTTCTTTATAAATTTTAATAAAACAGGTACAATAGACATAATAATAAGCATTCCTAACACAGGAGCAAAATCAACGCCCAATGGCGGGTCAACAACCACGCAACACACACACGACGTCTCAGGCAAAAGATCAAAATGTGGAAAGTAAATAGAATGAATATACATCAAGTCGACTCCAAATGAGTCCGACTACCACAACAACACTAAGATCACGACAAATAACTAGACTTGGTTTTTGATGGAGTACTTCTAAATACAATAAGTACAAGGCAAATGTCGATACAGAAATAACTCCCCACTCATGTACATGCGCAATTACGCCTACAAAACAGAAGATGTGCCAAACTAGCTGCTACTGATCCAAGTGGTTAAAAATGTACAGAACTACGACACAACGAGGGTGGGTTGCCAACTCGTGAATAGTATTATATAATGAGCTAAAAATAGCATGGATAAATGGTGAAACATCTAAACAATATAAATGTGAACATTATGGAAGGTAAAATAGCATGTGTTGAAATTAGAGTTTGAGCAATGAAATATATGATAATAAGTCCTCATGTACAACTCGTGTGCCGCTATCCCATATGTAAATCTGTGTGTGGTTATCATGTCAATATCAACTAAATAACATCAAGCTCGGTACGGGCATAACATAACCGCAAGCATCTGAAAGTATGTGAGTCACGGAAATAAACGCAATACTACGCAACGTAATGATGATCCATCATCAATAAACAGTAATCCACTGCATACAAATTTACTGGCGTCAAATCCCATTCACCATAGCCGTAGTGCAATATCTCTAGCACACGACCAAATAGAAATAGAATCAAAACGATAATACATATAGCACACATCTATATGCAATCCTATAAAAGTAGCCAAAATATGTATGTATGTTAAATCTTTTCAAAATAGCCGTATAATGTCTATATCACGGCAATGGTAGCGGATGTTGATGTAAGAATAAAATAGGTGTTTCATTTAAATATACGTCCCGCTCTTGTTTATTTGAAAATGATTTAGAATGGGTTTTCTTTTGAAAGTTTCTGTGCTGATTATAAGTACGTGGAAAATATGAGACTATAACTCTGTATAAAACCCTCTTCAATATATATCGATATATGAAAATACTATTCAGGTACTGTCTCGTAGATCAGTCATGTCCGGCTATTATATATACAACATACTATATGTCATCAGTACAAGGTATCTATATCGATTCCTCACATATATATAATGTATCCATCTCAGTGCAGATCATCTATATTGATCCCTCACATATATATCCGTAGAGACATCCTGTGTCAACTACGCTGAATCCATCATGGATTGATCATAAATATATCCGTAGAGATATCATGTGTTAACTACCCTCAATCCTTCATGGATTGATCACAGTCTATATGCATCATGGATCCTCGGTTATATCTACCATGTCCAAATCATAATCTTTTTTCTCATATTCTTTATATATATATATATATATATATATATATATATATATACTCAATCTCTTAGAATTGATATTATACCACATCATATACTCGTACTTTTTAGTCTGTGTGAATTGGTCATAGCACAGACGGGTAGTATATAATAGTACCAGCGAATATAATAATAGTAACACGAATGATAATGTAAGCGTAACACATCTGATAAAATGAATATCGCGCGAGCGAATAATATGTATGGTAAGTGTAGTGTAAACGAACTGTAAATAGATATATAATGCAAGTAACTCTATATATACATTTGTAAAGTATAACGAAATGTTGGTTATAAATAAGGAGGCTGCGGTGTTTTAAAATCTATAAATGCCCTTTTTCAAATCCAACAGCACATTCTTATCATCTCTTTTAAAAATATAAAACGAATCGTTGTTGTGAAATTAGGAGTTACAATCCGAATATCATAATCTCCTCATCAGGGTAAAATATGACTCCACGAGTCAAAGTCAATAAATCCGTATTCGGCTAATCCTCATCATCATCATGTCATCCAGTACGAAAATCTCGCATCGTATGATGACGACTAGATATATCATTATTTAGTAATAATGATCGGTGCGGATATCTAATCTACGTACCCAACACCCAGCAACAGTAGTGTGGACTTCAAGTCTACGCACACACCTTGCAACTCGTACGGAAATCTCGTCTACGTACACACACAACGGCCGATGCAGACATCTCGTCGACGCACCCGCACAACGATCGGTAAGGACATCTCGTGTTACAAACACACACGACGACTAGTATGAACCTCCAGTCGCGTACTCGCCCAACAATAAGTACAGATATCTAGTCTCGTATGCGCACCCAATATAATTCATATAATAATATAATCTTACTATAACGTCAATTCTGCTATAATATGTAAGCAGGGCAATTCTGCGTGGCATGACGATACTAATGATGTATAGTGTAACATGTGAGTCTGTGATTGTGAGACATGACAATCATTAGTATTTGTGCTTGTGTTCTACCAAATGTTTCTACTATAAGTCTACTAAACGTTATTAACGAAATATACTACATATCGGACACGTATAAACATACATGGCAAGTATTCTAAACACGTTCAATGATATTATAAGCAATATATTTCACGGGGATGCTATACGCCATCCACCCGATTCCCCACTCGTGGATATAATCTACTCACTGTATGCGATCATTCTAGTCGTATCCCACAATCATCTTGCGCATCCTTGCCGCCTCGGAGGTCTCCGCAATGAAACCTAGCATTCATATAACTACATAACGCACATAAGCAACCATATCGGAACCGATATATCAAGCAAAAGTCTATAGGTTAGAACTTATGACCAACAAGAGCTAGGCGAGTGCTAACAATAAGATATTACCCTCCCGGCATCGCTATTCAACCAAATCCACCCAGACCAGAATTATAAATACGAGTACGCAATTTTAAAAACCTTAAAATATCGCCAAAATCATAATAAAACACTCTCAGATTTTGACTTAGGAAATCTGGGGAAAACAAAGTATAAAATAGGCTTATTTATTAAAAGAACTTGCACTAGACTAAAACCCAAACCCAAATTCTAAAACATGGCCGTCAAAATATTAGATAAAACCACATTTTGCGGCCTGGACTAGGAGTCTAGGGTTCGTGCTTCTTTGGGTGTCTTCTAGTGATCTTATTAGGTCAATTATGTACTCTGAATATTTTATAAAGATCTCATTCATCCCGGAATTCATTTGAACACCAAAAAACCTATTTCTGACATCTATCAAAGTAATCTGAAACTTTAACATTTGGAAAACCTAAAAAAGATGAATCTTTACCTATTTGGATGGATCACAAAGGAAGTTCAACTCTTGAGATGTCTACTTGTGGCTTCATGAAGTGGTATCGGCCTAGCTTGAAGGTTTGAACAATTTATGTGAAGGAATCATCCAACTCATTGTGATTTGGTGGAGGGTGGCTATGGTTTGAGAGAAGTTTTTTGTTCAGTTTGATGATGAAATGAACTTGAGAATTATGAGAAGGGGGAGGTGTAGAGAAAGGTGAAGGTGTAAAGGAAGGAGGAGGAGGTGTAGCCATGATGGTGTATGACATGGTATGATATGTGTGAAGGTTTAACATAAACCTGACATATACCAAACACACTCTTTAACAATTAAATGCTTTTACAAATAAATACCATAATCTTAATAAAAACCCTTTTATCATTATTTAAAATTCTAAAATAACATTTAAAATTTTTCTGAAATGTTTCAAAGGGTAAGTCAAAGAGCCGAGGAAGGTCAAAAGCAAAGATCCAAGATAACTGTTGGAACTGCGGAAAGAAGGGTCATTTGAAAGCGGACTGCAGACTTTTGAAGAAAGAGAAAGGCTCAAATAGAAAGTCAGATGAAAAGGAAGCCAATGTGGTGTCTACACATGAACAAGGGGAACGAGGATTTTGTCTTTCGGTGAGCGAGAGTACAAAGAGAGATACATGGTTTCTAGATTTGGGAGCATTCTTTCACTGCACTTCAGGTCAGCATTACTTTAGCAATTATGTTTAAAGGGATCTTGAGTATGTGACGGTGGGAAACGGTCAACCATGCAAAATTGTTGGTAAAGAGACGATTATATTGCTTCCATCAGGAGGAGGTCAGATAAAACTGAAAAACGCCACACATATACCAGATCTGAAGAAGAGTTTAATATTTACAAGTCAGCTAGACAACGAAGGAAATGTTACAGTATTTGAGAATTCTCAGTGGAAGATTTCCAAAGGACCGTTGGTGGTCGCAGGGGTAAATTGATCAGTTCGTTGTATTCCTTCAGTGGGAGCAGTGGCGATTCAATTGCATTGACGACAGGTTCAGAAGCTGATTCTGAGACTTTGTTGTGGCACAAGAGATTAGAGCACCTTAGCGAGAAGAATATGAAGATTCTTCAGGATAAGGGATTTTTATCCGGACCGAAGAAGGTAGAGTTGGGACTCTGTGAGAGTTGTGTTTATGGAAAGTAAAGCACACTTAGGTTTCAGATTGGCGGTGTAGCAAAGAAGACTAAGAAGCTAGAGTTGGTGCATACGGATATATAGGGACCGACATCAGTAGAGTCTTATAGAGGAAATCGGCACTTTGTTACTTTCATTGATAATGCAAGCAGGAAGATCTGGGTGTATGCAATGAAGAAGAAGTCGGATGTGTTTGGTTACTTCAAACATTGGATTACACAGGTGGAGAACTAAACATGTACGAAGGTTAAGTGCCTAAAGTCCGACAATGACGTGGAATATTGCACACAAGAGTTCGAGGGTTTTGCTCACAGAAAGGTATATGTTGGTTAAAGACTGTACCGAGGACACCACAACATAATAATATCGCTGAAAAAATGAACATGGTGATTCTAGAGCGGATAAGGAGCATGACCTTGGATGCGGATGTATCCAAATTCCTATGGGAAGCAACTGTCGATACTGCTGTGTATCTGATCAATCGAAGCCTGGCAAGTGCACTCGATGGAGGAATTCCGGAAGAAATTTGGTCAGATAAACCAGTAAATTACTCGCTCCTTGAAGTTTTTGGTTGCATTGCTTATTCACTGATAGATAAGACGAAAATGAGTAAGCTTGACTCCAAGTCTAGGAAATGTGCATTCATTGGTTATGGAGAAGATGAGTTCGGATATCGACTGTGTAATTATTCAAAAAAGAAGATAATACGAAGACGGAACGTCATCTTTGATGAGCAACACTTGTACAGGGAAGTGATTAGTCGAAAATATTGCATATTTCAGCCGGCAATTTCCCTATCTTTTGCACTCATTTAGAAGTGTACGGTATTCATATTTCACATATTAGCAAAACTGTCGCAAAATATCAGATTGCATGTGTTAGACTCTAAAACCGGCACTATAAAGGAAATTGACTGCATTTCATGGCATCGCATCATCTCTATATTGCGCAGCACTTGTTTTGAGATCTGTGCAGGAAAATCCAGAAGAAAGGCCAAAATTTATACGGTACTGATCAAATATTACGCCAACTCAATGATTTCAATTCTGGTATCAATCCAAAGGGACAAATACAAATCAACATATCAGATAAAGGCCCAAGTATCAACCCAAGACCACACCAGAAGAACCAAGCCCCAAGGAGCCTACTTGGCCGCGGAACCGCGGCCTAAGCCGCCTTGTGCCGCGGTTCCGCGGCGGATCTACCACGACAGCACCAAAACTTTGCACCAAAATTCTTCATTCAGGGCCCACATTCAGCTCATGTACTTCAAAGTCCAGAAGACTCCAGAGGTTTCTGCCAGATCAGCAAACTAGGGTTTCTAAGCTTAATTAATCCTAGCTTAAAACCTAAGCTAGCTCCTAACAAACTCTTTCTAGAAACACCTCAACAAACTTTTGGAGGGAATTGTAATTTCAAACCTAGACCTGGGGTTTGGGAAGTCTATAAATAGAAGCCTAGACCTAGGGTTAAGGAGGGAATCATCATTAGTTCATTTTTAGTAGCCAATATAAATCCATTCACTCTCTTTTCTTCATCTTCTTCCACAAGTCTAGTGAGAGGACTTGTGTGAAACCCTAACCCTAATTCCAATCAAAAGCCAAGATCCCGAGTACCCATCAAGCAAGAAGCCTTGCAATCTTTTATGAGCCGAGCCGACCTTCAACAGAGCAAGTGGTCCAAGCCGATCCGCGACTCACGGAGCCGAGCAACGCCAATTCAACAATTTAGTTCTTCCTCTTGTAGTTCTTGAGCGACTGTAATCAAACTGTTGATATAAATAAAAGGTGATATTCTTTTATCTTGTTTTCTTTAAATTCTTGCATCATGATATCTTTTCAATTCTTGAATGCTTTCTGTGTGATGATGTTTGAGTAATACTCCGCTCGTCGAGGAGTCGAGACGATCAATAGAATGATGATGTAATATATCTTAAATCGATTCTTGAATCCTACGAGTTTTGTAAACCCTAGCAAGTTCAAGAATCGACGACCCAATTCGTTGCGATGCTTTCTTGATTGATATCGCTCGAGATTGGGAAGTTACGATCGTTTCTTGAAATTGTTAGAGGCTAGAATATGAATGATATCGATGAAAGAACAAGGGTTAAATGATGAAACCCTAGTTTTATCAAGAAAGCCCTAACTCTCGTCGATCATCATCGATCTAGTATCAATCCTTCGAAGGACAAGAACACGAAACCTTGAGATTACATCACGTCTATAGATCCGATCGATTCATACAAGCCTCATTTAGATTCTTGACATTTTGGTTGGAAATATCATCGAAACACCGATTCTTGATTTGTTTATCAGTTTCTTGATTCTTGATTAAACATCGTGATACCTGAATCAATCGATAAATTCTTGAATCATGTTTTCTTTTCCTTTCGATTAACTTTTCAATTCAAACAAATTAAATACAGAAACGAATCGCACAATCCCTGTGGACGATCCGCACTCGCTTACGATCTACAATCGACACCGTAATTGATTGCGGTCAAATATAATTCTTTGATTGTGAATTTTATTCAATATTACCGACACATAGAAACTTATTCGCTTATTTCGATTTACACAAACAAGAAATCATTACAATCAAATAAAACCGTTATCGGGAATCATTTGAGTATTTGATTTAGTACGTTTACATCCAATCAACGAAATCTCTTCTCAATCAAATGGCGCCGTTGCCGGGGATCGCGCGCTAATTCGTTTCATATTATAGTTTGAATTGAAAGAATTATTCCATTGTTATTTTGAGATCAAAATTCGTGCAAACCCTAAACGATTTGTTGTGGTTCATTGCAAGGAAATCTGGAGCTGTTTGGCAATTGAAGAAAATTTTTGGAAAATACCAGAGAGTTGAGAGAGTCTACAGAAGTTCCCTGAAAAAGTTTGGTGGAGTGATCTCATCACGAGACCGCGGAAGCGCGGTGGGAGCCATCTATTGCGGCGGAACCGCGGCTTGGTGGGGGGTTCTCTGCAAAAATTTTGCTTCAGGTGATTTCTTACCTTCTCCTTTCTCCTCTTTTTAGCTCCAACTAATAATTTTCTGCAGGTTTCTTTGCAAATAATCGCAGCGCCGCAAAAAGCAAATTAAATTTGTGCGTGATTTTGTTTCTTGGTCGTTTGCATTCTAATACGGATATTAAGGGGCACGGCCAAATCCAAATTAGGTGGGGATTTCATTACCCTTCCTAGGCCCCGAAAACCACAAAACTTGCATCCGCATTGACCCACAATAACTAAAAGAAATCTAGAGATGACTCTAAGGACTGTCGCGCTCAATTAGGACAAGAGAAGGCCGTGGGTAATTCATTGCTTATCCGCGTTTTCTTGTGGTGCCTAAGGCGAGTGTGTCTAAGGCTAGTGGTTTTTAATTAGGCCCACTACTTACGTAGTGGAGTACCTTCCCACTTACCTGGCACTTATCCGGCCACAGGGGGACAAAGAAGCAGTGGAGGATTCTATCCTGCAACTTGTCTTTTGGCAGTTAGGAGCGGTCTAGAGCCAGACCTAGGTGACCACTAGATTCTAGGGTTGTGTGCTGCATTTGTTGTGTCGCATCATTTTTTCAAAAATCCGTCCCTTTTTCAAAGCAAGCACCGCATTCATTCATTACCCCTAATTATAAGCCAACGCTGCCACTTGTACTAACCCTTTTTAGTGCAAGATAGGCTGGACACGGGATTCTAGTGCCCGTTTAGTCCGCGTACCCTTTATCGACTCCGAAGTCGATATTTCTCCATTTACCTTTCCTTTACCCACTACCACACCCACACCGATGGATCCGAATCCATCAAACTTCTTTAACCCTAATCTGCCGCCGTCCGTTGGTGCGCAGAATCCACCCCGCATCTCTCTCCAGGAGAGGTGCTACCCTATTCGAGGTCCTCTTTCGACCTGCTTATCCACTCCACCAGCCAATGGGGATAACTTTGAGATTAAGCCCCAGTACATCAATCTTTTACCCAAATTCCACAGACTCGAGACTGAGGACGCTTACGTTTTCATTACCAAATTTGAAAACGTATGCGCAATGATGGGTACGTCACAACTTTCAGTGGATGCGATGCGTCTACGACTTCTTCCATTTACATTGTGCGATATAGCCGAGAAGTGGCTATATAACACTACCGCACATTCTATTACGAATTGGGAAGAATTCGTCGCTGCATTCCTTAAGAAATTTTACCCAATACAAAAGACAACTCGAATCCGTAGCGAACTGAATCAATTTGCCCAGCTCCCAACTGAACCATTTTCAAAATGCTTTGAACGTTTCAAGGATCTATTGGTTCAGTGTCCTCATCACGGCATCCCGAGATAGGAATTGTGCCGAATCATTTATGAGGGCATTAACCCAAACACTAAACAGAGCCTTGAAAACATGTGTCAAGATACTTTTATGACCAAAGATGATGGGGAAGCTTGAAGTATTTAGAAGAGTTCGCTGAAAAATCACTACAGTAGAAGAGTGGAACCCAACCATTGAATAGGGGTGGCGTACACCAAATAGATATGTCCATAGGTGTTCGAGCTGAAATGGCAGCAATGCAAAAGAAGCTCGACGCTATGGAACACAAATTTGCAGCAGCCTCCCTAAACCCAGTATCGCTCCACAAAACTGTTTGTGGGTGCTGTTCTGATCCGTCTCATTTAACGGAAGAATGTCCATTAAACTCTGCGTTTCAAGGTCACGAGCATTCTAATGCCGCATTTCAAAGACCTCGAAACGATCCATATTCTTCCACGTACAATCAGGGTTGGAGGAATCACCCGAATTTCGCTTGGAACCAAAACCAATCTCAAAACCCGGTTCCAAACACGAATAATTTTCAAAGGGGTCTTCCTCCACCACAACAGCAACCCCTTCAACTCACTCAGCACCCCTATCAGTCACAAAATTTCCAAAATCAGGTCAACACTCCTGCACAGTCTAATCCTATGACCTGTTCTGACGAGTTCTCTCAATTCACTCAAACCATGAAATCACTTTTATCAAAATTCATAGAGGTTTCGACTGAGGTTAGATCTTCCGTCAGTGAGATAAAGAAAAACTCAGCGTCACAAGCTGAGAGTATCAGATCGATGGAAGCTGAAATCGCACGCCTAAAAGCCGAAATGAGTGCGAGAGAAAAAGGGAAACTTCTCTCTCAACCCCTACAGAATCCTGGGCATTACAATGTAAATGCCATCACAACGTTGAGATCGGGAAGAGTGCTGAACAATCATGTCGGGGAAGGTATTGATGATACTGAAAATCATATTAACACCCCGGCTGAGACCTTTCCACACACACACACTTCTCCTTCTGATCCTTCTTCTTCTACCACACCACTTTCTCGCGAGCCTATTCTCCATTTCCCATTAGGCTCGACACCTGAATCCAACCCTTATAGTTCTCCACAAACGGTCCCCACACCTCTTTTGGGACCTCGTCTACCCCCTCTTTCTTCTCCTGTGATAGACCCTGCGCTTATTGCGAAAACTCCTTACCCGAATCGGTTAAGGGGTAATAGAACGAGTCCTCATATGGAGAAAATAATGGAAATGTTCAAACAGGTTAACATCAATATCCCTCTCCTAAATGCAATTCAACAAGTCCCCGCTTATGCGAAAATTCTTAAGGACTTGTGCACTAGGAAGAGGAAGACTCAAGTGCCGAAGAAGGTCTTTATGGCTAATAATATCAGCACTGCTTTTATTCCTTAGCTACCAAAGAAACGTAAGGACCCAGGATGTCCTACAATATCGATTTCTATTGGGGGTAAAAACATAAATCGTGCTCTTTTAGACCTTGGCGCAAGTGGTAACCTCCTTCCATATTCTGTCTATGAGCAATTAGGGATTGGAGAGCTGAAACCTGCTCACTGCACTCTCCAGATGGCAGACCGATCTATCACCAAACCAAGGGGTGAATTAGAGGATGTGTTGATAAAGGTCGGGGAATTTGTTTTCCCTGTAGACTTCATTGTACTCGACACACAGCCTGTAGCAAACCCCCGGAGCCAAATTCCAGTGATTCTGGGTCGTCCTTTCCTTGCCACTTCCAACGTTGTTATAAACTGTAGAAATGGTTCAATGAATTTATCATTTGGAAATATGACCATTGAACTAAATATCTACAAAGTTGGAAGTCAGCCATCAGAACCCTCTGCTCATATTCTAGATGTGTGCTCTGTCCACGAGATCGCTCCCGATAGTTGTGGAACTGAGGATCTTTGCTTTACTGATCTCGATGACATTACCACATCTCTGTTTGATTTCACACATGATCTTAGTGAGGACACTTTCTCTACACTTGAGTCCTGCACTCCTGACTTTTCTCCACCTGAGTCTGTATCTTTCACAGGATCTGAGCTTCTTTGTAAATCCAAAAATCACTCAATGATCCCTCCTTCTATCATTTCTCCGCCTGAGTTAGACCTCAAAATTTTACCTTCTCACCTTAAATATGCATATCTAGGTGAGAATGAGTCTTTACCGGTTATCATATCCGCTTCTCTTGCATCAGAGCAAGAGAATGCACTTTTATCGGTATTGAGATCTAACAAAGAGGCGTTTGGTTGGAGTATGGCGGACATCAAAGGGATTAGTCCCTTGATAGTTGAACATCATATACATGTGATGGATGATGCCAGACCAACCCGAGAACCACAGAGACGGTTGAATCCCGTCATGAAGGAAGCGGTCATGAAAGAGATCGTCAAATGCTTAGATAATGGTATTATATACCCCATCTCCGATAGCCAGTGGGTAAGTCCTATACATGTCGTTCCTAAGAAATCCGGCATCACTGTTATAACCAATGAGGCAAATGAGTTGATTCAGACACGCGCCCAAACTGGGTGGCGTGTATGTATCGATTATAGAAAACTCAATGCTGCCACGAGGAAAGACCATTTTCCTCTACCATTCATTGATCAGATGCTGGAACGCTTAGCGGGACAAGAGTATTATTGTTTTATGGACGGATACTCAGGCTATAATCAGGTCCCCATCGCCAAGAAGGATCAAGATAAAACCACTTTTAGTTGTCCTTTTGGTACCTTTGCTTACAGTCGCATGCCCTTTGGGCTATACAATGCTCCCGCTACCTTTCAGCGGTGTATGATGGGGATATTCTCTGATATGGTAGAGAATTTTCTGGAGATCTTTATGGACGATTTCTCGATTTTTGGAGACTCTTTTTCTGATTGCCTAGAAAATCTTGACGCTGTTCTTACTCGTTACAAAGAGAAGAACTTGACTTTGAACTGGGAAAAATGCCATTTTATGGTCCAAGAAGGAATTGTACTTGGATATGTCATTTCACAGAAAGGCATTGAGGTTAACAGAGCTAAGATAGATGTCATTCAAAACCTTCCTCATCCCAAAAGCGTCAAAGATATTCGATCTTTCCTTGGCCATGCGGGCTTTTATAGGAGATTCATTAAGGACTTTAGCAAAATTGCTAGACCTCTAACTCTTCTCCTGGCCAAGGATACGACCTTCCATTTTGACTCGGACTGCGAGACAGCTTTCGACTCACTTAAATACTCACTCACTTCAGCCCTCGTTTTATCATCGCCAAACTGGGACTACCCTTTTGAGCTGATGTGTGACGCATCTGATTTTGCGGTAGGTGCAGTCTTAGGACAGCACATCGAAAAGATGCCACACGTGATATACCATGCAAGTAAGACCCTGAATGATACGCAAATCAATTATACAACCACAGAAAAAGAACTCTCAGCGGTTGTATTTGCATTAGAAAAATTCAGGCCTTACTTAATTGGCTCACCTATAGTTGTGTATACTGACCATTCCGCTTTAAAACATCTTCTGGCGAAGAAAGATGCAAAAGGTCGACTAATACGTTGGATCCTTCTGTTACAAGAATTCGATCTTGTTATCAAAGATAAGAAAGGATGTGAAAACGTAGTAGCTGACCATCTTTCACGCATCATTTCTTCCCCTGTGACCCTGCCGATTAATGACTCGTTCCCTGACGAACAACTCTTGAGCATATCCAATGAACCATGGTTCAGGGATATTGTGAACTATCATGCCACGGAACTTATACCGAGCGATTGGTCAAAATAGGACAAGTACCATTTTCTATCCCAAGTAAAACACTTTTACTGGGACGAGCCCTATTTGTTTAAATATTGTCCTGATCAAATCATTCGCCGGTGTGTCCCGAAAGAAGAGTTCAAGAGTGTTCTTTCTTTTTGTCATGATCAGGCCTGTGGGGGTCACTTCGGTCCTAAAAAGACGGCGGAAAAGGTCTTGCAATGTGGATTTTATTGGCCGACCTTATTCAAGGACGCATTTGAGTATTGCAAAACCTGTACACAGTGTCAGTATACGGGTAGAATCTCCCAGAGGAATGAAATGCCTCAGCAACCCATCTTGGTTGTTGAAATATTCGATGTTTGGGGCATTGATTTTATGGGTCCTTTTCCCAACTCCTTTGGGAATTTGTACATACTGCTGGCGGTTGATTATGTGTCCAAGTGGGTAGAAGCCATTCCATGTCGCACTAATGACAAGAAAGTTGTCATTAAGTTTTTAAAAGAGAATATCTTTTCGCGATTTGGACACCCACGCGCTATTATTAGCGATAATGGGACACATTTCTGCAACAGGTCTTTCGAGACTCTGATGCGAAAATACTCAATCAACCACCGACTTTCTACACCCTATCATCCCCAAACAAGCGGGCAGGCTGAAATCTCAAACAGACAAATCAAACTTATCCTGGAGAAAACCGTTGCTAAAAATAGAAAAGACTGGTCGACCAAACTGACGGATACTCTTTGGGCATTCCGAACTGCATATAAGACCGACCTAGGAATGTCTCCATATAGGATAGTGTTTGGAAAAGCATGTCATTTACCTGTCGAGATAGAGTATAAAGCATTGTGGGCTTTAAAAGAAATAAATTTTGATCTTAACCTTGCTTGCAACTTTCGGAAGCTGCAACTTAATGAGCTAAGCGAACTCCGCGATGAAGCTTATGATAACGCTGTAATCACAAAGAATAGGACTAAGGTTTTTCACGATAAAAACATTTTGAGGAAAACATTTTCACCTGGTCAACAAGTCCTTCTTTATGATTCACGATTACACCTTCACGCGGGTAAGCTCCGATCTCGATGGAAAGGACCTTTTGTTGTGCGGTCTGTATACCCGCACGGGACAGTAGAAGTAGAAAATGTTAAAAACGGCACATTTTTTAAAGTAAATAGACATAGACTAAAGCCGTATTTTTCCACTTACCCCACGGAGAGCCAGTTTATTTTGATTAAAATTCCGCCGTCTCACCTTCATGTCCTGTATATCATTGCATCATCTTTTGAATGAAGGTGAGTGAAAAGAGTAAGTTAGGGGGAAGTTCTTCACTTATATATTTTGCCCCCACTAATAATTCCCCCCAGGCTTACAGTTTTTGTAGGTATAGCGATTGGCAACAGTGAGGACACTGTTGAAAACAAGTTTGGAGGAGGTTTGTGCTTATTTTTGCATCATTTGCATATCATTTGCATAAGCACAAAACAATTCCTTTAAAAATCTATAAAAATTGAAAAAATTTCAAAACTAATAAAAAATTTAAAAAATTTCCAAGTATAAAAATAATTTTAATATTTACACTTTTTGTATATAAATAAGATAATGAAAGTTTAGATAGTGAAAAATTACATCCATGAGATTAGAAAAAATTAAGAAAACTAAGAAAATTAGAAGTTTTCTTATACGAACTAGTAATAAGTAGTTATGAGCCGTTGTCCCAAGGGTTAGTAAGATGAAGGAAGTCACTAATCTGAGGATAAAAATAAGTCTGAAAAATAGTTTCTATTCTGGAAAGCCAAACATTTTGAACGTTGATACCCTGCTATTCGCACTTACACACGTCTTGAAGCCTGGGATAGTAGAGGATACCTTGAAATGCTCTTGTCTTAAAGCCGATGTATGAAGGAAATAAAAAAAAAGTGAATAGAGAAAATATAAAGTGGTGAGAAAAATGGACACTGGTTTTGTTATCACCAAGGGCAATAAAAAAATGTATAGCGTGGGTGCTTCTTCACCTAGTGCCCTAAGGCCAACAGGTCTGGGAGTCACTGCTATGCCTGAGGTGGTGCAAGACGAGGAAAATACACCAAGTAAGCAAGCACATGAGTAATCGGTCGGTTAGTACCTCAAGAAGTATTAACGGTCGCATGAAAGTGTGTGAGCAATCTCATCTTAATATTCATTAATTAAAAAGTACTGAGGCTGATGGGCAAGAGTATGATAGCTTGAATTGAATTCTCCGGGTGTAGGGATGTTTTTACACACACGCAGGGTTATATGATCGATGTTTGGAAGAAAGATAGGAATGAAGAATAAGACGATGTTTTATTGAGGGAGGACGCGATTTCTAACATCTTTTCATGACCATTAAGATAGGGCTCATGACAACCGAAAAACTAGCTTAGTTGGAAACCCTAATTTTCAAAGCTTTTCTTTTACGATTCTTTTCTTTAAATGTAATATTCATGATCTTTCTTTTATTATTGGATTTTGTGGGTGCAATCCGCTGAAAACCCTCAAGAGACAACACTCCTCCTACTAGGGACACCTAGAGGTTTAAAGGCTTGTTGCACATGCTCAGTGCAATCGTGTTGCCTACGAAAGTGTGCTAGTTAGTTTTTCTCTTTCTTTATTTTCTCCTTCTTTTTTTTAAAAAGTTCGCTCGAGACGATCGAAATTAAGTTTGGGGGAATTTGATTAGTCGAAAATATTGCATATTTCAGCCGGCAATTTCCCTATCTTTTGCACTCATTTAGAAGTGTACGGTATTCATATTTCACATATTAGCAAAACTGTCGCAAAATATCAGATTGCATGTGTTAGACTCTAAAACCGGCACTATAAAGGAAATTGACTGCATTTCATGGTATCGCATCATCTCTATATTGCGCAACACTTGTTTTGAGATCTGTGCAGGAAAATCCAGAAGAAAGGCCAAAATTTATACGGTACTGATCAAATATTACGCCAACTCAATGATTTCAATTCTGGTATCAATCCAAAGGGACAAATACAAATCAACATATCAGATAAAGGCCCAAGTATCAACCCAAGACCACACCAGAAGAACCAAGCCCCAAGGAGCCTACTTGGCCGCGGAACCGCGGCCTAAGCCGCCTTGTGCCGCGGTTCCGCGGCGGATCTGCCACGACAGCACCAAAACTTTACACCAAAATTCTTCATTCAGGGCCCACATTCAGCTCATGTACTTCAAAGTCCAGAAGACTCCAGAGGTTTCTGCCAGATCAGCAAACTAGGGTTTCTAAGCTTAATTAATCCTAGCTTAAAACCTAAGCTAGCTCCTAACAAACTCTTTCTAGAAACTCCTCAACAAACTTTTGGAGGGAATTGTAATTTCAAACCTAGACCTAGGGTTTGGGAAGTCTATAAATAGAAGCCTAGACCTAGGGTTAAGGAGGGAATCATCATTAGTTCATTTTTAGTAGCCAATATAAATCCATTCACTCTCTTTTCTTCATCTTCTTCCACAAGTCTAGTGAGAGGACTTGTGTGAAACCCTAACCCTAATTCCAATCAAAAGCCAAGATCCCGAGTACCCATCAAGCAAGAAGCCTTGCAATCTTTTATGAGCCGAGCCGACCTTCAACAGAGTAAGTGGTCCAAGCCGATCCGCGACTCACGGAGCCGAGCAACGCCAATTCAACAATTTAGTTCTTCCTCTTGTAGTTCTTGAGCGACTGTAATCAAACTGTTGATATAAATAAAAGGTGATATTCTTTTATCTTGTTTTCTTTAAATTCTTGCATCATGATATCTTTTCAATTCTTGAATGCTTTCTGTGTGATGATGTTTGAGTAATACTCCGCTCGTCGAGGAGTCGAGACGATCAATAGAATGATGATGTAATATATCTTAAATCGATTCTTGAATCCTACGAGTTTTGTAAACCCTAGCAAGTTCAAGAATCGACGACCCAATTCGTTGCGATGCTTTCTTGATTGATATCGCTCGAGATTGGGGAGTTACGATCGTTTCTTGAAATTGTTAGAGGCTAGAATATGAATGATATCGATGAAAGAACAAGGGTTAAATGATGAAACCCTAGTTTTATCAAGAAAGCCCTAACTCTCGTCGATCATCATCGATCTAGTATCAATCCTTCGAAGGACAAGAACACGAAATCTTGAGATTACATCACGTCTATAGATCCGATCGATTCCTACGAGCCTCATTTAGATTCTTGACATTTTGGTTGGAAATATCATCGAAACACCGATTCTTGATTTGTTTATCAGTTTCTTGATTCTTGATTAAACATCGTGACACCTGAATCAATCGATAAATTCTTGAATCATGTTTTCTTTTCCTTTCGATTAACTTTTCAATTCAAACAAATTAAATACAGAAACGAATCGCACAATCCCTGTGGACGATCCGCACTCGCTTACGATCTACAATCGACACCATAATTGATTGCGGTCAAATATAATTCTTTGATTGTGAATTTTATTCAATATTACCGACACATAGAATTTTATTCGCTTATTTCGATTTACACAAACAAGAAATCATTACAATCAAATGAAACCGTTATCGGGAATCATTTGAGTATTTGATTTGGTACGTTTACATCCAATCAACGAAATCTCTTCTCAATCAGGAAGCAAAGTAAGACAATGTTAACAGTGGTGCAGTATCTGAGTTCGTTGAGTAAAATGAAACTCGGAAGACTGGTCAGGTGCCTACAGGTGAAAATCATAATATGGAAGAGACAAGCATTGCAGTGCAGGATCAGGTTCAGGAACCGGTTGAAGACCAGATTCACCAACCAGATATTCCAATTCTGAGGAGATTTACACGAGAGAGGAGACCACCTGAAAGGTTAGTTACCGACTTTATATTGTATACTGATTTGGGAGAACCCGAATCCCTCACAGAAGCAACACAGGACAGTGCTAGCAAGCAGTAGGAGCAAGCTATGGATGAAGAGATGGATTCATTGAAAAAAATCGTACATGAGATTTAGTGCAGCTACCCAAGGGCCGTAAGATGGATCTGAATTGGTTGGTGTACAGAATTAAGAATGAGGCCGGTGGTATGAAGTGGTACAAAGCTCGTTTAGTAGTCAAGAGATATGCGCAACAAAATGGAATAGACTGTCAGGAAATATTTTCCTCAGTGGTGAGGATGACTTCAATTCGGGTTATACTTTGTATGGCAGCAGTGGAAGATTTGCATTTAGAGAAGCTAGATGTGAAAACCACGTTCCTTCATAGAGATTTGGAGAAGGAAATCTATATGATGCAGCCACCAGGATACAAGGTTAAGGGGAAGGAAAATATGGTTTGTAAATTGCGAAAGAGTTTATATGGCCTTAAGCAAGCTCCAAGGCAGTGATATCTCAAGTTTGACCGATTCATCCTGAAGTCAGGATTTGTGAGATGTGATTCAGATCACTGTGTTTACATTCAGACATTTAAGGATGGTGACTACATTATTTTACCACTCTATGTGAATGATATGTTGGAAGCGGGTCCGAATTTCAAGAAAATTCAAACTCTTAAAAAGTTGATGGCTAAACAATTCTCCATGAAGGATTTGTGAGCACCAAGCAAATTCTGGGCATGAAGATTATTAGAGATAGGCAGCAATGAAAGCTGTGGCTGTCGTAAAATGACTATGTGGAGAAGATTTTGAATCGGTTCAACATGGACAAAACAAAATCGGTAAGTACGCTTTTCGCGAAACATTTCAAACTCAGCATAAAGTTGTGCCTGACAACTCAAGAGCAAAAAGATGACATGGCATGAGTGCCATATGTATCGACGGTTAGGAGTTTGATGTATGAAATGGTGAGTACAAAGCCAGATATTGCACAAGCAGTGGGAGTTGTAAGCATGTACATGCAAAATCAGAAGAATGAACATTGGGAAGCAGTGAAGCGGATATTGAGATATCTCAAGGGAACTGTTCTCTCATAAAATGAGGCGGCGCCTCACGTGAACACGTGAGCGCCGACATGCAAAGCACGTGGATGCTTGTCTCTATTAGGATTAAAATTCTAAGGCGGCGTCTCATGTGAAAGGCAAGTGAGTGCCAGTGCCAGTCTTTAATAAAATTAAATCCTAAGGCAACGTTCATGTGCAAAGCACGTGAGCGTCAGTGCCCAATTTTAAAACGGGTCTGCCTGAATAGAATTAAATTCTATATGGCAAATATTTCTCTAAAATCTGGAGATATTCTCTGTTAAATAGAGCCGTTGGATCAAATATCCAATGGTGATTAAAAATCATCAAATGATAGAATTAAATTCTATTGTAACTAATAGAATTAAATTCTATTAGGGAAAAATATCTCTCTGATCAAATCAAATAAGAACAATATTCTCTGTTAAACAGAGAGCCATTGGATTAAAAATCCAATGTTGCTTTTAAAAATCGGTAAAAGATAGAATTAAATTCTATATGGGAAAATATTTTTCTAATCTTTCTAAACAAGAAAAATGTACTCTGTTTAACAGAGAACTCTTGGATTAAAAATCCAATGGTGGTTAAAAATCGCCGTTTGAATCAAGAGATAGAATAAAATTCTATATATGGAAAAATATTTCCTTAATCTTGTTAAAAACAAGAAAAATATTCAGTAAAACAAAAATCACTGGATCAAAAATCCAACTGTGGGTAAAATTTCCCGAATAATTTTTGAGACCAATTAAATCAATTGGTATCTCTTAAATGAGAGATTTTCTCAAAACTGATCAACAGTTTGCAATCCCTATATAACGGACTTGAGACTTCAAGTCAAACATAGAAAGAGAACCTCCCATAAGTTTCTGCAAACAACAAGATAAAAACTACAACTGAGAGTTTAATTCTCCCGCTGAAGAAAGCCCCGTTCTCCTTTCAAACCCTAGATAAAGAAATAGAAGAGATTAAAAATATCTCTTTTGCCTAGTACATGTAAAATACAAGGGTTTAACCCTTCAAAAAGAACTTAGTTCTTTCTCTGGATCGGGGATCCATAAGACAAATCTTTCATAAGTTGAGAATTTAATTTTTATCGGGAAGATTTTGTTCTTTAGAACTAAACATCTAGAAGAAAAACTAGGTCTGAGAAAAGAAATAAAAAGAAGAAGAAAGAAAAGATGGAAATTACATTCCAGGAATTTAATTCCTCTGAAAACAGGGTTTAACCCTATAAAAATCTTAGTTTTTATAATAAAGAACATAAGAACTTAATTCTCAAAAACTTGATCCTAGATCTTCAAAACAGAGATCCCAGATCTTCAAAACAGAGATATTGATGATCATCAATGGCCAAAACGCCATTAACAAAAGTTTAACCTCTTTTCAAAAGATAAACAAAGATTAAATCTCTAAAGGGCTCAGGGCCTCACGTGTTTCACACGTGAGCGCCCAAAAGAGAAAATTTAGCACCTCACGTGATAGCACGTAAGCACAAGAAAGCAAAACAGATTAGTGCTCAACACTATTGCAGCGCCTCACGTGAAACACACGTGAGCGTTCAAAAAGAAAACTCAGTGCCTCCTGTGCTTCATACGTGAGCGCCCATGAATAAAGATCTGGCGCCTCACGTGTTCCACACGTGAGCGCTGTAAAAAAGAAAGAAAGTACTTGGCACTTTATACTCAAAATGACTAAGTGCTTAACACTGATAGGGCAATGCCCGATTCTGAGCGCCCGTGAACGCCAGAGCAGTAGTTGGATATCATATTCATAGTTAAAAGACCAAGTTCTTAGCACTTCTGATGAGGGAAAAAGATCAAGACTTAGCCCAAATTGGCTAAGTCTCTAAAATTTCCTCACAATCGAGCCCATTACTAAGTTGATCTTAGTCTCATACAAGATTAACCTATCTTTAGTTAAAATAAATTGAGCTCAAATGCTCGCATATATATTTAAGTTGATCTTAATCTCAAACCAGATTAACGGTCCTTAAATAAAATAAAATAAAATATTTTTTGAACTGATGGAACATACAACCTAAGTTCAAAACCCAAATTCAAAAATATACGGATTTGGGCTAATCCGCGCCCTACGGACGACGACATACACTAGTCTCAGTCTACAATCCACAAGCCATTATAATAAACAAAATACAATACGACACGAAGTGGCCTATCGGAGTAGGAGAAAGTTGTTATCGCAACGCGATAGCGTAATTAACTGCAGGGGCTTGCGCCTGCAGGGAAGAGTGTCCCCACAATAAAAAAAACCCTCATAAATGAGGGGAAATATGATAAAGTCTGCTACATCGGTTGCATCTATCCAAACCTCCGATATGCGGTGCCATAAATCAACTTGGTATTTTCGGAGAAGTGGGTGGATATGTCCAAATAGCATCTGCCCCCAAATTCAGGCTAGACGTCCCAACTTCTCAGTCCAGTTTTCGGCGGAAAACAGATTCCGGCACGCCCGGTGAGAGCTCTTTCTATTTCCACTCCACACTTCGTGCGTCGTGTTTTGCGAACAAAATTGCGGTTCGCTCTATTCATGGTTGCCCTTGGATTCGAGATACTAAAACATGGTATTTCACTTCTGTGCAGAATCAATGGCTCTCAACTGCAACAATAACTCCCTCTCTACTCCAGCTGGAGGAGTAATGTGCGGGCCCAATACGGCCTCTGTCTTCTCAATGCCGGTGGGGCAGGTCACACAAGCTACTACTGGACTATTCTTTGGGACCATGCTCCCATCCGTAAACTTTGGCGCTTCAACGTCCCAAGATGAAGCTCCCTGAAAGTCTGTCTTTGATCGGCTGGCAACCGAGACGGCTCCTATCAGCAAGCCGTCCAACTCTAAAGTCTTCATCTTTAACAGGCTGGAGAAGAACTCAGACAGGCCCGTAAAGAATCCCATGATACCATAGGGAGCTACCCCAAAATGGCTAGCTCTCCCTACTCCTACTATGGGTGAAGCCGGTAAATATGCTTCCCTTCTAAGACGGTCGGTCTTTGAAAGATTGGCCAACTCTGCTCCAACCCTACCAAAAACGTCGGTCTTCAACAGCTTGACGCCAATCGAAACTCCCCAGCAACGCCGGGGGCATAATGAAGGCGCCTCTAATACGGAGGCAGTTCCTGCTGCAAGGCATGCTCGACATCGCGACTGGCGCTGAGTGAGAGAAGCTGGGGACAGCTCCCCTTTGGGCTCACCCCACTAGCTTCTATAGTGGAGTTTGACGTTGTTGTTCCAGCTAGGAACAACTTCAACCCTTTAGAAGGGTACGCAAGAACTCCTCGACAGCGGCACTGAAGAAATCACCCCCGCCGGCAGAACCCCCAGCGCAGAAGCAGCCAGAGCAGCCTCGCTAACGGCTCTCCTCGCAGATACATAGAGTTTGGCAAAAAGTCCAAGTCTCATTGCTTGACGAAATATACTCTCGTCGACCCAAGAAATCTAAGGGCCAACAAGAAAAAGACCGCTTCTCTGCCATACAATGGGGACTTCTCCTAAACAGGCGCTTTCATAGCGGCTCCTTCAGCTCTAACCTCTAATAAAATAACGAGGCCGGAGAAAACACTACTGTCAGCGGAAAAATCCAATAGCGAAAGATATAAATGCCCTAAGTATGGGGACATAACCGTACATACGATCTACATGGCTAGAGGCAAAGAAGAAAGCCGTGCTTCAGTGAGTCACCGACCGCATACTCGATCGCTGATAAAGGCTCAGGAGCAACAACAAAAGCTCGAAGAAATGCTGACCAAAATGACAATGCTCACCAAACCAAAAGAAAGTCCGGAAAAAGAAGCCGAACGACGCCAGGAGCAATAATCCGATACAGAGTTATTGCGAAGAATGCTCGAGAAAAAAGACAGAGAAGCTGCAGAGCAAGCTGCTAGCATAAAGTAGATGGCTCTTTTATTCCAAGATATGGTTAGAATGATGATCCAACCGGAACCACCGGCTGAAGATCTGCCGGTGATTATTGAAGATGACAGAAGAGAAACATCAAATCCTCTATCAGCCTTATCTGCGGCAAAGGAGGAAACAATCTCTAAGGAGGCCATGCATGACTACATTGTTCAGCAAATCAAAGCTCACCAGGCCAATGAAGCCGCTAACCAACTCATCAAAACCGGACGACCATATTCGACCTGCTATAACAAAATCAAGTACCCACCGGGATATACGATCCCAAAGTTCCATATGTACAAAGGAACGGGTAATCCCCACCAGCACGTCACACAATTCAGAGCTTTGTTCAGCAATACTGAAGGCGACGACAAACTGTTGCTTTGCCAATTCATCGGGAGCTTGTCAGAGACAGCTTTCGAATAGTACTCGGATATCCCAAATGACTCCGTGAAAACCTTCTCTGAAATAGAGTTATTATTCACGCAACGGTTCGCCAGCGCGAGTGAGCGCACTCCGATCACGGCCCTGATCAATACTAGGGTAAAGCCAAGAGAAACTTGGGTCCAATACGTGATCCGGTGGCGGAACCTATGGTCTAAATGCGAACAACGCATTGAAGAGCCTCCAGCCGTGGGCATGTTCATCGGGACCCTCGATCCTCAGTCAACCGTGTCTCAGTTCATGACCTTCTTGAAACCCACAACCTTCCAGGCACTGATAGACAAGTTGGCCCAAATGGATTAAATGGGTCATGGCCCTTCCTCCTTAAACAAGGACCCTTGAAATAACAAGGGAAAAGGAAAGGCGGCCTTCATTGCCAATACGCAACAACAACCGAGTGGTCAAAAACCAGCTGCTCACCAAAACAACCCTCGTACGCGCCCGTTGTTTCTTCCAATCAGAGCAAAGCTCTGTTCAAATTTTGAAATTTGAAATGAAGCAGCGCTTCATAAAAGCGCTCGCGCCAAGAGCTCCAGCGCTAAGATTCAAAGACTCTGAGGCAGCGCTCATGTGCAAAGCATGAGAGCGCCGGCGCTGAGAGTCAAAGACTCTGAGGCAGCGCTCACGTGCAAAGTACGAGAGCGCCGGCGCTAAGTGCGCCAGCGCTAAGAGTCAAAGACTCTGAGGCTGCGCTCACGTACAAGGCACGAAAGCGCTAGCGCCAAGTGTGCCAGCGCTAAGATTCAAAGACTCTGAAACAGCGCTCACGTGCAAGGCACGAGAGCGCCAAGCGCTAGAACTAAATGTTCTCCACCGTTGGAACAAAGATCCAACGGAGATGATAAATCATCAAATTACCAGAATAAAATTCTGTTAAGCAAATACTCCTCAGAATCTTTCCAAACAAGAAAGATTGTGCTCTGTAAATCAGAGCACCATTGGATCAAAGATCCAATGGTGATTAAAAATCACCAAGATACAGAGTAATCTCTATATGGGAAAGTAATTTCCCAATCTTGTTAATAACAAGAAAGATGTCTTCTGTAAAACAGAAGCCCTAGAATCAAAGATCCAATGGGGGGGAAATATCCCCAAATCAATCAGAAAAAAATAGCCTTAACTGATCAGCCTCCACTATATAAAGGCCCCAAGACTTCAAGTCTTACACAGAGGAAACCCCTCCCCCCCAAACTTTGAGAAATTTCAAAGAGAAGAGCAAGCTCTCGGAAGAAAAATTTCTTCAAGGTAAATAAAATAGAGAGATCAAAGCATCTCATCAAAGAAGAAGAACTTATTTCTTTTTCTAGATCATAGATCTATAAGACAGAGGTCTTTCACAAAAAGAGATCATAGTATCTCATCATAAAAAGGGAGGGAGAAGAACTTAGTTCTCTTTAGATCACAGATCTATAAGATAAAGACAAAATCTTTCACAAAAAACATAAGAGATTGTAACATCTCCTCTTAAAATAAGAACCTTGTTCTTAAAACCACGAGACAAAGTCTCTTATAAACGAGAACTTAATTCTCAGAGCACAAAATTGATCAAGAGTACTCTGCACTCATTGGCTGACGCTTAGCGCCAAGCGCGCCATGTAACAACCCTAAATTTCCTATACAATTTTTTTTTCAAAATATTTTCAAAATCCATAAAGGGGTATTTTAGCCTGAGCACAAGATATAAGTAATTATTTTGCTTTTTAATTACAAGTTAAAAGAATGTAACAACTTCATTTTTAGTGTAAAAAATTTGCTTTAAAATTAATGTATACTTGGGGTATTTACATTTTCTGTGACTACTTTAAGTAATTAAATAGCTCCGTAATTACAAGAAAGAGCTTATAGCTCATTGGTAATACCTTGCACTGCTGAACCAAGGCACCAGAGTTCAAATCCAATACCGCACATTATTTTTAATATTATTTTGTTTTAAATTTTTTAGAAGTCCAACAGTCAACACGTGATAACTCCCAAATTTTCCACTATACATGAAAAAGTAAATGTACCAAAGGCTACACCAGACGACCCCCACCTCCCTGACCACCGACTCGGCCCGACTCGGGCCGGCGCCCCGGCCGGACTCGGCCGGACGGCGAGTCCCCAACATAACAATCCTGGCTTTTGGTCTTCTCATACACCTTGCACTCCATTTAATTAGATCGGTTCCAGAGACACCATTAATCCCCATTTACTCTATTTTTAATGAATTTTTAATTCATTTTTTACATTTTTAATTTAAAACCCTTCATCTACTCTAACCCTAGCCTAACCCTGTAAATACCAACCCTACACACTACCCCCTCACCCCAAAACTCTGAGCCAACTCTCAAGAAATCATTAGAAATCTTTTGTACTTTGAAAACGAGCAAGAAGCGAAGCTACGGCGAACTTTCCGGCAAACTTCCGACGGCCATCGTAGGGCTCCCGGCGACGAAACGACGCACCGGCGACTCCTCCTGATCAATCTCCCTCTCTTTGTTGTCCTAAACCCGTAAGTCTCCATTTATATCTTTCTTTTCTTTCTAAAAATACGGAATTACAAAACCCGACGGAATCGGAACAAATCCGATTTCCGATTCGGTTTCTTTATAAAACCTCACTTTTCTTTAATACAATTATGCTTAAACCATTACATGTTGACTATTAAATACTAATCAACTATATTGATCAAGTTTCATAATCAAAAGTAATTACTATTTCATTTTACCGTATTTTCATTTAAATACCACATAGTTTCAATTCTACATATAACATCACAAAACTTGCTATACCTTTAACTAGATCACGAGGTAATGACCTACCACCTCACACACTCATATACAACATAGCACAATACCCTCGGGAACATAGAATACGGGAAATCGATATCCTTACAAATAAATACCATAATTAATAAAACCGTTTTTCCTTAATGATTAGTATTTATACAAATCTTTGCAAAACGCCGCTACAACCCATTTGGAGAACCCATTCGGGATGATGCAGATTATCACACATCCTCGGGCTTAGTAGTGCGAGATGCAGACCTCCGCAAGGAGCATTCGGTCTCGAAAGATTTAAAATACGACATCTTAAGAAAACGAGATTTCTAGAATATTATATATATACAAAAAAAATATTTTCATATAAAAATATATATATATATATGTAACATAAAAATATATATTTTGAATTATTACAAATATTCCACTTTTTCTAAAAATGTCACAAGAATCATTTTACACTAAAATACCATGAATTCCATACAAATCAATATTACAAATAAATACCTTTATTTATGAAATTAGGATATTTTCACTAGAAATATCAAAATATAAAATCTATATTCATTACAACTCTAAAGACGAATAATAAATACTTGGGGTGTATTTTGAAAAGTATATAAAAGTATTTTTACATAAAACCCCCTCAAGTTCTATAAATTACCCTAAGGACCCTAGTAAACGTAGGTTTAAGCGGGACCGGTCTCTTGAGCCTCAGGGAGCCGGAGATATGAGTGCTTGCCTATCTAAGGTAGACAACTTAACAACGGTGTTATCAATACGGTAATCGTCTTTGAAAAAGACACAAATCCTGCCGCCCATGTGCAGCGGTTACCGATAATATCAAAACAATCAGGACTTCAATTTACTTTTCTAATTGTCTGACTCAGTTTGAGTCTCCGTATAATCTGACTTGAATATGATTCAAGTACAATCTACAATCTACAGTCTACAATCTATAATCTTCAATATTACAATTCAACATGAATCCATGAATCCAATTATCAATTTATACAACTTGACTGAACTGAACCATGGATATACATTCCATTTACATGGTTCTCCAGTTATTCCATTTACATGATTCTAAGGTTACATCCGTTTACTGATATCATGGTTTCGGTCAGCCATCCAATTATACAATCAATACAATTTACAATACAATACAATACAAACAAAACATCTCGGGGTTTAAGGGGTAGATTGGTACGGAAGGTGTTAGAAGTGGCATGAGACAGTAAGACTTAATACACCTAACATGAATCCAGTTGCTGTTGTACCGTGGCATAAACGGTTCCTTGTACTATACTTGCCTCTAGTCTCTGGCATATAGAGACTCCTCTCGTATACACTGGCATCCTTCTGTACCAAGCTACAAACAACAGCGTTAACACAACAATATACTACAACTTTAAAAGATACCTTCTTATTCTATCTATTTCTCCCTTATCTTTGGGACTTACCGAGCGATCTGTTCGCTGACGACATTCTTTTTCTTTATTCTTTGAATGTCGTCAGGTGATCTGGACCCGTCAAAGATCGAGCCCACTGCTGAAGACTTGGACCAGTTCAGTGAAGACCCCGAGCTCTAGTCATTGTACACTTTCCATTTCAGTACTTTTCTTTTCTGTTATGCCATTGTTTAGGCATTGCTTTTTATTTCAGTTGTATTTACTTTCCATGTATTGTACAGAAAGAATGTGAATAAATAAAATTGCTGTTTATTTATATCTTGTCTCTTGTGCTTTACTTTTATATTGCTTAGATACGCTTAGCGTATTTACTTCACAGTAAATACGTAGCGGCCTCGTCCCGTCCCCTTCGCCGTATACCGAGAAGCGGGGCATGACAGGTTTTGTTGGTGGCCCATGCAGGTCAGAACTGTATGAAACTCTATCATGCAGTTCTGTTCTGCATGAACAACCTAAGCAATATAACACAAGAACCAGCAACTAAAACATTCTTTACAATCATGTTCCTTGAATCTTACAATTTCATATTTCTTGAATCATATACTTTGAATCTGTCCTAACCCAAAATTCCCTCATCTCTTTTACAATCTTACCAAAACCTTCGCATTCTTTCATTCCTTCACATATTTTCATACACTATCAAGTACTTCTATCACCAAACTTTTCTTGAATTTGTTACACTTTCTTTTTACAAATTTCGAGGACGAAATTTTTATAAGGAGGGTAGAATATAACAACCCTAAATTTCCTATACAAATTTTTTTTCAAATTTTTTTTCAGAATTCATAAAGGGGTATTTTAGCCTGAGCACAATATATAAGTAATTATTTTTCTTTTTAATTACAAGTTAAAAGAATGTAACAACTCCATTTTTAGTGTACAAAAATTTGCTTTAAAATTAATATATACTTGGGGTATTTACATTTTCTGTGACTATTTTAAATAATTAAAAAGCTCCATAATTACAAGAAGGAACTTGTAGCTCATTGGTAATACCTTGCACTGCTGAACCAAGCCACCAGAGTTTAAATCCCATACCCCACATTATTTTTAATATTATTTTGTTTTAAATTTTTTAGAAGTCCAACAGTGAACACGTGATAACTCCCAAATTTTCCACTACACATGAAAAAGTAAATATACCAGAGGCTACACCAGACGACCCCCCACCTCCCTGACCTCCGACTCGGCCGGGCCGAGTCGGCCGGCGGACAGGCCTACTCGGGCCGGCGCCACCGGCCGGACTCGGCCGGACGGCCGAGTCCCCAACATAACCATCATGGCTTTTGGTCTTCTCATACACCCTGCACACTCCATTTAATTAGATCGATTCCAAAGAAACTATTAATCCCCATTTACTCTATTTTTAATGAATTTTTAATACATTTTTTACATTTTTAATTTAAAACCCTTCATCTACACTAATCCTAGCCTAACCCTATAAATACCAACCCTACACACTACCCCCTCACCCCAAAACTCTGAGCCAACTCTCAAGAAATCATTAGAAATCTTGTGTACTTTGAAAACGAGCAAAAAGCGAAGCTACGGCGAACTTTCCGGCAAACTTCCGACGACCATCCTAGGAGCTCTCGGCGACGAAACGACGCACCGGCGACTCCTCCTGATCAATCTCCCTCTCTTTGTTGTCCTAAACCCGTAAGTCCCCATTTCTATCTTTCTTTTCTTTCTAAAAATACGGAATTATAAAACCCGACGGAATCGGAACAAATCCGATTTCCGATTCGGTTTCTTCATAAAACCTCACTTTTCTTTAATACAATTATACTTAAATCATTACATGTTGACTATTAAACACTAATCAACCATATTGATCAAGTTTCATAATCAAAAGTAATTGCTATTTCATTTTACCGTATTTTCATTTAAATACCACATAGTTTCAATTCTACATATAACATCACAAAACTTGCTATATCTTTAAGTAGATCACGAGGTAATGACCTACCTCCTCACACACTCATATGCAACATAGCACAATACCCTTGGGAACATAGAATACGGGAAATCGACATCTTTACAAATAAATACCATAATTAATAAAACCGTTTTCCTTAATGATTAGTATCTATACAAATCTTTGCAAAGCGTCGCTATAACCCATTTGGGGAACCCGTTCGGGATAGTGCGGATTATCGCACATCCTCGGGCTTAGTAGTGCGAGATGCAGACCTCCGTAAGGAGCATTCGGTCTCGAAAGATTTAAAATATGACATCTTAAGAAAACGAGATTTCTAGAATATTATATATATACAAAAAAAATTATTTTCATATAAATATATGTATATGTAACATAAAAATATCTATTTTGAATTATTACAAATATTTCACTTTTTCTAAAAATGTCACAAGAATCATTTTAAACTAAAATACCATGAATTCCATACAAATCAATATTACAAATAAATACCTTTATTTATGAAATTAGGATATTTTCACTAGAAATATCACAATATAAAATCTACATTCATTACAACTCTAAATACGAATAATAAATACTTGGGGTGTATTTTGAAAAGTATATAAAAGTATTTTTACATAAACCCTCTCAAGTTCTATAAATTACCCTAAGGATCCTAGTAAACGTAGGTTTAAGTGGGACCAGTCTCTTGAGCCTCAGGGAGCCGGAGATATGGGTGCTTGCCTATCTAAGGTAGACAACTTAACAACGGTGTTATCAATACAGTAATCGTCTTTGAAAAAGACACAAATCCTGCCGCCTATGTGCAGCGGTTACCGATAACATCAAAACAATCAGGACTTCAATTTACTTTTCTAATTGTCTGACTCAGTTTGAGTCTCCGTATAATCTGACTTGAATATGATTCAAGTACAATCTACAATCTACAGTCTACAATTTACAATCTACAATCTTCAATATTACAATTCAACATGAATCCATGAATCCAATTATCAATCTATACAACTTGACTAAACCGAACCATGGATATACATTCCATTTACACAGTTCTCCAGTTATTCCATTTACATGATTCTACAGTTACATCCGTTTACTGATATCATGGTTTCGGTTAGTCATCCAATTATACAATCAATACAATTTACAAACAATACAAACAAGACATCTCGGGGTTTAAGGGGTAGATTGGTACGGAAGGTGTTAGAAGTGACATGAGGCGGTAAGACTTAATACACCTAACATGAATCCAGTTGCTGTTGTACCGTGGCATAAACGGTTCCTTGTAGTATACTTGCCTCTAGTCTCTGGCATATAGAGACTCCTCTCGTATACACTGGCATCTTTCTGTACCAAACTACAAACAACAGCGTTAACACAACAATATACTACAACTTTAAAAGATACCTTCTTATTCTATCTATTTCTCCCTTATCTTTAGGACTTACCGAGCGATCTGTTCGCTGACGACATTCTCTTTCTTTATTCTTTGAATGTCGTCAGGTGATCTGGACCCGTCAGAGATCGAGCCCACTGCTGAAGACTTGGACCAGTTCAGTGAAGACCCCGAGCTCTAGTCATTGTACACTTTCCATTTTAGTACTTTTCCTTTCTGTTATGCCATTGTTTAGGCATTGCTTTTTATTTCAGTTATATTTACTTTCCATGTATTGTACAGAAAGAATGTGAATAAATAAAGTTGCTGTTTATTTATATCTTGTCTCTTGTGCTTTACTTTTATATTGCTTAGATACGCTTAGCATATTTACTTCAAAGTAAATACGTAGCAGTCTCGTCCCGTCCCCTTTGCCGTATACCGGTAAGCAGGGCGTGACACGCCACGTACTCCTTATGTGGGCGCTACTTAATAAAGAGCGCTCTGCACTCATTGGCTGGCGCTCAGCGCCAAACGCGCCACGTGCTCCTCACACGGGCGCTACATAATAAAGAGCGCTCTGCACTCATTGGCTGGCGCTCAGTGCCAAGCGGGCCACGTGCTCCTCACGTGTGCGCTATTTCACAAGAAGCGCTCTGGACTCATTGACTGGCGCTAAGCGCGCCACGTGCTCCTCACATGTGCGCTATCTTACAGGAAGCGCTTTAGCGCTCTAAGTCTGGCGCTCAGCGCCAAGCGCGCCACGTGCTCCTCACGTGGGCGCTGAGGGAACATAAACTGTTCTTTAAATAAAGCCCCAAAGCCATAATGAATGCTCAACACTCAATAAAAGACAAAAAAGGTTATCAGAACCCAAACCAATGCCCAGTTTTAAATAAAAAAGGACTGAGCCTAATTAACTGTTCAACATTTTAACTGAGTGGATATGCTCATAAATCTTTTAAACTGATCTTAGCCCCAAACTTGACTACAGATTTCCCAACCAACATTGGTTCAAGGGTCCATCTCTTCATTCTTCTGACATGTGTCGTTGTAATTCTTCAACGTCTTCAGAGAGGTGGCGGGTCCCAATAACCAGACATTCCATGGACTATGATGTCCTTAAACTTTACGGACTGTGGGGTCCTTAAACTCATGGACTATGATATCCTTAAACTTTACGGACTGTGGGGTCCTTAAACTCATGGACTATGATGTCCTTAAACTTTATGGACTGTGAGGTCCTTAAACTCATAGACTATGATGTCTTTAAACTTTACAGACTATGATGTCTTTAAACTGTCACGGACTATGACGTTCTTAAACCCAATGGACCACAATGTCCCTAAACTAAAACGATAGAGCCCAAATACTCTTTCGTTGGATCTAAACGACCCCAAACCCCCGTTGAGTAGATCTTAGTCTAAAATTAGACTAACGTAGCCTTAACAAATGTTTAAATTGATCTTAATCTCAACGAGATTAACGATCCTTAAACCCAAACCAAACCCAAATCTAACGGATTTGGACTAATCCACGCCCTATGGGCGACAACATAAATTAGTCTCCGTATACAATCCACGGGCAACCAAAAACAAAACAAACACATACGACACGAAGTTACCATCTGGAGAAGGAGAAAGTGGTTACCGCGATGCGGTAGCGTAATTAACTGCAGGGGCTTGCGCCTGCAGGGAAGAGCGTCCCCACAATCAAAAACCCTTCAATGAGGGGGAATCTGACGAAGTCTGCTATATCGGCCGCATCCGTTTAAACATTCGATACATGGTGTCATAAATCAACTTGGCATCTTCGGAGAGGTGGACAGATAAAACCAAATAGCATCTGCCCCCAAAATTCAGGTCGGACATCCCAACGTCCCGATCGCGTTTTTCAGCGGAGAATAGATTCTGGCATGCCCGGTGGGACCTTTTCCTCTTTCCACTCCACACTTCGTGTATCGTGTTCGCGAATGAATCGCGGTTTTATGTGGTTGCCCCTGGATTCGAGGTACTAAGATTTGGTGTTTTGCGCCGTGCAGAAAAAGAAGATCAATGGCTTCTAACTGCTCCAGCTGTAATAATTGCAATAACTCCCGCTCCGTCCTCGCAAGAGAAGTGACTTACGGGCCTCAAGCGGCCTCCATTTTTGCGATGCCAGTAGAACAGGTGACGCAAGCCACCACTGGGCTGTTCTTTGGGACCATGCTCCCACCAATGAGCTTTAACGCCCCAGTGCCATCGCAAGAAACTCCGAAGAAGTCGGTCTTTGATCGGATTACGACTACCGTGGCCCCTCTCAACGGGTCGCCCAAATCCAACGCCTCAGTCTTTAACAGACTGGGCCAAAACTCCAATGGGCCAATGAAGAAGCCTGCGGTACCTGAGGGGGTTATCCCGAAACGGATAGCCATCCTTGCTCCAGTAAATGAAACCATCAGAGAGACTTCTCCTACTAAGGGGTCGGTCTTCACAAGACTGACCGTTCCGACTCCCGCATCGGGCGAAGTCACCAAGGCTGCTTTCCCTGCTCAAAAGTCAGTCTTTGATAGGTTGGACATTTCTTCTCAGTAGACATCAGTTTTCAAGAGGCTGACACCGGCAGCAACCCTCCACCAGAGCAGGGGGCATGATGAAGCCACCCCCATAGCTGAGCCAATACTGTCTGCAAGGCATTCTCGACGTCGCCATTGGCGCCGAGTGAGAAAAGCTGGGGGCAGTTCCCCCTCTGGATTGACTCTACTAGCTCCGATGGTGGAAATTGATGCTGCTGTTCCAACTGAGAACAGCTTTGAACCACTTAGGAGGGTGCCCAAAAACTCTCCAACTGCTGTATTGAAAAGATCTCCTCCACCTATGGGGAGCGCTACAAAGGCAAAGCTGGAGCAGCCCCCTCAGCGGCTGTCCTCCAAAATTCACAGGGTCTGGCGAAGGGTCCAAGATTCTGTTGTTAACCAAGACTACTCCCGCCAACCAAAGAAAATGAAGGTTCGACAAGAGAAGGACCACCCTGTCATACGACAGAAGGTGTCATCTACTTGGGTTTCCACTGTAACGGCGCCCTCAACTTTGACCGCCCACAAAAGGAGAAGGCCGGAGAAGATCCCTGCGTCTGCGACGAATCGCAAGATCATTGAATCCAAACGCCCTAAGTCTGGGGGCATGGTAGTGCATACTGTTTATATGGCTTTCGGAAAAGAGGAAAGTCGTGCTTCTACGGATCACCGACCGCTCACCCGATCAGTAACAAAGGCTCAGGAGCAACAACAGCAAAAGCTTCAAGAGATGTTAATGAAGATGGCCGCACTCACTAGGCCAAAAGAAAGCCCGGAAATATCGTCGGAACAGCGTCAAGAACAGGAAACTGATGCCGAATTCCTCCGAAGAATGCTCGAGAGGAAAGACAAAGAGGCCGCGGAACAAGCGGCCAACATAAAACAAATAGCGCTACTATTCCAAGACGTGGTCGGCATGATGATCCAGCCGGACCCTCCAGCCGAGGATCCTCCAGTAATAATTGAAGACGACAGAGGAGAGTCATCGAACCCTCCTCCGGCCTTTTCAGCGGCCAAGGAAGAAACAATCTCGAAATCTACGCTCGATGATTATATAGCTCAACAGATACGAGCTCATCAGGCAAATGAAGCAACTGGCCAAGTCGTCAGAACTGAGCGACCATATCCAGGATGGTATGATCAGATAAATTACCCACCGGGATATACGATCCCTAAATTCCCCATGTACAAGGGGACGGGCAATCCCCATCAACATGTCACTCAGTTCAGGACTCTGTGTGGCAACACTGGAGGTGACGATAAGCTATTGCTTCGCCAATTCGTCAGCAGCTTGTCGGAGACAGCGTTCGAATGGTATTCAAAGCTTCCCAACGACTCTGTCAAAAATTTTACGGAGATGGAAGCTAGCGAACATACCCTAATCACGGCATTGATCAATGCCAGGGTGAAGCCAAGCGAAACTTGGGTTCAATACGCCATTCGATGGCGAAATCTATGGTCAAAATGTGAACAGCACATAGAGGAAGCTCCTGCAGTGGGCATGTTTGTGGGAACCCTCGATCCGCAGGCGACCATATCTCAATTCATGATGTTCTTCAAGCCGACAACTTTTCAGGCCTTGATTGACAAGCTGGCCCAAATGGACCAGATGGGCCACAGGCCTTCCTCTTCGAAGTCGGAGCCGCGGAGTGAAAAGGGGAAAGGGAAAGCGACCTTCGTCACCAACGCTCAGCAACAACCGAGTGGCCCGAAGCCGATGGCTCATCAAAACAATAAACAACGATCACTCGGAGAAAAGATGAGACGCCCTTACTCATTCCCTCGGGATAAGACGAAGAGATCATTCGAGCTAGCGCTGCGCAACAGGCTCATCACTTTGCTAGAGCCGAGACGCCCAATGCAATCAGGCGACGTTAACAGCCCCAATGACTGTCCTTACCACCGAATATTGGGTCACCCAATCGAAGATTGTTACATCTTCAAAAGTTGGATTGAAGATCAGTACCAATAGGGCAAGTTCGTGTTGTCCAAAAACTGGAAGGTGATCCCGCCACAACCCCACGCTCCTAAAAAGGTGGACATGCCGGGGGCATTATGCTCCCTTATAGAGGAAGCCCCGCAGGAGGTGGCCCTTTCAGCTAAGACAAGACAAAAAGAATGCTGAAGGACCTTCAACCATGTACGACGATTAGGCGGAAGAGCCCGCTGGAGCCCGAGATTATTGAGGGGATGCTGAAGCTGCGCCCAACGCTGAAAGTTGGTGATGGTGAACAAAACATTTAGGCCAAGCCTCCGAAGTCTTTAAAAAAAAAAGAAGAAGGCCAAGAAGCCCGTCCAACCCGACGATAGCCGTACAGGTCTACAGAAATATATTGATGCACAGGAAGAATATAACCAGAGGGCATGGACCCCAATCACATTGGACGAATTCTTTATGCATGTTCTTGAGAATGAAGATGATGATGCTGACGAAGGAGATGATTCTTCAGAAGGGCTTGAGGACTATGTGGCGAGCTGCCACATGATCTCTCACTCGATAAATGGCAAAGAAGCTCCCGTTGCAGAGAAACTGGGGGCAGATCCAGAACCGGAATCAAAATCCCTGGAGCCATCAGACGAATTGATTGACAAACTGCTGAGCGAAACTCTTCAGAAAAGTAAAGCTGATCGAGAGCACGAAATGGCCATGTTTGAAAAAGCCAAACGTTGGTGGCTAGACAAAGGGTTGAAGCACTCCAACCAGACCGAGGCATGCTTACGGCAGATAAAAGCATGCTTAAGGCAAGGAAACGGTTCGTTACAGCCATGGCGATGGGAATGAAGTTACCACCTTTTAAAGGAGATATTCCTGGCAGCATACACCTTGACGAAACGGATGGACATCCAAACTACTGCTTGTACCATTGGAGGACCACGTACCCTACTGAAGAGTGCAATGCCTTTAAAAACTGGTGGCAGGGATATGTTATCCACCAACAACACGTCAGGCGATTGAAACGTAAGACTCGTCGGGAGCAAAGAAGCACGACTGATGAGCATAAAAGAACTGCCGACAATTTTCACATGGTTGATAGAAAGGGATCGCAAGTTCTCACCTTCGGGAGCGATTCCGATGAAGAAATAGCCATCAGCCCTCTCTTCAAGGAATCCATCTCCGAAACAGAAGAGATGAAGACCTGCGAGAACATTCAGCTGCGCAATCGCACGTTACCCGAAAAAGATCTTCGACCTACAAACAAGGGATTGAACAAAAAGGATAAGGGGAAGGAAAAAGTCCCTGAGGATATCGCCCTCGATGATAGAGTCTTCGAAGAGCTGGAAGCCAAGGACCCACCAAAGAAAAATAAGGTGGATTACAACGTTCTGGAACACCTGAGGAAGGCACCCTTGCAGCTAAGCATTCTTGATGCCCTTCTGCTATCTAAAGAGGCAAAAGATTCTTTGATCAAGGCACTACAAGAGCCCGAGCAGTTCCAAGCTTTCCTTGCCGAAGAAAAGATGAAGGACGAGCTGGAAGAAGTATACACGGCTGACATCACTTTCGGCGATGAAGATCTTCTCCTCGGAACATGCGAGCACAACCGTCCCTTGTATGTCACCGGATACTGTCATGACATCAAGATAGGGAAAATCCTAGTTGACAACGGGTCCTCTGTCAATCTCCTAAATGTGAGGGTGCTAAAAGAAATCTGCATGAGCGTCCAACATCTCGCTCGGGATAAAATCACCATCTCCGGGTTTGACTCCCAGTCATCACGGACGCTCGGGTCTGTGATACTGACGTTACGCTTTGGGCTGCTCATCACTGACATCAAATTTCATGTCATTGACGCCAAGACTTGCTATAACGCTTTGCTCAGCAGTCCTTGGTTGCATGAGTACAACATCATCCCTTCTACACAACATCAGTGTATGGAGTATTTCAAAGATGGTCTCGAGTATACCGTGACGGGAGAACTGAACCCATTTTCCATGAACGAAGTCCAAAAATATGAAGATGCAAAATATTACCTGCCAGACTTTGAAGACATGGAAAGATGCCATAAACCGGAGAATAAGCAAAAAGCTATCACCACTATTCCGGTCTTCGGAAGTGATACCGAAGAGGAAAAAGAGATAGTTTATTCAAGGCTGCCCCAATGCAACAAGCCTGGACCGTCTACCCCTATGTTGATCTTCGGCAGCGACTCTGAAAATGAGGTCAATGCAGTATTTTCTGTTCATCCATCAATGCAGGCCTTCACTGGAGATGATCAGAGTTTGCAAATCGCCATGGTTCCACAAAAGCATTACAAAGAGCTCGACGCACTTGATACCTATAGTGTGCAAGAACTGCAGACGTTCTACGTCCCTCCCAGGCAAAAAGATGAAAAGGCGATCATCTTTTATCGATCCGCGGAAACCAAAATGGAGAAAGAAATCTGGCATGGTGCCGATTCTACGCTCGATAGGCTCCAGCCCATCCGTTTGTCCAGATACTACACAGAAGGATTAAAAAGGCTGTTAAAGCGCCAAGGCGTAGTCTTCAAACAGACTTCTCGACAAGCTCATCTCTACAACAGGATTTGGAACGTCCCCGGAATTCAGCGAAAATTGCCCAACGGGAGAATGGAAACGAACGGGCTTGGATATGTTCAATCCAAGAAGCGGGAGTGATTCCATGGCTGCTACGTTATACATGACTTCGATGAAGAAAGAGATGCTCTGTTAGAAGACACTACAATTGAACTGAAATGAAATCCTGCCGTAAAAATGCCAAGTCTGCCGTTTGAGGAACAGATGAACAACCTAATACGGGAAGCGAGTCAGAAGGTCCGGGACGACCACAGCCGCGAAATGGCCATTTACGAGAAAGCCGGGACACAGCGCCTCCTTCAGCAGGCTATGAAGAATGACAATGCCCTTCGTCGCCAGCCCGTCATACAGAAGACCCGATGCGGAGGCAAAAATAAACTAAAGAACGGAAAAAACGTTCGACAGCGGCAAAGCGGGTCCAAGAAGCCACGCGATCGAGAATTGAGC
Organism: Agapanthus africanus; assembly: GCA_030015575.1. Taxonomy (NCBI): domain Eukaryota; kingdom Viridiplantae; phylum Streptophyta; class Magnoliopsida; order Asparagales; family Amaryllidaceae; genus Agapanthus; species Agapanthus africanus. The sequence goes on from JASDDO010000019.1 coordinate 353,243,221, forward strand.
AACCGAGATCCGTCTCTTATAAAGAAGATGGGTCGAGCATATTCTTTTCCCCAAGACAAGACAAGAAAGATATTCGGTCTTGTCATGAAACATCAAATGATTACGCTCCCAGAATCTAAACACCCCGAGCAAGCAGACGAGGTCTCTCACTCGGATTATTGCTCCTATCACCGAGCGATAGGACATCCTCTCGAAGACTTCTTCACATTCAAAGACTGGGTAGAAGACCAGTATCAGTAAGGCAGGTTCGCTCTATCCAGCAGTTGGAGGGTAACCCCGCCACAGAAGGATGAACCGAAAGCCACGTATGCAGCGAGAGTAAAGCCGGATCAACATCGATCTTGGAAGCGATCTCGTACCTGTCACGCGATAACGCTGTCAAGAGAAGGAGTACGCGAGGATATGGCTGACCTCCCCTGGTGCTTCGAAAACGATGATGACGAGGTAATCTCAGAGTTTCCACCAGCGCCAAAAGAGCTGGAAGATGGAATACATACTACTGCAGATAACCTGAGAAAAATCGACTTGGGGACGGCAAGTGACCCGCGGCCTACATTCGTCAGTGAGCTGCTTTCTAAAGAGTAGGTGGCTACGCTCAAAGACATGCTCATGCAGTATAAAGATTGCTTTGCATGGAACTACTCCGAGATGCCGGGGCTAAATCCAGAAATAGCTGTGCATAAATTGGCGATATCTCCGGACATTAAGCCAGTTAAACAAGCACCAAGAAGAATGCAGCTCGAACTTGAAATGAACATCAACGCCGAGGTCAAGAAACTGATCGACTCCGGATTCATCAAAGAGGTTCAGTACCCTGACTGGATCGCCAACTGCTAAGACTTTCGGGACCTCAACAAAGCATGCCCGAAGGATGATTTTCCCGTACCGGTTACCAAGCTGATGATAGACAACACGTCCACTCACGAAGCCTTCTCCTTCATGGACGGCTCATCAGGATACAATCAAATAAAGATGCTTCCTGAAGACCAGAAGCATACATGTTCCCCTCCGAATACAGAGATGCACAAGACGTCTTGCCTGAAATTCGGGGCAGATGCTATTTGGTTTTATCCGTCCACCTCTCCGAAGATGCCAAGTTGATTTATGGTACCGTGTATCGGAGGTTTAGACGGATGTGGCCGATGTAGCAGACTTCGTCAGATTCCCCCTCGTTTGAGGGGTTTTTGATTGTGGGGACGCTCTTCCCTGCAGGCGCAAGCCCCTGCAGTTAATTACGCGACCGCATCGCGGTAACAACTTTCTCCTTCTCCAGAATTTCACTTCGTGTCGTGTATGTTTGTTTTGTTTGTGATTGCCCGTGGATTGTATACGGAGACTAAGTTATACCGTCGCCCGTAGGACGTGGATTAGTCCAAATCCGTATTTACTTAGATTTGGGTTTGGTGTTTTAGTTTAAGGATACGTTAGCCATATTGAGACTAAGATCGACTTAAACTTTTGTTAAGGATACGTTAACCTAATCTCCAGACTAAGATCAACTTAACGGGATCGTTTAGATCCAACAAAAGAGCAATTGGGCTCTATTGTTCTAGTTTAATGACGTTGCGGTCAATTTCCAGTTTAGGGACATGGTGGTCCATGTTCCAGTTTAGGGACGTGGTGGTCCATTGCCAGTTTAGGGACGTGGTGGTCCATGTTCCAGTTTAGGGACGTAGGGGTCCATTGCCAGTTTAGGGACATGGTGGTCCATGTTCCAGTTTAGGGACGTGGTGGTCCATGTTTCAGTTTAGGGACGTGGTGGTCCATGTTCCAGTTTAGGGACGTGGTGGTCCATGTTCCAGTTTAGGGACGTGGTGGTCCATGTTCTTTGTGGCCGTCGGGACGCGTCGCCTCTCTGACGTCGTTGAAGGATTACAACGACAGGTGTCAGAGGAGTTCAGAGATGTACCCTTGAACCGGACGTAAATTGATTTAGGAGAGCAGCTGTGCTCAGTCAATTTAATTTGAGAACTTACGGCCATGATTGGGCTAAGTCCAGTTAAAAAAATGTTCAATGCTTTTATTTGTTTTTGGCCTAATAGGCCTGTGCTAGGGCTTTGCCCCTTTTTAAATAATGCATTGCATTTTTTTTATTTTGTTTGGGCTCTGCCCTTTTATGAATGATGCAGAGCATCAATTTTGTTTGGGCTCTGCCCTTTTATTGCATTGCAATTTATTTTGGCCTACTAGGCCTTTTTGATTTGGGCCTGGCCCTTTAGTAAACAATGCTTTGCATTTGTCAGGCGCTTTGCGCCAATCACTGAGCGCAAGCGCTTGTGGTGATGACACGTGTCACGCAAGCGTAGTGCGCTGCGCTTGCGCTGCTGACACGTGGCGCGCTCTGGTGAGTTGCGCCAATTTTAGAGAGCAAGGCTCTATCTTAAAAGCGCATAGCGCAAGTGGTTCAGGTGCTGACACGTGGCGCTCTCTGGTGGCTTGCGCTAACCTAAGAGCGCAACAGTGCCAATTTTGCAAGTGCAAGGCACTATTATTATTTATTTATTATGGAAGATCATTGATCTTGTTCTTAGATCAATGATCTATTAGAAGAAATTCTTCTATTTTATAAAGGTTTTTTACCTTTTTCTTGAATTTTCTTCAGAGTTCTCTCTTGTTTTGAAGTTCTTGATCTCTCACAATGTTCATTCTTTTTTGAGTTGGGGTCTAGGGGTCTTTATATAGTGCCCATAGATTTGTTAAGTTTGTTAAAGAGATCATTCTCTGAGTGATTTGGGGAATTTTCCCCACCGTTGGATCTTTGATCCAAGGGCTTCTGTTTTACAGAAGGCAATCTTCTTGTTTTAACAAGAACAGAAAGATCTTACTGGAATTTTAATTCTGTTTGGCGCAAACGCATCTGTGCTTGACACGTGTCGCGCAGCGCTGAGCGCAGCGCAACTGCGCTGCCACGCGTCACGCAGCGCAACTGCGCTGCCACGTGTCGCGCAATGTCGCGCAGCGCAGAGCGCAAGTTAGCTGAAGCGTTGCTTCTTTATTTTAAGATCTGATTTTTATTATCTTTTAAAACAGTGCTTTGCTCTGATTGGGGGAAACAGAAGCATTGCTTCATTTCCCGTCTTGGGATTTGAACAGAGCTTTGCTCTGAAAGGGAGGTTTTCTCCTTTATTATTATTATTATTTATTTATTTATTTATTTTTTATTGGAACGGGTTTTGAGCCAAAATTTTGGCGGGAACAAATGCCCCCCACTACTTTGCCCACGTAAGTATGTACGTGGGTGAAGTAGTGCAAAGTTAGGAGTAGCCATGGAATCGAGGGCTTAGGAGACAAGTTTAGGGTCCTTGTAGCCTAAGACTTTTCAACTTTATGAGCCGTGAGGGTCTCACAAAGACTTTTCTCCCTACGGATCGTGAGGATCTCGTAGATGTATTTTCTCCTTAGAAATCATGAGGATTCCTAAGTGTGTTTTCTCTTATAAGTCGTAAGGATCCTATAAGAGAATTTTCCCTCTTATGAGTCGAGAGAACCCTTAAGCGGTTGTTTTCCTCCTTGTCGAGATTCGACTTTAGAGAGTGAGACCCGTGGATAGTATGCAAGAGACCGTTTTGGATCGACTTGCAGGGCCCCAGTGCTTAGGAAACAGGTTTTTTTAATCCCCACTGCCTAAGGATTTATTTCACGAGTCGAGCCGCATCGAGAAGTTCTTGCAAAGACATTAATTTCTTCACAAGTCGAAACGAATCGAGCATTTCTCGCAAGAATATCCTAACGTCACAATTAACCTCTGCTCTTTACGACAGAAGTCCGTTAGGGTCTGTGGTACTTAGGGTTTTGGCCGTCGTACCGTCGCATAAGCTGATATATTCCTCGATAGGCAATCGTGCTGTTCGAGTAGCCCTGCGACTGCCGTGTCTCTGATCCCTTCGGAGGCTGGACAAGACGTCTTCAAGCAATCCTCCTTGGCAGTTTGACCGTCGGAAGAGCAAGCGTTAGGTATTTTGCCATGCCGCTTTTTACTTGAGGTTAGGCTCATTTTGGAGAGCCCCGATGAGTCATAACCACTCCGCGCTGGTGTGGGATGATCTCCGATAGTCTTTCAGGTTTTATGTGAGTTGCCATCAAGACCCTGAAGCTAAGAATCTGGCCTTTGCTTCGTTTGCTGGTATCGCGTCTGCTGTATCGAGACGAACGTCGCGGTTGTCTCTAGGTTGCTGGTGAACCGTCGAGGTTTGGAACTAGGGATTTTGCCGTGGCTCCGTTTGTTTGATGGGTGCGTCTGAACCCTGCTGGAGGAAGAACGCGGGGGTGACAACTCGTCTGCTGTATCGAGACGAACGTCGCGGTTGTCTCTAGGTTGCTGGTGAACCGTCGAGATTTGGAACTAAGGATTTTGCCGTGGCTCCATTAGTTTGATTGTCGCGTCTGAACCCTGCTGGAGGAAGAACGCTGAGGTGACAACTCGTCTGCTGTATCGAGACGAACGTCGCGGTTGTCTCTAGGTTGCTGGTGAACCGTTAAGATTTGGAACTAGGGATTTTGCCATGGCTCCATTAGTTTGATGATGTTGCGTCTGCTGTGTCGAGACGAACGTCGAAGTGGTGACCATTCCGCACTGGTGTGAGATGATCTCCAGTTGTCTTTCAGGCTTCATATGACTCGTCGTTAACACCTTGAAGCTAGGAATTTGGCTTTTCGCTTCGTTTGCTTTGTCGCGTCCGAATTCTGTTGGAGGAAGAACGCTGTCGTAACATCTCATCTGCTGTATCGAGACGAATGCGAAGTGGAGCTGGGATTTTGCCGTTACTCCGCTTGTTTGACCATGGGGTCTTTCGTTGGCGTTGTATCTGCATCTTGAAGGAACGCCGTTGTTAACAACTCGTCTGCTGTATCGAGACGATTGTTGAGATGAAGCTGGGGTTTTGCCGTCGCTTCGCTTTACTGACCATGGGGTCTTGGGAACTAGGGACTTTGCCATGGTTCCGTTTCGTTGCGACTCTGAAGTTGATTGTCGACGTCACGTCTGCATCTAGTTGGAGTGCGGAGAAACGCCGTTGGTGATCTCTAAGTTGTCGATATTAACGTCGAGACCCTGAAGTTAGGGATCTCCTTTTGCTTCGTTTGTTGACATTGTGTATGCAATATTGCGACAAATGTCGAGATCATCTTTAGGTTGTCTATGAACCGTCGAGATTTGGCTTCGCTATCTGGTGGAGCCTGTTGGGAAGGTATGTTTCCCTCTTTGTTTGTGCTCCTGGATTGTATACAGAGATCGATATGATCTCACCTGTAGGGCAAAAGTTTCATTCATTTTTTTTTATTATTATTTTTTTATTTTCTTTCCGCGATGCTCTATCATTTCAGCTTTTATATCGCGAAAGTCGCGATTGCCCCATTATTTCGGCTATTTTTCGCGGTGCCTAATCATTTCGGCTGTTTATTTTATATTTACTCGCTGCTTTTTTTTTATTGCCAGTTTCCCAATCATTTCGGCTGTTTATTTTATATTTACTCGTTGCTTTTTTTTTATTGCGAGTTGTCCCATCATTTCGGCTATTTTGCATGCATACATTTTTACTTGCTGATTTTGTTGCAAGTTGCCCCATCATTTCGGCAATTTCATATGCATTTTTAGCTCGCTGATTTTTTATCACGAGCGTGGAACTTGGAACTTGGTGCCAATCTCAGCATCAGCATCGCTACAACTGGAATATTACCAGGAGCGAATCATCATTTGCCATGGAAGGACTCGAAATTTGATACCGTTTTAGGCATCAGCATCGCTACAGCTGGGATGTTGCCAGGAGCGAATCATCATTTGCCTCTGTCGATGTCGAACAAAGGTAGCTTAGCGGACAGGGTTAGGATCCCGTCGACTAAGGCTTTTGACTTCATGAGCCGTAAGAGACTCACAAAGGTATTTCTCCCTACAAGTAGTGAGGATCTCGTAGGTGTGTTTTCTCCTTAGGGATCGTGAGGATTCTTAAGTGCATGTCCCTCTGTAAGTCGTAAGGATCTTACAAAAGGGTTTTCTCATTATAAATCGAGAGGACTTACAAGGGTTATTCACCATATGGACATATCCCTAGTCACGGGTGTGACTTGGTTAGGGAAATGTTTGTTCGCGCCCGTTGATTGTATACAAAGGTCGGTATTGAGCCACTTGTAGGGCAATAGTGGAAGGTTGTGGGAGTTGCTTAAGAACAGGTTCAGGTCTCTGTAACTTAAGACTTTCAAATCTTATGAGCCGTGAGGGTCCCATAAGAGAGTTCTCCTTACGAGTCGTGAGGATTCCGCAAGTGTATTTTCTCCTTAGGAATCGTGAGGATACCTAAGTGTGTTGCTCCCTTGTGAGTCGTAAGGATCTCACGCGGGTGATTTCTCCTTACAGGGTCGAGAGGATCCTGTAGGTGTCCTTTAACGAGGTTGCGCCCTTTTGGGTTATCACAAACACTCGCCGGTAGCCCTGCTGTTTTTACTCACGGAGCCCTTTCGGGTTTTCATCCGTGCCCATTTCGCTTATGGACATGCCGTCTCTTTTTTTTTTTAACGAGGTCGCGCCCTTTCGGGTTTTCACTAACACTCGCCGGTAGCCCTACTGTTTTTACTCACGGAGCCCTTTCGGGTTTTCACCCGTGCCTATTTTGCTTATGGACATACCGTTGTTTTTATATATATATAGATTTTTATATATTTTTTTTATCACGCCGGCTTGAGGATGCCGCGGTAGTAGTTTAAAGACGTTTTGGTCATTTGCAAGTTTTAGGACATTGCGGTCCATCATTAGTTTAAGGACGTTTCGGTCCGCCATTAGTTTAAGGACGTTTCGGTCCTTCATTAGTTTAAGGACGTTTCGGTCCGCCATTAGTTTAAGGACGTTTTGGTCCGCCGTTAGTTTAAGGACGTTGCGGTCCGCTGTCGCTTCGAGGCGAATCTCTAGTTTACTGACTTTTCGGTCTATGGGGTTTTCTCTATGACTGAGCATGATGACCCCGGCATATCCATCTTTCTCGGAGCGTATGGTTGTGGCGGGTTCACCCTCCAGTTTTTGGAGATGAAGAACTTGCCCTGTTGGTATTGGTCTTCAACCCAGTTTTTGAGGACGTAGCAATTCTCGATCAGGTGACTTACCGTTTGGTGGTAAGGGCAATAAGTGAGATCGTTAACATCGCCTGGCCGCAACGGGCGTTTTGGACTCGGCAGATTGATGAGTCTGTCGCGCACTGCCAACTCGAACAGTCCCCTTGTTTTATCTTGCGGAAACGAGTAAGGACGTTTCAACTTTTCCTGGAGGGGTTGCCGCTTGTTGTTTCGGCAAACAATCGGTCTAGGGCTACTCGATTGCTGTTGAGTGTTGGCTACGAGGGCTGTTTTTCCCTTCCCTTTATCCTTTCTGCTCGATCCTTTGTTTGCGGGGCTGAGATTTTTTCCGAGTAGCGTGCGATTGCACGGCTGAACGTTCTCGCAACTCCTCAATTCTTTCATTTTTGAAATGGATTCCTTGAGGACAGGGTTGAGGGCAGCTTTCTCGTCAGAGTCGCTTCCAAAGGTGATAATTTGCGATCCCTTAGAGTCGGCTATATGACAGTCGGCGGCGGCTCTTTTGCGCTCATCTATCACATTTTTCTGATGTCTACGAGCTTCACACTTTTTCCTGTTGAAGTGTTGCTTTTGAACGACGTATCCTTGCCACCAACACTTAAAGGAGTCGCAGTCTTCGGTAGGATGTATGATCTTCTGATGATATAAGAAGAAATTAGGATGCATCTCTACTCCAACGAGAGTATTTTCTTCAGAGGGTGGTAGCTTCATTCCCACTGATAGGGCTTTGGCGAACCTTTTCCTCGTCTTGAATTTGTTTTTATTCGCAGCGGATGACTTTTGATTTGACGGAACTGCCTCGACTCTTTGGTCTAATAGTAGGTGTTTGGCTCCTTCCAGTATGGCCATCCCATGCTCTTGATTGGTTTTAACTTTCAGACGAATCTCATTCAGGAAGGCATCGATCAACTCGTCTGACGGCTGCGGAATTTCTGGTTCAGGGTTCGCCCTCGGTTTCTCAGCGCAAGGAGCATCTTTATCATCCACCAATGAGTGAGAGATCACATGACAAGTCATTATGCAGTCTTCAGATTCACCTAATGAGTCTTCTCCATCGTTTTCGTCCTCGACAAAAGAACAAGTTGCCCCCGGCGTGTCCGTCTTCTTTGGAGAGTGCGGCTGTGGTGGGTTTACCTTCCACTTTTCAGACAGGGCAAACTTGCCTTGTAGGTACTGATCCTCGATCCATCCCTTAAAAACGAAACAATCCTCGATCGGGTGACTTACCGTTTGGTGGTAAGGTCAATAATTGGGATTATTAAGATCGTCTGGCTGCAACAGACGTTTTGGACTCGGCAGATTGATGAATCTGTTGCGCACTGCCAGCTCGAACAGTCTTCTCGTTTTATTCTGAGAAAACGAGTAAGGACGTCCTAATCTCTCCTCGAGGGATGGGCGTGGACGCACGTTATTTTGGCGAACGACCAGCTTTGAGTTGCTCGGCTGTCATTGAGCATTGGCGACTACGATCGCTTTCCCTTTTCCTTTCTCATTTCGAGAATCTGGTTTTGGAGGAGAAGGTCCATGGCCCATCTGGTCCATTTGGGCTAACTTGTTGATCAAGGCCTGGAAGGTGGTCGGCCTGAAGAACATCATGAATTGCGAGATGGTCGCTTGCAGATCAAGAATGCCCACAAACATGCCTACCGCAGGTGCCTTTTCTATATATTGTTCGCATTTTGACCATAGGTTCCGCCATCGTGTTGCGTATTGGACCCACGTTTCACCGGGCCTTATCCTGGCATTTATCAGTGCTGTTATCGGGGTGCGTTCACTAGCACTCCTGAATCTTTGTGTAAATAGTAGCTCCATCTCCGCAAATGTTTTGACAGAGTCGTTCGGGAGCTCGGAATACCACTCGAATGCTGTATCCGATAAGCTACCAACGAACTGGCGAAGCAACAATTTATCATCACCGCCAGTGTTGCCGCAAAGCGCCCTGAACTGGGCAACATGCTGATGGGGATTGCCAGTCCCCTTATACATATGGAATTTTGGTATTGTATAGCCTGGCGGGTGCTTGATCTGATCGTACCAGCTCAGATACGGTCGCCCCGTTTTTACGACCTGACCGGCTGCTTCAGTCGCCTGATGAACCCGGATCTGCTGAGCTATATATTCGTCCAGGTCAGCTTTGAAGATTGCCTCCTCCTTAGCTGTTGACAGGGCCGGTGGAGGATTTGACGTTTCTCCCCTGTCGTCTTCAAGGACGATTAGAAGATCTTTAGCAGGAGGATCTTGTTGGATCATCATGCCCACCATGTCCTGGAACAGGAGGGCCATTTTCTTTATGCTGGCTGCTTGTTCCGCAGCCTCTTTATCCTTCTTCTCCAATATCCGGTGAAGGAATTCAGCGTCAGTTTCTTGCTCTTGACGTTCATCCGAGGACGCTTCGGGGCTTTCTTTTGGCCCAGTGAGTGCAGCCATCGCGGTCATCATTTCCTGGAGCTTTTGTTGTTGCTCCTGCGCTTTGGTCACCGATCGCGTGAGCAGTCTATGACCTGTAATATGCGGCTGTCCTCTTTACCAGACGCCATGCAGACGGTATGAACTACGATGCCCCCTGACTTAGGGAGTTTGGGTTCACCACCTTTGATATTTGCCATCGGCGTGAGGACTTTCTCCGGCCTTCTTCTCTTATGGGCCGTTGAAGTTTAGGGGGCCGTCGTTTTGGGCACCCAAGTGGTCGTCGCCTTTCGTTGCTTGACCAGGGGATTTTCTTCTTGCCGACCTTTCGACTTCTTGTGTTGGCGAGAGAAATTAGGATCAATCACAGATTCTCAGACTCGTCGCCATGTCTTGTAGATCCTGGAGGACAGCGATTGAGGAGACTGCTCTGGCTTTTCTGCTTCCACGGCGGTCTCTACCGGTGGAGGAGATATTTTGAGCACCGCAGTTAGCGAATTCCTGTGTACCCTGTTCAGCAGCTCAAAGCTGTTCCCAGTTGGAACAGCAGCATTAACTTCCACCGTCGGAGCTGGCGGAGTTATCCCAGAGCGGGAGTTGCCCCCCAGTCTTCCTTATCCGGCGCCAGTGGCGTCGTCGGGCGCGACGAGTTGTCGGTACTGGTTCAGAGACAGCTTCTTCTTGCCCCCTGTTCAGGCGAGGGACTGTTGCCGGTGTTAGCCTATTGAAGACTGACGTCCGTTGAGGAGTTGTGTCCAAGCGGTCAAAAGCAGATTTCTGAGCGGGAGTGGGAATAGTCAGTCTTGCAAAGACTGACTCTTTGACAGAAGAAGCCGCCTTGGCGACTTCAGGAGCAGCCGTCTTCTTTGGGATGACCGCCTCAGGTGTTATGGGCTTCTTGATAGGCCCTTTGGTGCTCGAGCTCAGCCTGGTGAAGACTGAAGAATTGGACGACCCATTGAGAGGGGCCGTGGGAGTAGCAAGTCGATCGAAGACCGACTTTCTTGAAGCTTCCGGTGCGGGCACAGGGATGGTGAAGCTTACTGGCGGGATCATGGTCCCGAAGAACAGGCCGGTAGTGGCTTGAGTCACTTTCTCCACGGGCATAGTAAGGACGGAGGCCGCTTGAGGCCCATATGCTACGCCTCCAGGTGAGGCGGAGCGTCGGTTGCATTGGCACTTTGAGCAGTTCGAGCAATTTGAGGCCATTGATGCTTGATTTCTGAGCCAGGCAAAAGACCAAATCTTAGTAATTTGAAATCCAAAGGCAACCATCGCGATTCGTTCGCGAAGACGACACACGAAGTGTGGAGTGGAAAGAGGAAAAGGTCCCACCGGGCGTGCCAGAATCTGTTCCCCTCCGAATACAGAGACGCGCAAGACGTCTTGCCTGAAATTCGGGGCAGATACTATTTGGTTTTATCCGTCCACCTCTCCGAAGATGCCAAGTTGATTTATGGTACCGTGTATCGGAGGTTTAGACGGATGCGGCCGATGTAGCAGACTTCGTCAGATTCCCCCTCGTTTGAGGGGTTTTTGATTATGGGGACGCTCTTCCCTGCAGGCGCAAGCCCCTGCAGTTAATTACGCTACCGCATCGCGGTAACAACTTTCTCCTTCTCCAGAATTTCACTTCGTGTCGTGTGTGTTTGTTTTGTTTGTGGTTGCCCATGGATTGTATACGGAGACTAAGTTATACCGTCGCCCGTAGGACGTGGATTAGTCCAAATCCGTATTTACTTAGATTTGGGTTTGGAGTTTTAGTTTAAGGATACGTTAGCCATATTGAGGCTAAGATCGACTTAAACTTTTGTTAAGGATACGTTAGCCTAATCTCCAGACTAAGATCAACTTAACGGGATCGTTTAGATCCAACAAAAGAGCAATTGGGCTCTATTGTTCTAGTTTAATGACGTTGCGGTCAATTTCCAGTTTAGGGACATGGTGGTCCATGTTCCAGTTTAGGGACGTGGTGGTCCATTGCCAGTTTAGGGACATGGTGGTCCATGTTCCAGTTTAGGGACGTAGGGGTCTATTGCCAATTTAGGGACGTGGTGGTCCATGTTCCAGTTTAGGGACATGGTGGTCCATGTTCTTTGTGGCCGTCGGGACCCGTCACCTCTCTGACGTCGTTGAAGGATTACAACGACAGGTGTCAGAGGAGTTCAGAGATGTACCCTTGAACCAGACGTAAATTGATTTAGGAGAGCAGCTGTGCTCGGTCAATTTAATTTGAGGACTTACGGCCATGATTGGGCTAAGTCCAGTTAAAAAAATGTTCAACGCTTTTATTTGTTTTTGGCCTAATAGGCCTGTGCTAGGGCTTTGCCCCTTTTTAAATAATGCATTGCATTTTTTCTTATTTTGTTTGGGCTCTGCCCTTTTATGAATGATACAGAGCATCAATTTTATTTGGGCTCTGCCCTTTTATTGCATTGCAATTTATTTTGGCCTACTAGGCCTTTTTGATTTGGGCCTGGCCCTTTAGTAAACAATACTTTGCATTTGTCAGGCGCTTTGCGCCAATCACTGAGCGCAAGCGCTTATGGTGATGACACGTGTCACGCAAGCGCAGTGCGCTGCGCTTGCGCTGCTGACACGTGGCGCGCTCTGGTGAGTTGCGCCAATTTTAGATAGCAAGGCTCTATCTTAAAAGCGCATAGTGCAAGTGGTTCAGGTGCTGACACGTGGCGCTCTCTGGTGGCTTGCGCCAACCTAAGAGCGCAACAGTGCCAATTTTACAAGTGCAGGGCACTGTTTTATATTTTGATCAATTTTAGATCAATGAAAACAAGTTTTTTCTTGTTTTCAAAGAACCAGTGGTTCATAAAAAGTGCAAGGCACTGTTATTATTTATTTATTATGGAAGATCATTGATCTTGTTCTTAGATCAATGATCTATTAGAAGAAATTCTTCTATTTTATAAAGGTTTTTTATTTTTTTCTTGAATTTTCTTCAGAGTTCTCTCTTGTTTTGAAGTTCTTGATCTCTCACAATGTTCATTCTTTTTTGAGTTAGGGTCTAGGGGTCTTTATATAGTGCCCATAGATTTGTTAAGTTTGTTAAAGAGATCATTCTCTGAGTGATTTGGGGAATTTTTCCCACCGTTGGATCTTTGATCCAAGGGCTTCTGTTTTACAGAAGGCAATCTTCTTGTTTTAACAAGAACAGAAAGATCTTACTGGAATTTTAATTCTGTTTGGCGCAAACGCATCTGTGCTTGACACGTGTCGCGCAGCGCAGAGCACAGCGCAACTGCGCTGCCACGTGTCGCGCAGCGCAACTGGGCTGCCACGTGGCAGCGCAGCGCAATTGCGCTGCCACGAGTCGCGCAGCACAACTGCGCTGCTACGTGTCGCGCAATGTCGCGCAGCGCAGAGCGCAAGTTAGCTGAAGCGTTGCTTCTTTATTTTAAGATTTGATTTTTATTATCTTTTAAAACAGTGCTTTGCTCTGATTGGGGGAAACAGAAGCATTGCTTCATTTCCCGCCTTGGGATTTGAACAGAGCTTTGCTCTGAAAGGGAGGTTTTCTCCTTTATTATTATTATTATTATTATTATTTATTTTTTTATTGGAACGGGTTTTGAGCCAAAATTTTGGCGGGAACAATACCCCCTTCCGGACTCCTCTGGGCATATTTTGCTACAAAGTAATGCCGTTCGGTCTGAAGAACGCCGGCGCTACCTATCAGAGGGCCATGACGAAGATTTTTGATGACCTCATACACAAAATCGTCGAATGCTATATCGACGACCTGGTAATGAAAAGCAAATCGTACTAGGAACATTGGGAACATCTGAAGATCGTGTTTCAACGCCAACGGAAATACAACTTGAAGATGAACTCTCTGAAATGCGCGTTCGGAGTTTCCTCGGGCAAATTCCTAGTATTCATCGTACGACACCGGGGCATCGAAATAGACCCATCAAAAATCAAGGCGATTATGAAAATGCCTCCTCCAAGGACTCTGAAACAACTGTGGTCTCCCCAAGGAAAGCTCGTGTATATCCGACGGTTCATAGCGAACCTTTCCGGAAAATTCCGCCCCTACAGTCACCTAATGAAGAAGGGGAACCCGTTCGTCTGAGATCGCAAATGCCATAGTGCACTCTACGAAATCAAGAAATACCTGCAGAATCCGCTGGTACTGACCGCTCCGGTCAAGGGAAAGCCCCTTATCCTGTACACAACTGCCCTTGAAGATTCCTTAGGCACACTATGGGCACAGTAAAATGACCAAGGGAAGGAGAGAGCCCTCTACTATTTGAGTCGAGTTCTCCTGGGGGAAGAAAACAACTACTCCCCTATCGAAAAACACTGCCTGGCATTAATCTTCGCGGTAACAAAGCTTCGGCATTATGCTTTGGCACATGAGGTCCATCTTATGTCAAAAGTGGATCCTCTCAAGTATTTAATGTCAAGAGCCATACTAACGGGACGGCTCGCTAAATGGGCCCTCCTCTTGATGGAGTTCTCGATAACATACCGACCCCTCAAGGCAGTAAAAGGCCAGGCTATCGCCGACTTCCTCGCTGAGCATCCGATACCTGCCGATTCACCCCTAAATTGCGAGTAGCCGGATGAGCACGCGTTTGACATGATTGACGGGGAAATAGGAGGGAGTGATACCCGATGGTAACTCTACTTCGACGGGGTATCTTCCATGAAAAAGCGAAAGCACAACTCTCCTGTAATCAAATCGGGGGTAGGCCTTATCTTCGTGATTCCGCAAGGAGGGATAATGCGCTTTGCCTTTTCCTTAACAGAGCCGAGGATAAATAATGAAGCCGAATATGAAGCTTTGATAGCAGGTCTTAAGATCGCTGTCGACATGGGAATCAAAAACCTCCTCATATACGAAGACTCTCAACTGGTCGTTAGTCAAGTAAATGGCGACTATCAAACGTGCAAACCAGAGTTGGTAAAGTACGGTGAGAAAGTGCAACAATTGCTGGCTCAAATTCCCGCCTACGCCCTGGAAAGCATACCGCGTGTGGAAAATAGCAAAGTGGATGCAATAGCCAAACTCGCTAAAGAACTGGCTGACGAAAACCTCGATGACGTAAGGATCGTGGTACAAAACCGTCGGGTTCTTGCACCAGCGGAAATATCTCCGAAATCTGCTGAAGAAAAGGAAGCGACCAAGAAAACAGCCTTACAAATAAAAGACCAGAAAAAGGCTAAGGATTGGAGGGAATGTTCCTTCATAAAATTTCGGGAAAGAAACCCCAATGGGGCATCACGTGCTCACACGTGACTAAGGGTCACGTGCTGACACGTGATGATTTACTGGGAACTCTGTTATAATAGAATTGAATTCTAATCAACAGGAGTCACGTGCCCACACATGATGGGCCTTTAAACCAACTGAAAGGGATTAAAAAATATAATAAAAACTAAGGAAAAACCCCAATGGGGCATCACGTGCTCACACATGACCAAAGGTCACGTGCTGACACGTGATGATTCCTTAGTTCTTTAAAACAGCAGAATTAAATTCTGGTTAAAATATTAATCAAGGGGGGTCACGTGTCAACACGTGATGGATTCCTAAGCTCTTTAATTAATAGAATTAAATTCTATTTAAATGATCAAACAATGGAATCACGTGCCAACACGTGATAGGCTTTTAAAGCCTTCTGAACTAATAGAATTAAATTCTAATTAAGAAGGAATCGAGAACCCTAATTGGAAAATGTTTCTCTAAATCTTTCCGAACAAATAAAGATTGTGCTCTATAAAGTGGAGCACCGTTGGATTAAAAATCCAATGGTGATTAAAAATCACCAATTTATAGAAAGATACTATACAAGGAAAGATTTACCTGAAATTCACCAAGAATAACAAACAGAATATCTTTTGGATTAAAAATCCAATGGTGAATAAAATTCACTGAGTGATCTAAAAGATCATGTTGGTTATAAAATCAATTGAAATCTTTCAATTAAAGATTGACTAAACAAACTGATTCTTTTCTTTCTCCTATAAATAGGAGCGAAGAAGAGAAAAGAAGGATCCTTGAAATTTTTTAGAGAGATACAACAACAGAGAGAAAAAGAGAGGAGAATTTAATTCTCAAAAGAGAAAAGAAGATTTCTTCTGGAGAGAAAAGAAAACCTAGGTGAGAAAGGGAAAGAGATCTAAGCTCCATAAAACAAAGAGAAATTAATTCTCAATTTAAGAGTTTAACTCTTCTGAAAAGAACTTAGTTCTTCCTTTGGTTGAAGATCTGCAGAAGCAGATCTCCTCACAAGTTGAGAGTTTAATTCTCATCGGGGAGATTCTGTCATGCAGATCCAAAACTTAGAGGGAGAATTGAGTTTAAGGAATTTAATTCCCCCAAATTCATAGGAATTTAATTCCTCCAAATGAAACTAGGGTTTAACCCTATATGAAAATTTAATTCTCCCAAATTCATAGGAATTCAATTCCTCTAAATAAAACTAGGGTTTAACCCTATATAAGAATTTAATTCTTCCATACACATAAGAATTTAATTTCTCAAAACAGAATTAGGGTTTAACCCTACCAAAGAATTTAATTCTTAAAACAAGAGACTTAAAGCTCTCCATGCACGTAAAGATCAAGTATCCAACAGGATCACGTGGTAACACGTGACCCTTCATTCTACCTATCTAAAAAGGAATGAATGAAGTATGCTCACGTGCCCCCACATGACCCTTTAATGGACTCCCCAAAATAAGAAGGAATTAGCCCAGAGGAAATGCCTCACGTGCTCCCATGTGACCCTCAAAATAAAGGGAACAAAGCCAAATGAAGTATTGATTTTGGGCGCCCTCACATGTCCTCACGTGAACACTCTAATAATAAATGCATGGATACCCATCACGTGCCCACACGTGATGGTCGTTAAGATAAAGTGTTTAACACTTATTTGAATATTCTGACAATAAAATAAAGGAAGTCTGGCCCCATCTCCAGATGCCTCACGTGACCCCACGTGACCAATTCAATTTTAGTGTTTAACGCTACTTTAAGCGCTTTGTCCTTAGTATTTAACACTATTTTCAGCACATCACGTGAGAGCACGTGATTGCCAAATATCCTCTAGTGTTTAACACTATTTTAAAAAAAACCAAGCTTAGCCTAAATTGGCTACGTTTTCCAGAGGCAAATCTCCCCTTCAAATGAACCTTAAAATCCAGAGCTATAATGAATGGTTAGTACTCAGCCAAAGACTAAATATTATAAGAGCCCCCAAACTTTTGTTTAGCATTGCTAAATAATGAGGGGCTGGACCCAGACAAATATTCAACAGTCAAACAAAGGGCCAACATTTCAAATCTAATTGAACTTAGCCCAAGTTGGCCATAAATCCTCAATTCGGATTTAACTGAGCCAATGTGCTCATAATCTAAATAATTGATCTTAGTTCCAAATTGGACTACAGATTTCCCAATCAACTTTGGTTCAAGGGTACATCTCTTCACTCCTTTGATATTTGTCGTTATAATCCTTCAACGTCTTCAGAGAGGTGACGGGTCCCGATAACCAATCATTCAATGGACTGTGGGGTCCTTAAGCCCATGGACTATGATGTCCTTAACCTTGGACTATGGGGTCCTTAAACCCATGGACTATGATGTCCTTAACCTTGGACTGTGGGGTCCTTTTAAACCCATGGACTATGATGTCCTTAACCTTTGACCGAGATGTCCTTAAACTAATATTGGACCACCATGTTCTTAAACTGGTAATCGACCGCAATGTCCCTAAACTAAATAATAGGGCCTAAATGCTCTTTTGTTGGATCTAAACGATCCCGTTAAGTTGATCTTAGTCTAAAAATTAGACTAACGTATTCTTAACAAACGTTTAAGTTGATCTTAGCCTCAAATGAGACTAACGTATTCTTAAACCCAACCCCAAACCCAAATCTAAGAAAATACGGATTTGGGCTAATCCACGCCCTACGGGCGACAATATAAATTAGTCTCCGTATACAATCCACGGGCAACCAAAAACAAAACAAACACACACGACACGACACGAAGTAACCATCTGGAGACGGAGAAAGTGGTTACCGCGATGCGGTAGCGTAATTAACTACAGGGGCTTGCGCCTGCAGGGAAGAGCGTCCTCACAATCAAAAACCCCTCAATGAGGGGGAATCTGACGAAGTCTGCTACATCGGCCGCATCCGTTTAAACCTTCGATACACGGTGTCATAAATCAACTTGGTATCTTCGGAGAGGTGGATGTATAGCACCAATTAGCATCTGCCCCTAAATTCAGGCAAGATGGACCTACGCGGTCGCGTCTCTGTGTTTCGGCGAGGAACAGATTCTGGCACGCCCGGTGGGACCTTTTCCTCTTTCCACTCCACACTTCGTGTGTCGTGTTCGCGAACAAATCGCGGTTTAATATGGTTGCCCTTGGGTTCGAGATACTAAGATTTGGTCTTGCTCCCGTGCAGAAAAAAGAACATCAATGGCCTCCAACTGTTCCAACTGCAACTGCAACTCGCGTTCCGCCTCATCTGGAGGTGTAACCTACGGGCCCCAAGGCCTCCTTGTTCAAGATGCCAGTGGAGCAAGTAACTCAGGCCACCACGGGGCTGTTCTTTGGGACTATGATCCCACTGGTGAGTTTTAATGCCCCGCTGTTATCGCAAGAAGCCCCAAAGAAGTCGGTCTTTGATCGACTTACCACTGCCGCGGCCCCTCTCAACGGGTCGCCCAACATCAATGCCTCAGTTTTTAACAGACTGGGCCAGAACGTCAATAAGCCCGCGATAACTGAAGCAGCCATCCCGAAGCGGATAGCCATCCCGGCTCAAGCGGACGAAATCATCGGAGAGGCTTCTCCTGCCAAGAAGGCAGTCTTCACAAGGCTGGCCATTTCGGCTCCTGCACCGGGCGGAGTCCTCAAAGCTGCTTCCCCTGCCCAGAGGTCTGTCTTTGACAGATTGGACATTGCTTCTCAACGGACATCGGTCTTTAAGAGGCTGACGCCAGCGACAACCCTTTGCCAAAACAAGGGGCGTGATGAAGTCACCCCTACAGCTGAGACAATCCCATCCACTCGACGCGCTCGACGTCGCCACTGGCGCCGAGTAAGGAAGGCTGGGGGCAGTTCCCCTTCCGGACTGACTCCGCCAGCTCTCATGGTGGAAATCAATACTGCTGTTCCAACTGGGAACAGCTTTGAACCGCTTAGGAAGGTTCGCAAGAACTCTCCGACTGCCGTGCTGAAAAGATCTCCTCCACCTATGAAGATTGCTACAGAAAAGAAGCCGGAGCAGCCCCCTCAGTGGCTGTCCTCCAAAATTTACAAAGTATGGCAACAGGTCCAGAAATCGGTGATTGACCAGGACTACTCTCGCCGGCCAAAGAAGCTTAAAGCTCGGCAAGAAAAGAGACATCCCGTGGTACCATAGAAGATGTCATCCGTCTGGGTGCCCGCTGCAACGGCTCCCTCAACTTCAACCGCTCACAAGAAAAGGAGGCCGGGGAAAGCCCCCGTGACCGCGGTGAACCGCAAAGATGCTGAATCTAAACGCCCCAAGTCTGGGGGCATGGTAACACACACCGTTTATATGGCTTTCGAAAAAGAGGAAAGCCGTGCTTCTACGGGTCATCGACCGCTTACTCGATCGATAACAAAGGCTTAGGAGCAGCAGCAGCAAAAACTCCAGGAGACGCTGACTGCAATGGCCGCACTCACTGGGCCGAAAGAAAATCCAGAGACCTCATAGCAGCGTCAGGAACAAGAAACTGATGCTGATTTCCTCTGAAGAATGCTCGAGAGGAAAGAAAAAGAGGCTGCGGAACAGGCGGCCAACATAAAATGAATGGCTCTTTTGTTCCAAGACATGGCCGGGATGATGTTACAGCCGGAACCTCCAGCTGAAGACCCCCCGATTATCATTGAAGACGACAGAGGGGAGACATCAAACCCTCCTCTGGCTCTTTCAGCAGCCAAGGAGGAGACCATCTCTAAAGCTGCTCTGGATGATTACATCGCTCAGCAAATACGAGATCATCAGGCGAGCGAAATGGCTGGGCAAGTTGTTAAGACTGGACGACCCTATCCAGGCTGGTATGACCAAATAAGGTACCCGCCGGGATATACGATCCCTAAATTCCATGTATATAAAGGGACGGAGAATCCGCATCAGCACGTCGCTCAATTCAGAGCCTTGTGCGGCAACACCGGAGGTGATGATAAACTTCTGCTCTGCCAGTTTTTTGATAGCTTGTCGAAAACGGCGTTTGAGTGGTATTCGAAGTTTCCCAACGACTCCGTCAAAACTTTTGCAGAGATGGAGCTGCTATTCACCCAGCGTTTCGTGAGTGCTAGTGAACGCACCCCAATAACGGCATTGATCAATCCCAGGGTGAAACCTGGAGAAACATAGGTTCAATACGCAATACGATGGCGGAATCTGTGGTCGAAATATGAGCAGCGTATCGAAGAAGCGCCGGCAGTGGGCATGTTCGTGGGCACTCTTTACCCTCACGCAACTATTTCCCAATTCATGATGTTCTTGAAGCCGACTACGTTCCAGGCCTTGATTGACAAACTGGCCCAAATGGACCAGATGGGTCATAGACCGTCTCCTTCAAAGCCGGAGCCACGGAATGAAAAGGGCAAAGGGAAAGCGACCTTCGTCGCCAATGCTTAACAGCAGCCCAGTGGTACAAAATTAACGGATCGACTAGACGAGAGACGGTAATACTATAATGAGAAAAGAAAGCGCCCTTATTCGTTTCCCCGGGACAAAACGAGGAGATTGTTCGAGCTAGCGGTGCACAACAGGCTCATTAATTTACCGAATCCAAAATGCCCATTGCAACCCGGTGAGGCTAATAGTCCCAATTATTGCCCCTACCACCAAGCAGTAAGCCATCCAATTGAAGATTGCTTCGTCTTTAAAGGCTGGATCGAAGACCAATACCAACAGGGCAAATTCGCACTGTCTGAGAATTGGAAAGTAATCCCGCCCCAGCCGCACGCTCTCAAAAAGACGGACACTCCGAGGACATCATGCTCTTTTGTAGAAGAAGCTCCATGGGAGGTCGTTCTTTCAGCCAAGATGAAAAGAATGCTGAAGGATCTCCAAACATGCCCGGCGATCAGGTGGAAAAGCCCATTAGAAACCGAGATCATCGAGGGAATGCTGAAACCGCGCCCAACTTCAAAAATTGGTGGTGATAGTCAAAGCGCTCACACCCAGACGTCGAAGTCTTTGAAGAAGAAGAAGAAGACCAAAAAGCCCGTGAAGCTTAATGACAAGCGCACGGACCTGCAAAAATATATCGATGCGCTGGAAGAATATAACCAGAAAGCGCGGACCCCAGTCACACTCCAAGAATTTCTCAGCCACGTCCTTGAGGACGGAGATGATGACAATGGAGACGATTCGTCGGATGAACCTAAGGATTATGTGGCAAGCTGCCATGTGATCTCTCACTCGTCGATAGACGGGGAAGAATCTCCTGATGCAGAGAAGCTGGGGGTAGGTCCCGAAACGGAGCTCCTAGGACCATCAGACGAGATGATTGATGCATTCCTAAACGAAGCTCTTTTAAAAAGCAAAGCTGATCAAGAGAACGAGATGGCCATATTAGAAAAGGCCAAATGCCGGCAACTGGATGAAAGGGTCGAGACATTCCCGCCAGATCAAAGTACATCCGTCGCAAATAAAAGCAGATTCAAGACTTGGAAAAGGTTCGCCAAAGCCATATCAATGGGAATGAAGTTGCCACCCTCCGAAGGAAACACTCCTGATGAAGAGGATATATATCCTAGCTACTGCTTATATCATCGAAAGATTGCGCACCCCACCGAAGAGTGCAATGCTTTTAAAAACTGGTGGCAGGGATATGTTGCTCACCGACAACATTTCAAGCGGATGAAACGCAAAACTCGTCGGGAGCAAAAAAATACGACCAAGGAGCGCAAAAGAACCGCCGGCAACTGTCATATGGTTGACTACGGGGGATCGCAAGTTCTCACCTTCGGAAGCGACTCTGACGAAGAAATAACTCTTAGCCCTCTCTTCAAAGAATACACCTCAGGAAAAGAGTATGAACCGAAGAGCTGTGAGAACATTCAGCTGCGCAATCGCACATTACCTGAAAAGATCTCGGACCTGCAAACAATGGGTTGAATAGAAGAGATAATGGGAAAGAGAAGGTCCCTGAGGATATCGCCCTCGATGATCGAGTTGTCGAAGAGCTGATAGCCAAGGACCCGCCCAAGAAAAACAAGGTGGATTACAACGTTCTGGCACACTTGAGGAAGCTACCTTTGCAGCTAAGCATTCTTGATGCCCTCTTGTTATCAAAAGAAGCAAGAGATTCTTTGATCAAGGCACTGCAAGAGCCCGAGCAATTCCAAGCTTTTCTCACCGAAGAAAAGATGAAGGACGAGCTGGATGAAGTGCACACAGCCGATATCACCTTCAGCGATGAAGATCTCCTCCTCGGGACGTACGAGCACAACCGTCCCCTTTATGTCTCCGGATACTGTCATGGTATCAAGATAGGTAAAATCCTGGTTGAAAATGGGTCCTCCATCAATATCCTCAATGTGAGAGTGTTGAAGGAAATCTGCATGAGCGTTCAGCACCTCGCTCGTGATAAAATCACCCTCTCCGGGTTTGACTTCCAGTCATCACGGACGTTCGGGTCTGTAATATTGACGTTACGCTTTGGGCTACTCGTCACGGACATCAAGTTTCACGTCATTAACGCTAAAACATGTTACAATGCTTTGCTCGGCAGACCTTGGTTACACGAGTACAACATTATCCCTTCTACACAACATCAGTATGTGAAGTACTTCAAAGATGGTCTCGAGTACACTGTGACGGGGGAGTTGAACCCATTCTCCGTGAATGAAGTCCGAAAGTACAAAGATGCAAAATACTTCTTACCAGATTTTGAGGATACGGAAAGATGTCACAAACCGAAGAACAAAGCTATCATCACTATTCCGGTCTTCAGGAGTGATACTGAGAAGGAAGAAGAAATAGTTTATTCAGGGCCACCCCAATGCAACAATCCGGGACCGTCTACCCCTATGTTGATCTTCGACAGTGACTCGGAAGACGAAGTCAATGCCGTATTTTCCGTTCGGCCATCAATACAAGCCTTCGCTGGCGATGATCGGAGTCTGCAAATTGCCATGGTTCAGCAAGAGCATTACAAAGAGCTTGACGCGTTTGATACCTATAGTATGCAAGAACTGCAGACATTCTACGTCCCTCCCAGGAGAAGAGATGAAAAGGCGATCCTCTTTTATCGATCATCGGAGACCAAAGTGGAGAAAGAGATCTGGCATGGTATCGATTCTACGCTTGACAGGCTCCAGCCCATCCGTTTGCCCAGATACTATACAAAAGGATTAAAAAGGCTGTTGAGGCGCCAAAGCGTACCCTTGAAGCAGACCGCGTGACAAGCCCAATTCTACAACAGGATCTGGAACGTCCCCGAACTCAACGAAAGTTGCCCAACGGGAGAATGGAAACGATCGGGCTTGGATATGTTCAATCCAAGAGACGGGAACGATTCCATGACTGCTGCGTTATACATGACTTTGATGAAGAAGGAGATGTTCTGTTAAAAGACGCTAATCCTGAACCAAAACGAGGCCCCGCCATGAAAATGCCAAGTCCGTCATTTGAAGAACAGATGGACAAGCTGATAAGGGAAGTGAGTCAAAAGGTCCGGGATGACCATAGCCGCGAAATGGCTATTTACGAAAAACTAGGACGTAGCGCCTCCTTCAGCAGGCCGTGGAGAATGACACTGCTCTTCGTCACCAGCCCGTCATACAAAAGACCCGGCGCAGAGGCAAAAATAAACCAAAGAACGGAAAAACGTTCGACAACGGCCAAGCAGGTCCAAGAAGCCACACGATCAAGAATCGATCAGCCGGGATCCGTCTCTTATAAAGAAAATGGGCTGAGAATATTCTTTTCCCCAATAAAAGACAAAGAAGATATTCAATCTTGTCATAAAACATCAGATGATGACACTCCCGGATTCCAAGCACCCCGAGCAAGCAGGCGAGGTCTCTCACCCAGACTTTTGCTCCTATCACCGAGCAATAGGACATCCTCTCGAAGACTGCTTCACCTTCAAGAACTAGGTCGAAGACCAATATCAACAAGGCAGGTTCGCTCTATCTGACAGTTAGAAGGTAAGCTCACCATGGAAGTATGAATCAAAAGCCACTTATGCGATGAGAGTAGAACCAGATCAGCATCGGTCTTGGAAACGGTCTCGTACCTGTCACGCGATAACGCTGTCAAAAGAAGAACCCGAGAATATGGATGACCTTTCTTGGTGCTTCGAAAACGATGAGGATGAATTGATCTCAGAATTTCCACCGGCGCCAAAAGAGCTGGAAGATGGGATACATACTACTGCAGATGACCTCAGGAAAATCGACTTGGGAACGGCAAACGACCCGCGGCCGACATTCGTCAGTGAGCTGTTGTCTGAAGAAAAAGAGGCTATGCTTAAAGACGTGCTCGTGCAGTATAAAGATTGCTTCGCATGGAACTATTCAGAGATGTCGGGACTCGATCCAGAGATTGTTGTCCACAGACTGGCGATTTCTCCAAACGTCAGGCCGATCAAACAGGCGCCGAGAAGAATGTGACTTGAGCTTGAGATGAGCATCAACGCCGAAGTCAAGAAGCTAATCGACTCTGGTTTCATCCAAGAGCTTCAGTATCCTGACTGGATCGCCAACATTGTCCCAGTAATGAAGAAAAATAGGACGGTGCGCATATGCGTAGACTTCCGGGATCTCAACAAAGCTTGCCCGAAGGACGACTTTCCAGTGCCGGTCACTGAGTTGATGATAGATAATACGTCCACTCACGAAGTTTTCTCCTTCATGGACGGATTATCAGGATACAATCAGATAAAGATGCATCCCAAGGACCAGAAGCATAACGCTTTCCGGACCCCTTTGGGCATATTGTGCTACAAGGTGATGCCCTTCGGTCTAAAGAACGTCGGTGCCACCTATCAGAGAGCTATGACGAAGATCTTCGACGACCTCATACATTAAATCGTCGAATGCTATATCGACGACCTCGTAGTTAAAAGCAAATCATACGAGGAACATTTAGAGTATCTGAAGATCGTGTTTCAGCACCTTCGGAAATACAACTTGAAGATGAACCCTCTCAAGTGCGCGTTCGGAGTTTCCTCAGGCAAGTTCCTAGGATTTGTCGTCCGACACCGAGGCATCGAGATAGATCCGTCGAAGATCAAGGCGATCATGGAAATGCCTCCGCCAAGAACTCTCAAGCAACTGCGGTCACTCCAAGGGAAGCTCGCGTATATCCGGCGATTTATAGCCAATCTCTCCGGCAAGTGCCGTCATTACAGTCACCTAATGAAGAAAGGAACCCCGTTCGTCTGGGATCGCAAATGCCAAAGTGCACTGGACAAAATCAAGCAATACCTGCAGAATCCGCCAGTATCGGCCGCTCCCGTTAAAGGAAAACCTCTCGTCCTGTATACAACCGCCCTCGAAGGTTCTCTAGGCGCATTATGGGCACAAGAGAACGACCAAGAGAAGGAGAGAGCCCTCTACTATTTGAGTCGAGTTCTCCTGGGGGCAGAAAACAATTACTCTGCCTGGCGTTGATCTTTGCGATAACGAAGCTCAGACATTATGCGTTGGCACATGAGATCCATCTCATATCGAAGGCGGATCCTCTCAAATATTTGATGTCAAAGGCTATATTAATGGGACAACTCGCTAAATGGGCCCTGCTCTTAATGGAGTTCTCGATAACTTATCGACCCCTCAAGGCAGTGAAAGGCCAGGCCATCGCCGATTTCCTCGCTGAGCATCCGATACCTGCCGACTCTCTCTTGAACTGCGAGTTGCCAGACGAGCACGCGTTTGACACAATCGATAGGGAGAGAAGAGAGAATGATACCCAGTAGGAACTTTACTTTGATGGAGCATCTTCCATGAAGAAGCGCAAACAAAGCACCCCTATAATCAAATCCGAGGTAGGCCTCATCTTCGTGACTCCTCAAGGAGGGATAATGCGCTTTGCCTTCTCCTTAACAGAGCCGAGGACGAATAATGAAGCCGAATATGAAGCTTTGATAGCAGGTCTTGAGATCACTGTCGACATGGGAATCGAGAACCTTCTTATATACGGAGACTCCCAGCTGGTCGTTAGTCAAGTAAACGGCGACTATCAAACATGCAAGCCAGAGCTGGTAAAGTACGGCGAGAGAGTGCAACAACTGCTGACCCAAATTCCTTCCTACATCCTGGAAAACATACCGCGTGCGGAAAATAGCAAAGCGGATGCATTAGCCAAGCTCGCTAAAGAACTTGCCGACGAAAACCTCGATGACGTAAGGATCGTTGTGCAAAACCATCGGGTTCTTGCGCCAGCAGAAATATCTCCGAAGTTGGCCGAAAAAATGGAGCGACCGAGCAAACGGCCCTGCAAATAAAAGACCAGGAAAAGACTATAAATTGGAGAGAAGTCTTTATAGACTACTTCAAATCCCGTCGAACGCCTGAAGATGCATCCTCAAGACATCAGCTCATGAAACGAGCTTTGTATTTTGCCTTTGTCAATGATACTCTGTATAAGAGATCATTTGACTCTTTATGGCTAAGATGCCTGGGACCGGAAGAAGCAAGGAGAGTCGTCCAAGAAACTCACGACAGACTCTGCGGTTCTCACCAAGCCGGGCCGAAGATGAAGCTGAAGATCAAAAGGATGGTCTACTATTGGCCCACGATGATACAGGACTGCCTCGAATACATGAAGCAATGCCACTCGTGCCAGATTCACGGGGATTTTATCCATCAGCATCCGAATCCACTACATCCAACGGTGGCTAGCTGGCCGTTCGAAATGTGGGGAACTGATATAATCATGCCCATCTAACCAGCATCGTCCAGAGGACATCGGTTCATACTGGCGACAACCGATTACTTCTCTAAGTGGGCAGAAGCAGTACCACTAAGAGAAGTGAAGACGAAGAATATTCTCTATTTCTTCAAGACACACGTCATTTACCAATTCGGCACTCCATAACGGATTATCTCCGATAACGGGCCAGCCTATAGAAGCCACAAGATCAGCCGCTTCGCACAACAGCATAACATAGACTGGAGATATTCTTCGGTCTATAACCCCCGAGCTAACGGTCTAGCTAAGGCTTTCAACAAGACCTTGACGAAGATTGTGAAAAAGACGGTGTCTCGAAATAAAAAGGACTGGCACGAGAGACTGCATGAGGCTCTCTGGGCGTATCGAACTACGTTCAAAACAGCCACAAACACAACGCCGTATGCATTGGTATTCGGCACAGAAGCGGTACTCCCCCTCGAGATAGAGTTACCCTCTCTACGAGTAGCGGTTCACTACGAGCTAACAGACGAAGAAAATGTTCATCTTCGGCTTGAGGAACTTGATGCCCTCGACGAAACTCGGCTCATGGCGCAGCAAAATCTGGAGGCTTATAAAGCAAAGATGACGCGCTCATATGAGAGATTGACTAGGCCGAGAACATTCCGCCAAGGCGAACTTGTGCTAGTGGCTAAGAGACCTGTGATCCCCAATCTTGCCAAGCGGGGGAAATTCGAGCCGAACTATGAAGGCCCGTATATCATAGATAAAGTTTACCAGGGTGGTGCCTATCTACTCATGGACATGCATGGTGAAAGACCTTTTAGGCCAATAAACGGTCGCTTCCTAAAAAAATACTACGCCTGACGAGTCACGGCCTAGGTCAGCGATAGATGACGACGCCTATATACGCTTGCTATCTTCCTAAGCCCAAACTCTATAAGTAGTAGCCGGTTACGGACCGAAACGTCCTTAAACTAACGACGGGCCACAATGTCCTAAAACCGGCGATGAACCGAAACGTCCTTAAACTAACAATGGACCACTATGTCCTAAAACTGGCTGTTGACCGAGACGTCGATAAACTACTACGGACCACAGCATCCCAAGGCTGACACAAAAAAATATATAATAAAATAAAAAAAAGAAAGAAAAAGAGAACAGTATGTCCATAAGCAAAATGGGCACGGATGAAAACCCGAAAGGGCTCCGTGAGTAAAAACAGCAGGGCTACCGGCGAGTTTTATGAAAACCCCGAAAGGCGCAATTTCGTTAAAAGACACTTGCAACGTCCTCTCGACCTTGTGAGGAGAAACCACCTGCGTGAGATCCTTACCACTCACAAGGGAGCAACACACTTAGGGATCCCCACGATTCCTAAGGAGAAATTACACTTGCGAGATCCTCACGACTCTAAGGAGAACCCTCCTATGAGACTCTCAGGCTCATAAGATTCAAAAGTCTTAAGCTACATGGATCTAAACCTATTCTTAAGCCATTACAACCTCCAATTCTGCCCTACAAGCGTCTCGACCCTTGTATACAATCCACGGGCGTGAATAAACATTTCCCTAGCAAAGTCCCACCAGAGACTAGGGATATGCTCGCACAGCAAACGACACTTGTAAGTCCTCTCGACTTATAAGGAGAAAATACTCTTGTAAGATCCTTACGACTTATAAGAGACTATACACTTAGGAATCCTCACAATTCCTAAGGAGAAAACGCACTTACGAGATCCTCATGACTCGTAAGGAGAAATACCTTTATGAGACCCTTACGGCTCGTAAAGTTAAAAGTCTTAATCGACAGGATCCTAACCCTGTTCACTAAACCACCTTTGTTCGACATCGACAAAGGCAAATGATGATTCGCTCCTGGAAATATCCCAGTTGTAGCGATGCTGATGCCTAAATCGGTATCAAATTCCAAATTCGCAATGAAAAGTCAGCGAGCTACAAATGCATATGAAATAGCCGAAATGATAGGGCAACTTGCAAATCAGCAAGTAAAAATGTATGCATGCAAAATAGCCGAAATGATTGGGCAACTCGCAATAAAAAGCAGCGAGTAAAAAAAATAAATAGCCGAAATGATTGGGCACCGCGAAAAATAGCCGAAATGATTGGGCAATCGTGATTTTCGCAATATAAAAGCTGAAATGATAGAGCATCACGGAAAGAAAATATATAAAATGAAAATTTTTGCCCTACAGGTGAGATCACATTGATCCCTGTAAACAATCATGGGCACAAACAAAAGGGGAACCATACCTTCCCACCAGGCTCCATCAGAAAAAGAAGCCAAATCTCGACGATTCACAGACAGCCTGAAGATCATCTCAACGTTCGCCTCATTACAACAGACGCAATATCAACAAATCGGAACTGCGGCGAAGTCCCCAATTCCATGACTCGACGATGTACAGACAACCGAGAGTCAACAAATCCTGGTCCTTGCGGAACACGGCTATATCAATCCTGACCCCGTGGGAAGCATCCAGAGCAAATCCTGGTTTCGTGGAACACGGCCTATGTCAATCCTGACCCCGTGGAAAGCGTCCAGAGCGGATCCTGGTTTCGTGGAACACGGCCTATGTCAATCCTGACCCCGTAGGAAGCATCCAGAGCAAATCCTGGTTTCGTGGAACACGACCTATGTCAATCCTGACCCGTGGGAAGCGCCCAGAGCGAATCCTGGTTTCGTGGAACACGGCCTATGTCAATCCTGACCCCGTGGGAAACGTCCAGAGCGGATCCTGGTCCTTGCGGAATACGGCTATGTCAATCCTGACCCCGTGGGAAGCATCCAGAGCAAATCCTGGTTTCGTGGAACACGGCCTATGTCAATCCTGACCTCGTGGGAAGCATCCAGAGCAAATCCTGGTTTCGTGGAACACGGCCTATGTCAATCCTGACCCCGTGGAAAACGTCCAGAGCGGATCCTGGTCCTTGCGGAACATGGCTTATGTCAATCCTGACCCCGTGGGAAGCATCCAGAGCAAATCCTGGTTTCGTGGAACACGGCCTATGTCAATCCTGATCCTATGGAAAATGTCCAGAGCGGATCCTAGTCCTTGCGGAACACGACTATGTCAATCCTGACCCCGTGGGAAGCATCCAGAGCAAATCTTGGTTTCGTGGAACACGGCTTATGTCAATCCTGACCCCATGAGAAGCATCCAAAGAGGATCCTGGTTTCGTGGAACACGGCCTATGTCAATCCTGACCCCGTGGGAAGCGTCCACAGCGGATCCTGGTTTCATGGAACACGGCCTATGTCAATCCTGACCCCATGGGAAGCATCCAGAGCGAATCCTGGTTTCGTGGAACACGGCCTATGTCAATCCTGACCCCGTGGAAAACGTCCAGAGCGGATCCTGGTCCTTGCGGAACACGGCTTATGTCAATCCTGACCCCGTGGGAAGCATCCAGAGCAAATCCTGGTTTCATGGAACACGGCTTATGTCAATCCTGACCCTGTGGGAAGTATCCAGAGCAAATCCTGGTTTCGTGGAACACGGCCTATGTCAATCCTGACCGCGTAGAAAATGTCCAGAGCGGATCCTGGTCCTTGCGGAATACGGCTTATGTCAATCCTGACCCCGTGGGAAGCATCCAGAGCAAATCCTGGTCTCGTGGAACACGGCCTATGTCAATCCTGACCCCATGGGAAGCATCCAGAGCGGATCCTGGTCTTTGCGGAACACGGCTATGTCAATCCTGATGCCGTGGGAAGCATCCAGAGCAAATCCTGGTTTCGTGGAACACGACCTATGTCAACCCTGACCCCATGGGAAGCGTCCAGAGTGGATCCTGGTCATTGCGGAACACGGCTTATGTCAATCCTGACCCCGTGGGAAGCATCCAGAGCAAATCTTGGTCTAGTGGAACACTGCCATGTCAATCCTGTCCCCATGGGAAGCATCCAGAGCGGAACCTGGTCCTTGCAGAACACGGCTTATGTCAATCCTGATCCCATGGGAAGTGTCCAGAGCAAATCCTGGTCTAGTGGAACACGGCTTATGTCAATCCCGACCCCATAGGAAGCGTCCAGAGCGGATCCTGGTCCTTGCGGAACACGACTTATGTCAATCCTAACCCCGTGGGAAGCATCCAGAGCGGAAGCTGGTCCTCGCGGAACACGGCTATGTCAATCCTGACCCCGTGGGAAGCATCTAGAGAAAATCCTAGTCCTATAAAACACGACTAAAGTCAATCTTGACCCAGTGGGAAATGTCCAGAGCAACCCCTGACACCGTGAAATGCGGATAATGTCAATCTCATCCATCACTTACGGGTCCTCTCGACTCGTAAGGGAGAAAATTCTCTTGTGAGATCCTTACAACTCTCAAGAGAAAACGCACTTAGGAATCCTCACGATTCTTAAGGAGAAATTACACCTACGGGATTCTCTCGACATGTAGGGAGAAAATTCTTTATGAGACCCTCACGGCTCATAAAATTGAAAAGTCTTGAGAGGCAGATCCTAACCCTGTCTCCTAAGCTGTCATTGCCTCATAGGGAGGTCAAGGTAGATTTTCTACAGGCCACACTCTCCGACAAGAAAGGAAACAATCACTTATGGGTCATCTCGACTCGTAAGAAAGAAAAATCTCTTCTGAGATCCTTACGACTCTCAAGAGAAGAACACACTTAGGAATCCTCACGATTCCTAAGAAGAAATTACACTTACGAGATCCTCACGACTCGTAAGGAGAAATACCTTTATGAGAACCTCACGACTCATAAAGTTGGAAAACCTTGGGAGGCAGATCTGAACCTGACTCCTAAGCCATCGCTGTCCTACAAGGAGATCAAAATAGATTATCCACAAAGTGCATTTTCTAAAAGGGACACACCATCATGAAGCAAAATATGTATTTTATTCATGAATCAAAATGAATACAAAGTACAATTTATGAAAGAATAAAAAAAATACTCTCATTCAGGAATATGTACAAAAGAAAAATAAAAAATATACAATTCTTTAAGCCGGCGGACAATTTAATAGGTTTGCCAGTTCATCCTTTTTCCGCTGAGCCTCGGCTTCATGATTTATTATCGTTAAAAGACGGGCCTCCGCTTGAGCCTGTTGGGCCTGGTATGAGGCAAGCCGACTTTCAAGCTCTTTTTCGGTAACTTTATGAGCTTCGACCATTTCGCGGGTGAAAATGACGGCTTTATCAATGGCTACCACCTCCTTGATAGCCTCTGAAGCCCTCGCCAAAGTTCATACGCCCGAGTGGTCTTGGCCGTAAGATTGGCTTGAAGTTCCCCTAGAGCGGTTGAAGCCAACTTCCTCTCTGAGAATTTGCGGCTGAGCCTCTTCTCGCATGATAGCATATTCACAGCGCACCGCTCAATCACCCCCCCCCCTAAAACTTGTCTTTGCAGCCACAACCTCTGAAGGAAGGCGTGTATATTCAAGAATATGCAAGCAAGCCTCCACCTGACGACAGAACTCAACCCAGACTTGCACCAATGTTTCACTATGGTAAGTAGCAAGAAAGGGAAGAGAACCGTTGGCTTCAGCGGCAAATGCTTCGGCCGTGATCAGACTGCCAGCACGAAGGTCTTCAATCAGAGCTGACAAGGAGTGAAGGCTTAGCTTTGCCATCCGTTCCGAGGCACGTAGAGCATAGGGGTCGGGTGGCATGACGATGCGAGATTCCAGCATGGTAAGAACTGGCAAAGCTGTTAAGATTCGTAGAAAACAATCGGCAAGACTCACAAGTAAAGAATGGGTGGAACAACATCGAAACTTTACTTACCCACGGTCATGCAAGAAGGGTCTGAAGGCTCCCCAGGCCTATCAAGAATCTCAACTTCGTCATCAGCTTCCAGAACTGTAGAAGACATCAGTGTCATTATATGAAATAATAATAATGCCGTGAGGAGAGGGCAAATGACACTAACCTTACCCGGAAGAGAGGACGATGCGTTGAGGAGATATCGCCTGCGGAGTAGCCATCTCTAGCAGACGCTGAAAAGGCTTCCTGGCGGACAAGTCCACGATGGACGCTGCCAATCCTCGTAGCTCTGAAAAGGCAGGAAGGTTCAGATAATGAAGAGATCATTAAAATAAAAGATAGAAGAATACCTTCGATGCTCCTCTCACTCTGGACTGGAGGGATAGCAGCTTCGGCGGCCTCCTCCATACCCCCAGGCACATCATCGGGGATGTGGGCCGGTATAATAACTTCGGTGGAGGAGCAGTGGCCATCGCTGCAGGCTCCAATGAAAGGACGGTGGCCTCGACTACCTGTCCCGCAGTCTTCGGGCCGTACCCAGAAAGATCCATTAAATCCGCGGCCAATGAAGATGCCTCTTCCAGGGGAGCAAGCACCGGGGGAACGGGAGTCACCGAGGGGAGCTCCACTGCAGGAACAACAGTTGTATTAACCCCCTCCACACTTATTAGTGTCTCATCAGGGATATTGGTAGAGTCTATGGTCAAGGCGCGACTCGAACTCAGATCCTCCGCCATTGCCGAAGTCCCTGCAAAGTTCTCACGAAGATAAGGATATATATATGTATATGAGCAGTACAAAATATTACAAAGAGATATATGAGTATACCAGTGCGCAAAGGAGCCTCTAGTATGGTTTTTTCAAGCCGGCGTTCCTTTCGGAGGAGGTATGCTTGCCGGGGTTCGAGGGTAGACTCGTGGCCACCGGTCCACAACGAAAGCGCATCTTCGGTGTCGGCTAAGATAGGCTGTTTAAGCGCTCTCTCGCCTCCTTCTTCTAAAGGACCTATGAATATCCGCCGTATCGATGGAGGATCTTCATAAAAAATGACGGCAGGATAAGGCCTCTTTAAGATCCTTACATTCTCAGATTCATCCTTTGAGCGTCTTATAGCCTCAGCCAGTTGTGCGGCTTCCTCGGCAGATGAACCCGGGAAAAGCATACCACCATCCGATTCTTGCATGGCTAGTGGTTCATCTTGAAGGATAGGCTCTGATTCCACTAAAAAGTCGAGCAGATTGGTGACCGTCTTCTTTCGCCTCTTGGACCCAGAACTAACTGCAGAAGACGATCGCTTCTTTCCCCTCGGTGCTTTAGTACGACATTGACCCATTTCGCCTTCAATATCCTTACTCGGCGGTGCTACCGACGACGACGCTGCCATTGCTGACGCCGCAGCTGATGATACTGCTACTGGCGCCCTATTGGCCCTTGATTGAGCTCTAGTCCATTTCCGCCGCCTCTGAAACAAGCACGATACCAGTATCTCTCAGGGAAGGGCGAACCACTGCCCGCGGTCGCGGCGGGACTCCCGTAGCCTGGATCGGAGTAGGAGCCCTATATCCGAAGAGCATCCTCCTCTCCTCGACAATAATGGGGCTGACTCGGTGGAGGTACCAGCCCGTGAAAGACCCCACACATCGAGGAATATAGTCAACTTCAGGAATTACGAAGCGAGATCCGGTGTTCAGCCGCATGAAATGATGAGTGGCGTCACGAACGACTTCTGACGATGGGCTGGGCTCCACTGTAAATTCCTCAAAGGGGACACCCTGGTCATATCCCAGTTGCCGAGCAAAGTGGTGTGGGTTGTACCACATAAAAAGGGCCGCACCGTTCTGACGAAAGTACCAGATAACCCAGTCTGATCGAATATAAGTGCATGGCTTCCTAGGGCTTCAGGGAAGGCACTCCCTCTTTCGACGAGTCACAAAGCTGTTGAATCGGTCCTAAAGGAGCAGAGAGGACTCGATCGTTGACTACCATCCCGCCCGTATTCGCATAGGGATTAATCAGCACACGAATAGCTCCGGACTGAGTTGGATCAGGAGCAGAAGCGTTCACCAACCTCATGAGCCGCGGAAAAGTGTAGGCATCATAAAAGCTGGGTCTCTGATGCGCGGCAAATGCCCCTAGCACATGCATCTCAATCCATGACGTAAAGTAATGAAGAGAGAAACTCACTACGTTCATGCCTGATGTTGAGGTATTGGCAGCAGCGCTTAACCCATGATACAGATGCGCTAGCCGCGTAATGCCCACGGCTAGTCGCGTCCCTCCAGCGATGCGATGAGCAAGGTAAATGACCGAAGCTCTCATGAATCGACGGTGCGTTGGAATGACGAACCAGCTGAGCCAGACGCTGATAAAACCCATGAAGAAAGTCTCTCCATCTATGCCAGGAGCTGCGATCGACTCAAAAGGTACAGCTGACAGGATTGGAATGTAGAACTGTGGCAAATCCTCTTCTTTAGCCGGTAGCTTATTTAAACCGAACCCAAAGGGGTCGTTGATATTCGCGAACTTTGGAGCCGTCTTTGATAGAACGTCTCCGCGAAGGAAGCAGGCGATAAAGCTTTTGAAAGTGACACCCTGCTCCTCTGACTCTGTGAATAGCTTCTCAAAAATGCTCAGAGTCTTGATTAAACTTGGGTGCTTGTGGCGGACGGCATTTTCAGTCGACAGGCCGTCGAGCATAGCAGGCTCGGTTTCGAAAACATACTCATCAGGAAGCAGCAGTTCTTCATAGAGAATCCCCCTGACCGACAACCCTGAAATCTCGCGAAACTCTTCCAGAGAAATTGAAACTTCGCAGTCCCCTAGAAAGAAGGTGTTGGTGGGAAGATTCTATTGATTTAAGAAAGTCTTAACCCACCAGACATGGGGGGACTGATAGTGGAAGAGAGACGCGTACACCGCCTGATAGAGCCCAACCCTCTGCAATCGTGCACGATGAGAAGATAGGATATAACGATCCCAGAGAAGGTAACCCATGGGTTGTCGAGGAGTAAGCCCTATTTTGTAAACCTGTCCCAAGGGATGGGCTTCACCTTGGCAGATACGACACCCTAAGATGTCTATAGCTGGCACAGGGTGATTTGGAATCCCAGTTGTTGACGGCTTGAGTCGTCCCGTAGGGGTCCAGGTCAGTATCTCCACAGCAAAGGCAGTCTGTGGACGCTCCATCGGCAAAAAAGGGTAAGTAGGCTCTGTTGGTATCTCGCAAAGAAAGCTGCGGCGACCACGGATGATATGACCATACCAGGTCCCCCATAAAAGCAAATTGGTGCAACTAGGATCGTGAGCTCTAATCATCGCCTTTACCTCTTCATCGGATGGTGACTAAGGAAAGGCAGCCTCCGAGCGGGTGAAAGGGAAGTACGGAAGAGAAGCCATTGATCCTGAAAACAGATAAAAAGAAACTGTTAATGAAGCCCACATGTGTATATATGTTCATAAATATATATATATATAAAGAAAGAAAGTAGAAGAAAGCAACAGAAAACTTATTTTATGGGACCATTGGTTACAAAACACAGGGGCCCTACTGTTAGTTATATGTATGCCCTAGAGGCCATTACTATACATAGGATGTATATTGTAGTGGATGCTGGGACATATATAGGGAGGACTTTCTTGCTCGACATGATAGTATGCTATCTGGTTGATCTTTACCTTAACGTGTATACTGATTGTCTCCCTGTTACATGTTGGTAAAGCCCTTAGGATCTGTACTTGACTACCTGGACTATGATGCGGATCATACTAGTGGGGACATGGTAGTCCATAAGTACATCCTTCAAAGTCCCTAGTCGTGGGTGTATCGAGACGGGGCATCGATATACCAGAGTAGACTAGCGTGTACCTTCTCAACCCATACAGATGGGAGATGGATGATCCCATATCCATTGGTGTTTGACATCGGAGATGATATACGGGTGCTCAGTAGAGACTGGGTACACTGGACGGACTCGCCGAGAACTCCCAGATGGTATTATACCTCACGTCAGATGGCAGTTCTCTGGTGACACTGGTACAGAGTAGTCTGTTGACCCGAGATCGTCATAGAGTCTTGTGTGGTTCCCACTGTGCTTTGATTTCCATCTTACCACGTCCAAGAGGGCGTGCAAAACGGTAGTTTTTGGGTACAGTCCCGAGTCACATGGAGGCAATGAGCGATAGGAGGGGATTCGTCTCTCCCGGTATAGGGAGTAGATGTTGCGCTGTGTTCGATTGGCTATAACAGGAAATCCCTGGCCAGGGTTGCTGAGATTTACTGGTAAGTGTTACCAGTAGTATCTCGAATTGTTATAGACCTCATATCGACACGACTTATCGAGCTATTGGGGTCTGACGTTTACCACCCCTAGGCAAGATATGCGACATATCAGACGATCAGACCGGACTGTACGGAAGTGTTACTGGTTGGATTCACAGGAGTGTGAGCGGGCTTGCTCGTCGATCTTCTGATCGCTCAATACCCGGGTGGCCGTTACGTTTAGCAGACCGCTTGCGGCTTGTGGGTGTTTGATATGATCATCACCTGCTGCCGGCGTATTGACGAGTCTTTAGAGTCCTACACAGAGGTTTCCTGGCTCAAGTGAAACGAAATAGGAGCGCATATGAGATATGTGCGGGACCGAGAATGATGCGTGTATGTGATACCGTATTTCATTCTCGCGATGTGACATTGATCGGTTATATGCGATATAGCCGGGTTATCGGATCAAGTGTTGATTCGATAAGTTGTTACTGATGATACCTGTCGGTTATGTGCGACATGACCGGATCATTGAATCAAGTATTGATTTAGTGATTTAATGCATAATTATATATTTGATATATTACTTTGCATTAACTAGTATCGGGTCACTTTGAATGGATTTTCTCACTCGGGTGTGCGCATTCCATATGCGATATGATTTTGTGCACTTGATTGTATCATGTTTGATGATACATGCTTTTTGGTTAAGTGTAAAGTATCAAACTATAGTTAAGTGGATGATTAGGTTTTTGATTTCCTTATTTATATATTAATCTTTTTCTTTTTGGAAAAAGAATTAGCAAATGAGAAAATGGTGGCAATTTTTGTTTTATTCATGAAGTTTCATGAACACTTTGACTTTGTCACCATTTTGTCTCATGCTTAACCCTAACCACTCCACTAACCCTAGTTCACTCTCTACACTTAACCATGGTTGATTATGATAAGTATTCATTTATTTTCTATTATCTAAATTAACTTATCATAACAATTAGCTTCTTCTTCTTCATCTTCCTTCATGAAGAAAGCAAGCTTCATCAATGGTGATTGATGGAAATGAGTGAGAAATCCAATTCTAAAGTCTACCCACTTCCTATTTCTTCATCCTCTACCTCTTGCCAAGTAGTAGAGTGTGTTTTCTTCACAAGTTTCTTGACTTGGTGAAGTCGGAGCTTGATTTAGCGATGCCTCGACGTAGATCATCTTCGGCATGGACATCGATGACCTAGCCCGTCCATTCTCCGATGAAGCCGATGCTAGAGCCCGGGACTTGTTATGGACAGCGAGGAGACTTCATTGCGGAGCTATGGAGGTGGAGAACCGGATCTACAAAGGTTGTATTTCCGTATCTCTTAGTTAAGTGTTAACTAGTTTGCTTTTCGCCTAGAAATCTAGCCGACGATCCGTAGTTTAGGGTTTCTCGGCACGTTAAAATTTGAAATTGGCATGGTTGATGCCTTGTGAGACCTCTAGGGTGTGCCTAGGAACCCTACAGTGGTATCAGAGACTAGCTAGAGCCTTAGGCGAAGTCTAGACGCAATTTGAAGTCCGATCGAACCCGAAAACCCATTTCCTACATGCTCTCTGTCCTTTTTCTAAAATCTGGGATTTTTCAACATTAAAAATATGCAGAAAATCAAGCAGGGTTTTCTAGGAATTACTGTAAATTTCGGGGACCTAATTCAACTTTCCCACCGCGGTTCCGCGGCATGAGCAAGGCTCATGCGGTGGATCCGCGGCCGTACGGCCACAATATTTAATTTATTTTGCACAGTAATTCTTAGTTTCCAGTGGTGATTTTTCTGGGAATTTGTAATATTTTTTCTAGAGTTGAATTTTCTGGGCTTGATTTGGGGATTCGGTGTTTCGATCGGAGTATCAAATTTTGTCTGTGTGGCTTTCCGGATAATTTTTAGAATATGTTAAAAAGTTCAACCGGATATAAATACCCAATTTTTCCACTGTCAGGAAATTTCCAAGTGTTGGATTTTTCCGTAGTTTAACGACGTTCTAAGAAGTGCAAGTAACGCGATGGTCCCTCTAGAAGACAACAAACCTTAACTCGATTATGTGACCGTCTTGAACTGCCCTTTGAACCTTCGGGTTTGGGGCAGTACGGCGTGCCACATGTGAGGCGTTGGCTTGACCCTTCTACGGCTGGACCGTTGGTACTGAGGCACGAACTGAATGTTGTTAGACTTGTTTCATGTGTTGATCTGTACCGGGAAAACTTGGGTGTTCGATTGTTCGATCGGAAAGTTTAACATTTTCTATTTATCCGGAATGGGATACAATAATTGGAATTCACAAATAGTTATGAGATAACTGAATGAATGTTATAAACATAGCACTTTAGTCTCACTTGATCGGTTGCCACGGAATTTTGATGTGATCAAAAGTCCGTCGCAATCACGTAGCGTACGCGGATACTCACCGGGTAAACTTAATAGACAGCCTCACCCCATAGCCCCGACCAAGTGACTGTAGGAGAACCCCGTCGCCGAAAGCATCTGTTCGGGTGCTCCCGGTAGCGGTGTTCCGCCTTGGTGCACTTCGTCGACGGTATCGGGGGTGCGGCCGCCTACTAAAGTTTGCGACGACCATTCGATCAGGATGTCAGGAATCTTGTTGAATTGCCCGACTTGGTATTGAAAAGTGTTTTCGATTTTGAGACTAAAATGCGGGGTTTATAATTGTTAGGCATGCGATGTCTAAGGAATTCATTTAGTCAGGCATGCGATGTCTGAGGTGGTTGCGGATTCCAACTGTTGTAGTTTTACACTTTCTTTTCTGTGACCGTAAGTGTAATATGTGATATCGCCGGTTTCGTTGCTA
This sequence comes from Agapanthus africanus, assembly GCA_030015575.1. NCBI lineage: Eukaryota > Viridiplantae > Streptophyta > Magnoliopsida > Asparagales > Amaryllidaceae > Agapanthus > Agapanthus africanus. The sequence continues at coordinate 353,282,419 of JASDDO010000019.1, forward strand.
TATGTCAACGACAATTGGGATGCGCATATTTACTTACGTTGATGACATGTGATGTTATGTGTTGCTGGATATGTTATATTGGATCGTCGTGTTTGAATAGCCGGGGGTTTTTATGTGAGATGAGTGTTTTTCATTTTCATTCATGTAAAAACTTGTATGTAATATTCTTTTATTGGGGCGCTTTCAGGTTGCGGAAGTTGTCACCCTTTGTATATTATTTACTTTTCCGCACTAGGATAGACCCAAGGAGGAGGGCACAAGTAACCGGGTTCTGGAGTCCAGTGGGAGACCAACTCGAGGAGTCGAGTCCGGGTCTCCTAACTCCAGAATTGGTAGGGTTGCTTGCCGCTCTCGTAAGGGTCTAGGGGTGTGGGTTTGGCTATTCATCGCGACCGTGGAATCCGTGTTTTATACTGGCTCGTATTGAAAACACGGACGTCCTAGTATATCCAATATTTCATATGATTCTTCTGCTGCGATATCTGTGATGTGATCATGTGATGTTCTGTGATAGATACAGTATATAGTACATATGATATATTATATAGACGTTACTTATGTTTTACACCCGTGCTAGCCCTGCCCCGCTCTGCCGTTAGTTACCTAACCTAACGGTGCACGAGGGGACATCGAGGCGAATGCGGATGGCATAAGTGTACGTCGTATTTATCTGTGATGTTTAGGTAACTTAAATGATGGGACTTCATTAATGTGATTAATGAAATAAAAGAAACCTAAGATGTTGTAGAATCGAATTTCAAAATAAAACAGGTAGCTACAGTTCTTGCTTTGCACAGAGGTATATTAGATATATCCTGCACCTTATTCGATGAGGAAAGGACCGAGATCCCTTCACCGGGAGTGACTCCTTTAGCAATAACTGGCAGATGCTACACACTCGGTTTGTCTTTTGATTGCTTTTAAGTGTTTTTGCTTTGCACAGTGATATATATGATATATCCCGCACCTCATTCGACGAGGAAAGGACCAACGATCCCTTCACCGGGAGTGACTCCTTTAGCAAAACTAGAAAAGCCTCAAAAGCACTCCATTTTAAAATCATTTGATTCTACAACGATATCAAGTTCATTACGCATTAGGTTTTCAGAAAAACCTGTCGTAGCCCTCCGTCATTTCAGATAAGTTGTATATAGTATTCGTGCTGCATTTGTTGGCTTTCGTCAAGGTGCAGTGTGCGGTAGCTATATGCTGCTTATCTGCTAGCATACGATGCGATTGGATTAGGGTAGTCGTGCGGCTTTGTTGGCTTTTGTCAAGGGTCGTGCTGGTGGGTTTAATTCGATCAAGAAATGTACGGGTTGAACTTGACTAGCGGGCTATGGTTTGTTGGCTTTCGTCAAGGTCATAGCACGTTAGGGGCAAAATATTATCGGGAATTTCAAGTGTTGAAATTTGCAATGAGATTGCATACCTTCTATGAGATAGTTGGATCCCGATACCCGCTGCGAGTAAGAGTTAGCCTGGGAGAGTTTTATACATTACAATTAGCCGATCAAGTAGGTGTCTAGAAAGGTGTCAACGAGGTTACGCCTCTGGGAAAACGAGGTTTACATTAATTAGGTTCGTGCGAAAGCACGGGGGACCTCCCTCAAAGTACCGACACTGGCCTGGCTGAAAGATTGGCGAACTTGTAGTGTGTAATTAATCCCGGCTAGTCTTTCCTTTTAGGGTTTGAAGGAAGATTTGATAAAAAGCAGTGGGAGCCATCCTGATTAGATAAAATAATAACCAATCTATTCTTGAAGAGCGCACGCTGAGTGTTTTCTTCTCTCTCTCTCCAGGTAGCGACCATATCACGCCTTAATCAAGATAATAATACGGATTATTGACCGAACCCGCTTGTTATACTGAGCTGGGGAACGTTGGTCCCGCTCCAACTTATAATTGTTATAAGACAGAGCAGGAAATTGGGGATTACCAGAATTCCCGTGCCGCCCAAACGAAGAGAGTGCATGCTGATGCATCATCTTCGGGTGTGTTCATTATACAGAACTGTTTCTCAGTATCCTTTACGTCCTGGGTATGTGATACCAGATCAGGATCCCAGATATGTAATCTGTTACATATGCTTACAGATAGGTACAGAACTGAGAACGGGTGATAAGTTTCATGAGGCAGAAAACGGGGCAAGAGTTGCAGCCAAGTCTGTTGGTCACTGTCACCCTGTATTACCAATACATTGATTCTGAACGAATGTTATTAGATACCGAACCTGATATACAAAATCATATCAGTCTCTTTATCAGTAAAGAAATGATAAAATTTTGTATTGATGGATAATGTTTTGAACATTTCCTATATCAAAAGTTGATCGGTTCAGGCACGTTATCTCAAAGCGTTGATGTTTAAATCAAACTACAGTTCTTTAATATACGGAACACACACAAGAGGAAGAGTTCAGAAATGAACGAAATCTTCTTGAGGTATTGTAGACTAGGTCATATCAATGTGACCCGACTAGCTAGAGTTACATAAAGATGCATATTTAAATTAGTTTGAATTTACATCTTGTGAAACTCGCCAGTCATGTCACAAAGATAAAATGACCATAGTTCCGTTTATTGGAAACAGAGAAAGAGTTAGTAAACTCTTGGGATGATACATGATGATGTATGCAAGGTCCCCTTTCTACACATGCCAAGACCGGTTCTTTGTACTTCGTTACATTCTCTGATAATCTCTCAAGATTCAGACCTATGTTCCTGTTGAAACACAAGTCCGAACCTTTTGAGATATTCACAGAATATAAGTTAGAAGTAGAGAACCAATACGGGTATAAGTATTATGTCCTATGATGAGATCAAGGAGGAGAATACTTGAGCACGGAAATACTGGACTATTCTAAAGGAGAATGAGATTCTCTCTCAGCATTACTCCTCCGTATACACCATAGCACGATGGTATATCGGGGCGGAGCAATCACACCCTATATGATATGGTGTGCTCTATGATGAGTACTACTGAGTTACCTATTTCCTTTTTGGGGGTTATGCACTTGAGAAGATGCATACCTATTGAATAGGGTTCGAATCAAATCAGTTGATATGTGATATGATAAGGGAAGAGCCCATGTCTTAAGCTAGTTAAGATTTGGGGTTGTCTGGCCTATGTCTGAAAAGCAAAATCCGGACAAGCTCGAGGCAAGGTCTGTTATGTACAACTGGAAAGGTTCCAGCTATACAAACTGCAGCTGATGATTTGATAGAACCAAAGGATTCAATAGTTACCAACGAACCTCAGCCTCTTCGCCGAACTAGTAGGGTTCCTCGCCCACCTGAGAGATACTTCGGTTTCTCTATGACAGTGGGAGCGAGGATTACATCATGAGATGATGACCCAACTAGTTTCGAGCTGGCCATCAGGAGTGGGACTCTGTAAGAATGGCTGGATGTTTATCGATCTGAGATGGAATCCTTATACACCAACAAAGTATGGACTTTGGTTGCTATATCTGAAGGGTTAAATCCCCATCAGGAGCAAGTATATCTTGAGAAGATTACTTGGTGTACATGGAAGAGTTGAGACTTTCAAAGCTAGACTTGTTAAAGGTCTACATCATTGACCAGGTATGGATGATGATGAAACCTTTTCTAAGTAGCTATGCTTAAGTCCATCCAGATCCTACTTGCCACGGCTACATACCATGACTACGATATCTGGTGGTTGGGTGTCATGACAGCTTTTCTAAATGAAGTTTAGAAGAGAGTGTCTATAAGTACACAGCCAGAGGGCTTCGTAGACAGTGGGAGCAGCGGAAACGTGTGCAAGATGCTTTATAGGATAAAGCATGCATCGCGGAGTTGGAACATCTGTTTTGATGAAGCGGTCAAAGAGTTTGACATCATCAAAATGGTAGATGAACCTTGTATATACAAAAAGGCAGTAGGGAGTATGGTGATAATCCTCGTAGAGTACATGGATAACATACTCTTGATAGGGAAGGAGTTTCCTATGCTACGCTCGGTCAATCTCCGCTTATCACAATGATTCTCCATAAAGGATCAAAGTGATACCTCCTAAATCCTGGGTTTGGATCTATGAGATAGATCTAATTGGATGTTAGGATTCTCACTAGTTGTAGTGAGATGGTATCAATCGATCCTGGGGAGAATCACTGGAGGGGTTCCAGGGTGATAAAGACGACTGAATGTCAGTCGCAGGCATTGTCTTTACCCTCAGTAAAGGGACGGTATGTTGGAAGAGTTCCAAGCTAGATACCGTGACATACTAGACGATAAAGGCAGGATACATCGCTTCTTAAGATACTACCAAAGAGGCTGTTTGGGTATATATTGGTTCATAAGATGAACTATGTTCCTGCCATTGTGTGACAATGGAGTTGTGGCTTATGCCGAGGAACGCCGGTCCCATCAGTGATCCAGACTTATTCTAAGGCAGTATCGCCTGATCATGGAGATAGTTGATCTCCAGGGTGATCGAGGTTAGGAGAGTAGACTTAGAGGACAACACAGCGGATCCACTCACAAAGGCCTGTTCCCAGAGAGAGACTTTTATGGGATGGTTCAGTATGAGATACTGCAACCACTGCTATCAGAAGGCCCTAGTGCAAGTGGGAGATTGTTAGTTATATGTATGCCCTAGAGGCCATTACTATACATAGGATGTATATTGTAGTGGATGCTGGGACATATATAGGGAGGACTTTCTTGCTCGACATGATAGTATGCTATCTGGTTGATCTTTACCTTAACGTGTACACTGATTGTCTCCCTGTTACATGTTGGTAAAGCCCTTAGGATCTGTACTTGACTACCTGGACTATGATGCGGATCATACTAGTGGGGACATGGTAGTCCATAAGTACATCCTTCAAAGTCCCTAGTCGTGGGTGTATCGAGACGGGGCATCGATATACCAGAGTAGACTAGCGTGTACCTTCTCGACCCATACAGATGGGCGATGGATGATCCCATATCCATTGGTGTTTGACATCGGAGATGATATACGGGTGCTCAGTAGAGACTGGGTACACTGGACGGACTCGCCGAGAACTCCCAGATGGTATTATACCTCACGTCAGATGGCAGTTCTCTGGTGACACTGGTACAGAGTGGTCTGTTGACCCGAGATCGTCATAGAGTCTTGTGTGGTTCCCACTGTGCTTTGATTTCCATCTTACCACGTCCAAGAGGGCGTGCAAAACGGTGGTTTTTGGGTACAGTCCCGAGTCACATGGAGGCAATGAGCGATAGGAGGGGATTCGTCTCTCCCGGTATAGGGAGTAGATGTTGCGCTGTGTTCGATTGGCTATAACAGGAAATCCCTGGTCAGGGTTGCTGAGATTTACTGGTAAGTGTTACCAGTAGTATCTCGAATTGTTATAGACCTCATATCGACACGACTTATCGAGCTATTGGGGTCTGACGTTTACCACCCCTAGGCAAGATATGCGACATATCAGACGATCAGACCGGACTGTACGGAAGTGTTACTGGTTGGATTCACAGGAGTGTGAGCGGGCTTGCTCGTCGATCTTCTGATCGCTCAATACCCGGGTGGCCGTTACGTTTAGCAGACCGCTTGCGGCTTGTGGGTGTTTGATATGATCATCACCTGCTGCCGGCGTATTGACGAGTCTTTAGAGTCCTACACAGAGGTTTCCTGGCTCAAGCGAAACGAAATAGGAGCGCATATGAGATATGTGCGGGACCGAGAATGATGCGTGTATGTGATACCGTATTTCATTCTCGCGATGTGACATTGATCGGTTATATGCGATATAGCCGGGTTATCGGATCAAGTGTTGATTCGATAAGTTGTTACTGATGATACCTGTCGGTTATGTGCGACATGACCGGATCATTGAATCAAGTATTGATTTAGTGATTTAATGCATAATTATATATTTGATATATTACTTTGCATTAACTAGTATCGGGTCACTTTGAATGGATTTTCTCACTCGGGTGTGCGCATTCCATATGCGATATGATTTTGTGCACTTGATTGTATCATGTTTGATGATACATGCTTTTTGGTTAAGTGTAAAGTATCAAACTATAGTTAAGTGGATGATTAGGTTTTTGATTTCCTTATTTATATATTAATCTTTTTCTTTTTGGAAAAAGAATTAGCAAATGAGAAAATGGTGGCAATTTTTGTTTTATTCATGAAGTTTCATGAACACTTTGACTTTGTCACCATTTTGTCTCATGCTTAACCCTAACCACTCCACTAACCCTAGTTCACTCTCTACACTTAACCATGGTTGATTATGATAAGTATTCATTTATTTTCTATTATCTAAATTAACTTATCATAACAATTAGCTTCTTCTTCTTCATCTTCCTTCATGAAGAAAGCAAGCTTCATCAATGGTGATTGATGGAAATGAGTGAGAAATCCAATTCTAAAGTCTACCCACTTCCTATTTCTTCATCCTCTACCTCTTGCCAAGTAGTAGAGTGTGTTTTCTTCACAAGTTTCTTGACTTGGTGAAGTCGGAGCTTGATTTAGCGATGCCTCGATGTAGATCATCTTCGGCATGGACATCGATGACCTAGCCCGTCCATTCTCCGATGAAGCCGATGCTAGAGCCCGGGACTTGTTATGGACAGCGAGGAGACTTCATTGCGGAGCTATGGAGGTGGAGAACCGGATCTACAAAGGTTGTATTTCCGTATCTCTTAGTTAAGTGTTAACTAGTTTGCTTTTCGCCTAGAAATCTAGCCGACGATCCGTAGTTTAGGGTTTCTCGGCACGTTAAAATTTGAAATTGGCATGGTTGATGCCTTGTGAGACCTCTTGGGTGTGCCTAGGAACCCTACACCTACAAAATCAAAATGGCGGCTCACTAATGATGAGGCAGGGTAATCATTATGGGAATAATAGGAAGATTCTCAATAAATGAACAGTGGAATTCAAACAACTCTACACATTCCCCAAGGAGCACACCCACTGCAGACTCTATGCAAATCATGAAGGATCTCTCTGGAAACTTTTTTGCAAAGAAGAACTCAGGGCAAGAAAATCCCAAGAAGTTCTCTGTGAAGAACTGAGTTCTTTAAAGGAATAAAATTCCTTTTGAATAGAGGAATTAAATTCCCAGAAAACATTTTCAGAACTAAAACTCTTTGGAATGGAATTAAATTCCAGAGAGAAGACAAGTATCATCACCGATCCCTGAGATCAGAGAAGCCCTAACAAAAGGAGTTTACTATCTAAACATTGGTCATTATTTTAACTTGGAAATATGGGTTCTTATTAAAGGGAAAAACCCTTGGTGTGGATTTAAAATCCAAAGAAAATTTTTACAAGAAGTTCTTCAGCCGTTCAAGATCATTACCTGAAAAAGGAAATCTTTTGTTAACAGAGTTAAACTCTGGAAAGTTTTGAAACAGAGAACTACGCTCTAAGAGGGAGAATTAAATTCTCAAGGTAAGAACAAGTAAGGAAGAAGATGAAAAGTGGAGGCGCTTCTGAAGAGACCCCTGCATTTATAGGATGTGATGGGAAACGGTTCATCTTCCGCCTTCCCTAGGCAGATCCAACGGCTACAAAAGATGATAGAGTTGCGCTCACATGCAAACACGTGAGAACAACGCTGTGGGGGCATTTGTTCCCTCATAAAATTTCGGGAAAGAAACCCCAATGGGGCATCACGTGCTGACACGTGACCAAGGGTCACATGCTGACACGTGATGGTTTACTGGGAACTCTGTTATAATAGAATTGAATTCTAATCAACAGGAGTCACATGCCCACACGTGATGGGCCTTTAAACCCACTGAAAGGGATTAAAAGATATAATAAAAACTAAGGAAAAACCCCAATGGGGCATCACGTGCTCACACGTGACCAAAGGTCACGTGCTGACACGTGATGATTCCTTAGTTCTTTAAAACAACAGAATTAAATTTTGGTTAAAATGTTAATCAAGGGGGTCACGTGTCAACACGTGATTGGTTCCTAAGCTCTTTAATTAATAGAATTAAATTCTATTTAAATGATCGAACAATGGGATCGCGTGCCAACACGTGATAGGCTTTTAAAGCCTTCTGAACTAATAGAATTAAATTCTGATTAAGAAGGAATCGAGAACCCTAATTGGAAAATATTTCTCTAAATCTTTCCAAACAAAAAAAGATTGTGCTCTGTAAAGTGGAGCACCGTTGGATTAAAAATCCAATGGTGATTAAAAATCACCAATTTATAGAAAAATTCTATACAAGAAAAGATTTCCCTGCAATTCACCAAGAATAACAAACAGAATATCTTTTGGATTAAAAATCCAATGGTGAATAAAATTCACTGAGTGATCTAAAAGATCATGTTGGTTACAAAATCAATTGAAATCTTTCAATGAAAGATTGACTAAACAAACTGATTCTTTTCTTTCTCCTATAAATAGGAGCGAAGAAGAGAAAAGAAGGATCCTTGGAATTTTTTAGAGAGATACAACAACAGAGAGAAAAAGAGAGGAGAATTTAATTCTCAAGAGAGAAAAAAAGATTTCTTCTGGAGAGAAAAGAAAACCTAGGTGAGAAAGGGAAAGAGATCTAAGCTCCATAAAATAAAGAGAATTTAATTCTCAATTTAAGAGTTTAACTCTTCTGAAAAGAACTTAGTTCTTCGTTTGGTTGAAGATCTGCAGAAGCAGATCTCCCCACAAGTTGAGAATTTAATTCTCATCGGGGAGATTCTGTCATACAGATCCAAAACTCAGAGGGAGAATTGAGTTTAAGGAATTTAATTCCCCCAAATTCATAGGAATTTAATTCCTCCAAATGAAACTAGGGTTTAATCCTATATGAGAATTTAATTCTCCCAAATTCATAGGAATTCAATTCCTCTAAATAAAACTAGGGTTTAACCCTACATAAGAATTTAATTCTTCCATACACATAGGAATTTAATTTCTCAAAACAGAATTAGGGTTTAACCCTACCAAAGAATTTAATTCTTAAAACAAGAGACTTAAAACTCTCCATGCACGTAAAGATCAAGTATCCAACAGGATCACATAGTAACACGTGACCCTTCATTCTACCTACCCAAAAAGGAATGAATAAAGTATGCTCACGTGCCCCCATATGACCCTTTAATGGACTCCTCAAAATAAGAAGGAATTAGCCCAGAGGCAATACCTCACGTGCTCTCACGTGACCCTCAAAATAAAGGGAACAAAGCCAAAGGCAGTACTGATTTTGGGCGCCCTCACATGTCCTCACGTGACCCCTAATAAACACTCTAATAATCAATGCATGGATACTCATCACGTGCCCACACGTGATGGCCGTTAAGATAAAGTGTTTAACACTTATTTGAATATTCTGACAATAAAATAAAGGAAGTCTGGCCCCATCTCCAGATGCCTCACGTGACCCCACGTGACCAATTCAATTTTAGTGTTTAACACTACTTTAAGCGCTTTGTCCTTAGTGTTTAACACTATTTTTAGCACATCACGTGAGAGCACGTGATCGCCAAATATCCTCTAATGTTTAACACTATTTTTAAAAAAAACCAAGCTTAGCCCAAATTGGCTAAGTTTTCCAGAGGCAAATCTCTCCTTCAAATGAACCTTAAAATCCAAAGCTATAATAAATGGTTAGTGCTCAGCCAAAGACTAAATGTTATAAGAGCCCCAAAACTTTTGTTTAGCATTGCTAAATAATGAGAGGCTGAACCCAGACAAATGTTCAACAGTCCAACAAAGGGCCAACATTTCAAATCTAATTGGATTTAGCCCAAGTTAGCCATAAGTCCTCAATTCAGATTTAACCGAGCTAATGTGCTCATGATCTAATTAATTGATCTTAGTTCCAAATTGGACTACAGATTTTCCAATCAACTTTGGTTCAAGGGTACATCTCTTCAATCCTTTGATATTTGTCGTTGTAATCCTTCAACGTCTTCAGAGAGGTGACGGGTCCCGATAACCAATCATTCCATGGACTGTGGGGTCCTTAAGCCCATGGACTATGATGTCCTTAACCTCGGACTGTGGGGTCCTTAAACCCATGGACTATGATGTCCTTAACCTTGGACTGTGGGGTCCTTTTAAATCCATGGACTATGATGTCCTTAGCCTCGGACTGTGGGGTCCTTTAAACCCATGGACTATGATATCCTTAACCTTAGACCGAGATGTCCTTAAACTAACATTGGACCACCATGTCCTTAAACTGGTAATCGACCGCAATGTCTCTAAACTAAACAATAGGGCCCAAATGCTTTTTTGTTGGATCTAAACGATCCCGTTAAGTTGATCTTAGTCTAAAAATTAGACTAACGTATCCTTAATAAACGTTTAAGTTGATCTTAGCCTCAAATGAGACTAACGTATCCTTAAACCCAACCCCAAACCCAAATCTAAGAAAATATGGATTTGGACTAATCCACGCCCTACGAGCGACAGCATAAATTAGTCTCCGTATAAAATCCACGGGCAACCAAAAACAAAACAAACACACACGACACAAAGTGACCGTGTGGAGAAGGAGAAAGTGGTTACCGCGATGCGGTAGCGTAATTAACTGCAGGGGCTTGCGCCTGCAGGGAAGAGCGTCCCCACAATCAAAAACCCCTCAATGAGGAGGAATCTAACGAAGTCTGCTACATCGGCCGCATCCGTTTAAACCATCGATACACGGTGTCATAAATTAACTTGGCATCTTCGGAGAGGTGGACGGATAGCACCAATTAGTATCTGCCCCCAAATTCAGGCAAGACGGACCTACGCGGTCGCGTCTCTGTGTTTCAGCGGGGAACAGGGAAGTCTTTATAGACTACTTCAAATCCCGTCGAACACCTGAAGATGCATCCTCAAGACATCAGCTCATGAAACGAGCTCTACCTTTTTCCTTCGTCAATGATACGCTGTATAAGAGGTCATTTGACTCTCTGTGGCTAAGATACCTAAGACCGGAAGAAGCAAAGAAGGTCGTCCAAGAAACTCACAACGGACTCTGCGGTTCTCATCAAGCCGGGCCGAAGATGAAGCTGAAGATCAAAAGGATGGGCTACTATTGGCCCACGATGATTCAGAACTGTCTCGAATATGCGAAACAGTTCCACTCGTGCCAGATTCACGGGGATTTCATCCACCAGCATCCAAACCTGCTACACCCAACGGTGGCTAGCTGGCCGTTCGAAATGTGGGGAACTGACATAATCGGGCCCATCGAACCGGCATCGTCCAAAGGACATCGGTTCATATTGGCGACAACTAATTACTTCTCTAAGTGGGAAGAAGCAGTACTGCTAAGAGAAGTGAAGACGGAGAATATTCTCCATTTCTTCAAGACACACGTCATTTATCGGTTCGGCACTCCGCGACGGATTATCTCCGATAACGGACCAGCCTACAGAAGTCACAGAATCAGCCGCTTCGCGCAGCAACATAATATAGACTGGAAATACTCTTCGGTCTATAATCCCCGAGCTAATGGTCAAGCTGAGGCTTTCAACAAGACCTTGACGAAGATCATAAAGAAGACGGTGTCCAGAAATAGAAGAGATTGGCATGAGAGATTGCATGAAGCTCTCGGGGCATATCGGACTACGTTCAAAACGGCCACAAACACAACGCCGTATGCATTTGTATTCGGCGCTGAAACAGTACTCCCCTTGGAGATAGAGCTACCCTCTCTACGAGTGGCAGTTCATTACGAACTGACAGGCGAAGAGAATGCTCATCTTCGGTTCGAGGAGCTCGACTCCCTCGATGAAACTCAACTCATGGTGCAACAAAACCTAGAAGCTTACAAAGAAAGGATGACGCGCTCATCCGAAAGATTGACTAGGCCGAGGACATTCCGCCAAGGCGAACTCATGCTAGTGGTCAAGAGACCTATGATCCCCAATCGCGCCAAAAGGGGGAAATTCGAGCCGAACTATGAAGGCCCGTACATCATAGACAAAGTCTACCAAGGTGGGGCTTACTTGCTCATGAATATGCATGGTGAAAGACCCTTCAGGCTAATAAACGGTCAGTTCTTGAAAAAATACTATGCCTACCGAAACGTCTGTAAACTACCACAAACCGCAGCATCCTAAGGCTGACGCAAAACAAAAAAAAAACAAAAAACGGGGGGTACGTCCGTAAGCGAGATGGGCACGGATGAAAACCCGAAAGGGCTCCGTGAGTAAAAACAGCAGGGCTACCGGCGAGTTTGTGAAAACCCAAAAGGGCGCAATCTCGTTAAAAGACACTTGTAAAGTCCTCTCGACCTTGTAAGGAGAAAATACCTGCGTGAGATCCTTACGACTCATAAAGGAGCAACACACTTAGAGATCCCCACGACTCCTGAGGAGAAAATACACCTACGAGATCCTCACGACTCGTAGGGAGAAAAGTCTTTATGAGACCCTCACAACTCATAGGGTTCAAAAGCCTTAAGCTACAGGAATCTGAACCTGTTCTTAAGCCATCGTATTCCACAGATTGCCCTACAAGCGGTTTAATACTAGCCCTTGTATACAATCCACGGGCACAAATAAACGTCTTCTCCACCAAGTTCCACCGATGGCGCGAAATGTCCTCATGTGGTGAACGACACTTGTAAGTCCTCTCGACTTGCAAGGAGAAAATGCTCTTGTGAGATCCTTATGACTCTCAAGAGAACACGCAGTTAGAAGTCCTCATGACTTCTAAGGAGAACACACACCTATGAGATCCTCACGACTCGCAGGGAGAAATACCTTTATGAGACCCTTACGGCTCATCAAGTCAAAAGCCTTAGTCGACAGGATCTTAACTCGGTCTACTAAGCCACCTTTGTTCGAACCGACAAAGGTAAATGATGATTCGCTCCTGCCCATATCCCAGTTGTAGCGATATTGATGCCTAAATCGATATCAAATTCCAAGTCTAAGCTCGCGATAAAAATAGCGAGCCAAAAATGCATATAAAATAGCCGAAATGATAAGGCAACTTGCAACAAAATCAGCAAGTAAAATATATGCATAAAAAAACAGCCGAAATGATTGGGCAACTCGCAATAAAAAGCAGCGAGTAAAAAGAAAAAATAGCCGAAATGCTTGGGCACCGTGAAAAATAGCCGAAATGATTGGGCGATCGCGACTTTCATGATATAAAAAGCTAAAATGATAGATCATCACGGAAAGAAAACAAAAACATATATAAAATAAAACTTTTGCCCTACAGGCGAGTCCATATTGACCCCCGTATACAATCCATGGGCATAAACGAAAAGGGAACCACATGTCCCAACGAACTCTGTCAAAGGGAAAGTCAGATCTCAACGGCAACATCTGCATCCCAGAATACCAACAACGGCGTTCCTCCTCATTCCAACAGGATACGGACACGACACCACCAATCGGAGCCACGGCAAAGTCCCTAATGCCAAGACACTACGGTTTACGTCATCAAATGACCCCATCGCGGAAATACGTCAGCCAATGACCCCGTCGCGGAAATACGTCATCCAATGGCCCCGTCACGGAAATACATCAGCAAATGACCCCGTCTTGGAAATACGTCATCAAATGACCCCGACTTGGAAATACGTTATCCAATGACCCCATCGCGGCGTCAGCAAATGACCCCGTCTCGGAAATACGTCAGCCAATAACCCCGTCGCGGAAATACGTCAGCCAATGATCCCGTCGCGGAAATACGTCAGCCAATGACCCCGTCGCGGAAATACGTCAGCAAATGACCCCGTATCGGAAATACGTCATCAAATGACCCCGTCGCGGAAATACGTCAGCAAATGACCCCGTCGCGGAAATACGTCATCAAATGACCCCGTCGCGGAAATACGTTGGCCAATGACCCCGTCGCGGAAATACGTCAGCCAATGACCCCGTCGTGGAAATACGTCGGCAAATGACCCTGTCTCGGAAATACGTCATCCAATGACCACGTCGCGGAAATACGTCAGCAAATGACCCCGTCATGGAAATACGTTAGCCAATGACCCCGTCGCGGAAATACGTCAACTAATGACCTCCTCGTCGGAGCAATGCTTCGATTTAGAAACAAGTAAACTCACAAGTCACTTACGAGTCCTCTTGACTTGTAAGGGAGAAAACTCTCTTGTGAGATCCTTATGACTCTCAAGAGAAAAAAAACACACTTAGGAATCCTCATGACTCCTAAGGAGAAAATACACCTACGAGATCCTCTCGACTCGTAGGGAGAAAAGTCTTTATGAGACCCTCACGGCTCCTAAAGTTGGAAAGTCCTAGGTGGCAGACCCTAACCCTGTCTCCTAAATCATCGCTACCCTATATTTACAGGCCACATTTGCTAAAATCATATGCCAACAACACAGCAGAGAAAAGAAAGCGATAGTCAGAGATAAAAAATGTGTCCTTTATTCATGAATTCAATTGAATACGAGATACATCATGTAAAAAAAATGAAATGAATACATGTTATTCATAAGTTACAATCGATACAAAGATGACTATTGAGAAGGAGGCGATTTTAACAAATCAGCGAGCCGCTCGCTCACTCCTCTTAGCTCCTTCTCATGATCAGCCGTTGCGGCCATCTCCACTTCGATTCGAGCCCGTTGCTGCAAACAAGATGAAAGTTTCTCATCGATTTCCCGCTGAGCTGCCTCACGACTCTGCGCATCCCGCTCGGTTAGGTCGAGCTTCTGCCTCAGCGTTAGCCCATCAGAAATATATCGTAGGAGGCCCTCGAAGATAGCTTTCAGCTGTGCAGCATTTGCTTCAACCTGGGCACGCAGCCGGGCAGATTCGCCTGGAGCCTCCTCACGTTCCTTCCGCTTCAGGGTCGCCTCTTGCTCGAAATGGAAGAGGAAGGGAACGCTCTGCTCAACCCATGCAGACCGTTGGGAGTTCAAAGCCAACACTTCTGAAGAAGGACGCTTGAGCTCAATCTCATGCAAACAGGCCTCGATCTGTCTGCAGTAATTAACCCAAGATTCGACGACGCCTTCGCTATGGAAGTGCACAAGCGTCGCCAACATCGGATTAACCTCAGCAGAAAAATCAGCAGCGAGCGTAGGGGCCTCCGCATCAAGCTCCTCGATGGATTCATTCAACATGCATAGGCTGGTCACAGCGCCCTTGGAAGATGGATGTCTGGAAAAGGGCCCTGCCAGCATTAAGATACGAGACTAGAAGGGAGTTGGAGTCGGCACGATTGCTGCAAAACAAATCATAGTCAGACGTCGGCTCAAGAGATAAAGAAAATGCATGAGCGATGGAGTATACTATACCGGCTACGACAGGTGGCAGAGTTGGGAGTACCGGAGGCGCGACTGTTCTCTCATCCCCTCCTCCAATCTGTAACGCTGCAATCAATTCAAAGAAGAATTAACAATGACATGGTTGCCCATAAAAGAAAGGAAAAGAAGTCAGTTAAAAACTATACTCACCGACACCGGCAGGCAGGACGACTTCTGACCGGAAGGAGAAATGTGGATTCAGCACCTTATACAGATGGTCGAAGAGGACTCCTGCAAGGTTGTAACAATACGATGTCAGTAAAAAGAGTATATTACCCCCAATGAAACCGATAAGCCGCAAACATATACCTTCCAGCACTACAGACAACATGGGAGAAGGCGTCGGAACAAAAGCCGTCACGGCGGCGACCAGAGGTGCTTCAGATGGTGCAATCTCCGCATTTACTGCACCTATACTCAACGAACAAAATGTCATCAAATGGGGATGAATGGAATCGAAAGAAGAAAAGAAAGCAGTAACCTAAGATCTACCTGATAGGTCGCCAACCGAAACCGCGGCGAGAGCATCACTAGGCACAGCGGCTTCTTCGCTCTCCTCCATTGGAATAGTTTCTGCTCCCGTGGCCTCGTCCCCTGATTCGACAAGGACCGTCGTAACACTCGCTATGCCCGCCTATAGCAGGGAACTGCGAGGAGAAAGATCAACGGTTTGGGCAGTCCCAAACTCCCGAGAGAGAGTAGCCACTTCGGGCTCTGTGGTCGCCGTCTTCTCACCTGACACCTCATCACCAATACTTGGCCCTGCAAGATATGATACATCAGAATTTGCGGATCGAGTAAAAGTGAAAAGACCGGGCATTGCATTACCTGGCAAAGGATTTTTAGTTGCTTCCCGAGCCGTGCGCATGACCTGTCTATGAGCGGTAGACAGGGCAACTGAAGCATCCTTTGGAGGAATAGCGACAGATGGAGCGGTGCTTGAGCCTGCACCCACAGCCAAGCTGACGTCACGCTCCCTCGCCGTACGCTTTCTACGCTTCTTGTCGGCCTTGACAGTGAGAAGTGATCTCCTCAAAACCTCCGTCAAAGAGACGTCATCGTTCGAATCAGGAACTGCCTCTGGAGCCATTACGGCGTCCGTCATCGGCTGCTTAAGTAAAGCCTCCTGCGATACTGACGGGAGAACTGGGGCCACAATAGCCGGCTCTAGAAGCGTCGCCGCATCACCGCTCGGGATCGGCGCTACGCCTGGGATAATCTGAGTCGAGGTAGTCCCTGCAATAAAATGAAAAAGAAGGGTCAAACCACGAATAAAGAAAAAGGGGATGAAGACATAACATCCGAAGTATACCAAGGCCCAAGGAAGCATGAAGCCTCTCTTCCTCTTCAAAAGTCTTAAGGGAAGCCGCGAGAGCCTCTTCAGCGGAGATACCTGTTGAAGAAGAAAGCGTCAGTCAAAGTATAATAATTTATATATATATATATATACACAACCGCGGAAAGATACGACTGAAATCTACCTGACTGTGCGAGGGTGATCAGTCCCGCTTCGTTGCGAGCTAGTTGCTCGGAAACTGCGATGGCAGCCTCTAGATCAGTATCATCCGGCGCCATAAATAAACCCTCATTGGTCTCGTACTCACTTAGGCCCTCGCTTTAAGGGCATGAGGTTCCTGGCTAAATGCAACGTCCACAGAAAATAGCGGCTTCTTCTTTTTCTGCGACTTAACGTCGGCAGCCGATAACACGAGCCTGCGCTTGGCGGGCAATTTGGGGTGACGATTCCTGATCTCAGTACCCATGCCAGAATCAGAAGACGCTACAGCTACCACTTCTACAGAAGCATGGGGTAGGGTCAGCTCAGGCATAACACGTGGTACCACAGCTGCAGCAGCTTCTCTCAAGGGAGGACGAACGATGGTCCGTCGTTTCAAGGGAACGACTGGATTACCAGCGGGGGCGATGCCCTTGCGATCAAGAAATAATTGCTTTTATTCCCTAATAATGGTGCCCATCGAATGTTGATACCATGCCACATATGCGTTCAAGATTCACGGAACGCAACTCGGCTCACTGATGAAGAAATTGGAGCCGGTGTTCAACCGCATAAAATGGTGTAATGCGTTGCGAATACCTTCTTCTGTGGCAACTGGCTCAGCTAGGAAGGCCTCGAGCGGGATGCCCTGATTATATCTTGATTGTTGGGCGAAACGGTGCGGGTTGTATCTCATGAACACTGAATCGTTCTGCCTAAACACTAGAAAGCCTGGCCTGATTGAATATAAATGAAGAATCTCGTGAGCTTTCAAGGTAGAGGCCCCATCTTTAAAAGTGTCGCGCAGAGGCTGCACCGTTTTCTTGGATTCTTTGCCGATGGTTAAAACCTTATCGACAAAGGTCATGCCATCTCCAACCGTACGCGGACGAAGGATCAAACCCCTAGCCTCCCGCTGTAACGGATTTAAAACGGACGCGTCAACTAGGCGCATAATCTGAGGGATATTGTAACTGTCGTAGAAACGAGGTCGTTTATGGGCACCAAAAGCGCCAAGTACGTGCAGCTCAATCCATGACGTAAAATAATGCAGCGAGAAAGTGACGGGTTGTACCCCCGGTTGAGTGGTGTCCGCCGCTAAGCTGAGACCATGGTACAAGTGTGCCAACCCAGCAATCCTGATAGCCACTTGCATTCCCGCAACCATACGATGGGCTGGGTAAAAGACTGATGGCCTCATATAACGAGCATTGGAAGCACGAACCAGTTTAGCCATAAGCTAATGAAGCCCAGCAAGAACGTCTCTTCATCGACGTCCAGAGCAGCAAGCTCCGCGAAGGGAACGACAGGAGCAGCCGGAATAAAGAAACTTTTTAAATCCGCCTCCGCCATCGGTTGGTTATCCAAAACAAAACCAAACGGATCGTCAAGCTTGGCGAACAGCGCAGCTTGCTTCGATAAGGCTTCCGGACGAAGAAAGCGAGCAATGAAGTCTGCGTAGCTGACTCCATGCCCTCCGGACTCCAGAAATAGACTTTCGTAGATATTCAACATATTGATCAAGCTCGGGAATTGGTGTTGAATGGAGATCTCCGGGGTAAGACCCATTACCACTGATTTGGTGGCAAAGATGTACTCATCCGGAGGAAGCAGCTCCTCGTAGTGTTCTCTCCTAACGGGTAAGCCAGAGATCTCTGCAAACTCCTCTAAAGAGATTAAGACTTCTCGATCCGGCAGAAGGAAGGTGTGGGTCGGAATATTCCATTGCTCCAGAAAAGCCTTGACCCACCATACAGGATGCGTGGAATATTGGAAGAGAGACACATAAACGGCGGGGTACAACCCAAGCCTCAGCAGCAATGATTTCTTGGCCGACAAAATATAGCGGGCCCACTGCAAATACCCAACTGGATGGCGAGAAGTTAGGCCTATCATGTACGGCTGTCCCCAAGGGCGTGACTCGCCCTGACATATACGTCGTCCCAGAGTATCCAAAGCCGTCGACGGCTGTACGGGTATCGCGGCCATAGAGGGTTGAGAGCAACCCTCTGAGATCCAGTTGACCTCTTCCATGGCATAATTCACTGGAGGTGCGTCAGCATAATGGATCGCCGAAATGGGCTCCGAAGATGCTACGCAAGAAAAGCTCCGCCGACCCCTGATGATCTGGTTGTACCATGTGTTAGTGTATATACCCTAGGGGCCATTATTGTATCATACTAGCTTGTATATTACTTAATGGAAGTTTGGAATATTCACAATTATATTAACAGTCTTGCTAAACATGGTAGTACGCTACTTGGTTTATATCTATCTTAATATGTGTATATGTTAGCATATCGAGAATACATATTGATAGAGCCCTTAGGATCTTGCTTGACTACCAGCGTTGTGATGGCAGTCACACTAGTGGGGGCTGGGGAGTCTACTAACACATCCTTTTTCAGGTCCCTAGTCGTAGGATTATCGAGACAGGGCATCGATACTCCAGAGTAGACTAGTGTGTACGCTTCTCATCCCAGCAGGGGAAATGGTCTGTCCCACAGCCATTAGTACGTTGTACTGGAGATAGTATACAGGTGCTTGTTGGGTTACGGGTACACCGGATAGGACTCACAGGGAACTGTTGGTTGGTATTATACCCGTCGTCAGTTAACAGTTCCCGGGTGACATGAGTACAGCATAGTCCGCAGACTTGACACTGCTGCTTCATCTCGAGTGTGTTCCCACTGTTCTTAGATTGCTACCCTACCACAGCTCAAAGGAGTCGTGCAAACAGGTAGCAGTTGGGTGCAGTCCCGAAGCACTTGGAGGCAGTGGCAGTTAGATAGGATTCGTCTCTCCCGGTATTGGGAGTTGATATCGCGCTGTGTTTGGAGAGCCATTATGCAAAGTCCCTGGCCAGGGCAAACGAGATTTACTGGTAGGATTTCCAGTAGCTTCTCAAGGTGTAATGGGCTTCACTCCGACACGACTTATACAGTTTTTAGGGGACTGACACTTGCCTCCCCCTAGGCCTGATATGCGATAGTCCAAGACGAACAGACCGGACTGTACGGAGATTGTCACATCAGGCTCAGTAGGAGTTCGGATGGGTTTCCTCATCGGCCTTCTTATCGACATCTACCTGGGGACCGTTACGTACAGCTAGTGCCACTTGCGGTCTGCGGTTAAACCCACTGCCAGCGTAGTGTCGAGTCGTTAGAGTCCCACACAGAGAGTTTCCCTGCTTCGGGCGAAATGATATAGAGGTCGTATAGTTTTACGACAGGGTTCGGACACATACGTGTTTTTACGCACGTACGATGTTCGGACGGTTTATACTAGCAGGCTTTGGTTTAAGCCAGATTCTAGTATTGGATTATTGGATCTATACAGTCTCAGTATTTCCGTGTTTTCACGGATAGGAGGGGCATTCTCGTAATTAGTCGAGAAGCTTCTAGAAGATTGATGAGTTGGAGGTTTAGGTGGAATTTGCATTAAATGGATTAATGACTCATGGTGTGATTCATCCAAATGAGTTAATGAAACATTTATTGCTTAATGACTCATGAAGTGATTCACACATAGTGAGTTAATGAAGCATGGTTGATATTATCATATGTTATTCATTTAATAATTATCATGCTTCATATATATTCACAAATGAGATATTATTCATATCATTCTCACTCTCACATTCTCTCTCCTCAAGCTCTCTCTCTCTCTCTTCAAAGAACTAACCCTAATCTCTCATGTGTTGAGATCCAAGGGTTAGCAAGACTTATAGATCCCTAATCCTCTTCTATATCCTCTAGGTTATCTTGATTAGCACTCATAGCAACCTAGTTATCTCAAGTGAGAGGTTAAAGTTTGGAGAAGTAGCTCTCGGGTGGATCTTCTATCACAACGAGGACGCAGACGAGGAGGTGGTCAACGAGAACAAGAAGGACTTGATTCATTAAGTATAATCATCTATCATAGTAGCTAATCATTTCTAGTTAGTTGTTAGTTAGGGTTTAGCAAAGATCCGTAAAGGTAGTCGATGTTAGTTTAAACAAAATGATTGTTTTACCTATTCCGCCTCCCCGCATCATGTGGGGTGTCTAACGTCGACTTACAGTGGTATTAGAGCCTCGCTAAAGCATAACTAACTTGTTAGCAAAGTCGTTAGAAATTCGATCGCAAAACGAACCCGAAAAAACATCATTTTAACCAAGTTTCTGCCGTTTTTAAAACGGAGTCTAAAAATTTTTCAGGGACCCTTAAAAATACAAGCAGGGAATTATAAGATTACTGGAGAAATTTGGGATCGTGACTCGGCCAAACCGCCGCGGAACCGCGGCCGATCCAAGCGATCCGCCGCGGATCTGCGGCCGAGTTGAAGCCGAGTCAGCCCAAATTTGCCCAGTAACTCTTCTGTGTGATGTTGTATTTTCTGAGATGTTTTGTTTCTGCTCAGGTTTCAGATGCACAGAGAATTATTTAGAGTAGAATCATTTGTGTTTGCTTGATCGAAATTCTAAGATATTTGGCTAACTTGATTATATCTGTGATGTGTTTAATGTGTTCGTAAATCTTCCCTAACTGCTAGTATGTCGGTTAGCAGGGGGTTGCACATTTCTGTAATGGTTTTTTCTGGTTTGTGAATGTGGACTTATTGGATTGTCGTGAATGGATAGCCGGGGATGTGAGACGAGTGTTTCTTTCATTCAAATGTAATTTATAAATTGTTGTAATATTCTTTTGCGGGGCACATCCGGGTTGAGGTTGTAGCCACCATTATATTATTTCATTTACTATTTTCTGCTCTTAGGATAGACCCAAGATGGGGTGCATAAACTACCGGGTACTTTGAAGTGTTTAGTGGCCTACTCACGTTGTTGAGAGAGACCGCTTCACTTCGGGTACTTGGCGGGTAGTTTGCCGTACCCGTAAGGGTCTAGGGTGGGGTTTTGGCTATTCATCGCGACTGTGTAATCCGTCTTTCTTTGTAGACTTAAAAGGAATGCAGATTCGTAGAAAATCCAATATGTTCATCTGTGATCTGGAATGCCTATTATTGCATCTGACGAATGTACAATATCTATATATGATATCTATTAGGCGTCACTTATGTTTTACACCCGCCCTAGCCCAGCCCCCGCTCTGTCGTTAGTTAAGTAACCTAACGGGTGAATGACGGGACCCAGTGGCGAATGCGGATGGCATAAGAGGACGTTTTATTTTCGTTGTTTTCTGCAATGATAGGTTAAGTGATGGGACGCATTATATTAATGCAAAGAAAGTAAACTAAAGTTGAATCGTTGGAACAGTTTAAAAGAAACCACTTGGTTATTTTAAAACAGAAGATATTTTTTTTAATTGCGAAGCTTAAGCCACTCCTTTTAAAAGCTATCAGGTTCCTTCGATCATATCAAGTTCACTACGTTCACGGTTTCGCCAAAACCATTCGTAGCCCTCCGTTATTTCATTTGGGTATTCAGTAGTATTCAAGCTATGTATTTTGACCAACACCAAGGCATAGTGTTTGGTAGCTGCTGGGTATTCATTTGTTGCATAGATAGATGAGTTGGTTTGGGACAGCCATACTATCATTTGGCCAACGTCAGGGGTATGTACGGATGGGTTCAAATTAACAAGATAATGATGGGTAGAACTTGACATGTGACTTATGACATTTTGACCAACGCCAAGGTCATAAGAGCATGGGGTAGAAATTTATATCGGGAATTTCTAAAGAAACTGAAATTTGCAAAGAGTTGCATACCATTTGGAGTGTGATAATTTTGGTAGAATTCCTTCAGCTTTATCACACGATGATATTTGGATCCCGATCCTACTGTGAGTATCCGCTACTCATCAGGAGATTCGTCACTTAACGATCAATGCTATAAACCAAGTAGGTGTCGAGAAAGGTGTCAGCGGGGCTACGCCCCCCCCCGAGAAAAGAGGTTATTTAATTAAGGAACTTCGCGAAAACGTCGTAAAACCTCCCTCGAAGTACCGACACCGGCCTGGCTGAACAGTTAAGCAAGTATTGTACGGTGAGAATAGTCCTGACTAGTTCTTCCTTTTTGGTTTGAAGAGGGATTCGAGAAACAGTGGGAGCCATCCTGTTTAGATAACTAAAAACCACTCTAAACTTGCAAGAGCATCATGCTAAAGTGTTCCCTCTCTCTCTTTGCAGCGACCCAGAACATGACAGGCCTTAAGTTACTATAAGATAAAAATATTTTGACAGGGCCAAACTATAAAGATTGGTTCCGGAATGTTAAGATGGAAATTACTTATGACAAATTGGGATATGTCCTTACCACTAAGGCACCTGTTGTCCCTGGTCCAGAATCCAGTGTCGCGGATAAGGAAATCCACAAGACCTGGGAGATTGATTGCGCGAAGGCCAAATGCATCGTGCTTGCCTCTATGAATAATGAACATCAGAGGAGGCACGAGAATATGGATCTTGAATCCATATTTCTCCACACAAAGGATCTGTATGGAGAGCAATCTCGTATAGCTAGATACGAGACCTCGAAGAACTTGTTTCAGTCGAGGCTGGCCGTCGGGTCATCTGTAGGAGAACATGTCCTTAAGATGATTGGCTATATAGAAAAGCTCGCGGAACTCGGGACAACATTAGAGAACGAGCTATATACAGACTTGGTTCTTCAGTCCCTTCCTTACACCTACGCCCAGTTTATTCTGAATTTCAACATTCAAGGAAAAGAAGTTGAACTTCCAGAACTCCTTAACATGTTGAGGAGTGCAGAGGGCACCTTGTAGAAAGCAAAGGAAACACCCACTATGTTTGTTCGCGGTGCTTCCTCTTCCGGGTCCAAGGCTAGGGCCAAAGGAAGGAAGAAGAAGGCTGCTACCAAACCAAGAGGTGGTGTTGGTAAGGTGGGAGTTAAGGGAAAGACAAAAGTTACGGTGCCAGTAGTGGCAAAGGACGAGTGCTTCCACTGTCGTAGGAAAGGCCATTGGAAGAAAGATTGCAAAGCTTGGATTGCCAAGAACCAGGACCCGAAGTAAGCTGTGGTTTCGACTTCAGGTGTGTTTGTAATTGAAAATTATCTGTCAATCAACTCTACTTCCTGGGTATTGGATACCGGATCAGGATCTCATATATGCAATTCATTGCAGGCAATGAGAAACTGTAGAGTGCTGAAGGTTGGTGATATGACCCTCCAGGTTGCTAACGGAGCTAGCGTAGGTGCTGTGTCCGTAGGGGATTATCACCTAAGATTGATGAGTGGACATATTTTGGTTTTGCGCAACTGTTTTTGTGTACCTAGTTTAACGTATAATATCATATCAGTATCGTTGTTATCAAAAGAAGGTTATGATTTCACGTTTGTAAGCGATGTTGTTAACATCCACCTTAATCATGGTTTGATTAGGTCCGATACACTAGATAACGGTATATACGTATTAAACCAATTACAGATTTTCAATGTCCAGAACACACTAAAAAGAAAGTATCCAGATATAAATCAGGCTTTCTTATGGCATTGTAGACTGGGTCACATCAATGACACAAGGTTAACTAAGTTACATAGAGAAGGATATTTGGATCCGTTCGAATATCAATCTTATGCAACTTGTCAATCATGTTTCAAAGGAAAGATGACAAAGACTCCATTCACTGGACATGGAGTAAGAGCGAGCGAGCTCTTAGAACTCATACACAGCGATGTATGTGGTCCAATGTCTACACATGCAAGAGATGGTTTTTCATATTTCATTACTTTTACGGACGATTACTCTAGGTATGGATTCATTTTCTTAATGAAACATAAATCCGAGGCCTTTGAGAAATTCCAAGAATATAAGAATGAAGTAGAAAACCAAACCAGCAAAAGTATCAAAACACTGAGATCTGATCGAGGTGGTGAATACTTAAGTGCCGAGTTCCTAGGTTACCTAAAAGAGAAAGGAATTCTCTCTCAGCTTACTCCTCTATACACTCCACAGCATAATGGTGTATCGGAAATACGGAACCGAACCCTATTAGATATGGTACGTTCCATGATGAGTAATGCTGAGTTACCGCGATCTTTCTGGGGTTATGCGCTAGAATCAGCAACATATCTTTTGAACAGGGCTCCTACCAAAACTGTGCCTACCACGCCATATCAGATGTGGAGTGGGAAGAAACCCTATCTTCAGTATCTGAAGATATGGGGATGTCCAGCTTTTGTTAAAAAGCAACATGCGGACAAACTCGAGGCACGATCAGTACAGTGTAAGTTTGTGGGATATCCAAAGAACTCCAAGGGGTATTTCTTCTATTACGTAGAGGAACAAAAGGTTTTTGTTTCTCGTAATGCCCATTTTCTAGAACAGCAGTTTTTAGAAAAGGAAACACGTGGGAGCGCTATAGAACTGGAAGAAATTCCAGAACCACAAACTACTACTGAAAGTTTGGTAGAACCAGTAGTTCAAGAAGAACAGGACATTCCCGCACCCCTCCGCAGGAGTAGTAAGCCATCTCATCCGCCTGAGAGATACTACGGTTTTCTCATAGATGGGGATAGAGAGGATTCCGTCATTGATAATAATGAACCTACTAGCTTCCAGCAGGCCATCCAGAGCGGCGACTCGGTAAGATGGCTGGATGCAATGCGGACCGAGATGGAGTCCATGTACACCAACAAAATATGGACTTTGGACTTTGCTCCAGATGGGGTAAAACCCATAGGATGAAAATGGATCTTCAAGAAAAAGATTGGTGTAGATGGACAGGTGGAAACCTATAAGGCTAGACTTATTGCAAAGGGTTTTCGTCAAAGACCTGGTTTGGACTATGACGAAACTTTTTCTCCAGTGGCTATGCTCAAATCCATTCAGATCCTTCTTGCCATTGCCGCCTTCCATGATTATGAGATCTGGCAGATGGACGTAAAGACGACTTTTCTAAATGGTAATTTAGAAGAGTGCGTCTATATAGATCAGCCAGAAGGTTTCAATCAGAGTGGGAGCAGCGGGAAAGTGTGCAAGTTGCTTAAGTCCATTTATGGACTAATGCAGGCATCGCGGAGTTGGAACATCTATTTTGATGAAATGGTCAAAGAATATGACTTTATCAAAAATCCAAATTAACCATGTATATATAGTAAAATTGTAGCACGAACTGTCGTATTCCTCGTCTTGTACGTGGATGACATTCTATTGATAGGAAATGACATTCCTATGCTACAATCTGTCAAAGGATTCTTGTCACACAGGTTCTCCATGAAAGACCTAGGTGATGCCTCTTACATTCTGGGGATCCAGATCTATCGTGATAGATCTAAGAGGACGTTGGGACTTTCGCAGTCCAGGTATATCAACACTATAATGAAAAGATTCAGTATGGAAGATTCTAAGCTCGGTAATTTACCAGCTTGTCACGGAATCACCCTATCCAAAGAGATGTCTCCCAAGACTGATTTGGAAAGGGATCGCATGTCAGTTATACCCTACGCTTCTGCGGTAGGCTCTATAATGTATGCGATGTTGTGCACCAGACCAGATGTAGCTTCACTGAGCGTGGTAAGCAGGTATCAGTCAGACCCAGGGGAGAAGCACTGGATAGCAGTAAAGAACATTCTCAAGTACCTGAGAAGGACTAAGGATATGTTCTTGGTTTACGGCGGAAAAGACCTCCAGATCGAGGCTTTTGCCGACTCCAGCTTCCAGAGTGACAAGGATGACTCCAAGTCCATGTCAGGTTAACCTCAATGGAGGGGCGGTGTGCTGGAAGAGTTCCAAGCAGGACACCGTTGCTGACTCGACGACGGAAGCGGAGTATATCGCTGCTTGTGATGCCGCAAAAGAAGCAGTCTGGATGAAGAAGTTCCTAACAGAACTTCAGGTGGTTCCTACCATTGCTGATCCAATACCGCTGTATTATGACAACAACGGAGCTATAGCTTTAGCGAAGGAACCCAGGTCCCATCAGAAGTCCAGACACATCTTGAGGCGGTATCACCTGATCAGGGAGATCATAGATCGCCAGGAGATCGAGGTCCGAAGAGTTCCTACAGAAGAGAACACTGCAGATCCATTCACTAAGGCCTTACCTCAGATTCAGTTCAAGAGGCTACTCGAGATGATAGGTCTTCGATACGCCAGTACATGGCCCTAGTGCAAGTGGGAGATTGTTAGTGTATATTCCCTAGGGGCCATTATTGTATCATACTAGCTTGTATATTACTTAATGGAAGCTTGGGATATTCACAGTTATATAAACAGTCTTGCTAAACATGGTAGTACGCTACTTGGTTTATATCTATCTTAATATGTGTATATGTTAGCATATCGAGAATACATATTGATAGAGCCCTTAGGATCTTGCTTGACTACCAGCGTTGTGATGGCAGTCACACTAGTGGGGGCTGGATAGTCTACAAGCACATCTTTTTTCAAGTCCCTAGTCGTAGGATTATCGAGACAGGGCATCGATACTCCGGAGTAGACTAGTGTGTACGCTTCTCATCCCAGCAGGGGAAATGGTCTGTCCCACAACCATTAGTACGTTGTACTGGAGATAGTATACAGGTGCTCGTTGGGTTACGGGTACACCAGACAGGACTCGAAGGGAACTGTTGGTTGGTATTATACCCGTCATCAGTTAACAGTTCCCAGGTGACATGAGTACAGTATAGTCCGCAGACTTGACACTGCTGCTTCGTCTCGAGTGTGTTTCCACTATTCTTAGATTGCTACCCTACCACGGCTCAAAGGAGTCGTGCAAACAGGTAGCAGTTGGGTGCAGTCCCGAAGCACTTAGAGGCAGTGGTGGCGGTTAGATAGGATTTGTCTCTCCCGGTATTGGGAGTTGATATCGCGCTGTGTTTGGAGAGCCATTACGAAAAGTCCCTGGCCAGGGCAAACGAGATTTACTGGTAGGATTTCCAGTAGCTTCTCAAGGTGTAATGGGCTTCACTCCGACATGACTTATACAGCTTTTAGGGGACTGACACTTGCCGCCTCCCTAGGCCTGATATGCGATAGTCCAAGACGAACAGACCGGACTGTACAGAGATTGTCACATCAGGCTCAGTAGGAGTTCGGATGGGTTTCCTCATCGGCCTTCTTATCGACATCTACCTGGGGACCGTTACGTACAGCTAGTGCCACTTGCGGTCTGTGGTTAAACCCACTGCCAGCGTAGTGTCGAGTCTTTAGAGTCCCACACAGAGAGTTTCCCTGCTTCGGGCGAAATGATATAGAGGTCGTATGGTTTTACGACAGGGTTCGGACACATACGTGTTTTTACGCACGTACGATGTTCGGACAGTTTATACTAGCAGGCTTTGGTTTAAACCAGATTCTAGTATTGGATTATTGGATCTATACAGTCTCAGTATTTCCGTGTTTTCACGGATGGGAGGGGCATTCTCGTAATTAGTCAAGAAGCTTCTAGAAGATTGATGAGTTAGAGGCTTAGGTGGAATTTGCATTAAATGGATTAATGACTCATGGTGTGATTCATCCAAATGAGTTAATGAAGCATTTATGGCTTAATGACTCATGAGGTGATTCACACATAGTGAGTTAATGAAGCATGGTTGATATTATCATATGTTATTCATTTAATAATTATCATGCTTCATATATATTCACAAATGAGATATTATTCATATCATTCTCACTCTCACCTTCTCTCTCCTCAAGCTCTCTCTCTTCAAAGAACTAACCCTAACCTCTCATGTGTTGAGATCCAAGGGTTAGCAAGAATAATATATCCCTAATTCTCTTCTATATCCTCTAGGTTACCTTGATTAGCACTCATAGCAACCTAGTTACCTCAAGTGAGAGGTTAAAGTTTGGAGAAGTAGCTCTTGGGTGGATCTTCTATCACAACGAAGAGGCCGACGAGGAGGTGGTCAACGAGAACAAGAAGGACTTGATTCATTAGGTATAATCATCTATCATAGTAGCTAATCACTTCTAGTTAGTTGTTAGTTAGGGTTTAGCAAAGATCCGTAAAGTTAGTCGATGTTAGTTTAAACAAAATGATTGTTTTACCTATTCCGCCTCCCCGCATCATGTGGGATGTCTAACGTCGACTTACACCATGTTCCCCATAAATGAAGATTCTTTTGCTCCGGGTCGTGAGCTTTAATCAACGTGAAGACTTCCCTATCCACAGGCACTTCAGGGAATCCGCTTTCCGAATGGACAAAGGGGAAAGAAGTGTCGAAAGATATAGTACCTGCGCTAAAAAGAGCAAAAGTTAGCCGTCAATGTTACAGCTCAAGTTTTGGTATTTGGTACTTTAAATTTGTACTGCACTGCAATGCAGCGGAAGGGGACCCACAAAATCTAGATGACGGCTCATTATTTATGAGACAGTCTCATCATTGATGAGACAGTCATTCATTAAATAAGAAATCCTAAAAGGATTCTCATTTAATGAGAGGCCCCTCGGGCCAAGGAGTTAATCTCCCTTGAGAGCAGTGCTCTACAGCAGATATGACATCTGTCATAATTAATGATGAAAGAAATAAAATTCCAATGCTCTGCGAAGAGGATGGAATAATCCATCAAAAACCGTAAAAGCAAAGCTTTTTATAGAAATTATAAACTTCAGGATCTTTAAGATCTGTAAAGCGAACTCTAAGAGTTCTTCGTTAATAAGTTAAAAGAACTCTAAAAAGGATTTCTTTTTCTGATCCATGATCTAGAAAGAGCAAAACTCTGATTTTTAATTAACGGGTTGAGAAACCCTAAAAATCTTTAAGATCTGTGATCTAAGTAGAGCAAAGCTTTGTTAATGGGTTCAAATCTCACCAAAAAATTTGACAGAGTCTTAACTCTAAAGGAGTTTTCTGAGGCAGAAAGCGTGGCTCTGAAAGAGAATTAATTCTCAGAAAAACAAGAAAGAAGATGAACAAATAGTCGTTTCAAGGGCCAAAGGTCCTATTTATAGGCAGGGGAAGTCGATCCGACTTCCAAGAACAATCTAACGGTGGAAAAGCTGACACCGTTGCACTCACGTGTGAGCCACGTGAGCACGACGGTGGGGGGGAATTTGTTTTCCCCAATCAGAGCAAAGCTCTGTTCAAATTTTGAAATTTGAAATGAAGCAGCGCTTCATAAAAGCGCTCGCGCCAAGAGCGCCAGCGCTAAGAGTCAAAGACTCTGAGGCAGCGCTCACGTGCAAAGCACGAGAGTGCTCGCGCTAAGAGCGACAGCGCTGAGAGTCAAAAAATCTGAGGCAGCGCTCACGTGTAAAGCACGAGAGCGCCGGCGCCAAGAGCGCCGGCGCCAAGTGCGCCGGCGCTAAGAGTCAAAGACTCTGAGGCAGCGCTCAGCGCCAAGTGCGCCAGTGCTAAGAGTGAAGGCTCTGAAATAGCGCTCACGTGCAAGGCACGAGAGCGCCAAGCGCTAGAACTAAATGTTCTCCACCGTTGGATCAAAGATCCAACGGAGATAATAAATCATCAACTTACCAGAATAAAATTCTGTTAAGGAAATACTCCTCAGAATCTTTCCAAACAAGAAAGATTCTGCTCTGTAAATCAGAGCACCGTTGGATCAAAGATCCAATGGTGATTAAAAATCACCAAGATATAGAGTAATCTCTGTATGGGAAAGTTATTTCCCAATCTTGTTAATAACAAGAAAGATGTCTTCCGTAAAACAGAAGCCCTAGGATCAAAAATCCAATGGTGGGGAAACATCCCCAAATCAATCAGAAAAATATTGTCTTAACATATCAGCATCCTCTATATAAAGGCCCCAAAACTTCAAGTCTTACACAGAGGAACCCCCCACAAACTTTAAGAAATTTCAAAGAGATGAGCAAGCTCTCGGAAGAAGAATTTCTTCAAGGTAAATAAAACAGAGAGATCAAAGTATCTCATCAAAGAAGAAGAACTTA
The DNA here is from genome assembly GCA_030015575.1 of Agapanthus africanus. NCBI lineage: Eukaryota > Viridiplantae > Streptophyta > Magnoliopsida > Asparagales > Amaryllidaceae > Agapanthus > Agapanthus africanus. The sequence continues at coordinate 353,312,945 of JASDDO010000019.1, forward strand.
GTTCTTTTTCTAGATCATAGATCTATAAGACAGAGGTCTTTCACAAAAATAGATCATATCATCTCATCATAAAAATAGAGGGAGAAGAACTTAGTTCTCTTTAGATCACAGATCTATAAGATAAAGACAAAGTCTTTCACAAAAAACATAAGAGATTGTAACATCTCCTCTTAAAATAAGAACCTTGTTCTTAGAGCCACGAGACAAAGTCTCTTATAAACGAGAACTTAATTCTCAGAGCACAAAATTGATCAAGAGTGCTCTGCACTCATTGGCTGACGCTCAGCGCCAAGCGTGCCACGTGCTCCTCACGTGGGCGCTACTTAATAAAAAGCGCTCTACACTCATTGGCTGACGCTCAGCGCCAAGCACGCCATGTGCTCCTCACGTGTGCGCTAGTTAATAAAGAGCGCTCTGCACTTATTGGCTGGCGCTCAGCGCCAAGCACGCCACGTGCTCCTCACGTGTGCGCTATCTCACAGGAAACGCTTTAGCGCTCTAAGTCTGGCGCTCAGCGCCAAGCGCGCCACGTGCTCCTCACATGGGCGCTGAGGGAACATAAACTGTTCTTTAAATAAAGCTCCAGAGCCATAATGAGTGCTCAACACTCAATAAAAGACAAAAAAGGTTGTCAGAACCCAAACCAATGCTCAGCATTGTTAAATAAAAAAGGACTGAGCCTAATTAAATGTTCAACATTTTAACTGAGTGGACCGAGCCCAAGTTGGCCATAGACCCCTAATTCATATTAATTGAACCCATATGCTCATAAATACTTTTAACTGATCTTAGTCCCAAACTTGACTACAGATCTCCCAACCAACATTGGTTCAAGGGTACATCTCTTCATTCCTCTGACATGTGTCGTTGTAATTCTTCAACGCCTTCTGAGAGGTGGCAGGTCCCGATAACCAGACATTCCATGGACTATGATGTCCTTAAACTTTACAGACTGTGGGGTCCTTAAACTCATGGACTATGATGTTCTTAAACTTTACGGACTGTGGGGTCCTTAAACTCATGGACTATGATGTCCTTAAACTTTATGGACTGTGAGGTCCTTAAACTCATAGACTATGATGTCTTTAAACTTTACAGACTATGATGTCTTTAAACTGTCATGGACTATGATGTCCTTAAACCCAATAGACCGCAATGTCCCTAAACTAAGACGATAGAGCCCAAATACTCTTTCGTTGGATCTAAACGACCCCAAAACCCTCGTTGAGTAGATCTTTGTCTAAAATTAGACTAACGTATCCTTAACAAACGTTTAAGTTGATCTTAATCTCAACGAGATTAACGATCCTTAAACCCAAATCAAACCCAAATCTAAGAAAATACGGATTTGGACTAATCCATGCCCAACGGGCGACAACATAAATTAGTCTCCATATACAATCCACGGGCAACCAAAAACAAAACAAACACACACGACACGAAATGACCATCTGGAGAAGGAGAGTGGTTACCGCGATGCGGTAGCGTAATTAACTGCAGGGGCTTATGCCTGCAGGGAAGAGTGTCCCCACAATCAAAAACCCCTCAATGAGGGGGAATCTGACGAAGTCTGCTACATCGGCCGCATGCGTTTAAAGCTTCGATACATGGTGTCATAAATCAACTTGGTATTTTCGGAGAGGTGGAAGGATAAAACCAAATAGTATCTGCCCCCAAAATTCAGACCGGATGTCCCAACGTCCCGGTCGTGTCTTTCGGCGGAGAACACCCGTCCTTAGAAGAAAGGCTGGGACGTGCATACTCGTTTCCTCGTGATAAAACAAGGAGATTGTTTGAGCTGGCGAAGCGAAATAATCTCATCACATTGCCAGACCCACGGCGACCCGCACAACCCGGCGACGTCAACAATCCCAATTACTGCTTCTATCATAGGATAGTGAGCTACCCAATTGAAAAATTGCTATATCTTCAAAAATTGGGTCGAAGACCAGTACCAACAGAGAAAGTTCGTACTATCTGATAGCTGGAGGGTAGATCCACCTCAAAAGCGTCCTAAAAGCACGCTCCGAAAAAGGTGGACATGTAGGGGCATCATGCTCACTCGTGGAAGAATCTCTATGGGAAGTAGTTCTTTCAACGAAAACTAAAAGAATGCTGAAAGATCTACATGCATGTCCGACAATCAAGTAAAAGAGCCCGCTTGAACCCGAAATTATCGATTGACAGCTAAAATCTCGTCCCGCACCGAAAGCCGTTGATAAGGGGAAAAGCTTCCAAGTCAAGCTTTCAAAGTCTTCTAAGAAAAAGAAGAAGACTAAGAAACCTGTGCAGCCTGCCAAATATGACGACAAGAGCATAGAATTCTAAAAATACATAGATGCACTGGAAGAATATGACTAGAAGGCGCGAACTTTGGTCACGCTCGAAGAATTTCTCAAGCATATTCTTGAGGACGGAGATAGTGACAATAATGAGGAAAATAACTTATTAGAAGAAGCGGAAGACTATGTAGCAAGTTGCCACATGGTCTTTCATTCATCGTTATATGATGAAGAAGCTCCGACAGCGTCAGAAAGCAACGTGAAAGAACTGGGGGCAAAATCGGCGCTAAAATCCCCGAGGCCGTCAGAAGAAGACCCGATTGAGAGGCTGCTCAACGAAGCCTTTCAAAAGAGCAAACATGACCGAGAACGTGAAATGGCCTTATACGAAAAGGCCAAGAGACAGCGTCTAAACAAAGAAGTTGCGACGAGGACGGGTCATGAAGTTCTCTGGACAAATCAAAGCACGCCTGCGACAAATAAGAGCGGACTAAAGCTGAAAAGCGGTTCGCCAAAGCCCTGTCTATAGGGACGAAACCGCCATCGCTCCTAATGTACACTCTTGAGATCCCATACTTCGATGGAGGAGAATCACATCTAAAATACTACCTATATCATCAAAGAGTTGCCCACCCTATCGAGGAATGCAGTGCCTTCAAGAAATGCTGGCAAGAATATATTGCCCATCGAAAACACTTCAAGAAAGAGAAGCGTGAAGCTCGCGCTCGCCGATATGAAAGTGGTGAGACGAAAACGCATAAAGAAATAAGTGGCAACTGCCACATGGTTGGTACCAGTTCGGAAGGGGAAAACCTTAAATTCTCACCTTCGAGAGCGATTCCGAGGATGATGAAACTCCCCTCTTTTCGAAAAATCCCCCTTGGAGAAACAAGAAGAGGGGAAGGATTACGAGAACATTCAGCTACGTAACCGTATGCTGCCTGAGAAGAATCTCGGACCTGTAAACAAAAGCTCGAACAAAAAAGACAAAGGGAAAGGGAAGATGCCAGAGGAAATCGCCCTTGATAAAGAAGCAGTCAAAGAACTCGCCGCAAAGGGCCCGTCTAAGAAAAATAAGATGGATTACAATGTCCTTGCACATTTAAGGAAAATACCCTTACAACTGAACATACTGAACGCTCTCCTCCTGTCTTGAGATCGCTATTGACATGGGAATATTGCGCTAGCCCTCTCCTTGACGAAACCCAGAGCTAATAATGAAACAGAATATGAAGCTTTGATAGCCGATCTTGAGATCGCTATCGACATGGGAATCAAGAATCTTCTCATATATGGAGTCTCCCAGCTGATCGTTAGTCAAATAAACAGTGATTATCAAATATGCAAGCCAGAGCTGATAAAGTATGGAGAAAGAGTGCAGTAGATGCTGACACAAATCCCCTCCTAAACCCTGGAAAGTATACCGCGAGCCAAAAACAGTAAAGCGGAAGCGTTAGCCTACTTGGATAAAGAATTGGCCGACGAAGACCTCGATGATATAAGGATCATTGTTCAAAGTCGCAGGATCCTTGCGCCAGCAGATACATTTTCGAAAGACCTGTTAGAGTCACCCAAAAAAAAAAGAAACGACCGAACAAGTAGTCCTTCAAATAGAGGACGAAGAAGAGGTCAAGGACTGGATGGAAGTCTTTATAGACTACTTTAAGTTCCAACGAACGCCTGAAGATGCATCGTCTAGATATCAGCTCATGAAACGAGGTTTGTCATTCGCCTTCGTCAATAATACTCTATATAAGAGATCATTCGACTTTCTATGGCTAAGATGCCTAGGGCTAGAGGAAGTAAAGAAAGTCGTCCAAGAATTACATGACGGACTTTACGGCTCTCATCAGGCGGGTCCAAAGATGAAACTGAAGATAAAAAAGATGGGTTACTATTGGCCCACAATGATTCAGGACTGCCTCGAATAAGCGAAGCAGTATCACTCGTGCCAAATTCACGGGGACTTCATACATCGGCATCCAAATCCGCTGCACCCGACAGTGGCTAGTTGGTCGTTCAAGATGTGGGGAACAGATATAATCGGCCCCATCGAACCAACATCATCCAAACGACATCGGTTTATATTGGCAACAATAGACTACTTCTCTAAGTGAGCAGAAGCAATGCCGATAAGAGAGGTGAAGACGGAGAATATCCTCCACTTCTTCAAAACCCATGTCATATATCGGTTCGGAACTCCGCGACGAATTATCTCGGATAATGGACCATCTTATAGAAGCCATAAAATAAGCCGCTTCGCACAGCAGCACAAGATAAACCGGAGATACTCCTCAGTCTATAATCTTCGGGCCAATGGTCTAGCTGAAGCCTTCAACAAGACCTTGACTAAGATTATAAAAAAGACGGTGTCCAGAAACAAAAAATACTAGCACGAAAGGATGCATGAACCTCTTTGGGCATAACGAACAACGTTCAAGGCGGTCACAAATGCAACACTATATGCATTGGTGTTTGATGCTGAATCGGTGCTCCCATTGGAGATAGAACTCCCCTCTTTACGAGTAGTAGTTCAATACAAGCCGACAGATGAAGAAAATGCTCATCTTAGGCTCAAGGAGCTCGATGCCCTCGACGAAACCCGCCTAATAGCACAGCAAAATCTGAAGGCTTTTAAGGCAAGGATGACGCGGTCATATGAAAGACTGATTAGGCTGAGAACATTCCGCCAAGACGAACTCGTGCTGGTTGTCAAAAGACCGATGATTCCCAATTGTGCAAAGTGGGGAAAGTTCGAGCCAAACTATGAAGGCCCGTACATTATAGATAAGGTCTACCAAGATGGAGCTTATCTGCTCATGGACATGCATGGCGAAAGGCCATTCTGGCCGATAAACGGTCGATTCCTCAAAAAGTACTACGCCTGAAGAGTCATAACTTAGGTCAATGGTAGATGACGACGCTTGTGTCCACTCGCTATTTTCCTAAGTCAAAACTCTGAAAGCAGTCCTTAAACTAATACTTGCTCCAAAACACGGCGGTATTCGACCGAAACGTTCTTAAACTAAAACTTTGTCCCAAACATGGGAACATTGGACCGAAACGTCCTTAAATTAAAACTTTGTCCCAAACATAGAAACATTAGACCGAAACGTCCCTAAACTAAAAACGGATCGAAAAGTCCCTAAACTAGCATGTTTAGCCTTATGGTAGATCTCTATATTGATCACTATATACAATCCACGGGCATAAACAATTCGTACCTCTCCCAGGTCTACTTGATGCAGTCCTTCGAAAAAGATCGGAGCCTACAGCTAATGGTGCGTTATCTTACGGACCGTCTAAAAAACGGTATGTCCATAAACGGAATGGGCACGGATGAGAACCCGAAAGAGCGCCATGAGTAAAAAAACAGCAGGGCTACCGGCGAGTTTATGAAAACCCGAAATGATGCGAGCTCTTAAAAAAATGCATTTGGAAAGTCCTTACGACTTTGTAAGGAGAAAACACCTGCGTGAGATCCTTACGACTCAGAAAGGAGCAACGCACTTAGGAATCCGTATGACTCCTAATCAAAAAATGCACTTACAATATCCTCATGACCCGTAAGGAGAATATACCCTCTATAAAACCCTCACAGTTTATAGAATTCAAAAGCCTTAAGTTACAGGGATTTAAACCTGTTCTTAAGCCACCAAAACCCCACAAATTTATGTCCTACAGGCGGTCCAATATTGACCCTTGTTTACAATCAACGGGCGTAAATAAATATATTCCCAATCAAGTCCCACCAATAGCGAGAAATATCCTCATATGGTGAACAACCACATGTAAGTCCTCTCGACTTATAAGGAGAAAATACTCTTGTAAAATCCTTACGATTTACAAGAGAAAACACACTTAGGAATCCCCACTATTCCTAAGGAGAAAACAAAACTATGAGATCCTCACGACTCATAGGGAGAAATACCTTTATGAGACTCTTACGACTCGTAAAATCAAAAGCCTTGGTCGACATGATCCTAACCCTGTTTGCTAAGCCTTTTTTGTTCAAATCAACAAAAGCAAATGATGATTCACTCCTGGAAACATTCCAGTTGTAGCGATATTGATGCCAAAATTGGTATCGGATTCTAAATGCTCAATTCGCAATAAAAAGTAGCGAGTAAAAAACGAAAAATGACATAACCGAAATGATTGGGCACCGCGAAAAATAGCCGAAATGATTGGGTAATTGCGACTTTCGCGATATGAAAATATGAAAAGATAGAGAATCATAAAAATAAATTAAATAAATAAATAATAAAATAAAAATTTTCTACCATGTAAGTAGGTCCATACCGACTCTTGTATACAATTTATGGGCACAAATGAAAGAAAGGGAACCATATGTTCCCACCATATTTCGTCAAAAGAAGTTCCAAATCTCGATGGCAACATTTACAGCCTAGAGATCATCTCGACATTCTTCCTCATTCCAGTAGGGTGCAGACGCAACGGCCAAATAAAAGGGGAGCGACGGCATATTCCTAACTCCAGATCTTGATGGAAATATCTACAGCCTAGAGATCATCTCGACGTTCTTCCTCATTCCAGCAGGGTGTGGACGCAAGGACTAAATAAAAGTGGAGTGATGGCAAAATCCTAGCTCCAGACCTCGAATGTGATACATACAACATAAAGATCACACAGATGTCTACCTTATTTCAGTAAAGAATCGGTACGACACAAAAACAAAATAAACGAAGTGGCGGCATATTCCTAACTTCGGGTCTTGACGGCAAGCCTAGAGACTATTGGAGATCATCCCACCCTAGAAGCGTGCGGTTATAGCTCATCGGGGCTTCAAATAAAGCAAAATCTCAAGTAAAAAGCGCCACAGAAAATACTTAACGCTTGATCTTTTGACGATAATACAGATATTCCAACCTAAGAAGATTACTTGAAAACGTCTTGTCCAGCCTCAGGAGGGATTAGAGACACGACACGACAGACGCGGGGCTACTCGAGCATTAACTTAAGCGACTGCATATCGAGAAATATATCAGCCAACACGATGGTATGATGGACTTAAACCTAGTATCGCAAATCTAACGGACCCCTGTCATAAAAGAGTGGGGGTTATCTACATCCAACGTTAGGGCGAGTTTGCCTGTAAACCTAAGAGAGGTGAACTAAAAACACTCCGAAATGAGCAAATAAACTAGAAACTCCGAAATGAGCGAATAAACTAGAAACTCCGAAATGAGTGAATAAACTAGAAACTCCGAAATGAGCAAATAAACTAGTTCCTGCTGTTGGGGTCAAAAATTACACCCCGGTTGACCAAGTCAAAGTCAAAGTCAACCCCAAGTAAGCGGGTCCAAGCCCAGGTCAAGTGGGCCCATGCCCATGTCGAGCCCCAAGGCCGGCCTCTCCCATGCCAAAACGAAAATCATGTAATAAATAATTTTGATATAATTTTTATGAATAAATATAAGAAAAATGGGCATAAAGCCAAATTTTTGTAAAGCCCATGGCTCATGTGCAAAAGAAATGAGCACATGAGGTATAGGATGGGCAAAATACCATTTTGTAAAGCCTAAGGGGCTATATGTAAATTTGTAAGCCTATATAAGGTAACATGATGATGAAATGAAAAGAGAGAATTCATTCCCCTCAAAATCTAGGGTTTCTGTGTCTCCTTCTCCTTCCTCAAGATTCTAAACCTTCTTCCTCTTTTTTGAATTAAATCAAGAATTTAACTCTTCTTTTTCCAAAAAGAAACAGTTTTAAACCATAAAACCCTTGAAGGGGAACTCGAATCTTCCATCAAATCTCCAAAAGAGGAGATTTTTAAATCTCCCCCCTTTCTCCAAGATCCAGCTAACAGAGAGGAGGAAGAAGGAGATCCATCTCCAAAAATTCCACTTTGGGAAGATCTAAAGCTCAAGAAAAGATCTGGGGCTCAAGGGAGAAGAAAATTCATCCTTTCCGAAAATCTCTTAGAAATTTAACTCCGAACAAGAATCCCTTCTTTAGGAGTTTAACTCCAAACCAATTTTTGAGGAGTTCAACTCCAAGATCTAAGTTCTAAAAAGAGTTTAAGCTCAAAATCCTGATCTTTTAGGAGTTTAACTCCATAGAAGATCCTTTTTTAGGAGTTTAACTCTAAAAGTCCTTCGAAATTTAACTCCTAATCCTGGGGCTAAGCCCCCCTTTTCCTGCAGGAGCCCAGCGCCCACATGCCGGGCACGTGAGGCACTGGCGCCAAGCGCCCACGTACCAAGCGTGAGGCGCTGGCGCCCAGCGCCCACGTGCCGGGCGCGTGAGGCGCTGGCGCCCACGCGTCCTTAGGACACTATTCACCACCTTTTATATGCACTCCACACTCAAAGCACATCCCCCGTTAGAAAAAAATTCCTTCGCTCCAAAAGCGAGGCCCCCGATATACCCAAGACCCCTCAAAACACAACACACGCACACTGCACATTGACATGACCAGTTTGACCCGTCAATCGGAGGCTCCTTCGCTCCAAAGGGGAGGGGTAATTAACGGCAGCTTAGTCCGCGGCTGCCAGAAATTCGGGTCCCCACAATCAATAAACCCCAGCCTACTCTAGACAGGGGGAATCTGTAGCACGCTTGACAAGCAATGCGTATTCCCATCTCAATGGGGTGACCGAAAACACCCTACACCTGCCAGATCAAGACAATCAAGAAATAAATACGCAAATTTTAAAATAAATTATCTTTTATTCACAAATCAAATGTTTAAAAGATACAATCTACAAAAAAAAGGGATACAATGAAAACTGTTAAGAAGGTGGGGTTTTCAGCAAAACGGCGACCCGCTCATTCTCTTGTCGGAGCTCATTTTCGTGCTCCGCCAGTGCAGCCAGTAGCATTTCGGTTTGAGCTTGTTGATGCATGCACGCATTAAGTTTCTCAGAAAGCTCCTGTTTAGCAACTCCGTGGCCCCGCATTCCTTGCTCAGTAAAATCAAGGTCTCTCTTCAGCTCCATTCCTATGAAAATACAGCGTTGAATATTTTGGAAGATAGCTTGGAGCCACACAGCATTAGCATCCATCTGGGTTCATAATTGTCCTGACTCTCTGGAAGCCATCTCATACGCCTCTTACTTTCTGGCTAGCTTCTGCCCGTAATGTTGAATGAGGACGGCACAATGTTCGACTCGCGCACTCAATTGGGCCCTTGAAGATAAAGCCTCAGGCAAGAGACGCTTGCGCTCGATCTCGTGGAGGCAAGCCTCAATCTGTTTGAAATAGTCAACCCAACTACGGACGAAATTCGTTGTGGAAAGTCATAAGAGTCACCAGCATATGGTTGACTTCATCCGCAAAGTCCCTAGCAGAAGTGAGGGCCTCGACATCAAGGACTTCAATAAATTCGCTCAGTATCTACTTGCTATTTTCCGCACCTCTAGAAAATTGGTGTTTAGCGAAGGGTCCTGCGGGCATAGCTATGCGAGATTCAAAGGGAATCGAAACCAGCGGAGCTGCTACAGATAAAGATGGGTTAGATCTCTGTTTAAATAAAAAAAATGAATAAAGTATAACCTACCAATAGTTAGAAGCAACAAATCTGGGAGCATAGAGGGCTCAGCCATTTTTTCGTCTTCTCCTTTGAGTCGTAAGACCGTAGTCAATACAGGAAAATTCTTATTATGATAGGATTACTTATAGAAAGTTGAAATAAAAAATGAAATATATACTAACCAATGCTAGAAGGAGGGACATGTCCCAACTGGAGGGCAAGGTGCGAGGATAACGCTTGGCACAGATAGTTGAAAAGCACTCCTGCAAGATTGTGATAGTATACGCCAAGAAATTAACTTAAAAAGTAATATCAATGAAGAAATAAAAAAGAATCGAAGGGAAAATTACCTTCCCTCGCTAAGCCCGAGAAGACTCGGGGAAGTGCAAAGGAGATAGGTGGAGCACCAACGGTCATGGTGTCAGCTGATGGGGGTTCTTCAATCAGTAGATCGTCAGGGTTTGTCGCACCTATACCAGAAATAAAGAAAATGTTAGCAAATATGCCTAGCAGAAATAAGAATTTGAAAGTAATGACACGTAAGGTACCTGCAGATCCCATGAAAGCCGGCAATGCAGGAACCATGATTGTGTCCGAAGCATCATTAGTCGCGACAGCTTTTTCGATTTCCATTGCCACAGAGGAGACGGATTCAAAATCTATGCCCTCTTCTCCCGAATCAATAAAGGCTGTCACTATGCTAGCATTACCTGCAGATACTGGAGACCCACTGGGGGAAGGAGTGACAGTTGGAGCAATATTGAACTCGGGGTTGTGGTCCTTCATCCCAAAATCTCCAAATGCCGCTGCTTCATTCACTGCTCCGTCAGCTAAAATTGTCCCTACTGTATCAGGTGTCATCATAAAAAAAGGGAATGTTATAATTCGAATAAGTAATTATGGGAAGAAACCTGGAAAATAAATAAATCCTACCAGGGTTTGTCGAGGTACCGTGCACTATTTCCCCCTAACGCTCCGCCTCTTCACGAGCTACACGCGCAATCTGCCTGTGAGCTGTTGACAAGGCAAGGGGGATATCCTTCGTAGGAGCATTAAGGGTTTGTGTTTTTCTTGAGCCTGCACCTACGGCCAGGATGGCATGATGCTCCCTTTCTGCATGCCTCTAGTGTTTCTCCTCCACTTTAGCCATATTCAGAGACCTCTCCAGGACAAATGATAGAGGAAGATCCTCATCCGAGTCGGATTCAGCCTTAGGATCTGCTGCAATATCCATCATCGGCTGCTTCAACGATGCTTCCCACAGTGACACAGAATGGGCTGAACAACAGTTGGCGGCTCTAAAGATTCCGTGGTGAAGTCGACGGGGCGATTGGCGGTGAGGGGATGGAGTCTTAGGCGAGGGTTTCTTGGGTTGCTCGGGGATGGGTGTTCGGGGTCTGGAGTTGGTTGTTGGGTTCTTGGGGATGGAGAGGAGGTGTAGGTGGTGTCGAAGGTGAGGACGAGGGTAAGGTGATGAGGTTGGAATCGACGGCAATGGAGGAAGAAGATAAGGGAGAATGGGGCTGCTCTAGGTTCTGGGGACAGAGAAGACGAGGAGACGATGGCGGCGGCGGCGACGATGGGTAGCCATCGACGACGAAGTCCCCGGCGATGGGCAGAGGGGTTTTCTTGAGTTGGTCGAGGGTTGCTGAAGATTTCTCGGGGTTTTAAGGATGGTTGTAGTCGTGGTTTGTGGTGTCGGGGGTTTGTGAGGAGAAGGAAGAAGTGGGGGTGAGGTCATGGTGAAGTCGACGGGGCGATCAGTTGCGAGGGGATGAAGTCTCAGGCAAGGGTTTCTTGGGTTGCTCGTAGATGGGTGTTCGGGGTCTGGAGTTGGTTATTGGGTTCTTGGGGATAGAGAGGAGGTGTAGGTGGTGGCGGAGGTGAGGACGAGGGTAAGGTGGTGAGGTTGGAATCGGCAGCGATGGAGAGGACAGGCGTCTGGGTTCTTGGATTGTGGGTCGTCGAGTGTGCAGTGGTCGTGGTTGTCGGGAAAAGGAGAAGAGGGATATGAGGTTGGGACGTCATGGGGAGGTCGACAACGAAGGCTTGGGTCAATGATTTTTAGGTTCTGGTGTAAGGGTGCAGGGATCTTGGTCGAGTGCTCGGGGTTTGGAGAGGAGGAGAGAAGAAGGAGGAGGTGACGAGGTTAGAATGGTGGCGAGGGCGGCTAGGGCTAGGGCATGGGTTCTCGGGGAGTGCTCACGACGATGAAGACGAAGAAGAGAAAAAGAGCGGTGTTGTGTAAAAAATAATTAGGGTTTATTATATATATATGAGGGGGAAAGTGTGAGGAGAGAGAGAGAGAAAGATATCGGAGAGAGAGGGGGGTAGTCTGAGAGGAGAGAGAGAGATAATTTAGTTTAAAATATATATAATATATTTGTATAAACTGTTTATATATAAAAATATTATAATATATATTATAGGATTTTATAGCTAATACAAAAATACTCTGAAAAATACCCGGGCCATTTCAAAAAATCTAGTTTAAAAATACGGATAATATACGTATCAGTTAAAATTATAATGTGACATCCGGTTAGATAAAATGCATACCCCCAAGAACGGATACACGTAGCGATCCCAACGAGTCCGTTTTATCAAACAGGAAGTGAACACGATATTTGGATGCAACCACAGGGTATGGGTATGATACAGGCCAGGTTAGATGTTAAAATATATTATCCAGGTATAATTTGTATTATTTAAAATATATGCAAATACTAAATATATAATACATGTATATAGAACATATGTGTACACGGATCATCTGTACTAGCAAGGATATGTGGTAATCTAGAACCAAGATGGGTTTCAAGCTTACGGGTCGGGTCGGATACTAATCACAGATACCAAGTGCATTATCCGCACCCAAAACAAGCAATAAACAAGAAACTGTCGTAAAATTAGCAAAACCCAAATCAAATATGGTATAAATGAACTATGGTGTTACATAACCCGTCAGCGATTTCCATATACCAATATCGCCATACACTGTCACAATGCAACCATCCATGTCGTCTATGCTGAATGACGAGCCGAACCCTTCACCATCTCTTAAATATCTCAGGATCAACTCCACAGCCTGCCAATGCTATGTGCTTGGAATAGTCAAGTATCTGCTAACTACTCCAACTTCCTGTGCAATACTTAGCCGTGTGCATCCCATACTAATCTCTGCACTCGCATATGACACTGAAGACACATGATCTCTATCTGCATCTAACCCTAGTGATAATATTGCCGAAAGGCTGAAGTGCGCCTTTTAAATGAGAAGACATGGACCTAGTCTTCTCCATCCCATGCCAAGCTAGAACATGCTCGATACACTACTGCAACCGACGCAACCCCCATCTATGACACTCTCCATGCCACGAATCAAACATGCAGTCTTTCTGTTGAACTCCCGATCCCCTTTCTTTAGAGACTTATCCCCAGCCACTCCTGTGCACCGAACTGTTGTCGGCCTCTAAATCACTAGCTGTACTAGACTCTCCGCCTGAATTGGAGTATCGACCTCCTCATCTCTCGTAAGCTGGGCTGGGACTTTGAACTCCACCTCGCCTGGCGATATACCTGTTCTCCATTCACCATCTGACCGAGTATGTCTTCTTCGAAGTATCACAGACTCAACGGACGTCACTTGGCTAGTTACTCCACTCTTGGTCCCAAGACACCACGACCTGTACCATTTTGCTCTGCCTCCAAAGGCGATAAGCGGATATGTAACATTTCAGAAATATAAAATATTATTTTGGAAATTTAATATTAAAATAATATATTTCGCGAAAACTATTCGATTTGCGAATAGAGGCTTTTCGAAAAATGGTATAAGTATATACCAATATTTGGAATATAAGTGGAGATTAAAATGATTTATTCATTAAAAAGATATTTATCGGATTTTGGCATTTTTATAATTAAATATATGCAGGTTTAAATTAAATTGATTAGTGCACTACTAATCACGATTACGCCAAATCCGTATTTCTATATTTTTCCATAGTTAGCGCACCATGTCATGTGCATTTTTGTTACATGTTTGTTTATTATGTTTGGTTTTATTTAAAAAGAAAAAGAAAAGAAATAGATGCCATGGCTAATTAAGAGAGGAATAAAACAAAATAAATATTTAGAGAGAAAGTGAGCTTAAGAGAGAGTGGGGTTAAGAGAGAGAGAGAGGCATCTTTGACTTCTTTATCTTCTTCCTTCTTCATTTTTCTTCTCTTCTTCATTTCTTCTCCATTTCTCTCATCTCCTTCATCCTTCTCTACCTTCATGTATCATCTCATATTCATCTCTAAAACCCATGTCACCTTCATTAAAAAGATGCACACCCTCATCCTAAACCCTTTGAACCATTCAAGTTTGGATTTTGAAAACTTTGGGCAACTCAAGAATTTTTCTAAGTTACCAAATAAGATAATCCCTACACTTTTAGTTAAGTATTTGTGTTTAGTATATCCTAGTTAGTTTAGATTTCATATTAATTAGGTTATGTGATCTTGGGAATTTCCAAGTTGATATTAAGTGGTAAATTGAGGTGTAGTGAGTGTTTGCAAGACTTGAGTGATGTTTTTACTGGCCAAGATCCGATACTAGAAACCAAAACAAGAACTTTGAAATCGGCCGATATCGTATTTTGTGGAATTTGTGATGGGATACTGAGATCTGCTATTACCCCGAAGCTTTGAAAAATATATAGCGATTACAGAGAGTCGTGCAGGTGACCTAGAAGCTACCATAGAGACCCGAGCCCCTAATCCCTTGTCTTAGCTGCAAATAATTGCATTTTGGCCGCAAATTGCGGCCTGGGTACGATGGTTTTTCCCCGTGCTTGGTCCATAGCTCCTATATCTTCTAATTAGACCTCCCATGTATGCAAAATTGGCTAATTATACCTGAGGAAAAATCTGGAGGTGTTTTCCTCTGTTGCTGAATTTCGTTTTCGATTTCTGAAACTTGGTTTTTATATTTGAGTTTGGATTCCGTCGTTGGACGTTTGTATGTCAACGGACGAGGGTTATTTGGTTGATCTTGCATTCGTAAGCTATAGGTTCTAACCTATGAGCACTTCGTGTGCCGTATCGGTTTTCGGATATTGGTTTTAATAGTATTGCGATTGTGTATTGATTGTAGGTACCATCGCGTGGACTTCCGAGACGACGAAGCACATCGACTTCGGGTAAGCGAGGAGTTTAGCAGGTGAGTAGATTTATATTTATGGGAGAAGTCGGGTGGATGGCGTATAGCACCCCCGCAACCATTGATATGGAAAGATTGTTATTCAAATTATAATTTTGATAAAGGATATTCTACGAACTTATGGACACGATTAAAGGTTTTAGTAAGAGGTGATGTGATAAAAGTTGACACTAATGGATATATTGGCTTTGAGAATATGATATATGTATATAAGATAACTTGACGTGGGATATTGTGATGATAAATATAGATGACTCGGATTGTTATGAGAATATGAAATGAGAAAGTGAATCATGATAAGTATGAATTGAAAGAGGACAAGTATGAGTTGATAATGGTATGAAATGAGATCAAGATCGATACAACTTGAGATTTATAAGATTTGACGTTTACATAAATGTGACTTGATATGAGATTGATACAAATGTGATTTGAGATATATGTGTATATATATTTATTTATGAAGCTAAAGAGTGATATGTCGTACGAGATTTTAGATCCATACCCTTATTGATGAATAGGACGATAGAATTCCTATTTTGTTTGATGTCGTCGTACGATAGATTACCGTACGCGATAAGATGTACCGGATGATTGATCCGCGCTATTGATTTGAGGATGATGATCGCGGATTACTATCATATCAGATGTTATGAGGCGGGATCGCCGACGTAGGATATTACCCCTCGTGATGTACATATCATGTTTCCAGTATTTAATGCTATATGATATCATTTGCTAGTACACCTGCACAATTACCGTTGATGCGCATGTTACACTTACACAGATTTGCAGGCTCACACACATTCTTCATCGATAATTGCCATGCCACTTACACAGTAGAACTGCCATATCATGAGATTAATCTTACAAGTAAAAGTACATTCATTGTTCAGAATTATCACTTGATATGCTTGCATGATATACTCGATATGCTCATATTACTACTCTATATTGCATACATCGTACTTTATGGTTATATGCTTGAGATACTGTTTTCATGAGATCTCTGGATTTGAGAACCGCGGTTATATTTCAAAGGTAATTATGTATTGCTTTAAAAACACGGTTTCTCTTGATATGATATTTCGAGACGTCCACAATGAGTTTTCTCGGTTCTGAGCTATGATTATACCTGATTCGAGGAGCAGTAGGCACCATCTGCGGGTACATGGTAGGCCCGGTATGGTACCCCGGCGCAAGAAATGATTTTTGTGGCGTAGACGATGAGCCTAGCAGAGGGAGCACTACCTACCGGTGATAGTTTTGGGCTCAGCGGATATCTGGAGGATACCGACCGAAGTCGTGAGATGATATGGGCCGATCCGGACTGACGGAGCCCGAGATAGTTTGTCGCGGCAGATATCTGGAGGATACCGACCGTAGTCGTGATATAGGCTGATCTAAACTGATGGAGTCCGAGATATGAGGATTTACGTGTCGATACTGGACACGGGTTTCATAATATTTCGAGTGTCGGTGTTGGACACTCAGGTTCCATGATTTTGATGTGTCGTTGATGGACACACATGGTTGATATCATTATATATATACAGACATATGTTTTCATGATGTTTCGAGTGTCGGTGTGGGACACTCAGGTTCCATAATTTTGATGTGTCGTTGATGGACATACGTGGTTGATATCCTCATATATATACAGGCATATGATGTCGGATGTTCATTTATATATGTCATTGTATTGATTGATTGTTGACATATATGCATATGTGGTCATCCTAGATATCATAGTATTACCTTCAGGATATAGTGACCTAAGAAATCGTTGTTTATTTCGATTTCTACCTGCTGATATTTTCTATTCACGAGTTGGCAACTCACCCCCGTTGTGCCATAGTTCTTGCAGGTTTGACTGCTTGGGATCAGTTGCGGTATCGCTGGCACATAGCTTCTTCCAGGGTGCTTTGCTTTGGTAGATGGGACACATGTTGGATCGTGCCCACTCTCGTATTTTATATTCCGTTGTATCTAGATAAACTCCATCAAATCAAATCAGAAACTAGAAATTGTATATTGATAGACCTAGTCAGACTTGGGTATTGTGCGAGACTTAGAGCGATGGGTTTATGATCGCTTTCTTGAGTTTTGATGTCTTGCTTAATTATTGTTCTTTCTAGATTGATCTTCGCCGTTGGGCGTCGTATATATGTTATTGCGTGGTTGCGATTCCGCCAGTTGGTGAAGAGTTAGCTCCCGCTTGGGGATGCCTTTATTATATGTATGTGCTTTTTGGATCAAAATATACAAGGGAGATGCTGTCCAAATTTTTAAAGAAGAAACATGTTTTCAACTAGTATAACCCACTTGCATTTTCATGTCTCATTAGTTATGCATTTAAAGAAAAACATGATTCATTATACCTTTATTTCAAACTGCACCCCCGCTATTTTCCGCAAAAAGGTTTAGATTTTCTGGGCTTCGGCTTACTTGATTTACGTTACGCCTTTAGACGTTGCGTAATTTAAGTGCCGGTTACGTGCTAAATTACGGGTCGTGACAGGATATCTCTCAACTCTCGACTTCCCGACGCATCGAATTCCATGAAGCCCTGAGTATTCTTTATCCCCTCCAGTCCATAACTCCTCGAGAATTCTCATATCTACCACCGTCGATGGTGGCCAATCGATGAGGTACTCGGCAATAGATTAGACTCCAGCCCAAAACTTTTTCAAAAAACCAGTCGTAAGCCGTAAATCCATGTTCTTCCTAACTGTCCGAACTATCCTCACTGCAATACTATCTGAACGAGGATCTCTGAACGTGGTGTCACGCCCCACTTCCCAGTAGATGGAAACAATGACATGGTAAGCCCACAACGTATTTATTATGAGAATGTCATTTCTCGAAATAAATACGTTAAGCGTCTATAAGCAACATAAAGTAACAAGAATAAACAAAAGAATGAAATCTAATTTTGATTTATTACATTCAAGATTCACAATCGACAAAATATCTGAATACAAGATACGATAACATGATAAGCCTTAACAAGAAGGCTTACATAAAAAAACTGAAATGAAATAAAAAGCGGAATGGAACTAGATATTCAGTTGTGATACGAACCGGTTGTACTCTTTTTCGACCACTTCTATCTTCTCTGCCTCAATGTCACCTGACGAACATTCCAAGAATAGAAAGAATTGGGTGGAATGCCCGTTAGCGAAGTAGCGATCGGTAAGTCCCAAAAAAACATGAATGTGAAATATAAAGATATAGTGACAAGTTGGAAAAGGATATCATGAAGCAATGGACTAAGTGTGATATGATGATTAAACAAGGCATTTAATATAAGCATAGCAAATCTATGTAACATAGTAGTTGTATATAACATGGTAAATAATGGAAACTATGTAAGCATGACAATGGAACATGAGTATAGCAAGCAAGTATAGAAATGGCTGGATAGTATAGGTATAGTGAACACAAAGTGAATGTTAATGTATAAATATGGTTATTCTAACGTGGTTATTTGTAGTTTGATAAAGAAAATATTCATATATATGAAAGAAGTCCATCTTACCCCATGAACTATGGTAACATGTAGTACAAGACTTCGTCATAATCCACGGGATAACAGCACATGAATTCATGTAGGTGTATTTTAAAGTGACCTCTCGTGCCGCCATATACGTTCCGTACCAATCTACCCCTTATCCCCGCGTTTTGTATTGTATAGTTCAAGTTTACAAGTCTTGACCGAATCCATAAATATAAAAAATGTACAAGTTCATGTTCAAGTTGGAATCATGTATTCAGGTATTCATGTCAAGCTCGTGTCAAGTTATATTCATGGTTCGGTCAAGTCAAGTCAAGTGTTCAAGTTTAGATATTCGAGTATTAAGTTCAAGTGTTCAGGTTCAAAATCAAGTCAAGTTTATCATGTAATAGGTTCAAATCAAACATATAATATCTAATTATATATTCATGTGCATGCGGCAATTCAAAGATAAAAAAAGGTATACATGTTCGAATAGCATAAAATGAGGCAAGTATGTTATTCAAGTAACGACCATAAACAATGCTGTAAAGAAGTGTTATATACGAGTAATTAATCAATTCAACCGAATGCGGAATATAATCAAAAATATAGCTCTATGTGTTTTGTATGCGTGAGTTCCAGCTGCACCTAAATAAAACTGCCGGTTTGGAAAATATACACATTTTCGTATCGTCGTGCAAAACAGATCAGAATCTGTTCAGCACCATCACACGTTTTTAAAATACTGTTTGGGTCAATTTTCATCGAGTTTCAAGTTACAAAGATTATTAGAAAATTGTAGGTCTTTCAATATAGTTATCCAAAACACTAAGATTCGCACGATTTGGATTTTGAAACTCTAGTTATGATCATTTTAATATCAGCGTTTAAAACAGAAATTAAGATTTCTGACAGCAACTATATGTTATATTGTAAATCCTATATCAGGTTGTTTCATGCATTTCAAAGTAATCCAGTATACAAAAAATTATAGTTCTATCAATTGTGCATCTACACATCTAAAGTTTGTCACGAACGGACATCCGGAGTTCGAGTTATGTCCTATTTAAAAACAGTGTGCGAATCAGAACAGATTCTATCCACATTCGTCACTTAATATTGTAATGTAGTTTTCTATATTTTATATCAGTTTTCAGTAAAATCTTAAAATTAAAAAAATATATATATTTCGATGTAGATATCCAAAACACTTGAGTTTGCATAATTTGGATATCGATAGACCAAGTTATGTGTCTTAGAAATTTACCGATAAATACAGTTTTCTGTTTTTACGAACTGTGAATAAAAAACTACGTAACTCCTAAACCGTTATTCGGTTTGATATGAAATTTTTACTGTAGACTTGAAATTCTATCTAGTATATAATATAATTTTCCTAGAATGTTCATAAGTCAAGATTGATTTTCTAAAAATTATTTTGTAGGTAAAGGTATTTCTTCAAGGTGGTATTTGAGATTAACAAGATCATGGTATTTATTTGAAACCTCGTTTTCTTTTAAAACTAAATATAAATAAAATAAAATAAAAATAGCGAGCAATAAATTATGAAAGGCATACGGACAAGCATACGAATCGGTCACAATATATATATTAAAATCGATATAAAAGATTAATAAAGATTCTATACAAAAATTATTAAACACTTTTCTTTTATTTTGATTAAACGATCGCGTTATGTGATAGTATGCAATATAGGATGATACGATTCACATATTTTCATAAATACTAAAACATGAAGCAAGATAATCACTACTAGTTAAAAATGTATCATATTCATGAAGGTAAATAAGTTTACGAAACAATTAACTATTAGATTATCTATTTATTTTATGTGTGTTTTCTAAACAAAAAGTTTACAGACAAAATGAGCAAGTATGGACATCAGTAGAGACAAAACAAGATGAGGATAATTCAACAAAAGGAGGAAAAGAAACGAAGGGGACTTACATGTACAAGCCGGTATCGTCACCGGACTTGTCCATCCGCCGACAGCCTCGTGTTACTGGCAAGACCTTCTTCATATTCTTTTTCGAGGAATCTAGATGAAGAAAGAGATGAGAAATGATAGAAATGTGTGATGAAGAAAAAAAAGAGAGATGACTCATAAAAAAGATTTATGGCCACCATAATTCTAATTAATTGTAGCTCAAAACCATTCTAATTATTTTGGGAGTTAAAAGAAAGATGAAATGAAAGGTCTTATTTGTAGCTTATGAGAAGGTTTAAAAAAATAAATAAAAATAATTGTAAGACCCGAGATTCGAACTTATGCCCTATGGAATAATAATAGAAAGACTTAACCAATGAGCTACAAAATTGTTCATTCATATATTTAGTAAGAATTAAATATATGTTGTTGCTTGAATAAAGTGGGTTTTTGGACTCATAGTTTTATAAAAGAAAATGAAAATGAAATTGTATTTGGATTATGGGTTGGGTTAGGTCTTGCGTTTAATTTGAAATAGGTTAAGATTTAGTTTAAAGAAATGGATTTGGAAAAAATAGATGTAGTAATAAAATAATATATTTAATAGAAAACAAAATATACAGAAAATATTAAGAATAAATAAATACAATATTTTACTAAAAAAAGAAAACACGAAGGTATGGTAATATTGGGGTCGTTACACGTGATGTACTAATACACAATCCTTTCCGCCCTGCACAATTCTACGAACTCCTGCGAAGCGAACCCTCCGCCTAAATCGGACCGAAGAATCTCAATGCGCTTTCCGATCCGTTTTAGATAGATACGGTTAGTAAGAGATTTCCTCATGTAAAAGGAAACTAACTTGTTCCACAATTTAGTCATCGTCTTCTGCGCTACTTCACAAAAATCTTATCGGACATTGAAAACTGGATCGAACTGTGAGTTTTATCCTCCATTTCTTCACTTTCTTCTACTTAGTTGTTGCTGGAATCCTTTCTTTCACAAAGACAATTTTGTACACACCTTGTTGATTCAGCAACGCCGTCATCTTCAATCTCTCCCATCAAACTTTTCGATCTTATAGTTTGTAGACGGCATCTCCTCAATCAACTCCAAAACCCGAATTTGACTCTCTGATATCACTTGTTATAAGGATTACATATTTATGCGCGGTGGAAATCCAAGACTTTTGTTTTAGGGTAAATTGAAAAAGACTATCCGACGGATACCAAATCACACACGAAAAGAACACACCAATAAAAACACACAAGATTCGACGCAAATTTGCACCTAATTCTACAACCGCGGCGAGAACTTTCACTATGAGAAAGAATTATAAGAGATTACACCAACTATTCATCTCCTTTATAAAGAAATACTTTCTCTTACAAGACCATCTCTCTATCCGCAACTGCGCTTGGCCGTCCTCTCCCGCTCTAATAAAACGCTTGGTTATTAGAGAATTATGGATCATCCAAACCCTAGAGAAAGCCTCATATTTATAAGGTAAATAAATGTTATGAGATAAATCTATATTTAAATTAAAGATAAATATGAATTTAAACTAGAGATTAGATTTAAACTTAAACTAAAGGTATTAGATTTAAATCCTAACTAATTCCGAATTTAAATCAAATTCAACATAAAAGACCAACAAAGTTTCTATTTAGTAATAAAAGTAAAGAGAGAGAAAAGAAAAAGTTTAGAGTACTTCTCAAGTTATGATAAAACAAGTGTATGTTAGTTTCCTCTAAGAAAAACATAAAAGGTGGTAATTATCTATTGTAAAGTTATATTGTAAAGTTATGTGAGAGAATATTTAGGTAATATACCTTTTCTAACTTGGACTTTTGAGTCTAGATCCTATTTAATTATGTTACTATATTTGAGTTGTGGAAGTTTTGTTATTAGCTTCTCACTCGATATTTATCATTCATTTAGTCCAAATAGCTAGGCTTGGTAAAAAAAATTGCCGGCCCCCTTCTATGGAATATCTTTCTAGTTTTTCTCTCATTATTTTGGCTCATTACTTAATATTTTCATACAACTAAGTTTATATGGTGGAAAAATTGTAATCGTCTATTTTCTATGAAATCGCTTTCTATTTCTCTGTCATTATTTTGACTCTCTACTCAGTATTTATCATTCTTTTATTCTATACAACAAGGCTTACATGGTGGAAAATTCTAATCGTTTTCTACGAAACCTGTTACTATTTTTCTCTTTTTATTTTACTTAGGTTTTACAAGAAAAATATTGAAAATTTCACGATTTTTTTTATGTTACATGCTTGAAAAATCGAAAGAAAAAGATAATTAGTTTAAAGTTTCATGATTTTTCATTTGGTATTACAAATAAATATAGACAAACCAAAGAAAACAGAAACTTTTAGCATTTTGTAAAATTCGTCATTAACATGTGCTATATAGCATGTAAAATATTAAAGATTTAAAAGAAACGAAAAATTTAAGATTTTAAAAAATTTCAAGATTTTTGTGCTATAATATGCATAATATTAAAAAATGAAAGAGTACATAAAATTTTGAGATCTTTAAAAAAAATTGCGATTTTCTTATATTGAGATTTTCTTATATCGAGTAATTTGCTTGTTATAGTATACTAAACAAAAAATATTGAAAAACTGAAGAAAACATAAAATTTTAAGATTTTTAAAGATTTTGAAATTTTTGTATACTATAACAAACAAATTAATGAAAAACTAAAGAAGAGAGAAAATGTTGAGCTTTTTGAAAAATTCACGATTTTTATGTACTATAGTGTGTAAAATATTGAAAATTTAAAAAACGAAAAAATTCATGATTTTCGTATATTGCAAGGTGTTCAGTCTGACACTCTGACTAGATTTCATGTGTTATATTTATATTTTTAAAAGATCGCGATCTTTGTGTGCCAACAAAATATTGAGAAAACCGAGTAAAACAGAAAATATTGAGACTTTTTTAATTTCACGATTTTTGTGAGTTATGCCATGAAAAATATTGAAAATTTGAATAAAATAGAAAAAATTTGAGTTTTAAAAACTTCTCAATTTCCGTATGTTATAGCACGCAAAATATTGAAAATTTGAAGTAAACAGAAGAATTTAGGACTTTTTTTAAATATCGTGATTTTCGTGTGAGCAAGCAAAATATTAAAAAACCAAAAAGTATGGAAAATTTTGATATTTTTGAAAAATTCACGATTTTTGTAAGCTACAGCATGCAAAATATTTGAAAATATAAAAAAATTATGATTTTTTTAATTTTCGCGTGTTACAAAGGGTTCCTTGTCATCCGGAGTCTCAATCATTCGAACCGGATTTCTTTGTTGTATTTAGTTTTTTAGTAGCAATCAACGACCTTTTATGCTTTTACTTCACATAGATTTTATTTACTTGATATCCGGACGTTATACAAAAGTATGAGTAAGTAATATATAGGAAAACTGAAGAAAACAGAAAATCGTAAGATTTTGAAATTTCATAATTTTCGTGTGCTATATAACATGTAAAATAATAAAATAGGAAGGAAACAGATTTTTTTAGGATTTTAAAAATTTTGCGATTTTTATGTGCTTTTGATTTAAATGAAAGCCCTAAAAAAATGCCTCCGCGTTCCATTAATAAAGAGTTTCATGTGTTATATCATGCATAATATTAAAAGGGAAGAAAACAGAAAATTTTGAGATTTCTTAAAATTTTATGATTTTCGTTTGTTATATATAGCGAACAAAATGTTTAAAAACCGAAGATAACAGAAAAAATTGGTTTTTTTAAAATATTACAATTTTTATACTTTATACAAGAAAAATAATAAGGAAAATAAAGAATACATAAAATTTTATAACTTTCTTTAAGATTTCAATATTTTCACGTGCATTTATTTATAGCATACAAAAATTGTAAAATCGAAGAAAAGAAAAAAATTGCTTTTTTTTAAAAATTTAGCGATTTTCGTGATTAAAGAAGAAAAATATTTTAAGTGGAAAAAAACAAAACATCTTGATATTTTTAAAAATTTCGTTATCTTTGTGTGCTAAATCAAACAAAATATTGAAAAACCGAGTAAATAAAAAAACATTGAGACTTTTAAAAATTGCACGATTTTTTTGTACTATATATAGCATGCGATAAATTTAAAGAAAATAGAATTTTTTTCATTTAAAAAACTAGATTTTCGTGTGGTATAGCATGCAAAATATTAATATTTTGAAGGAAACGGAAAATTTTGGGATTTTCAAAAATATCGTAATTTTCGTGTGACATAGCAAACAAATATTGAAAAAGCAAAGAGTACAGAAAATTTTGATATTTTTGAAAAGTTTCTCTATTTTTGTTTGCTATGATGCAAAATATTAAAAATTGAAGAAAACTGAAATTTTTTGAAAATTTCGCGTTTTTTCAGATATAAAAAAATATTTAAAAACCGAAGAAAACAGAAAAGTGTGAGATTTTTAAAAACTGCGCTAATTTTTTGTGGTAGCATGCAAAATATTGTACATTTGAAACGAACAAATAATTTTGGGTTTTTATAAATTTTGTGATTGTTATGTGTTATATAGCATGTAATATATTAAAAACCGTTGAAAAATAGAGGGGAAAAAATGATATTTTTGAAAATTTCATGATTTTCGTGTACCATATAGCATGCAAAATATTGTAATAAAAAAAAGGAAAACGGAAAATTTTAAGATTTTTGTGTGTTATGTCTTGGAGAACTTCGCGAAGCCGAAAATATAAAAAATATGAAAACTTCTGATTTTCTTGTGCTCTAGCAAAATATCGAAAAACCAAAGATAACAGTGTTTTAAAGATCTGTAAAATCCCAAAATATTACTTGTTATACCAAACCTTCTTTGTTTACAAATAGAACACACTAGGGTTTATATTTAATTTAATTAAAATACAAAAATTGTCATATTAATGACCCGAAATGTATCCACACCCTCTCCTTATTGGGAAATGTTGAGTTTATGAACACGATATATATAATACTCTTAACAATATGCAATTGCATTGATAGATCGAATTAGGGATTTTTCTGTAAAATCAAGCCCTGAACTCTACGTGGGGCCGTCCCGTGTGTGCCTATAAGGCTCTCAAGGTACACATGAGTTTACTAGGCCAAGAAAGTCTTTGTCATGGATGGATAACATTTTTAGATGTAACACATTTCCATGTGACACATACATGTACATCTCGAAAATCGGATGAGGAGAGACAAATAGACCTATTTTTTTCCTTTTCTTTTCTTTTCTTTTCTTAATTATTTATCAAAGGTGGAAAATATAGATTGTTGTTTATGTCAACCAGAACTAAAAGAGAAAGGTTTCAGATTTTGATATCATAAAAAATTGGAAAATGGAAGGAGCCCAGCTACCAAATCCTCAAACTGCTCACCAACTATTAACACCAAAAAAAGAGGGGGTGGGGGCTGCCTGGAGGGGATGGGTCTCACTCCTTGAGTCCAGAAACCAATAGAAAAACTCCATGATCAAAAAAATCAGGTAAAAAACTTACTAAATCCAAAAGGTTATATGTCGGTCCCTATAGTAAAAAAAAACATTTTTTACTTTTAACATTCTAATATTACTCTTGTCAAGTTGTGATAGATAACCGCTATATTTAACAGGTAAATTGCTACATTTAGCAGTTGCATTGCTACATTTGATAAATGCATAGCAGTTAATGTTAACTGTCATATCTGATAAATATAGCAGTTATCTGCTAAGTGTAGCACTTAATATAGCAGTTTATCTACTAAATGTAGCAGTTATCTGGCAGAAATTGATAAAGATAATATAGGAATATTAAAAAATAAAAAGTGATTGGTTGTACTATAGAGACTTAAAACTATGACTTTTTAGATCTAGAGAGTTTCCACTGATATATTTTTTTCGTGGAAAGTTTTTTCTATTTATTTTCAACCCCAGAGAGTTGAGACCCATTTTTCCAAGAAAAAAAACCTCCACTCCATAGCTCTGCACATGGAACAACTCACTCCATTTCCCTTTCTCTTCACAAAAAAAACCATCATTAATGTAGACAGCATCATCACACCCTTGGAAAAAAATCAATTTTAGATGAGAAAGGCAACATAATCATTGTGTATTTTGTCCAACTCTGCCATTATTGCAAACTATTTGATTCAAACATTTACTGTTGGAGATTTGAGGCAAATTAGTCATCTAACCTCATTCCCCAAGAATAATACATGAAGGATTTGAAATCTATATGTTTTGCTCAGCATCAAGAAGTTTTACCACCAGCACTCATGCAGATGAGAAATTAGCTATCATGGAAAGTGACTCGTTTCGACCTGATAATAAAAATTTATTCATCGAGTACAATCCAAATGGAGTGATACCCAGACAAGGCAGACATAGATTAGACCGTCGACGAGTTTATCCTCTTGAATCCTTGATCTGGTACCTTATGGCCACAAACACATGATCTCTGGGTCGATTTGCTGTCCAGGCATTAGCATCCTGCTTCAAATGCTTACACCAAAGCAAACTCAATCACCATATCTACGATCACAGAAGTGATTCTTGTGCCAATACTATACCATAGACTTGCATTTTAGATGAGAATGCGAATCAACAACGCCCACATGAGCAAAAAGTCTTAATCAGCTGAGATTGGATAAACAAATATTTGTTGTACGTATTTGAAGCAGAAATGTGATGTCTGGATATTAAATCGACATCTCACAATTCTGTCAATGACCACAATAATGATTTTTGAATGAGAATCAACGACACCAACATGAGGGGCAAAAAAGAGCAGCTCTATTAGCAGAGATTGGATTATCAACCACATAACAATTACAACTGATGTCAATAAAATACAAAACAAAATAAACGGGATCTTTTAGTGTACACCAATACACAGCACCCAGCCCTAAATAACAAAAAATCCACACAATTGCCTTTGGAAGCCTCCTCCGATGAACCCATCCGTGTGTTACTGCTGACTGATACATATGATACAAAACAAATGCGTGTCTTGGTGCTTAGACACCGCGATGATTTCTAGGCAATCTTTCATGTCTGCGTGCCTGAAGTGAGATCGCTTGAATTATTAGGCTAATCATCGCTCCATTATAGCGGCATCAGTGTCTGATAATGGTGCTGCAAAACAACGGCAAAAATATATATTTCATCTGGGTCCTTTGCCCCTCTCATCACGATCACTATATATTCCAACCATATGCATAGTGTTGGAGTAATCTAAAATGAAAATTACTGCATATTGGAGATTTTTGTCTAAAGTAAAACTTTTTTCTCTAGGATTTTAACGGGATTCTATTCTCTCTCTTATTATATTTAAGAAAGCTGAGGAAGAAAGTTAACGGCAGAAAAATCAGTGTTGTGAAACGAGGTTTTAAGAGGCCAATTTATCGGAACCTAGATGATTTCGGCTTATCACCAGCATCAAATAGTATTAACAGGCCTAGTGATCATCAGATGCATATAACCTATTCAATACCTGACAAATGCATAAATTCAATATTCACTTTATAATATCCAGTTCTTTTTTACGTCTCCCACATCGGCATAGTTCCTTCTATCTTTTCAGTATAATTGGGATTTTTCTATATAATTTATATTAAAAAACTATTTATTAGCACAACCATGTGATTCCAATAAGGAAACCAATAATCCATATATGCATTGTACGCTGGTCACTGAATACTGAATAGAGACCTAATGCATGCTTTACAACATTAGAAAAAATAGGGTATGCTTTTTTCCTTTCTCTAATATTCTCATCTTATTTGTTAGTGAGCAGCTATTGCTTCTGGACATATAGCGGCATGGTCGGTATTCCAGTAGACAAGAGACTGTACAGCTACTGAATTGTCAACCTTGGCTGCTCTTATGAGAAATTGAAAACAGACTGTTATTTACGACATAGAGGTTCATCTAGCCTCCCCCAAGACATTAAAAACTTATTAATTAGCATCTTATGGATTTGAATTCTAGACAAACATATAATAGCACCCAAAAAGAAAGATTTAAATAAACATACCAAGCAAGTCCTCATACGTATCTGGGAAGAACGACGAATCCATTAGCAAAGGAGGAGAGAACACTTGATCAATAGATCCATCAATTGCAGGAAACGTGCTTTGTGCATTAGAGCCAATAAAACCCATCCCAATATCTATTTGGAATCCATTCGCCTCGCTTCCATACTCAGCAAGCCCATTCAAATCAAGATTCAAAGGCTGCTGTCTAATACTCTTGTTGAGCTGTGGAGAAGAAAACAAACGTTGCTTCCTTCGGTTTGGAATTGCGCCAGTTTCCTTTAAAGTTACATTTGTAGAGAGAGGGATAAAGAAGTGTTCGGATCCATCGTCACTGCTCTTGTCTTCGGAAAAGTCTGTGTTGAGGACTGGTTTCGAGAGAGCAGCTTCGCGAACGGAGCGTCGTAGGTTCTGAGCAAAATAACTATCACCGTCTGTGGCTGCAACTGTAATAGGTTAAGTGTCTAATATGAGCTTCTACAGCTTCACACATATTGCAGATTAACATTAATAAATAGTTGTATGACAGAAAAAATAAATAAACAGATTTTCGCAAAGGTAGCCTATTATATTTTGGCTAAACTGCAGAAAACCTCACTTTTTCCTAAATATGCGCCGTCTCCTAATTTGACAGTAGTTAACTTTTTTCTGTTTTTGCATCCCCACCCCACCCCCCACCCCCCAAACACCCCAACCCCACCCCACCCCAAAAAAACGCCCATTATCCACTGGTGAAATAAATATGCAATGTTAGAGGGAAAACGGTGAAAATAACAGAGAGTAGAGGTGGATTGGGACAAGAGGTTGCAGAAATGGAAAATCTAAACAGTTTTAAATAGGGGGTAAGGTGCCGCATTTGAAAATAGACACTGGAATCTGCTCTAGGGGCAAATGTAATGGGGGTTTCCTGCAATTTAGCCTTTATATTTGCAATGAAATATATTTACGACATTCTCAGAGTGCACATGGAGTTGGCTAACCTTGTGCTGCGGTGTGATCATTTGTAAACGGAGGATCAATTGGTTTACCAACTGCTAATGTTTCTGCCTGGATTGGTTGAGTCGATGCAGCATTCCTCTTTGGTGTGTGCATGCTTTTCCCTGAAGAATTTGGAGTTAAATTGAACAAATGGGGAAGTTTAAGAGCAGGGCTACTTGAAGCCTTCTCAAGTTGAATTGAATGGAGTTTAGAAGCCATATCAATAACTTCATCATTAATATTTTCCTGTTCCAAAAATGAAAACGAATAGTTCCACGGGTTTAGAAATGTAAAAAGCTGCAAAAGGGTGACAAGCAAATATCATGCAGCTGCTATGATTTGATCCATGAGTTCTTACAGGGGATCTTCCACTAGTTTGGGCATGGGAAGGTGAGGTTGACCTTGCACTGTATTCATCAATTGTACTAGCAGATATGATGTTGACTTCTTCTGTAAGCTCGGCAATTGACTTCTGCATCACTGGGACGGCTTCTTTTAGTTGATTGATGAGCCCCTAAATCAGTTAAAAAGGAAAAGTTGGACCCATCAATCTCTTAACAACCAAGTTCAAGAAAAACATGTTGCATCTATCTTATTGGTTATATAGTTTAAGCTCATGCAACCAGGTCGGCCTCTAATGTTTTCCTACCTAAGAATAACTAAAAGATGGGGTGAAATTGATGAAGTTGCAGTAGCCAATTGCATTCATCTCTGGGGAACGGCATGGCATGGCAAGGGAAAAGAAGTAAAACGAAAAGTAGTCAAAATTTCACGTTCAATATATGAGCATATATTATAACTTAGTTCTCTTTCCTCTTTATTATCTCTATCAGGATTCTTTTCTACTCCCATTAACCCTTTCTTAAAGTTTTCATCTTGTTCAATTGTGTCTTCTCTTCGGCTTCCAACAATGGACCCATCAAAATTACAAGACAAGTGTCAGCAACACATTAGATATGGATTTTGTTAATGAATATGTTAGCAGCATTTCTAATATCTTCTATCGATAACATTTCCTATCCCGCTGTAAATATCAACCTTAATGCATTCAAGGTATACTATCTAGTGTTATTAGTTACAAATTCACATAGAATATATTCCCAGATCACCAAAAGAACAATTTACGAAAATTATGAACCGTTGCTTGGGTAGGAGCACAAATATAGGAAACCACCAAATGAGCAACTACCTTTGTTTTATGCTAATCTTCCCCAGAAAATCCCACCCATGTAATGGGCAATAGTAGGCTAGTTTTCAGGAATAGTTTTGCTATATTGCCCAAGCTTGTGCTTTTTGGGTTGTGGAATTTTTATAGATCGTAGGAACTTAACAGGAGGCCTTAATGAAAGTATACCGTTTGATAGGAGTGAGTGAAGGCGGAGGATTCATGTGATCGACCCGGCATGATTCTCATGTTGGTTCATGTAGCCTACCCCATATGCTTGGGATAAAGGCTCAGTTGTTGTTGTTGTTGTTGTTGTTGTAGGAACTTAAAAGGAGAGGGAAGCGGAAGGTGGGGCCCAAAGGTTCGATACAACTTTTAGAATGTAAGTGTGTTTTGAATTTATTAAGAGTTTAAGACTAGGGGTGCTAATCGAACCAAGGCAGCTCGGTATTCGGCTTGGGTTCGGATTGCTAAGAGCTCATTCAAGTTCCGTTCGTTAATAATATTTACGACATGAACTAAGAATAAGGCTCGTTGTGTTAACAAGCCGAACTCAAGCGGGTCCTGGCTCGTTTGTTTATAGCTCGAGTTCTATTCGTTTATGTTTATTATAATATATTTTAAATATTTTCAAATAATAGTCAATCGTCCACTACATAAACGTCAATCAAAAAAAGTCATACATTCAGTAAAATCCTACCAAAATGGGTCGAATTTCTCTTG
Source organism: Agapanthus africanus (assembly GCA_030015575.1). NCBI lineage: Eukaryota > Viridiplantae > Streptophyta > Magnoliopsida > Asparagales > Amaryllidaceae > Agapanthus > Agapanthus africanus. The sequence continues at coordinate 353,344,279 of JASDDO010000019.1, forward strand.
ATTAAATTTTTGTAATATTGCTTAATGAGTTATATTCTAACCGAACTTACAAACGAGCTAGAGCCAGGCTTGTTTGTTCATTTATGAGCTCAGCTTGTTTTGTAATTGAACCGTTAACGAGCCAAACTAGAGCTGAGATAAATGTGCCAACCAAACTATAGCCAGCCAAGCTTAGCTCGAAATGAACTCTGAACTCCAGCCAAGCCGAAAATAAACGAGCCGAACTCTAGTTGACTCCAGCTCATTCAAGTTCAGCTCACTTACATCCCTAATTAAGACCCATGGGTCCAGTGGGAGCCAGTAGGGGAAATCTCTATGATGCCCGTCACATCAAGGGCATGATATATCCAGTTACCTGTATGCTAGCTAAATGTTGCCGATGTTCAGCAAGAGTCGCTCCCAAGGACTCAGCGTGGCCACTAGCGCCGCCATTGGATGCAGAGCGAAGAAGCTCTGGGCCCTCTCCATCATTAGCCTTGACCTACAGTGCAGAAAGTCATAATAGTAGTAAGCCCCGCACCAAAATTAGTATATATTCAACAATAATAGTTCTTTTTGATAAATGACGTCAAGGATCAATAATAAAGTATTGTTTACTAAATAACAGGAATTCGGAGTCGAATTCAATTACTGTGCAATAAAAAAATATAACAGTTTATAATTAGAATATTATAAGAAATATAAGATAGAAAGAAAAAAGGGGCAATTAAGTAAAGTTTACCAGATGATAAGTCCTCTTTATAAAGCATATAGAACAAGAAGAAAACCTTGACAAAGGCCCTTAATATAGCTTTATGGGAAAAAAGATTTATTTAGCCGGCATCTGGTATAGAGGTTTTGTTCTAGTTATGTTTCAATCATTCACCTAAGTCAGTTGAATTATCCAAGGGACCAAAAGTCAGATATAATCAACAAGTCAGCAAAAACATGTATATTTGAAACAAAATTAGTATATAATAGTAGTAAGCCCCACACCAAAATTAGTATATATTCAACAATAATAGTTCTTTTTGATAAATGACATCAAGGATCAATAATAAAGTATTTTTTTACTAAATAACAGGAATTCGGAGTCAAATTCAATCACTGTGCAATAAAAAAATATAACAGTTTATAATTAGAATATTATAAGAAATATAGGATGGAAAGAAAAAAGGGGCAATTAAGTAAAGTTTACCAGATGATAAGTCCTCTTTATAAAGCATATAGAACAAGAAGAAAACCTAGACAAAGGCCCTTAATATAGCTTTATGGGAAAAATGATTCATTTAGCCGACATCTGGTATAGAGGTTTTGTTCTAGTTATGTTTCAATCATTCGCCCAAGTCAGTTGAATTATCCAAGGGACCAAAAGTCAGATATAATCAACAAGTCAGCAAAAACATGTATATTTGAAACAAAATGTGAAAATAAATAACAATGATCCGATTAGAAGTGAGCTAGGCTACAACATAGCTGTAACCTCACTATTATTATGGAAGAGGCCTTGCAGCCAGCAGCCTCATCATGCTTCTTCGCATTTGCATGGCACATGCTCAAAACCTGGTATGACTTCTATAGGGGGAAAGATTGAGAAAGCATGGCACTCTCGAAGAATGAATAGAGGGTAGACATGCATTGAGATTTTTAGCTCAGCATGCATATTATACATGGGTATATCCGCTGCTAGAATAGAGATTGCTACTAGCCTATCCTCAGAGCAAAGGGGCAAAACATACCAGATGAAGTGATTGTTTGTGGATACGTTGTAAAGCATGGGTCCATCGTCGAAGAACTTCAGCTACATCAACAGTGGGGTGAACCCTTCCATTTCTACCTTCTGATCTAGACAGAGCTTCATTATTCCCTTGAAGTTGAAGTGAATCTTTTGGTTCACGACTATCCATAGGGGGGGTTATTTCACCAGCTCGAACAGAGAGTACATCTGAATAAGGTACATGTGAACTTAGATCCATCGCTGCAAGCAAAGATGTTCCAGAGATGCGGTACCTGATGAGCAGAAGCATGTGACTAATCCAACCCAGAAAAAACAAATATGTTATTTTTCAAGGATCTCCATCAATACCTATGCTCTCGATGGGCTATCAAGTCCTCAATAGGGCCAGACGCAAGAACTTCATGTTGACCTGAAGACAAAGTAGACTAAAAATCAAATTTTACGGATTTGACTAATAATATTCAGGTCGTGTACATCAGAATAAAACTGAAAACTCAAAAATTAAGTCGGGAAAACAATGTAAAAATTGCTTTCTATATCAAAGAAAGAAGAAACAAAGATATCAGTAGGGAAGAACCGTCATGTTTTTCCCTACCTTTTCCCCCTCCTAACTAGATGCAGCTTGCTGATCATTGAGCAAGACATTGCTTGAAGAAGAGAGGAAGAAGAATAAATAAGACATCGCATATAACGGAGGGCACCCGACCTAACTTTAAAACAATGGAGAAAGATGTTTTTCATAATTCGGTCATTTTTGAGAGCCTTTAAGATGGTAAATGCAGAGAAGAGCTCACAACTGGAGGGTCATTAAGATAGTAGTTCGCTCATCTTTGACGGCCATTGAGATAGAACTCACTTGGTCATCTTTGAGGACCATTACGATAGTAAAGTCATCGAAGAAGAGCAGCATGCAATTGGAAAGAGGAGAATTCTATAACAGTGAAATACATAACATGTAGGATGTAGCAAATCTTAAGATGTAAAAGAAGCATTCTTTCCTATATTTCAACTCACTTTTAACGTTACAGGATTTACTGCCAGGCCTTAGTATGAAGTCTCATATGTCAACTAGAAGAGGGTACGATGGGAGGGGCAAGATGAGACTTTAGTTCTTTTGAAAACAATTGATGAAACTAGGAAAACTCAGTTACACAGAAAAGAGCTGGCGCTTTTAAGTAGGATTTGTGTAAACTCAAAGCTCAGGGTCCCTGATTCTTTCAAAAAATATTAGGGTGATGGATCAATTACCAGATTTAGGCATAGTCACAAATTCGTGATTCGGCAATAATTCGGCGAGGTCGAAAATTCGGATTCGGAGAACTATTCGGAAAAAATCGGCAGGTATTCGGGAAAGATTCGGTAAGTGTTCGGGAAATGTTCGGGAAGGATTTCGAGCAAAAAATTAATATAAAATTAATATATGAGACGATAGATTTTGATTTCGTGAATTTTTTGCTGTTTTTTAAATAATTCGCTTTTTTTTTGAATAATTCGGGAATTATTCGCGAATAATTCGGCAATAATTCGGCGCGTTCGGTGATGGTGAACAATTCGCAGATTTAATCGGCAGTCACATAATTCGCGAATTATTCGCGAATTCGCCGAATAATTCGTGAATTATGTGACTATGGATTTAGGTGCTTATAGATGTAAGAGTTAGATGGTGTATCTAGTACTTAAGATTGATGGGATGATAAATTAAGCACCTAATGTAGAGCATGTTCAATTCCAGTAATCAATAACCAGGTCCGAGATGCTGAATTTAATGTGAAATAGAGAAGAAATGTAGAAGAAACAAGAAAGTTAGAAGGGATGAAGAAGTACATCAGCGTCTAAGGTGTTAACTTGATCAAGCTTTTTTAAGAACATTCTTTCATCCTCGATAAATTTGGGCACGGGTATGGAACATTTTTATATTGTTCCTATTGGGAACATCAAAAGCTCTCAAGATGAAATCAATACGATAGCAAGGGAGTCCTCAAGCTACAAGCTTCAAATAATCAGTTGATGGATTAATCAACTCCCTGAAGAAGGTATTACACCTATAGCAGAACAGTATGCAATAGAAAAATGATAGTTACTTTCCATAAAATCAAAATTGTATGGTGGGCATGTCCCAGATGTTAAACTTAGCACCATTTTAAATAGATCTCTGGTACCCAAAGAGATCTAAACTTCAACTTGCAGTTCTTATATGATTGGTTGATAAAATAGCAAGGTAAAGAAATGGACTAATCAATGATGGATGCTATATTGATGGACGCAAACCAGAACCTAGAAGTTACATAAATATATGAATCAACTCAAATTGACCAAACTTCTAGCCCCAAAAAAATGGTATTATTAATTCTAGATCAAGACTCAGTTTCACAATGTAAGCATAATACTTTATCAGAATATCATGATGAATGCTTGTAAATTCAAAGGTCTTCCAATTTGTCAATTGGAAGACGCATGTATAAGCTTCTCATGATACTTCCCAAAGACCAAAGTTCTTGATTGATGGAGGGGGGTCATTTATTACTTTAATTTAAAATAAGAGAATTCCGCTCACAGATTGAGCAACGTTTCTGTGCTTTTCTTCCCATATACCATGTCGGAATGCCAACAGCTAAATATAACATGACCAAAGAGATTACAGTCAATTGACATACTCTTGCGAGCTAATAAGGACTCCCAAAGGCGAGTTGCTTTCGATACAAGATGCGAGTTCTGAACTGAAGAACTGGAGATACGATCATCCCATGATTCCCCTTCTAACTTTGCTTTATTTCTCATATCCTGCAGCTTCTCTAATTCCTGCTGCAAATAGGCCTGAAAAAGCATTTGGCATATTAGGGGGTGAAAAATCCCAACAGTTACACACATTAAAAGATTGCATATCAGCATCCACCAACTTTATGCAAGAAGAGATTAGATGTTAGCATCCACCTCTTCAGCACAAAGACCACGGAATTCTGCCGTCATTTCATTGGCTAAGTTTGACCATGCAGTTTGCCTTTGAACAGCAGTGCTCGCATTCTTCAGAAACTTCTTCCTTTCAAGAGCAATCCTAGCCTGTGAATAAAAGAGCATTCAGAAGCGTGCATGAAATACATGCATCCATTACGAACGAAGCACATTAGTATAAAACAATGGAAAATGAAATACATTTTGTTGTTAAAAATTATCAGCACAAATCTATTTGCCTTTTTAAAATTAAAGGAGCAATAAGAAAAGAACTTCATATAATAGAGTATCATAGAAAGTTATAAATCATTAAAGTAAATGAGAAAAAAGAGGAAGACGGGGGAAAAGCAGGAATATTAGATAACATTAAAATGCATCAACTGCAAGTTCTCAACCAATAGGTAAGAAAAATAAGAACTCAACCACTGCCTTATAAAGGACAACGCAAATTCAAATTACCTTAGTTACGGGGAGTAGAGAAGCTGCATGTAAATAAGAAACATCTGTTAGTGAGGCAGGTAGAGGGTTAGAGGCTACATCAGCAGCAAATGTCCGTCTGTGAACCTCTCGTAAAGCGTGCACAGAAAGTTGCCACAGAAGCTCAACAAATCTGCACTAAAGTGAGATTATAATTTGTATTTGAAGGCTATATTAGTTGACTGGAAAAGCTTAAGAAAATATAGGAGAAAAATGGCATCATGCATGTAGATCTGACTGGAGTTAAAGAAGAGATACTAAGAAAGCAAAGGCAGGTTAATTTCTGAAATTTAAGACAAAAATATCACAATAAAATCCACAAAACAAAGTGTATGTATACAAGAATTATTTAGTACAAAAAAGAGACAAGAAGTCAAGATTCAAATGGTACACATGGTATAGAAAGACAGTGATATCAGGAGAAAACAAAAGGTAAAAGTCCTGGTGTCACTTGGAGTATAATTAATATGCTTTCTATAGATTTTCCCTTATCGCCAAGGCACAGAACCACTTAAAAAGGCTTCATTTTGTAACTTATGAATTCTAATGAAAAGTGAGGTTTCGAGTAGAAGAAACAAGAAAAATACAGGGATCGTTTAACAAAATTGATATCTAATGTAATGCTGCAGAATAAAGTAATTCTATGACCAAATATTAATGGATTTGAAAACATGGGGCGTTCGAACAACAATTTACCAAGATGTAGACACAAGGAACAATTTACCAAGATGTAGACACAAGGGCATTGTTACACTTTTGATTATATCTGAAGGTATGTGAATTGATATAAACTAAATCTTTGAATTTATAAGCATTATAAACTGAAGGCAGGTAGTATTGTCTTCATCACAAATAAATGTAGGGACTGCAGATCATAAAACGATACAAGTACAGGAAAAGAATTATACATGTCAAATTGATACAGGTAACAAAAGGATGAAAAACATGGTAATATTATTTCCAGTACCAAGTTCATGGCTCTCTAAAATACGTAAATAAAATATAGGTTTAATTCCAAAAAAAAAAACCAAACCTTTAGTTAAAATACGAGAAACCCCCAAATAGTTTTAAAATACACAAGAAACTACCACAAACTTTCAAAATACACAAGAAACTACCACAACAACTTTCAAAAACTACGACAAACCCCCAAAAATCAGGTGCCACGTCAACAATAAATAGCACAAACTGCATACCATTGGGGTTTCTCGTAATTTTGAAACTATTTGGGGGTTTCTCATATTTTAGCTAAAAGGTTTGGAGTTTTTTTGGAATTAAGCCTAAAATATACAAGGAAGCATAATATAATAAATCATAAGAACAACTTTTTAAATGAGTTTGTTGTATGAAAGTTACCTTAATTGTATGCTCCAAAAGGGAGGGAAAAGGCTATATTTAATAGCAACTAAAAAGAGCAGAATATTGCTTAAGGTAGGTCGAGTCTCCGTGCTTAAAAGAACAAAAACTCCACAAAAAATTTGTGTCGTAAGTTTGAATTTAACTACTACTGAGTTACAAAATGAAGGAATTATATAAAAACCTAAAATTGAGTGATTCGAAGAGAGGGTTTAAATGAACAAATGGTCACAAGGTTAAAGAGCGGAAATACTAATGTAGAACCGATTGAATGAACAATACAATGGAACCTACAAGACCGCCTGGAGAGTTCATTTAAGATTGTTCGCTAGTAATTATCTAATTTGGTGTTTATCCAATTTAATAATTTTATCTAGAAATGATCGATTATCAGGATTTGGTTTCATTTTTGTGTATAGCCATATACAATTATAAATATCCTAGATAACTCTTATCCTTCCTTCTAGAAATCTCTCTTAGTTACTAGTTATCTACTTAGATTTTATTTTATTTGGGCCTTTGCCTTAAAACTCTTAATCTTTATCTTTAGCTAGAATGATAATAAAGTGTTGAATCAGAAGCCAGATTTACCATGTTTAGTATATCAATAGCCCTCGCACTGCTTAGAAAATTAGTATATTGATGAAAGAACTCTAATTTATGAGAATTGAGATTTGAATATTGAATTTGCTTCATCCAAAACTGAGTTCCACTTTATTTTATATGTTTTCTTTCTCTCCTGCTGATATAACCAAATAATTTTGCCATTTTGAAATTCAGCTTAGTGGTAACTTTTACCCCTATTAAAAATTGCCACATGTTATCTTTAATTTTAATTAATGTAATATACAGCTCTCCCTTTTCTTATTTTTTTCCTCTAAGAAAGCATCTTCTCCTTGCCCCAAGTCGTTGTTGTAGGGTGTTTTTCACCATCCCATTGAGATGGGAATACGCACGCACTTGTCAGGCGTACTACAGATTCCCCCTGCTTAGGATAGGCTGGAGTTTATTGATTGTGAGGATCCGAATCTCCGGCAGCCGCGGACTAAACTGCCGTTAATTACCCCTCGCTTTTGGAGCACGAGAACCTCCGATTAACGGGTTAAACTGGTCATGCGAACTCAATGTGCAGTGTTGTGTTTTGAAGGGGTTTTGGATATATCGGGGGCCCCGCAGAGTTTTTACGGGGGTCCCGCTATCCGGATAGCGGGCTGGGGGTCAAGGGGGCTAGCAGCCCCCTTGTGGGATGCGGGACAGCTCCCCATTAGAAACTAACGGGGGAGGTATTTTTAGTATGGAGTATGTGTGTGTATATGTATAAGGGAAAACGCTCGGGCATCCAAAGGATGCGTGGGCGCTAGCACTTTGGGCGCTAGCGCCCCACGTGCCAGGCACGTGGGTGCTCGGACGCTAGCGCTTGGGGCGCTAGCGCTTTCAGCGCAAAGGCGCTAGCGCCCCACGTGTCAGGCACGTGGGCGCTCGGGTGCTAGCGCTTTGAGCGCAAGAGCGCTAGCGCTAGTGCCCCACGTGCCAGGCACGTGGGCACTAACGCTCTGGACGCTAGCGCTCTGAGCGTAAGAGCGCTAGCATTTTGAGCGCAAGGGCGCTAGCGCTTTGGGAGGCAAAAGGGATTTAGTCCCTGCAATGGGAGTTGTACTCTCAGAAAGGAATACTTATTATTTTGTATGTGTATATATATATATATATGAGGACTTAAACTCCTAGGATATTTTGAGGCTGATGAAGGGGCTTCTCCCCTTGAGCCCTAATCTTCCTCAAAGTGGGGTTTCGGAAGATGGGTCTCCTTCCCGTTGTTTGTCCGGATCTTGGAAAAAGGGGGTGAGACTTAAAAATCTCCCCTTTTTGAGATCTAATGGAAAATCCAAGTTCCTGTTTGTGGGTTTTATGGTGAAAAACTATTTAGTTTTGGAAAAGGAAGAGTAAAACTCTTGATTTAATTCAAAAGAAAGAAAAGGGTTTTAGAACCTTGAGGAAGGAGAAAGAGGCACAGGCCCTAATTTTTGGGGAATGAAAAGTCTCTCCTTTATTCATCATCATGTTGCCTTATATAGGCTTACATATTTACATATAGCCCCTTGGGCTTTACAAAATGGCATTTTGCACATCCCATGGCTCATGTGCTATTTCTTTTTGCACATAAGTCATGGGCTTTACAAAAATTTGGCTTTATGCCCATTCATGCGTAAAAAATTACATTAAAATTATTTATTACATGATTTTATGTTGGCATAGGGAGGCTGGCCGTGGGCTCGACTTGGGCATGGGCCCGCTTGACCTGGGCTTGGGGTTGACCTTGACTTTGACTTGGTCAACCGGGGTGCAAATTTTGACCCCACCAAAGTGCCCGCCATCAATAAATGCACACCACATATGTGGGTCGTGTGCATGAAATTGATGGATCTTCTTTCTCGTGGAGGCGACTTGCTTTGGTTCCCGCTTGGATGCACTGCCCTTTTTACGACATGGACGGTCGACGCTTGACGCGTCTCCGAGACGGAGTGTCTGTGGCAGACGTTTCTCTGGCCCAGAGTGATTTGGTTCCCGCTTTGTAGGAAGCATGCACTGCCCCCTTTTTGCGACATGGACGGTCGAAGCTTGACGCGTCTCCGAGACGGAATGTCCGTGGTAGACTTTTCCCTGGCCCGGAGTGATCTGGTTTCTGCTTTGTAGAAAGCCTGCACTCCCTTTTTTGCGACATGGACAGTCGACGCTCTGATCCGGAGCGATTTGGTTCCCGATTTATGGGAAGCCTGCACTGCCCATTTTGCGACATGGACGGTCGACGCTTGACGCGTCTCCGAGACGAAGTGTCCGTGGTAGACTTTTCCCTGGCCCGAAGTGATCTGGTTCCTGCTTTGTAAGAAGCCTGCACTGCCCTTTTTGCGACATGGACGGTCGACGCTCTGATCCGGAGCGATTTGGTTCCCGATTTGTGGGAAGCCTGCACTGCCCTTTTTGCGACATGGACGGTCGACGCTTGACGCGTCTCCGAGACGGAGTGTCCGTGGTAGACTTTTCCCTGGCCCGGAGTGATTTGGTTCCTGCTTTGTAGGAAGCCTGCACTGCCCTTTTTGCGACATGGACGGTCGACGCTCGACGCATCTCCGAGACGGAGTGTCCGTGGTAGACTTTTTCCTGGCCCGGAGTGATCCGGTTCCTGCTTTGTAGGAAGCCTGCACTGCCCTTTTTGCGACATGGACGGTCGACGCTCTGATCCGGAACGATTTGGTTCCCGATTTGTGGGAAGCCTGCACTACCCTTTTTGCGACATGGACGGCCGACGCTTGACGTGTCTCCGAGACGAAGTGTCCGTGGTAGACTTTTCCCTGGCCCGGAGTGATCCGGTTCCTGCTTTGTAGGAAGCTTGCACTGCCCTTTTTGCGACATGGACGGCCGACGCTCGACGCCTCTCCGAGACGGAGTGTCCGTGGTAGACTTTTCCCTGGCCCGGAGTGATCTGGTTCCTGTTTTGTAGAAAGCCTGCACTGCCCTTTTTGCGATAGCCCTTTTTGCGACATGGACGGTCGACGCTCTGATCCGGAGCGATTTAGTTCCCGATTTGTGGAAAACCTGCACTGCCATGATTTGTGAGAAGCCTCCACTGCCCTTTTTGCGACATGCACGGTCGACGCTCTGATCCGGAGCGATTTGGTTCCCGATTTGTGGGAAGCCTGCATTGCCCTTTTTGCGACATGGACGGTCGACGCTCTGATCCGGAACGATTTGGTTCCCGATTTGTGGTAAGCCTGCACTGCCCTTTTTGCGACATGGACGGTCGGCGCTTGACGCGTCTCCGAGACGGAGTGTCCATGGTAGACTTTCCCCTGGCCCGGAGTGATCTGGTTCCCGATTTGTGAGAAGCCTCCACTGCCCTTTTTGCGACATGCACGGTCGACGCTCTGATCCGGAGCGATTTGGTTCCCGATTTGTGGGAAGCCTGCATTGCCCTTTTTGCGACATGGACGGTTGACGCTCTGATCCGGAGCGATTTGGTTCCCGATTTGTGGGAAGCCTCCACTGCCCTTTTTGCGACATGGACAGTCGGCGCTTGACGCGTTTCCGAGACGGAGTGTCCATGGTAGACTTTTTCCTGGCCCGGAGTGATCCGGTTCCTGCTTTGTAGGAAGCCTGCACTGCCTGTAGGGTTACTAGACACAAGATCAAGGTTCTACAAGGCATCAACCATGCCAAAATCAAATTTTTCATGTGCCGAACAACCCTAACCAAGATCTTAGACTAGAGATTAGGCGAAACAATAAGCAAGTAAACAACTTTACTTCTAAGAGTTTGGGATTACAACCTTTGTAGTCCGTTCCTTCACTTCATAAGCTCCGTGTTGAGGTCCCTTCGCCGCGATCATCATGCATCCGGACTCTAGAGAGGCTCCATGAAGAAAAAGATGCAAGCTTGCTTCCGATCCTCAATAACTAAGATGATCTACCTTGAAGAAACTCAAATCCAAGCTCTTCCTTTGCTAATCAAGTATTAGCAAAGCAAACACCCTAATCTAAGCGGCTAGAATAGATGAGGATGATGAACTAGGAATTTAGCTTTCATTTGTTTTTAATTTCTCACTCATTTTCATCACATATGAAAAGGTTATAAAGCTTTTCATCAAAAAGGAAGAAGAAGAAGAAGCAAATCAATTTTGTGATGAATAATGAAATCAAGTGTGAGGTTAGAAATGCAACCATGGGTTAAGAATGAAGACTTAACCCATGTAGAGAAATAACTATGGTAAAGGGTTTGGGTTGGGTTTAGAAATATCTATGCAAAATATCACAAGTCAAAGTCAAAGCTTCAAGAAGCTTCTTGAAAGCTTCATGCAAGCTTAACCCTAATCCAAACCCTAACCATATTTAAACTCCACAAAACATGTTGCATTTATAACCCTAACTTGTTACAATATTATATATCACATATACAATATTTATTGTAATAAAATAAAATAATACAATTAACATATATCGCATATATATATCAATGTATTATCCAAGTGAGAAAAAGAATCTTTAAGTGAGCTAATATTAGTTAATATAATTTAATATATCAAATATATAATTATACATTAAATTATCGAATCAACACTTGATCCAATAATGCGGCTATTTCACAAATAACCGACTAATATAATCTGTATCAGTTCATCGAATCAACACTTGATCCGATGACCCGGCTATATCACATATACCCAGCCGATATCACATATCGCGAGAATCTAATACGGTATCACATACACGTATTATTCTCGGTCCCGCACATATCACATATGTGCTCATACTCCATTTTGCCTAAGCCAGGAAACCTCTGTGTAGGACTCTAAAGAATCGTCAATACGCCGGCAGTAGGTGATGATCATATCAAACACCCACAAGCTGCAAGCGGTCAGCTAAACGTAGCAGCCATCTAGGTATTGAGCGATCAGAAGATCAACAAGCAAGCCTGTACATTCTCCTGCGAATCCAATCAGTAACACTCTCGTACAGTCCGGTCTCTTCATCTGATATGTCGCATATCTCGCCTATAAGGATGGGAAACGTCAGACCCCAGTAGCTTGATAAGTCGTGTCGATATGAGATCCATAACAGTTCGAGAAACTACTGATAACACTTACCAGTAAATCTCAGCAACCCTGACCAGGGATTTCCAGTTATAGCCAATCGAACACAGCGCAACATCAACTCCCTATACTGGGAGAGACGAAACCCCTCCTATCGCTCATTGCCTCCATGTGATTCGAGACTGTACCCAAAAGCCACCGTTTTGCATGCCCTCTTGGACGTGGTATGATGGAAATCAAAGCACGGTGGGAATCACACAAGACTCTATGACGATCTCGGGTCTACAGACTAACCTGTACCAGTGTCACCAGAGAACTGCCATCTGACGTGAGGTATAATACCATCTGGGAGTTCTCGGCGAGTCCGTCCAGTGTACCCAGTCCCTACTAAGCACCCGTATACCTTCTCTGATGTCAAACACCAATGGATATGGGATCATCCATCGCCCATCATATGGGTCAAGAAGCGCATACGCTAGTCTACTCTGGTATATCGATGCTCTGTCTCGATACACCTACGACTAGGAACATTTGAAGGATGTACTTAGCGACTACGTTGTCCCCACTAGTATGATCTGCATCATAGTCCCGGTAGTCAAGTACTCATCCTAAGCACTTTATCAACATGTAACATAGAGACAATCAGAGTACATGTTAAGATAAAGAGCAACCAGATAGCATACTATCATGTCGAGCAAGAAAGTCTTACCTATATATGTCTAAGCATCCACTACAATATACATCGTATGTACAGTAATGGCCTCTAGGGCATACATATAATACTGTCCTTTTTGTGACATGGACGGTCGACGCTCTGATCCGGAGCGATTTGGTTCCCTATTTGTGGGAAGCCTGCACTGCCCTTTTTACGACACAGACGGTCGACGCTTGACGCGTCTCCGAGACGGAGTGTCCATGGTAGACTTTTCCCTGGCCCGGAGTGATCTGGTTCCTGCTTTGTAGGAATCCTGCACTGCCCTTTTTGCGACATGGACGGTCGACGCTCTGATCCGGAGCGATTTGGTTCCCGATTTGTGGGAAGCCAGCACTGCCCTTTTTGCGACATGGACGGTCGACGCTTGACGCGTCTCCGAGACGGAGTGTCCGTGGTAGACTTTTCCCTAGCCCGGAGTGATCAGTTTCCTGCTTTGTAGGAAGCATGCAATGCCCTTTTTGCGACATGGACGGTCGACGCTCGACGCGTCTCCGAGACAGAGTGTCCGTGGTAGACTTTTCCCTGGAGTGATCTGCTTCCTGCTTTGTAGGAAGCATGCACTGCCCTTTTTGCGACATGGACGATCGACGCTCTGTTCCGGAGCGATTTGGTTCCCGATTTGTGGGAAGCCTGCACTGCCCTTTTTACGACATGGACGGTCGACGCTTGACGCGTCTCCGAGACGGAGTGTCCATGGTAGACTTTTCCCTGGCCCGGAGTGATCTGGTTCATGTTTTGTAGGAAGCATGCACTGCCCTTTTTGCAACATGGACGGTCGACGCTCTGATCCGGAGCAATTTGGTTCCCGATTTGTGGGAAGCCTGCACTGCCCCTTTTGCGACATGGACGGTCGATGCTGCCCTTTTAGCGACTTGGACGGTCGGTGTTGCCACTTTAGCGACGTGGACGGTCGATACTGCCCTTTTAGCGATTTGGACGGTCGGTGTTGCCATTTTTGCGACTTGGACGGTCGATGCTGCCCTTTTGCGACGTGGACGGTCGATGCTGCCCTTTTTGCGACGTGGACGGTCGATGCTTGTCTTGCTGATTTGATGTGAATTGGGTTGACATCAGCATCGCTACACTGGAATATGGTACCAGGAGCGAATCATCATCTGCCATGAGTAGATTTGGGGATTTCCCTCGTTTCTAGTTTAACGACTTAGGAGTCATCTGTTCCCAGTTTAACGACTTAGAGGTCTATTGGATTGGAGTTTGGAATTTTGGGGTTAAGGTAGGCATCAGCGTTGCTAACACTGAAGCACTTGTGCCAGGAGCAATTCATCATTTGCCCTTTCTTGTTGGGAAGTGGTGGCTTAGGAGACAGGTTTAGGTCCCTATCATCTAAAGCTTTTCAATTTTATGAGCCGTAAGGGTCATAAACTTTTCTGAGAATTTCCAAAGTCAAATTCGACGTCTTCACGGGGGCGGTCATCGAACCGCACACGTGTCCCACTAGGGCGGGCGCACCCGTTGATCCGAAAGGAAACCTTTCGGCCACGAAGAGTGCCTTTGGCACGAACCCGGTCGAGGCTATGATAGCCGATAGGGAGAGACCGACGAGTTTATAACTAGGACGGGACGCCCGAGTTTCCCATAAAAGCATTTTCTCCCTACGAGTCGAAAGGATCTCGTAGGTGCACTTTCTCCTTAGGAGTCGTGGGAACTTCCAAGTGTGTTTTTCCTTTGTGAGTCGTAAGGATCCCACGAAGGTGTTTTCTTACGAGTCGTGAGGATCTCATAAGTTGGTTCTCCTCATGTATCGTGAGGACACATGAATGGGTCTTCCAAAATGGAGCATAAGTCCAAGAGCGAAGACCGGCCGCTGGACTGGTGATTGCGGTGGGGTATGGGTATGATGAGAATTATTTGAGCCCGTGGATTGTATACGGTAGTCAATTTGGGGACTGGCCGTAGGGCTGGGAGAATTTGGGGAAATTGGATTTTGGTTGGCGTCTGCATCGCTGCACTGGAATATGGTATCAGGAGCGACTCATCATTCGCCTTTGTTTTGTTTGTTTTTTTCGTTTTTGTTTTACCGCGATTGCTCTATCATTTCAGCTTTTCTTATCGCGAAGGTCGCGATTGCCCTATCATTTCGGCTTTTATTCGCGGTTGCCCTATCATTTCGGCTTTATTTTTCATCTTTATTTTACTCGCTGATTTTTATTGCGAGTTGCCCCATCATTTCGGCTTTTCTTTTTATTTATTTATTTACACATTCCTCCTTTTTTTTATTTACACGTTTTTTTTTACATTCCCAGTTCAACGACTTAGAGGTCGACTGTTCCCAGTTTAATGACGTGGTGGTCGATGCTAGTGTTTCCAATTTAACGACGTGATGGTCCTTTTTGCTTATCCCAGCTCTTTGAATTTTGATCTTGGCAGAGCTGTGTTGATGACCGTAGCTCTGTGGCTTGCTGATACATCCGAGGACTGTGAGGTTTTTCCAAGTTTGTATTGGTCCTCTGCCCAATCTTTGAAAACACAGCAGTCTTCAATGGTATGACTCAGCACCCTATGACATGGGCAGTATACGGGATTGCCAGTCATATTTATTTCATGTGGCTTCTTCGGAATAGGCAGTTGCAGACCATTGTTCAAGGCTTTCTCGAATATATTACGGACCTCATCCCTCCTGAAGGAGTACACCTTCTTCTTTCTCTCCATAAGAGTAGGTGCCCTTACTGATGCTGGTCCTTAAGGCCGATCAGTCTTTGGTTCGCCCTTTTCAGATAATGGCACATGTCTGGATGGATTAGGTTCCCGAAAGGCTTCGGTCTCTATTTGTATGAAATCGGCGGTCGTAACTTGACTGTTTGCTAGCACGCCTTTAGACAGTTTTATCTCTCCTGCCTTGTATTGCTTTTCGACCCAATCTTTGAAGACGAAGCAGTCCTCAATGGCATGACCTATCACTCTGTGATAGGGGCAGTATTTGGGGTCGTCGGTCATATTCGCTTCCTGTGGTCTTTTTGACTCTGGCAGTTGTAGACCGTTCCTCAGGACGTCTTTGAATATTTTACGGATTTTGTCCCTTCTGAAGGAATAGACCTTATCCAGTTTCTCTTTCAGAGGCGATTCCCCTTCGGTGCATGTATCGGAGGGAACGGAGGCTGAACGCGGCCGTTTTTCACGAAGGCGCTTCGCTCTTAGGTTGAAGGGAGTATCAATTGGCTGTCTCCGGGTATCAATCCCTGGCTCATGAACCAAAATTTGATTCTGCTGTAATTGCAATCGGGCGACTTAGGTCGCGAGATCTGCCGCGACGTTTGCCAATTTGTCGACCTTAGACTGTACCTTAGCTAACTTCTCATCCCTGTCCTGAAGCTGCCTCTGAAGCCATCGGAATAATGCTTGTTCTGTAGTTCCGGTTATGACAACCGGGTCATCCTTATTACCTGAGCACAATTCCGCAAGAACAATAGGCTCTTTTGGCTTATCGGCCTGAGCGAGCTCTTCATCATTTAGACCGAGTGGACGTTGGGCAGCGTCCGCCATATCATCACCCTGGCTGTGAAGCATAAGAGGGTTCGTTTCTTCATGTCCGACCATATAAACAGTGTGGACCGCTTATCCAGCCGTCTCTTTATCTTTGGCGGGGTGCTTAGAGAAGACACCCGATCGAGCAGTTGTCAGGGGCACCGCCGGAGCTTGCTCGAGACGCCTTGTTACTTTGTTGGTGTTGATGGCCTTGCCTCCAGCTGGGGCCATGGACAGTCGTTCGGAAACGGACTTGCGCTTGGGCTGAGATGCCCTCGCGACCATGACATTCGACCTTTTCCCCTTTGAGGCTGGTTTATCCATCACTGGGGCTTGAAGAGCAGGGACAGCGTCAGCTGGCACGAACAGAATAGAGCCGAACTGTAGCAGCGGCTCCTCCCACTGTCGCCCAAGACTGGCCGGGAGGACCGTCCTGGAGTCCATCTTCATCGTGTAGGAGATGGGAGCTGAGTTCATCTTTGGAGACATTGTTGAAAATTGATTGCTTGGGAAACTGCATGAAAGAGCATTATTTTAGTATAAACATCGATATGTATATTGATTGAGTTCGCATGAATGCTTAACCCGAAATATGGGAGGATAGATAGGTCCCACCGGGCGTGCCAGAATCTGTAGAGTGTTTTTCATCACCCCATTGAGATGGGAATACGCGCGCGCTTGTCAGGCGTACTACAGGTTCCCCCTGCCGAGGGTAGGCTGGAGTTTATTGATTGTAGGGATCCGAATCTCCGGCAGCCGCGGACTAAGCTGCCGTTAATTACCCCTCGCCTTTGGAGCGAGGGAACCTTCGATTAACGGGTTAAACTGGTCATGCGAACTTAATGTGCAGTGTTGTGTTTTGAAAGGGTTTTGGATATATCGGTGGCCCCGCAGAGTTTTTACGAGGGTCCCGCTGCCCGGATAGCGGGCTGGGGTCAAGGGGGCTAGCAGCCCCCTTGCGGGGCAGCGCCCCGTTAGAAATTTTTCCTAACGGGGAAGGTTTTTTTAGTGTGGAGTATGTGTATGTGTATATGTATATATACATATATATATAAGGGAAAAGGGCATCCAAAAGATGCGTGGGAGAAAGCACTCGGGCGCTAGCGCTTTGGGCGCTAGCGCCTCACGTGCCAGGCACGTGGACGCTCGGGCGCCAGCGCTTTGAGCGCAAGAGCACTAGCGCCCCACGTGCCAGGCACGTGGGCGCTCGGACGCCAGCGCTAGCGCCCCACATGCCAGGCGCGTAGGCGCTAGCGCTCAGAGCGCTAGCGTTTTGAGCTCAAGGGCGCTAGCGCGTTGGGAGGCAAAAAGGACTTGGTCCCTGCAAATGGGAGTTGTACTCCCAGAAAGGAACACTTATTATTTTGTATATATATATGAGGAGTTAAACTCCTAGGATATTTTGAAGCTGATGAAGGGCTTCTCCCCTTGAGCCCTGGATCTTTCCAAGATGGGGTTTCTGGAGATGGGTCTCCTTCTTCTTCCTGTCGTTTGTCCGGATCTTGGAAAAAATGGGTGAGACTTAAAAATCTCCCCTTTTTGAGATCTAATGGCAAATCCAAGTTCCCCTTTATGGGTTTTACGGTGAAAAACTATTTAGTTTTGGAAAAAGAAGAGTAAAACTCTTGATTTAATTCAAAAGAAAGAAAAGGGTTTTAGAACATTGAGGAAGGAGAAAGAGGCACAGGCCCTAATTTTTGGGGAATAAAAAGTCTCTCCTTTATTCATTATCATGTTGCCTTATATAGGCTTACATATTTACATATAGCCCCTTGGGCTTTACAAAATGGCATTTTGCCCATCCCATGGCTCTCGTGCCATTTCTTTTTGCACAGAAGCTATGAGCTTTACAAAAATTTGACTTTATGCCCATTCATGCATAAAGAATTACATTAAAATTATTTATTACATGATTTTATGTTGGCATGGGGGAGGCTGGCCGCGAGCTCGACTTGGGCATGGGCCCGCTTGACCTGGGCTTGGGCCCACCTGGCTTGGGGTTGACCTTGACTTTGACTTGGTCAACTGAGATGCAAATTTTGACCCCAACAACCATGATCTCTCCGTGATAAGAAAAGTCATCCACAACCTCACCATGATCTCTCTATCATCGGAAAAATCATCTACAATCTCATGAAACAGCTTCACATTTTGTCTGTGGCCACTATTTATCAGCGAACTCACTAAGGAAGACAATATCGACGTCTTCTGGTGATTGGATCTTCACCATAAATCGGATTTTACAATTTTCGACGTTCCCCATAAGTTTGCTTCGCCTGCCAATTGAAAGTAGACACCATCTTCCTCAAGCTTTCAACTTTTCTGATATTTTTATGGGTATTGTGAAAAATGAATCGGTTTTAATGTGTTTATTGATTTTTTTTTAAAAAATAAGGGTTTTGATGTCGGCATTGAAAAAGGTTAATGGATTTTAAATTAAGGAGCTAAAATTTTTATAGAATTTAGCAAGAGATTGAGGATTTTGGGAGCAATATGGGAAAAGAGGAATATTTCCGAAATCACATTAATATGAGAGGAATAGGGGTAACAGGGAAGAAGAAAACTACCATCTTCTCAACATCAACGTTCATAGCCTTCTTTTTCTAAAAGCACTGCCTTCCTCCTCCTCCTAACAACGCCTTCAATAATAATAAGAATGAAAATCATGCTCCAAATCTCAAATCTTACCTAATGGGTTTATTTATGGATTCAAGAGTTCAAAGTTCGGAATAGATCAAAAAGAGACATATAAGTCTATTTCCGACGACAAACTTTCGGCAAAGGAGAAGGCTACGGAGAAGAAAAACTCTGCATGAAATGAAGAAAATGACTTAAAGTATTGACAGCTATAAATCCAAATGAAAAATTTATTTACCACTCTAAATTAATACGTGTCAATTCTTAATAGGGATTAAAGTTACCATTAGGTATGCTGATGTGGTGACTTGAAAGTACTGGATACTTTCTCCCAATTTACAAAACCACATCCATGTTTTCTTTAATTTAATAGAAACAAATATTCATGACAACACATCACTAGACACGCACTGAAGAATGAGAACAGCTGAACATAGCGGCGGATTTAATGTTTCATTCAAGAGGATTAGAAAGATATTGAATTGTCTACATCAGGAAGCATACTAATTTCCTTTCTCAAATTAGTTTTTTTTTTAAATTAAATCAAGTTCACATACATGTAAAGAGTTGCAACATAGATTGTTACTACATCTCATCCTGAAAAGTGAACAATGCATGATTTATTTATGAGATTTTTACTAATTGGTTCCTTAATACTTAGCTAATTACTAAAAAATCCAATATTCAATCATTACTATTTACTCCACAAAAACTTTGAATAATTACTAAAAGGTCCCCCGAGTTGCTAAAAAGATCATCTTTGTTTCATTCCGTTAGAGGGATATCGTGACTAGGGTTTTAAAATCTCCAAACCACTCTCCTATATCTAAAATCCCTAAGTTCAGCCCCAAATCAAAATTAGGTTTTCCATTGATGGGGCCGAACTAAAGGATTTTAAATGTAAGATAGTGGTTTGGAGGTTTTAAAACCCTAGTCCCGACATTCCTCCGTTAGATGTCTAACGGAATGAAAGAAAAAACAATCGTTTTAGCAAAGTCGGAGGATCTTGTAGTAATTATTCAAAGTTTTGGGGAGTAAATAGTAATTATCAAGTATCGAGGGATTTTTTAGTAATTATCCAAGTATTGAGAAACCATTTAGTAAAAAGCCATTTATTTATTATATCTTCCAAAATACAACACGGTAATGAAAAAAAATCATATATCATGTTTACAACTTTACCCCTTGTTATAAATTTCTTAATCTAGGACTTTTGAGAATTGTTTATAGCAGGCAGCATGGGTTTAAATCACAAGAATAATAAGGTTAACCTAATTTCACCAACTCAAGTGCTAGGTTTTAGAGCCAACTCTCGTGCACAAATTTCTTGAAACCACAACTAAGAGGGCCAACATTTCAACATCAAGTCAATATCCCGTCATTATTTCATCTTCCATAAAAACTTCTCAATACATGATTGGACTTAATAAAATAGCACCGCTCTATGGACAATTGAACATACAGTCCATATCCCTTATGTTTTATTAATAAAATCTAAATAGATGGGAACAAAAACACAGAGTCATCATCTCTTTTGATCGGATTCATGAATCTTTCATCATCATTCATCTCCTACCAAATGCTCCTCAAATAAGTTTCATTCATCGTATTTGGATTATTGTCATGGTCAATGTTGTCAAAGACGTGAAAGGCACTGCGCCTCAAGCGCAAGGCAGAACCGGATGCTGAATGCGTCTCTCGAAGCTTTTGAGGAGTTTGTGCAGCAATGAGGCACTCTTTGGCGCTTGAAGCGCACATGCATCTTGCGCCTCGTTCTAAGTGGCTAACTTTAGAAAAACGGGTCGAATGGGTATGGCTATTGATTTTTTAACAAATCTGAATCCAAAACATAAAATTAAATGGCTATTGGGCAATAGAAACCCGAGAGGCCGAGACCAACTCAAGAATAACCTGAGAGAGCTAGGGTTTCTCTCATTTGCAAGTTCGTCGTTGACTGGCTCATTGCCGACTCGTTGGAGGCTCCTCGAGTTCTTCGACGGTGGTTAGGATCTCTCCATCTTCTCGCCATCTATTCTAACTATAGAAGCTTTTCGGATCGTTCCTCTTCTTCTTAAGTTATATCTTCTTCTCGGTTAGAGCAACCCAATACATAAAATTAAGTATAACTTCTCTTCTTTTTATGTTATTATTGTTAGATTTTTTAGTCTCAAGTTAAATTTTTAAGTGGAAATTTTATGTTCTTATTTCATTTGCATCTCGGGCGAGCGCCCTACGTCTCGAACGTATTAGACCTTTCACGTCTCGCACTGCGCTTTGCGCATTAACAACACTGGTCATGGTCTATGTTTATTTTGCTATTTTGGCTAGCCTTGTTTGCGTAGCTATGTAGCACATGTCCGGATAAGTATACATGATACGATACGCTACGGATTCGTCGATTCACAATTTTCCTAAAACCTAGATTACATGATACGTTTTTATATCGAATTTTAATTAAATAAATATATAGATATATTAAGATATACATATAAATATATAATAATATAAATAAATGGCATTATGTTAGATATTTAATGAACTTTTAAATTTTTGAGAGCCTTGATTTTCAAGAGAAAAAAGAGACATCAATTCGAGAGAGAGAGGTTGGTAAGACATCTACAAGTCCAAGCGAATCCAAGAGAAACTAGAAGTTTTTGAGAGTTTCAGACTCTGATTCAAGATCGAGGACGATTCAAAAGGCGTTTACAAGTATTCGTGCTTCGTACTTGTGTAATCCCTTGAGAAAAGATCGTGCACTCATAATCTAACTGCTGAATGCATCTATTGAGCAAATATTTAGTGTTTAATGTAAAAAAAGAGACATGCCGTGAACTTAAAGCTCAAACAAGTAGCATGCCTTGTAATACGATACCTAAACCTAAAATCAAAATGTCGTTAACTTTTCGGAGTTGGGTTATTCCAAATAAATAACGAAACCAAAAAAACAATTTTATTATTGTTGCACCCTTAAACATGTCAAAGCAGGAATATAGGTTTGAAACCCCTATTCATAAGTAATTTTAATAGACTACAAGCTATGACTGTTTGTTGTCATAATCTTCTATAATTTTGATATTATCATCACAAGATGAAAGATTAAAAAGATAAGTGGTAAGAAGAATAGTGGCTATGATTGTTTGGTTGTATAAGTAAAGCACTTTTGTGGTTCTCAACCAGTAACGCAATGGATACCATGTGGTTTCGTGAAAAATATAACAATTGTTTGAGAATATTTCTTTTGAGAAGAAAGGGGATTGCAAGTACACATCAAGAAGAACACTGTTGAGGTGAGAAAAAAATCCAATCACCCTAAACCGACCGACATTATATATAAAATTCCGATTATTGTCCAAAATTTCACAAAAATGTAGCAACAATTCTTGTTCCAATAGACATTCCACCCATTTGAAGACTTTGCACTTTGGAGCATCCAATCTTATAGTCATAAAAATATCTCGTTTGAATCCAAGAACATTAGCACTCCAAATCAGTTGTATATAACCAAGGATGATGAAAATTTGTCCACAGTCCATAAAATCTTTTTTTTTCTTCCTTTCTTTTTTGGCCAATACTATATTCCATAAACTAGTTCAAAACTCCAAGTGAGATATTCAGGCATATAACTAGGCAATTGAAAGGTTCGATCTAAAATGTGTATTTCCTTGTACAGGGATTGGCACCAAATTTAGCTAAATATATCTCGATTTAGGGTTACTAGGTTACGGATGCGTTCAAGCATCTAAATTACAGACAAAAGACAATGCAAGTATTAAATCACTCATAACCATGATTCACACCCAAAAGTATGCATCCGAACATAACCAGTGGAATTGCAGCTTAAAATTTAGATAACACTGGAAAATTAATCAAAAGAAAACCAACACTGACCTCGGTCCGCAACATGTAGCAAGAGAAGAAACCCTAGAATTACTCCTCGGCAACGCCCCTTGCGACTCCAGCTCACTTATAATCCCTTGCACAATCTACCACCACCAATCAGAAAAACATCACCAAAACACATCCAAATTTATCTCAAAAAATAGAAACACGCAAACCCAAACCCTCACCTTTCTAAAATCCCTCGACTGCGCCGAATCGAAGATTGGCCATACTTTATCAAAATCCTACCACAACAAACGAAAAATCCCGATCACAAATCGAAAATTCCGAATCACAAATCCAACAACAAAAAGGTAGGAAATCCACACCTTCGCCGATTGAACTGGCCCTCGAAGCGCAGAAAGAAGGAAGTAGAGCAGCTGCTCGCCCATTCTAGGGTTCGAGTGCCTGAAATGCCCAACCCTAGCGCTGCCGCTGCCTCCATTGCCGAGGATCGCCGGATCTAGCCCTAGCAGCAGGCAGTTCGTGTACATCGCACTCTCGAGCTCCGCCTCTCTCTCCTTCTCTCGCTCCGTCGCCATGGCCGACCCCTCTCTCTCTCTAGATCTCTTGCTCTTTCTCTCTCTAGATCTTGGGGTCTCTCTCTCTTCTCTCTCTCACTCCTTGTTTGCGATCGCTTGGGGTTTGGTGGGGCCCACGTCGGTTTTTTGAAATGGAGGAGAAGAGAGAGCGATGACGAAGAGGAGGCGGTGCAGTCACCCGTAGAGGTAAGGCTACCGATGCAGGCCGGCCGTGTAAATTAATTTGGGCTTTGTCATGGACTCAATATTTATATTTTATTCTAGGGTCAATTACGGATGCATCCTTCTACTATGGGTACGAGCATTTATACCTGTAGTATCATAATAAGCGATTTTATTCTCTCTAAATGAAAATTGTTATTTTAATTTTCATTATATCCTTTTTTCCTTTTTCTTCAAGCATGAAGAACTCATAAACTTAATAGTTCAATGAAATGAAAATCTTAGCAAAATCAACTAAATAAAATGATAATAAAATAAAATTGAAAAATACCCATCTTCAATTTCTTTTCTTCCTTCTTGAAATTAATGAAGATGATATATTAAATATCAATTTTTTAGATTGGGGTTAAAAACTCGAATACCTTCGAGATAATGGGAAAAGGTTTGGAGATATAATGAAAGAAAATACAGCATCAAGCTTTTAGAGCAGAGCTAAAATTATTGGTGTTTTAGGATCAGAGGGTTTTTTAGAACAGACTAGAAGAAGAAAGGGGTAAAATGGGTATTAAGAAAATATATATTAATTATAGAGGGTGTAAATGCTTATTATTATAGTTCAGAGATATAAATACTCAATCCCAAACAGCTCAGGGTCCATGTGCACTTAACCCTTTATTCTATAAGGAGAACAAATATAGAGTAAGGTTGAGGATAAGATGCATGAAACCGCAACATGCTATAATTTTATTTTAATTTTAATTTTTCCTTATTGGAGATTTTAAAGTATTTGTAGAGATTTATTTTTCTGACATAATATATCTGATTTATGATCGGGGTCCAGATAAATATTAGGGGTGTGTTATAGAGTACATCTTTGGATGAAACATTAGACCATTGTATTATGTTAAGTTAAAGACGCATACAAGAAGGTCGATGTTTCCTGTTGGTTGAATGTGTTTAACATTTTTATTTTCTATTTTCTATTTTCATGATTGTTCAAGGTGGTTAAAAATACTCATGTTATGTGATGGAGGTTGTGATCTCTTTCAGATGTTATTTCCATTGATTTGTAGTGAGCGTTGATGGATGACTGAGATTGGATTTGAGTGTTGCCTCTCAATGCGTGTGGATCTCAGTGGACTTTGTTCAGGATAGAGTTGAGCTATCTGCAAGGAAGTCCCGGGGTGGTTGTACCACCGAGAAGCCTCCGACGATCAAGTTAGTCGAAGTATTTGGGAAGAGTAACGGCCTATTGGGGTAAAATCGCCTTACCTGAATCGTCTGAAGAGGGGTTTATATAGTGGCAGCCATGGGCTGGCGGGCGCAAGATTCACGCCGGCCGTTACGCCCCTGGGCATTACGCCTGTGTGAAAGGCGGGATCCCCCATTAATGACGAGATACGCTCGTTAATGGGGGAATGCGATAGTGTGGAACGCGAGATCGTGGGCGGCGGATATCTCGCGACTGGCGAGATTCGCGGAGCCGTGGCGTAGACGCCTGTGATCTACGCAGTGGATCGGTCAGTGATACCGAGGAAGCTAAGCTCGGCGGGAGGCTCGGGAACGAGCGGGAGGCCGAGGGAGCTTGGTTTTGTGACAGCTCGGAGGTGAGCTAAGAGGGCTGAGGGAACTCAGTGTGCGGGAGGGCTCGAGGCAAGCCAATGGTTGTTTGGAAGACGAGCATAGGAGTGATCTGGGAGACCATCGAAGGTCGGGAACATCCTCGGAAGGAAGGCTCGGGGTATGCTTTCAATGTACCCTTCTTGCTCTTCTCTCGTAAGCTTTGGGACACGTCATCCACCACGTGTCATGATCTGGGGAGTCCTCGGTACCGAGCATCATCATTAGCCCCCCCTCTCGGACTGACCTATTCATGGGTCGGGTCGAAGGTGGTCTGATCGATCGCCTGGGCCAAGTTCTTATTTGAAGACATCGTCGGCGCGGATTCCCGGGCAATTAGTCGTATTTTTTTCCGATGATGTCAGCGGATCAGGAGAGAGATCTTGCATTAAAGAGGAAGCGCCGATATGGGTGTACGTTTGCCGAAACGCCATGTCGCGTGTCCGGCGCTTGTTGGCCGACATGACGGGCTGCCGATGTTCTTCACGCTTGACGGGACGCGCACAATGCGTGTGCGACAGATGGAACGTTGACGGCCGTTGAATGCGAAGTGTTGTTTTGGCGGGAGACGATCGGCGCCGTAGGATGTATTTGCCGACTGCTATAAATAGAGGTGGGATCCTCCCAGGGTCCACACTTCACTATAATCTCCTCAGCCCTTCGTGTATTAGCTCGGTGCTCTTCCCCTTAGGTCGGATTTCTTGCTTTCTTTCCTCGGCAGACTCCTTCCTTTGCTCGGGTTAGATGTCTTCCTCTGGGGAGTCTGTAGAAATAGTTCGGGTAGAGTCCAGGGAGTCTTCTGCAGCTTCCTCTTCTGCTTCTTCCTCTTCCTCGCCCGAGTCAGAATCCCCCCGGGAAGTTAGGGTTAGTCATGCTCCCCGGGGCCGTGCGACGGGGACAGTCCCCAAAGCGGGTGTCAAAAGTGTTCGTGATGCGCCTTCCCTCCTGAGGCATGCGGACGAGCTCGCCACAATCCGGGATCGCTTCCACATTCCCCCCCGGCTACTCGCTTCGCTTGACCGGGGAGGGAGAGAAGGCAAACTAGATACGGAGCAAGGAGATTACCTTATACTTAGAGGCCTTTTGGGCCAGCATGCATCTGCCCTTCTCCCCCGAGGTGAGTGCGGCATTACGTTGCTTTCAGTTAGCCCGGGACCAGTTAGTGCCGAACTCGTGGAGGATTCTTCTCAGGTTCCTGGTCCGGTTGAGACTGCAGGAGATCCTTTTCAGCCTGAATGTTCTCGTTTCCTCCCTCTGCTACAAAAATTACCCCGGCACTCGTAGGGACGAGCTTAGCTGGGTATATATTTCTTTTAGAAAACACAGAGAAGGGACGGCCGGGTCGGGGGTCGTAGCAGTGCCTTGTTCCATTCACGAATGGAAGAAGAAGTTCTTGTTCATCGGGCCACCTGAGGGTGAGGATTGGCCTGTGCCCGTCCAGTGGCACAGGGCCACCTGCCCTCGGGTGAGGCGGTCGAACGATCCCGATGCGGTGGCGGTGGCGGAGTGAGAGCTCGTCCAACGGGCCGATGTGCTGCTGTCCAAGCAGGCCCTCAGTTGGGCCGGGCTCAGCCCCGCTCAGTTTGCGGGTAAGTTGGGAGTTTAAGCGACCCGTTTAGACTTGTGTATTCTTCTATTTTTTCTGGCATTGCTAACTCCTTCGTTGTATTTTCGCTTCTTTTTGCAGAGCAGATGGACTGATCAAAATTCCGGGCTGCCCTGGCCGAGAAGAAATGGAGGAAGGCCAGAGGCGCCGGCCCGTCACGCCTTACCGCGAGCCCGGTTCCGCCGGCGGCTGCTTCGGTCAGGCGTTCCAGCAGGCCCCGGGCCTCGGAGGTCGGTCGCACGCAGAGCCGCAAACACGCCCGGGAGCAGGAGCCCCGGGTTTTGGAGGTGGGAGGCGAGGAAGATGTTCCCGCGCCCCTCCTCAAAAGGCACCATAGGACGGTGCCCCATTCTCCGGCTTCCCCGATCTTCGTGGATGAAGGAGATCGTCGTTTCGAAGTGCTCTTGGGGCTTTCCGTTGCCGACAGCCTGCTCTCAGAAATGGAAAGGTCGGGTGGGGGAAAAATCCCTTGGGGAACCCTCAGGGCCCAAATGGTGGCCATAGCTCAGGAGGCATGTTCCCCTCCGAAAGACGGCCAAGACTGAACGTCTTGCCTGAGATTCGGGGCAGATGCTAATTGGTGTTATCCGTCCACCTCTCCGAAGATGCCAAGTTGATTTATGGCACCATGTATCGAAGGTTTAAACGGATATGGCCGATGTAGCAGACTTCGTTAGATTCCCCCTCGCTTGAGGAGTTTTTTGATTGTGGGGACGCTCTTCCCTGCAGGCGCAAGCCCCTGCAGTTAATTATGCTACCGCATTGCGGTAACAACTTTCTCCTTCTCCAGATGATCACTTCGTGTCGTGGGTGTTCGTTTTGTGTTTGGTTGCCCGTGGATTGTATACGGAGACTAAGTTATGTTGTCGCCCGTAGGGCGTGGAGTAGTCCAAATCCGTATTATCTTAGATTTAGGTTTGGGGGTTTGGGTTTAAGGATACGTTAGCCTCGTTTGAGACTAAGATCGACTTAAACGTTAGTTAAGGATACGTTAGTCTAGTTTTTAGACTAAGATCAACTTAACGGGATCGTTTAGATCCAACAAGAGAGCAATTAAGGGGAGGCCCTGTTGTTTAGTTTAGTGACATTGCGGTCAATAGGTAGTTTAAAGGACATTGCGGTCCAATGTTAGTTTTAAGACATTGCGGTCAAGGTTAAGGACATCATAGTCCGTGGATTTGAGGACTCCACAGTCCATTGTTAGTTTTAAGACATCACGGTCAAGGTTAGGGACGTCATAGTCCATTGTTAGTTTTAAGACATTCCGGTCAAGGTTAAGGACGTCATAGTCCGAGGATTTAAGGACTCCACAGTCCGGCGTTAGTTTTAAGATATCTCGGTCAAGGTTAGGGACGTCATAGTTCGTTGTTAGTTTTAAGACATTCCGGTCAAGATTAAGGATGTCATAGTCCGAGGATTTAAGGACTCCACAGTCCGGTGTTAGTTTTAAGACGTCCCGGTCAAGGTTAAGGACATCATAGTCCATGAGTTTAAGGACCCCACAGTCCGTATCAAATGTGTGGTCATCGGGACCCGTCACCTCTTTGAAGATGTTGAGGGATTACAACGCCAAGTATCAAAGGAGTGAAGAGATGTACCCTTGAACCAAGATAGATTAAATAGTCTTTGGCCCAATTTGGAACCAAGACCCATTAATTATGTTATGAGCCCATTAGCCCAGTTAAGTTCGAATTGAGGACTTATGGCCATCTTGGGCTAAGTCCAATCATGTTTAGAATATTGGCCCTCTGTTGGTTCATTGAAAGAGAGGCTTTGCCTCTAGAAACTTAGCCAATTGGGCTAAAGCTAATGTTAAACACTAAAGACCAACAGTGTTGAGCACTGGGATCAAGATTAGCAAGCTAGTGTTGAATATTAAAAAGATAATCAGTGTTAAACACTAGCAACAGGGCTTTCAAAATAGTGTTAAACACTAAAGCAAATCAGTGTTAAACACTGGAAATAGGGATTCCAAATTAGTGTTTAACACTAAGGCAAATCAGTGTTAAACACTGCAAGTAGAATTTTTCAAATAGTGTTAAACACTAAGGCAAATCAGTGTTAAACACTGGAACTAGAGTTTTCCAAGTTAGTGTCAAACACTAAGAAAATCAGTGTTAAATAATGGGGACAAAGTCTTCAGATTAGTGTTAAACACTAAGGAGAGAGAGGTGACGTGTGGACACGTGAGAGCGCCCTGATTCTCCTTATTTTATTCTGCAGATCAGTGTTTAACACTTTTAATTCTGACGGCCATCACGTGTGAACACGTGATGGAGGCCCATGCTCTGGTCTGTTAGAATGTACATTAGGGGTCACGTGGTGACATGTGAGGGCGCCCTAGAGCTCTTTTTTGTTTCTTTTGCCTTTTTCTCTGTGTGCTTCAAGGGTCACGTGGGGCACGTGGGGCGTTGCCTCAAAGCTCTTTTCCGTGGATCTTTATAGGGGTCGCGTGGTAGCACGTGACCTTGGTTCTTTGCATATTTTAAAGATCTGTTCATATTTTAAGAATTAAATTCTTCATAGGGTTAAACCCTAGCAATAAACTTTAGAGGAATTAAATTCCTATTTTCTTCTGAAGAATTATATTCTTAGATAGGGCTAAACCCTAATTTCTTTTCTGTAGGAATTAAATTCTCCATATATCTAAAGAATTAAATTCTGGTATAGGGTGAAACCCTAATTTCTTTTTTTTAAGGGAATCAAATTCCTGTGAGTTTTAGAGAATTAAGTTCTCAATTAGGGTTAAACCCTGGTTCTGTCCATTTTTAAGGAATTAAATTCCTATGATGTAGGGTTAAACCCTAACTTTATTTCAAAGGAATTAAATTCCTATAATTCTGTGAGAATTAAATTCCCAAAACTCAATTCCTCCTATATATTTTAGATCTGCATGGCATGATCTCAACCCAATGAGAAGTAAATTCTCAATTCATGGGGAGATGTGCACTTTGCAGATCCTCCACTAGAGAAAGAACTAAGTTCTTTTCTTTCATATAAGAGTTAAACTCTTTTGAGAATTAAATTCTCTTTTTAAGCCTCTCTTTTCTTACCTAGGGTTTTTCTTTACAGAGAATTAAATTCTTCCTTCTGAATTTTCAAGATCCCAATGCTCTATATCCCTCTCCCTCTGTATCTCTCTCTTTTTGCAAATTCTCTCCTTTGGTTCTTATTTATAGGAGAAGGAAAAGAATCAATCTGTTTTAGTGAATCTTTCATTGAAAGATTTGATTTGTTTATTGAGAGATTCGATTTATCTTCATCATTAATCTGGGCCTTTAAATTATTAGGTGAATTTTATTCACCATTGGATTTTAAATCCAAAGATATCTATTTGTTATTTCGGTTAGATTTAGGGGGAAATCTTTCCATGTCCAAGATTTTTCCATAAATTGGTGATATTTAATCACCTTCAGATTCTTGATCCAACGGTTTCAGATAATTCTTCTCCATTTTGGAAAGATTTGAATGATCTCTCCTTAGAATTTAATTCTATTAAAGAATAAGGCTTTTAAAGCTGGTCACGTGTGCGCACGTGACCCCTGGTCACGTGTGCGCACGTGACCCAGGAATGGGCTTCTCTTCTTCTGCGCTCTTTTTCCTTGTCGTTGCTTAACCATCACGTGCCAACACGTGACCATTGGTCACGTGTGAGCACGTGATGCCCCTTCTGAAGCTTCTTCTTGACTTTTAATTAGAGAACAAATATGCTCTGTACCGCTGCTTAACCATCACGTGCCAACACGTGACCACTGGTCACGTGTGAGCACATGATGCCTCTTCTGAATCTTTTCCTGATTTTTAATCAGGGAACAAGGCCGTGCAGGTCAGTGTCCGCCTCCCGCTCGGGTCTTTATTAAGTACTTTCTTTTCGCAGGATCGGGTGTATTTTTTAACCCCTTCTTTTTTTTCCTCAGGTCCTCCAGCACTGTGCCCTCGTCGTCAACATGAAGGACGGGGAAATTGCCCCGGAGATGCAGATCGCCGGGGAGTTTTCCTCGCTGGAGGAGGGCTTGAGCTGGGAGCTGCGTGAGGCGAAGGAGAGGATCGCCGCCCTCGAAGACCGGGTGGCAGCCGAGGACCGGGTGAACTCCAACTACCGGGAGACCATCCGGGTTATGATGGAGTCCAACAAGGCCGTTGAGGCCAAATAGGAGTATGCCAGGATGCTCGCCGCCACCCTGAAGAAAATGCGGGACACCCTCAAGAGGGAGAACGAGGCGATGAATGAAGCGATGAGGCGCTCTGACCTCTGGGCTGCGAAGGCGGTGGAGAACTACAGGACGTCGGATCAATTCTACGCCGACCTCGCCGAAGCCTCGGTCCTTGATTAAGACAGGTTTTTACGATCAAAAATAATTTACCGCAATCAAGAACGGCGTCGCTTTGCAGCTAGAAGGTGAGTACGGGTCGGTCCACAGGGATGTTGTAATTTTCCTAGTGTTCTTATGAGCTAATTCCAATGGGTGTTTGGTCTTTTAATTAAATCTAAAAACTAAGTTGTACGAGAGTTAAGAAACTTGCTAGGATTAGGTCTAAGGTGAAGTTTGGTAAGATTAAATTTCACACCTCTTTCAATGCCCTAAATAAAATCTTTTAGGAGTTATAGCAATTATTAGTAAAGGGGATTAGGATGATTGGGAAGAAACGGAGTTTCTTCCTCTAGATCCTTGTCCGTCCTTTCCTAATAATTGCTCTAATCTTCATGGAAGTCATGCATGTCTGGTCCTTTATACTACGGTTTCACCGTTATCTCGTGGGTAGGGTGCCGTAGGGAGCGGATCATGCATGCATGCATGATGTTCTAATTCTTACAAATGATTGGGCACGAAAGAGATGAGAGATCTTCATCTCTCAAACTCCTCCCTATTCCTAACCCTAACAAGCGAGGAAATTACTCGCTCATTAAGGGATCTGTTAAAAACATCATTTTTACTGTATGCATTTTTTAGATCTAATAGATTAGTTACCTACTGCAGGTTAAGAGATTCTACACTAGATTAAACTAGGGCAAAGGAATGATTTATCTAGGGCAAGAATTTAATTAGAAAACTAAGGCAGGAAATAAAAATGAACTTACAAGAATGATGCTCTCCCAACTTCAATTGAATCTGAATTTTTATTTATCAAAAAGAGGCATCCCCCATACAATATTTAGAATACATATTTATAAGGGATAGGAAAATTAGGGTTACAATGACTCGCACATGTGATATTACAAAAATACCCCCTAAAAATCCCAACAAAAGCACCGACGCACCGCCAAAAGTTTTCTGCACCGACACGTGCGATAGACGGCCGCGGAACCGCGGCATGGGTGGGGGTAGGGCCGCGGTTCCGCGGCCCCTTGGTGAGTTCTTCTGGTCAATTTTTCTGGGCTCTTTCTTGATGCTTTGGGCTTTTTATTTCTTTAGTTCTTTTCTCCATTTGGCTTCTGGGTCTTCTCCAGATCTTTCAGTGAAAACTTGTAGAGGTCTTTTAACCGTTCACTTTGACAACTTGGACCTTGCGTTGCCTTATACATTGTGAACTGTTCTTCATCTAGGCTTGACTAAGATCCTTCTACTTGTTGGTCAAAAGTCCCTCTTTTGTATCATCTTTTGTCTTTTTCACTGTTTTCGCTCCAAGAACCTGTAACCTGTAATATGTAGCAGACATGCGTCAAAAGCACCTGTTTATTTATAAAACGAATAAGAATGGGGAATATAATAATGCAATATTATGGTATGAACAGCCCTCGTCTGGCATGATGCCCTCGACGCCGTCAAGGCGCTGATGCCGGAGTTTCCCGACGCTAAGCTCAGGCTCGAGTACCCCCTCGAGGGTGATGCGCAGAGGGTTGGCACCGGAAGCATTGTCGAGGGAAGGCCCCTTGTGGGGCCGGCGGGGAGAAGGCGTTTACCCCGGCTCCCAGCGCCGAAGCTCCCACGGTGGGCGTCAACCCTCAAGCAGCCACCCCGGCTCTCGATGTGGCCGCGGAGCATGTCGAGGTCCTTCCCAGCCCTGAGGCCTGAGTCTCCCTGCCCTCCTTTTTTGCATATTTTTTTGTTTTCGTCTTGGAATTTTGTAGGCCTTCGGGCGTTTTTGTAAGGTTAAGGAGCCCAGAATACCTTTGTAAAGACTCCTGAGTTGTGAATAAAAGCCTTTTTTCAGAAATTCGTGTTGCAGCCTTTTCATTTTGTGGTAATGTCTCATTTTGCTCGCCTGATGAGCGTTAGGTCAGTGGCCAGTCCTTTAGTTGGCGATCGCGCGTCGAGTTAAACCCGGTCGCCTGTCAAGTGTGCAAAGACCGGTATAAGGTCGGCGTTTTTATGGCCCCGAAGTCGAGGTAGCGATCGCTCGATGAAGATACATCGAGTTGGACCGGCGACCGCCGCTTTTAAGATTGGTCGGCGTCGCCGAGGTTGAGGTCTGACCCTTAGCATAGACGGGCAAGGAGTTACCCACTAAGGATGGATCGAGCAGGGAAGCTGCTCGGTGGCCTCTAAACGAGGGCTTCGATCCTTAGCGTCGGTGGGTAGTGAACTACCAGCCATGGATGGACCGAGCAGGGTAGCTGCTCAGTTGCCTCTTGGCAAGGGCTTTGATCCTTGGCGTCGGTGGGTAGTGAACTACCAGCCATGGATGGACCGAGCAGGGTAGCTGCTCGGTTGCCTCTTGGCGAGGGCTTTGATCCTTAGTGTAGAAGGGTAAGAAGTTACCCGCTAAGGATAGACCGAGCAGGGTAGCTGCTCGGTTGCCTCTTGGCGAGGGATTTGATCCTTGGCGTCGGTGGGTAGTGAATTACCAGCCATGGATGGACCGAGCAGGGTAGCTGCTCGGTTGCCTCTTGGCGAGGGCTTTGATTCTTAGCGTAGATGGGTAAGAAGTTACCCGCTAAAGATAGACCGAGCAGGGTAGCTGCTCGGTTGCCTCTTAGCGAGGGCTTTGATCCTTAGCGTAGATGGGTAATAAGTTACCCGCGAAGGATAGACCGAGCAGGGTAGCTGCTCGGTTGCTTCTTGGCGAGGGCTTTGATCCTTAGCGTAGATGGATAAGAAGTTACCTGCTAAGGATAAACCGAGCAGGGTAGCTGCTCGGATGCCTCTTGACGAGGTCTTTGATCCTTGGCGTTGGTAAGTAGTGAACTACCAGCCATAGATGGACCGAGCAGGGTAAGTAGCTGCTCGGTTGCCTCTTGGCAAGGGTTTTGATCCTTAGCATAGATGGGTAAGAAGTTACCCGCTAAGGATAGACCGGGTAGGGTAGCTGCTCAGTTGCCTCTTAGCGAGGGCTTTGATCCTTGGCGTCGGTGGGTAGTGAACTACCAGCCATGGATTGACTGAGCAGGGTAGCTTCTCGGTTGCCTCTTGGCGAGGGCTTTGATCCTTAGCGTAGATGGGTAAGAAGTTACCCGCTAAGGATAGACCGAGAAGGGTGGCTGCTCGGTTGCCTCTTGGCGAGAGCTTTGATCCTTGGCGTCGGTGGGTAGTGAACTACTAGACATGGATAGACCGAGCAGGGTAGCTGCTCGGTTGCCTCTTGGCGAGAGCTTTGATCCTTAGCGTAGATGGGTAAGAAGTTACCCGCTAAGGATAGACCGAGCAGGGTAGCTGCTCGGTTGTTTCTTGGCGAGGGCTTTGATCCTTGGCGTCGGCGGGTAGTGAACTACCAGCCAAGGATGGACCGAGCAAAGTAGCTGCTCGGTTGTCTCTTAGTGAAGGCTTTGATCCTTAGCGTAGATGGGTAAGAAGTTACCCGCTAAGGATAGACCGAGCAGTAAAGCTGCTGGGTTTATCGAGGCTCTGCCCGACCTTTCGAGATGTTTGAATATCGGGGAGAGTGACCGTTGCGGGCGGCATGTGGCAGAAACGCATAGAGGAGGCGAAGCGTTCGAAGATTTGCATCGCTTCGACTTCGATTCGCCGAGAAATACGGGATATCCACCACATGGCGGTATAGCATTGGAAGAATCAAGCGAATCCTGGGATTCGCACCCATGCGCGCGCAAATCTGGACTCTTAGGTGCGCGGTGGAGACTATAAAATAGAGAGGGTGTGTTGCTTATTCCTAGCTTTGCACCCCGAAACATAAGAATGGACGAATTCCCTTTCTCCATCCCCGATATCATTTCCTTTGAAGAGATACACTTGTACGACCAGCTGAGCTCCGAGGAGACGCTTCAGGCGGTGGTTCGGCGTGTAGAGGACCATTTCGGCCGCCTCCTTCCCCGGCGATCACCCCCGCTCTAGCTGCTGAGGTACTCAATTTGGAGGGCATCGTCGGGGCTGCACAACCCCTTATTCGAGCAATTGAAGGACGAGGCGGTTGGCAAGCTGAGATCGCCATGTCGTTTCGGCCTGATCTCGAAGAGTCGGCGCGATCGCTCGATCGCCTTCGTCCTCGAGTGTTACCAACTGAGGCATCTCGCCGATGGGTGCCCGGATGGAGAGTCTTCCGGCCCGTCCGTGGCGTCGAGGGTTCGCGAGCAGCATCAGAGGCAGAGGTCCGAGGCGACAAGGGCTCGGCTGGCGGCAATTTCTTCGGAGTACCACGAGCAATGCTTCCTGCACCCCCTTCCCCCATTGTTGTAATTTCAATTTTTATGTAAGGCTGAAGAGCCCGCAATACCTTTTGATAAATAAATAGAGTTCTCTTTTTTGTGAAGTTCTACTGTTTCTTCTTGTCTTCTAGATTCATTTGAGTATTTCAGCGAAACGGAATTCGTGAGCTATGAACTAAGGAAGAGTGAAACATATAGGGAAAGTTCCTTCTTTATATAAAAAAAACTTAGCAAAATTAACATCTCTTCGTAAAAGGAGAAACATGTATTCATAGATATGTTTTTTAAAGGTACAACTTGAGCTTCTCGGCGTTATAGGGCCGTGGAAATTTGCGACCCGCTGCATCTTGTAAGCGATAAGCCCCACCGGGCACGACCTCGGAGACGAGAAATGGGCCGTCTCACTTCGGAGAAAACTTGTGCAGTTTGCCCTGATCGAAGAACTCGTTCCGCCTTAGGACCAAGTCCCCGGCCCTAAAAGCGTGATGCTTGACTCGCGCGTTATAGTAGCGGGCAGTTTGTTGTTGGTAAGCGGCGGCTCTAATCTGTGCCCGACCCCGCTTTTCCAACAAGACGTCTAAATTTGTTCTGAGTGCCGAGGTGTTCGCTTCGTCATCAAAATGCTCGACTCTGTGATTGGGTAGCCCGATCTCTGCTGGGACTATTGCCTCGGTGCCGTAACAACGACTGAAGTGGGTCTCTCCGGTGGGGGTCTTTTTCGATGTGCGTAAGGCCCATAAGACACGGGGTAATTCGTTGACCCAACAACCCTGTCGCCTTTCAAGGCGAGCTCGAAGTCCTCGAATGACGTCCCTGTTAGCGACCTCGGCTTGCCCGTTGCACCGGGGGTGCGCG
Source organism: Agapanthus africanus (assembly GCA_030015575.1). Lineage (NCBI taxonomy): Eukaryota > Viridiplantae > Streptophyta > Magnoliopsida > Asparagales > Amaryllidaceae > Agapanthus > Agapanthus africanus. The sequence goes on from JASDDO010000019.1 coordinate 353,380,400, forward strand.
ACGGCAGCGAACTTCATCAGTATATGGTATTCGCTGCAGAATTCTTTAACTCTTTCGTTCTCGAAATTCATCCCGTGGTCGGTGATGATACACCTCGGGATCCCGAACCGAAATATTACGTTATTCTGCAGGAACTTGATGGTCGTGGTAGCATCTGGTTTTCTGATGGGGACGGCCTCGATCCACTTCGTAAAGTAGTCCACCACGACAAGGATGTACTTATGCCTACCCGTACCCGTACGGAGTTGAATTATCATGTCCATTCCCCACTGGGAAAACGACCATGGGGAGGTCAGGGTAGTAAGCTCGGTAGCCGGAAAGCGGGGTATGCTGCCATGGAGTTGGCGACTCTTGCACCTTCTGACGAGCTTCTGAGCGTCATGATAAATGGTCGGCCGGTAATACCCTTGGAGGAGTGTCTTCTGGACTAAGGTGCGGGCCCCTTGATATGCTCTGCCGACCCCTTCATGGACCTCACGAAGGACATAGTCAGCTTCGTGGGGGTCGACGTACCGAAGTAGGGGTTGAGTGAAGGATTTCTTGCAGAGGTTCCCATTTCTCCAGACGAAATGGCGGGATATGGCTCGGAGGAGGCGGGCCTCCCCACGATCTCCAGGGAGTGTACCCTGTTTCCCCCAATCAGAGCAAATCTCTGTTCAAATTTTCAAAATTTGAAATGAAGAAGTGCTTCATAAAAGCGCCAGCAAGCAGCGCTCACGTGCAGAGCACGGGTGCGCTAGCGCCTGAAGCAGCGCTCACGTGCAGAGCACGGGTGCGCTCGCGCCAAGAGCGTCAGCGCTCTGAAGCAGCGCTCACGTGCAGAGCACGAGTGCGCTGGCGCTAAGAGTGCCAGCGCTCTGAAGTAGCGCTCACGTGCAAAGCACGAGTGCGCTAGCGCTAGAACTAAATGTTTCCCACCGTTGGATCAAAGATACAATGAAGATGATAAATCATCAAGTTACCAGAATAAAATTCTGTTAAGAAAACATTCCTCAGAATCTTTCCAAACAAAAAGATTTTGCTCTGTAAATCAGAGCACCGTCGGATCAATGATCCAATGGTGATTAAAAATCACAATGATGCAGAATAAATTCTGCATGAGAAAAGATTTCTCAATCTTGTTAAAAATAAGAAGATTGCCTTCTGTAAAATAGAAGCCTTAGGATCAAAGATCCAACGGGGGAAACATCCCCAAATCAATTAGAGAAAAGATCTCTTCAACTGATTCAACAAATTAGCTTTCCCTATATAAAGGCCCTAAGACTTCAAGTCTGATAGAGAGGAACCCCCCACAAGCTTTGAGAAAATTCAAAGAAAAGAGCAAGCTCTGAGAAGAACAACTTTTTTCAAGTTAAAAATAGAGAGATAAAAAATCTAATCAGAAAAAGAACTTAGTTCTTATAGATCATAAATCTATAAGATAAATTGCCTTTTACAAAGAGATCATAACATCTCATTATAAAAAGGGGGAGAATAATTCAATTCTCTTAGGATCACAGATCCATAAAGGCAAAGCCTTTCGCCAAAACATAAGAGATCGAAACATCTTCTATAAATAAGAACTTTGTTCTTAGATCTATGAGACAAAGTCTCTTATAAGAGAAAATTTAATTCTCAGAGTGCAGAACTGATCAAAGTTGCATAAAAGAAGAGCCTTAGTGCTCCAATTTAAAAGGAGCGCCTCAACACTCCAAATCTAACTCACAGTGCTGCAGAGCCTTAGCGCTCCAATTAAAGGAAGCGCTCAGCGCTCCAAATCTAGCGCACATCGCTGCAAAATCTTAGCGCTCCAAATTTAAAGAAGCGCACTGCGCTCATTGTCTGGCGCACAGCGCCAAGCGCGCCACGTGCTCCTCACGTGTGCGCTACTTCACCACAAGCGCACTGCGCTCATTGTCTGGCGCACAGCGCCAAGCGCGCCACGTGCTCCTCACGTGTGCGCTACTTCACCAGAAGCGCACTGCGCTCATGGTCTGGCGTATAATGCCACGTGCTCCTCACGTGCGTGCTAAATGAACATAAACTGTTCTTTAAATGATAAAGCCCAGAGCCACAATAAGTGCTCAGCATTCAATAAAAGACAAAAGTTGTCAGGACCAATGCTCAGCATTGTTAAATGAAAAAGGTCCGAGCCTAATTAAATGTTCAACATTTTAACTGAGTAGGCCGAGCCCAAGTTGGTCACTGGTGCCTTATTCAGATTAATTGAGCCCATATGCTCACAAATCTTTGATTTTAGTCCCAAATTGGACTACAGATCTCCCAACCAATATTGGTTTAAGGGTACATCTCTTCACTCCTCTGATATTTGTCATTGTAATCCTTCAACGTCTTCAGAGAGGTGATGGGTCCCGACAACCAGACGATCCACGGACTGTGGGATCCTTAAACCTATGGACTATGACGTCCTTAAACTTTACAGCCTATGACGTCTTTAAACTCCCTGGACTATGATGTCCTTAAACTTCTGGACCGCAAAGAGCCCAAATGCTCTCTTGTTGGATCTAAATGATCCTGTTAAGTAGATCTTAGTCTAAAATTAGACTAACGTATTCTTAACAAGTGGTTAAGTTGATCTTAGTCTAAAATTAGACTAACATATCCTTAACAAACGTTTAAATTGATCTTGATCTCAATGAGATTAACGATCCTTAAACCCAACCCAAACCCAAATCTAAGAAAATACGGATTTGGACTAATCCACGCCCTACGGACGACAACATAAATTAGTCTCCGTATACAATCCACGGGCAACCAAAAATAAAACAAACACACACGACACGAAGTGACCATCTGGAGAAGGAGAAAGTTGTTACCGCGATGCGGTAGCGTAATTAACTGCAGGGGCTTGCGCCTGCAGGGAAGAGCGTCCCCACAATCAAAAACCCCTCAAACGAGGGGGAATCTGACGAAGTCTGCTACAACGGCCGCATCCGTCTGAACCTTCGATATATGGTGCCATAAATCAACTTGGCATCTTCGGAGAGGTGGACGAATAAAACCAAATAGTATCTGCCCCCAAATTCAGGCAAGATGTCAGTCTTCCCGGTCTTTCGGCGGAGAACAGATTCTGGCACGCCCGGTGGGACCTTTTCCTCTTTCCACTCCACACTTTCGTGTGCCGTGTTTCGCGAAATCGCGGTTTGACATGGTTGCCTTTGGATGTGAAGTACTAAGATTTGGTATCTTGCTCCGTGCAGAAAAAAAAAGATCAATGGCTTCTAACTGCTCCAGCTGCAACAATTACAACAACTCCCGCTCCGTCCCTGTCGGAGGGGTGACCTATGGGCCTCAAGCGGCCTCCCTTTTCACGATGCCGGTGGACCAGGTAACACAAGCCACCACTGAGCTATTCTTTGGGACCATGCTCCCACCCATGAGCTTCAATGCCCCAATTCCGTTGCAAGAAGCTCCAAAAAAGTCGGTCTTTGATCGGCTTACAACTGCCGCGGCCCCTCTCAACGGGTCGCCCAAATCCAATGCCTCAGTCTTCGACAGGCTGGGCCAAAGCTCAAGTGGGCTCGCAAAAAGGCTCGCAATACCAGAGAAGGACACTCCAACTCCTGTTACAGTTGAGGTCGTCTAAGCTGCTCCAACAATGGAGCCAGTCCCATCTCGAATGTCGGCTTTCGACAGGTTGACCATTCCCTCTCAGCGAACGTCTGTCTTTGACAGGCTGGCTCCAACAATAGGCTCTCATCAGAACAAGGGGCATGGAAAAACTGATCCAACAATAGAGCCAGTCCCATTCGCACGACATGCTCGACGTCGCCACTGGCGCCGAGTAAGGAAAGCTGGGGGTAATTCCCCTTCTGGACTAACTCCACCAGCTCCAATGGTGGAAGTTAATACTGCTGTTCCAACTGAGAACAGCTTTGAACTACTTAACATGGTGCGCAGGAATTCGCCAACTGCCTTGCTAAAAAGTCTCCTCCGCCTGTTGAAAAGATTACAAAGGCGAAGCCGGAGCAGCCCCCTCAGCGGCTGTCCTCCAAAATTTACAAAGTCTGGCGACAGGTCCAAGACTCGGTGATCAACCAAGACTACTCCCGCCAATCAAAAAAAATGAAAGTTCGGCAAGAGAAGGATCACCCTACTATACCACAGAAGGTGTCGTCTACTTGGGTGCCCGCTGCAATGGCCCCCTCAACTTCGAACACTCACAAAAGAAGGAGGTCGGAAAAAGTCCCTGTATCCGCGACGAATCTCAAAGGCACCGAATCGAAACTCCCCAAGTCTGGGGGCATGGTGGTGCACACTGTTTATATGGCATCCAGGAAAGAGGATAGCTGTATCTCTACGGGCTATCGACCACTCACCAGATCTGTAACAAGGCTCAGGAGCAACAACAGAAGCTCCAGGAAATGTTAACACAGATGGCCACACTCACTGGGCCAAAAGAAAGCCCGGAGACGTCGTCAGAGAAGCGTCATGAACAAGAAACTGATACTAAATTCCTTCGCAGAATCCTCGAGAAGAAGGACATAGAGGCAGCGAAACGAGCCGGCAACATGAAACAAATGGCCCTTTTATTCCAAAATATGGTGGGCCTGATGATCCAGCCGGACCCTCCAGCCGAAGATCCTCCAGTAATAATTGAAGATGATAGAGGAGAGACATCAAATCCTCTGCCGGCTCTGTCAGCAGCCAAGGAGGAGACCATCTCCAAAGCCACGCTCGATGATTATATAGCTCAGCAAATACGAGCTCATCAAGCGAATGAAGCAACCGGCCAAGTCGTCAGAACTGGGCGACCATATCCAGGATGGTATGATCAGATAAAGTACTCGCCAGGATACATAATTCCTAAATTCTATGTGTACAAGGGGACATGCAATCCCTATCAACATGTCGCTCAGTTCAGGGCTCTCTGCGGCAACACTGGAGGGGATGATAAGCTACTGCTTCGCCAATTCGTCGGCAGCTTGGCGGAGATGGCGTTCGAATGGTACTCAGAGCTTTCCAACGACTCCATCAAATCTTTATTGGAGATGGAATTGCTTTTCACCCAACGTTTCGCCAGCGCTAGCGAGCGCACCCCGATCACCGCGTTAATTAACGCCAGAGTGAAGCCAGGCGAAACATGGGTGCAGTATGCGATACGGTGGCGGAATCTATGGTCGAAGTGCGAGCGGCGCATCGAAGAAGCGCCTACGGTAGGCATGTTCGTAGGGACCCTCGACCCTCAGGCGACCATTTCACAATTCATGATGTTCTTCAAGCCAACTACTTTCCAGGCCTTGATTAACAAACTGGCCCAAATGGATCAGATAGGTCATAGACCCTCTTCTTCAAAGTTGGAATCTCGGAACGAGAAAGGAAAAGGGAAAGCAACCTTCGTCGCCAATACTCAGCAGTAGCCCAGTGGTCCAAAGCCAACTGATCGCCAAGATGAAAGACGACGATTCTTCAATGAGAAACTGAAGCACCCTTATTCGTTTTCCCGGGATAAAATGAGGAGACTGTTCGAGCTGGCGGTGCGCAACAGGCTCATTACCTTGCCGGATCCAAAATGCCCATTGCAACCCGGTGAGGCCAATAATCCCAATTATTGCCCCTATCACCAAGTGGTAGGCCATCCGATCGAAAATTGCTTCGTCTTCAAAGGCTGGATTGAGGACCAATACCAACAGGGCAAATTCCCACTATCCGAGAATTGGAAAGTAAGCCCGCCATAGCCGCATGCTCTTAAAAGGGGGGACACACCGGGGGCATGCTCTTTTATAGAAGAAGCTCCATGGGAGGTCGCTCTTTCAGCCAAGACGAAAAGAATGCTGAAGGATCTCCAAACATGCCCGGCGATCAGGTGGAAAAATTTGCTGGAACCCGAGGTCATTGAGGGAATGCTGAAGCCGCGCCTGACTCCAAGAATTGGTAGCGATAATCAAAACGCTCAGGCCCAGCCGTCAAAGTCTTCGAAGAAGAAGAAGAAGACCAAAAAGCCCGTGAAGCCTGATGACAAGCACACAGACCTGCAAAAACATATTGACGCGCTGGAAGAATACAACCAAAAGACGCGAACCCCAGTCACACTCCAAGAGTTTCTCAACCACATCCTTGAAGACGAAGATAGCGACAAAGATAAGGGAGAAGACTCGTCAGACGAACCTGAAGATTATGTGGCAAGCTGCCACGTGATCTCTCACTCGTTAGTAGATGGTGAAGAAGCTCCTGATACAGAGAAACTGGGGGAAGATCCCGAACCGGAACTTCTAGGACCGTCAGACGAGATGATTGACGCATTCCTGAACGAAGCTCTTCTGAAAAGCGAAGCTGATTGAGAACGCGAAATGGCCATATTTGAAAAAGCCAAACGCCGACGACTGGACGAAAGGGTTAAAACACCCCAATCGGATGGAAGCACTTCTGCCGCCAGCAAAAGCAAGTTTAAGACAAGGAAGCAATTCGCTAAAACCCTGTCGATGGGAATGAAGTTGCCACCTTCCAAAGAAGACACTTCAGAAAATACGTTCCCCGACGAACTAGATGCACATCCGAACTACTGATTATACCATCGGAGGATCGCACACCCTAACGAGGGATGCATAGCTTTTAAAAACTGGTGGCAAGGATATGTTGCCCACCGGCAGCATTTCAAGCGGATGAAGCGCAAAACGCATCGAGAGCAGAAGAGCACGACAGATGAGCGCAAAAGAACTGCCGGCAACTTTCACATGGTTGATAGCAAGGGATCGCAAGTTCTCACCTTCGGGAGTGATTCTGATGAAGAAATAGCCCTTGGCCCTCTCTTCAAGGAATCCATCTCCGATACAGAAGAGATGAAGACCTGTGAGAACATTCAGCTGCGTAATCGCACGTTTCCCGAAAAGAATCTCGGACTCGCAAACAGGGGATCAGATCAAAAAGATAGGGGAAGGAAAAAGTACCTGAGGATATCGCCCTCGATGATCGAGTCATTAAAGAGCTTGCAGCCAAGGACTCGCCCAAAAAAAACAAGGTGGACTACAACGTTCTTGCACACCTGAGGAAGATACCCTCGCAACTAAGTATTCTCGATACCCTTCTGCTATCAAAAAAGATGAGAGATTTGTTGATCAAGGCACTACAAGAACCCGAGCAGTTTCAAGCTTTCCTCGCCGAAGAAAAGATGAAGGACGAGCTGGAAGAAATCCACACAGCTGACATCACTTTCGGCGATGAAGATCTCCTCCTCGGAACGTGTGAGCATAACCGTCCCCTATATGTCTCCGGGTATTGCCATGACATTAAGATAGGGAAGATCCTAGTTGACAATGGGTCCTCTGTCAATCTCCTAAATGTGAGGGTGCTAAAAGAAATCTGCATGAGCATTCAACACCTCGCTCGGGATAAAATCACTATCTCCGGATTCGATTCCCAGTCATCACGGACGCTCGGGTCTGTAATACTGACGTTACGCTTTGGGCTGCTCATCACTGATATCAAGTTCCACATCATTGATGCCAAGACTTGCTACAACACTTTGCTTGGTCGGCTTTGGTTACACGAGTACAATATCATCCCTTCTACACAACATCAGTGTATGAAGTATTTCAAAGATGGTCTCGAATATACCGTGACGTGGGAGCTGAACCCATTCTCCGTGAATGAAGTCCGCAAATACGAGGACGCAAAGTACTTTCTGCCAGACTTTGAAGACACGGAATGATGCCATAAATCGGAGGATAAGAAAATAGCTATCACCACCATTCCGGTCTTCGGGAGCGATACCGAGGAGGAAGAAGAGATAGTCTATTCGGGATCTCCCCGATACAACAAACTGGGACCGTCTACCCCTATTTTGGTCTTTGGCAGTAACTCTGAAGACGAGGTCAACGCGGTATTCTCAGCTCGTCCATCAGTGCAAGCCTTTACTGGAGATAATCAGAGTTTGCAGATCTCCATGGTTCCGCAAAAGCATTACAAAGAGCTCGATGCACTTGATACCTATAGTGTGCAAGAACTGCAGACGTTTTACATCCCTCCCAGGTGAAGAGATGAAAAGACGATCCTCTTTTATCGATCCACGGAAACCAAAGTGGAGAAAGAAATCTGGCATGGCACCGATTCTACGCTTGACAGGCTCCACCCCATCCTCTTGCCCAGGTACTACATAGAAAGATTAAAAAGGCTGTTGAGACACCAAGACGTACCCTTTAAACAGACTGCTCGACAAGCTCAGTTCTACAACAGGATCTGGAATGTCCCCGGAACTCAATGAAAATTGCCCAATGGGAGAATGGAAACAATCGGGCTCAGATATGTTCAATTCAAGAAACGGGAGCGATTCCATGGCTGCTACGTTATACGTGATTTCGATGAAGAAGGAGATGCTATGTTAGAAGACGCTAACCCTGAACCAAAACGAGGTCTCGCCATGAAAGTGCCAAGTCCTTCGTTCGAAAATCAGATGGATAAGCTAATAAGGGAAGCGGGTCAAAAGGTCCAGGATGACCATAGCCGCGAAATGGCCATCTACGAGAAAGCCAGGACGCAGCGCCTTCTTCAGCAGGCTACGAAAAATGATGATGCCCTTCGTCTCCAGCCCATCATACAGAAGACTCGACACGGAGGTAGAAACAAGCTAAAGAACGGAAAAAACGTTCGACAGCGACAAAGTGGGTCCAAGAAGCCACGCGATCGAGAATTGGGCAGCCGGGATCCATCTCTTATAAAGAAGATGGGTCGAGCATATTCTTTTCCCCAAGACAAGATAAGGAAGATATTCGATCTTATCATTAAACATCAGATGATTACCCTCCCAGAGTCCAAGCACCCCGAACAAGCAAACGAGGTCCATCACCCAGATTATTGCTCCTATCACCGAGTGATAGGACATCCTCTCGAAGACTGCTTCAATTCAAAAACTGGGTTGAAGACCAATACCAACTTGGCAGATTCGCTCTATCCGACAGTTGGAGGGTAGCCCCACCGCAAAGGCATGTGCCGAAAGCCACGTATGCAGCGAGAGTACAGCCGAATCAGCATCGGTCTTGGAAGCGATCTCGTACCTGTCACACGATATCGCTGTCAGGAGAAGGAATACGTGAGGATATGGATGACCTCTCCTGGTGCTTTGAAAACGAGGATGACGAAGTGATTTCAGAGCTTCCACCGGTGCCAAAAGAGCTGGAAGATGGGATACATTCTACTGCAGATAATCTGAGAAAAATCGATTTGGGGACGGCAAACGACCCACAACCGACGTTCGTCAGTAAGCTGTTGTCTGAAGAGCGGGTGGCTATGCTCAAAGACGTGCTCATGCAATATAAAGACTGCTTCGCATGGAACTAGTCCGAGATGCCGGGACTAGATCCAGAAATAGCTGTGCACAGATTGGCGATATCTCCGGACATCAAGCCAGTCAAACAAGCACCGAGAAGAATGCGGCTCGAACTTGAAATGAGCATCAACGCCGAGGTCAAGAAGCTAATCGACTCCGGCTTCATTTAAGAGGTTCAGTACCCTGACTGGATCGCCAATATCGTCCCAGTGATGAAGAAGAATGGGACGGTGCGCATCTGCGTAGACTTTTGGGACCTCAACAAAGCTTGCCTAAAGGATGACTTTCCCGTACCGGTTACCGAGCTGATATAGACAACACGTCCACTCATGAAGTCTTCTCCTTCATGGACGGCTCATCAGGATACAATCAAATAAACATGCATCCCGAAGACCAGAAGCATACCGCTTTCCGGACTCCTCTGGGCATATTCTGCTACAAAGTGATGCCTTTCGGCTTGAAGAACGCCGACGCTACCTATCAAAGGGCCAAGACGAAGATTTTCGATGACCTCATACATGAAGTTGTCGAATGATATATCGACGACCTTGTGGTGAAAAGAAAATTGTACGAGGAACATTGGGAGCATTTGAAGATAGTGTTCCAACGTCTTCGGAAATACAACCTCAAGATGAACCCTCTAAAATGCGCGTTCGGAGTTTCCTCGGGCAAATTCCTAGGATTCATCGTACGACATCGAGGCATCGAAATAGACCCGTCGAAGATCAAGGCGATCATGGAAATGCCCCCGCCAAGAACTCTCAAGCAACTGCAGTCTCTCCAAGGAAAGCTCGCATATATCCGACGGTTCATAGCTAATCTCTCCGGCAAGTGTCGCCCCTACAGTCACTTGATGAAGAAGGGAACCCCGTTCGTTTGGGATCACAAATGCCAAAGCACACTGGATGAAATCAAGTAATAACTGTAGAATTCGCCGGTGCTGACCGCTTCGGTCAAGGGAAAACCTCTCATTCTGTACACAACATCCCTTGAAGGTTCTTTAGGCGCGCTATAGGCATAAGAGAACAACCAAGGGAAGGAGAGAGCCCTCTACTATTTGAGTCGCGTCCTCCTGGGGACAGAAAACAATTACTCCCCAATTGAAAAGCACTGCCTGGCATTGATCTTCACGGTAACGAAGCTCAGACATTATGCTTTGGCGCATGAGGTCCACCCCATATCAAAGGTGGATCCTCTCAAATATTTGAGGTCAAAAGCCATTCTAACGGGACGGCTAGCTAAATGGGCCCTATTCTTAATGGAATTCTCGGTGACATACCGACCTCTCAAGGCAGTGAAAGGCCAGGCCATCGCCGACTTTCTCGTTGAGCATCCAATACCTGCCGACTCTCTCTTGAACTGCGAATTGCCAGACGAGCACGCGTTTGACACGATCGACGGGGAGAAAGGAGGGAGTGATACCCGATGGGAACTCTACTTCGACGGAGCATCTTCTATGAAGAAGCGAAAGCACAACTCCCCAATAATCAAATCTGGGGTAGGCCTCATCTTCGTGACTCCACAAGGAGAGATAATGCGCTTTGCCTTTTCCTTAACAGAGCCGAGGACAAATAATGAAGCAGATTATGAAGCTTTGATAGCAGGTCTTGAGATCGTTGTCGACATAGGGATCGCCCTCCTCATATACGGAGACTCCCAGCTAGTCGTTAGTCAAGTAAATGGCGACTAGCAAACGTGCAAACCAGAGTTGGTAAAGTACGGTGAGAGAGTGCAACAATTGCTGACTCAAATTCCCTCCTATGCCCTGGAAAGCATACCACGTGCAGAAAAATAGCAAAGCGGATGCGTTAGCCAAACTCGCTAAAGAACTGGCTGACGAAAACCTCGATGATGTGAGGATCGTTGTGCAAAGTCGTCGGGTTCTCGCACCGGTAGAAATATCTCTGGAGTTGTTTGAAGAAAAGGAAGCAACCAAGCAAACGACCCTGCAGATAGAGGACCAGGGAAAGGTCAAAGATTGGAGAGAAGTCTTTATAAACTACTTCAAATCCCGTCGGACACCTGAAGATGCGTCCTCAAGACATCAACTCATGAAAAGAGCTCTGTCTTTCTCCTTCGTCAATGATACTCTGTATAAGAGATCGTTCGATTCTCTATGGCTAAGATACCTGGGACCGGAAGAAGCAAGAAGAGTCGTCTAAGAAACTCACGACAGACTCTGCGGATCTCATCAAGCCGGGCCAAAGCTGAAGCTGAAGATCAAAAAGATGGGCTACTATTGGTCCACAATGATCCAAGACTGCCTCGAATACACAAAGCAGTGCCACTCGTGCCAGATTCACGGGGACTTTATCCACCAACATCCAAATCCGCTACCCCCGATAGTGGCTAGCTAGCCGTTTGAAATGTGGGGAACTGACATAATCGAGCCCATCGAACCAGCATCATCCAGAGGACATCGGTTCATATTGGCGACAACCGATTAATTCTCCAAGTGGGCAGAAACGATAAGTGAAAATGGAGAACATCCTCCATTTCTTCAAGACACACGTCATCTATCGGTTCGGCACGCCGCGAAGGATTATCTCCAATAACGGGCCGGCCTACAGAAGCCACAAAATCAGCCGCTTCGCATAACAACATAATATAGACTGGAGATACTCTTCGGTCTACAGTCTCCGAGTTAATGGTCTGGATAAGGCTCTCAACAAAACATTGACAAAGATCGTGAAAAAAACGGTGTCTAAAAATAAGAAGGACTGGCACGAGAGACTGCATGAGCTCTCTGGGCGTACGAACCACGTTCAAAACGGCCACAAACACAATGCCGTATGCATTGGTATTCGGCACTGAAGCAGTGCTCCCCTTGGAGATAGAGCTACCCTCTTTACGAGTGGCGGTTCATTACGAGCTAACAGACGAAGATAGTGCTCATCTTCGGCTTGAAGAGGCCCTTGATGAAACCCGGCTCATGGTGCAGCAAAGCTTGGAAGCTTACAAAGCAAAAATGACACGCTCATATGAGAGATTGACTGGGCCGAGAACATTCCGCCAAGGCGAACTTGTACTAGTGGTCAAGAGACCTATGATCCCCAATCGTGCCAAATGGGGGAAATTCGAGCCGAACTATGAAGGCCCATACATCATAGACAAATTCTACTAAGGTGGGGCTTATTTGCTCATGGATATGCATGACGAAAGACCCTTCAGGTCAATAAACGACCGGTTCTTAAAAAAATACTACGCCTGACGAGTCACGGCCTAGGTCAACGATAGATGACGACGCCTATATCCGCTCGCTATCTTCCCAAGCCTAAACTCTATAAGTAGTATCCGATGAAACTTCGCATCGAAAACGTGCGACGGACCGAAACGTCCCTAAACTAACGATGGACCGCAATGTCCTAAAACTTGCAACTGACCGAGACGTCTACAAACTACTACGGACTGCAGCATCCCAAAGCTGACAAAAAAAAAACGGTACGTCCATAAGCGAGATGGGGCACGGATGAAAACCCGAAAGGGCTCCATGAGTAAAAACAGCAGGGCTACCGGCGAGTTTGTGAAAACCTGAAAGGACGCAATCTCATTAAAAGACACTTGCAAGGTCCTCTCGACCTTGTAAGGAGAAAATACCTGCGTGAGATCCTTACGACTCACAAGGGAGCAACACACTTAGGTACCCCCACGATTCCTAAGGAGAAGTTACACTTACGAGATCCTCACGACTCGTAAGGAGAATTCCCCTTTGAGACCCCCACGGCTCATAGGATTCAAAAGCCTTAAGTTACAGGGATCTGAACCTGTTCTTAAGCCATCACAACCCACAGACCGCCCTAAAAACGGTTCAATGCCGACCCTTGTATACAATCCACGGGTACGAATAAACATTTTCCTAACAGAGTCCCACCAGCGACTAGGGATATGCTCACACGGTGAACAAACACTTGTAGGTCCTCTCAACTTGCAAGGAGAAAGCACTCTTGTAAGATCCTTACGACTTATAAGAGAACACACACTTAATAATCCTCATGATTCTTAAGGAGAAAACGCACTTATGAGATCCTCACGACTCGTAGGGAGAAATACTTTTATGAGACCCTTACGGCTCATGAAGTAAAAAGCCTTAGTTGACAGGATCCTAACCCTGTTTGCTAAGCTATCTTTGTTTAAATCGACAAAGGCAAATGATGATTCGCTCCTGGCAATGTCCCAGTTGTAGCGATGTTGATGCCTGAATTGGAATCGAATTCCAAGTCCTTTCACGGCAAATGATGATTCGCTCCTAGCAATATTCCAGTCGCAGCGATGCTGATGCTAAGACTGGAATCAGATTCCAAGTTTTATGCTCGCGATAAAAAATCAGCAAGCCAAAAATACATATGAAATAGCTGAAATGATGGGGCAACTTGCAACAAAATCAGCAAACAAAACATATGTATACAAAATAGCCGAAATGGTTGGGCAACTCGCAATAAAAAGCAGCGAGTAAAAAACAAAAAAAAATAGCCGAAATGATTGAGCACCGCGAAAAATAGTCGAAATGATTGGGTAATCACGACTTTCGCGATATAAAAAGCTGAAATGATAGAGCACCGCGGAAAGTAATAAAAAAAATAATAAAATGAAACTTTTGCCCTACAGACTGTAGACTGTAGATTGCAGATTGTAGATTGTAGATTGTACTTGAATCATATTCAAGTCAGATTATAATGAGACTCAAACCGAGTCAGACAATTAAAAAAGTAAATTAAAGTCCTGATTGTTTTGATGTTATCGGTAACCGCTGCATATGGACGGCAGGATTTGTGTCTTTTTCAAAGACGATTACCGTATTGATAACACCATTATTAAGTTGTCTACCTTAAGTAGGCAAGCACCCACTTCTCCGGCTCCCTTAGGCTCAAGAGTTTGGTCCCGCTTAAACCTATATTTACTAGGGTCCTTAGGGTAAATTATAGAACTTGAGGGGTTTTATGTAAAAATACGTTTATATACTTTTCAAAATACACCCCAAGTATTTATTAATCGTCTTTAGAGTTATAATGAATGTAGATTTTATATTGTGATATATCTAATGAAAATATCCTAATTTCATAATAATTGGTATTTATTTGTAATATTGATTTATATGGAATTCATGGTATTTTAGTGTAAAATGATTCTTGTGATATTTTTAGAAAAAGTGGAATATTTATATTATTACAAAATAGATATTTTAAGGATAAATATACACATATTTATATGAAAATAATTTTTAATATATATAATATTGTAGAAATCTCATTTTCGTTAGATTTTCGTATTTTAAATCTTTCGAGTCCGAATGCTCCTTGCGGAGGTCTGAATCTCGCACTACTAGTCCCGAGGATGTGCGATAAACCGCACCATCCCGAACGGGTTCCCCAAAATGGGTTGTAGCGGAGATTTGTATAAATACTAAATCCTTTAGAAAACGGTTTTATTAAGTAAATGGTATTTAAATGAAAATGTTTCGTGTTCCCGTATTCTATGTTCTAGGGTCTTCTAAGTCAACTAGACTGCTCCTAACTGGTCCAAAGCGACAAGTTGTGAGATATCCTTCAAATCGCCTCTTCACCGCCAATTGTGGCCAGGTAAGTACAAGTGAAGAAAGGAGGGTTCCGCTCACGAATCACCATGAGACGGGCCTTTTAAAGTTACATTTCTCACTTATCTAGCCTAGGCACCACAAAATCAGGTTTAGATAAACGACTGAATGCCCACAACCTTCCTCTGTCCTAATGAGCGTGACAGTCCTTAATTGGCTGAGTCTAGATATTTTTTTTAATTATTTAGCTCAAAGGTTATTTATTTGTAAAGATGTTGATTTCCCGTATTCTATGTTCCCGAGGGTATCGTGCTATGTTGTATATGAGTGTGTGAGGAGGTAGGTCATTACCTCGTGATCTACTTAAAGGTATAACAAGTTTAATGGTTTAAATGTCGCAAAAGGAACTATGTGGTATTTAAATGAAAAAATACAGTAAAAGGAACTAGCAATTATTTTGTGATATGAAACTTGATCAATTTAGTTGATTAGTGTTTAATAGTCAACATAAGAGAGTTTAAACATAATTGTATTAACGAGAAGTAAAGTTTTCTAAAGAAACCGAATCGGAAATTGGATTTGTTCCGATTCCGTCGGATTTGTAAATCCGTATTTTAGAAAAGAAAAGAAAGGTAGAATTTGGGGACTTATGGGTTTTGGACAATAACGAGAGTGAGATGGAAGAAGTGGAATCTCCGGTGCGTCGCTTCGTCACCGAGAGCTCCTAGAACGATCACCGGAATTTCGCCGGGAATTTCGCCGTAGCTTCGCTTCGTGCTCGTTTTCAAAGTACACAAGTTTCTTGGAAATTTTAGAGAGTTGGCTCAGAGTTTTGGGGTTAGAGGGTAGAGGGTAGGGGTGATATTTATAGGGTTAGGATAGATGTAGAGTTTTAATTTAAAAAATGTAAAAATGTGTGAAAAATGTATTAAAAATGAAGTAAATGAGAGTTAATGGGCTCTCTGGAATTGATATCAGAAATTGAAGTATGCAAGGGAGTGGGGAAGATCAAAAGCCACACAATTGTAGTTGACGACTCGGCCGAGTCCAGCTGAGTCGAAGGCTCGGAAGGTGGGGGTCACCGGAGGTAGTCACTGGTACCTTCAGTTTTTCATGGGTAGTGTGAAATTTTGGAGTTATCTCGTGTGGACTGTTGGGCTTCTATAAAATTTAAAACAAATAAATATTAAAAATAATGTGGGGTATGGGATTTGAACCCTGGTGGCTTGGTTCAGCAATGCAAGGTATTACCAATGAGCTACAAGCTCCTTCTTATAATTATGGAGTGAAATAAATACTTAAAGTGGTAATAGCAACATTAAATACCCCAAGTATACTTTAAATTTAAAGCAAATTTTTATACACTAAAAATGGAGTTGTTACAGTCTACCTTCCTTACAAAAATTTCGTCCTCGAAATTTATAACTTTTATTTGAGGACTAGTTTACAAAGAGGTGAGGATATCTTGCACGCATTTCATCTTCCCTTTCCCAAGTAGACTCTCCTGGAGTGTCTTTCCTTCACATCACTCGGACCAAGTTAACTTCCTTATTCCGAAGTGTCTTCACTTTTCTGTCCAGGATCTCCACAGGCTGTTGCTCACAAGATAAGTCGGGCTGTATACTGAGCTCGGAATGATCGAGAACATGGCTGGGGTCACTCACATACCTTCTGAGTTGGGATATGTGGAACAAATTATGCACTCCTTCTAATGAAGGTGGAAGCGCTAAGCGGTATGCCACTTCACCGACTCGTTCGAGTATGTCAAACGGTCTAATATATCTCGGACTTAATTTACCCCGTCTTCCAAATCGGATCACTCCGCGATTCAGAGATATCTTAAAAAATACGTGATCTCCTGGCTGGAACTCCAAATGATGTCTCTTTACATTAGCCCAGTGCTTTTGTCGATCTTGGGCTATGCGCATCCTTTCCCTGATAGTACGAACCACATAAACAGTCGCTACTATCATCTCTGGTCCGAGAAGTTCCCTATCTCCGATGTCGTCCCAACTTAATGGCGATCGACACTTCCTTCCATACAATGCTGTAAAAGGTGTCATTCCTATGCTTTCTTGGTAGCTGTTGTTGTACGAAAACTCCACAAGATATAGGTGATCTTCCCACGATCCTTTGTGTTGGATATAGTGCCCTCAAAGTCAATTATTGGATCGCAGGCACGTGATTGCAATGATTGAGGAGGACCTATACCGGTAGCACAGTCTTACTCGAGATGATAGTATGCTATCTGGTTTGCCTTTATCAGTTGTGTACAGGTTCAGGTGACTGATCACTGTTATACTTTGATAGAGCCCTTAGGATCTTGCTTCGCTACCAACAGTATGATGGCGATCATATACGTGAGAGTTGGGTAGTCTATAAGCACATCCTTAATTGTGGTCCCTAGTCGTGGGAGTTTCGAGACAAGGCATCGATACTCCGGAGTAGACTAGTGTATACAGTCGAAACCTCAACGAGGGGCGGTGGCCGGTCTCACAAGCCACTGGTGTCAGTTGGATCACCTAAGATGTATACAGGTGCTCATTGGGTTATGAGTACACCGGACAGGACTCGCCGGGAACCTGCTAGTTGGTATTATACCTAGCGTCAGATAGCAGTTCCTTGGTGACATGTGTACAGGTTAGTTCATCGACCTGAGGTCGTCATTTGTCTCGTGTGAGTTCCCACTGTGCTTTGATTTCTACCCTACCGCGGCTCAAAGGAGTCGTGCAAACAGGTCTTTTTTGGGTACAGTCCCGAGCCACATGGAGGCAAGTGAGCGGATCGGCAGGGGATTCGTCTCTCCCGGTATTGGGGGTGAGATCGCGATGTGTCTAGGAGAGCCATTACACAAAACCCTCGGCCGAGATAGGAGATTTACTGGGAGTACTCCAGTAGTATCTCAGGGTGTTCTGGGCTACACTCCGACACGACTTATACCGCTATTGAGGGTCTGACGTTACCAGCCCCCTTGGCCGATATGCGATACTCATAGACGAACGGACCGGACTGTTTGTATATTGTCACTGTTAGGCTCAGTAGGGTTCCAGGATGAGTTCGCTCATTGATCGCACGCCGATGGCGTGTCGGATGTTCAAAGAATTTAAGTGTAACCGCGATCAGGACGGTGTCGCTTTGCAGCTAGCCGGTTGAGCACGGGTCGATCCACAGGGAGATGGTGGTATCTTACCTTCTTGTCTTAGACGAGTCAATAAAGAATCTGTATGAGTTTGTTCTAACCTATGTGTTTATCTGCAAGTATAAAATTGTTAAGAAAAGATACAAGATTGTAAGCTAAGAAATCCGTATTCAAAACCTTTGAGCCGAGTCTTGACCAATTGAAGCTAAGCAATTGGCAACAACGTGGATTAGGGGATTTAAGCGCGGTATTCGTGGAATACGGCTTATTTACCCTTGTCCTTCCGTTCTTGTCTCTTGCTTTCGCCTCCGGCCAAACCGAACGCAACCGGTTGCGGTTAGGAATCACCGTTACCTTGTCAGGGTACGGAGCCTAACGGAGCGCTTGCGTATGGTTTGGGCGAAGTTCAAATGGAAAATAACGGGAAAAGGAATTGGCAAAGAAACGTTAACTTACAATACCGTATTAATTCTTAACAACAACAATAATTACAACATTCACAAAATGAACAAAAGAGAACAAAAAGAAAAGAACAAAGAAAAGAAAAGATACAAGTATTAAAGTGCATGAATAAAATTGCAAGTAATAAAAAGACAAGTAATAAAAAGCGAGTAATAAAAAGAATAAGAAAAGAACACGGAAGTAGAACCCAAGCCAAGCATGTGCTCAATAGCCAACCCTTAAACTTGCAAGCTCAATGAAGAGGTTGCAAGATCAAGGGAAGGGTAGAGAACGCATGTGAAGTGAAGAACTAGTCCCGGGAGAAAATACGACCTTTGAGATCAATAACTAACCCTTACCCATTCAAGCTCAATAAAGAGGTTGAATGAGCAAGAAAAAGCAAGAATCTCAAGGGGAAGAAGAAACACAAAAGAATGATACAAAACCCTCATCTTTATTCATATCCACAAAAAGCTCTCACTACAATTCATGGAAGAGGAATGAAGAAGAAGAAGAAAAAGAACTAAAACTACAAAAGAAAGAGGAACAAAAGAATGAAAAGAATGACCCTTGGCTTTGACAAGTTCTGCTGTATTTATAGGCAGGGAGTTGAAGTTCTAGGGCAACTAACAGAGCATAAATGAAGTACCCAAAACACCCCTGAAACACGACAGTGAGTGGGCCCCACATGGCCGCGGAACCGCGGCCAATACCCCCCTTTGGCCGCGGTTCCGCGGCCATTTAGAGGTGTTGGGAAATGGAATTTTTGGTGGTGGCCTGGTTTGGTGTCCCCTGTTGTCTGGTACATGTAGTTTCTGAAAATACTTTCACATTTCTTCCAGAATTTCTGTTGAGGAAAGGTGGACTTTTTGTCAAGATTTGGAATGATTGCCTCGAGCTCCGCGTAGATTTCTTGGAACTTGTTGTTGCCATTGAGCCTTGTGCATGAAGGTGACATTGATTTGACATTTTGTCTTCCTAAACTGGTATCTGGCAACATACGGATGACGAGCGGAGACCGTGTTTTCTCAGTGGTTGGCAGGAACCCGGATTTTGTCGTGTTTTCCATGAATTTACCGTTTTAGAACCGAGAACCTGTATCCTGCAAATATATAACAAACACAGATTAAAAGCACCTACCTATAAACAACCGAGCGTAAGAATGGGCGGTATAAAATGCAGTATTCTGTGATGAACAAATACCCCAAAACTTAACTTTTGCTCGTCCCGAGCAAAACCAATTATTCACAAAAATAAAATGATAACCGCACTTTCGCAGGGAACGCGATTGCACTGAGCATGTGCAACAAGCCGTTAAACCTCTAGGTGTCCCTAGTAGGAGGAGTGTTGTCTCCTGAGGGTTTTCAGCGGATACTACCCACAAAATCCGGTCAAGCTAGTTTTGTAAAATAACTAAGATTCAAGCCCCTAAAGTTTTGTTTCAGAAAATAACAATTCTATAATCCTAAGTTTAGACTATCGAACCTTTAGTTTTCACACCTCGCTTCTTATTTAACTACAGGTTTTATATGTCTTTACGTGTAGTGCAAATAGTGCCGTTAAGTTCCAGAAAGGTCGATTAAAGTCATCATGTCGCACAATAAAGCCCAGATAACAATTTTAAAAGGATCACATAAGTTTTATAAAGAGTTAAGCATTTTTCAAGTTTCGTTTTCCAGTAAGGTTTCAACTTCAGAATTTCTATCTTCCCTAACAGGAAACTAGGTCTTATTCTTCACTCCACCTTTTTCTTGTTTTCATTTCATACACACCTCTGTGAACGTGCAATAGTCTTTATCATAGAATAAAACCTTCATATCTCCGTTAAATTTTTTATAAAAGCCTGTCTTTTATCAAGATTATTCTCACACAAAGAACCGTTAGGAATTTTAACTCGGAGAGAACACTTGCTTGACTTTGTTTTAAAACTGGACTTTCTAGGCTTCTTAGCGAGCTTTGGGCCAATGCACCCAAACCAGTTGGTTTTAGGGCATTAGGTGTAGAAACACCCCAGCGGACTTAATTACTCAAGTTACCTAGGTCCAGAAAACAAAAGACAGTTTTGTCGTGAAAATCAGATGATTTAATACGAACGGAGGTATAACCGGTAGTTCAAATATTTTTTTGGATAAAAGACGTGTTTAGTGGGTTTGGTGTGTAATCATTCCAATCAAGTTTTAGATGGGTTATTTTTCAGACTTAGCTCCAATTACGGCATCAATAACATTCCTTCATATTCGCTTTACTTCATAAACTATTCTTGACATTACTTATTTCAGAACAAACCTATTTGATCCTCAGAAAATCATTTATCTGTTTAAAAGTTTAAACATGAAAGACTTGTCATCTAATTCCCAAAATTCACGACACGTGTAGTGTGATGTAAAGACGTATATCAGCCATAGTTAACTTCAAAGGAGAGTTATCTTTCAGGTTTTCAAAATCTAAACATAAGATTTAGTTATTCCTATCTTTTCAAACAAAAACCGTCGAAATGTTGAATCAGAGTTTTTCCACAAGCTACTTGACAGAAAAGTTTTTATGTTTTTAAAAAATTTTCAATTTTTGTGGGTTTTTAATAGGGTATGCAAATGCAAAATATACAAATAAATGCGAAGGAAGAAAGCTTACCGAGCACACCCCCAAACTTAAACTTGACAGTGCCCTCACTGTCAGGCTATACCAAGAGGGTTAAAATTGCCGGCGCTTCCTAGAAACAAATTATATACAAAACAAAAAGGAAAACAAAAATATATACAAAAAAGTGTCCCCCCCAAACTTAAGTAAAACAGTGTTTCCACTGTTAAGCGTTGAAATTCAGGATTTAGGGGGGAAAGAACAGTATCAAGCTATACAAGGCCTTACACAGGCCAAAGGTGAGCACCAACCATTCAAAGATTTTATCGCTATAATGTACAGGTTGGTGGAAGAAGGCGTAGAGAAAAGAGAAGGACAATACGCGAGACCGTATGCGAAGAGAAGCGGGATACGGTCTCGGTATATGAGAGGAAGAAGAATGGCGGAAGGGAAAAAGAAGTGGAATACGAACTTGAGGGTGCAAATGGAGTAAATAGATTAGCACAATTTGTGATGACCGATGTGTGAAAAGTGATTGTGCTAATATATTTACTCGTCGAGAAATTGGGTCGAATCCCTCAAGATTCGTAAGAAACCATGGGTACGCCGAACTTGGTAAACCAGATATATGAAGTGAAAATGATACGGGTTCTTGCAAGGTCGGAACGATGGAAAGGATGGAGGAAAGTGGTTGAGGAAGGGCATCGGTTAAGGTTTCGGGAGGGTGTACACAGTCAATGAAAGGAACAGGATGAATTGGAAAATCCGACTCATCAATTAAAACTGGTTCATCCTCAAAACTATCTTCAATATTCTCCTCAAAATTTAGCTCATCCATGCATTTTTCTTCAATATCAAGACGCATATGAAGTTCGGGAAAAACAGTTAAAGACTCGGGATGATGATTTGAAGAGACAAACTCAGCCAAATCTACGGGTTCATCATCCAAAATATTCCCGGCGTCAATATCGCTAATCAAGTGAAAATCAAAATTCTCTGACACCTCATCCAAAGCATGGATATTAATCAAGTCAGGTTCTAAGATGGAGGTGTAAAGGTCAAAAGGTTTAGGATTGGTTTCACTTGGAAGAGACCCTTCGCAATCGGGCAAATCAAACACTACGAAGTCGCACAACTCATTAATCATTCTATCTTCAACTGATAATTCATTTGGGACACTTGATAGACTTTCAAAACAAGAGTTGTGGGATTCAACTTGAGACGGGTAGGTTTGATTTGGAAGGGGATACATCTCACTCTCTCCACTCAAATTCACAGCCTGTCCTGCCGCCTCATCATACATTGAAAAAGTTGGAGCTAGTTGAAAACTAGCTACCGGATCACTAGGTTGTATGAGGGCGGCCATGGACGCATTTAAATCCATCATTTGTTGGCTTGACGCTACCCTAAAGTCTTCCAACGACTGTTCTAGACTAGACATTGGTTGTGAAGGGGTTTCAGTGAAAGATTCACAGTTGTATGGATACTGAAAACTCCCAAAAGGCGGTTCTGAAGCAATGTCTAGGGAAGGTGCATAAGTAGGGTAGGATTGGTAGGAATTGAATGGCTGGACAGGAGTGGGATTAACATTGGGATAAGAAGGTGAATGGAATTGTTGATCTCAAGAATTTGAAGTGGTGAAAGGAGTGAATGATCGGCTACGAGATCGTTCAATACGTTCTGCAATAGACATAGGTCTTGGAATTGCAACATGACTCGAAGAAGGGGTATCAACGTAAGAAGGGGTGACTGTTTGAAATGGTTGATATGAAGTGGATTGCGGAGTCAAATTGTTTGTCCTAGACGCGTCTATCCGATCTTTCAAAGAAATTTTTGGCATGGAGGGGTCGTTCGATGTTCGGCCAAAACAAGAACCGTAAGAAGTAATGTCCGGTTGTGGGTACCAAAGTTCGGCAAGAGTTTTACGAGGTGGAGTACCCATGATATGAAGAGAGAGTGAAAGAAAGGAAGAGAAAAGGAGGGGAAAAAGAATGTGATTTTTTTTTTATTTAGTTAGTTGTTAGCAAAAGAATGAAGTATACACAAAAAAGAATATGGACAAAAATCACGACACAAAAATACCACACACCTAATCGTTCTAGGGTTCACCTAGGTCAACTAGACCTGCTCGAGAACTTGATTGTCGAAGTAAAACTGTGTCGAGAAACAGGCTCAAGATACACTGATCACGAGGCCAGGTAAGTGCAGAGATAAGGGGAGGTTTTCCAACGCTTTCGTGAAGTTCCTTAATTAAATAACCCTTTCTCTTTTGGCGGTTTCGCCGTTAACACTTTCCTAGACACCCCGTAAACAATATACCGTTAAGCAAGCTTCTAAATACAGTTAACTTCTCCTAGTGAGCGCGAAGTCCTTAAGGCTTAAAGTCTAGTTTCTTTTAAAATTTGTGCGGGTTATCGTTATGCGCAAGTTCGTGATTTGTGGGCCACGGAAAAGGTGATGAAATCCTTTACCGTATGTTGTGGGGTTCGCTTGCCCTTAAGTCCGTATTAATTGATGCAATGCGCAATTCAAAAAAATTCTTATAAAGAATCAAAACAATCGTTTTTTTTAGTTTAAGTGCGGCGCTGCAACAAATACGGGTTAGTCAAGTTTTAGCGTTTGCTAGCGAACTTGCAAAGAATCCTGCAAAGAATAGTATATTGGAAGCGTCGGATTTGAGAAGAAGGTGTTAGTAAAGT
This sequence comes from Agapanthus africanus, assembly GCA_030015575.1. Taxonomy (NCBI): domain Eukaryota; kingdom Viridiplantae; phylum Streptophyta; class Magnoliopsida; order Asparagales; family Amaryllidaceae; genus Agapanthus; species Agapanthus africanus. The sequence continues at coordinate 353,404,048 of JASDDO010000019.1, forward strand.
ACGTACCGTTTAAGTTTTGGGTTAGGAAACCCCCGTTGAATCAAATCCGGTAAGCTTGAAAGGTTCGCTTGCGCGGGTCAAACTACCCGGATCTTTGGCACTGTACTTTGTAAACACCTTAGCCTTGAATGTACACTTTGCTCCCCACAATTGCAGTTTGCAAATACGCAAAAATCTGCACACTTGCCCACAAAAATATTGTCCAAAAAAAAAAAAAGAATATTTTTTTTTATATACAAAAAGAATATTAACCCGAATAACAAGAAAGAAAATACGCTACCGTTTCCCCGGCAACGGCGCCATTTGATCGCACGCCGATGGCGTGTCGGATGTTCAAAGAATTTAAGTGTAACCGCGATCAGGACGGTGTCACTTTGCAGCTAGCCGGTTGAGCACGGGTCGATCCACAGGGAGATGGTGGTATCTTACCTTCTTGTCTTAGACGAGTCAATAAAGAATCTGTATGAGTTTGTTCTAACCTATGTGTTTATCTGCAAGTATAAAATTGTTAAGAAAAGATACAAGATTGTAAGCTAAGAAATCCGTATTCAAAACCTTTGAGCCGAGTCTTGACCAATTGAAGCTAAGCAATTGGCAACAACGTGGATTAGGGGATTTAAGCGCGGTATTCGTGGAATACGGCTTATTTACCCTTGTCCTTCCGTTCTTGTCTCTTGCTTTCGCCTCCGGCCAAACCGAACGCAACCGGTCGCGGTTAGGAATCACCGTTACCTTGTCAGGGTACGGAGCCTAACGGAGCGCTTGCGTATGGTTTGGGCGAAGTTCAAATGGAAAATAACGGGAAAAGGAATTGGCAAAGAAACGTTAACTTACAATACCGTATTAATTCTTAACAACAACAATAATTACAACATTCACAAAATGAACAAAAGAGAACAAAAAGAAAAGAACAAAGAAAAGAAAAGATACAAGTATTAAAGTGCATGAATAAAATTGCAAGTAATAAAAAGACAAGTAATAAAAAGCGAGTAATAAAAAGAACAAGAAAAGAACACGGAAGTAGAACCCAAGCCAAGCATGTGCTCAATAGCCAACCCTTAAACTTGCAAGCTCAATGAAGAGGTTGCAAGATCAAGGGAAGGGTAGAGAACGCATGTGAAGTGAAGAACTAGTCCCGGGAGAAAATACGACCTTTGAGATCAATAACTAACCCTTACCCATTCAAGCTCAATAAAGAGGTTGAATGAGCAAGAGAAAGCAAGAATCTCAAGGGGAAGAAGAAACACAAAAGAATGATACAAAACCCTCATCTTTATTCATATCCACAAAAAGCTCTCACTACAATTCATGGAAGAGGAATGAAGAAGAAGAAGAAAAAGAACTAAAACTACAAAAGAAAGAGGAACAAAAGAATGCAAAGAATGACCCTTGGCTTTGGCAAGTTCTGCTGTATTTATAGGCAGGGAGTTGAAGTTCTAGGGCAACCAGCAGAGCATAAATGAAGTACCCAAAACACCCCTGAAACACGACAGTGAGTGGGCCCCACATGGCCGCGGAACCGCGGCCAATACCCCCCTTTGGCCGCGGTTCCGCGGCCATTTAGAGGTGTTGGGAAATGGGATTTTTGGTGGTGGCCTGGTTTGGTGTCCCCTGTTGTCTGGTACATGTAGTTTCTGAAAATACTTTCACATTTCTTCCAGAATTTCTGTTGAGGAAAGGTGGACTTTTTGTCAAGATTTGGAATGATTGCCTCGAGCTCCGCGTAGATTTCTTGGAACTTGTTGTTGCCATTGAGCCTTGTGCATGAAGGTGACATTGATTTGACATTTTGTCTTCCTAAACTGGTATCTGGCAACATACGGATGACGAGCGGAGACCGTGTTTTCTCAGTGGTTGGCAGGAACCCGGATTTTGTCGTGTTTTCCATGAATTTACCGTTTTAGAACCGAGAACCTGTATCCTGCAAATATATAACAAACACAGATTAAAAGCACCTACCTATAAACAACCGAGCGTAAGAATGGGCGGTATAAAATGCAGTATTCTGTGATGAACACTCATCGGCTTCCCTTGTTGTCAGTACATGGGCATCCGTTACGCACAGCTAGTGCCACTGATGGTTCGTGGTTAAACCCACTGCCAGGGTACTGAGAAGTCATTAGAGTCCCCCACAGATAGTTTCCCAAGTCCGGGCGAAACGTTGTAGAGGCCGTATGGTTTTATGGCAGGGTTCGGAAAATGCACGTGCGTTTACGCACGTGTCATATTTCGGGCAGATAATACTGGTGGGCTTTGGTTTAAGCCGGATTCGAGTATTATACTGTGTAGATATAATATCTTTGTCTCAGTTGCATTTGTATTCGGTCGTAATACAAATGCGGGTATGTTTATACTGTTACGGGGTTATCCTGAAATTCGTTTCGGGATCACTTTTGGAAGTTTCCAGTTTTCTATCACCCGTCTTAAACATTTGGTTTAATACGGATTTATCTTTTCTTGAGGTGAGTCATGAGTGTGGAAGGTTCTAGAAGCTTCTAGATGGTGACTAGGCTTCATGACTCATTAGTGCATTAAATGATGGATGATGACTAGGTTAATGATTCATTGTATGCAATTAATGTTTTTTCTAGGTGTAAAATGACTCATTAGTTCATTTAATGTTATGGTTACCTCTTCCTTGCTCCTACACTCACCTCCCCCCTCATATGATGTGGCCGGCTCATTCTTGAAAAAAATATGGTTGTTGATTTGAAAAAAGATTATGGTTTTGGATTCATGGAAATTAGATTGCTCATTTCTCAATTCATTCGATCCAAAAGGCAACTTCATTAACCGTTCATCCATAGCTTTGGATGTAACGAGACAAAGTGTTCTATTCATTCTCTACATCAATCTTGGTCATCTCTTTTAGCAAACTTGATGACCGAGTTGCCTCGGTTCAGAGGCGGGAGCCCGTTTAAAGATTCGATGACGTGGTGCCACTTGGACGAGGAAACCGGAGATCGAGCGAGATCGGAGCAACCACAACAAAGCGTGGGATGATGGTTAAAGATCGAAGGACTCGGATCGTTCGATATAACATTTCTACCCACTTTGTAGTTTGTTAGTTTAGCGATAATGGCAGATCCGGGTTATAGTTTACGATAGCGCCAGTTAAAAAGTTTTTGTTCCGCATTTGGCGTCTGAAAGACGGCCGTGGCGCTACCGTAGACTTACACTTTGAAGTCTAACATACATGCTCTGAGTATATCCTCCAAGATCTGAATAGTTCGTTAGGACCGACCATCTGTTTGTGGATGATAAGCCGTACTGAAGTTCAGACTTGTTCCCAAGCTTGCTTGCAGACTCTGCCAAAATTGCGATCGGAACCTGGTGTTGATTGATACGAAAAAGTGTGTTTGTAGTTAACCGCAATCAATAACGGTGTCGCGTATAGCTAGACCGAGATGAGTACGGGTCGTCCTCTGGGAAACGTGGAACCTTTTACTTTTACTTTAGATGTGTTGAGAAAGAGAGGAGAGATAAAGAATTTTATAGAATGGTTTCTAGATCTACGTTAAACAAGAATGTAAAATATAGATCTAGATTATTTTAAAGATGTAGTTAATATAATAAGAAGGCTTGTAGGGTTCGTTAGGATTTAGTAGTTATGGACGATTAATTAAAAGTTACCATTTTTATCCATTAATAGATTTAGAACTAGAACGACGGTGGTGCGTGTAGATTAGGGTTTCTGGAGGGAAAAGGAATCCCACTCTTAACCCTTATCTCGACACGGAACTCCGTTCATATCTAGCCTTTACCAAAACAATCATTAATCTAATCTCTAATCGTGGTCGGAACTAGCAAAGAATTGCTAGCGCGCCCGATTAAGATGTTAATGATTCTTTTGATAAAGTTCCTAAACTTTATAGGACTTAAAAAGGGTTTAGTTATTTTCATCGTCCATTAACCTACCCTAATCCTACGAACCCTAACAAGCGGAGAATTACTCGCGCATGTTGGGAGAAGAAGATGAAAAGACAGAGAGGGAAAACATAATGTAAATGCAAAAACAATTAAATAAAAATAACTACCTTTATTAATCGACTTGAACAAACTACACTTTAATCCGTAGAAAATGATTACAAACTAGTTGCTTCTCGATCTTTCCTAAGGAGGTAGTCGAACAGTCGATGATCGGCCTGGATGCGTGAGCATCTGGGGCTTCGTGATCGCTTCGGCTTGATAGCTTTTCCAAGAGACTCTCGGTGCCTTTTTATAGTGGAAAGTCAGAATCTTTTGCTTCAAAAGTTGGTAAAATATAGCAGAGAATCATGCCCCAAAATCTTTCCTTCCAACTCCATAATATTGCGGCGGATCGCGGCCAAGGGGGGTATGGCCGTGGATCCGCGGCCGATGGTGAGGATCTCTTCATCAATTTTCTTGGGCTCTCTTATTGTGACATTTGGCAATCCTAGGCACCTTTAGAATTCAGAAATCTTCTCTCGGTTGCTTCCAGACTTGGTCTCCAAGTTTTGCTTCTTAATTTGGCAAGTTTTCTTCAACAAATTGATTTGTTTGATAAATTCTGCATAACAACTTGGAAAATTCTGCACCATAATCTCAAATAATATTTAGTAGACTTAGTTCTACTAGGATTTGGTCAATAGATTTATTTGCATACATTTTCCTACCAAATGATAATTAAAATATATTAACACATGGAAAATGGTGTTTTAACACATAAACCCTCATATGTATAATATATTAAAATAAAGTCTTTTTTTTAATATAAAAATGGTAGGAAAAATGTAATACAAATGTGCAGTTTTATCAACTGAACAAATACCCCCAAACTTATCTTTGATCGTCCCGAGCAAACTAGTTTATTTAAGAGGAGAAAAAGAAAGGAGAAAACTAAGCACACTTTCGTAGGCAACACGATTGCACTGAGCACGTGCAACAAGCCGTTAAACCTCTAGGTGTCCCTAGTAGGAGGAGTGTTGTCTCCTGAGAGTTTTCAGCGGATTACACCCACAAAATCCTATAACAAAATAAAGATGGTGAAATTTACATATAAAGACAAGAACCATAAAAGAAATACTTTGAAAAGAAGAGTTTCCAACTATGCTAGCTTTTCAGTTGTCATGAGCCCTATCTTAATAGTCATGAAAAAAATGTTAGAAATCATATTACCCCTCAATAAAATATCGTCTTTATTCTTCATTCCTACCTTTCTTCCAAACATTGATCATATAACCCCACGTGTGTGAAATGGACATCCCTACACTCGGAGAATTCAATTCAAGCTATCATACTCTTGTCCATTTACTTTAGTACTTTTTAATTTAATGAATATTAAAGATTTGCTCACACATTTTCATGCGACCGTTAATACTTCTTGAGGTACTAACCAACCGATTACTCATGTGCTTGCTAATTAGGTGATAATATTTTCCTCGTCTTGCACCACCTAAGGCTTAGCAATGACTCCCGGACCAGTTGGCTTAGGCCACTAGGTGAAGAGGCACCCTCGCTATATTTTTTTATTGCTGCCTTGGCGATAACAAAACCAGTGTTCATTTTTTTTTCTTTTCACCATTTATATTTTCTTCATTTTTTTTCATTTCCTTCATACTTTGGCTTTTGGACAAGAGCATTTAAAGGTATCCTCTACTATCCCGAGTTTCAAGACGTGTGTAAGTGCATATAATAGGGTATCAACATTCAAATGTTTGGCTTCCAGAATAGAAACTATTTTTCAGACTTATTTTTATCCTCAGATTAGTGACTTCCTTCATTTTACTAACCTTTGGGATAACAGCTCATAACTACTTATTACTAGTTCGTGTAAGAAAACTTCTAATTTTCTTGGTTTTCTTAAATTATTCCTATCTTTTGGATATAATTTTTCACTTTCTACTCTTTTGTTATAAATTTTTTTTTAAATACTTGAAAATGTTGTGCTTCTGCAAAATATGATGCAAATTGATGTGTAAATAAGCACAAACCTCCCCCAAACCTGTTTACAGCAGTGTCCTCACTGATGTCATCCGTTAAGCTCAAAAACCTGTAGACTTGGGAGGAAATTATTAATGGGGGCAAGAATATATGAAAGTGAAAATCCTCCCCCAATCTTATTTTTGGCTCATAAATTTGAGGACAAAAGTTATGATCAAGAGCCAAAAATATACCCCCCTCAAACATAAGTTAGACAATACGAAGCATTTTAAGAGGGGGTGAGTCATTTGGTCAAAGTAAGACTTTAGAAAGACCAAAAGTTAATACCAACCATTCAAAGATTTTATCAGTATAGTGTATAGGTTGGTGGAAGAATAGGTTGTATCGAATCAAGAAAAAATGGGGAAGGGATAAGAGGTGGTCTGGAAAGGGTTTGAAATTAGAGAAAAGAAAGAATGAGGATGAATGTGAATGATTAGGAAGAAAGAATGGGGACGGTTCAACCTCTATAAGTGGAGATTGATTAGTCACAAAATCCGTATTGTTTAAAAATTCAAGTTCGTCAGCAAAAAGTTCTTCAAAACTTTTATCGATGGTGTGATTGAACATTTTGCTGTCAAAGAGTTTTGTGCCAGAGTTTATTCTACTTGATTTATCAAAAATCATTGAGGTAGAGGACTCGAAAAACTTATCTACCTCATTTTCAAAAATATCTAAATCAAGTTGAATTTCTGGTATTATTGAACTTGAATTAACGGATTGTGATTTATCAAAACTCACTGAAACTATAGGAACAGAAGAAGAACCGGAGAAAGTAGAAGGTGAAATGGGTAAACAAATTGGTGTGTCGAGTGTTGCTGAACCAGATGTGGAAGATGGAGGCTGTATTTCGATCTGATCTTCGGGTATACCTTTATCGTCAATTTCAAGACATATTTGGGATTCGGGAAGAATTAAAGGCTCAAGATGATGACCACAAGGAAGTGAAAAGAATTGATGAATTGGTGGGATAAGATCATCCAAAATTTCGGGTTCATCAATCAAAATATCCCCAACGTCAATCACCTCATTCAAGTGAAGGGTAAAATTCTCAAACTCCTCATCAAAAGTATGGTTTTCAATCAGTTTTGGTTCAAGAGTGGAGGTGTAGAGATCACAAGGTTGGGTATGGTTTCACTTGAAAGGGACCCTTCACAGTTGGGTAAATCAAACACTACAAAGTTACACAACTTATCAGACATTGTACTTGATGAATCTATGAAACTGGAGTTGTGGAGTTCAGTTTGGAATGGGGAGGTTTGATTAGGAAGGGTGTACAGTTCTGTCTTACTACGCAAATCCTTCATAATTTGATTCGTCAGTTCCATAAATTTTTCTAATGTCTGCTCCAGACTAGTCTTGGGTTGATAAGAGGTTTCAATATAAGATTGAAATTCCTGTGGATAATTAAAACTCCCAAATGACTGATTAGAAGAACTGTCTAGAGTAGGTGGAAAAGTCGGATTGGATTGATAGGAACAGAATAGTTGCTGAACTTGGGTAGGAGTAGGATCAATATTATGATAAGAAGAATATTGATCTGGGTTGGTTGGTTGGCTATATACAAACCGCATACCAAACTCTTCTCTGGACAGTGGTGGTGATGGTTGATATTGGTCCGGGTTGAAACTTTGGCCTCTAGACCTAGCTATGTGCTCAGCAATGGATATTCGTCTAGGGGCTTCCTCACTCTGGGTATGAACTGAAACAGGTGTAGGATTAGGATACGGTTGATAAGACCTAGACTGAGGTGGCCAACTGTTTCTTCCTGCTTGTTCTATATGATCTCTTAAGGACATGGAAGAGCCGGACGGTATACCGAAAGGATTTCGAAAACAAGAGATATCTGGTTGTGGACAGCAAAGCTCGGCAAGTGTTCTTCTGTTTAGGTCACCCATTATAAGAAGAGAAGAAGGGGGAAGGGGTAAAAAGGAGAGAAAGTAATTGGTTTGTTTTAAAAAAAGGACGGATTTAGACAAATCACAAAAATGCACAACCCTAGAACTATGGTTACCTAGGTCCAGTCTCTAGACCGCTCCTAGACTTCCAAAGGACAAGCCGCGGGATAAATCCTCTACCGCCTCCGTACTACCCTTATAGCCAGGTAAGTGCCAGGTAAGTGGGAAGGAACCACGTCGTGGGCCTAATTAAAAACCACTAGCCTTCGACACACTTGCCTAGGCACTACAAAAATAATGCGGATAAACGATAGATTACCCACGACCTTCCTCTGTCCTTATTGAGCGCGACAGTCCTTAGAGTCTGGTCTAGATATTTTTTAAATTAATGAAGGGTTGATCTATATGCTTGGTTTGTGATTTGTGGGGCTTAGGAAGGGTGATGAAATCCCCACCTAATCTTGATTTGGTCCTAGCCCCTTAAAGATCTGTATTAAAATATGCAAAAACAAACCGAAAAACAAAACTTTGCAAAAAAAATTTTGAGCGGCGATATTTTGCAAAGAATTCTGCAGAAAATAGATTTTATTGGATTTTAGAGGAGAGAGAAGGGAGTTAGAATCTACCAGAGAAGTGTGAACCCTAGATCTCCTGTTTCCTCAAGTCTGTGACTCCAGATTTCCTCGCAAAAATTCACACAATAATCGTTAAATATACAATTTGCAGTTTTGTTTTAATAATGATATGACTCGTCTAAGAATTCAACACAAATAGTAAAAATAAAAAATTATGCACGTTTCCCCGGCAACGGCGCCATTTGATTGACACGAAAAAGTGTATTTGTAGTTAACCGCAATCAATAACGGTGTCGTGTATAGCTAGACCGAGATGAGTACGGGTCATCCTCTGGGAAACGTGGAACCTTTTACTTTTACTTTAGATGTGTTGAGAAAGAGAGGAGAGATAAAGAATTTTATAGAATGGTTTCTAGATCTACGTTAAACAAGAATGTAAAATATAGATCTAGATTATTTTAAAGATGTAGTTAATATAATAAGAAGGCTTGTAGGGTTCGTTAGGATTTAGTAGTTATGGACGATTAATTAAAAGTTACCATTTTTATCCATTAATAGATTTAGAACTAGAACGACGGTGATGCGTGTAGATTAGGGTTTCTGGAGGGAAAAGGAATCCCACTCTTAACCCTTATCTCGACACGGAACTCCGTTCATATCTAGCCTTTACCAAAACAATCATTAATCTAATCTCTAATCGTAGTCGAAACTAGCAAAGAATTGCTAGCGCGCCCGATTAGGATGTTAATGATTCTTTTGATAAAGTTCCTAAACTTTATAGGACTTAAAAAGGGTTTAGTTATTTTCATCGTCCATTAACCTACCCTAATCCTACGAACCCTAACAAGCGGAGAATTACTCGCGCATGTTGGGAGAAGAAGATGAAAAGACAGAGAGGGAAAACATAATGTAAATGCAAAAACAATTAAATAAAAATAACTACCTTTATTAATCGACTTGAACAAACTACACTTTAATCCGTAGAAAATGATTACAAACTAGTTGCTTCTCGATCTTTCCTAAGGAGGTAGTCGAACAGTCGATGATCGGCCTGGATGCGTGAGCATCTGGGGCTTCGTGATCGCTTCGGCTTGATAGCCTTTCCAAGAGACTCTCGGTGCCTTTTTATAGTGGAAAGCCAGAATCTTTTGCTTCAAAAGTTGGTAAAATATAGCAGAGAATCATGCCCCAAAATCTTTCCTTCCAACTCCATAATATTGCGGCGGATCCGCGGCCAAGGGGGGTATGGCCGCGGATCCGCGGCCGATGGTGAGGATCTCTTCATCAATTTTCTTGGGCTCTCTTATTGTGACATTTGGCAATCCTAGGCACGTTTAGAATTCAGAAATCTTCTCTCGGTTGCTTCCAGACTTGGTCTCCAAGTTTTGCTTCTTAATTTGGCAAGTTTTCTTCAACAAATTGATTTGTTTGATAAATTCTGCATAACAACTTGGAAAATTCTGCACCATAATCTCAAATAATATTTAGTAGACTTAGTTCTACTAGGATTTGGTCAATAGATTTATTTGCATACATTTTCCTACCAAATGATAATTAAAATATATTAACACATGGAAAATGGTGTTTTAACACATAAACCCTCATATGTATAATATATTAAAATAAAGTCTTTTTTTTAATATAAAAATGGTAGGAAAAATGTAATACAAATGTGCAGTTTTATCAACTGAACAAATACCCCCAAACTTATCTTTGATCGTCCCGAGCAAACTAGTTTATTTAAGAGGAGAAAAAGAAAGGAGAAAACTAAGCACACTTTCGTAGGCAACACGATTGCACTGAGCACGTGCAACAATCCGTTAAACCTCTAGGTGTCCCTAGTAGGAGGAGTGTTGTCTCCTGAGAGTTTTCAGCGGATTACACCCACAAAATCCTATAACAAAATAAAGATGGTGAAATTTACATATAAAGACAAGAACCATAAAAGAAATACTTTGAAAAGAAGAGTTTCCAACTATGCTAGCTTTTCAGTTGTCATGAGCCCTATCTTAATAGTCATGAAAAAAATGTTAGAAATCACATTACCCCTCAATAAAACATCGTCTTTATTCTTCATTCCTACCTTTCTTCCAAACATTGATCATATAACCCCACGTGTGTGAAATGGACATCCCTACACTCGGAGAATTCAATTCAAGCTATCATACTCTTGTCCATTTACCTTAGTACTTTTTAATTTAATGAATATTAAAGATTTGCTCACATATTTTCATGCGACCGTTAATACTTCTTGAGGTACTAACCAACCGATTACTCATGTGCTTGCTAATTAGGTGATAATATTTTTCTCGTCTTGCACCACCTAAGGCTTAGCAGTGACTCCCAGACCAGTTGGCTTAGGGCAATAGGTGAAGAGGCACCCTCGCTATATTTTTTTATTGCTGCCTTGGCGATAACAAAACCAGTGTTCATTTTTTTTTCTTTTCACCATTTATATTTTCTTCATTTTTTTTCATTTCCTTCATACTTTGGCTTTTGGACAAGAGCATTTCAAGGTATCCTCTACTATCCCGAGTTTCAAGACGTGTGTAAGTGCATATAATAGGGTATCAACATTCAAATGTTTGGCTTCCAGAATAGAAACTATTTTTCAGACTTATTTTTATCCTCACTGATGTCATCCGTTAAGCTCAAAAACCTGTAGACTTGGAAGGAAATTATTAATGGGGGCAAGAATATATGAAAGTGAAAATCCTCCCCCAAACTTATTTTTGGCTCACAAATTTGAGGACAAAAGTTATGATCAAGAGCCAAAAATATACCCCCCTCAAACATAAGTTAGACAATACGAAGTATTTTAAGAGGGGGTGAGTCATTTGGTCAAAGTAAGACTTTAGAAAGACCAAAAGTTAATACCAACCATTCAAAGATTTTATCAGTATAGCGTATAGGTTGGTGGAAGAATAGGTTGTATCGAATCAAGAAAAAATGGGGAAGGGATAAGAGGTGGTCTGGAAAGGGTTTGAAATTAGAGAAAAGAAAGAATGAGGATGAATGTGAATGATTAGGAAGAAAGAATGGGGACGGTTCAACCTCTATAAGTGGAGATTGATTAGTCACAAAATCCGTATTGTTTAAAAATTCAAGTTCGTCAGCAAAAAGTTCTTCAAAACTTTTATCGATGGTGTGATTGAACATTTTGCTGTCAAAGAGTTTTGTGCCAGAGTTTATTCTACTTGATTTATCAAAAATCATTGAGGTAGAGGACTCGAAAAACTTATCTACCTCATTTTCAAAAATATCTAAATCAAGTTGAATTTCTGGTATTATTGAACTTGAATTAACGGATTGTGATTTATCAAAACTCACTGAAACTATAGGAACAGAAGAAGAACCGGAGAAAGTAGAAGGTGAAATGGGTAAACAAATTGGTGTGTCGAGTGTTGCTGAACCAGATATGGAAGATGGAGGCTGTATTTCGATCTGATCTTCGGGTATACCTTTATCATCAATTTGTATGTAATAACTTGTATGTAAAAACTTTTATTGGGGCACTTCCAGGTTGCGGATGATGTCACCATTTGTATATTATTTACTTTTCCGCATTAGGATAGACCCAAGGAGGGGAGCACAAGTAACCGGGTTCTAGGGTCCAGTGGGAGACCATCTCGAGGAGTCGAGTCCGGGTCTCCTAACCCTAGAATTGGTAGGGTTGCTTGCCGCTCTCGTAGGGGTCTAAGGGTGTGGGATTGGCTATTCATCACGACCGTGGAATCCGTGTTTTATACTGGCTCGTATTGAAAACACGGACATCCTAGTATATCCAATATTTCATATGATATTTTCTGCTGCGTTATCTGTGATGTGATCATGTGATATGTTCAGATAGATATTATATATAGTATATATGATATATTATATAGACGTTGCTTATGTTTTACACCCGCGCTAGCCCTGCCTCGTTCTGGCGTTAGTTACCTAACCTAACGGTGCAGACGGGACATCGAAGCGAATGCGGATGGCATAAGCGTACGTTATATTTATCTGTGATGTTTAGGTGGACTTAAATGATGGGATATTCATTAATGAGATTAATGAAAGAAAATAAACCTAATTGATGTTGTGGAATCGAATTTCAAAAATAAAACAGGTAGCTACAGTTCTTGCTTTGCATCGCAGTGTTCACTGTAGAACATCCTGCACCTTATTCGATGAGGAAAGGACCGAGATCCCTTCACCGGGAGTGACTCCTTTAGCAATAACTGGCAGATGCTATACACTCGGTTTGTCTTTTGATTGTTTCTATAGTTTCTGCTTTGCACAGTGATATATATGATATATCCCGCACCTCATTCGACGAGGAAAGGGCCGACAATCCCTTCACCGGGAGTGACCCCTTTAGCAAAACTGGAAAAGCCTCAAAAACATTCCATTTAAAAACCATTTGATTCCGCAACGAGATCAAGTTTAAAGCGTTAAAGGTTTTCATAAAACTCATTCGCAACCCTCCGTCATTTTAGGAAGTAGAGTACTTAGTATTCGTGCTGTGTTTGTTGACCATAGTCAAGGCATAGTGTACGGTAGCTAAGTGATGTCTTCCTACACCGCATATGATGCGATTAGTTAGGACAGTCGCGTGACTTTGTTGACCTTAGTTAAGGGCCATGTGGGTGGGTCTAATTAATTACGAAATGACGGGTAGAACTTGACTAGTGCTTATGATTTGTTGACCATAGTTAAGGTCATAAGTGCTAGGGGTAAAAATCTTTATCGGGAGTTTCAAGTGTTGAAATTTGCAATGAGATTGCATACCTTCTATGTGATAGTTGGATCCCGATACCCACTGCGAGTAATTGTTACTCTTGGAAGAGTTTTGCACTTTACAATTAGCCGATCAAGTAGGTGTCTAGAAAGGTGTCAACGGGATTACGCCTCTGGGAAAACGAGGTTTACTGTAATTAGGTCCGTGCTAAAGCACGGGGAACCTCCCTCAAAGTACCGACACTGGCCTGGCTGAAAGATTAGCGAACTTGTAGAGTGTAATTAATCCCGGCTAGTCTTTCCTTTTAGGGTTTGAAGGAAGATTTGATAAAAACAGTGGGAGCCATCCTGATTAGATAAAATATATAACCAATCTAATCTTGCAAGAGCGCACGCAGAGTGTTTTCTTCTCTCTCTCTCCAGGTAGCGACCATATCACGCCTTAATCAAGATAATAATATCGATGTATTGACCGAACCCGCTTGTTATACTGAGCTGAGGAACGTTGGTCCCGCTCCAACTTATAATTGTTATAAGACAGAGCAGGAAATAGGGAAATACCAGAATTCCCATGCCGCCCAAACGAAGAAAGTGCATGAGATGCATTTCCTTCGGGTGTGTTCATTACAAAGAACTGTTTCTCAGTATCCTCTGCATCCTGGGTATTTGATACTGGATCAGGATCCCAGATATGTAATCTGTTACATAGGGCTACAAAAAGGTAGAAAACTGAGAACGGGTGATAAGTTTCATGAGACAGAAAACGGGGCAAGTGTTGCAGCCAAGTCTGTTGGTCACTGTCACCCTGTGTTACCAGTACATTGATTCTGAACGAATGTTATTAGATACCGAACCTGATATACAAAATTATATCAGTCTCTTTACAAGTAAAGAAATGATAAAATTTTGTATTGTTGGATAATGTTTTGAACATTTCCTATATCAAAAGTTGATCGGTTCAGGCACGTTATCTAAAAGCATTGATGTTCTAAATCAAACTACAGTTCCTAGTATACAGAACACACACAAGAGGAAGAGTTCAAAAATGAACGAATCATTCTTGAGGCATTGTAGACTAGGTCATATCAATGCGACCCGACTGGCTGAAGTTACATTTTAGATGCATATTTAAATCAGTTTGAATTTACATCTTGTGAAACTTGAGAGTCACGTCACAAAGATTAGATGACCATAGCTCTGCTTATTGGGAACAGAGAAAGAGTTAATGAACTCTTGGGACTGATACATGATGATGTATGTAAGGTCTCCTGTCTACACATGCCAGGACTGGTTCTTTATACTTCATTACATTCTCTGATAATCTCTCAAGATTCAGATATATGTTCCTGTTGAAACACAAGTCCGAACCTTTTGAGATATTCACAGAATATAAGCTAGAAGTAGAGAACCAATACGGGTATAAGTATTATGTCCTATGATAAGATCAGGGAGGAGAATACTTATGCATGGCATTCCTGGAGTATTCTAAAAGAAAATGAGATTCTCTCTCAGTATTACTCCTCTGAATACACCACAGCACAACGGTGTATCGGGGCGGAGCAATCGCACAATATTAGATATGGTGTGCTCTATGATGAGTATTACTGAGTTACCTATTTCCTTTTGGGGTTGTGCACTTGAGAAGCTGCATACCTATTGAATTAGGTTCGAATCAAATCAGTGCCTGCCACTCCATATGAGATATGGTATGGGAAGAGCCTATCTCTTAAGTTAGTTAAGATTTGAGGTTGTCCGGCCTATGTCTAAAAGCAAAATCCAGACAAAATCGAGGCAATGTCAGTTCTGTAGAACCGGAAAGGTTCCAGCTATACAAAACTGCAGCTGATGATTTGACAGAACCAAAGGATTCTATAGTCCCCGACGAACCTCAGCCTCTCCGCCGATCTGGTAGGGTTCCTCACCTGCCTGAGAGATACTTCGGTTTCTCGATGACAGTGGGAGCGAGGATTTCATCATGAGATGATGACCCAACTAGATTCGAGCAGGTCATCAAGAGTAGGGACTCTGTAAGAATGGCTGGATGCTTAGCGATCTGAGATGGAATCCATGTACACCAGCAAAGTATGGACTTTGGCTGCTATATCTGAAGGGTTAAATCCCCATCAGGAGCAAATATATCTTGAGAAGATTACTTGGTGTAGATGGAAAAGTTGAAACTTTCAAAGCTAGACTTGTTAAAGGTTTTCGTCATCAACCAGGCATGGATAATGATGAAACCTTTTCCAGGAACTATGCTTAAGTCCATCCAGATCCTACTTGCCATTGCTACATACCATGACTACGATATCTGGTGGTTGGGTGCCATGACTGCTTTTCTAAAATTATGATTTAGAAGAGAACGTCTATAAGAACACAGCCAGAGAGCTTCGTAAACAGTGGGAGCAGCGGAAACGTGTGCAAGTTGCTTTACGGAATAAAGCAGGTATCGCGGTGTTGGAACGTCTGTTTTGATGTGGTAGTCGAAGTGTTTGACTTCATCAAAATGGTAGATGAACCTTGTATGTACAAAATGGTAGTAGAGAGTAAGGTGGTCATCCTCGTATTGTACGTAGACAACATACTCTTGATAGGAAAAGAGTTTCCTATACTACGATCGGTCGATCTCCTTTTATCACATGGATTCTCCAATAGGATAAATGTGATACCTCCTAAATCCTGGGTTTTGGATCTATGAGATAGATCTAAATGGATGTTAGGATTCTCACTAGTTGTAGTGAGATGGTATCAGTTGATCCTGGGGAGAATCACTGGAAGGGTTCCAGGGTGATAAAGATGACTGAATGTCAGTCACATGCATTGTCTTTACCCTCAGTAAAGGGACGGTATGTTGGAAGAGTTCCAAGCTATATACCGTGGCAAACTAGACGATAAAGGCTGGTAATATCGCTATTAAAGATACTACCAAAGAGGCAGTTTGGGTGTATATTGGTTCATAAGATGAACTAAGTTTCTACCATTGTGTGACAATGGAAGTGTGGCTTTGGCCCGTGAACCCTGGTCCCATCAGTGACCCAGACATATTCTGAGGCAGCATCACCTGATCATGGAGATAGTTGATCTACAGGGTGATCGAGGTTAGGAGAGTAAACTCAGAGGACAACACGGCGGATCCACTCACGAAGGCCTTTTCCCAAAGAGAGACTTTTAGGGGATGGTTGAGTATTAGATACTACAACTACTGCTACAGATGGCCCTAGTGCAAGTGGGAGATTGTCAGTTATATGTATGCCCTAGAGGCCATTACTGTACATTGGATGTATATTGTAGTGGATGCTGGGACATATATAGGTAGGACTTTCTTGCTCGACATGATAGTACGCTATCTGGTTGCTCTTTATCTTAACATGTATACTTTCTGTCTCTCTGTTACATGTTGATAAAGCCCTTAGGATTTGTACTCGACTTCCAGGACTATGATGCAGATCATACTAGTGGGGCCTGGATAGTCCATGAGTACATCCTTCAATGTTCCTAGTCGTGGGAATATCGAGACGGGGCATCGATATTCCAGAGTAGACTAGCGTATATCTTCTCGACCTATGTGATGGGCGATGGATGATCCCATATCCATTGGTGTTTGACATCAGAGATGGTATGCGGGTGCTCAGTGGAGACTGGGTACACTGAACGGACTCGCCGAGAACTCCCAGATGGTATTATACCTCACGTCAGATGGCAGTTCTCTGGTGATACTGGTACAACTTAGTCTGTTGACCCGAGATCGTCATAGAGTCTTGTGTGTCTTCCACTGTGCTTTGATTTCCACCCTACTACGGCTCTACTGAGTCGTGCAAACAGGTGGTTTTTGGGTACAGTCCCGATTCACATGGAGGCAATGAGCGATAGGAGGGGATTCGTCTCTCCCGGTATTTGGGGGTTGATGTTGCGCTATGCACGACTGGCCATAACAGGAAATCCCTGGCCAGGGTTGCAGTGATATACTGGTAAGAGTTATCAGTAGTTTCACGAATGTTATGGACCTCACGTCGGCATGACTTATCGAGCTATTGGGGTTTGACGTTTACCACCCCTAGGCGAGACATGCGACATATCAGACGAACAGACCGGACTGTACGGTAAGTGTTACTGGTTGGATTCACAGGAGTATGAGCGGGCTTGCTCGTCGATCTTCTGATCGCTCAATACCCGGGTGGCCGTTACGTTTAGCAGACCGCTTGCGGCTTGTGGATGTTTGATATGATCATCACCTGCTGCCGGCGTATTGACGAGTCTTTAGAGTCCTACACAGAGGTTTCCTGGCTCAAGCGAAACGAAATAGGAGCGCATATGAGATATGTGCGGGACCGAGAATAATGCATGTATATGATACCGTATTCTATTCTCGCGATGAATGTATCGAATGGTTGTATGTGATATAACCTAGTTATCGAATCGAGGATTGATTCGATAAGTCGATACATCGGATATTAGTCGGTCATATGCGATATGACCGGATCGTTAAATCAAGTGTTGATTTAATGATTTAATGTATAATTATATATTAGATATATTACTTTTCATTAACTAGTATTTGTTCACTTTAGATGGATTTTCTCACTTGAAGTGCACATTGTATATATGATATAGTATTGTACACTAGTTTGTATCATGTTTGATGATACATGCAAACTTGGGTGTGTATGATTAAACCATGGTTATGTAATGGTTAGGGTTTTGATTTTATTAACTATTTATTTATTTATTCTTTATTTGGAAAGAAAATGAAATGGTTTCTTCTTTTGTTCTTTTCTTTGAAGCTTCAAGAAGCTTTGACCATTTTGTCTTCATCTCCTAAACCTAACCATTCACCTAACCCTAGTTTATTCTCTACACTTAACCAAGGTTGCATTATGATAAGAATGAATGGGATTTTCTTATTGAAATAATTCCTTTTATTCTTTCATCTTCATCATCTTCATCAAGCTTCAAAAAGCTTGCTAGCTTCAATGGTGAAATGAGAAAAAGAGTGAGAAATCCAATTCTAAAGTGAACCCACTTCCTATTTCTTCATCCTCTACCACTTGCCATGTAGTATAGGGTGTTTTCTTCACAAGTTTCATGGCTTGGTGAAGTTGGAGCTTGATCTTGAGTTGCCTCGACGTAGATCATCTTCGGCATCGAAGTCGACGACCTAGCCCGATCTTTTCTCCGATGAAACCACCGCGAGAGTCTAGGATTCCGATTGGTACAGTGGAGGGACGTCATCACGGAGCCAAGGAAGTGGAGGACCGGATTTACAAAGGTTGTAGTCACTTTCCTTTAGCAATAAAGTCGTTTACTTGCTTGCATCGCCTTATCATCTAGTTAACGATCCGTATTAGGGTTTGTAGGCACATGAAAATTTTTGAATTGGGCATGTTTGATTTGTTCTGAGACCTCATTAGTGTGCCTAGTAATCCTACAAGAATCATGTAAATGGAATAACTGGAGAACCACGTAAATGGAATGTATATCCATGGTTCGGTTCGGTCAAGTTGTATAGATTGATAATTGGATTTATGGATTCATGTTGAATTGTAATATTGAAGATTGTAGACTATAGACTGTAGATTGCAAATTGCAGATTGTAGATTGTAGATTGTACTTGAATCATATTCAAGTCAAATTATAATGAGACTCAAACCGAGTCAGACAATTAGAAAAATAAATTGAAGTCCTGATTGTTTTGATGTTATCGGTAACCGCTGCACATGGACGGCAGGATTTGTGTCTTTTTCAAAGACGATTACCGTATTGATAACACCATTATTAAGTTGTCTGCCTTAAGTAGGCAAGCACCCACTTCTCCAGCTCTCTGAGGCTCAAGAGATTGGTCCCGCTTAAACCTATATTTACTAGGGTCCTTAGGGTAAGGTTTTATGTAAAAATACGTTTATATACTTTTCAAAATACACCCCAAATATTTATTAATCGTCTTTAGAGTTGTAATGAATGTAGATTTTATATTGTGATATATCTAATGAAAATATCCTAATTTCATAATAATTGGTATTTATTTGTAATATTGATTTATATGGAATTCATGGTATTTTAGTGTAAAATGATTCTTGTGATATTTTTAGAAAAAGTGGAATATTTATATTATTACAAAATAGATATTTTAAGGATAAATATACACATATTTATATGAAAATAATTTTTAATATATATAATATTCTAGAAATCTCATTTTCGTTAGATTTTCGTATTTTAAATCTTTCGAGATCGAATGCTCCTTGCGGAGGTCTGAATCTCGCACTACTAGTCCCGAGAATGTGCGATAAACCGCACCATCCCGAACGGGTTCCCCAAAATGGGTTGTAGCGGAGATTTGTATAAATACTAAATCGTTTAGAAAACGGTTTTATTAAGTAAATGGTATTTAAATGAAAATGTGTCGTGTTCCCGTATTCTATGTTCTAGGGTCTCCTAAGTCAACTAGATTGCTCCTAACTGGTCCAAAGCGACAAGTTTTGAGATATCTCTCAAATCGCCTCTTCACCGCCAATTGTGGCCAGGTAAGTACAAGTGAAGAAAGGAGGGTTCCGCTCGCGAATCACCGTGAGACGGCCCTTTTAAAGTTAGCTTTCTCACTTGTCTAGTTTAGGCACCACAAAATCAGGTTTAGATAAACGACTGAATGCCCACAACCTTCCTCTGTCCTAATGAGCGCGACGGTCCTTAATTGGCTGAGTCAAGATATTTTTTTTATTATTTAGCTCAAAGGTTATTTATTTGTAAAGATGTTGATTTCCCGTGTTCTATATTCCCGAGGGTATCGTGCTATGTTGCATATGAGTGTGTGAGGAGGTAGGTCGTTACCTCGTGATCTACTTAAAGGTATAACAAGTTTAATGGTTTAAATGTCGCAAAAGGAACTATGTGGTATTTAAATGAAAAAATACAGTAAAAGGAACTATCAATTATTTTGTGATATGAAACTTGATCAATTTGGTTGATTAGTGTTTAATAGTCAACATGAGAGAGTTTAAGCATAATTGTATTAACGAGAAGTGAAGTTTTATAAAGAACCTGAATCGGAAATCGGATTTGTTCCGATTCCGTCGGGTTTGTAAATCCGTATTTTAGAAAAGAAAAGAGAGGTAGAATTTGGGGACTTACGGGTTTTGGACAATAACGAGAGTGAGATGGAAGGAGAGGAATCGCCGGTGCATCGCTTCGTCGCCGAGAGCTCCTAGAACGATCGCCGGAAGATCGCTGGGAATTTCGTCGTAGCTTCGCTTCGTGCTTGTTTTCAAAATACACAAGTTTCTTGGAAATTTTAGAGAGTTGACTCAGAGTTTTGGGGTTAGAGGGTAGAGGATAGGGGTGGATTTATAGGGTTAGGCTATGGTTAGGGTAGATGTAGGGTTTTAATTTAAAAAATGTATCAAAAAATGTATTAAAAATGAAGTAAATGAGAGTTAATGGGCTCTCTGGAATTGATATCAGAAATTGAAGTATGCAGGGGAGTGGGGAAGATCAAAAGCCACACAATTGTAGTTGACGACTTAGCCGACCGGCCGAGTCCGGCCGGCGGCGCCGGCCCAAGTCGGCCGGTCCGCCGGCAGAGTCGAAGGCTCGGAAGGTGGGAGGGTCACCGGAGATAGTCACTGGTACCTTCAGTTTTTCATGGGTAGTGGGAAATTTTGGAGTTATCTCGTGTGGAATGTTGGGCTTCTATAAAATTTAAAACAAATAAATATTAAAAATAATGTGGGGTATGGGATTTGAACTCTGGTGGCTTGGTTCAGCAGTGCAAGGTATTACCAATAAGCTACAAGCTCCTTCTTGTAATTATGGAGTAAAATAAATACTTAAAGTGGTAACAGCAATATTAAATACTCCAAGTATACTTTAAATTTAAAGCAAATTTTTGTACACTAAAGATGGAGTTGTTACACAACCCCTGACCCCGTGGAACACGGCTAAAGTCAATCCTGACCCCGTGGAAAACGGCCAAAGTCAACCCTCGACCTCCCCCATCGAAGCAATGCTTTGACTTGGGAGCAGGTCAGCTCATCAATCACTTACGAGTCCTCTCGACTTATAAGGAAGAAAAATCTCTTGTGAGATCCTTACGACTCTCAAAAGAAAACACACTTAGGAATCCTCACGATTCCTAAGGAGAAAATACACCTACGAGATCATCTCAATCCGTAGAGAGAAAAAACTTTATGAGACCCTTACGGCTCGTAAAATTGAAAAGTCTTAGGCAGAAGATCTGAACCTGTTTCCTAAGCCATCACTACTCTGCAAAGAGTCCAAGATGGACAGCTACCTACTATCTACAGGCCACACTTGCTAAAATCGCATGGCGACAACACCGCAAAGAGAAGAAAGCAACAGTGGGAGATAAAAAATGTGTATCTTTTATTCATGAATTCAATTGAGTACAAGACGAATCATGTAAAAGAATTAAAAAATGGATACATGGTATTCAAAGATTATAAATGTTTAATCGATACAAAGGTAGTTACTGAGAGGGAGGCGTTTTCAATAAGTCAGCCAGTTGCTCGCGCGCCCCTTTCAACTCCTTTTCTTGGTCAGCCGGTGCGGCCAGCTCCGCTTCGACTCGAGCCCGTTGCTGCAAGCCAGACGAAAGTTTCTCATCGATTTCCCGTTGAGCAACTTCGCGATTCTGCGTACCCCGCTCCAGAAGGTCGAGCTTTTCCTTTAGTGCTAGTCCGTCCGAAATGCATTGTCGCAAATTGTCAAAGACAGACAATTGCACAGCGTTTGCTTCAACTTGGGCGCGCAGCCGGGCTGATTCACCTGAATCCTCCTCGCATTTCTTCCGCCTCAGGGTCGCTTCTTGTTCGAAATGGCGGAAGTAGGGAACGCTCTGCTCAACCCATGTAGCCCGTTGAGAATTCAAAGCCAACATTTCTGGAACGGGACTCCTGAGCTCAATCTTATGCAGAAAGGCCTAGATCTTCTTGTAGTAGTTTACCCAAGACTCGACAACGCCCTCGTTATGGAAGTTCACGTGCATCACCAACATGAGATTAACTTCAGCGGCAAAATCTGCAGCAGATGCAAAGGCCTCGGCGTCAAAGTCCTCGACGAACTGGCTTAACATCTGCAGGCTATTCGTAGCACCCATGGAAGAAGGGCGATTAGCAAAAGGTCCTGCCGGCATGGGAATCTGAGACTCGAAAGGAGCTGGAGTCGGTGTGATTGCTGCAAAACAAATCATAGTCAGACATAGGTTTAAGAGACAAAGAAGATGCAAGGGCGGTGAAGGATACTATATCGGCTACGACAGATAGCAGAGCTGGGAGTACTGGTGGAGCGACAATTCTCTCGTCCCCTCCTTCAATTTGTAGTGCTGTAATCAGTTTACAGTTAGCAACGGCAGGGTCATTCGTTAAAGAAAAGAAAAGACGTCGGTTAGAAAAGATACTCACCGGCACCAGCAGCCAGACTAATTTCCGACTGGAAGGAGAAGTGCGGGTTCAGCACTTGATACGAATGATCAAAGAGAACTCCTGCAAGGTTACGATGATACATGGTCAGTACACGAAAGACGCTATCCTCAATTTAAATTAAATCACAAACCCATACCTTCCAGCATTTGAGAGGACGCGAGGGAAGGCGAAGGGTTGGTGACCGCCAGAGCGGTAACCGGCGACGCTTCTTCGGGTGGCACGACCTCAATGCTCACCACACCTGCATTAGAAACAAAAGAAATATCGTCAGAAGGGATTGAAAGGGATTGCGGAATAAAAAAGGAAAACAGTGACCCAAAATCTACCTGATGAGTCGCCAATCGAAACTGCGACAAGAGCATCATTAGGCGCAGCGACTCCTTCGCTCTCTTCCATTGGAAGGGTTTCGGCACCAGTGGCTTCATCCCCAGATTCTACGAGAGCCGTCGTGACACTCGCAATGCCGGTCGATGGTAGGGAACCGTAAGGGGAAAGAGCGGCAATTGGAGCAGTCCCGAACTCCTAGGAGAGAGTAGCCATTTCAGGCTCAGCGGTTGCCGTTATCTCACCTGCTGCCTCATCGCCAAGAATTAGCCTTGCAGGATACGATATATGAGAATCTGAAGATCAAACTCTAATAAAAGGACCCGATATTACGTTATCTTGAGGTGGCTTTTCGATTGCCTCCCGAGCCGCGCGCAAAACCTGTCTACGAACGGTAGACAAGGCGGCTGGAGCATCTTCGGAGGAAATAGTGACGGATGGAATAGCGCTTGAGCCTGCACTTATAGCCAAAGTGGCATCATGTTCCTTAGTTGCGCGCTTTCTACGCTTCTTGTCGGCCTTGGCAGAGAGAAGTGACCTCCTTAAAACCTTCGTCAAGGAGATGTCATCGTCCGAACCAAGTTCTGCCTCTGGAGCCTCTACAGCATCCGTCATCGGCTGTTTGAGCGAAGCTTCTTTCGGCAATACTGGGGGAGCTGGGACTTCGGCAGCCGGCCTTGGGAGCGTCGCCGCGTCACCACTCCCGATCGACACTGCACTTGGGATAACCTGAGTCAAGGTAGTCCCTGCAATAAGATGGAAAAGAAGAGTTAGTTTACCCATAAAAACGGGAATGAAGGCAGAGTGAGCCGAAATGCACCAATGCCCAAGGAAGCACGAAGCCTTTCCTCCTCTTCAAAAGTCTTGAGAGAAGCCGCGAGAGCTTCTTCAGTGGAGATGCCTGTTGAAGAAGAAGTGTCAGTCAAAGCATGATAATAAAAACATAACAGTGAAAAGATACGGCTGAAGTCTACCTGACTATGCAAGGGTGACCAGTCCTGCTTTGTGGCTAGCTAATCGCTCGGAAGCTGCAATAGCAACCTCTAGATCAGTATCATCCGGCGCCATGAATATGCCTTCGTTGGTCCCATATTCACTTATGCTCTTGCTGTAAGGAGCATGAGGCTCCTGGCCGAATACAACGTCTGCAGAGAGTATTGACTTCTTGACTTCTTTCTCTTCTGCGAGCGAGTGCCGGTAGCCGCTAGCACAAGTTTACGCTTGGTGGGCACCTTTGGACGACGAGTCCCGATCTCCGAACCCACGCCAGACTCGGGAAACGCCACTGCCACCGCTTTCACGGGAGCACAAGGAAGGGGAAGCTCAGATATGGCGCGCGGGACCACAATCGCAGCAGCCTCTCTCAAGGGAGGATGAACGATGGTCCGTTGCTTTAGGGGAACGGTCGGATTACCAGTCGGGGTTGCACCCTTGCGATCAAGCAACAGTCGCTTCTCCTCTTTGATAACAGCACCCATCGCATGTTGATACCATGCCACGTATACGTTCAGGGCTTTCGGAACACAACTCGGCTCACTGATGAAGAAATTGGACCCTGTGTTAAGGCGCATGAAGTGGTGCAAAGCGCTCTGGATGCCCTCTTCAGTATTAACCGGTTCTGCCAAGAATGCCTCGAGCGGGACACCCTGATTATAACTTGATTGCTGGGCAAAACGGTGGGGGTTATATCTCATGAACAAAGCCGAGTCATTCTGCCAGAACACCAAGTAGCCTGGCCTGATCGAGTACAAATGGAGAATCTCCCGAGCTTTCAAGGTAGAAGCTCCGTCCTTAAAGGTGTCCCGTAGCGGCTGCACCGTCTTAGCGGATTCCTTACCGATGGCCGTGACCTTATCAACAAAGGTCATGCCGTCCCCGACTGTACGCGGGCGAAGAATCACACTCCGAGCATCTCGCTGACTTGGCTCCACAGTGGAAGCATTGACCAGCCGCATGATCCGTGGAAAATTGCAAGTTTCATAGAAATGGGGCTGCTTGTGCATTCCAAAAGCACCGAGCACATGCAGCTCGAGCCATGAAGTAAAATAATGCATCGGGAAGTTCACAGGTTGCACCCCCGGTCGAGTAGTGTCGGCTGCCAAGCTAAGGCCGTGATACAAATGAGTCAGCCCGGCAATCCCAACATCGACCTGTCTCCCTTCAACCATCCGATGAGCTGGGTAGAAGATAGACGACCTCATGCAGCGAGGGTGCATAGGAAGCGCGAACCAGCTTAACCACAAACCAAGGAACCCTAGAAAGAACGCTTCTTCATCGATGTCCTGAGCGGCGATTTCTGAAAAGGGGACGACTGCGACGTTTGGAAGAAAGAAACTCTTTTGATCGGCTTCCGTTATCGGCCGGTTATCCAAGCCAAAACCGAAAGGATCATCAAGTTTGGCAAACCTTTCACCTTGTTGCGATAAAGCTTCTGGGCGGAGAAAACGGGCGATGAAGTCCTCAAAGCTAACCCCATGGCTTCCAGATTCAAGAAATAGGCCCTCGTAAATGTTTAACACCTTGATCAAGCTAGGGAATCGATGCTGAATGGCATTCTCTGGGGTTAGACCCGTCATCACCAGTCGGGTAGCGAAAATATACTCGTCAGGGGGAAAGATCTCCTCATAATGCTCCCCTCTGACAGGCAAGCCGGAGATTTCCGCAAACTCCTCCAAAGATATGGAAACTTCCCGATCTAGCATAAGGAAGGTGTAAGTTGGAACGTTCCGCTATTCCAAAAAGGCTTTGCCCCACCATGCTGGAGGTGTGGAATACTGGAACAGAGAAGCATAGATCGGGGGGTACAACCCGAGCCTCAGCAACTCTGACTTCTTTGCCGATAAGATGTATCGGGCCCACTGCAGATATCCAGCTGAGTGACGGGAAGTCAAGCCTATGTTGTATGGCTGTCCCTAAGGGCGTGACTCGCCCTGGCATATACGCCGCCCTAGAATGTCCAAAGCCATCGGCGGTTGTACAGGTATTGCAGCCATAGAGGGCTGAAGGCAACCCTCTGAAGTCCAATTAACCACCTCCACGGCATAGTTCACTGGGGGTACGTCAGCATAATGAATCGCCGAAATGGGCTCTGAAGGTGTTGCGCAAGAGAAACTGCGCCGACCCATGATGATCTGGTTGTACCATGTTCCCCATAAATGGAGATTCTTCTGCTCTGGGTCGTGATCCTTGATCAGTGCGAAAACTTCTCGGTCTACAGGCGCTGCAGGGAACCCGCTTTCTGAACGGACAAAGGGAAACGAAGTATCGAAAGACATGGTACCTGTGCGAAATTGAACAAAGTTAGCCGTCAATGCTACAAGTCAAGTTCTGGCACTGGATACTTTAAATTCGTACCGCACTGCAATGCAATGGAAAGAGACCCGGGAGGGACCCACATAATTTAAATGATAACTCATCATTAATAAAACAGTCTCATCATTTGATGAGACTGTCATTAAATGAGGAAATCTTCAAAGGATTCTCATTTAATGAGGGCCCCTCGGGCTAAAGAGTAAATCTCCCATTGAGAGCAGCGCTCTACAACAGAGTGACATCTGTCGGCTCTGATGATGAAAGGAATAAAATTCCTCAAGAAAAATCTTGAAGAGCCATGATCTGTAAAATGATGGAATAACCCATCAGAAAACTTAAAGCAAAGCTTTTTAAGGAATCAAAAATTCCGAGATCTTCAAGATCTATGAACAAACTCTAAGAGTTTTCATGAAAGATTAACAAATCTATATGATTTGAAAAGAGCAAAGCTCTGTTAATGGGTTAAGAAACCCTAAAAAAGATCTCTTTAGATCTATGAAGAGCAAAGCTCTATTGAGAAACCCTAAAAATCTATATGATTTGAAAAGAGCAAAGCTCTGTTAATGGGTGAAACCCTAGAAAGATTTAATCTTTACCTAAATTTTTGACAGAGTTCTGTCCCTAAGAAAATTCTTAAGACGAAGAGCTATGCTCTGAAGGAGAAATAATTCTCAGAAAAAAAAGTAAGAAGATGAACAGAGATCATCTAAAAGGGCCAAAGGCCTCTATTTATAAGCACTGAGAGCCGTTTTAACTTCTAAGTTGATCTAAGGGCGCAGATGCCGCCATTGCTGCACTCACGTGTAAGCCACGTGAGCGCAACGGTAGGGGGCATTTGTTTCCCCCAATCAAAGCAAAGCTCTGTTCAAATTTTCAAAATTTGAAATGAAGTAACACTTCATAAAAGCGCCAGCAAGCAGCGCTCACGTGCAAAGCACGGGTGCGCTGGCGCCAAGAGCGCCAGCGCTCTGAAATAGCGCTCACGTGCAGAGCACGGGTGCGCTCGCGCCAAGAGCGCCAGCGCTCTGAAGCAGCGCTCACGTGCAAAGCACGAGTGTGCTAGCGCTAGAACCAAATGTTCCCCACCGTTGGATCAAAGATACAACGAAGATGATAAATCATCAAGTTACCAGAATAAAATTCTGTTAAGAAAACATTCCTCAGAATCTTTCCAAACAAAAAGATTTTTCTCTGTAAATCAGAGCACCGTCGGATCAATGATCCAATGGTGATTAAAAATCACAATGGTGCAGAATAAATTCTGCATGAGAAAATATTTCTCAATCTTGTTAAAAACAAGAAGATTGCCTTCTGTAAAACAGAAGCCCTAGGATCAAAGATCCAACGGGGGAAACATCCCCAAATCAATTAGAGAAAAGATCTCTTCAACTGATTCAACAAATCAGCTTGCTCTATATAAAGGCCCCAAGACTTCAAGTCTGATAGAGAGGAACCCCCCCCCCCACAAGCTTTGAGAAAATTCAAAGAAAAGAGCAAGCTCTGAGAAGAACAACTTTTCTTTAAGATAAAAACAGAGAGAGAAAAAATCTCATCAGAAAAAGAACTTAGTTCTTATGATAAATCATAGATCTATAAGACAAATTGTCTTTTACAAAGAGATTATAAAATCTCATTATAAAAGGGGGGGAATAATTCAATTCTCTTAGGATCACAGATCTATAAAGGCAAAGCCTTTCACCAAAACATAAGAGATTGAAACATCTCCTATAATTAAGAACTTTGTTCTTAGATCTATGAGACAAAGTCTCTTATAAGAGAGAATTTAATTTTCAGAGCGCAGAACTGATCAAAGTTGCATAAAAGAAGAGCTTTAGTGCTCCAATTTAAAAGGAGCACCTCAGAGCTCCAAAACTAGCGCACAGCGCTGCAGAGCCTTAGCGCTCCAATTAAAGGAAGCGCTCAGCGCTCCAAATCTAGCTTACAGTGCTGCAAAGCCTTAGTGCTCCAAATTTAAAGAACCGCACCGTGCTCATTGTTTGGCGTACAGCGCCAAGCGCGCCACGTGCTCCTCACGTGTGCGCTACTTCATCAGAAGCGCACTGTGCTCATTATCTGGCGCACAGCGCCAAGCGCGCCACGTGCTCCTCACGTGTGCGCTACTTCACCAGAAGCGCACTGCGCTCATTGTCTGGCGCACAGCGCCAAGCGCACCACGTGCTCCTCACGTGTGCGCTACTTCACCAGAAGCGCACTGCGCTCATTGTCTGGCGCACAGCACCAAGCGCGCCACGTGCTCCTCACGTGTGCGCTAAATGAACATAAACTGTTCTTTAAATGATAAAGCCCAGAGCTATAATGAGTGCTCAGCATTCAATAAAAGACAAAAGTTGTCAGGACCAATGCTCGGTATTGTTAAATGAAAAAGGACTGAGCCTAATTAAATGTTCAACATTTTAACTGAGTGGGCCGAGCCCAAGTTGGTCACTGATCCCTTATTCAGGTTAATTGAGCTCATATGCTTACAAATCTTTGATTTTAGTCCCAAATTGGACTACAGATCTCCCAACCAATATTGGTTCAAGGGTTCATCTTTTCACTCCTCTGATATTTGTCGTTGTAATCCTTCAACGTCTTCAGAGAGGTGACGGGTCCCGACAATCAGACGATCCATGGACTGTGGGTTCCTTAAACTCATAGACTATGATGTCCTTAAACTTTACAGACTATGACGTCTCTAAACTAGATTATGATATTTTTAAACTCCCTGGACTATGATGTCCTTAAACTTCTGGATCGCAAAGATCCCAAATGCTCTCTTGTTGGATCTAAATGATCCTGTTAAGTAGATCTTAGTCTAAAATTAGACCAACATATCCTTAACAAGTGGTTACCGCTATGCGGTAACGTAATTAACTTCAGGGACTTGCGCCTGCAGGGAAGAGCGTTCCCACAATAAAAAACCACTCACAATGAGGGGGAATCTGACGAAGTCTGCTACAATGGCCGCATCTGTCTAAACCTCCGATATACGGTGTCATAAATCAACTTGGCATCTTCGGAGAGGTGGACAGATAAAACAAAATAGCATCTGCCCCCAAATTCAGGCGAGACGTTTGTCTTCCCGGTTTTCGGCGGCGAACAGATTCTGGCACATCTGGTGGGACCTTTTCCTCTTTCCACTCCGCACTTCGTGTGTCGTGTTCACGAATGAATCGCGGTTTGATATGGTTGCCCCTGGATTCGATGTACTAAGATTTAGTGTCTTGCTCCCGTCAAGAGAAAATGGCTTCCAGATGTACTAACTGCAACAACAACTCCCACTCCGTCCCCACTGAAGGAGTGACCTATGGGCCCCAAGCGGCCTCCATCTTTTCCATGCCAGTGGAACAGGTGGCTCAGGCCACCACTGGACTGTTCTTTAGGACCATGATCCCACCGGCAAGCTTCAGCGTCCCAATGCCGTCACAGGAAGCTCTGAAGAAGTCGGTCTTCGATCGGCTTACAACTACCACGGCCCCTCTCAACGGGTCGTCCAATTCCAGGTCTACTGCATCAGTCTTCGACAGGCTGAGCCTGAGCTCTATTGGGCCCATAAAGAAGCCTGCAATACCTGAAGGAGTCATCCCGAAGCGAATAACCATCCCAACTCCGGTAAACGAAGTCATCAGAAGGGC
Source organism: Agapanthus africanus (assembly GCA_030015575.1). NCBI lineage: Eukaryota > Viridiplantae > Streptophyta > Magnoliopsida > Asparagales > Amaryllidaceae > Agapanthus > Agapanthus africanus. The sequence continues at coordinate 353,433,888 of JASDDO010000019.1, forward strand.
TTCTCTTGCTGAAGGGCCGGCCTTTGCAAGACTGGACATCCCAATTCCTGCTTCGAGCAAGGTCGTTATGAATGCATCCCTGCCAAAAAGTCGGTCTTTGCAAGATTGACCGTTCACTCTCAGCGGACGTCAATCTTCGATAGACTGGCACCAACAGCGACCCTTCACCAGAACAGGAGGCATGATGAAGCCACCCCCGTAACTGAGCCAGTACTGTCTGCAAGACATGCTCGACATCGCCATTGGCGCCGAGTGAGGAAAGCTGGGGGCAGTTCCCCTTCCGGACTTACCCCACCAGCTCCAACGGTGGATGTCGATGCTGCTGTTCTAGCTGGGAACAGCTTTGAACCACTCAAGAGGGTGCGCAAGAACTCTCAGACAGTCGTGCTAAAAAGATCTCCTCCACCTGTGGAGAACGTTACAAAGGAAAAACCGAAACAGCCCCCTTAGCGGCTATCCTCCAAAATCCACAGGGTCTGGCGAAGAGTCCAAAACTCTGTAATTAACTAAAACTACGCCCACCGACAGAAGAAGATGAAAGGTCGACAGGAGAGGGACCATCTCGCCGCCATGCCAAGGAAGGTATCGTCTACATGGGTGCTCGCTGTAATGGCCCCCTCAACTTCGACCACCCATAAAAGGAGAAGGCCGGAGAAGATCCCTGTGTCTGCGACAAATCTTAAGGATGCTGAATCCAAATGCCCCAAGTCTGGGGGCATGGTAGTGCACACCATCTACATAGCTTCCGGGAAGGAGGATAGCCGTATCTCTATGGGTCATCGACTACTCACCCGATCTGTGACAAAGGCTCAGGAGCAACAACAGCAGAAGTTCCAGGAGATGATGACAAAGATGGTCGTGCTCACTGGGCCGAAAGAAAGCCCGGAGACGTCGTCGGAGCAGCGCCAAGAACAGGAAACCGACACCGAGTTCCTCCGAAGAATGGTCGAGAAGAAAGATAAAGAAGCCGCGGAACAAGCGGCTAACATAAAGCAAATGGTGCTTCTGTTTCAAGATATGGTCGGATGATGATACAGCCGGATCCCCCAGCTGAAGACCCTCCGATTATCCTTGAAGACGATAGAGGGGAGACGTCAAACCCTCTTCCTGCTTTTTCAGCAGCCAAAGTGGAGACGATCTCGAAAGCTGCCCTTGATGACTATATAGCTCAACAGATACAGGCTCATCAGGCGAGCAAAGCGGCCGGCCAAATCTTCAAGACTGGACGACCCTATCCGGGTTGGTACGATCAAATAAAGTACCTGCCGGGATATACGATCCCTAAATTCCATGTGTATAAGGGGACGGGTAATCCACACCAGCACGTTGCTCAATTCAGGGCTCTGTGCGGTAATACTGGGGGTGACGACAAACTGCTGCTTTGCCAATTTGTTGGCAGTTTGTCCGAGACAGCATTCGAGTGGTACTCCGAGCTCCCGAATGACTCTGTCAAGACATTTGCAGAAATAGAGTTACTGTTTACACAAAGATTCGCAAGCGCTAGCGAGCGCACCACGATCACCGTACTAATTAACACTAGAGTAAAGCCGGAAGAAACCTGGGTTCAATACGCCATTCGATGGCGGAACCTGTGGTCAAAGTGTGAATAGCGCATAGAGGAAGCTCCTGCCGTGGGCATGTTCATGGGGACCCTTGACCCTCAGGCAACCATTTCCCAATTCATGATGTTCTTCAAGCCGACCACTTTTTAGGCCTTGATCGACAAGCTGGCCCAAATGGACCAGATGGGCCATAGACCATCCTCCTCAAAGACTGATCCTCGGAATGAAAAGGGGAAAGGGAAAGCGACCTTCATCTCCAACGCTCAGCAACAACAGAGTGGCCCGAAGCCGGTCGCTCACCAAAATGATAAACAGCGATCCACTCGGAGAAAAGATGAGACGCCCTTACTCGTTCCCTCGGGATAAGACGAAGAGATTATTCGCGCTAGCGCTGCGCAACATCCCCAATTACTGTCCTTACCACCGAATATTGGGTCACCCAATCGAAAATTGTTACATCTTCAAAAGTTGGATCAAAAACTAGTACCAACAGGGCAAGTTCGTGCTGTCCGAAAACTGGAGGGTGAACCCACCACAACCGCACACTCCTAAAAAGGTGGATACGCCGGGGCATCATGCTCACTTATAGAGGAAGCCCCATGGGAGGTGGCCCTTTCAGCTAAGATAAAAGAATTCTGAAGGACCTTCAAGCATGTCCGGTGATTAGGTGGAAGAGCCTGCTGGAGCCTGAGATTATTGAGGGGATGCTGAAGCCGCGCCCAACGCTGAAAGTTGGTGATGGTGGACAGAACCTTCGGGCCAAGCCTCCGAAGTCTTTAAAGAAAAAGAAGAAGGCCAAGAAGCCCGTCCAACCCGACGACAACCGTACATGTTTGCAGAAATATATCAATACACTGGAAGAATATAACCAGAAGACACGGACCCCAATTACATTGGACGAATTCTTAAGCATGTTCTTGAGAATAAAGACGACGACGTTGATGAAGGAGACGATTCTTCAGAAGAGCCCGAGGATTATGTGGCGAGTTGCCACATGATCTCACACTCATCAATAAAGGGCAAAGAAGCTCCTGATGTAGAGAAACTAGGGGCAGATCCAGAACCGGAACTCTTAGAACCTTCAGACGAGATGATTGACATGTTGCTGAACGAGGCCCGTCAGAGGAGCAAAGCTGATCGAGAGCGCGAAATAGCTATATTCGAAAAAGCCAAACGTCAGCGACAAGATGAGAAGGTTGAAGCACTCCAACCAGATGGAAACACGCCCGCTGCATACAGAAGCAGGCTTAAGATGAGGAAACGGTTCGCTAAGACTCTGTCGATGGGAATGAAGCTAACGCCTTTTAAAGGAAATACTCCTGGCAGCATACACCTTGACGAAGCTGATGGTCATCCTAACTACTGCTTATATCATCGGAAGGTCACGCACCCTACCGAAGAGTGAAACGCCTTTAAAAACTGGTGGCAGGGATATGTTGCCTACCGACAACACGTCAAGCGATTGAAGCGCAAGACTCATCGGGAGTAGAGAAGCACGACAGATGTGCACAAAAGAGCTACCGGCAACTGTCACGTGGTTGATTTCAGGGGATCGCAAGTTCTCGCATTCGGAAGCGATTCTGACAAAGAAATAACCCTCGGCCCTCTCTTCAAAGAATCCACCTCAGGAAAAGAGGAAGAGGTGAAGAATTGTGAGAATATTCAGCTGCGCAACCGTACGTTGCCCGAAAAGAATCTTGGACCTACAAACAATGGATCAAATAAAAAAGATAAAGAGAAGGGAAAGGTCCATGAGGATATTGCCCCCGATGATCGAGTCGTCGAAGAGCTTGCAGCCAAGGACCCGCCTAAGAAAAGCAAGGTGGATTACAATATCCTAGCGTATTTGAGGAAGATACCCTCATAACTAAGCATACTGGATGCTCTCTTTCTGTCTAAAGAAGCACGGGATTCCTTGGTCAAGGCGTTACAAGAGCCCGATCAGTTCCAGGCCTTCATCGCAGAGAAGAAAATGCAAGATGAGCTGGCAGAAGTCCATACGGCTAACATTATGTTTAACGATGAGGATCTTCTCCCCGGTACGTGCGACCACAACCGCCTTTTGTATGTCACTGGAGACTGCCATGACATCAAAATAGGGAAAATACTTGTTGACAACGGGTCCTCTGTCAACCTTCTCAACGTGCGGGTGCTAAAAGAAATCTGCATGAGAGTTCAGCATTTAGCCTGAGATAAAATCACTATCTCTGGATTAGATTCGCAGTCGTCGCAGATGCTCGGGTCCGTGATACTGACATTGCGCTTTGGACTTCTCTTCACAAACATCAAATTTCATGTCATCGACGCTAGGACTTGTTACAACACTCTATTTGGTCGGTCTTGGTTACACAAATATAACGTCATCCCTTCTACACAACACCAGTGTATGAAGTATTTCAAAGATGGCCTCGAGTACACCATTACGAGAGAGCTAAACCCATTCTCTGTGAACGAAGTCCGAAAATATGAAGATGCCAAGTACTTCCTGCCAGACTTCTAAGACATGGAGAAGTGTCATAAGCCGGAGCTTAAACAGAAGCCCATCACTCCCATTCCTAACTTTGGAAGCGATACCGAAGAGGATGAAGAAATAGTCTATTCGGGACAATCTCAGAAGCGAAATGATAAACCCGGACCATCCGCTCCGATTTTGGTCTTTGGCAGTGACTCCGAAGATGAAACCAACGCCGTATTCTCTGTCCGCCCGTCGATGCAAACCTTCATTGGAGTAGACCGGAGTTTGCAGATCGCCATAGTTCCGTGGCGACACTACAAAGAGCTTGATGCGCTGGAGACATATAGCGTGCAAGAGTTGCAGACGTTTTATGTCCCTCCCAGGCGAAGAGGTGAAAAGGTGATCATATTCTATCGATCCACAGAAACTAAAGTCGAAAGAGAAGTCTGGCATGGTGCCGATCCTGCACTCGACAGGCTCCAACCTATTCGTCTGCCCAGGTATTACACCGAGGAATTGAAAAGGTTATTAAGATGCCAAGGCGTACCATTCAAACAAACTCCTCGACAAGCTCAGTTCTACAACAGGATTTGGAACATCCCCGTAACGCAGCAAAAACTGCCCTACGGAGAAATGGAAACGATTGGGCTTGGATATATCCAGTCCAAGAAACGGGAGCAATTCCATGACGGCCATGTCATCAAAGGACCTTGATGAAGAAGGGGATGCTGACGGTGAACCAGAACGAGGTCCCGTCATAAAAATGCCGAGTCCGTCGTTTGAAGAATAGATTGACAAGCTAATAAAAGAAGCAGGTCAAAGGGTTCAGGATGACCACAGCCGCGAAATGGGCATTTATGAAAAAGCCAAGACGCAACGCCTCCTTCAACAGGCTATAGAGGACGACGATGCCCTTCACCGTCAGCCCGCCATGCATTCCCAAGACAAGAAAAAGGCCCGACGCAGAGGCAAAAACAAGTCAAAGAACGGAAAAAACGTTCGACAGCGGCAAAACGGATCCAAAAGGCCACGTGATCAAGAAAGGGTCAGCCGGAAGCCGTCTCTAACGAAAAAGATGGGTCGAGCATATTCCTTCCCTCAAGACAAGACAAGGAAGATATTCGACCTCGTCATGAAAAATCAGATGATTACGCTCCCGGAGTCCAAGCACCCCGAACAAGCAAACAAGGTTTATCCCCCGGATTATTGCTCCTATCACCGAGCGATAGGACATCCTCTTGAAGACTGCTTCACCTTCAAAAACTGGGTCGAAAACCAATATCAACTCGGCAGATTCGCTTTATCCAACAGTTGGAGGGTAGCCCCACCGTAAAAGCATGTACCAAAAGCAACGATATGGCGAGAGTAGAACCAGATCAACATCGGTCTTGGAAACGATCTCGTACCTGTCACGTGGTAACGCTGTCAGAAGAAGGAGTGCCCGAGAATATGGATGACCTCTCCTGGTGCTTCAAAAACGAGGATGAAGAGGAATTGATCTCAAAATTTCCACCGGCGCCAAAAGAGTTGGAAGACGGAATATATACTACTGCGGACAACCTAAGGAGAATCAACTTAGGGACGGCAAACGACCCGCGACCAACGTTCGTCAGTGAGCTGCTGTCAAAAGAACATGCGACTATGCTAAAAGATGTGCTCATACGGTATAAAGACTGTTTCGTATGGAATTATTCCGAGATGCCAGGGCTAGATCCAGAGATAGCTGTGCATAAATTGGCGATATCTCCGGACGTCAAGCCAGTCAAACAAGCACCAAGAAGAATGTGGTTCGAACTTGAAATGAGTATCAACGCCAAGGTCAAGAAGCTAATCGACTCCGGCTTCGTCCAAGAAATTCAATACCCCGACTGGATCGCCAACATTGTCCCAGTGATGAAGAAAAATGGGACGGTGCGCATCTGCGTGGACTTCCGGGACCTCAACAAGGCCTGTCCGAAGGATGATTTTCCCGTACCGGTTACCGAGCTAATGATAGACAACACGTCCACTCATGAAGTCTTCTTCTTCATAGACGGGTCATCATGGTACAATCAAATAAAGATGCATCCCATACTGCTTGCCGGACTCCTCTGGGCATATTCTGCTACAAACTGATGCCTTTCGGTCTGAAGAACGCCGGCGCTACCTATCAGAGGGCCATAACAAAAATCTTTGATGACCTCATACACGAGATTGTTGGATGTTATATTGACGACCTCGTAGTGAAAAGCAAATCGTATGAGGAGCACTGGGAGCATCTGAAGATAGTATTTCAGCATCTTCGGAAATACAATCTGAAGATGAACCCTCTCAAATGCGCGTTTGGAGTTTCCTCGGGCAAATTCCTGGGGTTCATCATCCGACACCGGGGCGTCGAAATAGATCCATTAAAGATCAAGGCGATTGTGGAAATACCTTCGCCAAGAATTCTCAAGCAATTGCGGTCTCTCCAAGGAAAGCTCGCGTATATCCGGCGGTTTATAACCAATCTCTCCGGCAAATGCCGTCCCTACAATCACTTGATGAAGAAGGGAACCCCGTTCGTTTGGGATCGTAAATGGCAAAGCGCACTGGACGAAATCAAGCAATAACTGCAGAATCCGCCGGTCTTAATAGCTCCAGTCAAGGGAAAGCCCCTCATCCTATACACAACAGTCCTTAAAGGTTCTTTAGGCGTGCTATGGGCACAAGAGTATGATCAAAGGAAAGAGAGAGACCTCTATTATTTGCGTCGAGTTCTCCTGAAGGTAGAAAACAACTACCCCCCTATCGAAAAACACTGCCTAGCGTTAATCTTCGCGGTAACGAAGCTTCGGCATTATGCTTTTGCGCATGAGGTCCATCTCATATCAAAAGTAGATCCTCTTAAATATTTGATGTCAAGAGCCATACTAACGGGACGACTCGCTAAATGGGCCCTACTCTTAATTGAATTCTCGATAACATACCGACCTCTCAAGGCGGTGAAAGGCCAGGCCATCGTCGACTTCCTCGCTGAGCATCCGATACCTGCCGATTCACCCCTAAATTGTGAATTGCCGGATGAGCACGCGTTTGACACGATCGACGGGGAGAGAGGAGTGAGTGATACCCGATGGGAACTCTACCCGATGGCAACAGCGTCATTTGATTGATCGTTCTCGATGTGTTGAAAAGTGTTATCACAATCAAAAAATTTATAACCGCAATCAGTAACGGTGTCATTTGTAGTTCGTTAATGAGTACGGGTCGTCCACTGAGATTCGTGTATTTATTCGTTCTTGCTTTAGTTGAGCCGAAAGAAAATAGTAAATAAAATTCAAGAAAATGAGATTTCAAGATTTAATAGCTGAAATATTTTCAAGAAAATCAAGAAAGAGTTAAAGATTGAGTAATCAAGAAATTGTCCAATATCAATTTTAGTTATCATGAATATTGAAGAATAGCTTGTAGAATTCGATAGGAATTAGTAGTAATGATGAATACTAACAATGACTCATCTTATCTATTGATGAATTATAGAAAGAACGATAGCGATGAATGAAGATTAGGAATCTATTAAAGAAACTAGGGTTTCTCCTTCACTATCCCTTGTCTTTTCATTGAACATCATTCAAATCTAGCTTTTAGCAAAAAGAATCATCAATCATTTAATCCCAAATTGCAACGAAATTATCAAGAACGGTGATCTCGTTCCAAATATGGTCGTTGACGATTCTTTTTTCTAAAGTTCATAATTCTCATAAGACTTAAGATGCATATAGGATTTCATCACCATTTGATCCACCGAATTCCTTCGAATCCTTAGCAAGCGGAGATTTACTCATGCATCATGAAAATAAAAGAATCAAGAATTAGAAATTTCATAATGCAAAAATTTAAAGAAAGCGAGAATTAACAAATGATCACCTTTATTAATCAACTTCTAATTACACTTTCCTTCAATCCGAGGTTACAAGAATTGCTCTCGATCGCTCCCTTGAAGAGGTAACTATTCCGTCAAATTTCGCTTCACTCGATCTTCGTGAGACTTGGAACTGTCGAGGATCTCGTGCTCTGGATGACGATCGGCTTTGCTTAAAGGATCTTGAATGTCGTCGCTCGATATTGTTCTCAACGATTCATGATTTGGATCTTGAATTGGAATTGAATTGGATTTGGTTTTGGTTTGTGTGCTAGAAATCGGCTACAATCAACAACAACCCCTTTAATATAGGCTTAGGTCCCTTTTTATAGCCTTTCTTCAAGCTTCCCCTAGAAGCTAGGTCAATCTTCCACTAGAAATTAGGTAGCTGTAGGGAAACTTCTAGAATAAGGTAGTTATCAAGCTTCCTTAAGAAGTTAGGCTGTTGTAGGGAAGTTTTCAGAACAAGTTTGTTACAATGGAGCATCTTCAACAAGCTAATAGGTTGTAGGGAAGCTTTTGGAAAAGTTTCGTCACCGGAGCCCCCAACTCGCCGCGGATCCACGGCGGATCGGCCTGACTCGGCCGCAGATCCGCGGCCGTTTGGTGAGATTGTTGCTTCATTTTTCCTCTGTCTTCTTGTGTTGATCTCTGGGTTTATATTTGATATCTGAAATCTTTTTATCTCTTCTAAATCTCAGCCAGAATTTAACTCTTTGATTTGCTGCATTTTTGTCGGCGAATTTGCGATTCCGATATCTGTCCTGAAATAATTTTCTGCGCAAAATCTCAATGAAGAATGTTGAGATATACAATATCATGCGTGAAATAATATACACACAATTTCCTTCCAAAATGTAGATTATAATGTATAACACGTGGTATTTGGTTTTTTCCAGACGAACTTGTAATACGTGTTATATTTATAACAAACATCATTAGATGATTAGAAAAGTGAGGAAATTGTTATGTTAAAGATTGCAATATTTTTGACTGAACAAATTCCTCCAAACTTGATTTTGATCGTCTCGAACAAACTTCTTTTATTCAAGAGAAGGAGAAAATAGAAAGAAAAAGAAAACTAACTAGCACACTTTCGTAGGCAACACGATTGCACTGAGCACGTGCAACAAGCTTTTAAACCTCTAGGTGTCCCTAATAGGAGGAGTGTTGTCTCTTGAGGGTTTTCAACGGATTACACCCACAAAATCCTATAATAAAAGGAAGACTGTGAAAGTTACATATAAAAAATAAGAATTATAAAAGAAAAAACTTGAAAATCAGAGTTCCAACTACACTAGCTTTTCGGTTGTCATGAGCCCTATCTTAATAGTCATGAAAAGATATTAGAAATCACATCATCCCTCAATAAAATATCGTCTTTATTCTTCATCCCTACCTTTCTTCCAAACACCGATCATATACCCCTACGTGTGTGTAAAAGACATCCCTACATTCGGAGAATTCAATTCAAGCTATCATACTCTTATCCATCTACCTCAATACTTTTTAGTCGGTGAATATTTTAGATGGAATTGCTCACACATTTTTTATTTGACCGTTAATACTTCTTGAGGTACTAACCGACTGATTACTAAATGTGTTCACATATTAGGCGTAATTAGCAATTTCCTCGTTTTGCAACACCTAAGGCTTAGTAGTGACTCCCAAACCAGTTGGTCTAAGGCACCATGTGATGAAGCACCCTCGCTATATTTTTTTATGCTGCCTTGGTGATTACAAAACCAGTGTTCATTTTTCTTCACCATTTGTACTTTTATTTTTCATTTATTACTATTTTCTTCGTACTTTGGCTTTTAGACATGAGCATTTCAAGATATCCTCTACTATCCCGAGTTTCAAAACGTGTGTACGTGCGTATAGTAGGGTATCAACGTTCAAATGTTTGGCTTCCAGAATAGGAACTATTTTTCAGACTTATTTTTATCCCCAGATTAGTGACTTCCTTCATCTTACTAACCATTGGGACAACGGCTCATAACTACTTATTACTAGTTTCGTTTAAGAAAACATCTAACTTTCTTATTTTTCTTAAATTTTTCCAATCTTTTAAACATAATTTTTCACTTTCTAATATTTTATTAGAAAAGAAAATTTAAAAATTTTGTGCTTATGCAAAGTGTAATGTAAAGTGATGCGTGAATAAGCACAAACCTTCCCTAAACCTGTTTACAGCAGTATCCTCACTATTGTCATCTGTTAAATCTCAAAAACCTGTAGGCTTGGGAGGAAAAGTTATTAACGGGGTACAAGAATAAATGGACGTGAAAATCTCCCCAAACTTATTTTTGGCTCAAATTTTTTTGTACAAATTTTATCTTCAAGAGCCAAAAATATAACCCCCCATACTTGAGTAAAACAATATTAAGGTTTTTAAAATCATAAGAGGGGGGTAAAGTTATTGGTCAATAAAAAGTTTTACAAAGACCAAAAGTCAACACCAACTATTCGCAGATTTTATCAATGTAACGACCCGGTTAGTGGAAGAACATGTTATCTACAACCCAGAAGAAGTAGGGAAGAGATAAGTGGTGGTGCAGAAAGGGTTTGAGTCTTAAATTATAGAAATGAAAGAATGAGGATGAATGAAAACGAGAATGTGAATGATTAGGAATGAGTGGAACATTTGCATTCTCGTATCTTATAAGAAGGAATGGTGGCGGTTCAACTTCTATAGGTGGAGGTTGATTAATCACAAAATCCGTGTTGTTCAGGAATGCAAATTCGTCAGCAAAAAGTTCTTCAAAACTTTTATCGATGGTGTGATTGAACATTTTGCTGTCAATAAGTTTTGTGCCAGAATTTATCATACCTGATTTGTCAAAAATTATGGAGGTAGAAGACTCGAAAAACTCATCTACCTCATTTTCAAAAGTATCTAAATCAAGTTGGCTTTCTGTAATTATCGAACTTGAATTATCGGATTGTGATTCATCAACACTCACTGAAATTATAGGAAGAATAGAAGAAGAATCTGAAAAAGTATAAGGTGAAATGGGTAAACAAATTGATGTATCGAGTATCACTGAACCAGATGTGGGAGATGAAGGCTGAATTTCGGTCTGCTGTTCGGTTATACAATTATCATCAACTTTAAGACGCATTTGGGGTTCGGGAAGAATAATTAAAGGCTCGAGATGATGACCACAAGGAAGTGAAAGGACTTGATAAATTGGTGGGACAAACTCATCCAAAATTTTGGGTTCATCATTCAATATATCCCCAACGTCAATCTCCTCATTCAAGTGAAGGTTAGAATTCTCAAACGCCTCATTAAAAGTATGGTTTTCAATCAATTTTGGTTCAAGAGTGGAGGTGTAGAGATCACAAGGATTTGGTATGGTTTTACTTGAAATGGACCCTTCACAATCGGGTAAATCAAACACTGCAAAGTCACACAACTTCTCATACATCTTATCTTCAATTGATGAAACATTTGATGTACTCGATGAATCTGTGAAACTGGAGTTGTGGATTTCAGTTTGGAATGGGAAGGTTTGATTAGGAAAGGTGTACAGTTCTGTCTCACTGCCCAAATTCTCACTTTGTCCTATGGCCGTATTATATACTGAAAAATTTTGGGCTGGTTTGAAATTATTTGCTTGCATCCACTCTGTTGTTTCCTTTCTAATTTGGTGTGACATTTCCATATATTTTTCTAATGTCCGCTCAAGACTAGACTTGGGTTGATAAGGGGTTTCGGTATAAGATTGCAATTCTTGTGGATAATTAAAACTCCCAAGTGACTGATTAGAAGGACTGTTTGGAGAAGGTGTAAAAGTCAGATAGGATTGATAGGAATAGAATGGTTGCGAAAATTGGGCAGGAGTAGAATCAACATTATGATAAGAAGAATATTGATATTGATTGGTTAGTTGGCTATTTTCAATAGACATCATATATGCCACAAACTGATTATGAAATTCTTCTTTAGAAAGTGGTGGTGATGATTGATATTGGTCCGGATTGAAACTTTGGCCGTTAGCCCTTACTGTATGCTCAGCAATGGACATGCGTCTAAGGGTATCCTCACTCGGAGTATCAACTGAAACAGATGTAAAATTAGGATATGGTTGATAAGACCTGAACTGAGATGGCCAACTGTTTCTATCCGCTTGTTCTATCCGATCTCTTAAAGACATGGGAGAGTCGGATGGTATACCGAAGCGATTACGAAGACAAGAAATATCTTATTGTGGATAGCAAAGCTCGGCAAGAGTTCGTCTCTTTTGGTTACCCATTATAAGAAGGGAAGAGGAGGGAAGGGTAAAAAGAAAAAAAAATGGTTTGTTTTGAAAAAGACGGATTTTGAAAAATCACACAAAAAATACACAATCAACCCTAGATCTACGGTCACCTAGGTCAAGTCACTAGACCGCTTCTAGACTTCTAGAAGACAAATCGCAAGATAAATCCTCTACTACCTCTTTATCCCTCCTGTGGCCAGGTAAGTGCCAGGTAAGTGGGAGGTATCCGCTGCGTAAGTAGTGGGCTTAATTAAGTAACCACTTGCCTTAGACACACTTGCCTAGACACCACAAAAGAAATATAGATAAGCAGTAGATTACCCACGACCTTCTTCAGTCCTAATTGAGCGCGACGGTACTTAGAGTCTTGTCTAGATATTTTTTAGTTAATGAAGGGTGATGCGGATGCTAGTTTTGTGATTTACGGGGTTTACGAAGGGTAATGAAATCCCCACCTAATCTGAATTTGGTCTTTGCCCCTTAATTTCCGTATTAAAATATACAAAACAACCAATATCAAAACACACAACAAATTTTTATTTTTTTTAAGCGGCGAATTTTTGCAAAGAATCCTGTAGAAAAGTTGTTATTGGACAGATCAGAGAAGAGATAAGAAAGTGGAGATATACCAGAGAATTCTGGAGCCCTAACTCTTCAAAAATACCGTGGATCCGCCGCCAAATGCTTCTATCCGCCGCGGTTCCGCGGTTGCTTAAATGGTTCTTTGAACGATTTTTGGTTCTGATGCTCCATTTGCTCCTCTGTCCTAAATGAAATGATCTGAAAAATTTTCTCCCTACTGCAGTGATTCCAGATTTCCTTACAAAATTCACACACAAATTGTTAAGCACACGATGCAATTTTGATTCAAATTTTTGATGGAATAATAATGTTTCAACTCAAATAGCAAGCATGAACAAATTACACACGGATCCCCGGCAACGGTGCCATTTGATTGATTGTTCTCGATGTGTTGAAAAGTGTTATCACAATCAAAGAATTTATAGCCGCAATCAATAACGGTGTCGTTTGTAGTTTGTTAATGAGTACGGGTCGTCCACTGAGATTCATGTATTTATTCGTTTTTGCTTTAGTTGAGCCGAAAGAAAATAGTAAAGAATTTTCAAGAAAATGAGATTTCAAGATTTAATGGATAAAATATTTTCAAGAAAATCAAGAAAGAGTTAAAGATTGAATAATCAAGAAATTGTCTAATATCAATTTTAGTTATCAAGAAAATTGAAGAATAACTTGTAGGATTTGATAGGAATTAGTAGCAATGATGAATACCAACAATGAATCATCTTATCTATTGATGAATTATAGCTAGAACGATGGTGATGAATGAAGATTAGGGATCTATTAAAGGAACTAGGGTTTCTCTTTCACCATCCCTTGTGTTTTCATTGATCACCATTCAAGTCTAGCCTTTAGCAAAAAGAATCATCAATCATTTAATCCCAAATTGCAACGAAATTATCAAGAACGGTGATCTCGTTCCAAATTTGGTCGTTGACGATTCTTTTTCCTAAAGTTCATAATTCTTATAAGACTTAAGATGCGTATAGGATTTTATCACCATTTGATCCAGCGAATTCCTTCGAATCCTTAGCAAGCGGAGATTTACTCATGCGTCATGAAAATAAAAGAATCAAGAATTAGAAATTTCATAATGCGAAAATTTAAAGAAAGCGAGAATTAACAAATGATCACCTTTATTAATCAACTTCTAATTACACTTTCCTTCAATCCGAGATTACAAGAATTGCTCTCGATCGCTCCCTTGAAGAGGTAACTATTCCGTCGAATTTCGCTTCGCTCGATCTTCGTGAGACTTGGAACTGTCGAGGATCTCGTGCTCTGGATGATGATCGTCTTTGCGTAAATGATCTTGAATGTCGTCGCTCGATATTGTTCTCAACGATTCTTGATTTGGATCTTGAATTGGAATTAAATTGGATTTGGTTTTGGTTTGTGTGCTAGAAATCAGCTACAATCAACAACAACCCCTTTAATGTAGGCTTAGGTCCTTTTTTATAGCCTTTCCTCAAGCTTCCCCTAGAAGCTAGGTCAATCTTCCACTAGAAATTAGGTAGCTGTAGGGAAACTTCTAGAATAAAGTAGTTATCAAGCTTCCTCAAGAAGATAGGCTGTTGTAGAAAAGTTTTCAGAACAAGTTTGTTACGATGGAGCGTCTTCAATAAGCTAAGAGGCTGTAGGGAAGCTTCTGGAAAAGTTTCGTCACCGGAGCCCCCAACTCGGCCGCGGATCCGCGGCGGATCGGCCTGACTCGGCTGCGGATCCACGGCCGTTTGGTGAGATTGTTGCTTCATTTTTCCTCTGTCTTCTTGTGTTGATCTCTGGGTTTATATTTGATATTTGGAATCTTTTTATCTCTTCTGAATCTCTGCCAGAATTTAACTCTTTGATTTGCTGCATTTTTGTTGCGAATTTGCGATTCCGATATCTGTCCTGAAATAATTTTCTGCACAAAATCTCAATGAAGAATGTTGAGATATACAATATCATGCGTGAAATAATATACAAACAATTTCCTTCCAAAATGTTGATTATAATTTATAACACGTGGTATTTGGTATTTTCCAGACGAACTTGTAATACATGTTATATTTATAACAAACATCATTAGATGATTAGAAAAGTGAGGAAATTGTTATGTTAAAGATTGCAATATTTTCGACTGAACAATGGGGCATCTTCCATAAAGAAGAGAAAGCACACCACCCCTATAATCAAATCGGAGGTAGGCCTTATCTTCGTGGCTCCGCAAGGAGGAATAATGCGCTTTGCCTTTTCCTTAACAGAACCGAGGACAAATAATGAAGCGGAATATGAGGCCATGATAGCAGGTCTTGAGATCGCTGTCGACACGGGAATCGAAAATCTTCTCATATACGAAGACTCCCAGATGGTCGTTAGTTAAGTAAATGGAGACTATCAAACGTGCAAATCGGAGTTGGTAAAATACGGCGAAAGAGTGCAACAATTGCTGACTCAAAACCCTTTCTACGCCCTGGAAAACATACCGCGTAAAGCGGACGCATTAGCCAAACTCGCCAAAGAACTGGTCGACGAAAACCTCGATGACGTGAGGATCGTTGTGCAAAGCCGTCGGGTCCTTGAACCAGCAGAAATGTCTACGGAGTCGTCTGAAGAAATGGAAGCTACCAAGAAAACGGCCTTACAAATAGAGGACTAAGAAAAGGCTAAGGATTGGAGAGAAGTCTTTACAGACTACTTTAAATCCCGTCAAACGCCGGAAGATGCATCCTCAAGACATCAGCTCATGAAACGAGCTCTGTCTTTCACCTTCGTCAATGATACTCTATATAAGAGATTGTTCGACTCTCTTTAGCTGAGATGCTTGGGACCGGAAGAAGCAAGGAAAGTCGTCCAAGAAATTCATGACGGACTCTGTGGTTCCTATCAGGCTGGACCAAAGATGAAGTTGAAGATCAAAAGAATGGGTTACTACTGGCCCATGATAATCCAGGACTGTCTCGAATATGCGAAGCAGTGTCACTGGTGCCAAATTCACGGGGACTTCATCCACCAGCATCCAAATCTGCTCCACCCGACAGTAGCCAGCTGGCCGTTCGAAATGTGGGGAACCGATATAATTGGTCCCATCGAACCAGCATCCTCCAAAGGACATCGGTTCATAATAGCGACGACCGATTTCTTTTCTAAGTGGGTAGAAGCAGTGCCGCTAAGGGAAGTGAAGACGGAGAATATCCTCCATTTCTTCAAGACTCATGTCATCTACCGGTTCGGTATTCAGCGACGAATTATCTCGGACAACGGACCGACCTACAGAAGTCATAAAATCAGCCGCTTCATACAACAGCATAACATAGACTGGAGATACTCTTCGGTTTATAATCCCCGAGCTAACGATCTAGCTGAGGCTTTCAACAAAACCTTGACAAAGATCATAAAGAAGACAGTGTCTAAAAATAAAAAAAGGATTGACACGAGAGACTGCATGAATCTCTCTGGGCATATCGGACCACGTTCAAGACGGACACGAACACACGCCATTCGCATTGGTATTCGGCGCTGAAGCAGTACTCCCCTTGGAGATAGAGCTACCCTCTCTACGAGTGGTGGTTCATTACGAGATAACAGACGAAGAGAATGCTCATCTTCGACTTGAGGAGCTCGACACCCTCGATGAAACCTGTCTCATGGCGCAACAAACTTGGAGACTTACAAAGCAAAGATGACATGCTCATACGAGAGTTTGACCAAGCCGAGGACATTTCACCATGGCGAACTCGTGCTAGTGGTCAAGAGACCTATAATACCCAATCGTGCCAAACGGGGGAAATTTGAGCCGAACTATGAGGGTCCGTACATCATAGACAAAGTCTACCAAGGTGGGGCTTACTTGCTCAAGGATATGCATGGCGAAAGACCCTTCAGGCCAATAAACGGCTAGTTCCTGAAAAAATACTACGCCTGACGAGTCACGGCCTAGGTCAACGATAGATGACGACGCCTATGTCCGCTCGCTATCTTCCCAAGCCCAAACTCTATAAGTAGTATCTAGCGAAACTGTTGTCTCCAAAATGGCAACAACGGACCGAAACGTCCTTAAACTAACAACGGACCGAAACGTCCCTAAACTAACGACGGACTGAAACGTCTTTAAACTACTACAAACCGCAACATCCTTGGGCTGATGCCAAAAAAAGAAGAAAAAAAGGTACGTCCATAAGCGAAATGGCCACGGATGAAAACCCGACAGGGCTCCGTGAGTAAAAACAGCAGGGCTACCGGCGAGTTTGTGAAAACCCGAAAGGGCGCAGACTCGTAAAAAGAAAAAATTCATGCACACTTGCAAGGTCCTCTCGATCTTGTAAGGAGAAAATACCTGCGTGAGATCTTTACGACTCACAAGGGAGCAACACACTTAGGGATCCCCACGATTCCTGAGGAGAACATACACTTACGAGATCCTCACGACTCGTAAGGAGAACCCTCTTATGAGACCCTCACGACTCATAAGATTCAAAAAGCCTTAAGCTATAGGGATCTGAACCTGTCCTTAAGCCATCATATTTCCCAGACTGCCCTACAAGCTGTTCAATACTGACCGTTGTATACAATCCACGGGCACAAATAATCATTTCCTCACCGCGTCCCACCAACGACGAGGAATGTCCTCATTTGGTGAACAAACACTTGTAGGTCCTCTCGACCTGCAAGGAGAAAATGCTCTTATGAGATCCTTACGACTTATAAGAGACCATACACTTAAGAATCTTCATGATTCTTAAGGAGAAAACGCACTTATGAGATCCTCATGACTCGTAAGGAGAAACATCTTTATGAGACCCTTACGGCTCAAGAAATCAAAGGCCTTAGTCGACAGGATCTTAACCCTGTTTGCTAAGCTACCTTTGTTCGAACCGATAAAAGGGCAAATGATGATTCGCTCCTGGCAATGTCCCAGTGGTAGCGATGCTGATGCCTGAATTGGTAACAAATTCCAAGTCCTCTCACGGCAAATGATGATTCGCTCCTGGCAATATTCCAGTCCCAGCGATGCTGATGCTAAGATTGGCATCGGATTCCAAGTTCCATACTCGCAGCAAAAAGTCAGCAAGCTATAAATGCATATGAAATAGCCGAAATGATAACAAAATCATCAAGTAAAACATATGCATACAAAAATAGCCGAAATGATTGAGCAATTCGCAATAAAAAGCAACGAGTAAAAAAAATAGCCGAAATAATTGGGCACCGCGAAAAATAGCCGAAATGATTGGGCAGTCGCGACTTTCGCGATATAAAAAGCTGAAATGATAGAGCATCGTGGAAAGAAATAAAAAAAATGAAAGAATGAAACTTTTTCCCTGCAGGTAAGTCCATACTGACCCCTGTATACAATTCATGGGCATAAACGAAAAGGGAACCACATGTCCCAACAAACTCTGTCAAAGGGAAAGTCAGATCTCGACAGCAACATATGCATCCTAGAAGACCAACGACGGCGTTCCTCCTCATACCAGCAGGGCACGGACGCGACACCACCAATCGGAGCCACGACAAAGTCCCCGGTTCCAAGGCTCTACGGTTCACAGATAACCTAGAGTCAGCCCCGACACCGCAGAAAGTGGAGCAAATCAACCCGACCTTCATCGTAGAAATACGTCATCCAATGACCCCGTTGCGGAAATACGTCAGCAAATGACCCCGTCTCGGAAATACGTCATCCAATGACCCCGTTGCGGATTACGTCATCCAATGACTCCGTCTCGGAAACACGTCAGCAAATGACCCGTCGCGGAAACACGTCAGCAAATGACCCCGTCTCGGAAATACGTCATCCAAGGACCCCGTCTCGAAAACACGTCAGCAAATGACCCCGTCGCGGAAACACATCAGCAAACGACCCCGTCTCGGAAATACGTCATCCAATGACCCCGTCTCGGAAACACGTCAGCAAACGACCTCTGTCTCGATAAGACGTCAGCAAACGACCTCCGTCTCGGAAACACGTCATCTAATGACCCCGTCTCGGAAACACGTCAGCAAATGACCCCGTCTTGGAAACACGTCAGCAAATGACCCCGTCGCGGAAACACGTCATCCAATGACCCCATCACGGAAATACGTCAGCAAATGACCCCGTCTCGGAAATAAATCATCCAATGACCCCATCGCGGAAATACATCATCCAAATGACCCCGTCGCGGAAATACGTTAGCAAATGACCCCGTCCCGAAAATACGTCAGCAAATGACCCCGTCTCGGAAATACGTCATCCAATGACCCCGTCTCGGAAATACGTTGGCAAATGACTCCGTCGTGGAATCACGTCATCCAAATGACCCCGTCGGGGAAATACGTCAGCAAATTACCCCGTCTCGGAAATACGTCAGCAAATGACCCCGTCGTGGAATCACGTCATCCAAATGACCCCGTCGGGGAAATACGTCAGCAAATTACCCCGTCTCGGAAATACGTCAGCAAATGACCCCATCGCGGAAATACGTCATCCAATGACCCCGTCTCAGAAACACGTCATCCAATGACCTCGTCTCGGAAACAAGTCAGCCAACGACCTCCCTGTCGGAGCAATGCTTCGACTCGGAAAAAAGTCAACTCACCAACCACTTACGAGTCATCTCGACTTGTAAGGGAGAAAATTCTCTTGTGAGATCCTTACAACTCTCAAGAGAAAACGCACTTAGGAATCCTCACGGTTCCCAAGGAGAAAATACCCCTCTCGATTCGTAGGGAGAAAAATCTTTATGAGACCTTCACGGCTCATAAAGTTGAAAAGTTTTAGGCGGTAGACCTGAACCTGTCTCCTAAGCCATCATTGCCCTGCAGGGAGGTTAAGATGGACTGCTATCTACTATCTACAGGCCACACTTGCCAAAATTACATGCCACTGAAATGGAGGTGCTACTCAAGAGTACGTAAACTACTTTGCACCAAGTCAAAACAAAGGGCATAACCCACGGACGTCGACCACATACTGTGCAAGGAAATAAAGAGAACATTTGATTCACATCCAATTAAGCGTTCGAAGCGTATCCACTCATGTATGTGAGAAAAAGATTAATGCATAAAATAAACGCATAGAA
Organism: Agapanthus africanus; assembly: GCA_030015575.1. Classification (NCBI taxonomy): domain Eukaryota; kingdom Viridiplantae; phylum Streptophyta; class Magnoliopsida; order Asparagales; family Amaryllidaceae; genus Agapanthus; species Agapanthus africanus. The sequence continues at coordinate 353,453,678 of JASDDO010000019.1, forward strand.
AGGAAAATTTTGTTATTCATACCTCAGAAAATTCTTACATTGATGAAAACAGTAAACAAAAACATCATTAAAATGTTTACAATGGTAAAACACTGAATCCGGGACATGGATTGAGAAATTTAGAAGTAAGGCCGTCTAAAATACTCCTGGCTTCTCTGACCATTTTCGTGTGCATCCTCTCAAGAATGCAAGCGTCAAGATCCTCGCTGATGTTGTCCGTCCTCTGATAAGAAGCGATTATCGTCATCTGTTGGAAAATTTGATGCAAGATATCAACAAGATTATCTCGCCGCCTCTTCGAGATCATGCCCATCAGATATACTGAGTGCACCTTGTCTTCAGCATCGTCCAGTGCCTTAAGCGGCATGACTTCGTAAAATCCAGGAAGTGCGTTCCAAATCGCTCTCACGACGATCTTCAAAAGAGCGGAGCGACGAGAAAGTAGTCGACCGTTGTATTCATTAAAGCGACTCATAATCTCAGCGCATCGAGCATTTGTAAACTCCTGGTTTTGACAACGGCCTTGTGTGCGAATGTCTCCATAAGAAATAATTTCGTTAAGGTCATACAGATGAGCGACCATAGTATCTGAAAAGGAAAATCAGTGAGAGTTTAGTGGTCAGACTGATCAAGAAAATGCATATTGAAACAGACACGGGAATTTAAACAACTCTTGATATCCTCACGGAGAAAACAAGTTCTGATTAAGACACCTAACAAATTCAAATTTGTGCAAATAAAGGAGAAATCCTAAAAGGATTCTCATTTAATGAGAGACCATTCGGGCCAAGCAGTTAAACTTCCTCAAGAGCAGCGCTCTGCAACAGAAATGACATCTGTTAAAATTAATGATGAAGGGATAAAAATTCCCCAAAAATTCTAAAGAGCTATGCTCTGTGAAAACAATGGAATCATTCATCAAAACCCTAAAAAAGCAAAGTTTTTACTGACTTAAAAACTCCGAGATCTTTAAGATTTGCAAAACAAACTCTAAGAGTTCTTCATTAATGGGTTAAGAAACCCTAAAAAGGATCTCTTTAGATCTATGATCTAAGAAAGAGCAAAGCTCTGTTATGAAACCCCAAAAAAGATTTTTTTAGATCTATGATCTAAGAAGAGCAGAGCTCTGTTTTAATTAACGGTTTGAAGATCTGTGATCTAGTAAGAGCAAACCTCTGTTTAATGGGGTTTAAACATGATTCTTACCTATTTGAACAAAGAAAGTTCTTGGGGCAGAGAGCTATGCTCTGAAGAGAGAATTCAGTTCTCAGAAAAAATAAGAAAGGGAGAAGATGAACAGAAGTCATCCCAAGGGCCAAAGGCCCTATTTATAGGCGCTGGAAGTCGATCCAACTTCCAAGACAATCTAACGGTGGAAAGGCTGCCACCGTTGCACTCACGTGTGAGCCACGTGAGCGCAACGGTGGGGGGCATTTGTTTCCCCCAATCAGAGAGCAAAACTCTATTCAAAATTTGAAATTTGAACTGAGACAGCGTCTCATGAGAGCGCTAGCGCCAAGAGCACTAGCGGTAAGAGTCAAAAACTCTGAGGCAGTGCTTCACATGCAAAGCACGAGAGCGTTCGCGCCAAGAGCGCCAGCGCTAAAGACTCTGAGGCAGCTCCTCACGTGCAAAGCACGAGAGTGCCAGCGCCAAGAGTCAAAAGACTCTAAGGTAGCGCCTCACGTGCGAAGCACGCCAGCGCTAGAACTAAATGTTCTCAACCCTTGGTTCAAAAATCCAACGAAAATGATAAATCATCAAATTACCAGAATAAAATTCTGTTGAGGAAATACTCCTCAAATCTTTCCAAACAAGAAAGATTGTGCTCTGTGAATCAGAGCACCGTTGGATCAAAGATCCCATGGTAATTAAAAATCACCAAGATACAGAATAAGTTCTATATGGGAAAATATTTTCTCAATCTTGGTCAAAACAAGAAAAATGTCTTCTGTAAAACAAAGGCCCTTGGATCAAAAATCCAATGGTGGGAAACATCCCCAAATCAATCAGAGATCTCTCAATGAGAGATTTCCTTAACTGATTCAACAAATCAGCCTCCCCTATATAAAGGACTCAAGACTTCAAGTCTTGGAGGGAGAAACCTCCCTATAAGTTTCGAGTTCTCTAAAAAGAAAAAGAGAAGAGCAAGCTCTAAGAAGAAGAACCTTCTTCAAGGTAAATAAAAAGAAGAGAGATCATAACATCTCCTGCGTATTTGAGAGTTTAACTCTCACATCATAAGAATATCACATATCTATAAGACGAAGTCTTTCACAAAAACAAAGAGGTCATAGTATCTCCTCATAAAAGAAGAACTCAGTTCTAAGATCCATGAGACAAAGTCTCTTATAAACCGAGAATTTAATTCTCAGAGCACAGAACTGATCAGAGCTGCCAAAGAAGCGCCTTAGTGCTCCAAGTCTGGCGCTCAGCGCCAAGCGCTCCACGCGCTCCTCACGTGGGCGCTATTTTATAAGAAGCGCTTTAGCACTCCAAGTCTGGCGCTCAGCGCCAAGCGCTCCACGCGCTCCTCATGTGGGCGCTATTTTAAAAGAAGCGCCTTAGCGCTCCAAGTTTGGCGCTTAGCGCCAAGCGCTCCACGTGCTCCTCACGTGGGCACTATTTTATAAGAAGCTCCTTAGCGCTCCAAGTCTGGTGCTCAACGTCAAGCGCTCCACGTGGGCGTTAAGGAATTACAAAGCGCTCTGTAAATAAAGCCCCAACGCTATAAAAAGTGTTCAACACTCAATAAAAAACAAAAAGAAAAAGGGTGTCATAACCCAAATTAATGCTCAGCATTGTTGAATAAAAAAGGGACTGGGCCCAAACAAGTGTTCAACACTTTATTCAAAACTGGGTGGACTGAGCCCAAGTTGGCCACAAGTCCCTAATTCAGATCAACCGAGCCCATGTGCTCACAATGTCTTTAATTGGTCTTAATCCCAAACCTGACTATAGATTGTTAGTTATATGTATGCCCTAGAGGCCATTACTATACATAGGATGTATATTGTAGTGGATGCTTGGACATATATAGGGAGGACTTTCTTGCTCAACATGATAGTATGCTATCTGGTTGCTCTTTACCTTAACGTGTACACTGATTGTCTCTCTGTTACATGTTGGTAAAGCCCTTAGGATGTGTACTTGACTACCTGGACTATGATGCGGATCATACTAGTGGGGACATGGTAGTCCATAAGTACATCCTTCAAGGTCCCTAGTCGTGGGTGTATCGAGATGGGGCATCGATATACCAGAGTAGACTAGCGTATACCTTCTCGACCCATACAGATGGGCGATGGATGATCCCATATCCATTGGTGTTTGACATCAGAGATGATATACGGGTGCTCAGTGGAGACTGGGTACACTGGACGGACTCGCCGAGAACTCCCAGATGGTATTATACCTCACGTCAGATGGCAGTTCTCCGGTGACACTGGTACAGAGTAGTCTGTTGACCCGAGATCGTCATAGAGTCTTATGTGATTCCCACTGTGCTTTGATTTCCACCTTACCACGTCCAAGAGGGCGTACAAAACGGTGGTTTTTGGGTACAGTCCCGAATCACATGGAGGCAATGAGCGATAGGAGGGGATTCGTCTCTCCCGGTATAGGGAGTTGATGTTGTGCTGTGTTCGATTGGCTATAACCGGAAATCCCTGGCCAGGGTTGCTGAGATTTACTGGTAAGTGTTACCAGTAGTTTCTCGAACTGTTATAGACCTCATATCGACACGACTTATCTAGCTATTGGGGTCTGACGTTTACCACCCCTAGGCGAGATATGCGACATATCAGACGACGAGACCGGACTGTACGGTAAGTGTTACTGGTTGGATTTACAGGAGTGTGAGCGGGCTTGCTCGTCGATCTTCTGATCGCTCAATACTCGGGTGGCCGTTACATTTAGCAGACCGCTTGCGGCTTGTGGGTGTTTGATATGATCATCACCTACTGCCGGCGTATTGACGAGTCTTTAGAGTCCTACACAGAGGTTTCCTGGCTCAAGCGAAACGAAATAGGAGCGCATATGAGATATGTGCGGGACCGAGAATAATACCAATATGTGATACTGAATTCTATTCTCGCGATTTGTATCATCGGACGGTTATATAAGATATAGCCGGGTTACCGAATCAAATGTTGATTCGATATATTGATACACATGATATTAGTCGGTTATGACCGGATCGTTAAATCAAGTGTTGATTTAATGATGTAATGTATAATTATATATATTTGATATATTACTTTATATTAACTAGTATTGGTTCACTTAAGATTATTTTTTCTCACTTGATGTGCACATTGTATATATGATATATGTTTGTGCACTAGTTTGTATCATGATTGATGATACATGCAAACTTGGGTGTGTGTTTGGATAAAACCATGTTTAGGTTTATGGTTGGGTTTTATTTTATTCATTTTTGGCAAAAATAAAATGGTAGTGGCTTTCTTTGTTTTATTCTTGAAGTTTCATGAAGCTTCAACCATTTTGTTTTTTTCTTAACCTAACCATTACACCTAAACCCTAATTTATTCTCTACATGTGTTACTTCACCTATGGTTGCATTATGATAAGCATCACTTGATTTATTATTTTCATAATTCTTTTTCTTTCTTCTTCTTCTTCTTCTTCATGAAGAAAAGAAAAGCTTGCTAGAAAATTCTAAGTGATGAAATCAAGTGAGAAATTCAAATCCAAAGTGAACCCACTTCCTATTTCTTCATCCTCTACCACTTGCCATATTTTATAGGGTGTTTTCTTCACAAGGTTCATGACCAAGTGAAGATGGAGCTTGAGTTTGAGTCGCCTCGACGTAGATCATCTTCGGCATCAAAGTCAACGACCTAGCCCGCTCATTTTTCCGATGAAACCAACGCTAGAGTCCGGGATTCCGATGATCGCAGCGGAGGGACGTCTACACGGAGCTTTGGAAGTGAAGGACCGGATCTACAAAGGTTGTAATCCCTTTCACTTATTAGTAAAGTTGTTTGCTAGCTTCTAGTTTCGCCTATCCTCTAGTTAACGATCTTGCATTAGGGTTTCTCGGCACATAAATTTTTGAATTTGGCATGGTTGATGCCTTGTGGAACCTCATGGGTGTGCCTAGGAACCCTACATAGATTTCACGCCCCGCTTACCAAAATACGGAAAACGAGGGATGACTAGGCCAGCCATGCTCCTACGGTCAAGAAATAATCCCGCCGTAGTCACACTTCGGCTAGCATTACATGGTAATCAGTAAACAAAGCACAGAAGTAAAGGACATACATCACTAAATCATTACATCAACTTTCATTGTTCACAATTTACAATAAAATAAGGAAAAGAACTACTAACCAAGTGTGAATACAATGTTACTTTAGGGAAAACAGTAAAGGTGAAGGAGGTACTCCCGACTAAATCTCCGCAAGCTCGAAGGGCAAGTCTGACTCCTGTACTGGTTCTTTCTCGAGGTCTGAGCATGCATACTCAGGTCGTCAGAGCGACGTAATAGCAATATTATAATAGTGACAAGAAACAAGCAAAGAAAGTAATAACAGTGGAGGTAAAATGCAGGTAATCAATATGTCACTAACTGATGCAATGTATGATCTGTGTCCCTATCTGTCTCTAAGTTATCTTTGAAATCGAGTTGTGGAAAGGAGAATCATGTTTAACGAGGGTCTCGTACATACCCGAGACAACGGCCCGCTATCGCCCGGGACATAACCCTGTCAGCCGGACCGCTAGGCCCAACCTAATATATATAAGAGTCGCTGTTCGAATGATCATCCTCTAAATCACTGTCCTCGCTAAAAAAAACGCTCTTTCCACTTCGATTTCCCCTTTTCCCCCAGGTTTACACTATTTATGAGTATGGTTTAGTCGTATACAAGTACGCACCAATAACACGGTTTTAGTCACTGTTCACTGTATTGTTCACTGTCACGAATCATTCATTTTTTCACTGGCGTACTTGACACTCCTAAACCGATACCATTCACGCATGACAATGCATTTTACACTGAATAATAACGCGCACTATCACTAGAAATATGGCAATCGGGTAAAATATGTGCATTTAGACAGTTAACAGATCATGAGTAATACGAACTACTATGCATCTTATGAACTTATAAAAATTGCATTAAATAATACATTCAAAATTCAGTAAAATGATATAAAGGAGGTAGTAAGTAAACTCAGTCGGCAGTTCAAAAAAATTTATTTCAGTACAATCGGATTTCGGGTTTGCAAGTTACAGCCGTTTCATTTTAAGTGTTCGCTGCTGGAAATTCAGTTCCTGAACTGAATGTCCATTTCGCAACACAATTTTCACCCTGTTGGGATCAAAATTAGGGGACGCTATAGTTGAACAAAATTTAGGTTTATTAGTTGGGTTCTCAACGCACTATACGTATTTTTAATCGTGCCTCTACGTCAGAAGTTATGTACTGTACAATAATGTGGTATAAGTTCTGTCCCTGTTTGGGACTGCTATACGTCCTGTTAATCTAAAATACAGTTTAAATAGTAAACGACAGTGAAAAGGGATGAAATCACTTTCATTAGTTAGCTAACTGTTTCATATTCACTATGGTATAGGTTTTCGCAATATAACAAGTTCAAGCAGTACAGGGTAAGCATTACAAGATGAGAGTCAACAGCCAGTGCTGCTCTGGACTGTAGTCCAGAGCCGCACTCCGAATCAGTTTCCGTCATCTTTTCAGCATAGAAACAATTTAAAACTCTTATGGGGTTCTAGGTCGTCAAGTCAGATTCGATTTGAGCCCTTGAACGCAACATTCTAATTTTTATTTAATTAGTTGTGATTTTTACAAGTTTCAGACGCGGAAAAATTTCAGTTTTAACGGGCTTAAATGGGGATGGTCGATCACGTCAGTAACGACTGTATTTTTCAGCCAAATTTTAACACGATGTTCATTACTATACGGGCCAACTTATGTGATCAGTTTCCGTCAATTTAATGGGAGTTTTCCTCTCAGGTTTTGTGTCGAACACATGCATTATATTAAATCGCACGAAGTGTATATACGGAATTTAACGGTATTTCTAATTGTGACAGATAAAATTAGCATGAAGCAAGTGGTATACTTGCCTGATGACGCATTGACGACGCACGGCAGCGGCAACGGCACGAATGCGCCACGAACGGCGCAGCTAGGGTTCGTGGCCTCGGCTCACGCTTGGAGATGGACTGCTGTGGCTACGAGCTTGGGTTTCTCGTCGGAGTTGCTTGGGGGATGGCTCTGTTGGCGTCGAGGATGGTTGAGGAGCTCGAGTGGATGCGACGTCGAAGCTCAGGTGATGCAGAGGGAGGTGCCGGCGGCGAGAGGGGACGGCGACGAGGAGGAGGGAAGAGGTTCGGGGAAAGGTGCAGTGAAGCGACGACGACGACAGTGGGGAAGACCAGAGGTGATGGTGGTGACGCTGAGGGGTCGATGAGGTGGCCGGCGGCGCGATGGGAGCGGGGTGATCGTCGGCGGCGAGAGGGTGTGCAGGGGAGTCGCGGTGAAAGGTTGGGTGCAGGGTTCGGTCGTGCAGGCGAGATGGGGAGGAGGTCGGCTCGGGTGTTTTGGAGAGAGGAGCAAGAGTTTAGTGGAAGGAGATGGCAGAGGTGGTCGTCGTCGTCGTGGGGGCTCAGCGGGGTGTACGGGGATGAAGCAGGGTGCAGTGAGAAAAAAAACAACGAGGGTGAGAGGCTGGCTTCGTATGAAGGAGAAAGGGAGACGAGGAGGCGAGCGTGCGCGTGGTCGTGGTTAGAGGGGTGGGGTCATGGGGAAACGAAGACGGGGGCACGACGTGGAGCATGGCGACGTGGGGCAAATGCGACGCAGGGTTATGGGGAAGAAGGAAGAAAAGAAGCGGGAGAATGGGGGAGAAATGGGTCGGGTCGAGTATGGGGCACGGGATTGGGTTTGGGCCGGTCAGGAGTTGGGCCTATTCATTTATTTAGTTTTTATTTTGTTGGGCTTTTCTTAATTGTTTTGTTTAGAAAGTTTTTATTATTTGAAACCTAAGCGTCTCAGTTATACAAAATGCGGAGAAAAATAGAAAACATTCAAGGGGACTTGGAAAAATTTTAGAAAAATTTTATTGACGGAACCAGGAATTTACAATAGATCTCCCAACCAACATTGGTTCAAGGGTGCATCTCTTCATACCTCGGATACATGTCGTTGTAATTCTTCAACGTCTCCAGAGAGATGGAGGGTCCCAATAACCAATAACTTTTGGTGCATCCCCAAACGGGTAAACCAAAACCTTACAGACTATGATGTCTTTAAACCATACAAACTACGATATCTTTAAACCTCATGGACTACGATGTCCTTAAACCCAATGGACCGCAACGTCCTTAAACTAAAACGATAGAGTTCAAATACTCTTTCGTTGGATCTAAATGATCCTAAAATCTTGTTAAGTAGATCTTAGTCTAAAATTAGACTAACGTATTCTTAACAAGTATTTAAGTTGATCTTAATCTCAAATGAGGTTAACGATTCTTAAAACAAACCCAAACCCAAATCTAAGAAAATACGGATTTGGACTAATCCACGTCCTACAGGCGACAACACAAATTAGTCTCCGTATACAATCCACGGGCAACCAAAAATAAAACAAACACACACGACACGAAGTGACCATCTGGAGAAAGAGAAAGTGGTTACCGCTACGTGATTAACTGCAGGGGCTTACGCCTGCAGGGAAGAGCGTCTCCACAATCAAAACCCCCTCACAACGAGGGGGAATCTGACGAAATCTGTTGCAACGGCTGCATATGTCTAAATCTCCGATATACGGTGCCATAAATCAACTTGGCATCTTCGGCGAGATGGACAGATAAAACAAAATATCATCTGCCCCCAAATTCAGTCGAGACGTTTGTTTTCCCGGTTTTCGGCGGCGAACAGTACCACCGAGAATCCTCCGACGATCAAGTTAGTCGAGATATTTGGGCAGAGTAACGGTCTATTGGGGTAAAATCGCCTTACCTAAGTCATCTGAAGAGGGGTTTATATAGTAGCAGCCATGGGCTAGCGGACGCAGGATTCACGCCGGCCGTTACGCCTCTGGGCGTTACACCTGCGTGAATCCCGTGCCCGTCTGCCCATGGCTGCCACTATATAAACCCCTCTTTAGACGACTCAGGTAAGGCGATTTTACCCCAATAGGCCGCCTTACCTGAGTCGTATGAAGAGGGGTTTATTTAGTGGTAGCCATGGGCTAGCGAGCACGGGATTCATGCCGGCCGTTACGCTCCTGGGCGTTACGTCTGCGTGAAAGGCGAAATCCCCCATTAGTGATGAGATACACTCGTTAATGGGAGGAACGCGATGTCGTGGAACGCGGGATCGTGGACGGCGGATATCTCGCGACTGACAAGATTCGCGGAGACGCCTGTGATCTGCACAGTGGGTCGGTCAGTGATACCAAGGAAGCTAAGCTCGGCAGGAGGCTCGGGAACGAACGGGAAGCCGAGGGAGCTTGGTTCTGTGACAGCTCGGAGGCGAGCTAAGAGGGCTGAGGGAACTCAGTGTGCGGGAGGGCTCGGAGGCGAGCCAATGGTTGTTTGGAAGACGAGCACAGGAGTGGTCTGGGAGGCCATCGAAGGTCGGAAACATTCTCGGGAGGAAGGCTCGGGGTATGCTTCCAATGTACCATTCTTGCTCTTCTCTCGTAAGCTTTGGGACACGTCATCTGTCACGTGTCATGATCTGGGGAGTTCTCAGTGCCGAGCATCATCATTATGTTAGAAATTTTTGCGGAATGTTCTTTCGCCACAGTCATGCAAGCCTATGTTAGATTTTTGATTTCAACATCGATGTCTCGTCAATGTTTGCATCCTTTGGTTTCTTTGTGTTGCATGCATAAACGTTATATTATATAAGATTTAGAAATTCAATATATGCTCTTTTGATTGCCCACAAAGTCAGGAAAGTACAGTAATCTTTAAGAGAATCCTAAATTACCATAAAATATTACCATACTTGTTTTGATATAATAAATATTCCCAGAAATTTAGGATTCCCGTGGAAATAAGATACCCTCGTATCATAGACATCTTATCCCTATTCTCCAGGTGTCTATTTGATTTTCCTGCCTACACATTCGGTGCCATGGCTATTGGCGGCCGTTGTCTAGTGCTTACCACCACAGTCGGCCATTGATGGTATTCGTCACTGGCGACCGTCTCCACCGCTAGTCATCCCTGACGACGACCATCTCCACCGCCAGTTGTTCTGTATATCATCACCGCCCGCACAACGTTGCATTTTGTTGCCGGCTGTCGCTACCGTCCTCAGTCGTCATATGCCATCGACTGTTGTCATCCTCTGTCGCTTGCCAACGCCGGTCGCCGTTGCCGACCATCACGGTCGTATCGGTTCGCTCATCGCCGACCATCCCGCCGTCGCCGTCGACGGCCGTCTTCACGGTCGATAGTCTCTATCGGCAACCATCTCTGGAGCCGATTGTCGTCTCCATGCAGTCAACCCCCATCGTCGCCCTCTGTTGTCGGCCGACACCTTCATCACTCATCATCACCGCCCTTCACTGGCCCTCGCCTTCGTCAATCGCGGTCATCGGCCTCCGCCTCCGCCTCCATCGATCGCCATCGAAAGCTGCCACTGTCGATCGTCGCCGGCTACTAAAGTCACTCCAGCACACTCAATTACCAACCATCACTTGTTGTCGGCCACCACCATTCTCCATCATCATTTCCTTTTCCAACTCTACCGTCAGGGCTGCCATTGTCGGTTGCCTCAACAACTATAAGTTGTCTACTGTCGTTGCGCATATATTTTAGGAAGTATGACATTTCCTAGACATTTCTGAAAATACATGTATATATTACTAGTTTTATTCCATGTAACAAGCACCCTCTTAGATTAATTTTGGACAATCCAAAATAAAAAAGGCATAAGATATAAAATTGTAGGTTTTCCTAGATTGTAAATGGGCTTGAAAATCCTGCGTCTTGGCACTGGATCGTTTAGAACCCTTTGGAATCGTTCGATCATTATTATCTTGTTAACACGCATCTTAAAGTGTGAAGACATTATATATACCGAGAATCCTTTATAATTAGAAGGTGCGCTGTCTAAGAAATTTAATAAGCTATGCCATAATTTTATTAATTAATATGAAATATGGACTACCAACCTCAACGCTTCACTAATCAAGTAGGCCTTCAAATGATTGGTAAGATAAATAAATAAATATATAGATAGATCTATACTCAAAATATACAATCTATATTTGTTCATTTTGCTATTATAATAATCAACTTGTTAAGTTTACAAGAAAATTCACATGATAGAGATATATATAGTTTCATGAACGCCTTCTTGATATCAAGGTTTGCATATGTGAGGGGGTTTGAAAAGTTCATATGTGGATGGTTTGGTGGTTTGCCTCGAAAAGCAACAGCCTTCAGAAGAAATGAATGAGAAATTCATTTTGCAAAGAATTTCACATGCTCTTGCAAAGAATTTCAAAAGCTCTTTCATGGTTTCACATCTCAATTTTCATATATATGAGAAGCAACTGCATAGCACCAAGCTATTTAGAAAATCCTGTTAGATTCAAGAGTTCTTTATGAGGAGCAGGTTTCATCATTCACATTTAAATATACAAGTGTATGAAAATCATGATGGAAGTTATACAACATGTGATTCTGGGCATCGATCTAAAACACTCATGTATTATGCAATCAACAAGGACAAAATTAGAATATCGTCGCGTCCTAGAATATTATGTACCATATATGACATTAAAAGAGGAGAAATGCATGCATGGTGATAGGGTTCTATTTCCGGGAGAGGAAGTGATCCCAATTTAACGCTTTTGGGGCAAGTTTGTGGGTCCTTTGGGCGTGTACGCGCCGTGTGCTTGTGTGTGGATTAGGCTTACGAGTCATTTAAAAAGAGAAAAGAAGAAGATAAGATACAGACATCAATCAGTATATAAAATGAGAATGATTTGTGTATATATAAAGCTATATTATACTATAAATTTTTACTAATTAATTTTAATTAATAATCATAAAGATGAAATAGTTGTTGCTTCCTATTACTACTGAGATATTTATGCCTCAAAATTGAGACATCATATGATTTTGGGTTGTTAAACAATACATCTTTCAGAAAAAAGATAAAGCCAAATATTTTTTTAAAGATAAAATTTAAGATTATAAATAAGGATTTTATGTGCCAAAATTAGAGAGCAGCCAAATCTCTTTTCAACCGTCAATCTCTTTTCAACCTGATAGTTGTAGTTATGTTTTTCATTTGGTTAATCGCTTTAAAATTTTTTATTCTGTATGTATTCAATTTTCATGCATTAGGTTTTCTCTAACATCTCTTTAACAAAGCCTTCCATTTGACCTTTTTTGTAACCATGTTCTTCGGATTCTCGGGATTCGATTAAACCATTTTATAATAATAAAAAAAGTTCATTTATTGATAAAAAAAATCCAAAGCTACGAAATCTAACCAAATTAGCATCTAAAATACTATTTAAGTAAAGCATGTTAGCACATCTTTAAAGTATGTGTTTCACACTTGGTTGGGAGTAAAAAGTGTATGTTTCATCACACAAGAAATATGCTTCACGAGAAGACAACAACAACATGCCTTCATTTCATGATTGAAACATAATAATTAAAAGAGCAAACTTAGATATAGCCTGGAATGTCCCCTCGTCCTTAAAATATCCATGGGCTTGGCCCAAGATGGGCCTACTATCCTTCAAGTTTATAAAACAGGTCCACTTTTGATTCTTCACCATCAGAAACTGTCTTATATCCTATGTCTATATCTATACTTCTATATCTATCTATATCCATACTACTCTTATAAGCAAATTGAAACATTTTTTTTGTCCGCATTATTTAGTTATAAGCAAATTGACACTTTTTTTTGTCCGTATTATTTAGTTATAAGCAAATTGATACTTTTTTTGGTCCGTGTGTTTAGTTAAAATCTGATATAAACTAAAATATCCTTACTATAATAAATTCAAATATATAAGATTTAAAATAACAAACAAAAATTTAGAAAATATTTAAACATTATGTATTTATCTTTTTACATAGAAAGTAAATCTTTTCAAAACAAAAAAATCATGTGCAACTAAATATGTGTGAATTTCAAGGACTATATCATTTGTATTTTATAAGTTATTTCCTTTAAAGATAAAGAACATTTTAAATTTTTAACCAATTCACATATGCAATTATCGATTTAAAATCTTTTCAAAACAAACAAATCATGTGCAGGTAAATATGTATGAATTTTAAGGACTATAGGATTTGTATTCCTATAAGTTATTTCCTTTAAAAATAAAGAATCTTTTAAATTTTTAGCCATTGCACATATGCAATTATCAAATTTTTAAGACAATAAATAATAAATAATTTACCAATTTTTAGCATGCGATTTTTTTTTAAAGTTAGAGATAAATTTTAATATTAAAAATTAGTTAATTTAAAAACATTGGTTTGCATAGGATGTGGTTTATATATTTGTTATATCTATATAAATCATGTTTTTCTTATACTAACAAACTCATATGCTATACAAACATCAATCATCTCTTCTTTTATTTATTTATTCATATCTTTTATTATTGAAAAGTTCGCATACTATTCCGACAAACGATAAGATGTTTAATTTAACTTTTCTTATGTTTTTATTTTTTTCAGATGAGATGACAGAAAGGCGCTCGTTGCATATGCCAAGTAGGATTATCAACAAGTATCGTTTATTGTCTCTTTTGATTTTTATTTTAATGTTTTTAGTGTTGTAAAAGATAGGAAGCCTGTTGTTGCATAGGCCAAGAAAGATTACTCTCATTAGAGGGCTAGGAGGATCAGCCTCACCTTATTCTGGTAAATACTAAATAAAAATATTATTTTATTCAATAATTTTTTTATTTAAATTTATATTTTGTGTAAAACTAATATTTTTTTATGTGTTGTTTTTTATTTTTTATTGAAAAGTTTTGCTTAAGAGAGAAATCCGCTCCTTGAATAGGCAGGGGAGGATAACCCTTATCTGATTTGGGTAATTACCAATTAAAAATCTTATTTATTCTGTAATTTTTTATTTGAATCTTATTTTGTGTAAAATGGATTTTTTATTTGTTTTTTTTATTAAAAAGTTTGCATCTATATGAAATATGATATAGTTCTACAAATTAAAAGCAAATTCCACTTTTTTGGTTCCCCATATTATTATGATTAAGCTAAAATTTAGTTTTGAATATTTTTAATTTAAAAATAAAGTTTGATATTAAAAATTAGTTAATTTAAAATCTTTAGTTTACATAGCATTTAGTATAGATATTTGCTATATTTGTAATCTATCTATAAATCATGCTTTTCTTATACTGATGATGCTCGATATCGGTGATCTCCCAGATTATGACACGTGGCAGATGACGTGTCCCAGAGCATGCAAGAAAGGACCTACAGTGGCCGACCAGACCACTTTTTTGCCCGTCCCACAAACAAGCGCCAGCTCATCTCTGAGCCCCCAGCACAATTGGCCTCCTCGGCCTCACAGCTCGTCTCCGAGCTACCATGGAACCAAGATACCTCGGCTCTCTCGCTCGTCCGCGAGCTCTCCCGCCGAGGTCATCTTCCTCGGTCTCATCGACCGACCAACGGCACCGCTCACAGGCGCAATCGCCATCCCGCGAATCTCGCCATGCGCGAGATATCCGCCGGTCACATCCCACGTTCCACGCCATCACGATCCCCCATTAACGAGCCTGTCTCGCCATTAATGGGAGATCCCGCTCATCACGCGGGCGTGACGTCGGGAGCGTAACGGCCGGCGTGATTCTCACGCCTGCCCTGCCTGCCACCACCGCTATATAAACCCCTTCTTCAGACGGTCCAAGTAAGCCATTTTTACTCCACTAAGCCGTTACTCTGCTCGGATTTCCTCTCTAACTTGACCGTTGGAGGGTCCTCGGTGGTACAACCATCCCGGGACTTCCTTATAGGTAGCTCGGCGCAAACAACCTCAAACCCATTGAGATCCACACGTTTCAGGAGCCAGCCTCCAGATCAAATCTTAGCCGTCTATCGCCGCCATCAGCAGACCAGCGGAAGGTAATATCTTGACGCGCGGATACAGGTCGCGTCAGCTGGCGCTGTCTGTGGGAATCTTGATTCCACAAAAACAAAAGTTCATCTTCCAATCTTACTCTAATGGCGAGCGATCATCACGACGATCCCAGCACCAGCCGCCGCCTCCCCCTCAACGGAGGCGCGGAAGAACCTCCTCCGCCGAATGCCATCAACGCCCTTACCGGCCGGATAGACCGACTCGCGTCTGTCGTGGAAGCGCTCATCCGTGTCCAAACGGCAAGGAAAGTTCCCCAGGTCGCCGCTTCTCCGCCTCGAGATCGGGACCTCTACCGAGAAAGAGAAGGCTCCGCTCGTGCAGGCACGGCCGATCGCCGCCTCACCGTTTCCAACAGCCGCAGGCTCCCCAGGCCGACGTGTTCAATAACCCGATGGGCACCGCGTCGTTTTGCTCCGAGATCTTACGCCAGAGAGTTTCGCCCCGAGTCTCGTCGCAATTCTGTCCCTCCCGAGGCGGTAGCGGTCAGCTCGCATGTTCGCAGGCATGACCTGCACCCCCTCCCTCGACGGGGTCGCGCACGCGAGACTCTTCCCGGCAGCTAAAAAACAACACCACCGGGGGGCGTTACGAACCTCACCGAAAAGAACTGAGGCTCGTCAAGAATCATGGTCATGGCGGCGGGGGTACGTCAAGTACCTACGAGACTCAGCACCCCACGCCAGCCCCGGAGGCCGACAGCCATCCAAGGAAGAAGGCCAGGGAGACCGAGCCAATCAGTTTTGACGATGGGGACTTTCACGGCATATCCCTGCCCCACAACGCCCCTCTGGTGATTACGGCTCGGGTCCATCAATACGAGGTGCACAGGATCCTGGTCGACTCGGGAAGCTCGGCCGACATTCTCTTCCACGACTGCTTTCTGTGCATGGGGCTCACCGCAGCAGACCTGAGGCCGACCTCCCACGTCCTTTCAGGATTCACCAACCACTCCATTCCGGCGGAAGGGGTGATCACCCCGCAGTTCAAAGTCGGGGAGCCCGGCCGTACGCGGACAGTGCCGGTGGAGTTCATCATAGCGAAAATCCCATCGGCCTACAATATCCTCCTCGGCCGCCCCACGCTGAACTCCCTCCGGACCCAGATATCGACCTACCACCTGGCGATGAAGTTCCCTCTCGACCAGGGCGGGTAGGTCGGGTCTATGGAGACCAGCGAATTGCAAAGGTTTACTTCACAACAACATCTTCATCGGAGAGGCCGGTCGACGACGTCGAAGGTGAGGGTGACATAAAGGGCTCTCTAGACACTCGAGGCGAGCAAAAAGAGGTCTGAGGTACCCCGGTGGAGCCTCTGAAAGAGGTCCCCTCGTAGAAGGGGACGACGAAAAACTCGTTTAGATCGGGTCTCTTCTGAGAGGAACTTAGCGAGATGACCTGGTTCATTTTCTCAGAAACAACTCCGACGTTTTTGCCTGGGCGCCTGTTGACATGCCTGGGATCGACCCCAAAGTTATATCTTACAAGCTCGGGGTAGATCCTACGGCCCGACCTGTCAGACAGAAGAAGCGAAGTTTCGCCCCAATGAAACAGAAGGCTATCGAGGACGAGGTAGATCGACTCCTCGCCGCCAACTTCATTCGGAATGTGCCCTATTCGGAGTGTCTAGCGAACGTAGTCCTGGTCAAGAAGTCAAGCGGGAAGTGGTGCATGTGCGTCGACTTCACCGACCTCAACAAGGCCTGCCCCAAAGACAACTACCCCTACCTCGGATAGATCAGCTCGTTGACAGCTCAGAGGGCCACGAGCTATTGAGCTTCATGGATTCCTTCTCTGGCTATAATCAGATCCGTAAGAATCCGGCAGACGAAGATCTCACCGCATTCACAACGGACCGGGGGGTATACTGCTACAAGGTGATGCCCTTCGGCCTCAAAAACGCCAGGGCTACGTACCAACGGTTGGTTAACGCATGTTCAAGCCACAGATCGGCAGGAACATGGAAGTTTACGTCGACGATATGATCTTCAAATCAGTCTCGTCAACCGACCACGCTAAGGACCTGGGCGAGGCCTTCGAGGTACTCGCAAGTTCAAGATGAAGCCGAACCCCACCAAATGCGCATTCGGGGTCACCGGGAGAAAGTTCCTCGGTTTCATGGTCACCCACCCTGGGATCGAGGTTAACCCGGAAAAAATTGACGCTATCCTCAACATGACCGTGCCCAAGACCAATGTCGAGATCATGCGGCTAACGGGGCGGGTAGCCGCTCTGAACCGCTTCATGTCGAGGTCTGGGGAAAAGTGCCTCCCATTCTTCAAAGCCCTAAGGAAAATCCTGAGGTTCGAGTGGTCAGAAGAGTGCCAGACCGCCTTTGACCAATTAAAAAGGCACCTTGCGACGCCGCCCCCGCTCACCCGACCAGTTGAAGTAATCCACTCCGACCAAGCAACGGGCTCAGTGCTCGTTCGAGAGGTCGACGGAGCGCAGAAGCCAGTGTACTATGTGAGCCACGTCTTCAAAGATGCAGAAATGAGGTACCCAGCCATAGAGAAGATCGTCTTGGCACTCGTTGTGGCCTCAAGGAAGCTGCAGCACTACTTCCTAGCGCACACCGTCCTCGTTCTCACCGAGCGCCCGCTGGGGGCTATCCTCGCCTCACCTGAATCCTCGGGCCGCTTAGAGAAGTAGAGGTGGGAGCTGTCCCAATTTGACATAAAATATCGCCCGAGGCAGGCCATCAAAGCACAAGCCCTGGTCGATTTTATCGTCGAATGCACCATCCTCAGTAAGGAACCGGAGCCCAGGCCGACCCTCGCGGATCAGTACCCGATCATGGGGAGACCTGACTCGGTCCCTGAGTGGGTCATTTACGTTAACGGTGTTGGAGATAGTGCCCTCAGAGTTAATTATTGGATCGCAGGTACGTGATTGCAATGATTGCGGAGGACCTATACCGGTAGGACAATCTTACTCGAGATGATAGTATGTTATCTGGTTTGCCTTTATCAGTCGTGTACATGTTCAGGTGACTGATTACATATTACACTTTGATAGAGCCCTTAGGATCTTGCTTTACTACCAACGGTATGATGGCGATCATACGTGAGAGTTGGGTAGTTTATATGCATATCCTTAATTGTGGTCCCTAGTCGTGGGAGTTTCGAGACAGGGCATCGATACTCCGGAGTAGACTAGTGTATACAGTCGAGACCCCGACGAGGGGCGGTGGCCGGTCTCACAAGCCACTGGTGTCAGTTGGATCACCTAAAATGTATACAGGTGCTCATTGGGTTATGAGTACACCGGACAGGACTCGCCGGGAACCTGCTAGTTGGTATTATACATATCGTCAGATAGCAGTTCCCTGTTCCCTGGTGACATGTGTACAGGTTAGTTCATCGACCTGAGGTCGTCATTTGTCTCGTGTGAGTTCCCACTGTGCTTTGATTTCTACCTTACCACGGCTCAAAGGAGTCGTGCAAACAGGTAGTTTTTGGGTACAGTCCCGAGCCACATGGAGGCACGTGAGCGGATCGGCAGGGGATTCGTCTCTCCCGGTAATGGGGGTGAGATCGTGCTGTGTCTAGGAGAGCCATTACACAAAGTCCACGGCCGTGGCAGCAGATTTACTGGTAGGTACTCCAGTAGTATCTCAGGGTGTTATTGGGCTACACTCCGACACGACTTATACTGCTATTGGGGGTCTGACGTTACTAGCCCCCTAAGCAGATATGCGATACTCATAGACGAACGGACCGGACTGTATATACATTGTCACTGTTAGGCTCAGTAGGGTTTCCGGATGAGTTCGCTCATCGGCCTCCCTTGAGGTCAGTCCATAGGCAGCCGTTACGCATAGCTAGTGCCGCTGACGGTTTATGGTTAAACCCACTGCCAGGGAACTGACGAGTCATTAGAGTTCCCCATAGACAGTTTCCCAAGTTCGGGCGAAACGTTGTAGAGGCCGTATGGTTTTATGGCAAGCTTCGGAAAATGCACGCGCGTTTACGCACGTGTCAGATTTCGGGCAGATGATACTGGTCGGCTTTGGTTTAAGCCGGATCCGAGTATTATATTGAGTAGATATAATGTCTTTGTCTCAGTTGCATTTGTATTCGGTCGTAATACAAATGCGGGTATATTTATACAGTTACGGGGTTATCCTGAAATTCGTTTCGGGATCACTTTTGGAAGTTGCCAGTTTCCAGTTTTCTATCAGCCGTCTTTTAACATTCGGTTAAAGATGGATTTATCTTTTCTTGAGATGAGTGTGGAAGGTTCTAGAAGTTTCTAGAAGAGGTGACTAGGTTGAATGGTGTTGAGTTTTCATTGGTTGCTTTCTTTGTGTTCACACTAGATATTTTCTTGTGTTCACACTTGTTGTGGTCACCCTCTTCCCTCCTACACTCACCCTCCCATTGCTATATATGGCCGGCCCCTTCTCTCTCTCTCTCACTCTCACTTGAAAGATATGGTTGTTAGAAAAAAGATGATAGTTTTGGGGTGTATGGAAATTTCATAGCTCATTTCATTCCATCACCCGATTCGAGTGGCAACTTCATTAACCGTTCGTCCATAGCCTTGGACGTAACGAGACAAAGTATTCTACCCATTCTCTACATCAATCTTGGTCGTCTCTTTTAGCAAACTTGACGACCGAGTTGCCTCGAGTCAGAGGCGGGAGCCCGTTTAAAGAATCGTTGACGTGGTGCCACCTGGACGAGAAGATCGGAGCAGCCGCAACGGAGCGTGGGATGATGGTTAAAAAACGAAGGACTCGGATCGTTCGGTATAACCTTTCTACACTCTTTACAGTTTGTTAGTTTAGCAATAATGGCAGATCCGGATTAAAGTATACGATAGCGCCAGTTAAAAAGTTTTTGTTCCGCATTTGGCGTCTGTAGACGGCCGGGGCGCTACCGTAGACTTACAGACGGGTCTTCAACCGAGGAAGGCTGTAGTGCCGGCCTCATCATTCGGGGCCCGAATGAGGCAGAAATGGAGTACTCTCTAAAACTCGGGTTCAAGGCCTCAAACAACGCGGCAGAGTACGAGGCCCTGCTCGCTGGACTGCCCATGGCCTTCGGGCTGGGGCTGAAAACAATTCGAATCCGCAGTGACTCAGCCCTACTCGTCGGCCAAGTGACCAGCCACTTCGAGGCTCGGGAACCTCAAATGGTAAAGTATCTAGCCAAGGTAAGAAAACTTCGGAAGAACTTCGATGAAGTACAGGTAGAGCAGATACCCAGGCAGCTCAATGCCCAAGCTGACTCCCTGAGCAAGCTAGCTTCATCCTACTCAGCCAACAATAAGTGATCTATCATCTTCGAGACCTTGCCGCGGCCCACCGTGGAAGACGGGGCGACAATACTTCATGTATATATAGCGCAGGATGACCAAGACTGGAGAAAGCCCCTCGTGGAATTCCTAAGGGATGGTACGCTCCCAGAAGATCGGGAAGCAGCCCGCCGTCTCTGAGCCAAAGCCTGTCACTTCGTCTGGAGCAATGGGAAACTTTACAAGAAGTCCTTCACTCAGCCCCTGCTCCGGTGCGTCGACCCCCATGAAGCTAACTACATCCTCCGGGAAATCCATGAAGGGGTCGGCGGCGCACACCAAGGGGCCCGCACCTTGATCCAGAAGGCCTTGCTCCAGGGGTACTACTGGCCAACTATCCACCAAGACGCCCAGAAGATCGTCAGGAGATGCAAAAGTTGCCAACTCCACGAAAGCATACCTCGCCTTCCGGCTACCGAGCTGACCGCTCTAACCTCCTCGTGGCCGTTCGCCCAGTGGCGATTGGACATGATAAGCCGGTTCCCTACCGGTGCGGGCGGGCACAAATATGTCCTCGTCGAAGTGGATTACTTCACAAAGTGGATCGAGGCCATCCCCATCAGGAAACCGGATGCCGCTACGACCATCAAGTTTCTACAGAACAACCTGATACTCCGGTTTGGCATCCCGAGGTGTATCATCACCGACCACGGGACAAACTTAGAAAACGAGAAAGAGAAGGAGTTCTGCAACGAGTACCATATCCTTATGAAGTTTGCCACGGTCGCACATCCACAATGCAACGGACAGGCTGAAGTCGCCAACCGGGATGTCCTCCGAGGCCTCCAAACCCGCCTAGAAGGACGTCAAGGCAGTTAGGTCGAGAAATTGCCCCGGATCCTATGGGCCCTGCGCACGTCAAAGAAGACCCCCTCACCGGGGAAACCCTTTTCAGCCTCTGCTACGGGATCGAGGCAATGGTCCCAGCGGAGATCGGGCTACCCAGTCACCGGGTCGAATACTTCGACGACGAAGCAAACACCACGGCCCTGCGGACCAACCTGGACATCTTGCCGGAGAAACGAGACCGGGCTCAAATCAGGGCTGCCGCCTATCAGCAGCAAACTGCCCGATACTACAACGCGCGGGTCAAGCGTCGCTTCTTCAAGACCGGAGATCTGGTCCTACGGCGAAATGAGTTTGTTGATCAAGGCAGGCTGTATAAGCTTTCCCCGAAATAGGACGGTCCTTTCCTCGTCTCCGAGGTACTTCCCGGCGGAGCCTACCGCTTACAGGACGCAGACGGACGCAAATTTCCGCGGCCTTACAACCCCGAGAAGCTCAAGCTGTACCAGTGAAATCAATATCTACGAGTGTGTACCTCTCCTTTCACAATGACATTGTAAATTTTTCTAAAAAGTCCCTTCCATTCAAATAACAAGAAGGGAACGTTAGAGCCTTGCAAAAAGAGGAGTCCTGTCTTTGTGATCAAAACCCTCGTCAAGAGGTAACTGAGCAGCTTCACTGCTCGGTCAATCCTTAGCAGGCCTTCCATGGCCCCTCCAGCGCTAAGGATCTAAGCCCTCACGAAGAGGCAACCGAGCGTCTACCCCGCTCGGCTATCCCTGGCTGGTAGCTCCCCTACCCCACAACGACAGGGATCGAAGCCCTCACCAAGAGGCAGCCGAGCGGCCACCCCGCCCGGCTATCCCTGGCTGGTAGCTTCCCTACCACGCAACGCCAGGGATCAAAGCCCTCACTAAGAGGCAGCCGAGCGGCTACCCCGCTCGGCTATTCCTGGCTGGTAGCTCCCCTACCCCCACAACGCCAGGGATCGAATCCTTCACCAAGAGGCAGCCGAGCGGCTACCCCGCTCGGCTATCCCTGGCTGCTAGCTCCCCTACCACGCAACGCCAGGGATCAAAGCCCTCACTAAGAGGCAGCTGAGCGGCTACCCCGCTCAGCTATTCCTGGCTGGTAGCTCCCCTACCCCACAACTCCAGGGATCAAAGCCCTCGCCAAGAGGCAACTGAGCAGCTTCACTGCTCGGTCAATCCTTAGCAGGCCTCCCATGGCCCCTCCAGCGCTAAGGATCTAAGCCCTCACCAAGAGGCAGCCGAGCGGCTCCCCTGCTCGGCTATCCCTGGATGGTAGCTCCTTACCCCAACACACCAGGGATCAAAGCCCTCGCTAAGAGGCACCGGGCAGCAACCCTACTCGGCCGTCCTTATGGATCAAAGCCCTCACCAAGAGGCACTGGGCAGCAACCCTGCTCGGCCATCCTTAGTAGGCCTCTTACGGCCCCTCCCGCGCTAAGGATAAAAAGCCCTCGAAAGAGGCAATCGGGCCTACCCTTGCTCGGTTATCCCTGGCTGGTAGCTCCCTACCCCAACACACCAGGGATCAAAGCCCTCACCAAGAAGCGCCGGGCAGCAACCCTGCTCGGCCATCCTTAAGGATCAAAGCCCTTGCTAAGAGGCACCGGGCAGCAACCCTGCTCGGCCATCCTTAGTAGGCCACTTACGGCCCCTCCCGCGCTAAGGATCCAAAGCCCTCGAGAGAGGCAACCGGGCCCGCCCTTGCTCGGTTATCCCTGCCTGGTATCTCCCTACCCCAACACACCAATCAAAGCCCTCACCATGAGGCACCGAGCAGCTACCCTGCTCGGCCCATCCTTGGTAGGCCACTTACAGCCCCTCCCGCGCTAAGGATCAAAGCCCTCACCAAGAGGCATCGAACAGCTACCCTGCTCGGCCTCGACCTCAGCATGCCTCTCCGGGCCTCCCATGCTAAGGAACATGACCTCACCACGAGGCATCCGGTCTGTCTACGTCTGAGCGATCTCCACCTCGACTTCGGGGTCATGGAGATACCGTCTTTGCATACTGGGCAAATGAATAGATTCAACTCGACGCGTAATCGCTAGACGAAGAACCGACATAACACAAAGGCAGTACTATGCAACTACAAGTGTTTACCGACAAAGGAAAATACGCACGCAAATACTACTGCAAAAAGTTTTTAGTCACAAAGTTAAAGTCTTTACAAGGGTATTGTGGGCTCCCCAGCTTTATCAAATTACCCGGAGGCTTACAAAGATAGAGGAAGAAAAGCCAAAAAGTTCGAGTCACAAGCCCCGCCTAGACCACACCTCCCTCATCACTGTCGGCCGGAGGCATGACCACCGAAAGTGGGACTCGAGCATGGAGCTCACCATCGGAAAACTCAGGAAATTGCTCCTTGACGGCATCAAGAGCTTTGTTCCATGCAATGGCGGAGGCCTCGCCGAGGTCGGCGTAAAATTAGTCCGACCCCTTGTAACCGGTCACCGCCTTCCTAGCCCGAATCTTGGCAACCTCCGCCGCCTGTAGTGCCTCCTCGGCATCCCGCTTGCTGACATCCCTCACCTTCTTCATAGCTGCAAAGCAATCGGCCAGTTCCATCAACTTTGCCTCGACGACCCGGTGAGACTCACGTAGGCGATGATAGGACTCCTGGCACCTCGAGACGGCGAGTTCCGTGGCGGCCGATCGGGCTTCTAAGACAGCCACCCTCTCCCTCTCCAGACGCAGCTCAAGTCATAGGTCCTCGGCCTCTGAAGAAGACTCCCCTGCTGGCCTTGAAGAAGGGAGGGCCCCCTCGACCTCCATGCGGGTGACGAGGGCGCATCGCTGAAGGACCTTACGAAAAGAGACCTAAAGACCCTCGAACTAAAGAAAAGGCACTCAAAACGACACATGAAGGAGTACGTACCTGCACCGCCTCCTGAGCTATAGCCGCCATTTGGGCCCTCAGGGTCCCCGGCTGATTCTTGCAGCCGGCTGATTCTTCCATACCTGTAAAGAAAGCCGGAAGCAACGGAAAGCCCAGACGGGACAAAGAAATGGACGTCCCCTTCCTGCACGGGAATCCCCCCAGGGTTCTCTGACGGTGGCGCACGAGAGACCATCCTCTTCCTCTTAAGAGGAACCCCGTCTTCGCCCTCTCCTGTATCCTTCGTCTGGGGCTCGGGAACCCGTGGATGCCTTTGGCCGCCGCCGGGACAATCATTGGGAGCTCGTGACGAGGCAGATGGCCCCGCCCACGGCGGAACATTTGGTGCTGGGCTCGGGTCAGCCGAAGGCACAGCCGCACCGCCGGCCCTCATCCGGGACTGAGCGCCGAGAGAACCAAAAGTCCCAGATCGATCCAGTTTCCCTGCCAAAGGGAGAGGTAGACTCGACTCAGAAGGAGAAGAAGCAGAAGAAAGAGAGGAAGACATCTAACCTGATGAAGAGAAATCCTCGGGAACGCGAAGATCCGACCTAAAAAGGTGAGCGTCGAGTTAAAAAGACCAAAGACGAGGAGATTATGAAGGGGAGTGGGCCCTCATGTGGACCCCACCTCTACTTATTGCCACCGGCGTTCTCATCCAACGGCGACAGTTATCTCCCGCCGAAACGGTTCAGTACACTCGATGACCACGATCACTCCATCTGTCGCATGCACATTGACATATCCCCTCAGACACCAGAGGTCTGCGGCCCGTCGCGTCAGCCAGCCAGCGCCCGACACGTGGACTGTCGCTTCAGTAAACGTACACACAATCCGGCGCACCCTCTTTAATTCAGAGACCTCTCCCCTGATCGCTGGCGTTATCCAGAAAATACAACAGGTTGCCCGGGGACACGCCCGACGATATTTTCGAAAGGAGCTCACCTCGGGTGACCCGACAGACCACTCTCGACCCGACCCGTCAGCTGGTCGGGACGAGAGTGGGGGGCTAATGATGATGCTCGATATCGGTGATCTCCCAGATCATGACACGTGGCAGACAACGTGTCCCAGAGAATGTAAGAAATGACCTACAGTGGCCGACCAGACCACTCCTTTGCCTGTGCCATAAACAAGCGCCGGCTCATCTCTGAGCCTCCAGTACAATTGGCCTCCTCGGTCTCACAGCTTGTCTCCGAGCTACCACGGAACCAAGATATCTCGGCTCTCCCGCTTGTCCGCGAACTCTCCCGCTGAGATCATCTTCCTCGGTCTCATCGACCGACCAACGGCACCGCTCACAGGCGCAACCGCCATCCCGCGAATCTCGCTATGCGCGAGATATCCGCCGGCCACATCCCACGCCATCACGATCCCCTATTAACGAGCCTGTCTCGCCATTAATGGGAGATTCCACTCATCACACGGGCGTGACGTCGGGAGCGTAACGGCCGGCGTGATTCTTGTGCCTGCCCTGCTTGCTGCCATCGCTATATAAACCCCTTCTTCAGACGGTCCAAGTAAGCCATTTTACTCCACCAAGCCGTTTCTCTGTTCGGATTTCCTCTCTAACTTGACCGTCGGAGGGTCCTCGGTGGTACAACCATCCCGGGACTTCCCTTGCAAGTAGCTCGGCACAAACAACCTCAACCCATTGAGATCCATACGCTTCAGGAGCCAGCCTCCAGATCAAATCTCAGCCGTCTATCGCTGCCATCAGCAGACCAGCGGAAGGTAACATCTTGACGCGCGGATACAGGTCGCGTCATATACCAACAAACCCATATGCTATGTGGCTACATAGGATTGTGTTTTTACCAAAAAGAAGAAGAAGAAGAAAAAAACACATGCTATATAAACACCTCTCATCTCTCCTTTCCTTTTTAAAAATAAAATCCATGTGATTATATATATATATATATTATTGAAAAGTTTGCATATTATTCTTATAAATGATACGATGTTTAATTTACGTTTTCTTATTTTGTTAATTTTATTAGAAGATAGAAACATGCCTATTGCAAAGGCCAAGCATGATTACTAACAAATATCATTTTTATCTGCTCATCACTCTTTTGATTGTGTTTTTCTTCTTGTACATGTTTTATCAATAATATTTTAGCAGTAGGGATGTCCCTACTTTTTTACTTCAAAATAAATATATGTTTATTTATTTTTATGGAAAAATTTGCATCTTTTCTATAAACATGATATAATTTTTAGTTTACTTTATTCTCGCTTTTTCAAAAAAGATAGGAAACATGTTGTTGCATATGTAAGTCAATGTCACGCACCCCGCGGGTTCGCGGGAAGGTGGAATATTTAAAAAACGATTTTTAAAGCTCGCAATATCGACTTGAACTCTAGGATCTTGGCTAAACCTTAATTAGCATAGCATGTAAGGAGGTTAACTACTCGGAAAGGAGTTTATACCTCACGATACAAGTCCTTCGGGTCTTCTTCGCTGTCCTCCTCTTCATCGTAGGCTCCGAGGATCGTAACGGATCGATACTTCCTCGTCGGCTTCTTCGAGTCAAAGACGATCCATCCGAGAGTCTATAGTCCGAGCTCCTACCTCAAATCCGAGATAACTAGAATACCTAGTTTGCTAAACTAGATGACCTAGGTGATGTAGAGAAAGAAGATGTGTTAGTTTGTCTCTTGGAACTCTAGGTTTCTCAACTCATGAGACATTAAAGGTTGAGAGGAAGAAGAAGGAGAGCTTGAGGAAAGAAAAAGTATTTTTCATAATGATCATGGAAATGGCTCACTTGATATGACTATAAGCATGCTTAGAAAATATCTCACCCAAAATATCTAGTGCCACAAAAATATGTCACAAAATATCTAAGTCAAACCAATCCCCAATAGTCAAACCAAGTAGCCATGGTTCAATTATTATTTGTAAAAATAATAATCCATTTCCTCCACCTCATAATTATTTTAATCAAATAAATGATCAAAACCCTAATGACGTGTCTCCTTCTAAAAGCAATCTTGAGTAATTACAAGAATGCCCCTCTCATCCGTATATACATACCTGTATCCGTATTCCGGAAAACACAAATACAACGAGACGAAAATAATCCATCAATATAATACTAGGATCCGGTTTAAACCAAAACTAACTAGTATTATCCGCCCGAATATCATACACGTACATGATCGAAGCCTGCCGTAAGACCATACGGCCTCTACGTCTTTTGCCCGATGCAGAGAAACTCTCTGTATGGACTCTAAAGACTCGACAGTACGCTGGCAGTGGGTTTAACTACAAGCCGCAAGTGGTACTAGCTGCACGTAACGGCTATTCAGGTATCTGTCGATAAGAAGGCCGATGAGCAAACTCATCCGAACTCTTACTGAGCCTGTATGTGACAATTTCCATATAGTCCGGTTTGTTCGTCTAAGAGTATCGCATATCGGACCTAGGGGACGGTAATCGTCAGACCTCTAATAGTGCAATAAGTCATACTGGAATGTAGCCCAAAACACCCTGAGAAACTACGGGAATACCTACCAGTAAATCTCGCTTGCCCTGGCCAGGGACTTTGTGTAATGGCTTTCCGAACACAGCGCGATATCAACCCCCAATACTGGGAGAGACGAATCCTATCTAACCGCCACTGCCTCTAAGTGCTTTGGGACTGCACCCAAATACTACATGTTTGCACGACTCCTTTGATTCATGGTAGGGTAGTAATCAAAGTACAGTGGGAACACACTCGAGGCGAAGTAGCAGTGTCAAGTCGACGGACTAAGCTGTACTCATGTCACATGGGAACTGCTATCCGACGATAGGTATAATGCCCACCAGCAGTTCCCGACGAGTCATGTCCAGTGTACTCATAACCTAATGAGCACTTACATACTATCTCTAGTATGACGTACTAATGGCTGTGGGACATACTATCTCCCCTGCTATGATGAGAAGCGTATACACTAGTCTACTCCGGAGTATCGATGTCCCGTCTCGATAATCCTATAACTAGGGACTTATATAAGGATGTGCTTATAGACTACCCAGCCCTCACTAGTGTGACTGCCATCACAACGCTGGTAATCAAGCAAAGATCCTAAGGGCTCTACCAATATATATAAGCGATATGCTAAAAGAAACACATGCACATATTGAGGTAGAAACAAACCAAGTAGCATACTACCATTTTGAGCAAGAATGTCAATACATCTGTGAATATCCTAAGCTTCCATTAAGTAATATACAAACCAGTATGATGCAATAATGGCCTCTAGGGCATATATCACTAACAATCTCCCACTTGCACTAAGGCCATGTATTGGCATATCGCAGACCTGTCATCTCGATTAGCCTCTCGAACTGTGTCTGAGGGATGACATTTGTGAGTGGATCTGCAGTGTTATTCTCCGTATCTACACTCCTCACCTCGATCTCCCGGTGATCAACGATCTCCCTGATCGGGTGGTACTGCCTCAAGATGTGTCTGGACTTCCGATGGGACCTGGGTTTCTTCGCTAAGGCTATAGCGCCGTTGTTGTTGCAATACAAAGGTATTGGATCTACAATGGACGGAACCACCTAAAGTTTAGTTAAGAACTTCCTCATCCAGACTGCTTCTTTCGCGGCGTCACAAGCAGCTATGTACTCCGCTTCCATCGTCGAGTCAACAACGGTGTCCTGCTTGGAGCTCTTCCAACACACCGCCCCTCCATTGAGGGTAAAGACATAACCTGACATGGACTCGGAGTCATCCTTGTCACTTTGGAAGCTGGAGTCAACAAAGGTATCGATCTGGAGGTATTTTCCGTCATACACCAAGAACATCTCCTTAGTCCTTCTCAAGTACTTGAGAATATTCTTTACTGCTATCCAGTGCTTCTCCCCTGAGTTTGACTGATACCGACTTACCACGCTTAGTGCGTAAGCAACATCTGGTCTGGTACACAATATCACATACATTATAGAGCCTACCGTAGAAGCGTAGGGTATAGATATCATGCGAGCTCTTTCCAAATCAGTCTTGGGAGACATCTCTTTGGAGAGGGTGATTCCGTGACAAGCTGGTAGATTACCGCGCTTTGAATCTTCCATATTAAATCTTTTTAGTATGGTGTCGATGTACCTGGACTGCGAAAGTCCCAACATCCTCTTAGATCTATCACGATAGATCTGGATCCACAAAATGTAGGAGGTATCACCCAGGTCTTTCATGGAGAATCTCTGTGACAAGAATCCTTTGACTGATTGTAGCATAGGAATGCCATTTTCTATTAAGAGAATGTCATCCACGTACAAGACAAAGAATACCACAGTTCTCCCTACAATCTTACTATATATGCATGGTTCATCTGGATTTTTGATAAAGTCAAATTCTTTGATCGTCTCATCAAAACAGATGTTCCAACTCCGCGATACTTGCTTTAGTTCGTAAATGGACTTAAGCAACTTGCACACTTTCTCGCTGCTCCCACTCTGAATGAAACCCTCTGGCTGATCCATATAGATGCACTCTTCCAAATTTCCATTTAGAAAAGCCGCCTTTTTGTTCATATGCCAGACCTCATAGTCGTGGAAGACAGCAATGGCAAGAAGGATCCGAATGGATTTGAGTATAACCACTAGAGAAAAGGTTTCATCATAGTCCAAACCAGGTTTTTGACGAAAACCTTTTGCAACAAGTCTAGCTTTATAGGTTTCAACCTGTTCATCTACACCAATCTTCTTTCTGAAGATCCATTTGCAGCCTACGGGTTTTACTCCTTCTGGAGCAATGTCCAAAGTCCATACTTTGTTGGTGTACATAGACTCCATCTCGGCCCGCATTGCATACAACCATTTTACCGAGTCACTGCTCTGAATGGCTTGCTGGAATCTAGTAGGCTCATCGTTGTCAATGATGCAATCCTTTCGATCCCCGTCTATAAGAAAACTGTAGCATCTCTCGGGCGGATGAGACTGCCTACTAGTTCTGCGGAGTGGCGTGGGGATTTCCGGTTCTTCTGAAATCTCTGGTTCTACTATACTTTCAGTAATAACTTGTGGTTCTGGAATTTCTTCCAGTTCTATTGCGCTCCCACTTTTCTGATTTTCTAAAAATTCAGATTCCAAAAAATGGGCATGACGAGAAATAAAGACCTTTTGTTCCTCTGCGTAATAGAAAAATACCCCATGGAGTTCTTTAGGTATCCCACAAACTTACACAGTACTGAGCGTATGTCGAGCTTGTCCGCATGCTGCTTTTTTAAAAAAGCTGGACATCCCCATACCCTAAGGTACTTAAGATAGGGTTTTTTCCCACTCCACATCTGATATGGTGTGGTAGGCACAGTCTTGGTAGGAACCTTGTTCAAAAGATATGCAGCTGATTCTAGTGCATAACCTCAGAAGGATCGCGACAACTCAGTGTTACTTATCATGGAACGAACCATATCCAATAGGGTTCTGTTCCGCCTTTCCGATACACCGTTGTGTTGTTGTGTGTATGGAGTAGTAAGATGAGAGAGAATTCCATTCTCTTTTAGGTAATCCAGAAACTCGGCACTTAAGTATTCACTATCTCGATCAGATCTCAGTGTCTTGATACTTTTGCCTATTTGTTTTTCCACTTCATTCTTATATTCCCGAAATTTTTCAAAGGCCTTGGATTTATGCTTCATTAAGAATACATGTCCATACCTAGAGAAATCATCCGTAAAATTAATGAAATAGGAATAACCACTTCGCGCATGTGTAAACATTGGACCACACACATCGCTGTGTATGAGTCCCAAGAGCTCGCTCGCTCTTACTCCATGTCCAGTGAACGGAGTCTTTGTCATCTTTCCCATGAGACAAGATTGACAAGTTGTATAAGACTGATATTCAAACGGATCCAAATATCCCTCTCTATGTAACTTTGTTAACCGTGTTTCATTGATGTGACCCAGCCTACAATGCCATAAGAAAGCCTGATTTAATTCCGGAGACATTCTTTTAAGTGTGTTCTGGACACTGAAAACCTGAGCTTGATTTAATACGTATATTCCGTTATCTAATGTACCTGACCCAATCAAAACTTGATTTAGGTGGATGTGGACCACATCGCTTACAAATGTAAAATCATATCCTTCCTTAGAAAGTAAAAATACAGATATGATATTACAAACTAGACTAGGTACATACAAACGGTTACGTAGAATCAATATCCGCCCACTTGTCAATCCCAGATGATATTCCCCTACGGATTCAGCGTCCACGCTCATTCCATTAGCAACTCTGAGAGTCATATTACCTACCCTGATAACTCTACGGTTTCTCAAAGCCTGTAAAGAATTACAGATATGAGATCCTGATCCGGTATCTAGTACCCAGGAAGTAGAGTTAATTGACATACAGTTCTCAATTACAAACACGCCCGAAGTCGAAGCCACAACATGCTTCGGATCATGAATTCTGGTCTTCAAAGTTATGCATTCGTTCTGCCAATGCCCTTTCCCGTGACAATAGGAACATCCCTCATTCCCTATTGTCAGCCCCGAAACTTTTGCCCTTCCCTGTCACTCTACCTTACTGACACCGCCTATTGGCTTTGTAGAGGTCTTCTTCTTCACACCTGTAACAACCCTAAACTTTCTATACATTTTTCAAAAATACAGAAAGGGGTACTTTTGCCTGAGCACAAGTTATAAATTTGATTTGCTTTTAAATAGCAAGAAGGAGCTTGTAGCTCATTGGTAATACCTTGCACTGCTGGACCAAAACACCAGAGTTCAAATCCCATCAACTACATATTATTTTTATTTAAAATTCTTTTAATCTTTTAGAAGCCCAAGAGTCTACACGTGCTTAATCCGTAAATCCAAAAGTCACACTAAATACAAACGAGTCCGGAAGGTAGACCAAGCGACGGGGGACACGTGGCGGCAAGAATCGGCCCGACTCGGCCGGCGAAGCGACTGAATCGGCCGGCGCCGCCGGCCGAACTCGTTCGAATCCAATTCTTCCTTTCTTGACACCTGTGTCTTTTGGCCTCCCCATAACCCATGTTCTATTTATTTTCCCTGCGCATTAACAGGGCTAATTAAAACCCAATTTAAATCTTTTTAATGCATATTTTTAATGCATTTTTTTATCAAACCCTAACCCTAATTTTTCCTATAAATACCACTTCATTTAACACCCCTCTCACTCATAAACTCTGCCCAAACTCTCAAGAAAAATCGCAAGAACTTTTGTGTACAAGTGGAGTTAGCGAAGGGCGAAGCTCCAACGAACTTCCGACGACGACCCTAGGAGCTCCCGGCGACGAAACGGCGCACCGGCACCTCCTACCACTCCCACTTCCTATTTTCTAATCTAAAATCCAGTAAGTCCCTTCTCCCCATTCTCTTTACTATTCTAAAAACTTAGAATTCTAAAACTCGACGGAAGTGGAGTTAATCCGACTTCCGATTCGGTTTTTCCTTAAAAATCATATTTTTCTTAAACATAATAATACCAAACATTCACATCATGATCATTAAACATTAAAAAATATATTAACAAGTTTCATATCAAAAAAATTTATATTTCAATTTTTATAGCACTTTTACAGAAAAATACCATATAGTTTAGTTTCGACATAAAACATCATTACCCTTACTATACCTTTAGATAGTTCACGAGATAATGACCTACCTCCTCACAACATTCATATGTAACATAGCACGATGATCACATAGTTTTGGAAAAATACGATATTACACAAAACTACCTCCGACTTAAAAAACCCGTTTTCTACAAGATTATGTATTTTTACAAATCTTTGCAAAGCACCGCTAGAACCCATTTGGGGAACCCGTTCGGGATGGTGCGGATTATCGCACATCCTCGGGCTTAGTAGTGCGAGATGCAGCCTCCGCAAGGAGCATACGGCCTCGAAAGATTTAAAAATACAAATATCTTAAGAAAATGAGATTTCTAGAAAAAATAATAAATTAAATTATTTTATAAATATACACACACACACACACACACATATATATATGATCAAAATATCTATTTTTGATATAGTATAAATATTCCAATTTTTCTAAATAAAAAAGAATCACTTTACATGAAAATACCATGCAATTCCATACAAGTTCAATACATTACAAATAAATATCATATATTATGAAATTAGGTTTTATTCACTAGAAATGCCACAATGATAAAATATACATCAATGAAAACTCTAAAGATGATAATAAAATACTTGGGGTGTATTTTGAAAATTATACAAAATTATTTTTACATAAACCCCCCTCAAGTTATACTAAATTACAATAAGGACTCTAGTAAACTTAGGTTTAAGTGGGACCGGTCTCTTGAGCCTCAGGGAGCCGGAGATTTGCGTGCTTGCCTATTTAAGATAGACAACTTAACAAACGGTGTTATCAACACAGTAATCGTCTTTGAAAAAGACACAAATCCTGCCGTACATATGCAGCGGTTACCGATAACACCAAAACCTAATTCAGGATTCAATTTCTTTTCTAATTGCCTGACTCAGACCGAGTCTCGATATAATCAATCTGACTTGAATGGGATTCAAGTATATATATAACAATTCAATATGAATCCATATATTCAATCTGTTCAATCTATCAATTTATACAACTTGACTAAACCGAACCATGGATATACATCCATCTACATGATTCTCCAGTTACATCCATTTACTGATATCATGGATTCGGTAAGTCATTCATCTATACAATTCAAATTACAAGACAATACAATACAAACAATACAAACAAGATATCGCGGGGTTTAAGGGGTAGATTGGTACGGAAGGTGTTAGAAGTGGTACGAGACAGCAACCATTAAGACACCTAACCTGAATTCAATAGCCGTTGTTCCGGGTATTTTGACGGAGCCTTGTACATTCCGTTCACCTTAGTCTCTGGTCCACTGAGACTCTTCTCGTATACACTGGCCTCTTCTGTACCAAGCTACAAACAACAGCGTTAATACTAAATACAACATTATAACAATATAATACCACTTTAAAAGTTACACACACTCTCTCTCTCTCTGTCTATTCTACTTCTCCCTTATCTTTTGGACTTACCGAGCGATTTGTTCGCTGACGACATTCTCTTTCTTCTTCTTTGGAATGCTGTCAGGTGATTCGGACCTTCTGGAGACAGAGTCCAGCAGCGAGGACTTGGATCAGATAGCCTTCGACCCGGAGCTCTAGTTACTTGTACATTTCATTTCAGTACTTTCTATTTCTGTTATGCCACTGTTTAGGCATTGCTTTCCATTCCATGTATTTACTTTTCAGATGTATTGTAAAAAGAATGTTAATAAATAAAGTTGTTGTTCAATATATAGTCATTGTCTCTTATGCATTTTACCTATATTGCTTATATACGCTTAGCGTATTTACTTCAGAGTAAAAACGTAGCGGGCTCGTCGTGTCCTCTGCCCGTACACTGGGAAGCGGGGCGTGACAGGTTTTGTTGGTGGCCCATGCAGGTCAGAGCTGTATGGAACCCTATAATGCAGTTCAGTTCTACGTGGACAGCCTAAGCAATATAAAACAAGAACCAACAACTGAAAACATTCTTTACAACTCATACTTCTTGAATCTTATCAATTTCATATACTTTGAATCTGTCCTAATCCAAAAATTTTCATTCAAGATTATGGATTCCCCAAACAACACTAGCACCAACTTCAACAACACTCTACCTCCCCTATCAATTACATCTGCCATAGCTGCTTCGATCAATGAGCAGACGATATTACTTGAGGCGATCCGCAGCCTCCTGGAAGGACAGCAGCAGCAGACTGCTATTCTCTTGAACCATTCAGAGGCGGAAGCACCCGGAGTGAAGCAATTCCGGGCACTGCACCCCCAAGAACTTCTCGGGAAAAGAGAGCCCTTTGGAAGCTGAGGAATGGGCTCAGAGTATTGAAGATGACCTGGCAGCAGCACAAGTGCCAGAGATTGCTTGGGTTCGAGTTGCAAAGCTGCAGCTCACCGATAATGCACGGGTTTGGTGGAAGGCGGAAGAAAGCCGTCTTGACCAACCTATCGAATGGAAGACTTTCCGTGACATGTTCAATGCAAAGTACTTCCCTGAGATTGCTCGCTTTGATATGGAACAATAGTTCATCCATCTGCAACAAGGTTCAATGTGGACCAAATCTGTAGATGCGTATGATACTGAGTTTACCATACTCAGTAGGTAAGATATGTCTCAATGTTCGATTTTATATCATATACCACACAGCTAACACAAGACCGTAACAGGTTTGCGGCCCATCTCATACTGACTGCTGAGATCAGAGCTAGAAAATTTCAGCAAGGGTTGGACCCGGAAATCTAAGCTGCATTAGCTACAGGGGATTTCCCAACCCATGATATGGCTTTGAAGGCTGCCCGACGATATGAGGCAGTGGTAAAGAAAAAGGGCAGACCTCAATCTGCCGGAGTTAAACGCCCTGCCAACCAGATGGCAGGAAGAGCCTCTTCAAGACCAACTGTTGAACCCAGAAGACAGGAAGAAACCAATAACCAGTCGAGTCCAGACTTTTGCTACTACTGCAAGAGAAATGGACACATGTGGGAAGACTGTAGGCGCGTAAAAGGCCCGTGTCTAGTTTATGGCGCATCCAATCACGGAATTGGAATCTGTCCTTATAGAAGCAACCCAGATCACACACCTACCAACCACCCGCAGCGGCCAGCTATCCAGGATCCTGCACCTCGTCTTGCACTCACAGCTCCACCACCTGCATAGCCAATTCGTCAATTCCAACAGGCACTAAGGAACATGCCTCGAGGACAAAGGAATGTGCCCCCGGCTAGGAGAAACGTGCCCCGGCGACAGGCTTACACCTTAGCAGCCATAGAAACCGAAACAGTTGACCAAGGTAATACTAGTAAGTCTCTTTCACATTCTCAAATTCTTGTATCACTTTGTTATTCTTCATACACTACCTAATTTTCATTGAATCCGTTACACTTTCCTGTTACAAATTTCGAGAACGAAATTTTTATAAGGAGGGTAGAATGTAACAACCCTAAACTTTCTGTACATTTTTCAAAAATATAGAAAGGGGTACTTTTGCCTGAGCACAAGTTATAAATTTGATTTGCTTTTAAACAGCAAGAACGAGCTTGTAGCTCATTGGTAATACCTTGCACTGCTGAACCAAAGCACCAGAGTTCAAATCCCATCAGCTATACATTATTTTTATTTAAAATTCTTTTAATCTTTTAGAAGACCAAAAGTCTACACGTGCTTAACCCGTAAACCAAAGGTTACACTAAAAACAAACGAGTCCAGGAGGTAGACCAAGCGACGGGGGACACATGGCGGCAAGAATCGGCCCGACTTGGCCGGCGAAGCGGCTGAATCGGCTGCCGCCGCCGACCGAACTCGCTCGAATCCGATTCTTCTTTCTTGACACCTGTGTCTTTTAACCTCCCCATAACCCCTGTTTTATTTATTTTCCCTGAACATTAACAGAGCCAATTAAAACCCAATTTAAATCTTTTTAATGCATTTTTTTTATCAAACCCTAACCCTAATTTTTCCTATAAATACCACTCCATTTCACACCCCCTCACTCACAAACTCTACCCAAACTCTCAAGAAAAATCCCAAGAACTTTTGTGTACAAATGGAGTTAGCGAAGGGCGAAGCTCCAACGAACTTCCGACGATGACCCTAGGAGCTCCCAGCAACGAAACGACGCACCGGCATCTCCTACCGCTCTCTCTTCCTCTTCTCTAATCTAAAATCCAGTAAGTCCTTTCTCCCCTTTCTCTTTACTATCCTAAAAACTTAGAATTCTAAAACCCGACGGAAGTGGAGTTAATCCGACTTCCGATTCGGTTTTTCCTTAAAAATCATATTTTTCTTAAACACAAAATACCAAACTCTCACATCATGATCATTAAATATTAACAAAATATATTGACAAGTTTCATATCAAAAGAATTTATATTTCAATTTTTATAGCACTTTTACAGAAAAATACCATATAATTTAGTTTCGACATAAAACATCATTACCCTTGGTATACCTTTAGATAGTTCACGAGGTAATGACCTACCTCCTCACAACACTTATATGTAACATAGCACGATGATCTTTGGAAACATACTTTTGGAAATATATGATATTACACAAAACTACCTCCGACTTATAAAAAACCGTTTTCTATAAGATTATGTATTTTTACAAATCTTTGTAAAGCGTCACTACAACCCATTTGGGGAACCGTTTGGGATGGTGTGGATTATCGCACATCCTCAGGTTTAGTAGTGCGAGATGCAAACCT
This sequence comes from Agapanthus africanus, assembly GCA_030015575.1. Taxonomy (NCBI): domain Eukaryota; kingdom Viridiplantae; phylum Streptophyta; class Magnoliopsida; order Asparagales; family Amaryllidaceae; genus Agapanthus; species Agapanthus africanus. The sequence goes on from JASDDO010000019.1 coordinate 353,491,108, forward strand.
TGCTAGGAGCATACGGTCTCGAAAGATTTAAAATACAAATATCTTAAGAAAATGAGATTTCTAGAAAAAATAATAAATTAAATTATTATATATATATGTATGTATGTATCATCAAAATATCTATTTTTGACTATAGTATAAATATTCCAACTTTTCTAAATAAAAAATATCACTTTACATGAAAATACCATGTAATTCTATACAAGTTCAATACATTACAAATAAATACCATATATTATGAAATTATGTTTTATTTACTAGAAATGTCACAATAATAAAATATACATCAATGAAAAATCTAAAAACGATAATAAAACTTGGGGTGTATTTTGAAAATTATACAAAATTATTTTTACATAAAACCCCCTCAAGTTATACTAAATTACAATAAGAACCCTAGTAAACATAGGTTTAAGTGGGACCAGTCTTTTGAGCCTCAGGGAACCGGAGATATGAGTGCTTGCCTATTTAAGATAGACAACTTAACAAACGGTGTTATCAACGCGGTAATCGTCTTTGAAAAAAACATAAATCCTGCCGTCCATGTGCAGCGGTTACCGATAACACCAAACCCTAATTCAGGATTAAATTTCTTTTCTAATTGTCTGACTCAGACTGAACCTCGATATAATCAATCCGACTTGAATGAGATTTAAGTATATATATAACAATTCAATATGAATCCATATATTCAATCTGTTCAATCTATCAATCTATACAACTTGACTGAACCGAATCATGGATATACATCCATCTATATGATTCTCCAGTTACATCCATTTACTGATATCATGGATTCGGCAAGTCATCCTGTAACACCCTAGTTAATTTATACCAGTTATATTTCAAGTATTTCTTTATTTATGGTATTTTCCTGATTTGTCGTGTTTTGGGTGCGAATAGTGTATTTGACATTTGTATTTGCATCCGACCTGACCCGCTTGCTTGAAACATGTCTTGATTCATGTTTATAATTTATCCTGGCTTATTATATAGATCTGTGCATTTACATTATTGTATACTGCATACCGGCATCTGCATTTTTAAGTATAACATTTAAAATCACATAAAATATTTTAAAAATACATTGCATGGCCTGCATGATACCCCTGACCCTGTGGTAGCATCCGCGCATCTTGTTCTCGTCCGTTCAGTGAAACGGACTTGGTTGGATAGCTACGCGCACGTACGTGAATCCGTTCTTGGGGGTACGCATTTTCGTTATCCGTATATCCAATTTAATTTTAGCCGACATGTATATTTTTATATTTTAAAACTGGATTTTTAGACCCGACCCGAGCATGTTTTGGACTATATTTGTATTTACCAGAATATCAAATTTTATTTATATAATATTAATTTTATAAACTGATACAAATTAAAATTTAGTTAACTAATAAAAGATTTTTTTAAATTTAAATCTAAACTAATTTCCTAACAAACTAACAACCCCTTTTTCTCTCTCTCTCCTCTGCATATATATATTTATATATATTTTATTTATTTATTTTTTCTTTCCTTATTTAATACGCAACCTCTTCTTCTTACTTTTTCTTCTTCTTTCTTCTTTCTTTTTCTTGATCTTGTTTCTTGATTCCGGTGATCACCGCCGGAGCCGTACTCGTCGCTGACGATCCGAGTGATCCAGTGGATGTGCTCTACCTGCGTGTTCATCCTCTTCCCTTGCCTGGACCTGTCCCGCTTGCCGTGTGTGCGTTGCGACGATTTACCGACGTCGGACGTGCCGTGCGCATCCGTCGCGTGATCCATCGAGGCAAGTTTATCTTGCTACATACTATGATATATTTTACATCCGTATTAATAATAATATTTAATGTTTAGTGTATTGTACATCCCCTGTTATCATTTTATTGTTTTACGACGTCCGTTTGTATCCGTACAATTATTTTCATATCTAGTTGCATACAAGTTAATCTTGCTACATGCTATACTACAATATACTGCACCCATTTGAATAATAACATTACTTATTGTTTAATTATGCATCCTACATTACCATTTTACTATTTTACTGTCTTCGGACATCCGTGTGCATCCATATCACTATTTACATATCTAGTCGCATGCTAATTCATCTTGCTACATGCGAGGTATATTATTATGCATCCATATGAGTAAAATATTACCCGTTTATCACATTATACATCCATATTAAAATTTTACAGTTTTCGGATATCCGTTTGCATCCATATCATTTAAAATATATATAACTGTATCTATAGATCACATTAATTCATATTATTATTGTAGTAACACCCCATGCTTAATAATGTGCATCTCACTTAGTCTTGGAACTGTAAATATAACCCTAATCGATAATTGTGCATCCATACCATTAATTATATATTTATTTGCATTCCAAGTCACGTTATTTCATATTACTGCTACATTAACACCCCATACTAGATAATGTGCATCCTACATAGTCATGAAGCTATAGTTGTAACCCCTCATAGTTATTTATGCATCCATGTTTATTTGTGTATCCATACCATTAATTCTGCATAACTAGTTGCACCCCATATTATATTAACTCATATTATTAATACGTTAGTACCCCATGCTTGATATTGTGCATCCTACTTAGTCATGATGTAACCCCTGATCGATATTTGTGCATCCATGCTTTTATCGTACATCCGTACTTTTACCCTAATTCCATACTTGCTACATCTTACTGTTGGGCACCCATTTGTTACACTGTGTACTACTTGACATGACCTGATACACCACTACTTGACATGACTTGATACATGTACACTACCTGACATGACCTGATACACCACTACTTGATATGACTTGATACGTGTACACTACCTGACATGACCTGATATATCACTACTTGACATGTTACCTGATCCTGTTTCTAATGCCGACAATCCTGACATGTTGTCCCGATGGACATATCCTGTTGTTTGTATAGACAAGCCTGTTCCTGCTTGATCCTGTGTTGGCATTAGCTTCAGATTTATCAATACCTGACTTGAACACATAATTTGGGGGTATGGGGAAATCAAGAATGTAACCGAACGTAACTCAAAGGGCTATCACATTGTTTGCCGTTTTTCCGGGCGTTACGGAATACCTATTGTTTGCCGTTTTTCCAGGCGTTATGGAATAATCACCGATGGGTTACGATAAGGATTACATTAATTGATTTCGAAGACTTTAGAATAGATAACCCAGTAGCACAGTTTAGATTACCCACTGCACATCACATGTGCTTATACCCTTCATTGTCCCTTATTCGTGATACTGTTATACTTTCATTACTGTTCATACTCATGCCTGCATGTCTTGTTACCTCCTGATTGTATTATTGTTGTTATTATGACGCACTGACGTCTGGGTTTTGCATGACCCAGATCCTCTCTCCCCGTCGCTGGCCGTTCATGAGTATTTCAGTCAGCATGCCGAGCAGTGAGGACCCGTTAGTATTTTAGTTTAGTTTCTTTCAGCACTTTTATTTCCTGTTGTGAGCCCGTATTTGGGACGTGCTTTCCAGATTGTTATTGTTACTTGGATCTATTGCTTCCGCATATTATTCTTGACTCGTTTATTCTGGCTCATGGACATGTACTAGATAGTTTATATTATTTCTACTGTTCTTGATATCTCTAGACAACCGTAATGTGACTGTGGAGGGATGTTTCCTATCCACAGGTAGCATGGTTGGTTCTGTCACGTGCCTATCTTAGCGCACTCTGGGAAGCGGGGCGTGACACATCCATCTATACAATTCAAATTACAAGACAATATAATACAAACAATACAAATATGATATTGCGGGGTTTAAGGGATAGATTGGTACGGAAGCTGTTAGAAGTGGCACGAGATAGCAACCATTAAGACACCTAATCTGAATTCAATCTCCATTGTTTCGGGTATTTTGACGGAGCTTTGTACATTCCGTTCATCTTAGTCTCTGGTTTACTGAGACTCTTCTCGTATACACTGGCCTCTTTTGTACCAAGCTACAAACAACAGCGTTAACACTAAATACAACATTATAACAATATAATACCACTTTAAAAGTTACACAAACTCTCTCTGTCTATTCTACTTCTACTTTATCTTTGGGACTTACTGAGCGATTTGTTCGCTGACGACATTCTCTTTCTTCTTCTTTGGAATGTCGTCGGGTGATTCGGACCTTCTGGAGACAGAGTCCAGCAGCGAGGACTTGGATCAGATAGCCTTCGACCCGGAGCTCTAGTTACTTATATATTTCATTTCAGTACTTTCCATTTCTGTTATGCCACTGTTTAGGCATTGATTTCCATTCCATGTATTTACTTTTCAGATGTATTGTAAAAAGAATGTTAATAAATAAAGTTGATGTTCAATATATATCTATTGTCATTGTCTCTTGTGCATTTTACTTATATTGCTTAGATACACTTAGCGTATTTACTTCAGAGTAAATACGTAGCGGCCTCATCGCGTCCTCTGCCCATACACTGGGAAGCGGGGCGTGACAACACCCTTAGCTTCCGCCTTGGATTCAGAAGAGGAAGATTCCCCAATAAGCAGAGTGGGTGTCTCCCTGGTTTCCTTCAGGGTGTAATTAGAAGGTACCAACTATAGAATCAAGTCAGCATTTGACTGGTTCTCCAACGTGATCTCCAGGTCCGTGAGCTCATCAATATAGCTAGTCATTGTAAGGACGTTGTCCCCTATAGATGACTCGATAGCCAACCTCACTTGAAGCAATTCCTTCGTGGTCTCATATCTTGCAATATGAGATTGCTCTTCATATAAATCTTTGTTATGGAGGAAGATGGAAACTAAGTCCATCTTCTCGTGCTGCAACTTCTTTTCACCATCTACTGAGACCAACATGAGACACTTGGCATTCGCGCTATCCTTTTCCCTTGTCTTACAGATATCAATATCCGTGACGGTGGAAACTGGACCTGGGACGGCGGGGGCTTGAGTAGTAATGAGGTGGTCCAGCTTGTCACAGGCAATGGACATCTGGACAAACCTTTGCCAGTCAATATAGTCTAGCCCAGTCAATTTATTAGCTAATTGTAACCTAGGCGTGGTCAACTGGTCGCTGCAATTAGGAGAAAGAGAAGAAACGCTCAGCATGATACTCTTGCAAGTTTAGATTGGTTTTTAGTTTATCTAAACAAGATGGCTCCCACTGTTTCTCGAATCGTTTCTCAAACCATAAAAGAAGAATTAGTCAGGATTAATCTCACCATACAATTCTTGCTTAACCTTTCAGCCAGGCCAGCGTCGGTATTTCGAGGGAGGTTTTACGACGCTTTCGCGAAATTCCTTAATTAAATAACCTCTTTTCCCTTGAGGCGTAGCCTCGTTAACACCTTTCTAGACACCTACTTGGTTTATAGCATTGATCGTTAAGTGAAAAAATCTCCCGAGGAGCAGCATATACTCACAGTAGGATCAGGATCCAAATATCATTGTGTGATAATCCTGAAGGAGTCCTACCAACATTATCACACTCCAAATGGTATGCAGCACTAGCAAGTTTCAGTTTCCTTAGAAACTCTCGATGTGGATTTTTGCCCCATGCTCTTATGACCTTGACGAAGGCTAACAAATCATAAGTCACATATCAAGTTCTACCCATCATTGTTCAGGTTAATTTGAACCCACCCATACATACCCTTGACGAAGGCCAACAAAGTAGTATGACTGTCCCAAACCAGCGCATCTATCTATGCTACATATGAATATCCAGCAGCTATCAATCACTATGCCTTGGTGAAGGTCAACAAACATAGCTTGAATACTACTGAATATTCATATGAAATGACGGAGGGATACAAATAGTTTTGGCTAAACCGTGAACGTAGTGAACTTGATATAATCGAAGGAACCTGATAGCTTTTAAAAGGAGTAGTTTAAGCTACGCATTTTTAAAAGTTTGCTGTTTTGAAAAAAAACCGAGTGGTTTTATAATTTGTTCCAACGATTCAGCTTTGGTTTGTTTTCTTTGCATTAATATAATGCAGTCCCATCATTTACACCTATCATCACAGAAAGAAACAAAAATATGACATACGCATATGCCATCCGCATTCGCCACCGGGCCCCATTTTACACCGTTAGGTTACTTAACTAACGCCAGAGCTGGGGGCTGGACTAGCGCGGATGCAAAACATAAGCAACGTCTGTTGTATAATATATATAATAATAACCATTCGTCTCATGCAATAATAGGCATTCCAGATCACAGATGAACATATTAGATATACTAGGAATTCTGTATTTCGTTTAAGCCTGTAACGAAAGACGGATTCCACGGTCGTGATGAATAGCCAAACCCCACCCCAGACTCCTACGGTGCGGCAAACTACTCGCCAAATACCCGAAGCGAAATACCCTCAGTAAAATGAGTAGGCCACTCAACACTTCAAAGTACCCGGTAGTTTGTGCATCCCATCTTGGGTCTATCCTAGGAGCAGAAAACAGTAAAATAAAATAATACAACGGTGTCTTCAATCTCAACCCAGATGTGCCCCGCAAAATAATATTACATCACTTTATAATTTACATCGAATGAAAGAATGAAAACCCCCATCACATCCCCGGCTATTCATCCACGACGATCTAATAAGTTCATATACACAAACCAACATCACAGATCATAGATATATACAACCCTCACTAATCGACGCATAGCGATTAGCAGACGTTCAGTACATATATCACAACACAAATAAAACCCAATTAGTAAATAACTTAGAATTTCGATCGAAAACTATTTTCCGTGTCCACCCCAAGTACAAACCATCACACAAAATATCATGGGCAAAAACCAAATATCCCAGAGAACCATACACCCAAAATAAGACACACAGATGAAATACGAGCCAACTCGGCCGCGGAACGGCGGCAAATCGACCGATTCGCCGCGGTTCCGCGGTGGTTGTGACGAGTTAGGGACTCGTTTTTCTTCTGCGTTCTTAGAATTCCCTGCTTGTATTTTTCATGCCTCTGAAATAACTTTTAGACCAGATTTTAAAATCGACAGAAAGCATAGGGATCAGGTGTATAGTTTTCGAGTTTTCCGACGATCGAAGTTCTAATAACTTGCTAACTAGCTAGTAAAGGTTTTGTAGGCTCTGATACCACTGTAAGTCGATATCACGCATCCCGCGGGTTCGTGGGGAGGCGGAATATTTAAAAAACGATTTTCAAAACTCGCAACATCGACTTGAACTCCAGGATCTTGGCTAAACCCTAACTAGCTAAGCATGTAAGGAGGTTAACTACTAGGAAAGGAATTTATACCTCACGATAAAAGTCCTTTGGGTCTTTTTTGCTGTCCTCCTCGTCATCATAGGCTTCGAGAATCGTAATGGATCGATACTTTCTCGTTGGCTTCCTCGAGTCAAAGACGATCCACCCGAGAGTCTATAGTCCGGGCTCCTATCTCAAATCTGAGGTAACTAGAGCACCTAGTTCGCTAAACTAGATGACCTTGGTGATGTAGAGAAAAAAGATGGGTTAGTTTGTCTATTGGAACTCTAGGTTTCTCAACTCATGAGACATTAAGGGTTGAGAGGAAGAAGAAGGAGAGCTTGAGGAAAGAGAAAGTGTTTTTCATAATGATCATAGAAATGGCTCACTTGATATGACTATAAGCATGCTTAGAAAATATCTCACCCAAAATATCTAGTGCCACAAAAATTTCTCACAAAATATCTAAGTCAAACCAAGCCCCAATAGTCAAACCAAGTAGCCATGGTTTAATTATCATTTGTAAAAATAATAATCCATTTCCTCCACTCATAATTGTTTTAATCAAATAAATGGTCAAAACCCTAATGAGGTGTTTCCTTCTAAAAGCAATCTTGAGTAATTACAAGAATACCCCTCTCATCCGTATATACATACCCATATCCATATTCCGAGAAATACGAATACAATGAGATGTAAATAATCCATCAATATAATACTAGGACCTGGCTTAAACCAAAGCCCACTAGTATTATCCGTCCGAACATCATACGCGCACAAGTACACGTACGTGATCGAAGCCCTGCCGTAAGACCATACGGTTTCTACATCTTTTTCCCGATGCAGGGAAACTCTCTGTGTGGGACTCAAAAGACTCGACAGTACGCTGGCAGTAGGTTTAACCACAAGTTGCAAGCGGTACTAGCTGCACGTAACGGCTACCCAGATATCTGTCGATAAGAAGGCTGATGAGCAAACTCATCCGAACTCCTACTGAGCCTGCATGTGACAATCTCCGTACAGTCTGGTCTGTTCGTCTAAGAGCATCGCATACCGGGCCTAGGGTATGGTAATCGTCAGACCCCTAATAGCGCAATAAGTTGTGCCGGAATATAGCCCAAAACACCCTGAGAAACTACTGGAATACCTACCAGTAAATATCGCTTGCCCTGGCCAGGGACTTTGTGTAATGGCTTTCCGAACACAGCGCGATATCAACCCCCAATACCGGGAGAGATGAATCTTATCTAACCGCCACTGCCTCCAAGTGCTTCGGGACTGCACCCAACTACTACTTGTTTGCACGACTCCTTTGAACCGTGGTAGGGTAGTAATCAAAGTACAGTAGTAACACACTCGAGGCGAAGTAGCAGTGTCAAGTCGACGAACTAAGCTGTATTCATGTCACCTGGGAACTGCTACCCGACGATAGGTATAATGCCTACCAGCAGTTCCCGATGAGTCATGTCCAGTGTACTCATAACCTAATGAGCACCTGCATACTATCTCCAGTACGACATACTAATGGCTGTGAGACAGACCATCTCCCCTGCTAGGATGAGAAGCGTATACATTAGTCTACTCCGGGGTATCGATGCCCCGTCTCGATAATCCTACGACTAGGGAGCTGTGTAAGGATGTGCTTATAGACTACCCAGCCCCTACTAGTATGACTGCCATCACAACGCTGGTAATCAAGCAAAGATCCTAAGAGCTCTACCAATATGTATAAGCGATATGCTAAAAGAAACGCATGCACATATTGAGGTAGAAACAAACCAAGTAGCATACTACCATTTTGAGCAAGACTGTCAATACATCTGTGAATATTCCAAGCTTCCATTAAGTAATATACAAACCAGTATGATACAATAATGGCCTCTAGGGCATATATCACTAACACCATAGGCCGTGGATGATTACTCTAATATGATTCCAGTAATTAATAATTAATTTTTATTACTTTTGCAGAAGATAGAAATCATCCTGTTGTATAGGCAAAGAAGAATTACCCATTATGATAAATTCTAATTAAAAATCTTATTTTATTCAGTAATTTTTTATTTGAAACTTATTTTATATAAAACTATTATCTTTTATCACAAAATTTATTAAAAAGGTTGGAGAAGATAGAAAACACTTGTTGCATAGGCCAATGTGAATTACTTTCATCTGATTCAGGTAATTATCAATTAAAAATCTTAATTTACTTATAATTTTTTTTATTTGAATCTTATTTTGTGTAAAATTGATTTTTTTTATTTGTTCTCTTTTATTTTTATATTTTATTTGATATAGTTCTTAATTTTTAAAAATTATTTTTGAACTTTTTTTTGCAGAAGATAGAAAGTCTCTTTTCGCATAGGCCAAAGAGAATTACTCTAATCAGGTTTCAAATATTACTAATTAAATATCTTATTTTTATTCATTAAATTTTTATTCAAATTCGTTTTTTGTGTAAAACCGATATCTTTTCTATCTGTTTTTTAAGTATAAAATTTTGCATTTTATAAATATATGATATGGTTTTTAATTTTACCTTTTCAATTTTTTCAGAAGATAAGAAGACTATTGTTTCATAGATCGAAGATGAGTGTATCCATCGGATTTTGGTAATAACTAATTAAAAATATTATTTTGTTGAATAAATTTTTTATTTTAATTTATATTTGTATATTTTTGGATCTTATATTGATTAATGTTGTCATCATTAGCCTTGTTAATTTCATTGAGTTTAGTATTTTGAGAGTTTCAAAATTAGAGGCGAAAAATAAATGATAAATATTTAATTATTTTGTATTGTTTTTACAAATCGTTTGATTATTTTATTTTATATTTTAGAAAAATATATATGGTTTTTAATTTAATTTATTTAAAATTAATTGTTTGAAGTCTTCAAATTTAAACAAAATTTTGAATAAAATACAAAGAGAAAACGAGTTATTAGCACTAGATGATATTAAACCGTCAGCTAGCCAATTGTATAGCTTAATCCGACAGTTAAATCAGTGATCCGCTCTAGCTACCTTATTCAACACATGGAGTGATCTATGTGTATAAAATTTTAATTGATATGATGCATTACAAGTGATAGATCAAGCATTTAAAAAAATCGATGGTTGTTAAACACAATAAAAATGTCATATATTGGGGACACTTGATCGAAGACATGGATGATGTCAAATTGATTAAAATTTTATACACATAGATCACTCTGTATATAGAATAAAGTGGCCGGAGCGAATTGTCAATTGACGGTCGGATTGGAATATATAATATACCAATGGACAGTTTGATATTAGCTAGCTATAGCTGATAACCCGTTCCATCAAATACAAATATTAAAGCTTTATCATAATAAATCACATTATACTGCTATCTGATTGAAATAAAAATGAATTATCTATAACTATAAAAGACTATTGAACTTTTCTTTCATTTTATTTTCTTTTCCCGTCAAAACAAATTTTTAGAATACTTTTGCATTATTTAAATTTTTATGAAAATATAAAATGGTACCATGTTTGAAATTTTATGCTAATAATTTTAAAACATTCACAACTAATAAAAATTCTCTCAAAAGATAATTAATAGATATTTTGATATCTATTTAATGATATTGAATTTACAAACATCATCTAGAGTTTACTAAAAACGAAGCCAATTTTTATTTTAGAATAAGTTTAACATATTTATCTTTTATCCTTTGTTCCAATCAAAGATAAGTTTTCATGAAATTTTTTCATTTAGTTTACATTTATATGTAAATTTACTATTTATAAATTTATAAATACTAATCATAGAAAGAGAGTCAATTTTTGGTATAACCTAAATATACTAGGTACAACAAATTCAAGTAAGGGATTTAAAGTAAAAAATTGTTAATAATTTATAGAATTGATTGTTTAAATACAGAAACAATTTTTTTCAAAACAAATAAATTATGTGCAACCAAAACCTTGTGAATCCTAACACTGTGCATCCATATTTTAATAAGTTTTCCCCTCTAAAGAAACAGTTTGTTTAAAATTTTTAAAGATGGAAAATATGAAATTGTCAAATATGTTTTAAATTAATAAAAATTTATTCATCTTTCACGTGCGTGACACGTGCAAAAAACTAGTGTGTGTGGGGGAGGGAGAGAGAGAGGAAAAGAGGTATGAGCCGGTGGCTTTTTTTAACAAAATGAGCCATCGCCCTAAAACACACATACCGATCCATAAGAAAGCGTCTCACTTGATCATTATCATATATATATGCGTCTCACTTAATCATTCTCACACACACACACACACACATATATATATAAAAGAATAATGGAGGAAAGATACCATAAGAAGGAATTTCCTTCTATGGCGTTGAAAAAACACATTCTCCATTGCGTTTTCCGACGATCGGAATGCATCATCTTCATCTTTATTATCTAAGTTGTGGGTACACCAAAATTCATGTGATTCTACAACTTTTTCACCATTGATTTAGCAATGTAAAAAGTTCTTATTGTCGGTAAACCGTTAATTTTGAACCCACTAATTGATCAACCGTTGTAGAATCACATGAAATTTGGTGTACCCACATCTTAGATGATAATGATGAAGATGATGCATTTCGATTGTCGGAAAACACGATGGAGGGTGTGTGTTTTCGACGCGAAGAAATTTCCTCCGTCTCTTTTCTCTCTCTATATATATAGTTGGGGTTGGTTAAAAAATCTTTTGAAAGTCAAAGCATGATTTTAGTATTTCCTCTTTTACCCTTATCTATTTAGCAAATCTATTATCCCATTTCTTTATTCTTCATGATATTTTTTGTATTCTAATTTGTTTGGTTTTTCAAATTTTATCCTATTCTCTTTGGTTTTTTTCTTTTTAATTTTTATAAAAAATAATTAACAACGTGATATATCTTTTTTCCAAACCTAATGAAAATAAGGATGTTTCAAATAACAATAGCTGCTTTACATTTATTTACAAAGCTATACTTCTTTAAATTTGATGCTAAAAATTTCATAGTTCAAATAATTATCGTTATTTAGAAAATTTACTATATAGTGAATTCATGGACAAAGATTTTTTTTACCTAAATTATTGACATAATTTGTTATTTGCCTTGGTTCATAATTATAATGCATACTAAGATTGTATTTGTGACTTTAAAATCGAAAAAGACCAAAACAAGTAATTTATAAATATCATGATTGTTTTTTATTGGTATCTATTTACAAGTCATAAAGCATATAGTATTCATGTTTGAAAAAATAGCAAAAACTTTGTGCAAGCATGAAATATCAAACTAAGATCTAATTTGTCGTATGATATTTTCCAATAATGAAGATAGTTATGTACTTCTTTTTATGCCTTATATGTTACAACTGTGTGTAATTTACAGATTCCTATATAAAAAATAATATTCTTATGTAATTAACAAAATATATTCACCTGCCAAAGAGGTTGACATCCACCTCTACTCTGCCAAAGAGGCTGAGGGCCGTTAACAACCTAACAAAACACTTAATTGCCCTCACCGTCAAGTATAAGTAAGCTCATGCAAATCCAAAAGTGGCCTTTCATCAATTAATCTCTCAGAACGCTAATTTGAATGTGGACACTGATGTATTGCCTTGCTATTATCTCATCAAATAAAAATTCTTGATGATGCCATTTTTAGGTCACATTAAAGTTCAATTTTCTTGATTAATTTCAAATCCAATTAGTAACAATCAATAAAAGATATTACTTATATTATCAATTCAAGGATCTTGAGATTTGAAAAATACATTAAAAAAACAAAGCAAACTAATTTTGAAAAATTAATAGAAAATGAGGGGTCTATTGAACAAGAGATCATGGAAGCATCTATTTTTGAAAAACGATCAAAACTGGGAACTCTATGGCTGCAACTTCTATGCTGAAGAAAAAATTCTATAGTATGCCGGTCATATGTGTCCGGTCATGACAGAAGAGAATAAGAATATTGACCGACCAAGCTATCCGAAGGGTATCTGAAATTTTCCATTTCTTTATTTCTCCTGTCTGAATGTATTACACCCGGCACACCGAATAATTTCTTGCGTTGAATACTTCCTGGCTTATTTCTTGGAGCCATAAAAAAGATCCTTTCTCTATTTCACAATATAGTTTTTTTGCACTCTTTAATTTCTTGTGTAGTTTGCATGATTTAGAATTCATGACATTTTTCACGCTCCAGACGATTCAATGAATTTGTTCCAATATTTTGTGATCTTTACATGTATATTTTAAGACGCATGCCTACATAAAATAAGATACATATAAATGATACATTTTACAAAGCACCATCGTAGTTTTAGGTTTATGAGATAGCGCCATTAAATGTTAAAAATATCACGAAACCCTCCTCAAATGGCGATCTTGTCCCCCCAAAAAAAAATTGAAGGCAATTTTTGTCAGATTACACCCTATTCAATTCAATTTGGGACCATTTGGTTCATGTACAAGGCCAATTTGGATATTTAGTTCATTTCCTGTCTTAAATGAGTTAAAGAAACTAATAATTTTTGACAATATTGATAACTCAAGAGAAATTAATGGCAATTTAACTTCAATGATTCTTTATAAAATTTGCTGAAAGCTCCATGGTGCTTAATGAAATTTACCTACGTATCAAATTGCAAACATGTGGAAGCTTGAAGCCTGATTGATTTCTATAAGTGTATAGTAAGCAACCGCAATCAATAACGGTGTCGCGTGTATCTAGCCGAGATTAGTATGGGTCGTTCTCAGGGATATGTGGAAATTTTTAATCTTACTTTAGACGTGTTGATTGAAAAGAGGAGGAATAGAAGAATAAAGAATAGTGGAGAATAGTTTTTAGATTTATGTTAAACACGGATGTAGAAAACAGATCTAATTTAAATAAGGATATAGAATGCATAAGAAGAAGGATTGTAGGGTTCGTTAGGATTTAGTAGTCATGGATGACTAATAAAAATTGCTCATTTTATCTATTGATAGATTTAAAATTAGATCGATAATGATGAATGAGAATTATGGTTCTTGGACGAAACTAGGGTTTCCACACTATTGACCCTTGTCCTTTCATTGATCTCTATTCATGTCTAGCCCTTAATAAAACAATTGTTAATATGATCTCAAATCGCGGTCGAGACTAGCAATAAATTGGTAGCGCGCACAATAAGGATGCTAACGATTCTTTTGCTAAAATTTATAAACTTCATAAGACTTAAAAGAAATTAAAACATTTTCTCATCCATTGTTCTATCCTAATCCTACAAACCCTATCAAGCGGAGAATTACTCGTGCATAATGGAGATAGAAGAAGAACAGATAGAGATCATGATGTAAATACAGAAAATAAAATGCGAAATAATTAAACTAAAGATCTACCTTTATTAATCAACTTCACAATTACAAAACCTTCAAGTTTAAATTACAAGAGAAAGAAAAAGTTGCTCTCAATCTCTGTCTTGTAGGAAGTAGATGCTCCGTCGAATCTCACGTCGCATTATCACGTCGAATCGCGGACTTGTCTTGGATCACTTGTTTTTTGACGGTGATTTACTTTGTGTAAAAGATTGATAATTTCTAAGTTTAGTCATCGGTCCTTTATATAGTCCCAAAACCATATACTCTAGATCCCAAGAATTAGGGTTTGTTGTTTCAAATCACACCTAAAAATCCCAAACCCTAATTCTCTAAATCCACCGCGGATCCGCCGCAATATGGAGCTTTTGGCCGCGGAAGGGCGGTTCTTTCGTGGGATCTTGGTTTCAGAATTCTGGGGCTGCTTCATTATGACACATGGAGATTTATTTGATATTTGGAATTTTCATATCTTTTCTGAGTCTCTGCAAGTATTGATTCTTCGATTTTATTTAACTTTACCGGCAGATTTTTGATTCCCGACATCTCAATATCTCGATCTCTTGACCTGAGCTAAACTTTGCACAATATCTTAATGAATAATGTTAGTAATATTTGGTATTTTTTAGATGTTATCCTAACCATTTGATATGATATTATATTTTGAGAATATTGATTAAGGATATTTGATATGATATGCATATTTAAATTATCAAAATATTATATAAATATTATATACATGCATTTTCCTTCATAATATTAATTATAATATATAAATATATGGTAAATAGTATTTTTACAGATAAACCCAAATATGTTATATATTTATAATAAACACTTTTAGATATTTAAGAAAAATAAGGAAAATGATATATCAAATGTGCGATATTTTCGACCGAACAAATACCCCCAAACTTAATTTTGATCGTCACGAGCAAACTATTTATTCAAGAGAGGGAGAAAAAGAAAAAGAAAAACCTAAGTAGCACATTTTCGTAGGCAACACGATTGCACCGAGCACGTGCAATAAGCCGTTAAATCTCTAGGTGTCTCTAATAGGAGGAGTGTTGTCTCCTGAGGGTTTTCAACGGATTACACCCACAAAATCTCATAATAAAAGGAAGAAGATGAAACTTACGTACAAAGATAAGAATTATAAAAGAAAGAACTTAAAAATAAGAGTTTCTAACTACATTGGCTTTTCAGTTGCCATGAGCCCTATCTTAATGGTCCTGAAAAAATGTTAGAAATCACATCATTCCTCAATAAAGCATCGTCTTTATTTTTTCTCCCTATCTTTTATCCAAATATCGATCATATATCCCTACGTGTGTGTAAAAGACATCCCTACACTCAGAGAATTCAATTCAAATTATCATACTCTTGTCTATCTTTCTTAGTACTTTATAGTCGGTGAATATTTTCGATGAAATTGCTCACACATCTTTCATGCGACCGTTAATATTTCTTGAGATACTAACCAACCGATTACTAAATGTGTTCGTGCATTTAGGCATAATTACTCCTCTTGCAATACCTCAGACTTAGCAGTGGCCACATACCAGTTGGTCTAAGGCACTAGGTGATAAAGCACTCTTGCTATATTTTTTTTATATTGCCTTGGTAATTACAAAACCAGTGGTCATTTTTTTCTTCACCATATATATTATATTATTTTTTATTTTATTTTTCGTACTAAGGCTTTTAGACAAGAGCATTTCAAGGTATACTCTACTTCCCAAGTTTCAAGATGTGTGACAGTGCATATAGTAGAATATCAACATTCAAATGTTTGGGCTCGTGAATAGTGAATATTTTTCAGACTTATTTTTATCCTCAGATTAGTAATTTCCTTCATCTTACTAACCCTTGGGACAACGGCTCATAACTACTTATTACGAGTTTCGTTTAAGAAAATATCTAACTTTCTTATTTTTCTTAAACTTTTTCAATCTTACATATATAAAATTTTCACTTTCAAACTTTCATTGTCAAATTTTTTTTTGTGCTTATATTTATGATAATGCAAAATAATGCGTGAATAAGCACAAACCTCCTCCAAACCTGTTTGCAGCAGTGTCCTTACTGATGTAATCTGTTAAGCTTAAAAAACCTGTAGATTTGGGAGGAAAAGTTAGTAATGGGGACATAAATAAATGACAGTGAACCCCCCCAAACTTATTTTTGGCTCATAATTTTGTGAAAATTTATTTTCTTTCAAGAGCCAAAATATATTTTCTCCCCCCAAACTTGAGTAAAATAGTATTAAATGTTTAAAATTATAAAGAGAGGGGGGTTTAAGTTATTGGTCAATATAAAGCTTTACAAAGACAAAAAGTCAACACTAACCATTCAAATTTTTTATCAATATAGCGCACTGGTTGGTAGAAGATCATGTCACCTATCGACGTGAAAAAGTGGGATGGGGATAAGAGGTGGAATAGAACAGGTTTACATCTCGGTTTATAGAGACGAAATAGTGATAGTGGATTACTCGCATTCTCGTTATTGATAAGAAGAAGGGGTGGTGGTTCAACTTCTTTGTGATGGGGTTGATTCATCATAACGCCCATGTCTTCTAAGAATGCGAGTTCTTCAGCGAAAATTTATTCAAAACTTTCATCGATATTCCGAATAATAATCTTATCGGAAAGAACGGGATGATATTCGGACTCCATAAAAGGTTCATATTTAGCGTTATATGTTGACCCGGACAGCTCGATAGAAGGGCCCGTATGTGTATAACAAATAGCATGGTCAAACAACAACGTACTAGCGGAGTCAAGATCAGTATCGTGAAGCTGTTCAAATTCGCTACTGTCGGAATCCATCTTTTCGATAGAACATACTTGAGCATAGGGTTCGGAGGGTTCACTTCCCAACTTGTAAATGTTAAGCTCAATTGGCATCTTTCCGAAGGATAGGGTCATAGAGTTGTTTCGAAAATTGATTATTGCGTTAGAAGTCGTAAGAAAAGGTTGACCTAAAATCACCGGAATTTGGTTTCGTGGGTTCGCTACAGGATGTGTATCTATAACGATAAAGTCCATAGGGAATATAAATTCCCCGACTTTGATTAACACATCCTCTAGCTCACCCCTAGGTTGGGTGATAGATCGATCTGCCACCTGGAGAGTGTAGTGCGCCGGTTTTAACTCTCCGATCCCTAATTGCTCATACACAGAATACGGAAGTAAGTTAATACTAGCACCTAAATCGAGTAGAGCACGATTGATAGTTTTACCTCCAATAGAAATAGATATGGTAGGACTTCCGGGGTCCGTTCGTTTATCAGGTAATTGTTGAGTAAACGCAGTGCTCACATTACTCGCTAAGAAAACTTTTTTAGGTACTTGAATTTTTTTCTTCCTAGTGCACAAGTCTTTTAGAATTTTTGCATAAGACGAACTTGTTTAATAGTATCCAGGAGAGAAATATTTATGTTAACTTGCTTAAAAAATTCCATAATCTTCTCCATTTGTGGACTTGGTGTGTTGCCTCTTAACCTGTGTGGATAAGGAGCTTTATCAATAAGGGTTGGGTCCAACATTGGAGAAGTTTGTGGGGATAGAATCGATTCCAGAATTGGAGTGGGGATCGTTTTAGGTAGACTCGAGGAAGTGGGCCGAGTGTTCGAGCCTTGTGGAATACGAAGAATAGGCTCGGAAGAAGATAGAATAAACGAAATAGGAGAAGAAGTAGAAACCGGGATGTTATTAATATCATCAACGTCATCAACGTGTTCACCCACTTGGTTATCCAGCACTCTTCCAGATCTCAACGTGGTAACGACACTCACATTATAACTTTGTGAGTGGCCAGGATTAGGTATAGGTTGAGATGAAAGTTTCCCTTTCTCTCTCGCACTCATCGCGGCATTTAACTGTGCAAGTTGTGCTTCTCTCGATTTTATACTTTCATCGTGGGAAGCGGTGTTCTGCATCAACATTTGGATAGAAGACGTTAAAGTATCAGTCGTTTGCATGGAATGTTAATGAACGTGTCGAGTGCCGAGGGTTTATCGTTACTGGCAAAAGAATTATTATAAGGATCAAAGTTGTTGGCCGGGTTTGCAAAAGTTGCGGTTGAAAGGGGTGCTGACTCTGTTGTGGTGGTAGCTGTTGTTGTGGAGGAAATCTTTGATAATTGCTTTGGAACTGGTTTTGATTTTGGGTTTGGTTTTGGTTCCAAGCAAAATTATGATGATTTCTCCATCCCTGATTGTATGTGGAAGAATAAAGATCATTTCTAGGTCGCTGCTGAAAAGCAGCATTAATTTGTTCTTGACTTTGAAATGGAGGATTCAAAGGACATTCTTCCGTCAAATGTGATGGGTTGGAACAACAACCACACACGTTTTTGGGGAGCGTAAATTGGTTTAGAGAGGCTGAAGAGACTTTGTTTTCTATAGCATCGAGTTTCCTTTGTATCGCGGCCATTTCGGCTTTCACTGCGATGGAAATTTTGAGCTGATGGACACCCCCTAGACGATGTAGGTCTAACGCTTTCCCACTGTAAAGTTTGTTTAGCGAGATCTTCCAAAAATTGCCAAGCTTCACCATCATCTTTAGATAGGAAATGACATTGACACATAGTTTCAAGCATCTGTTTTGTTGCTGGATCAACACCCTCATATATAATGCGACAAAGGTCCCATCTATTGATTCCTTGATGAGGGTATTGTAGAAGAAGATCTTTAAACCGTTCAAAACATTTCCAAAATGGTTCATTGGGGAATTGGATAAACTGGTTAATCTCGCTTCGAGTGCGGACGGTCTTATGATTTGGATAAAATTTCTTAAGGAATGCTACAACGAATTCATCCCATTTAGCAATAGAATGTGCGGCAGTGTTATAAAGTCATTTTTCTGCTAGATCACACAAGGTAAAAGGGAGAAGACGTAATCTCATAGCATCCACAGAAAGTTGTGACGTGCCTATCATTGCGCATACGTTTTCGAATTTGTTTATAAAAACGTATGCGTCTTCGGATTCAAACCCGTGAAATTTGGGCAACAGTTTGATGAAGTGGGGTTTAATTTCAAAATTAGCCCCATTGGCTGGTGGAATAGATAGATATGTGGGAAGGGGACCGCGTATAGGGTAATATCTTTCTTGGAGAGAGATGCGCGGTGGATTCTGCACACCTACGGGTGGCGGCAGCGGTGTGTTATAATCTGATGGAGAACCGTCCATCTCGGTCGATGTGGTGGGTGGAGGGGAAAAAGAAGACGAAGAAGTATCGATTTCGGAGTCGATAGCAGAAACACGGACAAGACGGGCACTAGAATCCCGTGTCCAGCCGGGCATGCACTAAGCGGGATTAGCGCAAGTGGCATCGTGTGTGAGAACTATTTAAAATTATTTTGTTTTGAAAAGTGTCGGAAGTGAGACAAATCACAAAAAATGCACAAAAAACTCTAGAACTAAGGTTACCTAGGTCAAGTCTCTAGACCGCTCCTATACTTCCAAAGGACAAGTCGCAGGATCAATCCTCTACAACCTCTTTATAACTCTTGTGGCCAGGTAAGTGCCAGGTAAGTGAGAGGTATCCGCTATACGAATCACCGAAAATAGCGGGCCTAATTAAGTAACCACTTTCCTTAGTCACGCTTGCCTAGACACCACAAAGGAAATGCGGATAAGCGATAGATTACCCACGACCCTCTTCTGTCTTAATTGAGCACGACGGTCCTTAAAGTCTTGGTCTAGATATTTTTTAATTAATATAGGGTTATGCAGATGCTCGTTTTGTGATTTGTGGGGCCTAGGAAGGATGATGAAATCCCCACCTAATCTGAATTTTGGTCTTGCCCCTTAAAGTCCGTATTAAAATATACACAAACAAATCAATTGCAAAACATGCAAAAAGATTTTTGGCGGCGATATTTTGCAAAGAATCCTGCAGAAAATTATTTTATTGGATTTTTCAGAGGAGAGAGAAAGAGATAGGAAAGTTACCAGAGAAGTTTGGTACCCTAAGTCCCCAACTATGCCGCCCAACCGCCTCAAAATGCAAGTTTATGCCGCGGTTCCGCCGCTCTTTAGGGGGTTCTTTGTTTAATTTTTTTACTATGTCCTCCTTTTCTCCTCTGGGTCTTGATGAATGTCTCTGAATCTTTATCTTCTCGCTAAAGTGACTCCAGATTCCCTCACAAAAATCGCACACTAATCGTTAAATACACAATTTGCTGTTTTGTTTTATTTTATGATATGTATCGAATAAGAATTCAACACGAATAGTAAGAAAAAAAATTTCGCATGTATCCCCGGCAACGGCGCCATTTGATTAATTTCTATAAGTGTGTAGTAAGTAACCGCAATCAATAACGGTGTCGTGTGTAGCTAGCCGAGATTAGTACGGGTCGTCCTCAGGGATATGTGGAAACTTTTAATCCTACTTTAGACGTGTTGATTGAAAAGAGGAAGAATAAAAGAATAAAGAATAGTGGAGAATAATTTCTAGATCTATGTTAAATATGGATGTAGAATACAGATCTAGTTTAAATAAGGATATAGAATGTATAAGAAGAAGGCTTGTAGGGTTCGTTAGGATTTCGTAGTCATGGATGACTAATAAAGATTACTTATTTTATTTATTGATAGATTTAAAACTATATTGATAATGATGAATGAGGATTAGGGTTCTTGGATGAAACTAGGGTTTCCACACTATTGACCCTTGTCCTTTCATTGATCTCTATTCATGTTTAGCTCTTAACAAAACAATTGTTAATCTGATCTCAAATCGCGGTCGAGATTAGCAATAAATTGGTAGCGTGCCCGATAAGGATGTTAACGATTCTTTTACTAAAGTTTATAAACTTCATAAGACTTAAAAGAAGTTAAAACATTTTCTCATCCATTGTTCTACCCTAATCTTACGAACCCTATCAAGCGAAGAATTACTCGCGGATGATGGAGATAGAAGAAGAACGAATAGAGATCATGATGTAAATACAGAAAATAAAATACGAAATAATTAAACTAAAGATCTAACTTTATTAATCAACTTCACAATTACAAAACCTTCAAGTTTAGATTACAAGAGGAAGAAGAAGTTGCTCTCGATCTCTGCCTCGTAGGAAGTAGATGCTCCGTCGAATCTCACGTCGCCTTATCACGTCGAATCGCGGACTTGTCTTGGATCACTTGTTCTTTGACGGTGATTTGCTTCGTATAAAAGATTGATGATTTCTAAGTTTAGCCCTCGGTCCTTTATATAGTCCCAAAACCAGATACTTTAGATCCCAAGAATTAGGGTTTGTTGTTTTAAATCACACCTAAAAATCCCAAACCCTAATTCCCTAAATCCACCGCGGATTCGCCGCAATATGGAGCTTTTGGCCGCGGAAGGGCGGTTCTTTGGTGGGATCTTGGTTTCTTCATATCTTTTCTGAGTCTCTGCCAGTATTGATTCTTCGATTTTATTTAATTTTATTGGCAGATTTTTGATTCCTGATATCTCAATATCTCGATCTCCTGACCTGAGCTAAACCTTGCATAATATATCAATGAATAATATTAGTAATATTTGGTATTTTTGAGATATTATCCTAACCATTTGATATGTTATTATATTTTAATAATATTGATTAAGGATATTTGATATGATATGCATATTTAAATTATTAAAATATTATATAAATATTATATGCATACATTTTCCTTCATAATGTTAATTATAATATATAAACATATGGTAAATAGTATTTTTACAGATAAATTCAAATATGTTCTATATTTATAATAAACACCTTTAGATATTTAAGAAAAGTAAGGAAAATGATATATCAAATGTGCGATCTTTTCGACTGAACAGAGCCCCAATCGTATTAACCATGCGAAGAGGAACAGAAGTGTGGGACATCTAGATCAATAAGCCATCATATATTGGAGATCTTATCTTGTTGGTGCCATGGACAGACCTATATAGAGCCTAGCAAGGGCACGTGCCCCCAATGAGTTTTTCGGAGAAGAAAAGTCTCCATTACGATCTATTAATGTAAATACATATTGTTAGCATTGGATCTAGTCAGGCCGGCCCAATGGCCCGCCTAATCGAGTGGGCAGGTCTAGGGATCGGCCGACTCGACCCGTTAGGGGAAGTCGAGTCCAAGCCGGACTCGAGCTCCATGATGGGGTCAACTTAGGAGGTGGTTCAACCCTATTAAAGGGTTTGGGCCTGATGCAATTTCAACCGTCCGTTTGCCTCTCTACCTATGTATTCAATAGGTAGAGACTATATGTATTCAATAGGTAGAGACTAGAGTTTGTAACTAATGGAACCAATGGATGGACACATACATTGATAGAGATGGATCCATAAGAGTATGCAACTTATGGAGATTAGGGTTCCAAGGTTCTTGATTGTATTCTTCAAAGTCTCTAGTAGCCGCGGTAGATTATGGGACTTTCCGAGTAACACCGTGATTGATCCCCGCACGACCATCTGAAGAAGAAGACAACCATGGAGAATGGATCGGCGGTCTAATGGTTATTCAGGTGATCTACTACCATGCGAAGGTACGCAGATCTTAGTGCTTATAGAACGCTAATCGTATTTTTGCCTCCACTGTTTATATGAGATTCTCTTGCGGATCGAATCTGCATGAGTTAATCAGCGATCTAGGGATCGCTCTCTTACATTTGTATCAGAACTATTAGGGATGTCTGATCCGTTTATCGAAATTTTAATCATGTTTAGGTAATGTTCTAATCATAAAATTTTTATTTTATTAGATCTGTTTATTATAAGAATCTTTAAGTTTTTTAGATCTAGAAAAATTATATTTTTGTTAGATCTATAAAAAGCGCATTATAAAAACCCGATTTTTCTTGTTGATCGATCTCATGAAACTGATTTAGGGATTAAAGTTTATGTTTTTAATTTGGGAAAACATAATTTTTGGCGATAAAATTAAATTTTTAATGTGATGATGACACCGCGATGAAGTAGCGTCGGCGACAGCCACCATCTTTACGATCGCGTCGTCGCAAAGAGTCGATGGGGACGATGATCGCAATATCCTAACCTTAATTTTTGATTTTTAAATATTTTTTAGATTTTTGCAAATCGTGTACAAAAGTCAAGAGATTTTTCTATTTTTTTTTTAAATTTGCAAGAGATTTTTCAGAAAAGATGAGATAAAATTTTAGAAAAGATTTTTGAAATTTTATATTTAGATTTATTAAATCTTTACAGATAAAAAACATTCTATGTTTGTCTTGGAAGACTTACGTGTATATGTCTTAGAACAGTTTGACCCGCATAATCACTTTCTGATTCCTGCCTCAGTAGTCGATGGTCATATTCATGATCTTGATTTTTCCTGTAATAATTCTTGATCAGTAGAGGCAAATATTGTTAATTTCATTTTGCATGTCGGTTGTCTTATGAGTTTAATATATACTTGACGCGACAGGTCCTTTGTTGTTAGACTTAATATCCATAGTATACTTGTCTGGTTAGGATGAAATGAAGGGATCTTGCGGTACGCGGAATGACCCACAAGACCTTGTGCTATATAAAGGATCAAATGTCCGCTCATAATAATTCTTGAATTCCAAATGGGTTGGTGATCGAGAAAGGCAAGCGTCGTCTAGGACATGCTTTCTTGCTCCATATCATGACCATTATGTTGAGCAATGAAAGTAAGACTGTGCAGCCAATTTCGCCATGAAGACTGAAATATGTGGCTTTCTCGGAAATGGTCAAGGAGACTGTTATAACTGAGGAGATCCAATAGGAATATGCGCGTGATTCTACACGCTAGAGAAAAGGGTTTTCTCTCTATTGCGACAGAAGTTCGGTAATAGCATATTCAGACTATCTCATATATTATGGGAGGATTGTCGAACAAAAAGATCTATTACCATTTCATCAAGAAACAATAGGAGGCAGAAGATCAAGTTAGAGTGTCTCTCTAAGAGTTGGATGATCTATGATCCACTAACTGAGGGAGTAGCCGAGTATCGCTCCATCGGAATGTGAGAGCGTAAAAGCAGCGTCTATAGTGACGGCACAACATATTAGCTTGAACTTTATACTTATCTTTTAGAAACCGGTTTATGGATTGCGGCTTACTTATATTGCACGATTGATTATTGATATTTATATATTGATGATTGATTATTTTCATTTTGGGTAGAGTGTTGTATTTTGTTGCTTGATTCTTGAGCATGAAGTAATAAGAGTAGACATGTGGTTATATATTTATTCACATTCTTTTTATTAAAGGATACGTCGACAGGTAGGATCGGCTCTCTTGCACGAGCGATCCTGATAGGATTTTTATAGTTCTCCAAATTAAACTGCAAGCATACAGCTATTTCGCAGTCGTACTTGAGGATCGTTCCCATGAAGAGGGATGTTAACCACTTTTAAACTAAGTTAAAGAAAAGATTTGATTTTTAATAAAATAAAATTGCAATAATTTAAAAACGCAAAAATTTAAAAGCAAGGAAATTTAAAAAGATTATTTTACTTATAAAAGGAATATATAGGGTTTTGTATTTATTTATCTCTATTGGTTGGTTTAAAAGATGATACTTCTTTTCTAGATCTATATTTAATATGTTTTCTATTAATCCTATAAAAGCATAAGTTAATTTAATGTTATTAAAATTAACCTATCAATTATAAAAATATCATTTAGATAGCAATATTAGAACCCTTTTTCTAGTTAATTAAAAATAATCTATTTTAAATCTTCAATTAATAGCGATAAATAATCAATCTATTTCTATTATCTTATCGAATAACCTAGATGACTCTCAGCTATCTAGTTTTAATTTCTTTTAATTAAACTCATCTCTTACCTTCCCTCATTAGATTTTTAGGGCGTCAACCT
The DNA here is from genome assembly GCA_030015575.1 of Agapanthus africanus. NCBI lineage: Eukaryota > Viridiplantae > Streptophyta > Magnoliopsida > Asparagales > Amaryllidaceae > Agapanthus > Agapanthus africanus. The sequence goes on from JASDDO010000019.1 coordinate 353,516,561, forward strand.
ATCATTTAACCTAGCGAGTTCCTTGGTGTTATCATTTTCCCCTAATCTTATTTTCAAGCATCAACTATCATTAAAAAGATTAGCTTTTTAAATGATAAATTTAAATGAGAAGAAATTAAATTACAAGAGATTAACCATTATGCACAAGAAAAGAAAGCAATAAGAACATCCAACCAAATAGAGTAAATAAACACAAAAATCTAGAAAAGAAAATTAGTTACGCATCATATTAAGGAAAAGCAAAAATTTATTCATAATAAAATAACTTACAATGGAGTTGATCTTTCTGAGAAATATAAATAAGTTATTGCCAAAAGAGAGATGATTTAAACCCTAGACTATACAAGAGTTTATATAGTCTTTTGTGAGACTTGGAACAAACTTTACAGAATAACTAAAAAATACGAATTATCGCTTAAAATTTGGACTTGATAAGCTTCAAAAAACCGGCCGAATCTTCTATTAGGGTCATCTCGGCTGAAAAATCGGGGCTTGGCAGTTTCTGGCTTTTTTCATAATATTTGTTTTAATCTCTAGATTTCCAGAGTTTGTTCCAAAACTGCTAATTGATTCTCGGTTTTTTATTTAGCTCCGAATTGATTTCCATTGCACGCATGTAAGCAGTTTGTTGCGTCTTCTGTTATTTCTAATTATCCTCATGAAGTACATTTCATGCACGCGATTTTCACTTTAGCGCACTTTTCCGTTTTTTTGCAATTAAATCATGTTATCTGCATTTATTCATAAGAACGCCCAAAGTATCATAAAATATGAAATATAAACGATAAATGTGATATAAAACCGTGCAATAAATTGCACCTATTAAATACCCCCACACTTATATTTTTCTAGTCCTCAAGCAAATTTAGGGTTTTAAACTCTAAACTAAACTAAACTACAATCTAACTAAGTCATACTCATACTCCTATTCCTATGCACCTTTCGCGGGCGTGCGATTGGATTGAGCGCATGCAACAAACCTTTAAACCTCTAGGCGGCCCTAGTAGGAGTGTTGTCTCATGAGGGTTTCCAGCGGATACTACCTACAAACTCCTAAAAATGAAAAGAAAATAAGGGAAACAATAATAAAAGAGTGAAAACTACATATAAAGATAGCAACAAATCAAGAAAAATATGAAAATAAAGAGTTTTAAACTTCACCAGCTTTTCAGTGTTCATGAACCACATCTTAATAGCTTTGATCAAATCCTAAAGTTACTTCCTCCATATTACTCCAATCATTCTTACCCATCTCTCCTCCACACATCGATCCTATACCCCTACGTGTGTGTAAAAATATCATCAGTACACTCTAAGAATTCAATTCAAGCAATCGTACTATTGCCCTAATTACCTCAGTACTACTTCTGTTTATTAAGGGCGAATGAGTTTGCTCACATACCTTTTATGCGACCACTGATGCTTTCTTAGGCACTAATCAACTGATTACCAAATGTGTGAACTATAAGGCGTAAGTAGTTTTATACATATAAGCCTAGTCTTGTAATTACCTAGAGCTCAACAGTGACTCCCAGACCAGTTGGTCTCGCTGTATATTTTTTCTATTTTCTCCCATAGCTTTAAGGAAGTTACAATCCAAGCTTAAATATAATTTTTTCTTTTTTTAGCGATATTTTTTTCTTTTCTTGGTTAGATTCAAATACCGTATTTTCTTTCATACTGAGGCTTTCAAACAACGATATGTCATAGTATCCTCTACTATCCCGAACTTGAAGATGCGTGTATGTACAGTTTGTAGAATGCATATTTATTAAGTTGGACTCAAGAATAGGCTCCACTTTCAATTATTTTCGCAAAATTAGTAATCCTTTTATATCACTCAACTTTTAGGAACGAGTTCATGACTATTTATTACTAGATCCATTCAACACATTTTTTCTTCTTATTTTCTTAAAATCTCTTTCTCTCTTTTATATACATTTTTCAGTTTTCATTTCTATTTTCAAATATTTTTTTAATAAAATAACTTAAAAAGAAAATGAAAAACTATGTACAAAACCACCCCCCACACTTAAACTTAACAGTGCCCTCACTGTCTACCGCGGTCCCTCCCCTGACTATGATTTCTCCTAAGTAATTCCTCTTGGTTTCGCTCAAGACAAGCTAACCGTTCGGTATGTTGCTTTTGCACACAACCTATCGTCGTAAATGCTTTCCACACCCTCTTGAAAAAAGATCGTAGTGATCTAGGTGAGGCTTATCCCACAAAAGATTGTGTTGAATACCTGCAGAGGTACCTGCACCCACACTGCCATCATCGTCATTTGTGGATGACTCAACGCGAAGCCCATGTTCGTGTTCAGCTCTAAATACCCATAAACCCTTGCACTTCTTATACCCTTGTGTGTATCGTTTGTGTTTTATAGGAATTTGGGTTGTGCTAGCATTAATCATAAAATCATACTCTCTCATCAAAATACAACAAATGTGAGTGACAAGAAAGGAAAGTGGGTAATTTTTCTTTTCATGGCAACCACACCCGCAATTGATTTTAAAAGTTGTCGACACATGCAGAAATTATAGTCTTTTCTCATAAGTAAGTAACTAAGATGCAAAAGTGGGTGGTGAAATGTGCTTTGATATTGTGTATTTCCTAGCATATTAAAAGTGAAAAATTTGCTAGCGGCAAACACATTTTTATAGACTGAAATTGCAACAATACCACCCTCACCACTCTTTTGACAACGTTCACCCATCCATGAAATATAATCATCGACTCTTAACAAATCATTCCTACCCATGGATGGTTGAATGTGAGTGATATCCCTAATTGTAACCACATCGAGAATCTTTTGCTCTTTACACCACTCAACGTAAATGAAACCATCTTCCTCACTATAATTAACAATACTTTGATAAAATTCTTGTACTAGCGGTGGTATGGACGTGGATGCGTGATCATAAATTAAAAATTCCCATTCTTTAGATATAATCTCATCATGAAAATAATCACCATAGAGGGAATGCCTAAAAATTCTAAAGAAATTCCTCTTCATAATCAAATTAGGGATTGCCATTTTTCTAGATCTAGAAATAAAAATTGAAACAAAGTTTCAGAGATTAGAGATTAGAAATTACCACCCCCAAGAATTTGGGGGGCTATCTCCTCAAATTAGGGATGTGTGTTGTCATGTACAAAAGTTCCTAACAACTAATATTTATAAGGAAACTCTAAAAACTAAGAGAAGAAAAAAAACTAAGTACTAATGTTGAACATATGATACAAATGAGTGGTTTTTAAAATATTTTACGTGTATTCCGGCTTATGGAGATCCATGAGCTCCGCCTCATTATCTACCGAAAATTCTAAAAACGGTTTTAATTTTTGACCATTAATTTTGAAAACCTTATCATTTTTAGGATTTTCAATCCCGATATCTCCAAATGAAAAAACAGTTTTAATAATATAAGACCCGGTCTATCGCGATTTTAATTTTCCAGGAAATAGATGTAATCGCGAATGATAGAGTAAAACTTTTTGGTCTATTTGAAAATCTTTTCTTGAAATCTTTTTGTCACAAAAAATCTTATCATTCTCATAGGCATCGTTCGATAAGAAAGAAAGATGCCAAATTGTTTTCCACCAAGGTTGGTGTAGGCGGAAGAAACTGCGGGGATGAAAACAAGAGCGAGTAAGCGATGAGATGGATGGAAGAATTGTGATATGAGGAAAAAATGGTGTATTTTCTGCCTCTTCAGCCAGAAAGGGAAGTGCTTCAAATATCGGTGGCGCTTGAAATATTGGCGGTGATTGATTTATCATTGCTTCTAATTCTTCGAGAAGTATGAGTTCATCATCGAGAATTTCGTCGAATCTTTCAGTATAGAAATCCATGTCCCTTGAGTTTAATAACTCATCGGAAAGATAGGAATCATTCTCAAAATCCGTATCGATGGAAAAATTAGTCTCATCAGAATAGACGAAAGATTCAAAGTTAGATGGTTCTTTTTCTGAATCCTAAGGACCGAATACTTTGGCTGCTATGGGTATTGAGATATCAAAATGTGAGTTCTCAGAAGTTTTATTTTCTTCCAAGGACTCCATCTCAACAGCCTCGGCGTCTAAATCGTCGGGATCTAACAAATCTTTCGATCCACCATCATCGAAATTTTCAAGGGAAAATACTTCAACAAGATGATCAATTGGCTCAAGCAGGCTCACAATTACTATCGGTAGCGAGTCATCAAAATCAACTTTTTCTTCCTTGCATAGTTTCTCTTCTATGCACTTCTTTATAGAGCAGTTATCTAAGTCAACTTCTTCATCATTAGGAATATCATTAATTAAGTTTACTTCGAAGGAACTATAAGGATTACTTGGCTGCCCTCCTAGGTTAAGAATATTAAGATCAATTATCATGTTCCCAAATGATAGTTTTAACCATTGCGACAATTGATCAATGCATTCAAAGTGGTTAAGAAGGGCCGACCTAGTATAACAGGAATTTGATTCCTGGGGTTAGTGACGGGTTGTGTTCTAGAACAATAAAATCTACGGGGAATATAAATTCCCTAACTTTAATCAACACATCATCGATCTCACCCATAGGAGTTTTGATGGACGGGTCGGCTAATTATAAAGTGATCTTAGTGGGCTTAAGCTCACCCAGCCCTAATTGCTCATATCCGAATAAGGTAAAAGATTTACACTAGCACCTAAGTCTAATAATGCTTTATTTATGACCTATTCGCTTATAATGCAAGATATAGTAGGACTACCTGGTCCTTATACTTAATAGGCATAGCATTACTTAGGACGTCATAAATATTGCTTGCTAAAAGGACTTTCTTAGGCACATTAGTTTGTCTCTTCTTCGTGCATAAATCTTTGAGATATTTTGCATAAGGAACTTGGTCAATCACATCCAAAAGAGGGATATTTAAACATCTCCACCATCTTTTGTATCTTAGCAGCTTGCTTCTTGTCCTTTAAACATTTTGGATATGGTGCTCTAGATTCAAAAGGGTTTCTATAGAAGATGGTTCCAGTGGAGATATGGGTGTAGAAATAGATTCCGGCTGTATAGGTAAATCGGAAGTTTGTTGCTCCTCATCAGCCAGCATCATCATCGGGAATCCTAACCCGATTATCAACCTGTTTACCCGATCGCAGGGTGATTATAGCATTTATTTGAGCGGGATTTGCACGTGTATCTTTAGGATTTGTAACAGGTGGACTAAGTAGGGTTCCTTGCTCGCTGTTTACAGCCGGAGACTGGACTTAGACGCAAATAAGTCTAGCCTGAATTTGGGGATGGATGCTATATGGAACATATCCATCCACCTCTCTGAAGATACCAAGTTGATTTATGACACCGTATATCGGAGGTTTGGACAGATGCGACTGATATAGCGTGACCTATTAGATTCCCCTTCTTTGAGAGGGTTTTGATTGCGAGTACGCTCTTCCCTGTAGGTGCAAACCCTTGCAGTTAATTACGCTATCCTATTGCGATAACAACTTTCACTTGCTCCAGGAAAATCACTTCGTGTCATGTTATATTGTTTATTTTGGGGTTGTCCGTGGATTGTATACAGAGACTAGTTTATGTCATCGCCCGTAGGGTACGGATTAGTCCAAATCCGTACATATATTATAAATTTAGAGTCAAACTTAGGACGCAAATCTTATATAGATGAGGTCTATCAGTTCAAAATATGTCATCTGAGGACCAATAGTCGTTTTTGAGACCAAGATCAGCTCAGGAATATAGTTAAGGACCGTTAATCCTGTTTTGGATTAAGGTCAACTTAACAAGTATAAACTAAGGACCGTTAGTCGTCTTTGAGATTAAGATCAACTTAGATTTATTGATATTTTGATCAATGTATTGTATATGAGAAGCGAAAGTTTTGATACTTAATTTAATTTTAATTAAGTAATCAAACAATGGTTTGCTGTTCAAGTGCGCAAGTCCTTATGGAACGCACATGCCATTTTGTTTTATTTGAAAAGAGTGCGCACATGCGTTGCATGTGGTTACGCACCGTTTTGAATCAGGGTGTTGCACACATGTATATCATGTGGTTTGCATTTGTTATGGGTTCAGAGTTACATCTGTGCGCATGTATTTAACAAGTCAACGTGCATATCACATGACACTCGCACAACATTGGTAGTTTTCAACAAGTGCGCACATGTGTATATCACGTGATGCGCACTTCTCCAGAGCATTATTTTTCCAAGGACATCAATTTTTTATTAAGTGCACACTAATTTGGGTGCGCACTTGTTTCCATCAGAAAGCAAAATCTTTCACCAAGAAGCAAGGGCTTCTATTTTATGTTCTTTTCTTCTTCTTTTATTTTTCCAAGAAGCAAAAGTTTTGATTTTTATCTGTTTTCAAATCATATGCATTTGTTTTATGGTGCACATCTTATTTTCTTGGATATTAAGATCAATCTTTAGCAAAGGTATAAACATTATGAACGAGTGACGAACCCTAAGATCATTTGATCTTTATAGCGAATCAATGGATTCGAAAAGAAACAAAGGCTTCTATATAAAAGCAAAAGCTTTTTTAATGGAGGAAAAGAGAAGTTTTTTCTCTTTATTTCTACCTTGCGCACTTGTTCTCGGAGGAAGAAGAAGACTTGGAATTTTTCTCAAGCATATGGGAGGTTTCGACTCTCTGATTTTTTCATGTGAGGCTCCTATTTATAGGAAAGAAGAAATTAGGATTTGTTTTGTTTTGATTTTATTTCAATTTTATTCTGATTTTATATTGACTTAAAAGATTTAATTGATTCATATCAATCAAAGATGATATGCGCACTGTTGGATTTTTGATCCACAAATCCTTTTGTTAAGATATTTAACCAACAAAATATTTTCCTGTTAATTAAGAATTTGATTGCTTATTAATCAAGATTTATTTCTTTTTTAATAAACATCTGTTTCAAGAAATGCGCATGCGTTTACACCGTTGGATCTTTGATCCCAAGTTTATTGAACTTGTTATTATTGGGACGGTTTTTTGATTAAGTGCACAATACGCACGTGCGTTGCACGTGCATAGGGCAAACATACGCGCACTTATCATATGCGCACTCGCTTTGCACGTGCCTGTGGCTAGCATGTGCGCACGTATTTTGTACGTGCACAACGCACTTAATGACTTCCGTCAAATGCGAGTGGCAATGATGCGCACATATGCTGCACACGTGTTATTCATTAATCTTCATACACGTACATATATAAGCGCGCATACTTTTAGAATTATTCTCCATCAAATGCACACTTGCTATGATGCGCGAACCAATGACCCGTGATTTTCAAGGCTGTTGGTCTCTTTCTCAACACTTTCTTTGATCAAAACTTGGGAACTGTTCCCATTTTAATGACATGCAACATTTTCTATGCCAAGACTTGAACACTTCTCCTAATAAATTAGAGAAGTGTCCTCTTTTCCTTCACATCCATAGAGAAAGAAACATGGCCTATAATCGCCCACATACTCTTCGACAGACATGGGAGGTACCCATTGAAGAAATCATTCCCTGTTTTGTTGCACGCTTAGTGAACCCTGGTCTCACGGATGCTCATTGTGACACAATAATGTACGAGCTTATGGCCCACAGGGGATCTTCTCTTCCCACCAGCTCTATATGGTTTCGCATGATCTTTCTCGTCATTCTCGACGATGATCTTTCTCACCCGGCGGAGATGACTTTAGCGATGCTCGACGTGGTGGAGGACAAGGTCAACTGCTTTTAGAAGGCAGGTCTGATCACGAAGCCTTTAAGGGACCGCTCCATCCATATGTTGAGTCAGATACGGGCTTGGCGAGCTGTCATGTCTTCTTTTACCGATGAATACGGCGTAGGTAGGTGGGGAGCGATTTTCACGAGAATCGTCGTTTTGACATGGTCGAGAGGGCCGAGAGAGAGTTAGAGAATTTTGTATTTTGTTTCATTAATCCTTGTAGTCAGGATCCCGTGTTTGGTGATCATTTCCCATGGAATAAAATATTTATTTAAATGCATATTTTTATTGTTTTCTAATGAATATTTCACTTCCAACAAATGTCCTTCCACTGATTGCTCGTTTAAACATATGTGCACCTTGCATGTACGCATGTGCTTTGCATGAGCATATGGCAAGCATATGCGCATGTGCTTTGCATGTGCACTTTGCACTTAAGAATTTCTGCTAAGTGTGAACGTCAATGATGCACGTGTATGCAACGTACGTGTCATGCATTAACCTTCACACGTGCAAATGCCTTGAGACTTATTCTCCCTTCAAGTGCGCATTTGATTTGGTTGCGCACTTAAATAGGTGTAAACACTCACATCCTCCTAATGCTGCAGCTAACTGACCAAGTTGCTCTTCAATATTTTCCATGGTTTGTTTGTTGGCCAATTCATTTTGCAACAGAGTGTTCAGCTACTTTTCAACTTTATTAAGCCTATTATTCTCATTCCTTTATCCTTATTGTGCGTACTGTGTGTTAGGTTGGGTATGGTTGGGTGGAGGACCTTATCTTTGGTTTTGGAATTGTTGGCCAGTGTTGCCATAATTCCATTGTAAGTTAGAGTGGTTCCACCATCCTTGGTTATAGATTTGAGAATAATGATTATTATTATTATTACATTGATAGACAGCATTTGTGGTCTCTTAACTTTGAGGACCGCTAAGAAATGGACATTATTCCGAAAGGTGGAACGAGTCTTGACAGTTAAGACAAGGAGAGGGTCGACTGATTTGAGCAACGGGGGCGGGGGTAATTGATAGTTTTTCTATTGATTTCTGAATGGCAGCCAACTAGGCTTGTATTCCAATTGTAGTTTCAACCGCTTGAATCTCACCCTAGAATTAGTTGACCCTCTCTCACTTGAACTCTCCCACTGCATGGTCTTATCGGACAGTTCTTCTAAAAAGTCACATACATCATCCTCTTTCTTCATCACAAAACCCCCTTGATATATGGACTCAATCATAAACTTAGATTCCATGCCATCATAGATTATTTGGCATAGCTCCCATTTAGCTATATCATGATGGGGGCATTTTATAAGAGGGTCCTTAAAACGTTCGAAATATTTCCAAAAAGATTCTTCCGGTTTTTGCGAAAAAGTCCTAATTTCATTTCGAAATTTGTCGATTTTAAAATGTGGGTAGAAACTTTTAAGAAATATTTTAGCAAACTCATCCTATGTCCTAATAGAATTGGCCGGCACACTATAAAGCCAATACTTAGCTTTATCAGTGAGGGCAAAGGGGATAAGTCTAAGATTAACTGTATCTTGGTTTAACTACTTAAGTTTAAACATTTGACATAAGTTCTCAAACTTCCTTATGAAGACATAGGCGTTTTCGTATTCTAAACCATGAAACTTAGAAAGTGAGTTTATGAAAGCAGGTTTTATTTCATAGTCACCGGCTGCTAGCAGTATGACTAAGAAAGATGGCAGTTGTGTGCGGACAGGATAGCATCTATCCTACAGGGTAGGTGTAGCGGGAACGATCTCAACCATTGGATCTTCTAAATCAAGACGAGGCAATCCATGTTTTTCATCTTGGCCCCACACGTGCATACACCATAGACAAATGAATATAAGTTATATTCTTTTATGTTTTTTTTTGTTTTTTTATATGCAAAAACTAAGATGATTAGGGATTTTAAAAAATCACAATCAAATATGCACAAACAATCTAGATCTAGGGTTAGCTAGGTCAACTTACTAGACCCGCTCCTAAATGCCAAGAGACAAATTACGGGATAGATGTTCTAACAGGTTTAACAACTTTGAAGCCAGATTAGTGCTAGTTAAGTGGGCGGGTTCTGCTATACGAATCACCGAAATAGTGGGCTTTAATTAAATAACTATAACTAGTCACACATCACTAGACACCTCAAAATTGAATCGGATAACCGTTAGATTACATATAACCACCTCTTGTCCTATTGAGCGCGATATGTCCTTAGGGGGTTGAAATCTAGATATTTTTTAAATTAATGTAGGTTAATGCGGATACTCAGTTGTGATTTGTGAGGCATAAGAAGGGTAATGAACTCCCACCTAATCTGGATTGGGGTTGTTTTCCCTTAGAATTTTTTAAATATGCAATGCAATCACAAAAAAAATAAAAAATAATCAAAAATCTAAACTAATTTTTTTTAGTTGCACAAAGAATCCTACACAAATCTGTTAGTTGGAATCAAATCGAGATTTGGGAAGAATAAGATCTTACCTATAGCCTAGATCTGAGATTAGTTTGTGGAAGGACAGCAGCGAGGATCCTTGACCAGAAGCATTGAAAGCACGTGTTGCTGCAAACGGGTAGGTGAAACCGTCGGGGATTTGCCTCGTTTCTGTTGAAACCTTGGCACTTCATCAAATTTGGAACAAAATTCCAGAAAAATCAAAAAATCTGCAACTGAAAGTTTTTGAAAAATCAAAAGAAATTCGGCCGATTTTGATTTTATATAGGTTTTGGCTGAAACTTTTTGAGAAGGGTGAAATCGCTAAGTTGCCATCTATTCGTCTCGATCTGCTCTTTCTGAAAGTTTGTCTCGATTACTGAAATAAAAATAGAGAATTTGCAGAATCAAATAAAGTAATATAAATCTAATTTAACCTAAATAAAAAACTAATACTTGAATTTAAAAGTAATTAAACTATACCTCCCTGGCAATGGCGCCAAAAACTTGATAGGACTTTTATAATTATCCAAATTAAACCACAAGTATACAGCTATATTACAGTAGTACTTGAGAATCGTTTGTCACGCCCCGCTTTCCAGTAGACCGAAATGGTGACGTGAAAATCCCGCAACGTATTACTACGAAAATACGTTAAGTGTAATTAAGAAATATAACAATAAGTAAGAATGACAAAAATAATAAAAATGAAATATCAACTTGATTTACATTCAACTTTACATACAACTATCTGTAAATAAAAGATACAATAATAATGCAAATGCCTAAATAATGACATAATGAAAGTAAGTACAGGTAGCAAGAAGTTAGTAGTCTGGCTGAGTAGTAAACTGGTCCAAGTCCTCCTGGCTCGGCTCTATGTCCACAGAGTCTGGTCCTCCTGACGAACATTCCAAAGAAAGAAAATAGGGAGTAATGTTGTCAGCTAACTAGCGCTCGGTAAGTCCCAAAGAAAGTAAAAGATATAATGTGAAAAGAAACCAAATGAATAGTGGACAGGTAAACTTGTATATGATCACTAGTTATTCTAACGTGGTTATTTGTAGTTTGATAAAGAATGTATTCATATATACGAGAGAAGTCCATCTTACCCTGTGGACTATGATAACATGTAGTGTAAGGCCCCGTCATAACCCACGGGACAACGACACGTGATGTAACAACTCCGTTTTAATGTACATAAAATTTGCTTAAAAGTTAATGTAAAATGGAGTATTTGCAATCCTGTGTATGCTATGAATATTTAATTTGCTTTTGAACAGCAAGAAACAACTTGTAGCTTATTGGTAAAGCCTTGCACTGCTGTGACATAGTCCCTATGTTCGAATCTCCTCAGCCATATAATATTTTTGCTGATTTTTCTTTTAAACATTTTGGAATCCCAAAATTTTACACGTGCAAAACACGTAAAAATGAAATAATATTTTTGCTGATTTTTCTTTTAAATATTTTGGAAGCCCAAAAGTTTACACGTGCAAAACACGTAAACATGAAAAGCCTCAGAAATCAAACATATGGAAAATATTGTATGCACTGAACCTAACACGTGTCTTGAATCCAAACCCACACACCCCAACTTGGACCGGCGAGATCCTCTTTAGGGCCGGCGCCGCCGGCCCCCCCGTCCTAAATGCTTCAAATTTTTACCCCGACACCCTTTGGCCTCCCCCACTAACCCTAGTCTGTTTGATTTCCCTGCATATTTCCAGAGAATAAAATGATGCATTAATCCAAAATGTTAATACATTTTAATTCTATTCTTCAATACCCTAAACCCTAATTTATTCTAAAAATACCACCTTACACCATAGCCATCCTTATTCAGAAGTCCTTTGCCAAAACTCTCTAAATTTTCCAAGTCTAAGAAGTTGTACAAGTGGAGTTAGCTCAAGGTCAAGTTCCGACGACGACTCGGGACAAATCCGGTGACTCCGCGACTCTACGGTGCTTGCAAACCCATCCTCTACCTCCCCTCTCTCTTCTTAATCCGTAAGTCCCCTCTCCCCTACCCTCTTTCTATTAAAAGACTTATTTTTTCAAAACTCGTCGGAAGCAGAGTTAATCCGATTTCCGATTCTAATTTCTTTAAAAACTCAATTTTTCTTAACCACAAATTAACCATCTCTTCATATCTTATTTAACAACCATAAGACAATATGTAGAACAAGTTTCAGTTCAAAATTATAATGTTATACAACTTTTAGTTCACTTTTACGGATAAATCCTATTAAGTTTGCCTACGACATCATTTCTTCATTATGCTCATATTACCTTTAGAAATTCACGAGGTAATGACCTACCTCATCACAACACTCATCATGACATATCACGATGGGTTTTGGAACAATATTTTGTGGGACAATACATTTTTTACATTAAAATACCCTAAACTATCAAAACCGTATTCTTCAAATTGTTTTAATCAAATTCCATACGATTATGTCCTTACAACCCATTTTGGGGAATCCAATTTAGTTGGTGCGAGTTATCGCACATCCATCAGACTAGTAGGGCGAGATGCAGACCTCCTCACAGAGCATATGATCTCGATGGATTTTTTATTACAATTTCTAAGAAAACGTGATTTCTATTAATAAATAAATTCTATTTTTAATAATTATTTATATATATATATAAATATTACCAAAATATCTATTTTAAATATATAATATATTCCATGTTTTCTAATCAAAAGAAAATAATCACAAAAGTTCATGAAAATACCATCAAGAATCAATACAAGTCAAATTACATGAAAATACCATATACCATTCAATTTAGGTTTATATCCACTAGAATATTTCATCTTTTAAATTTACATCCATGAAAATCCTAAATACAATAATTAAATACTTGAGGTGTATTTTGAAAATATATCAAAACTATTTTTCATAAACCCCCCTCAAGTTACATTAAATTACAATAAGGAATTTAGTAAATATAGGTTTAAGCGGGACCGGTTCTCTTAAGCCCCAGAGAGCCGGAGAATTTGGGTGTTTGACTATTTAAGGTAGACAACAAAACGGGGTTATCAATACGGTAATTGGTTTGGAAAAAGTCACAAATTCTGCTGTCCATGTGCAGCAGTTACCGATAACTCTAAAATTAATTCAGGACTTCAATTCGTTTTAAAGTATCTGACTCAGTCAGAGTTTTGGTCTAATCTGAAATCAATCCATCCTTGAATACAATTCAAGTATAACTCCAATTTAACATGAATCCATTTATACCAGAATACAATTTATATCAACATGAATTGATTTGACTAAACCATGGATATACATTTGACATTGTTTACATGACTATCCGTTTATATCCTTTTCCGTTTGCATGAACTACTGATATCATGGTTTCGGAAAGTCTTACATCTATTAAAAAAAATACACATCAATACAAAATACATTACGGGGTTTTAAAGGGGTGGACTGGTACGGAATGTGTTAAAAGTGGCACGAGACGGTCACTTTAATACACCTAACCTGAACATCTGTTGCCGTTGTCCCGTGCGTTTTGACGGGGACTTGTGATCCGTATACCATAGTCCACGGGGTAAGCTGTACTCCTCTCGTATACACTGGCATAATTCTGTACCAAGGTACAAACAATTGCGTTAACATAACTATTAACCTTATACCAGTTATAATCTCTTACCTATCTATTCTCATTCTACATCTTATTGGGACATACCGAGCGATTGTTCACCGACAACATTCCTTTTTCTCTTCTTTCTTTGGAATGTTGTCAGGGGGATCCGATTCTCTGGAGATCGAGCCCAGCACAGACGACTTGGAGCAGTTCTTAGAAGACCCAGAGCTCTAGTCACTTGTATATACTTTACTTTCAGTTCATGCCATTATTTAGGCATTGCTTTTCAGTCTTGTATTTACATTTTCAGTTGTATTGTAAAGGATGTTTAATAAATAAAAGTTGCTGTTCATTTACATCTCATGTCTTACTTATGTACTTTACTATATTGCTTATTTACGCTTAGCGTATTTACTTCTGAGTAAATACGTCACGTTACCCTTCATGTCTCCTTACCGTACTTTGGGAAGCAGGGCGTGATACGTGAATTCATGTAGGTGTCTTTTAAAGTGACTTCTCGTGTCACGATATACGTTCCGTACTAATCTACCCCTTTATCCCTGCATATTGTATTGTATAGTTTTAAGATTACAGGTCTTGGCCGAATCTATGGATATAAAATGTACGGTTCACATTCAAGATGTAATCATGTGCTTAGGTATTCATGTCAAGTTCATATCAAGTTATAATCACGGTTCGGTCAAGTCGAGTCAAGTATTTAAGTTTAAATTTGATAATTGAATTCGAGTGTTCAGGTTCATGATCAAGTATTTAAGTTCGTGTTTGATTTTGGATTCTAGTTTGAGTTTGGATTCAGGTTGGAGTCAGAATCTTATTAAAGGATTTAGTTCTTGAATTTTTTAGGTTCGGGAGTAATCGGGCAATTGCTGCATATGGACGACAAGATTTATGTCTTTTTCCAAGATAATTGCCATTGATAACTCCGTTAAACTTGTCTAACCTGAATAGGCAAGCACTCACTTTCTCCGGCTCTCTAGGTCTCGAGAGAAATGATACCGCTTAAATCTATATTAATCTAGAATCCTTAAATATTTGTTATTTTGTTGTTTAGATTATATTTATATTGTTTGCATCTCTTGAGAGGGTTTTATGAAAAAAATACTTTAATATTGTTTAAAAATAAACCTCGAGGATGATTTATAGTATTAAGAGTTTTTATGAAAATGTATTTTAGTTTTAGTGGTATCTTAGTGATAAAACCTAGCTTTTAAAAGTTTATAGTATTTTTATGAAAACTAGCACTTTTGGAAACTTGACGGTATTTTATTAAACTTTCAATCTTCATTTTAAAAAATATATTTTCACAAGTTGTTTTTATTGAAATTATGGGTTCATACTTATATATAATTTTTCCAAAGTTTAGTTTTGTTTAGAAAGTCGTATTTCTTAAAAATCATATTTTTATTTCCTTCGAGACCGAATACTCCGTGAGGAGTTCTGCATCTCGCTCTACTATCCAAAGGATGTGCGATAATCCTCATTATCTATTAGCGGGTCCCCTAACGAGGGTTGTAGAGGCGCAATTGCTAAGGATTTAAAAATATCGATTAAAAAAAACTTTCTGTAAAACTGTGGTATTTTAGTGTAAAAACTATTCTTTGAACCAACCATATATTTAGAATATCGTGCTATAAAACCATAGTGTGCATGTGGGGTAGGTCGTTACCCCATGAAGGATCTAGAGGTAGATATACTAATTATCGAAATAAGAGTTATACTAAAATTAGTGTCATTTTAATAAAAAAGTTCGTTATATGAGTATTTCATATGGAAATTTTCATTATGCTAAAAAGCTAAATGATGTGAATAAGGTTAAGAGTGGTTTTATAGTGTTGTTGTGATTTATTTTTCTTATCAAGTGTGTGAAATGATTTGAAAAGAAAGTAATATCAGATCTAACTCCACTTTATTGATATATTTTAAGAATGCGATTTTAGTTGAATAGAAGAAGAGAGGGAATGGACTTATGGTTTTATAACGTCGAGAAAAGCATAAGGAAGAGAGAGAGGGCTCCATAGCGTCGCGATAGCTCCGGAAACGACTCCGATCTTAAACAAAAGAGAAATTGGTTACTGACTCCACTTGACTCCATTTGCACTTAGAAAATTTTGGGAGAAATTTGATAGAAATTTCAGAATGGGGGAGAGCTAGGGCATGGGGTGGTACTTATAGAGTAAAAATGAGAGAGCGTGTGAAATAAAATGAATTAAAATAGATTTAATGGTGTTAATTAGGGATTTGAAGAGTCTTTGTTTGATTTCGGGAAAATCAAACAGTGCAAGGGAGTTGCGGGGAGCTGAAGGTGTGTGTGTGCAAAGCACGGAGGTGATTGGGGTCATCTCGACCATCGGCAGTGGGCCAAGTGATGTAACAGGCGGATCTTGATGGGTTGCCTCGAGATTTGTGCCACGTGGTGAAATCAGTGTTTACTCCTCATTGCGCCTGTTTGATTTTTCTGAAACTTTTCGTTTCTCCGTGAATTGACCTGCGACTCTTAGGCTTCCGAAAAATTAAAAATTAAAATCTAAAAAATAATTGGGACTAATGGGAATCGAACACACATGCTATGTCACAATAATGCAGAGGCTTTACCAGTGAGCTATAAGTTTCCTTTTGATTTTATTGAACAAAAATAACTTATAAATCTACAACAGGCTGAAATACCCTTTCTATATAATAAACAATTAATTTTGTACAAGGATTTCAGAGTCGTTACATTCTACCCTCCTTATAAAAATTTCGTCCTCGAAATTTACATAGAGACTAATTTTTAAAAAGGTAAGGGTATCGTGCACGCATATCTTCTTCTCTTTCCCAAGTTGATTCTCTCGGCGAATTCTTTCTCCATATCACTCGGACCAAATTCATCTCCTTGTTCCGTAATGTCTTCACCTTTCGGTCCAAGATCTCGACTGGCTGCTGCTCACAAGTCAGATCGGTCTATACCGTGAGTTCTGAGTGATCAAGTATGGGGTCGGGGTTGCTCACATATCGTCGTAGTTGGGATATGTGGAATACATTGTGCATTCTTTCTAATGAGGGTGGTAGTACCAAACGGTATGCCACTTCTCTAACTCGTTCAAGTATGTCGAACGGTCCGATACACCTTGGACTGAGTTTACCCTTCTTGCCAAAACGCATCACTCCTCTGTTCGGAGAGATCTTCAGGAACACATGCTCTTTAGGTTGGAACTCCAGGTGTCGATACTTTGCATCTGCCCAATGTTTCTGTCGGTCTTGGGCTATGCGCATCTTTTTCCTGATCGTGTGAGGTACATCCACAGTTGCTACGATCATCTTTGGTCCAAGGAGTTCACGATCTCCAACGACATCCTAACTCAGCGGGAAACAACACTTCTGTCTATAGAGTGCTACGAATGGTGCCATCCCAATACTTGCCTGGTAGCTGTTGTTATATGAAAACTCCACAAGGTGTAGGTGATCTTCTCACGAACCTCCGAAAACTAACATACAAGTTCTCAGCATGTCTTCCAGGATCTGAATTATTCGCTCGGACCGTCCGTCTGTTTTTGGATGGTACGCCATGCTGAAATTCAGACTAGTTCCCAGACTAGCTTGTAGACTCTGCCAAAATTGTGATCG
The DNA here is from genome assembly GCA_030015575.1 of Agapanthus africanus. Lineage (NCBI taxonomy): Eukaryota > Viridiplantae > Streptophyta > Magnoliopsida > Asparagales > Amaryllidaceae > Agapanthus > Agapanthus africanus. The sequence goes on from JASDDO010000019.1 coordinate 353,533,960, forward strand.
GAATCTCGTATCATGATCAGAGACGATGCAAATAAGTACTCCATGTAATCTCACGATCTCCTCCATATACTTCCTTTTAACGTCTCGGTTGACTGGCCAACTCGGAATGGAATAAAGTGAGCCGACTTGGTGAGTCGATCCACTGTTCATATCAGAATTTTGCATTATTATATTCCCCATTCTTAATCATATTGCAAATAAATAGGTGCTTTTGATCCATGTCTGAAAAATAGTTGTAGGTTACAGGTTCTCAGAACAATACAGTGAAAATGGTGAAAAGACGCTACAAATGTGAGACTACGACCAACAAATAGATGAATCTGCAAGATGCCGCCTACCAGTTTGAGGAACAAACGAAGATCAGCAAACAGTTCAATATACAAAGTACAAGGGCAGCAGAAGATTCAAGACTTCAACGCGAAGCTAACGGTAAAAGTCCACAAATTCTGCACTGTTGGAATCTGGAAGAAACTAGAAAATATTCTGAAGAACCAAGTGAAGAAAATAGAAGGCAAAAGCAGCATGAAGCAACCCTGGAAAGATGAGACAGAGAGCCCCCAAGATGGCCGCGGATCCGCGGCCAAACATGGCATTCTGCAGCGGATCCGCGGCCGTGCTGTGCACGTGTCGGTGGGTGTCGGTGCATTGACCCGGTTTTCTTAGAATAGTCTTGTAATTTTAAATGTGGATCAGATGTAAACCCTAGGGTTTCTCCTATCTATAAATAGGAAAGCCTACAGCCTCTTTGTAGGATGACTCTTTTTAATTCTAGATTAAATTTCAATTCCTTTGTAATCGTCAAGAGTGCATCAATAAAGTAAGTTATTTTTTTTCTATCTTGTGTTCTTCTTAATTGCATATTTATTTCTCTGCATTTTTTTACTTGTCTTTATTTATCTGCAAGTTCATTAGTTTATCATTCAAAAAGAAAATTTATAAAAATGAATTCTATAGTTAATACCCTAATGAGTGAGTAGTTCCTCACTTGTTAGGGTTAGGTTTGGGGTAGGTTTGAGAGATAAAAATCTCTCACTCCTTTCTTGCCCGTATAATACTTTAAATTAGGACTCTATGTTAATCAAATACACACCGCTCACTACGGCACCCTATCCCACGAGATAGCGGTGATTCCTTACTTAGAACGGTTGTGGTTGATTTACATAGAGGTTAGGGCTAAGAGTTAAGAAAGGACGGACAAGGACCAAAAGGAAGAAACTATGTTTCTTCCTAGTCGTGCTAATCCCCATTGTTAATTATTACCCTAACACCTATGTTCTTAATTAGGGCAAAGGAAGCAGTGAGTAGAATTAACTTTCCAAACTAACTTAATCCTAACCCTAGAAAGGTTTTAATCCAAATTAAATTAAATCTTAGTTTTTATAAAATTCAAAACCTACCAAAAATAGGAATTAACTAGTTAGAACAATTAGAAAAGAACACGTTTTCCCTGTGGACCGACCCGTACTCAATCGGCTAGCTACCAAGCGACACCGTTATTGATTGCGGTATATTCTTAACTTTGATTTTAAAACGCATACGCAAAGCACGGAAAATCATCCACAATAATCCAAATCGTGTCGTTACCCTTCGTACTGCAAGGGAGAGCAGTCACGAGGTCCATGGTAATGTACTGCTATTTTCATTCCGGGATTGGTAACGGCTGAAGTAGACCAACAGTTCTGGGATGTTCAGCCTTCACTTGTAGATACTAAACACTTTGCTACGCTCCTTGCTACTTCTCGCTTCATTCCATGCAACCAGTAGTGTTGCCGTAGATCCTTGTACATCTTCATACCACCAGGATGTACCGAATACGGAGAGCTGTGAGCTTCTTTCATCAACTCTTCTCGAACAGGGCTGACTGGTACACATAAACGGCTTCCATATCGTAAGGATCCATATTCGTGGATGATGAAGTCAGTTCGAAATCCACATTCTACTTGTTCTCGGATTTTTTGTTGCTTGGCATCATTCGCTTGAGCTGCCTTGATCTGATTGACAAGAGTGGACTGGGCTTGTAAGTTTATCAAAGATGAAGCGTTACCTGGCACAACTACTTCAATCCCCAATTCATGCAGTTCTTGCTGTAGCTTCCACTGAGCGGTGATGTTCATTGCTAATAGCTGGCGACTAAGTGCATCGGAAACTACGTTCACCTTTCCAGGCTGATACTGTAGATTGATGTCGAAGTCCGCCATGAGCTCTAGCTATATTCTCTGCCTCATGTTGAGTTCTTTTTGAGTAAATACACACTTAAGACTTTTATGGTCAGTGTATATATCCACTCGTTCTCCCAAAAGATAGTGGCACCAAATCTTGAGTGCGAAAATGATGGCTGCCAATTCCAGATCATGTGTTGGATAGTTACGTTCATGAACTTTTAACTGCCTTGATGCAAAAGCCATAACTTTTCCATGCTGAAGTAGAACACATCCTAATCCTTTACCGGATGCATCGCAATGCACATCGAATTCGCCGGATTGATCCAGTTTTACAAGAATAGGTGCAGAGATTAACCTCGACTTGAGTTCTACAAAAACCTTCTCACATGCTTCTGACCACACGAATGCTTCGTCTTTACATGTGAGCTGGTCAGGGGTGATGCAATCTTTGAGAATCTTTCGATGAAGCATCGGTAGTATCCTGCTAAGCCTAAGAAACTTCTTATATCTTTCATCGTCTTCGGTGTCGCTACTCGCTGATAGTTGACACCTTAGATGGATCCACCAAGATTCCTTCGCCTAAAATGATTTTTCCGAGAAATCCGACTTGTTCTAGCCAAAATTCACACTTGCTATACTTGGCGTAGATTTGGTGTTGTCGTAATGTCTCCAGGACAACGCGTAAGTGCTCGGTGTGTTCTTTCCGATTCTTTGAATACACCAGGATGTCGTCGATGAAGATAACAACAAACCTGTCTATGTACTCTCAGAAAACTTGGTTCATCAGGTTCATAAAAATGGCGGGTGCATTAGTCACTCCAAATGGAATTACGAGATATTCATAATAGCCATAACGAGTCTTGAACGCCATCTTAGGAATGTCGGACTCTTTGACCTTCACCTGATGGTAACCCGAACGAAGATCTAACGATGATCAACTTAACTGATCGAAAAGGTCATCGATGCAAGGTAGTAGATACTTGTTCTTAATTGTCACTTCGTTCAGAGCTCAATAATCCACATACATCCTGTAGAAACCTTCCTTCTTCTTCACTAGTAACACCGGAGATCCCCAATTTGAAGTACTGGGTCGGATCCAACCTTTCTTCAGTAGTTCATCTAACTGAATATGAATCTCCTTCAATCCCTCTGGACTTAATCGGTATAGAGTTTTGATAACAGGTTGTGCACCAGGTTGTAAATCAATACTAAATTTAAGAGCTCGATCGGGAGGCAAACCTGATATGTCTTCAGGGAATACATCCTCGAACTCTCGAACTACCTCAGGTTTTTCTTCTTCAGCTCGTAGAGAGAACACTTCTGCATTCTTCGGTTTAGCACGGTAGCTTCCTGGCACCAAGGTTCTGTCTCCACTTTTGAAATAGAAGACTGAGTTGTAACATTTTGAAATATTCTAGATACTTAATTATTTTATTTATTTAATTAAAAATGTTATTTTAATTTTATTGTAATAAAAAGGACTCTTAATATGTGGTAGAATAATTAGTAAAGAAAATAGCTTGTTTTGACAATAAGAAGTGTCATGAGGGGTTTTAGTGAAATTTTTAGCTTCATTATGAAATTGGATATTGTGTGAGGTTTTTTTTGTAAAGGTGTTAGGTCATGGTTAGGGTTAGTTAAATCTCACACACACTACAACTCAAACCGAACCTCAAGCTCACACCTCCTCTTTCTTCTCTTTACACCTCCTCCTTGCATGAAAATACCATCTCTTTTCATGCTTACATCTCCTACTCCTCTCATGCCACCTCCACCTCTCAACATACACATCATGCTTTCTCTACACATATTATTTCTTCTTATCTCAACTGAACACAATAGTTTTCAACTCCAAACACAAATAACACTAAGTGTTTCTCATATCCCAAGAGTGAAACCTTAACCCTCTCCTCAAAGTGGTGCACACTCTCATCCTAGAAGCCACTACAACCATAGATGCTTCTACAAACATTTCTTGAGCAGGATCATCTTATACACAATCTCCATAGGTGTAATTCCTTTCCTCCTAGTAAGTTCTGTATAAGTTCATATCTGTTTTTAGTGTGCAGTGCAGAAAACAGTGTATTTTGTGATATCTAGCTCACTGAAAATGAATCTGGAACTAATAGGTGTAATCACTAGAAAAACTAGTAAGACTAAAATCATAATTAGATCATTAGAGAACTTTACACAAAGCCCTAGCCCCTAACTCCCTACCAAGACCAGCGACATTCCACCATTTTCCGGCGACACCGGCCTTCCCTAGGAGTTTGGTGTTCATTTTTCTTAGGTAACTTTATTTTGGTATTTTATAAGTCTCTGTATTGTTTGTTTTGTCTAAATATTTACACAGTAAAATCTGGGAACGTTTTAGTAATGGTTTTACCAAATTTCCGATATTCCGATACGGTTTTTACGTATTTTGTACTAAGACTGAAATATCAACGTTCATATGTAGATTTCAATGGCATATTATTGTTTTTGGGTTAAGTGAACTGTAGGTTCTAACCTACGGGTGCTTAGCTCGTTGTTTTTGGTTTTAATATGATATTTACATCGATGTGGTTTTAAATACGATTATAGGTGCCGTCGCGAGGATTTCCGAGACGGAGTTGGCGGATATAGCAGCGTGGATTTCAGCAAGCTTATGAAGTTGGTGAGTAGAATTACATCTATGGGGGAAGTTGGGTGGATGGCGTATAGCACCCCCGCAACCTTATAAATAAAATAATATGATATTTAGTTAGATGTTAATGTTATTGATATAACATCACATATAGTATGTCGTTCAATTGCATATAGTTTCATACATAGCCTTAATGACATACGTACGGGACGTGGGATCCGTATGACATGGAAATGGTTTGATGGATTTGTACGAGGAATCATGCCGTACTTGAAATGATACAGATATAGTGATACAATGAGGTATTATACGTATTGGAAATGATGAGATTCATATGTCGAATAACGGCCAAGTTTTTCCTTTAGACCCGTAGAGATAGATTATATTCCGTTTTAGGATGTAATACCTGTGTGAGCTATATTCTTTTAAAAACTACGATTCGTTTCTCTTTTAATGATAAAAACAAGGATGCGGTGCCAATTTCCAAAATGAATATCTATTTTAAACTAAGGCAGCTTCCTTATCTCAAAATTTACGTTTCGTCCTATTTTCAAAAATAAAGGTATAACTCATAGCAGGTAATTACAATTATTAGTTACGTTTAGATTTACTATACATGTTCACGTTATAATTATCGATAGTATACGTTTTCGTAATACGAACACTCTGATAGAACACTGCACCAATGAGTACTATGCTGCATAAGCACGTACACATATGTTATACTACACCTCATTGGTACTGCCATGTCACTATAGAACCGTTATGTTATATACAGTATATAGATATTGATATGAGTAGGCTATTACACCTTTTAGAACACTTGCACAAATACTAATGATTGCCATGCTGCACGAGTACAGACGCATATGCTACACTACACATCATTAGTAATGTCATGACACAGTAGAATTGATATCTTTATGCCGTATGATTTATTTATGCAGTCTTACTTTATTTCCTGCTGCACATTGCAAGTATCAGTACTATAGATGTTATATTTGATTCTTATGGATTTTTAGATATTTTACTCTTGATGATATATATCGGTGGTATGGGACACTGTTATATATGTATATATATAATATATCATCAGAATGATCTATGCAAGCATTCTCATTCTTTACTTGATATTTTGTATATGATGAGTTGGCGTCCACCATGAGTTTTATGTTTTCTGAGTATTTGTTCCGAACCGAGTGGGGGAGCTATACGGTTTCGGACTTGTTACTTATCCAGACCGAGTGGGGGAGCTATACAGTCGGATACATGGTGGATCCGGTTCAAGACCGAGGGGCAGGATAGCCGCATTATAGGCCGGGAGCCTAACGAGGATACTCGATACCGGAGATAGAGATGAGCACAGTAGATATCCCGGGGATACTGATCGGGGTTCGATTGGACACGACTGATATCCAGGGAATACTGACCGGTGCCAGGGATATCGGGTGGAGATCATCTGATGAGATGGTGTCAACGGTATCTGCATTTACGTGTCGGTGATGGACACGAGAGATTTGAGGATTTGTGTGTCTGTGATGGACACGCGAGACTTTTGATTTCGGGTGTCGATACTGGACATCCATATATATATTGTTATGTTGCTTTCATGAGGTACACAGTTATATTATAGTCATAGTAGCCGACCAGGACTGATCCGGGGGACAGTACCCGCATACCTTTGTACGAGTAGTTGCATATAAAAAGGATTTCAAAATCGAGCTATAGCCTCACTAGTTTGACGTGTCTGATATGACACTGAAATCTTTTAAATTATAAACCTCTTAACACTATTCATTAAAATAGCAGGACGTATATCTTAAATAAAATATCTAATATATTTCATACTATCACGTCTGCTCTATACTAGGACATATCTATTCCGCGGCTATTTTAAAGAAGAGGTTTATATATATATTTTCTGTTACATTGTGCTTATACCTAGATATAGGTTATTTGCTTTGGATATATTCTACTTGAGATTGCCTGATAGTTAGTGTTGCATTATGATAAATATGCATATCATATATATTATTAGTACAGGTTATGATAGTACTATACTTATGACCTATGTATCGTCGTGCATTTCGATTTGTACCTTTAGATGTACTTATATTCACTGAGTTGGCAACTCATCCCCGTTGTGCCACAGTTTCTTGCAGGTTTTACCGCTTGGATTATCAGCGGCTTAGACACACATTCCTTTTGGTGATTGATTGGTAAGTGGGTTACTATTGTATCGTACTCACTCTTGATTATTCATATATTCTTGTATCTAGTGAAAACTCCATCAACTTAGAAAGGGTAGGTTGGGGACTTAGAAGCGAGACTTAGAGTTGTGTCTTGTGTTGTCGCACTCATTGGAGTCAACCATTTTATATTATTGATTTTGTTTCGCTTTTCTTTTCTTCGCCATTGTGCGTCGTATATTGTTTGTTTGGTTGCTCCACTGTTTGGGCGTGAAAGCTAGCTCCCATTGGGATGCTATTTATATTATTATATTGTATTGGGTTATACAAAAATGCAAAGGAGGTGCTGTCAAATTTCAAAACGTCATAGATGTTTTTCAAACATAATTAGTTAAACTTAACTGTTATTTTAAACTTCACCTCCAATATTTTCAAAAAGGTTTAGATTCCGGGTTTTCGGCTTACTTGAACCGCATCGACGTTTTTAGATGTCACGTGATTTAAGTGCCGGTCACGTGCCACATTTGGGTCGTGACAAAGTTGGTATCAGAGCGTTTGGTTTAACCTTTGTTCGAGTCTAGGTTTGACTATATAGATTCTGGGCATACATTTTGTTACATAGGCTTGACCTTATAGGACTTATACTTGACTTTGGGGGTCTTATACCCGAACTTTCGTTATATAGAATGACCTTTGTTGATGGAGTAGATACTAAGTAGAGTGACGTACCGTACATATGTTCCATGGCATATTTACGATATGATACTCCGCCTAAGTTATCTTAGGATTTATATCTTGAGATCTTCCTTCTATTCATTCCGTCGATCTATCTTCGTCAAGGCATGGTGATTGTTTCGATCACCATGTTTATGGAAGCCGAGAGTGCTGCGGTTAGAGATACGGTCAGAGCAGACTTGTCTGGGACAAGGACTGACTAGGATGACATTCCGGTGATATAGAGACACGCCGTTTATTGATATTGATCGAGTTCTAATAGTGAAGCGAGTTTCTTCAGGATCCCCACCAGATGGTAGAGACATTGATGAAGATTAGCCGGACTTGAGGCATGGTGTTTTCCCCTCTTCGAAGATCATGGTGTCGCGTACTGTTCAGACGGCGGTACCAATCATTACTGAAGTTATCGAGATGTTGCTTCCAGAGTTCATGGAGTTAAAAGTTGACGATATTTACAAGTGTAGATGGATCAGATGGAGTCATAGCCGTTCAGATGTGGGATGGTTAGGACTTTTAATCCTTTGTGGCGCTCCGATGTGAAGTCGAGGAAGTTAGTTAGCTTCTTCCGTTGGGTCTTGCTCAGACTAGATGCAAGTAGCTTGACAAAGAGATCGTACAGTAAGTTTTCCTCTGACAAATTGGGACGAGTTTTCGAAGGTGAGCTTAGTCAGATTCTTCTACAGAGTATCAGAGATGCCGGATTCGTGTTTTTGGAAATCTTGTAAGGATCCGGGCATGGTCATGATCGAGTATGACTTGCAACTCGCCGGATAGTTGAGATACGCTCTTTAAGTGGTTGATATTGGAAATTTATGAAATAGGAGATTGATGCAGAGTTTTAGTGGACAGTTGTTCTTCGCCGCCGATGTTGAAGATTCAAAGCAAATGCAGAAGTGAGTACGACCATACTTTTAGGGAAAATCTTAAAGGAAATGACAGTCGTTACTAAAGAGAAAGTGGATTCAGAAATGATTGTTAGTTCCGGGCAGGCGGGATAGCTGAGATCAGCAGGAGACTTGAAGGGATTCTTTTTGAAAGTTGATAATAAGTAAGATTGGATCTAGGAATCAGTTGTTAGCACACAAGCAGAGGATAGAGATTTCCGTCATCAACATGTTGCGTTACTAGAGACGGGACTACTGGCCAAGAAGATATGATGGGATATATCAGCAATAAGAAGAATGGTGTCGTTGCTCCTCACCGGACGATTGCATAAAGAAGCCATAGTATTAGGGATCCACAAGAAGAACCAGAATTCAGAGACAGAGAACGTTAGAACGTGGCAGACGGCAAGTAGTAATCCTTGCTATGCCAATTCCGGTGGTATAAACACCTTCCGAAATTGAGGAGGATAGGCTTCGATGTCCTTTGAGTTCGATTTGCATTTTTATGATCTAAAACATTTCATTTTCAATATTGGAGAAAGGACAACACAACGTCCGGTATGGTGATATATGTATTTTGAGGATTTGAGGATCAATTTATGTTTTGTGCACACCAGGTGCACTTGATGAGATTTCCATGTACAGTGATTTCACTTTGATTTTTGTTTTGTGCACACCAGGTGCACTTGTTGAGATTTTCGTGCGATATGACTACACTCGATTGGAGTGTTATGTACACCGGATGCACTACACTGATATTTCCGTGCACATCAGATACACATGGTTAAAAGATTTTTATATATATACCTTAGGTGTACTTGAATTTGATTTTATGCACCCCGATGCACTTAATACTATTTTGTACCCTTTTGTTCCATGCATAGTAGATGAAGTGGATATCGTTTCGTGCACGCTTTTTGCACTTAACGCTATTTTGTTTTCATTCACACCGTGACGTATGGTTTGAGATTTCACGCAAACCCATTAGGGTTGATTTTGTTTTCGTGCTTTGCACTTGATAAGATATATTATAGATTTGATTTATATAAAAGAATTTTCGCTTGATCGTGTGCATTGATATTGCACTACGATTATGACAATTATTGTGTACTTAAGATACACAACGGTTTTCGTATTTGGTAAATTGCATCATAACTGGAGTAATTCTCATAGCACCAGCTAGAGTTACAGTTATGTGAGTTTTATGTATTTTGAGGTTTCACGCACACGGTTGCGTTAAGATGCGTTTTAGCTCATGTGGGACTTTGGAGTTCCATTATTTGCACGGACATAGTATGTTTTAAGTTGGACCCCGGAAAATTGTTTTGAATTTGAGCAGATTGGATTAAGGAAAATGTTTTAAGAAGGGAATTAATTTAAATTCGGAGACCGAATTTTCTTAAAGGGGAATATTGTAATATTTTGAAATATTCTAGATACTTAATTATTTTATTTATTTAATTAAAAATTTTATTTTAATTTTATTGTAATAAAAAGGACTTTTAATATGTGGTAGAATAATTAGTAAAGAAAATAGTTTGTTTTGACAATAAGAAGTGTCATGAGGGGGTTTTAGTGATATTTTTAGCTTTATTATGAAATTGGATATTGTGTGAGGTTTTTTTGTAAAGGTGTTAGGTCATGGTTAGGGTTAGTTAAACCTCACACACACCACAACTCAAACTAAACTTCAAGCTCACACCTCCTCCTTCTTCTCTTTACACCTCCTCCTTGCATGAAAATACCATCTCTTTTCATGCTTACACCTCCTACTCCTCTCATGCCATCTCCACCTCTCAACTTACACATCATGCTTTCTCTACACATATTATTTCTTCTTATCTCAACTGAACACAATAGTTTTCAACTCCAAACATAAATAACACTAAGTGTTTCTCATATCCCAAGAGTGAAACCTTAACCCTCTCTTCAAAGTGGTGCACACTCTCATCCTAGAAGCCACTACAACCATAGATACTTCCACAAACATTTCTTGAGCAGGATCATCTTGTACACAATCTCCATAGGTGTAATTCCTTTCCTCCTAGTAAGTTCTGTATAAGTTCATATCTGTTTTTAGTGTGCAGTGCAAAAAACAGTGTATTTTGTGATATCTAGCTCAGTGAAAATGAATCTGGAACTAATAGGTGTAATTACTAGAAAAACTAGCAAGACCAAAACCATACTTAGATCATTAGAGAACTTTACACAAAGCCCTAGCCCCTAACTCCCTACCAAGACCGGCGACATTCCACCATTTTCCGGCGACGCCGGCCTTCCCTAGGAGTTTGGTGTTCATTTTTCTTAGGTAACTTTGTTTTGGTATTTTATAAGTCTCTGAATTGTTTGTTTTGTCTAAATATTTACACAGCAAAATCTGGGAACGTTTTAGTAATGGTTTTACCAAATTTCCGATATTCCGATATGGTTTTTACGTATTTTGTACTAAGACTGAAGTATCAACGTTCATACGTAGATTTCAATGGCATATTATTGTTTTTGGGTTAAGTGAGTTGTAGGTTCTAACCTACGGGTGCTTAGCTCGTTGTTTTTGGTTTTAATATGATATTTACATCGATGTGGTTTTAAATACGATTATAGGTGCCGTCGCGAGGATTTCCGAGACGGAGTTGGCGGATATAGCAGCGTGGATTTCAGCAAGCTTATGAAGTTGGTGAGTAGATTTATATTTACGGGGGAAGTTGGGTGGATGGCGTATAGCACCCCCACAACCATATAAATAAAATAATATGATATTTAATTAGATGTTAATGTTATTGATATAGCATCACATATAGTATGTCCTTCAATTGCATATAGTTTCATACATAGCCTTAATGACATACGTACGGGACGTGAGATCCGTATGACATGGAAATGGTTTGATGGATTTGTACGAGGAATCATGCCGTACTTGAAATGATACAGATACAGTGATACAATGAGATATTATACGTATTGGAAATGATGAGATTCATATGCCGAATAACGGCCAAGTTTTTCCTTTAGACTCATAGAGATAGATTATATTCCGTTTTAGGATGTAATACCTGTGTGAGCTATATTCTTTTAAAAACTACGATTCGTTTCTATTTTAATGATAAAAAAAAGGATGCAGTGCCTATTTCCAAAACGAATATCTATTTTAAACTGAGGCAGCTTCCTTATATCAAAATTTACGTTTCGTTCTATTTTCAAAAATAAAAGTATAGCTCATTGCAGGTAATTACATTTATTAGTTACGTTTAGATTTACTTTACATGTTCACGTTATAATTATCGATAGTATACGTTTCCGTAATACGAACACTCTGATAGAACACTGCACAACTACCAATGAGTACTATGCTGCATAAGCACGTACACATATTGTATACTACACCTCATTGGTACTGCCATGTCACTGTAGAACCGTTATGTTATATACAATATATAGATATTGATATGAGTAGGCTATTACACCTTTTAGAACACTTGCACAAATACTAATGATTGCCATGCTGCATGAGCACAGACGCATATGCTACACTACACATCATTAGTAATGCCATGACACAGTAGAATTGATATCTTTATGCCGTATGATTTATTTATGCAGTATTACTTTATTTCCTGCTGCACATTGCATGTATTAGTACTCTAGATGTTATATTTGATTCTTATGGATTTCTGGATATTTTACTCTTGATGATATATATCGGTGGTATGGGACACTGTTATATATGTATATATATAATATATCATCAGAATGATCTATGCAAGTATTCTCATTCTTTACTTGATATTTTGTATATGATGAGTTGGCGTCTACCATGATTTTTATGTTTTCTGAGTATTTGTTCCGAACCGAGTGGGGGAGCTATACGGTTTTGGACTTGTTACTTATCCAGACTGAGTGAGGGAGCTATACAGTCGGATACATGGTGGACCCGGTTCGAGGCCGAGAGGATGGATAGCCGCATTATAGGCGGGGAGCCTAACAATGATACTCGATACCGGAGATAGAGATGAGTACGGTAGATATCCCGGGGATACTGATCGGGGTTCGATTGGACACGACTGATATCCAGGGAATACTAACCAGGGCCAGGGATATCGGGTAGCGATCATCTGATGAGATGGTGTCAACGGTATCTACATTTACGTGTCGGTGATGGACACGAGAGATTTGAGGATTTGCGTGTTGGTGATGGACATGAGAGATTTCTGATTTCGGGTGTCGATACTGGACATCCATATATATTGTTATGTTGCTATCATGAAGTACACAGTTATATCATAGTCATAGTAGCTGACCAGGACTGATCCGGGGGGACAGTACCCGCATACCTTTGTACGAGTAGTTGCATATAAGAAGGATTTCAATCGAGCTATAGCCTCACTATTTTGACGTGTCTGATATGACACTGAAATCTTTTAAATTATAAAGCTCTTAACACTATTCATTAAAATAGCAGGACGTATATCTTAAATAAAATATCTAATATATTTCATACTATCACGCCTGCTCTATGCCGGGACATATCTATTCCGCGGCTATTTTAAAGAAGAGGTTTATATATATATTTTCTGTTACATTGGGCTTATACCTTGATATAGGTTATTTGCATTGGATATATTCTACTTGAGATTTCCTGATAGTTAGTGTTGCATTATGATACATATGCATATCATAGTATATTAGTTCAGGTTATGATAGTACTATACTTATGACTTAGGTATCGTCGTGCATTTCGATTTCTACCTTTAGATGTACTTCCATTTACTGAGTTGGCAACTCATCCCCGTTGTGTCACAGTTTCTTGCAGGTTTTACCGCTTGGATTATCAGCGGCTTAGGCACACATTCCTTTCGGTGATTGATTGGTAAGTGGGTTACTATTGTATCGTACTCACTCTTGATTATTCATATATTCTTGTATCTAGTGAAAATTCCATCAACTTAGAAAGGGTAGGTTGGGGACTTAGAAGCGAGACTTAGAGTTGTGTCTTGTGTTGTCGCACTCATTGGAGTCAACCATTTTATATTATTGATTTTGTTTCGCTTTTCTTTTCTTCACCATTGTGTGTCGTATATTGTTTGCTTGGTTGCTCCACTGTTTGGGCGTGGAAGCTAGCTCCCGTTGGGATGCTATTTATATTATTATATTGTCTCGGGTTATACAAAAATGCAAAGGAGGTGCTATCAAATTTCAAAACGTCATAGATGTTTTTCAAACATAATTAGTTAAACTTAACTGTTATTTTAAACTTCACCTTAAATATTTTTAAAAGGGTTTAGATTCCGGGTTTTCGGTTTACTTGAACCGCGTCGACGTCTTTAGATGTCACGTGATTTAAATGCCGGTCACGTGACACATTTGGGTCGTGACATGGGTGATCTGGTATCTCAAATTATACCCTCATTTGATGACAGTCATTGGTAGCATAAAATACTCCAGCCAATTCATTCCCAATAGAACATTATGATTTGGAATGTCCAGTACTTTAAAATTTGCGTAGAATTCTCGACCGCAAACTACAACTGGGTACTGATCATATCCCAAAGTTGCCTTCAAGAGTCCATTCCCGGAACTGACATTCCATCTTGAAATGAGTGGTTTCACGGGAATCATGTGCATTCTCACGAATCGTTGTGACATGAAGCAATGTGAAGTTCCAATGTCGAAAAGTGTGAGTGCGGGAAGGGTGGCTACTAGTATAGTATCTAAGTTGTGTGAGGTTGTGTTTAGATATAGGGAAAGTATAACGATGCACAAGAATTGAAAGGTTGAAAGGATGTAAGAATTTACCGGTGATGACTTGTCCTGTGGCTTCGGCCTCCTCGACCGTCATTGTAAAAGCCTGTCTTCTCGGTACATTCCTCCTCGCCGGAGGCACATTCTTCTGCCTTTGAGGCATATTTCTTCATGCCTGATAGAATTGATGCTGAGGCTGTGCAGGTGGTCCACGTGGAACTGGTGCAGGAAGAGCTAGGCGGGGTGTAGGTTCCTAAATGGGTGGTCTTTATGGAGCTAGAATTGCGGGTATGGGTGCTGGCGCTGTGTTACTATGATATGGGCATGCTCCTATAGCGTGAGTAGATAAGCCACAAATCAAACACATGCCATTTGCACGCCTGCAGTCCTTCGCCAAGTGTCCAGTTCTCTTGCAGTAGAAACAGAAATCTGGACTGGACCGGTTAAACGATCCTCCTAGCCTCTTGAGTGCAAAAGTCGGCCTAGAAGAGGCTCCTCCTAACATCTGGGTAGCAGGACATTTGATTCCGGCTGCTTTAGGCTTACCCTTCTTCTTGACCACAGCTTCATAACGACGTGCGGCCTTCAGGATGAGTTCGAGTTGGATAATCGCCTGTGGCTAATGCTGCCTGAATCTCCGGGTCTAAGCCATGTTGGAATCATCTAGCCCGAATCTCATCGGTCAGGATCAAGTGTGCCGTGAACTTGATAAGATGTTGATGTGTTTTACGGAACAGAATTTGATATGAATTTTTTACCTGCTAAGCATGATGAATTTGGCATCATATTCATCCACTGATTTTACTTACATGGAACCTTGTTGCAGGTGGATGAACTGTTGTTCTATATCAAAATGAGCAGTCTTAGGGAAAAACTTTGCATCGAACAGATCGCAGAACGTCTTCCACTTTATTGGTTGTGTGAGACGGCTTTCCTCGGCTTTCCACCAAACTCTTGCATTGTCGGTGAGCTGGAGCTTGGCCACACGAACCCAAATTGGGTCTGGTACTTGTGCTGCTGCAAGGCCGTCTTCGATACTTTGGGCTTATTCTTCAGCCTCAAGAGTACTCTCTTTACTTAAAAAGTTCTTAGAATGCAATGCACAAAATTGCTTTACTCCAGGTGCTTCGGCTTCAGGGCGGTTCATGAGAGTTGCAGTCTGCTGATGCTGGCCCTCTAGAAGACATTTGATGGCTTCTGGAAGCACCGTCTATTCATTGATCGGAGCAGCAACGGTAGGGAGAGGTGGTAAGGTAGGTGGTGGTGTGTTTCTATTGACGTTGGTGCTGGTGTTGTTGGGAGAATCCATTACCTTGATACAAAAGAAAATGTTAGGATAGATTCAAGAAATTTGAAATGCAAGGAATGTATAGTTGATGATTCTTATAATTATTATGATATATTACTTAAGATTTCATGCAGAATCGACCTGCATAGTCCACCAACAAAACCTGTCATGCCCCACTTTCCAGTAGATGGAAACGGTGACGTGGCAAGCCCGCAACGTATTACTATAAAAATACGTTAAGCGTAATTAAGCAATATAACAATGAGCAATAAGGACAAGAGTAATAAAAATGAAACAGCAATTTTATTTACATTCAACTTTACATACAACTGTCTGGAAATAAAAGATACAATAATAATGCAAATGTCTAAATAATGGCATAAGGAAAGTAAGTACAGGTAGTAAGAAGCTAATAGTCTGGTTGAGTAGCAAACTGGTCCAAGTCCTCCTGGCTCAGCTCTATGTCCGCAGAGTCCAGTCTTCCTGACGAACATCCCAAAGAAAGAAAACAGGGAGGAATGTCGTCAGCGGACTAGTGTTTGGTAAGTCCTAAAAAAAGTAAGAGAAGATAGTATATAATATGATAAGAAACCAAATGAATAGTGGACAGGTACACTTGTATATGATCATTTACAGATATAAGATAGTTATTCTAACGTGGTTATTTGTAGTTTGATAAAGAAAGTATTCATGTATACGAGAGGAGTCCATCTTACCCCATGAACTATGGTAACATGTAATACAAGACCCCGTTATAACCCATGGGACAACGACACGTGAATTCATGTAGATGTCTTTCCAAGTGGCCTCTCGTGCCACGATATACGTTCCGTACCAATCTACCCCTTTATCCCTGCATATTGTATTGTATAGTTTTAAGATTACACGTCTTAGCCGAATCCATGGATATAAAATGTACGTTTCATGTTCAAGATGTAAACATGTGTACAGGTATTCATGTCAAGTTATAGCCGTGGTTCGGTCAAGTAGAGTCAAGTATTCAAGTTCAAGTTTGATATTTGAATTCGAGTGTTCAGGTTCATGATCAAGTATTCAATTTCGTGTTTGATTTTGGATTCTGGTTTGAGTTTAGATTAAGGTTGGAGTCGGAATCTTATGAAAGGATTTAGTTCTTGAATTTCTTAGGTTCAGGAGTAATCGGGCAACTGCTGCATATGGACGGCAAGATTTGTGTCTTTTTCCAAGACAATTGCCATTGATAACTTCGTTAAACTTTTTTAACCTAAATAGGTAAGCACTCACATTCCCTGGCTCTTTAGGACTCAAGCTTAAACCTATGTTAATTTAGAGTTCTTAAATATTTGTTATTTTGTTGTTTACATTGTATTTATATTGTTTGCATCTCTCGAGAGGGTTTTATGAAAAAAATACTTTAATATTGTTTAATAATAAATCTCGAGGATGATTTATAATATTAAGAGTTTTTATGAAAATGTATTTTAGTTTTAGTAGTATCTTAGTGATGAAACCTAGTTTTTAAAAATTTATGATATTTTTGTTGGATATATATGCCCTAGAGGCCTTCATTGTATAGGATGCTAGGGATATGTATGTACATGGTAATCTTGCTTGATATGATAGTACGCTATTTGGTTTGTCTTTATCTTAACATGTGATATATTTTACTTTGTATACATGTTGATAAAGCCCGTAGGGTGTGTGCCTGACTACCAACGTTGTGATGGTAGTCATACTTGTGGGAGCTGGATGGTCAATAGGAACATCCTTAAATGTCCCTAGTCGCAGGAGTATCGAGACTGGGCATCGATACTCCAGAGTAGACTAGTGTATACATATCTAGACCCTGACGAGGGACGATGGATTGGTCCCGCAACTATTGGTGAAGTGCACCTAAGATTGTATACAGATGCTCACTGGGTGTGAGTACACCGGACATGACTCGCCGAGAACTGACTAGATGGTATTATACCCAGCATCAGATAGCAGTTCTCAGGTGACATGTGTGCAGATAGTCTGTCGACTTAAGGTCGTCATTTGTCTCGTGTGAGTTCCCACTGTGCTTTGATTACTACCCTACCACGGCTCAAAGGAGTCGTGCAAATATGTTTTAGTTGGGTACAATCCTGAGCCACATGGAGGCAGTGAGCGACTGTTAGGGATTTGTCTCTCCCGGTATAGGGAGTCGATATCGCACTGTGATCGGTTGGTCATTACCATAAGTCCCTGGCCAGGGCTGATTGAGAATTACTGGTGGACTGACCGGTAGATTCTCGGATGGTCTTGAGCCATACCGGCATGACTTGTACGGTTGTTAGGGGTCTGACGTTCACCACCTCACTAGACCATACATGCGATACTCTCAGACGAACAGACCGGACTGCACGGATATTGTCACGGATAGGCTCAGTAGGGGTTAGGACGAGTTCGCTCGTCGGCCTCCTTTTCGACACGTATCTGGGTTGCCGTTACGTACAGCTAGTGCCACTGACGGACTTGTGGTTAACTCACTGCCTGCGTACTGTCAAGTCTTTAGAGTCCCAAACAGAGGGTTTCCCTGGATCAGGCGAGACGATGTAGACGCTGTATGGTCTTACAGCAGGGTTTCGATCGCATTCGTGTACTGGCTACTCGAATGACGATCGGACGGATAATATTAGTGGGCTTTGTTTTAAGCCGGATACTAGTATTGTAGTATTGGATTATACTGATCTCAGTGTATCCGTATTTTTCGGAATACGGATACGGGTATGAAAATACGGAAAAAGGGCATTCTTGTAATTTCACAAGAATGAGCTTCTAGAAGGAGACACCTCATTATTGTTTTATTCTTTTTTCATAAAGGATTAATGAGGTGGAAATGAGGAGATTAATGAGGCATGGGTTGAAAGCATGGCTAAGCATTTGTTTATTCACTTTGGAGTTACTATTCAAGTAAGGTTATAATTTGTGAGATTAAATAATTCCATGGTTGAATTATTAGCCAAATACTTAGCCATTCTCACAACTCATTCTCTACTCATTCTAAAAAATGCATTCTTTCTCCTAGGTTTTCTTCTCTCCTTCTTCCTCAAGCTCATACACTTGCATGTGTTGCAAAACAATGAGTTTTGAGATCAAGTAATCCAATACACTCACTCTACATCAACTTAGTCTTCTCTCTTAGCAAGTTAGATCACTAAGGTATCTCTTTGAGGTTGGAGCTTGACCATAGCCCTCGGGTGGATCCATCTTTGACGTAAAGGAGACCGGCAAGCGAACTCTTCAAGGACCTAGAAGAAGCATAAGAAAGGAGATCAATAAGAATGTTGAACCAAGGAGCAAGGAACCACTTGAAGAACTGAAGGACTAGACACGAGGGTATAACTTCTCAACCTAGTAGTTAGCACTCTCTAGTAGTTTAGTTTTGTTAGCTAAGGTTTAAACAAGATCCAAAAGTGGAACAAGTTCATGATGCAAAGCTAAAACAAGTTCCTTTTAGTGCGAGAAAAACGTTTTAAAGTATTCCGCCTCCACGCAAGCCGTGTGGTGTGCATCATGGACCAACACTGGTATCGGAGCCTAGTTAAACCTTAACTAACTTGTTATCAAAGTGTTAGAAATTCGATCGCCGGAAAAATCCCGAAATCACATCCGAAAATGCATGTTTCTGTCGATTTTAAAATCTGGTCGTAAATTTTTTTCAGAAGGCTTAAAAATACATGCAGGGTTTTTTAAGAACACAGAAGAAATTTGGGCTCATGAATCGGTCAGACCACCGCAGAATGGCGGTAGAACCCAGCGTTCTGCCGCCGATCCACGGCCGAGTCGACTCTGATTCGGTCCAAATTTTTTCTGATTTTCTTATTTTTTGGATTTGTGGTTTTTGGGATATTTTGCTTCTGCCCAGATATTTTGTGTACTGTGTGGAACTTGGGGTAGATTCAAATTTGCTTAATCGATCGAAATTCTAATTGCTTTAGCTAATCGGTTCTTCTGTAATATTATATGTGTTTTGAAACGTCTGCTAATTGCTATACGACGATTAGTGGGGGTTGCACATATCTGTGATGATTGGTTTGTGTATATGAATCTTATTGGATCGTCGATGATGAATAGCCGGGGGGTGTGAGACGGGTTTTTTCTTTTCTTTCATTCAATGTAATTTGTAAAATTGATGTAATATTATTTTTACGGGGCACATCCGGGTTGAGGTTGTAGCCACCGTTGTATTATTTTCTTTTATTGTTTTTGCTCCTAAGATAGACCCAAGGTGGGGTGCACAAACTACCGGATACTTTGAAGTGCTTAGTGGCCTACTCACGTTGTTGAGAGAGACTGCTTCACTTCTGGCACTTGGCGGGTAGTTTGCCGCACCCGTAGGGGTCTAGGGTGGGGTTCTGGCTATTCGTCACGACCGTGGAACCCGTCCTTCGTTATGGGCTTAAACGAAGTGCGGAATTCCTAGTATATCCAATATGTTCATCTGTGATCTGGAATGCCTATTATTGCGTGCGACGAATGGATATATCTATATATGATATTTATTAGGCGTTGCTTATGTTTTACACCCGCGCTAGTCCAGCCCCCGCTCTGTCGTTAGTTAAGTAACCTAACGGGTGATGACGGGGCCCAGTGGCGAATGCGGATGGCATAAGCGTACGTTGTATTTTCGTTGTTTTCTGCAATGGTAGGATTAAATGATGGGACAACATTAATTCATTAATGCAAAGAAAATAAACCTAAACTAAATCGTTGGAACAATTTCAAAACCACCCGGTTTTCTTCAAAAAGCAAATTTTAAATGCGGAGCTTAAACCACTACTTTTAAAAGGCTATCTTGGTTCCTTCGATCATATCAAGTTCACTACGTTAACGGTTTCGCCAAAAACCAACCGTAACCCTCCGTCGTTTCAAATAAACAGCACATTGTATTCATGCTATGTTTGTTGGCCTACATCAAGGCATAGTGTATGGTAGCAATGTGTTGCTTATTTATTGCACAGATAGATGCATTAGTTTAGGACAGTCGTACAGCCTTGTTGGCCTACGTCAAGGGCGAGTACGGATGGATCTAAATTAATCAGGACAACGACGGGTAGAACTTGACTTGCATCTTATGATTTGTCGGCCTACGTCAAGGTCATAAGAACTTTGGGTAAAAATCACATCGGGAGTTTCAAACATAAAGGAAACTTGCAGATTTAGCATACCTTCTGGAGTGTGGTGACTAGAGTGGCTTCCATCTAGGGCATCATACGATGACAGTTGGATCCCGATCCCACTGATGAGTAGGATTACTCTCGGGAGATTTTCTAACTTAACAATCAATGCTATAAACCAAGTAGGTGTCTAGAAAGGTGTTAGTGGGGCTACGCCTCCTGGGAAAAGAGGTTATATAATTAAGGAACTTCGCGAAAGCGTTGGAAAACCTCTCTCGAAGTACCAACACTAGCCTGACTGAAAGGTTAAGCAAGTATTGTGATGTGCGATTAATCCTGACTAATTCTTCTTTTAGGGTTTGAAGAAGAATTTGAGGAAACAGTGGGAGCCATCCTGTTTAGATAAACTAATAAACCAATCTAAACTTGCAAGAGCATATGCTGAGTGTTTCTTTTCTCTCTCTCTCTGGCAGCTACCATGACAGGACTAAAACTATTACTTGAAAAGAATACACTGACCGGGCCAAACTATAAAGATTGGCTAAGGAATGTCAACATTGCACTGACTTATGACAAAGTTTCATATGTTACCACCGCTGTTTCTCCCCTATCCCAGGACCAGATTCCTCAGTTGCGGACAAGGAGGTTCGCAAAACTTGGGATCTAGACTGCGAAAGAGCTAAGTGTATCGTGCTGGCGTCCATGAACAATGAACTCCAGAAACAGCATGAGAGTATGGATATTATATCCATCTTTCTCCATTGCAAGGAACTGTATGGAGAGCACTCCCGTATCGCGAGGTACCAGACCTCAAGGAAACTATTCCAGATGAGGTTAGCTCTAGGATCACCTGTGGGAGAGCACGTCCTGAAAATGATCAACCTCATTGAGGAACTCGCAAACCTGGGATGCGTGCTAGAGAATGAGTTATACATCGACTTGATTTTGCAGTCCCTTCCCCACACCTTCTCTCAGTTCATGCTGAACTTCAACATGCACGAAATGGAAGCTGATCTTCCAAAGCTCCTCAACATGTTGAGGGTAGCAGAGATCTCCTTGAAAAAGGATAAGACCCCCGTTCTGTATGTTGGCCAATCATCCTTTTCTAAATCTAAAGCGAAAGCTAAGGGGAAGAAGAAGATGAAAGCCACCAAACCGAAAGGTGGGGTCAAGAAGGTGCAAGGAACGAATAAGGCAGGAAGGGTGAAGGCGGATAAGAACGAATGCTACTATTGTCACAAGCAAGGGCACTGGAAGAAGGATTGCATGGCTTACAAAGTCAAGGACACGAAGCAAGCTGCTGCTTCTGCTTCAGGTGTGTTTGTAATAAAAAATTGTCTTTCAGTAAACTCTACATCATGGGTACTTGATACCGGTTCTGGTTCTCACATTTATAATTCTTTGCAGGCTCTGAGAAACCGTAGAGCACTGAAGACAGGTGATATGACCCTCCGGATGGGCAATGGAATGAACGTAGATGCTGTTCCAATGGGGGTATATCACATGGGGTTGACTAGTGGGCACATTTTGGTTTTGTACAGCTGTTTTTGTATTCCCGGTATGCTGTGTAATATTATATCAGTATCTTTGTTATCTAATGAAGGATATGATTTTGCACTTGAAAGAAATGTCATGAACATTCTCCTGAATCAAGAAATGATTGGGTTTGGCACACTGGAAAATGGCATATACATACTTAATCAACCTCAAGTTTTCAATATTCAAAACACGCTTAAAAGGAAGGCTCCAGATTCAAACCAAGCCTTCCTATGGCATTGTAGACTTGGTCATATAAACGAAACAAGGTTGACTAAGTTACATAAAGATGGATATTTAGATCCGTTTGAATATTCATCATATGCAACTTGTCAATCATGTATCAAAGGAAAGATGACCAAATCTCCGTTCACCGGACACGGAGAAAGAGCCACGAAACTCTTGGGACTTGTACACAGCGATGTATGTGGTCCGATGTCTACACATGCACGAAGCGGTCACTCCTATTTCATCACTTTTACTGATGATTTCTCGAGGTATGGACATGTGTTTTTAATGAAGCATAAATCTGAGGCCTTTGAGAAGTTTAAGGAGTATAAAAATGAAGTGGAGAAACAGACTGGTAAAAGCATCAAGACACTTCGATCTGATCGAGGTAGAGAATACTTAAGTACCAGTTTCCTTGAATACTTAAAAGAGAATGGAATTCTCTCTCAGCTTACTCCACCATATACACCTCAGCATAATGGTGTATCAGAAAGGAGGAATCGCACGCTGCTGGACATGGTGCGTTCAATGATGAGTAGTGCTGAGTTGCCACTCTCCTTCTGGGGTTTTGCGCTAGAATCAGCTGCATACCTATTGAATAGGGTTCCGACCAAGTCTGTGCCTACCACTCCATATGAAATGTGGAGCGGGAAGAGACCATGTCTCAAGTATATCAAGAATGGGGGTGTCCGACATTTGTTAAAAAGCATAATCCGGACAAGCTCGAGGCACGATCGATTTTGTGCAAGTTTGTAGGATACCCCAAGCATTCAAGGGGATATATTGTCTACCATATTGAAGAACAAAAGGTGTTTGTCGCTCGCCACATTGTCTTCTTAGAGAGCGAATTTCTTGCAAAAGAAATTAGTGGGAGCGCAGTAGAGCTGGAAGAAATTCCAGAACCTCAAACTACTGCCGAGGACTTAGTAGAACATCAGGTTTCAATAGAGCTCGACGAACCAACGCTGCTCTGCAGATCTAGTAGGCTTTCTTGTTCTCCTGAAAGATATTATGGGTTTCTTGTAGATGGAGATCGAGTGGATTGCATCATCGATGATGATGAGCCTACTAATTTTCAGCAGGCTATCATGAGTAAAGACTCGGTGAAGTGGCTGGATGCTATGAGATCCGAAATGGAGTTCATGTACACCAATAAAGTATGGACTTTAGATGTTTCTTCTCCTGGGGTGAAACCAGTTGGATGCAAATGAATCTTCAAAAAGAAGATTGGTGCATTTGGACAAGTGGAAACCTACAAAGCTAGACTCGTTGCAAAAGGTTTTCGTCAAAAACCAGGATTGGACTATGATGAAACCTTTTCCCTAGTAGCTATGCTTAAATCCATTCGGATCCTGCTTGCCATTGCTGCCTTCCATGACTATAAAATCTGGCAGATGGACGTAAAAATAGCTTTTCTAAATGGACATTTAGAAGAAAGTGTTTACATGGATCAACCAGAAGGTTTCTTAGACAGTGGGAGCAGCGGAAAGGTGTGCAAGTTGCTTAAATCCATTTATGGATTAAAGCAAGCAACGCGGAGTTGGAACATCTGCTTTGATGAGACGGTCAAAGAATTTGACTTTATCAAAAATGTAGATGAACCATGCATTTATAGGAAGATTGTAGAAGGAGCAGTAGTCTTCCTCGTTTTGTATGTCGACGACATACTACTGATAGGGAATGATGTCCCTATGCTACAATCAGTAAAGCTCTTCTTGTCACAGAAATTCTCCATGAAAGACTTGGGAGATGCATCCTACATTCTGGGCATTAAGATCTATCGTGATAGATCCAAAAGGATGTTGGGACTTTCACAGTCCGGGTATATTGACACTATACTAAAGAGATTTTGTATGGAAAATTCCAAGCGCGGTAATCTACCCGCTTGTCACGGGATCACCCTCTCCAAAGAGATGTCTCCAAAGACCGATGAAGAGAGGGCTCGCATGGGCATTATACCCTACGCTTCGGCAATAGGATCCATAATGTATGCGATGTTATGTACCAGACCAGATGTAGCTTACGCACTTAGTGTGGTAAGTAGGTATCAGTCTGACCAAGGTGAGAGGCATTGGATAGCGGTAAAGAACATTCTCAAGTACCTGAGAAGGACTAAGGAGATGTTCTTGGTTTACGATAATGGGGACCTCCAGGTCGAGGCTTTTACCGACTCCAGCTTCCAAAGTGACAAAGATGACTCTAAATCCGTTTCGGGTTTTGTGTTTACCCTCAATGGAGTAGCGGTATGTTGGAGGAGTTCCAAATAGGATACCGTCGCAGACTCAACTATGGAGGCTGAGTATATAGCTGCTAACGATGCCGCAAAAGAGGCTGTCTGGATGAAGAAGTTCATCTCTGAACTTCAGGTGGTTCCTTCCATTGCTAATCCAATACCTTTGTATTTTGATAACAATGGGGCTGCAGCATTAGCAAAGGAACCAAGGTCCCATCAGAAATCCAGGCATATCTTGAGGCGGTTTCACCTGATCAGGGAGATCGTGGATCGCCGGGAGATCGAGGTGCGGAGAGTGGACACAAAAGACAACACAACAGATCCATTCACCAAGGCCATCCCTCAAGTCCAGTTCGAGAGGCTGTTTGAGATGTTGGGCATACGGTACGCCAGCAACTGGATCTAGTGCAGACAGTAGGTACTCATTGCGCTAATTACAGGCCTTAGTGCAAGTGGGAGATTGTTGGATATATATGCCCTAGAGGCCTTCATTGTATAGGATGCTAGGGATATGTATGTACATGACAATCTTGCTTGATATGATAGTACGCTATTTGGTTTGTCTTTATCTTAACATGTGATATATTTTACTTTGTATACATATTGATAAAGCCCGTAGGGTGTGTGCCTGACTACCAACGTTGTGATGGCAGTCATACTTGTGGGAGCTGGATGGTCAATAGGAACATCCTTAAATGTCCCTAGTCGCAGGAGTATCGAGACTGGGCATCGATACTCCAGAGTAGACTAGTGTATACATATCTAGACCCTGACGAGGGACGATGGATTGGTCCCGCAACTATTGGTGAAGTGCACCTAAGATTGTATACAGATGCTCACTGGGTGTGAGTACACCGGACATGACTCGCCGAGAAATGACTAGATGGTATTATACCCAGCATCAGATAGCAGTTCTCAGGTGACATGTGTGCAGATAGTCTGTCGACTTAAGGTCGTCATTTGTCTCATGTGAGTTCCCACTGTGCTTTGATTACTACCCTACCACGGCTCAAAGAAGTCGTGCAAACATGTTTTAGTTGGGTACAGTCCTGAGGCACATGGAGGCAGTGAGCGACTGTTAGGGATTCGTCTCTCCCGGTATAGGGAGTCGATATCGCACTGTGATCGGTTGGTCATTACCATAAGTCCCTGGCCAGGGCTGATTGAGAATTACTGGTGGACTGACCAGTAGATTCTCGGATGGTCTTGAGCCATACCGGCATGACTTGTACGGTTGTTAGGGGTCTGACGTTCACCACCTCACTAGACCATACATGCGATACTCTCAGACGAACAGACCGGACTGCACGGATATTGTCACGGATAGGCTCAGTAGGGGTTACGGACGAGTTCGCTCGTCGGCCTCCTTTTCGACACGTATCTGGGTTGCCGTTACGTACAGCTAGTGCCACTGACGGACTTGTGGTTAACTCACTGCCAGCGTACCGTCAAGTCTTTAGAGTCCCACACAGAGGGTTTCCCTGGATCAGGCGAGACGATGTAGACGCAGTATGGTCTTACGGCAGGGTTTCGATCGCATTCGTGTACTGGCTACTCGAATGTCGATCGGATGGATAATACTAGTGGGCTTTGTTTTAAGCCGGATACTAGTATTGTAGTATTGGATTATACTGATCTCAGTGTATCCGTATTTTTCGGAATACGGATACGGGTATGAAAATACGGAAAAAGGGCATTCTTGTAATTTCACAAGAATGAGCTTCTAGAAGGAGATAACTCATTATTGTTTTATTCTTTTTTCATAAAGGATTAATGAGGTGGAAATGAGGAGATTAATGAGGCATGGGTTGAAAGCATGGCTAAGCATTTGTTTATTCACTTTGGAGTTACTATTCAAGTAAGGTTGTAATTTGTGAGATTAAATAATTCCATGGTTGAATTATTAGCCAAATAGCCAAATACTTAGCCATTCTCACAACTCATTCTCTACTCATTCTAAAAAATGCATTCTCTCTCCTAGGTTTTCTTCTCTCCTTCTTCCTTAAGCTCATACACTTGCATGTGTTGCAAAACAATGAGTTTTGAGATCAAGTAATCCAATACACTCACTCTACATCAACTTAGTCTTCTCTCTTAGCAAGTTAGATCACTAAGGTATCTCTTTGAGGTTGGAGCTTGACCATAGCCCTCGGGTGGATCCATCTTTGACGCAAAGGAGACCGGCAAGCGAATTCTTCAAGGACCTAGAAGAAGCACAAGAAAGGAGATCAATAAGAAGGTTGAACCAAGGAGCAAGGAACTACTTGAAGAACCGAAAGACTAGACACGGGGGTTTAACTTCTCAACCTTGTAGTCAGCACTCTCTAGTAGTTTAGTTTTGTTAGCTAAGGTTTAAACAAGATCCAAAAGTGGAACAAGTTCATGATGCAAAGCTAAAACAAGTTTCTTTTGGTGCGAGAAAAACGTTTTTAAAGTATTCCGCCTCCCCGCAAGCCGTGTGGTGTGCATCATGGACCAACAATTTTTATGAAAACTAGCTCTTTTGGAAACTTGACGGTATTTTATTAAAATTTCAATTTTCATTTTAAAAAATATATTTTCACAAGTTGTTTTTTATTGAAAATACGGGTTCATAATTATATATAAATTTTCCAAAATTTAGTTTTGTTTAGAAAAATCGTATTTCTTAAAAATCATATTTTTATTTCCTTCGAGACCGAATACTTCGTGTGGAGCTCTGCATCTCGCTCTACTATCCCAAGCATGTGCGATAATCCATACCATCCATTAGCGGATCCCCTAACGAGGGTTGTAGAGCCGCAATTGCCAAGGATTTAAAAATATCGATTAAAAAAACTTTTTGTAAAACTGTGGTATTTTAATATAAAACCTATTTTTTGAACCAACCATATATTTAGAATATCGTGCTATGAACCCATAGTGTGCGTGTGGGGTAGGTCGTTACCCCATGAAGGTTCTAGAGGTAGGTATACCAGTTATCGAAATAAGGGTTATACTAAAATTTATGGTATTTTAATAAAAAGGTTCGTTATATGAGTATTTCATATGGAAATTTTCATTATGCTAAAAAGATAAATGATGTGAATAAAATTAAGAGTGGTTTTATAGTGTTGTTGTGATTTATTTTGATTGTCAAGTGGGTGAAAAGGTTTGAAAAGAAAGTAATATCAGAACTAACTCCACTTTATCGATATATTTTAAGAATGCGATTTTAGTTGAAAAGAAGGAGAGGGGGAAGGGACTTATGGTTTTATAACGTCGAGAAAAGAGTAAGGAAGAGAGAGGGGGCTCTATGGCATCGCGGTAGCTCCGGAAACGACTCCGATATTCAACAAAAATGAACTTGGTTGCTAACTCCACTTGACTCCACTAGTATTTAGAAAATTTTGGGAGAAATTTGATAGAAATTTCAGAATGGCGGAGAGCTAGGGCATGGGGTGGTACTTATAGAGTAAAAATGAGAGTGAGTGTGAAATAAAATGAATTAAAATAGATTTAATGGTGTTAATTAGGGATTTGAAGAGTCTCTGTTTGATTTCTGGAAAATCAAACAGTGCAAGGGAGTTGC
Organism: Agapanthus africanus; assembly: GCA_030015575.1. Lineage (NCBI taxonomy): Eukaryota > Viridiplantae > Streptophyta > Magnoliopsida > Asparagales > Amaryllidaceae > Agapanthus > Agapanthus africanus. The sequence goes on from JASDDO010000019.1 coordinate 353,562,247, forward strand.
AGGGAGCTGAAGGGTTGTGTGTGCAAAGCACGGAGGTGATTGGGGTCATTTCAACCATCGACAGTGGGCCAAGTGAGGTAACAGGCGGCCGGATCTTGATGGGTTGCCTCGAGATTCGTGCCACATGGTGAAAATCAGTGTTTACTCCTCATTGCGTCTGTTTGATTTTTTGAAACTTTTCGTTTCTCCATAAATTTCACGTGTAACTCTTAGGCTTCCAAAAAATTAGAAGAAAAATCTAAAAAATAATTGGGACTAATGGTAATCAAACACACAGGATATGTCACAGCAGTGTAAGACTTTACCAGTGAGCTACAAATTTCTTCTTGCTTTTATTGAACAAAAATAACTTAGAACTCTACAACAGGCTGAAATACCCTTTCTATACAATAAACAATTAATTTTGTACAGAGATTTCAGAGTCGTTACATCGTTCCCACGAAGAGGGGTGTTAACTACTTTTTAACTAAGTTAAAGAAAAGATTTGATTTTTAATAAAATAAAATCTCAATAATTTTAAAATGCAGAAATTTTAAAGTAAGGAAATTTGAAAAGGTTATTTTACTTATAAAAGGAATATCTAAGGTTTTGTATTTATTTATCTCTATTGGTTGGTTTAAAAGATGATATTTCTTTTCTAGATCTATATTTAATATGTTTTCTATTAATCTTATAAAAGCATAAGTTAATTTAGTGTTATTAAAGTTAACCTATCAATTCTAAAAATATCATTTAGATAGCAATATTAGAACACTTTTTCTAGTTAATTAAAAATATCCTATTTTTAATTTTCGATTAATAGCGGTAGGTGATCAATCTACTTGTATCATCTTAACGAATAAGCTAGATCACCCTCAACTACCTATAGTTTTAATTTCTTTTAATTAAACCCATCTCTTACCTTCCGTTATTAGATCTCTAGGGCGTCAACCTATCATTTAACCTAATGAGTTTCTTAGTGTTATCGTTTTCCCCTAATCTTATTTCCAGGCGTCAACTGTCATTAAAAAGATTAGTTTTTTAGATGATAAACTTAAACGAGAAGAAGTTAAATTACAAGAGATTAACCATTATGCACAAGAAAAGAAAGCAATAAGAACATCCAAACAAATAGAGTTAATAAACACAAAAACCTAGAAAAGAAAATTAGTCACACATCATATTAAGAAAAAACATAAATTTATTCATAATAAAATAAGTTACAATAGAGTTGATCTTTCTAACAAACTTAAATAAGTTATTGCCAAAAGAGAGATGATTTAAACCCTAGACTATACAAGAGTTTATATAGTCTTTTGTGAGACTTGGAACAGACTTTACAGAATAACTAAAAAATATGAATCGTCGCTAAAAATCTGGATTTGATAAGCTTCAGAAAACCGGCCGAATCTTCTATTAGGGCCATTTCGGCCAAAAAATTGGGGCTTGGAAGTTTCTGGCTTCTTTCATTATATTTGTTCTAATCTCTTGATTTCCAGAGTTTGTTCCAAAACTACTAATTGATTCTCGATTTTTGATTTAGCTCTGAATTGGTTTCCATCGCACGCACGTAAGTAGTTTGTTGTGTCTTCTGTTATTTCTGATTATCCCCATGAAGTACATTCCACGTATGTGATCTTTACTTTAGCGCACTTTTCAATCGTTTTGCAATTAAGTCCTATTATCTACATTTATTCACAAGAACACCCATGTTTACCGCCGGAGACTGAACTAAGACGCGGAGGGCGTCTAGCCTGAATACGGGGGTAGATGCTATTTGGAACATATCTGTCCACCTCTCCGAAAATACCAAGTTGATTTATGGCGACATATATCGGAGGTTTGGACAGATACGACCGTTCTATTGCGACTTTATCAGATTCCTCTTATTTGAGTGGTTTATAATTGTGGGGACGCTCTTCTTTGCAGGCGCAATCCCTTACAGTTAATTACGTTATCGCAACGCGATAACCACTTTTATCTGCTCCGGTGGGTCACTTCGTATCGTGTTATATTGTTTATTTTGGGGTTGCCCATGAATTATATACGGAGACTAGTTTATGTCGTCGCCCGTAGGGTACGGATTAATCCAAATCCGTACGTATATATTTGGGTTTGAATCTAGGTTGTATGTCCATCAGTTCAGAGGATATTTTGTTTTAATTAAGGACCGTTTATCTGATTTTAGATTAAGATCAACTTAAATATATAAGCATATAAGCTCAATTTATTTTAACTGAGAATACATTAGTCTCATATAAAATTAAGATCAACTTAAAATTATAGTTAAGAATCATTAAATTTTGTTAAGATCTCTCAACAGAGCGTATGAGCTCGGCTGCAATGAAAAATATGGGATCAAGGAAATTTTAGAGACCTAACCAATTTTAGTCTCAGTCTTGGGCTTTTCATTATCTAACAGTGCTAAGCACTTAGTCTTTTGACTATAGATATAATATCCAAATTTTGCTCTAGCGCTCATGTGAGTATCATATGAGGCGCTCAGACTTGGGCGTTGTCCGATCAATGCTAAGCACTTAAGCACTTTTAATATATAGTGCTAAGCACTTTTATACAGCGCTCACGTGGGTATCACGTGAGGTGCTATAGCTTGCCAATTTTTTAAATGCTCACATGGATTTCACGTAAGGCGCCAGATCTTTACTGATGGGTGTTCACGTGTAAGGCACGTGCGGCGCTGAGTTTATGGGTGCTCACGCATAAGGTATGTGCGGCGCTGGATCTTTGGAGATTTAACCTCTGTTTATTTTTCTTTTGAAAGAAGTTAAACTTCTATTAATTATGTTTTGACCATTAATGATCACCGAGATCTCTATTTTTGAAGATCTGGGATCGGGTTTTTTGAGAACTAAGTTCTGTTCCTTTTTTTACAAGAACTAAATTCTTTGAAGGGTTGAACCCTATTTTAGAGGAATTAAATTTGTATATATCTAGTTTTTCCCCTAGACCTTGAGTCTGAAGAACAAAATCTTCCCGATGAGAATTAAATTCTCAACTCATAGAAGATTTGTCCTGCGGATCTTAAATCCAGAGAAAGAACTAAGTTCTTTATAAAGGGTTAAACCCTTGTGTTTATGTACGATAGGTAAAGAAGATATTTTGATCTCTTCTTTTTTCTTTACCTAGAGTTTGAGGGGAGCAAGTGGGAGCTTTTTCTTCAGCCAGAGAATTAAATTCTCAGCTGTAGCTTTTTTTATTATCTTATAAGGTTGATTCTCCTCCTAAGACTTGAAATCTCGGGTCCTTTATATAGGTGAGGAAAAATTGTTGATTATTTTAAAAGATCCCTTATTTGAGAGATTTTTATCTGATTTCATAATCTGGTGGTGATTTTTAATCACCGTTGTATCTTAGATCCAGGGTTTTTTGATTAACAGAATATATTTTTCTTGTTTATTTAACAAGATTAGGAAAATAATATCTCATATATAGAATTTAATTCTATCTTTTAATTCAAACGGTGAGTTTTAATCACCATTGGATTTTTTAAGTGTTCTCTGTTTAACAGAGCATATCTTTCTTGTTTAGAAATATTGGGAAGATATTTTTCCCTAATAAAATTTAATTCTATTTTTTGATGATTTTTAAATCACCATTGGATCTTTTGATCTAACGGCTCTATATTTAACAGAGAATATTGTTCTTATTTTAGGGAAATTTTTTCCCATGTAGAATTTAATTCTACCCGAAGCAAATCTGCTTCAACTTAGACGTTGACGCTCACGTGCTATGCACGTGGGCATAGCCAAAGAATTTAATTCTTATTGAAACAGGTATCCATGTGTTTTGCACGCCGATGTTCACGTGCCTTTCACGTGAGGCGCGAGTCCTAGGATTCAATCCTATCAGAGATAACCATCTACGTGCTTTGCACACCGGCGCTCACGTGCCCAGAACGTAAGGCGCTGCCTTAGGATTTGATCTTATCAGAAATAGGCATCCACATGCTTTGCACGCCGACGCTCACGTGCCCAAAACGTGAGGTGCTGCCTCATTTTATGAGGGTTTCGTTTCACCTTCTTTCTTTGCTTTTCCTAAGTTAATCTTTTCTTTTCCAACACCTTTTTTAGTTAGAGCCTGGAAATAGTTCTAACTGACACTATGCACAACATTTTATGTGCCGAGACTTGAATGCTTCTCTTTATAATATGAAGCAATGTTCATCTTCTTCTTCACTTTCACAGAGAAATAACCATGGTTTGCGTTCGTCCACATGCTCCACGACAGCCATGAGAGGTGCCCATTGGGGAGATTATTCCTCGTTTTGCTACACGTATGGCGAATCTCGCTCTTACATATGCTCAGTGCGAAACGGTGATGCATGAGTTCATGATTCGTAGGGGGGTTCTTCTCCCCGCCGGCTCTATTTGGTTTCGAATGATTTTCCTCGATATCTTTGATGACATCCCCCTTATCCGGTGAAGATGACTCTAGCGATGCTTGATGCAGCGGAGGACAAGATTGACCGCGTTCATGAGGCATACTTGATTACAAAGCTGCCAAGGGACAGTTCGATTGATATGCTGAGTCAAATCCGAGCTCGGTGGGCTATCATGTCTTCTTTTGCCGATGAGCGTGGCGCTGACAGATGGAGAGGTACTCTTCGTGAGAACCACCGTTATGACATGGTAGAGCGGGCAGTGAGGGAGTTAGAGAACTTTGTATACTGTTTTGTTAACCCTTATAGTTCTGATCCCATGTTTGGTGATCTCTTCGTTGTAGCTTGAAATAAATATTTAAATGTATGTTTATTATTCGATGAATTTTTCACGTCAAACAAATCCCCCCCACTACTTTGCTCACAGAGGTATATACGTGGGTGAAGTAGTGTAGAGTAATGTATAGCATACGACTGATTTCGGACGGGCGTATCGTACATAACCTTTAGAATCTTAATCTAAGTAGATAGTGAGAAGGCACTGGCGCCGTCATCTACCATCGACTCAAATCACAATTCTTAAGAAATGTAGTTCTAAATCCTGAGGCTTGTGGGTTGCACCTTTGCCTTTTTGATTGCGGTGCTTTCTACCAATTTTGTCGAATGTTGCCCGTGGATAGTATATAAGAGTCAGTCTAACCTCCTTGTAGGACAACAGTGGCTTAGGAAACAGGTTGATATCCCCGTCACCGAAGGCTTTTCAACTTTATGAGCCGCGAGGGTCTCATAAAGATGTTTTTCCCTACGAGCCGAGAAGATCTCATAAGTGCATCCTAACGTGAAATATAGATAATCCCTTTCGATACAGGAGTCCGTTAGGTTTTTTGGTACTGGGTTAAGTCCATCATACCGTCGCGTTGGCTTATATATTCTCGATATGCAATCCCTTAAGTTGTGGCTCGTGTAATCATGGATTTGTCATGTTTCTGATCCCTTCTGAGGCTGAACAAGATGTCTTCAAGTAACCTTCTTAGGTTGGAGTATCCATATTACCATTAGAAGATCAAGCGTTAGGTATTCCCGTTGCGCTTTACTTGAGATTAGGCTTGATTTAAAGCCCTGATGAGTCATAACTGCACCCTTCTGGGGTGGGATGACATCCAATAGTCTTTAGGCTTACCATAAAGACCCGAAGCTAGGCGCATGTCGTCACTTCGCTTTTGCTTTTTTGTTGTACCAATTTTTCGCTGAAGTAAGTTAGACATCCGTATGGCCACTGATTGAGACTGTTTTGTATACGTGCGTTTTAAAATTTAAGAATACCGCAATCAAGACGGTGTCGCTTGGTAGCTAGCCGGTTGAGTATGGGTCGGTCCACAGGGAAAAGGTGTTCTTTCTTTAAGTTCTAACGAGTTAAGTCCTATTTTTGGTAGGTTTTGTTTTAAAATCTAAGATTGAGATTAAATTGATTTAAAGTCTTGCTAGGGTTAGGATTAGGTTAGTTTGGAAAAGGGATTCTACTCACTGCTTTTAATGCCCTAATTAAGAATATAGGTGTTAGGGTAATAGTCAATAAAGGGGATTAGCACGACTAGGAAGAAACTTAGTTTCTTCCTTTTGGTCCTTGTCCGTCCTTTCTTGGCTTTTAGCCCTAACCTCTAGTTAATTCAACCACAACTGGTCTAACTAGGGAATCACCGCTATCTTTTAGGATAGGGTGCCGTAGTGAGCGGCATGTGGTTGGATTAAACAGAGTCCTATTTTAAATATTATATGGGTAAAGAAAGGAGTGGGAGAGATTTCCTTCTCTCAAACCTTCCCTATCCTAACCCTAACAAGTGAGGAATTACTCACTCATTAGGGAAGTTACGATGAAATTCATTTTTCTAATTTTAAAAGATTATCTAAGTTGCAAATAATAAAAGACAGAATAAAATAGCAGATAATACATTTCAATTAAAAAGAATGCAAGATAAAATGAAAAACACTTACTTTTATTGATGACCTCTCAACGATTACAATTAAAAATTTAGATCTGTAAAATAAAAAGTTGGCATGCCCCAAAAGAGGCACCCTGAAAGAGGCACAAAAACTAGAGAGAGGCATCCTCCAAAAGAGGCACCCTGAAAGAGGCATAAAAACTAGAGAGAGGCATCCTCCAAAAGAGGCACCCTGAAAGAGGCATAAAAACTAGAGAGAGGCATGCTTTATTTGGCTTTGAGCCATCCTATTTATAGATCGGAAAAACTCTAGATTTACATTCTGATCCATACATAAAATTACAAAACTACCCCAAAGACCGAGTCAAAGCACCGACACTCCACCGACACGTGCATTGCACGGCCGCGGAACCACGGCAGAAAGGCCAGTCTGGCCGCGGTTCCGCGGCCAGTTTGGCCACTGTTCCGCGGCCAGTTTGGCCACTGTTCCGCGGCCATTTGATGGGTTCTTGAGCCCATCTCTTTAGGGTTTCTCTATGTTGCTTTTATCTTCTGTTTTCTTTACTTGGTTTCTTAGAATTTCTTCTATTTCCTCCAGATTTCCAACAGTCCAGAATGATGTGGACTTTTGCCTTGAGCTTCGCGTTGAAGTCTTGAATCTTGTGCTGCCCTTGTGCTTTGTGCATTGAACTGTCTGATGATTTTTATTTATTCCTTGAACTGGTAGGCGGTATCATACGGATTCATCTATTTTTGGACGTAGTCTCACATTTGTAGTGACTTTTTATGAATTTCACTGTAACGATCTGAGAACCTATAACCTACAACTATTTAGCAGATATGGATCAAAAGCACCTATTTATATGTAATATGATTAAGAATGGACGATATAATATTGCTGATATGAACAACCACTATGCTGTATGTATCGTCATCGAGGCTGTATGTATCGTCATCGAGGCCTGGAGCTCGAAAATATGCTATTGCTCCGATTTTATTTGACAGTTACGTCCGCACCTTATTGGAATGAGGAGGAACGCCGAGATAGTTTCTACGCTATAGATGTACCTCAAGACTTTTTTCTTCTTTTGACGAAGTATGGTAGGAAAATATAGTTCCCTTTCTTTCATTTGTGCTCATGGATCGTATACAAGAGTCACTGTGGACCTACTTGCAGGGCAGAAAAAATTTATTTTATTATTTTTTATTATAATTATTTTTTTATTTTTCCGCGATGCTCTCATTTCAGCTTTTCATATCGCGAAAGTCGCGATTGCCCAATCATTTCGGCTGTTTTTCACAGTGCCCAGTTATTTCGGCTATGTTTTTTTTTTAATTTTTACTCGTGTTTTTTATTGCGAGTTGTCCAAACATTTTGGTTGTTTCATATGCATATTTTTGCTCGCTGATTTTTATTGCGAGTTTCCCCATCATTTCGGCATTTCATATGGAATTTTTTGCTCACTGATTTTTGTGCGAGTCGGGGACTTAGGTCCTGATGCCAATCTTGGCATCAGTATCACTACAACTGGGATATTGCTAGGAGTGAATCATCATTTGCCTTTGTTGATTTTAACAAAGGTGACTTAGCAAACAAGGTTATGATCCTGTCGACTAAGACTTTTGACTTTATGAGCCGTAAGGATCTTATAAAGGTATTTCTCCCTATGGGTCGTAAGGATCTCATAGGTGTATTTTCTTCTTAGGAGTCGTGAGGACTTCTAAGTGTATATTACTCCTGTAAGTCATAAGGATCTTACAGAAATTCTTTCTCCTTGCCAGTCGAGGGGACTTGTAAGTGTCGTTCATTTTGTCGAGCAATATTTCTCGTTTATAGTGGGACTTGGTCAAGAATATATTTATTTACACCGGTGGATTATATACAAGAGTCGGTATTGGACCACTTGTAGGGCATAAATTCGTAGGGGTTTTGATGGCTTAAGAACAGGTTTATGTCTCTGTAATATAAGGCTTTTGAATTCTATAAGCCGTGAGGGTTTTATAGGGGGTATATTCTCTTTACGAGTCTTGAAGATCTCGTAAGTGCATTTCTCCTTAGGGTTCGTATGGATTCCTAAGTGTGTTTTTCCTTTTGTGAGTCATAAGGATCTCACACAGGTGTTTTCTCCTTACAAAGTCGTGAGGACTTTGCAAGTGCTTCTTTTCCTTTCTTTTAATGAGTTAGCGCCCTCTCGGATTTTCACAAGCTCACCGGTAGCCCTGCTGTTTTTACTCATAGCGCTCTTTCGGGTTTTCATCCGTTCCCATTCCGCTTGTGGACATACCTTTTTTTATGCGGCTCGTAAAGTAACACACTAACAGTTGTAGATCATGACTTTCTTCGAAGGACCACATCATATGGGACCTGGAAAGGATGTGAATTGTTTTATACCTGTGGATTGTATACGGTGTTTGATATGGAGACTCACCATAGGGCAATATATTTGTTTAAGGACATTTCGGCCCATTATTAGTTTAGAGACGTTTCAGTCCATCATTCCCGTATTCGGGACGGAGTATTAGTTTAAGGACGTCTTGGTCCAACATTAGTTTAAGGACGTTTCGGTCTAATATTCCCGCATTTGGGATGAATATTAGTTTAAGGACATCTCGGTCCAATATTAGTTTAGGGATGTTTCGGTCCAACAATCCCGTGTTTGGGACGAATATTAGTTTAAGGACATCTCGGTCTAACATTAGTTTATGGACGTTTCCTTCCAACATTAGTCCAGGGACGTTTCGGTCCAATAGAGATATGGAGAACATGGATCGTTTGTGCCCGTGGATTTGTACGGCTGGTCATATGACCCATACCATATAGTTTAAGGACATTTCGGTCCATTATTAGTTTAGGGACGTTTCGATCCGTCATTCCGATATTTAGGACGAATATCATTTGGCACCACTTTCAGTGTTTTGACTCAGGAAGATAGCAAGCGGACACAAGTGTCGTCATCTATCATTGACATAAATCGCGACTCTTTAGACGTAGTACTTTTTAAGTAATCGACTATTTATTGGCCGGAATGGCCTTTCGCCATACATGTCCATGAGAAGATAAGATCCACATTGGTAGATCTTTTCTATGATGTACGGGCCTTCATAGTTTGACTCAAACTTCCCCCGCTTTGCACAATTGGGAATCATAGGTCTTTTGACAACCATCATATGTCCGCCTTGGCGAAATGTTTTCGTCCTAGTTAGTCTTTCATATGACCGTGTCATCCTTACCTTATAAGCTTCCAAATTTTGCTGAGCTACAAGGCGGGTTTCATCGAGAACATCGAGATCTTCATGCCTAAGATGAGTGTTTTCCTCATTCGTTAGCTTGTATTGAACTGCCACTCGTAATGAGAGGAGCTCTATCTCCAGTGGAAGTACTGCTTAAGTGCCAAACACCAATGCATATGATGTTGTATTTGTGGCTGTCTTGAACGTTGTTCGGTATGTCCAAAGTGCTTCATGCAGTCTCTCGTGCCAGTTCCTTTTGTTTCTGACACCGTCTTTTTTATAATCTTGGTCAAGATCTTGTTGAATGCTTCAGTTAGACCATTGGCCCGAAGATTATAGACTGAGAAGTATCTCCAGTCTATCTTGTGCTGCTGTGCGAAATGACTTATTTTGTGGCTACTATAGGCTAGTCCATTATCCGAGACTATGCATCATGGAGTTTTGAACAGGTAAATGACATGGGTTTTGAAGAAGTGGAGGATATTCTCCGTCTTCACCTCCTTTAGCGGCACCACTTCTGCCCACTTAGAGAATTGATTTGTTGTTCCCAGTATAAACCGATGTCCTCTGCATGACACTGGTCTAATAGGGCCGATTATATCCATTCCCCACATCTCAAACATCCAATTGCCTACTGTCGGATGTAGCTGATTCGGATGCTGATGTATGAAGTCCCCGTATATTTGGCACGAGTGACACTGTTTTGCATATTCCAGGTAGTCCTGAATCATCGTGGGCTAGCAATAGCTCATCCTATTATCTTCAGCTTCATTCTCGATCCTGCTTGATGAGAGCCACAAAATCCGTCGTGTACTTCTTGGACGGTTTTCTTCGTTTCCTTTGGCCCTAGGCATCTTAACTATATGAATTCAAAGGATCTCTTGTACATAGTATCACTGACGAGGATGAACGACAGAGCTCGTTTCATGAGCTGATGTCTAGATGACGCATCTTCAGGTGTGTTTAGGGATTTGAAGTAGCTTATGAAGGCTTCTCTCTAATCTTCGACCTCTCTTTCGTTCTCTATTTGGAGAACTTCTCATTCGGTTGTTTCTTTTTCTTCGAAAAGTTCTATCAGGGCTTCTGAAGGTATATCTGCTGGCGCTAGGATCCTACAGTTTTGAACAATGATCCTTACGTCATCGAGGTCTTCGTCGGCCAATTCTTTCGACAACTTGGCTAATGCATCCGCCTTACTGTTTTCCGCTTGCGATACACTTTCTAGGGTATAGGAAGGGATTTGGGTTAGCAGCTGCTGCACTCTTTCGCCATATATTATTAGTTCCGGTTTGCATATCTTGTAGTCACCATTTACTTGACTGACAATCAGCTGAGAATCTCCATATATGAGGAGGTCCTTGATTCTGTAGGGTTACATAGCACGATAGCAAGGTTTCGGGAGGTATCGTCCATGCCATTTTCAAAAATTTGCCATGCTATTTAACCCTAACCCTAGAATCTTAACTTGAGAATTAGACAATACAAAGTGTAAACTACTTTACAACTAAGTGAACTAGGAACACAACCTTTGTAGACCGATCCTTCACTTCAATAGCTCCGTATAGTAGTCCCTTCACTCCAAGTAGTGATCTTACAGAGTCTAGAATGGCTCCACAAGGTGAAAAGAACGAGCTTGCACGAAGTCTTCGAGGCCGAAGATGATCTACGTCGAGGAGACACTAACCCAAGCTACTTCTTCACTAATGAGGGATTAGTGAAGCTAACACCCTAAACTAAATGGTTAATCTAGTAGAGGATGATGAAGTAGGATTTTTGTTCACTTTAGAATTGATTTTCTCACTCTTTTTCTTCTCCTCTCAAAAACCTAGAGAGCTTGGCTCATGTAGAAGAAGAAGAAGCAAATAATAATTGAGAGAGTGAATGGCAACCATGGGTGAGTTTGTATCATATACTAACTCATGTAGAGACATAACCATGACTAATGAGAATGGTTGGGTTAATAAATATTTTAAGTAAAACAAAATTAGTGGACTAAGTCAATGCATCCATAAGCTTCCACAAGCTTTATGCATGTGACTAATTTCCATCTAATTTGGATTTACTTAAAATAAATAATCCTCACATTATCATGAGCATGGTGTAAGTCTCATACACCCATGCAGTGTGTATCATCAAGCATGACACAAAAAAGAAAACACAAATAATATATAACACATATATATTAAGTGTGCACATGTGAGAAAAAGAAATGCTTAAGTGAGCAAATATTAAGTGTGCACATGTAAATTAATATATCAAATATATAATTATACATTAAATCATTAAATCAACACTTGATTTAATAATCCGGCTATATCACATACATCCGACTAATATTATTTGTATCAACTCATCGAATCAACACTTGATTCGATAACCCGGCTATATCACATATAACCAACCGATACGAATAAATCACAAGAATAGAATACGATATCACATACTCGCATTAATCTTGGTCCCGCACATTTCACATATGTGCTGCTACCTCGTTTTTCCTGAGCCAGTAAACCTCTGTGTAGGACTCTAAAGACTCGTCAATACGCCGACAGTAGGTGATGATCATATCAAGCACCCACAAGCCGTCAGCGGTACTAGCTGGACGTAAAGGCTACCCGGGTATTGAGAGATCAGAAGATCAACAAGCAAGCCCGCTCTAGCTTCTGTAAAGACTGTCAGTAACACTACCGTACAGTTCAGTCTTTTCATCTGATATGTCGCATATCTAGTCTAGGGGTGGTAAACGTCAGACCCCAGTAACCGATAAGTCGTGCCGATGTGAGGCTCATAACAGGTCAAGAAACTACTAATAACACTTACCAGTAGATCTTTATAGCAGCCCTGGCCAGGGACATCCTGTTATGGCCAATCGAGCATAGCGCAACATCAACCCCCAATATCGGGAGAGACGAATCCCCTCCTATCGCTCATTGCCTCCATGTGATTCGGGACTGTACCCGAAAACCACCGTTTTGCACGTTCTCTTGAACATGGTAAGGTGGAAATCAAAGCACGGTGGGAATTACACAAGACTCTATGACGATCTCGGGTCTACAGACTAACTTGTACCAGTGTCACCATAGAACTGCTATCTGACGATAGGTATAATACCAACTAGGAGTTCTCAGCGTGTCCGTTCAGTGTACCTAGTCTCCACTGAGCACTCGTATACCATCTTTGATGTCAAACACCAATGGATGTGGGATCATCCATTGCTCATCATATGGGTCAAGAAGTGTATATGCTAGTCTACTCTGGAATATCGATACACTATCTCGATACACCTTCGACTAGGAACAATTAAAGTATGTACTTGTGGACTACCTTGGCCCTACTAGTACGATCTCCATCATAGTCCTGGCAGTCAAGTACACATCCTAAGGGCTTTATCAATATGTGAGAGCAAGACCGTATCATTATACAAGTCTACAGGTTAAGGAAAAGTGCAACCAGATAGTATATTATCATGTCGAACAAGAAAGTCATCTCTCTCTATATATATCCAAGCATCCACTATAATATATATCATATGTACAATAATGGCCTCTAGGGCATATACATAACTAACAGATTCCTATATTGATAGCGATCTCAAGTCCGGCTATCAAAACTTTATATTCTGCTTCATTATTGGTCCTAGGTTCTATCAATGAGAGGGCATAACGCAATATCCCTTCTTATGGGGTCACGAAGATAAGACCCACCCCAGCTTTGATTATGGGAGTGTTCTTCTTTCGTCACTTCATGGAAGATGCTCCATCGAAATAGATTTTCCACCGATGCTTATTTTCTTCTTTCTCCTCTTCGACTGCGTCAAACGTGTGTTCATCCGATAGCTCGCGGTTTAGGAGAGAATCGGCTGGTATCAGATATTCCGCAAGGAAGTCGGTGATGGCTTATCCTTTCACCGATTTGAGGGGCCGATATGTCACCAAAAATTGCATCAAAAGTAGGGCCCATTTGGCAAGCCTTCCCGTTAGTATGGTCTTTGACATTATATACTTAAGAGAATCCACTTTTGATCTGAGATGGACCTCATGCGCCAAGGCGTAGTGTCTGAGCTTCGTTATTGCGAAGATCAGTGCCGGGCAGTGTTTTTTGATGGGGGGGTAGTTGCTTTCTGTCCCCAGGAGAACTTGGCTTAGATAGTACAGAGCTCTTTCCTTTCTTTGAACATTCTCTTGTGCCAACAACGCACCTGTGAACCTTCAAGGGCCTTTGTATACAGGATAAGGCGATTTCCCTTAACCGGAGCGGCCAATACCGGCAAATTTTGTAGGTATTGTTTGATTTTGTCCAATGCATTTTGGCATTTCTGATCCCAGACGAACGGGGTCCCTTTCTTCATCAGACGGCTATAAGGACGACACTTTCCAGAGAGGTTGGTTATGAATCACCGGATGTATGCGAGCTTTCCTTGGAGAGATCGTAGTTGTTTGAGGGTTCTTCGTGATGGAATTTCCATGATTGCTTGATTTTTGAAGATCAATTTCGATACCTCGGTGATGGATGATGAAACCCGGGAATTTTCCTGAGAAGACTCCAAACACGCACTTTACAGGGTTCATCTTTAGATTATACTTCCGAAGACGCTCGAACACGACCTTCAGATGCTCCCAGTGTTCCTTATGAGATTTGCTTTTAACCATAAGGTCGTCGATATAGCATTCGATGGTCTCGTATATGAGGTCATCGAATATCTTCATCATGGCTCTTTGGTATGTAGCTCCGGCGTTTTTCAAACCGAAGGGCATCACCTTGTAGTAGAATACACCTAACGGAATCCGGAAGGAAGTATGCCTCTGGTCTTTAGGATCTATCTTTATTTGGTTGTATCCTGAAGATCCATCCATGAAGGAGAAGACTTTGTGGATGGAGGTGTTATCGATCATCATCTTGGTAATAGGTACTGGGCAGTTATCTTTCGGACATGCTTTGTTGAGGTCCTGAAAGTCCACGCAAATGTGAACTGTCCCATTTTCTTCATCACCGGAACGATGTTAGCGATCTATTCGGAATATTGAACTTCTTGGATGAAGCCGGAGTCGATTAATTTCTTGACTTCGGTGTTGATACTCATCTCAAATTCGAGCCGCATCCTTCTTGACGCCTGTTTGACTGGCTTTATATCTGACAATATGGCCAGCTTGTATACCCTACCTCTGGATCTAAACCCAACATTTTGGAGTAGTTCCAAGCGAAGCAGTTTTTGTACTGCATAAGCACATCTTTTAATGTGGCTATCTGTTTTTCGGACAGCAGCTCACTGACAAACGTCGGCCTCGGATCATCCTCTGTTCCCAAGTTTATTTTTCTTAGGTTGTCTACCGTGGTGTGTATTCTGTAACGACCCTGAATTTTCTGTACAAAATTTTTCTTCTTTAAGTACAGAAAGGAGTTTGCAAGTCCGAGCACAATTTAAAAGTTTTTCTTGTTTAAGAACATCAAGAAAGTACTTGTAGCTCATTGGTAAAGCCTTGCATTACTATGACGTAGCCTCTGTGTTCGAATCCTATCAGCCACATATTATTTTTCCTGATTTTTTTAAAAACTTTTTGGAAGCCCAAAAGTTTACACGTGCACTGCACACAAATATGAACAGTCAGGAAAAAAACATGTGTAAAATGTTTTGTACACAGAGAGGAACACGTGGCAAGCATCCAACCCCCCAACTCCATAGAATGGCCGGCAAGATCAGGCCTTGGACCGGCGACGGCAGGTGATCCGTAGGGATTAGCCCCCATATTTTGCACATAAAACCTTTGGCCTACCCCCATTATCCCTGCACTGTTTGTTTACTCTGAAATTAAACAGAGAATTCAATTTCACCTTTAAATCCAATTTAAATGCATTTTAATTCATTCTTTCAATTCCAAAACCCTAATTTCACACTATAAATACAACCCCATACCCTATCACTTCTTTAATCTGAAATCTCTAACCAAAATTATCAAATTTTTCTAAGTACAAGCGGAGTTAGCAAGAGGTCGACTTTCGGCGAGAAATCGAGCAAGTTCCGGCAACTTCACGATGCCACGGCGACTACACAATCTTCTTCTACCTCATCTTCACACTTCTAGCTAGTAAGTCTCTCCCCATTCTACTCTTTCTTTTTAAAATGATCTTTTTTCCAAAATATGTCGGTAAGTGAAGTTATACCGACATTTGATTCTAAAACCCTTGAAAATACATCTTTTCTTAAGTATTGCTCATTTATATTCTACACCTTAATGGTTAATCATGAAACTAGTAATTAGAAACAACTTTCACCCTAAATCATCATACTAAATAACTTTAAATTGAGTTTTACATTTAAATACCATGAACTTTATTTCGACCATATTTAATTATTTTGCTTACTATTACCTTTAGAAAATTTCACGGGCTAATGACCTACCCCTCACATACACACATGTTCACATAGCACGATACTCTTTGAAATATATATTTTGTGGCGATTACAACTTTTCATTAAAAATACTATGGACTATAAAACCACGGTTTTCTTTAGAATTGTATTTCAAACTCTTTGCGATTATACCTCTACAATCCATTTTGGGGAACCCGCTATTGGATGGTGTAGATTATCGCACATCTTCGGGCTAGTAGAGCGAGATGCAGACCTCCTCACGGATCATTCGATCTCGAAAGAATTTTAATACGATTTTTAAGAAAAACGAGATTTTCTATTTAATAATAAAAATTAATTTTTAATAATTATATAAATATTGTCAAACCACATATTTTCAAGTTATAATAAAATTCCATGTTTTCTAAAAAGATAAAAGAATGACAAGTTTCACTAAAATACCATCAAGAATCAATACAAGACAAGTCTTACATTAAAATACCTTGAACTATTCAAGCCATGTATATATTCACTAATATACCCCACTCTTTAAAATTCACCTCCATGAAAACCTTAAATAATATAAAAAAAAATACTCGAGGTTTATTTTGAAAGTATATAAAATATTTTTCATAAAACCCACTCGAGTTATATAAAATTACATTTAAGGACTTTAGTAAATATAGATTTAAGCGGGATCAATTCTCTTGAGCCTCAAGGAGCCGGAGAAAGTGAGTGCTTGCCTATTTAAGGTAGAAAAACTTAATGGTGTTATCAATGGTAATTGTCTTGGAAAAAAACACAAATTTTACCTTCCATGTGCAGCAGTTACCGATGACTCCCGAACTTAAATTAGGATCCAAATCTGTTTAAAGTGTCTGACTCAAGTCTGAATCTAAATCAATCTGAGTCTAACTCAATCTAAATCCAACCAGAATACAATCCAAACATGAATCCAAATCTAACATGAATCCAAACTATAACATGTATACTTGAACCTGAACTTGAATACCAGAACAATATCAACATGCAAACATAACTTGACTTGACTGAACCATGGTTATATCTTGACTTGATTACCTGACTACTTGTTTACATCTTGAACCTGTTTACATGAACAACTTTTATCCATGGTCTCGGCAAGTCTGATAACTACAAATCAATACAATATACATTACGGGGTTTTAACGGGGTAGATTGGTACGGAATGTATTAAAAGTGGCACGATGATGGACACTAAAAGATACTAGATTAACATCCATTGCCGTTGTCCTGTGGGTTTTGATGGGGTCTTGTACTTTCCTGTTCCCATAGTCCACGGGATAGTTGGACTCCTCTCGTATACACTGATACATTCTGTACCAAACTACAAATAACTACGTTAGTATAACAAACATATACCTGTACAAATTACCAGTTCTATTCTCTATACTTGTCCTATTCTATTCCTTCTTTTGGGACTTACCAAGCGCTAGTTCGTTGACGACATTCTTGTCTCTTCTTTCTTTGAAATGTTCGTTAGGAGGACCCGACTCTCAGGAGACTAAGCCCAGCCAGGAGTACTTGGAGCAGATACCCGAGCAGCATGTTCATATCATAATTTTGCATTATTATATTACCCATTCTTAATCATTTTACAAATAAATATGTGCTTTTTATCCATGTCTGCTAAATAGTTGCAGGTTACAGGTTCTCGGAACAATACAATGTAAATAGTGAAAAGACGCTACAAAAGTGAGATTACGACCAAAAAATAGAAGAATCTTTATGATGCCGCCTGCAGTTTAAGGAACAAGTGAAGATCAATGAATAGTTCAATTGCACAAGGCACGAAGGCAACGCAAGATTCAAGACTTCAACACGAAGCGAACGGTAAAAGTCCACAACATTCTGCACTGTGGAAATCTGGAAGAAACTAGAAGACATTCTGAGAAACCAAGTGAAGAAACCAGAAGCCAAATGCAACAGGAAGTACACCTAAGAAAATGAGCCAGAAAGCACTCAAGATGGCCGTGGATCCGCGGCTAAACAAGGCATATGGACGCGGTTCCGCGGCCGTGCTAAGCACATGTTGGTGCAAAAATGTCGGTGGGTGGCGGTGCGTTGACCAGGCTTCTCAGGGTAGTTTTGTAAATTTAGATATGGATCAGATGTAAACTCTAGGATTTCTATAATCTATAAATAGGAACCCTACAGCTCTTTTTGGAGCATGCCTCTTTTTATTTATCTAGTTTAGAATTTTTATTCCCTGTAATTGTCGAAGAGTGCATCAAATAAAAAAGTAAGTTTCTTTTCTGTCCTAGTTATTTCTCTAGCAATTTTATTTCTCTGCCGTAGTTATAAATTTTTTATCTGCCGTAGTTGTTAAATTAAAACCATTAAAAATGAACTCGTTTATCAATTCCCTAATGAGTGAGTAGTTCCTTACTTGTTAGGGTTAGGTTTGGGGAAGGTTTGAGAGATGAATATCTCTCACCCCTTTCTTGCCCGTTATACATTTTAAAGTAGGACTCTATGCATACATACACACATCTCTCACTACGGCACCCTATCCCACGAGGTAGCGGTGATACCATAGTTAAAGACCGGTTGTGTATGATTTCCATGGAGGTTAGGGCTAAGAGTTAAGAAAGGATGGACAAGGACAAAAGGGAAGAAACCTAGTTTCTTCCCGATCGTGCTAATCCCCTTTGTTAAGTATTACCTTAACACCTAAAAGTTCTTAATTAGGGCAAAGAAAGCGGTGAGAAATAATTGACTTTCCAAACTAACCTAATCCTAACCCTAGCAAGGATTTAATCCTAATCAAATTCAACTTTAGTTTTTATTGAAAATCAGACCTACCACAATTGGAATTAACTCGTTAGAACAACTAGAAAATACACAAAATCCCTGTAGACCGACCCGTATTCAACCGGCTAGCTACCAAGCGACACCGTTCTTGATTGCGGTTAATTCTTTGATTACAAATAGCGTAAGCACTAAATCTCTACCAATCAAATGGCGCCGTTGCCGGGGATGACGTAGTTATTTTCTTTTTGTAATTTCGGGTTGATTAAAAATTAAAAAATCATAAAAACTGAAAAATATAAAAAATATAATTTTTTTATCATCTTGTTATTTTTTGAAGGGTTTTCGTGTGAACTGTGCAGGATCGAAGAGACGAACAGATTCAGATCTGGAAAATTCCAGTGAGCAAAACAGCAAACAGTAGATCTGAATAGGAAGAGGAAGATATAAACAGCAAACAGAAAAATCTCGGAGGCTTGAAACACCTAAAGAACCGCGGAACCGCCGCTAATTCGTGCTTCTGACCGCGGAACCGCCGCGGCTTGCTGACGTCAGCAAGCCAAAACCTTTCTGTAAGCATCTTTTCTTCTCTGTAACCCCTTGATCTCCTCTGAAAAATATTCCTGCAGGGTTCTTTGCGCAAAAACTTCTCTCCCTTCTCCAATAACTTGATCTTGTGCAGGATTCTTTGCGCCGCAATAAAAGAAAAAAAATTTGGCAAGTGTTTTGTGTGTTTACTGCTTTGCATTTTTAAAACTGACTTTTAAGGGGCTTTAACACCAATCCAGATTGGGTGGGGATTTCATTACCCTTCCTAGGACCCCAAAAATCACAAAAAGCATTTTGCATTAACCTTCGATTTAATTAAAAAAGATTAGACTCAGCCTATAAGGACTGTCGTGCTCATTAGGACAAAGGAATAGTTGTAGGCATTGGTCGTTTATCTAAACCATACTTTGTGGTGCCTAGGCTAGACAAGTGGGAAAGATAATTTTAAAAGGCCCATCTCACGGTGATTCATGAGTGGATCCCTCCTTTCTTTACTTGTGCTTACCTGGCCACAATTGGCGGTGAAGAGGCGATTTGAGGATCTCACAACTTGCCCTTTGGAACAGTTAAGAGCAGTCTAGTTGACCTAGGAGACCCTAGATCTAGGCTTGATTGTGCATATTGTGATTGCTTGAACGTGTGTCTAAGCTTCTTATAAAAATCTTTTGCAAAAACTCCTTAAAAAAACACACACACAAAACAGAAAATTTTTACAAAAAAAAAACTTGCCAATTTTGTCGCTAGAAATCCACTACACCCCAATTTCTTTCATTGACGTTTTCTTACCCCCACCTTCTGTTTTTACCTTTTGACTACACTACCCCTCTTTAGTGTATGTCCAGTTGGACTAGAGACACTAGCGCCCGTTTAGTCCGTGTCTCGTTAGTGCCTACTGACGACGCTTTCGACTCCGAAGTCGAAATTCCCTCCACTTCTTTACCTTCATCTTCATATTCATCGTCTTCTAAGAAGATGTCGGGATTCAATCCTAACAACCCCTTACCTGCGGGACTGATTCCACCTCCACCAGGTTCGAATAACCCAGCACACCCTCCTGTCGAAGCGCCTCAACGAATCGCGCTCCAGGATCTTTTCTATCCCATCCGCACCATACTTCCCACTTGTCTTTCACTTCCACCGGCCAATAGGGATAACTTTGAAATTAAACCCCACTTCATCAACATGTTGCCCAAATTTCACGGGCTGGAATCCGAAGATGCCTATATCTTCATAAACAAATTCCAGAATGTTTGCGCAATGATGAAAACCACACAACTTTCTGATGATGCTATAAGGCTACGTGTCATTCCATTCACTTTATGTGACCTAGCTGGAAAATGGTTATATAGCACAGCATCACATTTCATAAAAAATTAGGAGGAGTTTGTTAAAGCTTTTCTAAAAAAGTTTTACCCACACCACAAGACCGTGAGAATTCGCAACGAAATTATTCAATTTTCCCAGCTTCCTTCCGAACCTTTATGGAAGTGTTTTGAAAGATTTAAGGACCTCCTTGTTCAGTGCCCACACCACGGTATCGAGAATTAGCAACTTTGCCAAACTTTATACGAAGGACTGAACCCAGCAACTAAGCAGTTGTTGTAAACCATTTGCCAAGGTCACTTTCTTACAAAATCAAGTGAGGAAACTTGGCAGTTTCTCGACGATCTTGCTGAACAAACACTTCAGTGGGAAAGCACTAAGACCACCTCATCTACTTCATCAGGTCAGTCTAGGGCAGGCATATATCAACTTGATATATCGATTGCAATGAAGGCCGAAATGGCCGCACTCACGAAAAAACTAGAAGCAATTGAGAGCAAATTCTCATCGCCTTCTCCTGCCCCAGCTTTACCCCCACGAACTGTTTGCACTTGTTGTTCGGATCCGTCCTATCTTACTGAAGAGTGTCCTTACAATCCACCTGTTCAAGGACAAGATCAAGTCAATGCTGCTTTTCAGCAAAGACAAAGTAATGATCCATACTCTTCAACTTATAATCCTGGTTGGAGGAGCCACCCAAATTTTCCTTGGAATTAAAATCAACAACAATTCCAAGGCAACAACAACTTTCAAAGGCCTCCTCCACAACAACAAGCCCCTCAACAAACTCAATATCAGCAACCTTTCCAACCCCAAGCTTACCCAAACCAAATGAACAATTTTGTACCCAACAACTCTTATCCTCAAAACCATTTTGTTCATCCGAATAACGATAAGGTTTCCTCGCTAGAACGAAGTTTGGATGCATTTTTAAAACAATCTACACAATCCGCTGCAAGGTTGGAGACTTCCATTCAGTCTTTCATGCAAAACAGTGCTTCACATGATCAGAGCATCAAATCAATTGAGGCCCAAATTGCACAACTGAATGCTGCGTTAAGCGAGCGAGAAAAAGGAAAGCTTCCGTCTCAATCATTGCCAAATCCCGGTCACACACACAATGCACATGTTGCTTATGAACAACAAAATCATAATGTAAATGCTGTGTCTACGTTGAGATCTGGAAAAGTGTTGTACAATAATGTGGGTATTAGTAATGAAACCCCGACCACTTCTTCTTCTTCTTCATCTTCTTCGTCATCTTCTTCTTCGTCAGAGCCTGTTCTTCATTCTTCACAAGGCTCGACCTCTTCTAATTCGAACGGACCCACATCTCACTCCACAATAACACCAACACTGGGATCCGTTCCAAATCCGCAATCTACTCCACAAACGTTGGACTCAACAAATTTTCAAAATATTCCATTTCCAAACAGGTTGAGATCCAATAAACAAACTCCACAAATGGAGAAGGTTGTGGAGTTATTCAAACAGGTTAGCATTAACATAGCTCTCTTGGATCCAATCCAACAAGTCCCTTCTTACGCTAAAATCTTGAAGGACTTATGCACCAAGAAGAGGAAATCTCAGGTACCCAAGAAAGTATTCGTAGCTAGTGCCGTGAGCAATGCTATTACCCAACCTTTACCTTTGCCCCAAAAACGAAAGGACCCTGGCTGTCCTACAATTTCAATAACAATTGGGGATAAGAACATAAATCGCGCACTTTTAGATCTTGGTTCCAGTGTTAACTTTCTTCCCTATTCCGTTTATGAGCAATTGGGCGTTGGAGAGTTGAAACCCACTCATTGTACTCTCCAAATGGCCGATCGATCTATCACCCATCTTAGGGGTGAGTTAGAGGATGTGTTGATTAAGGTAGGGGACTTCATATTCCTCATTGATTTCATTGTTATGGACACACATCCTGTGGCTAACCCACGAAACCAAATTCCGGTGATCCTCGGTCGACCATTTTTGGCCACTTCCAATGCTATAATCAACTGTCGTAACGGCTCTATGACTCTATCCTTCGAGAAGATGTCAAGTGAGTTCAACATTTACAAGATAGGAAGTCTGCTCTCCGAGCCTAATGCTAATATACTTGATGTTTGCTCGATCCAAGAGATCACGCAGGAGGATTGTGAGCTCGAAAAATTTCTGTTCGATCACAGCAGTTTTGACGCCACTAGTGCGTTCCTCCTTGAATCTGACACATTTTTCACAACCGATAACGATTACGAGTGTTTTACTTTTTCGGACGATTTTGAATACTCACCACCCGAGTTTGAGTCTTTTGAATTTTCGGATGAGTTAGTTGAACCATCCGACTCGGTTGCTTACACTTTCTTCGAATCATTGTTGGAATCCTTCGAGTTCGAGACAGTTTCACCAATTTTACCTTCAATTGTTTCGCCTCCAAAACTCGAACTCAAGCTATTGCCGTCTCACCTTAAATACACTTACTTAGGTGAGAATGAGACCCTTCCTGTTATCATATCGGCCTCTCTATCCCTAGAGCAAGAGAAAACCCTTTTAATGGTCTTACAAAACAATCGGCAAGCTTTTGACTGGACTATGGTGGACATCAAGGGGATTAGTCCCCTCATAGTTGAACATCATATACATATGATGGATGATGCCAAGCCATTAAGGGATCCACAGAGACACCTCGAGGATTTTGTGGTTAATCAACCTCCACCGATAGAAGTTGAACCACCACCTTTTCTTCTAATAAAATACGAGAATGCCAATATTCCACTCATTTCTGATCATTCACATTCTCGTTTTTATTTATCATAACCTCTTATCTCCTCACTTTCACGTTCACGCAAACCCTGTCCACACCACTTATCTCTTCCCCACTTCTTCTTGGCCCTACATAACATGTTCTTCCACCGACCTATACTTTACATTGATAAATTCTTCAAATGGTTGTTGTTGACTTTTGGTCTTTGCAAATCTTGGTATTGACCAATAACTTTGAACCCCCTCTTTAAAAGCTTAACATTATTTAACTCAAGTTTGGGGGGGGGGGTATAATTTGGCTTTCGAGAATAACATAAAAAATTAAAATTTGAAAATAAATTTTTTTGGGTATTTTTTTAAATTTCCAGTTTTAATAAAATAAAAAAAAGGGGGAGTGTCGACAATTTTTGACGCTCTTGGTGTGGCATGACAGTGAGGACACTGTCAAGTTTAAGTTTGGGGTATGCTCGGTAAGGTTTCTTCCTTCGCATTCATATG
The DNA here is from genome assembly GCA_030015575.1 of Agapanthus africanus. Classification (NCBI taxonomy): domain Eukaryota; kingdom Viridiplantae; phylum Streptophyta; class Magnoliopsida; order Asparagales; family Amaryllidaceae; genus Agapanthus; species Agapanthus africanus. Next base: position 353,586,053 of record JASDDO010000019.1, read on the forward strand.
TATATTTTTGCATTTGCATACTTATTTTAAAACCCATAAAAATTGAAAATTTTTAAAAATTATAAAAATTGAAAAATTCAATTTTGGCCATAATTGACTTAAGTTCGACAAGATGGTTAACTAGTTAGGAAAAACTAGATCCTAGATTTAGTAAATTAAAAACCCTAAAAATAACTTTTCTTAAAATTTAACGGTAGAAAATATATGTTTTTGAAGTTTACTTAGAAATAGGCAAATTTTGAGTTCACTTCTTGGGCTAAGTCAAAATATAGGAAGAGTATTGAAATTTTTATTAAAGTGTAAGTCTGAAAAATAATCCCTAAATTTAAGTCTAAATTCTGAAAATATATACCCTACAACTTGCACAAACACGAATCTTGAAACTTGGAATAGTAGAGGAGACCTTGAAATGCTCTTGTCTAAAATCCTTAGTGTGAAGGAAAATAAAATAAAAAAAAGTACAAGTGTGAATAAAGAGATAATAAAATGAACAATGGTTTTGTAATTACTTAAGGCAGCATAAATAGAAAAATATATAGCGAGGGTGCTTCATCACCTAGTGCCTTAGACCAACTGGTTTAGGAGTCACTGTTAAAGCCTTAGGTATTACAAGACGAGGAATTACGCCTTAATGTGCAAACACATTTTGTAATCGGTCGTTAGTACCTCAAGAAGTATTAATGGTCGCATGAAGGATGTGTGAGCAATTTCATCTAAAAATTCACCAACTAAAAGTACTTTGGACGATGGACAAGAGTATAAGAGCTTGAATTGAATTTCCAAGTGTAAGGGTGATACATACACACACGTAGGGGTATATGATTGGGGTTTGGATGAGAGATAGGAATGAAAAATAGGACTTATATCTTTAATAGAGACGATAAAAATTCCTGAGTTGAGATGGAACCTTAGAAGGAAAACTCAAAAGATGCTAAAAGCTAAATAAATTTACAGAACATATACAATCTTAAGTTAAATAATAAGGAAGCGTGAAAAATACGGGTTAATAATTTCTGAGTTGAAGATAATAGAATTTCTTGCAAGAACACCGAATTGAAGAATAAAAATTAATAGGCCAAATTGATAGGATTTTGTGGGTAGTATCCGCTGAAAACCCTCAGGAGACAACACTCCTCCTACTAGGAACACCTAGAGGTTTAACGGCTTGTTGCACGAGCTCAGTGCAATCGCGTTTCCCTGCGAAAGTGAGGTTAGGTTTTTTCGAGAATAAAACTAGAATTGCTCGGGACGAGAAAAAGATAAGTTTGGGGGTATTTGTTCATATCATAATTTTGCATTATTATATTCCCCATTCTTAATCATTTTACAAATAAATAGATGCTTTTGATTCATGTCTGCTAAATAGTTGCAGGTTACAGGTTCTCGGAACAATACAGTGTAAATGGTGAAAAGACGCTACAAAAGTGAGACTACGACCAACAAATAGAAGAATCTTTATGATGCCGTCTACAGTTTAAGGAACAAGTGAATATCAATGAATAGTTCAATTACACAAGGCACGAAGGCAGCGCAAGATTCAAGACTTCAACACGAAGAGAACGGTAAAAGTCCACAACATTCTGCACTGTGGAAATCTGGAAGGAACTAGAAGACATTCTGAGAAACCAAGTGAAGAAACCAGAAGCCAAATGCAACAGGAAGTACACCAGAGAAAATGAGCCAGAAAGCACTCAAGATGGCCGCGGATCCGTGGCCAAACAAGGCATATGGCTGCGGTTCCGCGGCTGTGCTAAGCACGTGTCGGTGCAAAAATGTCGGTGGGTGGCGGTGCGTTGACCAGGCTTCTCAGGATAGTTTTGTAAATTTAGATATGGATCGGATGTAAACCCTAGGGTTTCTATAATCTATAAATAGGAACCCTACAGCTCTTTTTGGAGCATGCCTCTTTTTATTTATCTATTTTAGAATTTTTATTCCCTGTAATTGTCGAAGAGTGCATCAAATAAAAAAGTAAGTTTCTTTTCTGCCCTAGTTATTTCTCTAGCAATTTTATTTCTCTGCCGTAGTTATAAATTTTTTATCTGTCGTAGTTGTTAAATTAAAACCATAAAAAATGAACTCTTTTATCAATTCCCTAATGAGTGAGTAGTTCCTCACTTGTTAGGGTTAGGTTTGGGGAAGGTTTGAGAGATGAAAATCTCTCACCCCTTTCTTGCCCGTTATACATTTTAAAGTAGGACTCTATGCATACATACACACACCGCTCACTACGGCACCCTATCCCACGAGGTAGCGGTGATACCATAGTTAAAGACCGGTTGTGTATGATTTCCATGGAGGTTAGGGCTAAGAGTTAAGAAAGGACGGACAAGGACAAAAGGGAAGAAACCTAGTTTCTTCCCGATCGTGCTAATCCCCTTTGTTAACTATTACCTTAACACCTAAAAGTTCTTAATTAGGACAAAGAAAGCGGTGAGAAATAATTGACTTTCCAAACTAACCTAATCCTAACCCTAGCAAGGATTTAATCCTAATCAAATTCAACTTTAGTTTTTATTGAAAATCAAACCTACCATATTTGGAATTAACTCGTTAGAACAACTAGAAAATACATAAAATCCCTGTGGACCGACCCGTATTCAACCGGCTAGCTACCAAGCGACACCGTTCTTGATTGCGGTTAATTCTTTGATCACAAATAGCGTAAGCACTAAATCTCTACCAATCACAGCACGACTACTAGCTTACTTGTACTTATTTACTTTTCAGTTCATATGCCACTGTTTAAGCATTGCTTATATCCTAGTACTTTCCTTTTCAAATCAGTTGTAATGTAAAGAATGAATGCTAATAAAAGTTGTTGTTTATATTACATCTATTGTTATTCTTGTGTTTTTATTTATATATTGCCTATTTACGCTTAACGTGTTTACTTCTGAGTAAATACGTCGCGGCCCGTCACGTCTACTTCTCCGTACACTGGGAAGCGGAGCGTGATATGTATTCCATCTTCCAGCACTTTTGGTGTCAGTGGAAATTCTGAGATCTCCTCGTCATCGTCTTTGTTTGCGAAGCATCCAAAAAGGCCAATCATATTCTTGTCCCCTCCCTCTTTTGGGAGCGTTATCATATGACAGGTATGAGTCCGCTTCCATTATCGCACCTATCCTGACGGTATAGGTCTTTTTTGGCATGTGCTTTTGTGGCAGGTTTATTCTCCAGCAGTCGGATAACATAAACCTGCCTTGTCGATATTGGTCCTCGACCCAGTTTTTGAACGTGAAGCAGCCTTCAAGGGGGTGACCTACTGTTCGGTGATAGAAGCAATAATCCAGGTGATGAACTTCATTTATCTGTTCGGGACGCCGAAACTCCAGAAGCGTCATCATTTGGTCTTTTATGACAAGGACGAAGATCTTTCCTGTCTTATCTCGAGGAAATGAGTATTTCTGACCCATCTTCTTTATGAGGGACGGGCTAAGAGCGAACTTTCCTCGTTTAGAAGGCGCTTGGACTTGCTTTGTTGTCGTAGAACGTTGCTCGTGATTGCTGCCTCATTCTCATTTCTGCTTTGGGATTTTCCTCTTTTATGAGGGTACATAGCGGGTTGTGGATGAAAAGTATCATGATTTACTTCTTCCACTTATTGCTGACTGAGATGCCGCGTCTTGGCCTTTTCATATATGGCCATTTCGCGACTGTGGTTATCTCGGTAGGATTGACAAGCTTCTTTTATTAAGTTGTCAATTTGCCCTTCGAGCGACGAACTTAAGAGACTTCTCTCTTGTTCGGCAATATGGCTGCTTGGAGAAGTAATTTCCTCTCCATTCGAGCTGCTTATGGCATGGTAGCTGTAGATTCACTCCCGCTTTTTGGACTGAACATATCCCAGCCCAGTTGTTTCCATCTTCCCGTTGGACTTCTTTCGTTGAGTCCTGGGATTATCCCAAATCTTTTTGTAGAATTGGACTTGCCGAACCGTTTGTTTGAAAGGTATGCCTTAGGGCTTTAACTGTTTCTTTAATCCATCCGCATAATATCTTGGCATATGGATGGGCTGGAACTTGTCGAGAGTGGGATCGGTACCATGCCGGACTTCTTTTTCCACCTTAGTCTCCATAGATTTGTAGAAGAGGATCACCTTTTCAACTCCTCATCTTGGAGGCACGTAGAAAGTTTCCAGTTCCTGCACGCTGTATGTATTGAGCGCGTCAAGTTCCATGTAGTGTTGAGGCGGGTTCATTATAATATGTAGTGTCTGATCCGCTTCAGAAAGAGTTTGTGTTGATGGGCGAATGGAAAAAACCACGTTCGTCTTATCTTCAGAGTCGTTGCCAAAGACCAGGATAGAGGTCGATAGTCTGGGCTTATTGTTCTCCCTCTGAGGTTGTCCCGAGTAGACTATTTGTTCGTCTTCTCTGGTATTACTTCCGAAGACCGGGATGGTGGCCACGGACTTTTGCTTATTTTCCGGCCTATGGTATCTTTCGGTGTCTTCAAAATCCAGCTGAAAATACTCCGCGTCTTCATACTTTCGCACTTTATTCACCGAGAAAGGATTGAGCTCTCCCGTGACGGTGTACTCCGAGCCATCTTTGAAATACTTCATACACTGATGTTGTGTAGAAGGGATGACATTTGACTCATGTAGCCAAGGCCTTCCAAGCAGGGCGTTATAACAAGTCTTAGCGTCAATGACATGAAATTTAATGTCAGTGACAAGCAACCCGAAGCGGAATGTCAATATTATAGACCCAAATGTACGTGATGACTGCGAGACGAACCCCGAGATGGTAATTTTGTCTTAGGAAAGATGCTGAACATTCACACATATTTCCTTCAGTACTCTCACGTTGAGAAGATTGATGAAGGATCCGTTGTCGACAAAGATTTTTCCTATCTTGACGTCGTGGCAGTACCCGGCGACATAGAGCGGTCGATTATGCTCACATGTACCGAGAAGTAGATTTTCATCGCTGAATGTGATGTTAGCCGTGTGGACCTCTGCCAATTTATTCTTCATCTTCTCTTCTGTGAGGAAGGCTTGAAACTGATCAGGCTCTTGCAGGGCTTTGATCAACGAGTCTCGTACCTCTTCGGACAAGAGCAAAGCATCCAATATACTCAATTGTGAGGGTATTTTCCTCATCTGCGCAAGAACATTATAATCCGCCTTAGTTATCTTAGGCGGGTCTTTCGCGGCGATCTCTTTGGACACCTCTTCATCAAGGGAAATTTCGTCGGGCATTTTCCCTTTCCCTTTATCCTTTTTACTTGAACTTTTATTTGCAGGTCCAAGGTTCTTTTCGGGCAGCATGCGGTTAAGCAGCCGGATGTTCTCGCAATTCTTTTCCCTTTCTTCTTTCTCCAAGACAGAACTTTCAAAGAGAGAGTCGAGGAGTATTTCATCCTCAGAATCGCTCCTGAATATGAGAACTTGAGGTTTTTCCCCGTGTAAACTGCTACCAGCCATATGACAGCTGCCGGTTTCTTCTTTGTGCTATTTCGCCGTTTTCATCTCGACGAGCATAAGCTTCACGCTTCCCTTTCTTGAAGTGTTTTTTGTGAGCAACGTATCCTTGCCATCACTTCTTAAAGGCGTTGCATTCCTCGATAGGATGAGTGATCCTTTAGTGGTATGCAGAGTATTTTGGGTGTACTTCTCCACCATCGAAATTTGGGACCCTATGCGTATATATCATGAGAGGTGGAAGCTTCATCCCTATCGATAGGCTTTGGCAAATCGCTTCTCATCTTTGATCTTGCTCTTATTTATTATAGGCATGCCTTGGTTCGGTTGGAGAGCTTTATGACTCGTCCTCGCCTCAGCTTCTTTATTCAAACGCCGTCGTTTGGCCTTTTCATATATAGCCGTCTTGCGTTCTTGGCTATCTTTGCTCTTTTGAAAAGCTTTGTTTAGTAACATTTCAATCGGATCTTCTTCCTGCAGTCTCAGGGGGTTTAGCGCCAATTTTGCCCCTAGTTCTTCGTGTCGCTGTCCGATGCCGGTGGAGCTTCTTCATCATTCATGGACGAATGGGAGATTATGTGGCAGCTTGCCAAAGGTTTCCCCGCTTCATTTGATGAGTTGTTTTCCTCATCATCGTCATTGTCCTCATTCTCAAGAATATGCTTGAGGAATTCTTCTAGTGTGACTGGTGTTCACGATTTCTGATTGTATTCTTCCAGCGCATCTATATATGTCTGGATGTCCGTGTGCTCGTCAACATATTCAGCAGGCTGCACAGGCTTCTTGATCTTCTCCTTTTTCTAGAAGACTTTGAAGGCTTGACTTGGGGATTTTTCCTCTTGTCGGGTTCAACATCCCTTCTATAATCTCGGGTTCAAGTGAGCTTTTCCACTTGATCGCCAGACAAACTTGTAGATATTTCAGCATTCTTTTAGTTTTTGCTGAAAGAAATACTTCCCATGGAGCTTCTTCCACGAGAGAGCAGGATGCCCCCTGCACATCCACCTTTTTAGGAGCATGCTTTTGGGGCGGGTCTTTCCTCCAGCCGTCGGACATTGCGAATTTTCCCTATTGGTACTGGTCTTCGACCTAGCTTTTGAAGACGCAGCAGTCCTCGACTAGGCGGATCATTACCCTGTGATAGGAGCAGTAGTTGGGGTTATTGATATAGCTGGCTTGTACGGGTCACCACGGGTCTGGCAATGCGATCAGATTATTTCACATCGCCGGCTCAAACAACATCCTCGTCTTATCGCGAGGGAACGAATAAGCACAACCCAACCTTTCTTCCAAGGACAGGAACTTACGAGTGTTGTGCTGGCGGACAGGTGCTTTCGGACCGCCCAGTTGTTGTTGCGCATTGGCGACAAAGGATGCTTTTTCTTTGCCTTTATTATTCCGGGGGTCATTGCTCGAGGAGGAAAGACCATGACCTATCTGATCCATCTGTGCTAACTTATCAATCAGCGCCTGGAACATGGTAGGAATGAAGAAGGTCATAAACTGGGACACGTTCGACCGAGGATCAATAGTCGTTGTTCGAATTTGGACCACAGGTTCTGCCATTGGATCGCATATTCTACCCATGTTTCCCCTGGCTTGACCCTGACATTGATCAGCGCTGTGATTGGAGTGCGTTCACTTGCACTGGTAAACCTTTGCGTGAATAGCATCTTTAATTCAGAGAAAGTTTTTACAGAGTCATTTGGGAGCTCCGAGTACCATTCGAAAGCTGTCTCTGATAACCGACAAATTGGCGAAGCAGAAGTTTGTCGTTGCCTTCGGTATTGCTGCACAGAGCTCTGAATTATGCGACGTGCCGATGGGGATTACCCGTTTCTTTATATATGTGGAACTTCGGGAACACATATCCCAGTGGGTACTTTATCTGGTCGTACCAGGGCCGGACAGGGTCGCCCGGTTAGGGTCGCCCGGTTTTGACTAGCTGGTTTGCGGCTTCATTGGCCTGATAAGCTCTGATTTGTTAAGCAATGTAATCATCCAATGCTGCCTTGGATATCGTCTCCTCCTTGGCCGTTGATAGAGACTGGGGAGGATTCGATGTTTTCCCTCTATCATCTTCGATAATCACAGGAGGATCTTCAGCGGGTAATTCTGTTTAGATCATCATCCCAACCATATCTTGGAACAGAAGAGCCATCTATTTTATATTAGTAGCCTGCTTCGCAGTTTCCTTATCTTTCTTTTCCAGCACCCGTCGTAGGAATTCTGTAGCGGTCTCTTGCTCCTGGCGCTGTTCAGTTTCTTTGTCCGGATTTTCTTTAGGTCCGGTAAGTATTTCCATCTTAAAAAGCATTTCTTGGAGTTTCTGTTGTTGCTCCTGAGCTTTCGTCAATGACCGGGTATGCGGTTTGTGACTCACAGAAGCATGGCTCTCTTCTTTACTATTGGTCGTATGTATGGTTATTCCCCCAGACTTAGGGTGTTTAAAGCTTTCACCGTTGGATTTTGCCGCTGGCGATAAAATTTTCTCCGGCCCCCCTCTTTTATGAGAGTTTGGAGCAGAAGGAGCTGCTATGACAGGCACTACTTTGTGAGAAGTCCCCGGTTGTATGGCGGAGGAGCACTTATTTTCTTGTCGGACCTTAGATTTTTTCAGTCGATGAGAACAGCTTTCATCAAGCACCGAGTCTTCGAATTTCCACCAGACTTTGTGGATTTGCGAGGAGAGTCATTGATACGGCTGATCTGGTTTTTCCTGCATTGCAGTTTCTACAGGTGGAGATGATTTCTTTAGCACCGCCGTCGGGGAGTTCTTGCGCACCCTCCTAAGCGGGTGGAAGCTATTCCCAGTTGGAATAGTAGCATCAATATCCTCCATAGGAACTAGTGGGGTAAGCCCGAAGGGAGAGTTTCTCCCGGCCTGTCTTACCCGGCGCCAGTGGCGACGTCAAGCATGTCTTGCAGTAGGAACTGACTCAGTATTAGAGGTGCCTTCATCATCCCCTCAATGTTGCTGAGGATCTTCGCTTGGTGTCAGCCTATTGAAGACTGTCACACCCCGCTTCCCAGTAGATGGAAACAGTGATGTGGCAATCCCGCAACATATTTACCATGAAAATAAATACGTTAAGCATAATTAAGCAATATAACAATGAACAAGAATGACAAGAGTAATAAAATGAAACAATAATTTTATTTACATTCAACTTTACATACAACTGTCTAAAATAAAAGATACAATAATAAAAGCACATGCTTAAACAATGGCATACTGAAATTAATTGAGGCTGGGAGGAGCTAGTAATCTGGCTGTCCAGCAAGCTGGTCTAAGTCCTCCTAACTCGGCTCTATGTCCTCGGAGTTGGGTCCTCTTGACGAACATTCCAAAGAAAGAAAACAGAGAGGAATGTTGTCAGTGAACTAGCGCTCGGTTGGTCCCAAAAGAAGTAAGGGAGGATAGTATGTAATGTGAAATGAACAGGTAAAGTTGTAAATGATCATTCACAGGTATAAGATAGTCATTCTAACATGGTTATTTGTAGTTTGATAAGGAAGGTATTCATGTATACGAGAGGAGTCCATCTTACCCCGTGAACTATGGTAACATGTACTACAAGGCCCCGTCATAACCCACGGGATAACGGCACGTGAATTCATGTCGGTGTCTTTTAAGTGACCTCTTGTGCCACGATATACGTTCCGTACCAATATACCCCTTTTATCCCCGCGTATGGTATTGTATAGATTAAAATTATAAGTCTTGGCTGAACCCATGGATATAAATGTCAGGTTCATGTTCAGGAAGTAATCATATGTTCAAATAGTCATGTCACGTTATAACCATAGATAGGTCAAGTCGAGTCAATTATAAAAGTTTGAGTTTGATATTTGAATTCAAGTATTCAGGTTCATGATCAAGTATTCAAGTTTGTGTTTGAGTTTGGATTCTGGTTTGAGTTTGGACTCAGATTGAGTCAGACACTTTTGAACGGATTTAACTCTTTACTTTCTTAGGTTCGGGAGTAATCGGCAACTGCTGCACATGGACGGTAGGATTTGTGTCTTTTTCCAAGACAATTGCCATTGATAACTCCGTTAAGTTGTCTAACCTGAATAGGCAAGCACTCACTTTCTCCGGCTCCCTGGTGCTCAAGAGAATTGATCCTGCTTAAACCTATATTAAACTAGAGTCTTTAAAATATTGTTTTGCATATCTCGAGGGGGTTTTATGAATTTTTTTTTAATATAGTTTAAAAATAAACCTTGAGGGTGATTTGTATTATTTAGAGTTTTCATGAACATGTATTTTAATTATTGGGTATTTTAATGATAAAAACATAGCTTTTAAAAGTTTATGGTATTTTATTGAAAACTACCCCTTTTTGGTAATTTGATGATATTTTATTAAAAGTTTAATTTTTTATTTTAGAAAATATAGTTTCATAATTTATTGAAAATACAGATTTATAATTTTTATATAATTTTAAAAATTAGTTTTATTTAGAAAAGTCGCATTTCTTAAAAACCGTATTTTATTTCCTTTCGAGATCGAATACTTCGTGAGGAGTTCTGCATCTCTCTCTATGTCACGACCCGAAATAGCACGTGACTGGCCCTTGAATCATATGAAGTCTATAGGACCCCATCTAATTCAAGTAAGCCAAAAGCCCAGAAATCTAAAACCATTTTAAATAATAAATGAAGGAAAACTAGTTTTAAAGAAGTGAAGAAAATATGTTTTAAAAACAAGGTTTTTAAATAGGTAAGCCGAATATGCATTTTTAAATCCTCAAGTCTTTTCTGAAAATTTCGGCAGAGTTTCCTTTGTAAATACTGGTCCCAAACGGGGTACAACAAGAATAATATATGCACAATGATAAAAGGCATCCCCAAGCGGGAGCTAGCTCTTCGTCAATCGACGGTCACAACCACGCAAGCAATATAATACACAACGCCGAAGGGCGAGCATCAAAACCCAAATGGAAACTCAAAATCAACAAGAAAACCATAATACTACAACGTGTGACTTTAAGGTCGAAATAATACACAACTGGTTTTCTAAGTCTGAAATAATATATAAGTCTGGTTGATGGAATTACTAGATACAACCGATTAAAATAAATACAAGGGTGGTTACGATGCGAGTGAACCCACTTACCAAAACAATCACCCAGAAAGGAAGCAGTGTGCCAGAAAAGCCGCAATGAAACCTGTACGGCAAAACCAACAAGAACTGTGGCACAACAGGGGTGAGTTGCAACTCGTGAATAGAAAAAATCACAGAGCAGAAATCGTATGTATGACTCATCCTAAGTCAAACGATCGGTAATAATATATATCCTCAATATGATAAAGTCTGAAGCATGATAAGGTGGCAAGGGTAAACATCTATACATCAGTGTAATACCAAGTGCTCGTGTCAGTGCCTCAGGTAGCAACATATCATAAATATGAGGTATCATCAATGTAATCATCATGAAATCAGTGTCAACTATATCATGAAATCTAAAAGTATGTGGATATCATCCAACTATGTGATCAATGTCTGTATGTATATGGATCTCGTCCATGTGTCACCCAATGACACAAAACATCATGCAGGTAAATATCATAAAGCATATGCATGAAAGTATGAGGATGTAAATCAACGTGTGTCCCTCGCGACACATCAAAATCATGGAACCTGAGTGTCCAGTATCGACACTCGAAAACATCATGAAACCCGTGCCCAGCATCGGCACGTAAATCCTCATATATCGGGCTCCGTCAGTCCGGATCGGCCTACGGGCTCCGTCAGTCTGGATCGGCCCATATCATCTCTCAACTCCGGTCGGTATCCTCCGGATATCCGTCGAGCTCAAATACAATCATATTAGGTAGTAGTCCCTCTGCCAGGCTCACCGTCTGTATACACAGCATCCCTTTCTTACCCCGGGGTACCATACCGGGTCCACCATATACCCGCAATCGGCCTCATCCAGCTCCTCAAATCGGGTTTCACATGTCACACATCTCAGAACCGAGAAAATGCATGGTGGACGCACTGAAATATCATATCAAGAGAAACCGGGTTTTTAAACAATGCATACTTTCTTTTAAAATGACCACGGTTCTCAAATCCAGAAATCTCATGAAAAAGGCATATCTCAATGCGTAAAATCATAAAGCATGATGTATGCGATATATGATAGAAATGTAAGCATATCCGTATATCATGCAACATAAAACAGTAATATGCACACATCGAGGGGAAAACCGCTCTTTTAAATGAATCCAGTTTTAAAATATATCTTGCGGTTCCTAAATCTCCAAAATAAAGCCAGAATCATCCATGTATGTGCAAATACGTATGTATGCAAGTATGGGTGTACAATATGTGTGTACGCATGTATGAGTGTACAATATGTCTGTGCGCCAATATAGATGTACAAGTAGGTGTATACGCAAGTATGGGTGTACAATATGTGTGTACGCACGTATGGGTGTACAATATATCTGTGCGCCAATATAGATGTACAAGTAGGTATATACGCAAGTATGGGTGTACAATATGCATGTGCGCCAATATGGATGTATAAGTAGGTATATACGCAAGTATAAGTGTACGTAATGCCTGTGCGCCGATATGGATGTACAAGTAGGTATATACGCAAGTATGGGTATACAATATGCCTGTGCGCCAATATGGATGTACAAGTAGGTATATACGCAAGTATAAATGTACAATATGCCTGTACGCCAATATGGATGTACAAGTAGGTATATACGCAAGTATAAGTGTACAATATGTATGTGTGCCAATATAGATGTACAAGTAGTCATATCCTGATGCAACAATCCTACTGTGTAGTGACATGACAATTATCGATGATGAAGTGTGTGAGCCGGCAAGTAGGTGTACGTGGAACACACGCATCATCGATAATGGTGCTGGTGTCCTGACAGCATGGGTTTAATATAACAATAAACACATTTACAAATGCAATGCGATGCGAATAGCAAGAATATGCGGAAATCGAATAATAAACGCAACAGTGAAGAATCTACATCAATATATATATATATATTATATCATACAGTTTTGCCGTTTGAAATAACACGAATTGTGGGGTTTAGAAAAATACGGGGTACGGTGTTTTTTAGAAAAGATGCGTCCTTTGAAAATATCCGTAGAATCCCTTGACCTGTCTTAAAATACTCACGATTCGTTAGTTCTGAAATAGGTATGACTCGGGTCTAGTCTAACATCTACTAAGTAAACTACAGATCTAACTAACAAGCTAATCGAAAGGATATGGAAACCACCTAAATCTGAGTCGATATATATATATATATATATATATATATATATATATATATATATATAATAGTCGGTGATCTCGCCTCAAAGGTACCGCGTACGATACAATATATCATATGACATCCTTGAGTCAAGAGTGCGGATCTATCATCATAGTTATCTCGTACGGTAAATCCGTCGTACGGCATCCTAAATCTGGGTACGGGTCGAATCTCACATCTATCTCATCAATTATCTGGCATCCTTATCATCATATCTCATGAACTGGGGTACTGATCTAAGTCTAGTACAAACTGATACCATCAATATATATATGCGTGTATGAAAACACACGTCTAAAGGCCCGCTAAAATCTCATGTCGTATCTCATAATACGGACCACATCATATCATTGATCTCATAGCACCATGCCCAAACTCATCGACTCATCTCCAAATATCAACCACTATCCTCATCATCTAAGTGTAGGTATACGTGTATATATATACGTCGTCCCGTACCTATGTGTGTGTGTGTGCGCGTCTATATATATATATACGTATCCCCATATACGCACAAGTATAACAAAGTAAGCATGTGTGTGCGTGTGGGTGTAAACCCATTCTAAGGTTCGCAACTAAGGGGCTATACTAGTTCACTTCTAAAAACCATAATCTAACCATTGAACACATAATCATATCTTGAATATCCATGTCACACATAAAAGATATTATATAAATATAGTATATATATAGCATACTATACATCGAACTGTGGGGGTGCTATACACCATCCACCCGACTTCCCCCGTAGATATAATCTACTCACCATGCTCTCGCTTGCCGTTGCCGACTTCGCCACACGCTTGCTTGTCATATCGAAGTCTTCGTGGGGTACCTACACATCATAACATATCGTGTCGTATTAAAACCCAATTCAAAATCAAAACGACACGCTAAAAGCCTATAGGTTAGAACCTATGGACTACGCTTTCAAAACCACCAAATAACACTCGATTTCGACGTACAAACGTCAAGTGATCGAATACAACATAAATCACAAAAATCCAGAATTCAAAATACACAAAACAAAACCACGAATCAAAACAGCAACTCATTGAAAATGGTCGCAGATTTTACCCTAGGTCAAATTAGTCAATTTTGCATATGCTAAGGGTCTAGTTTACAGGAGATGGAGCCATGGAAGAAACATGAATCAAAATGGTGGGACCTAGGCTATAAATTGCGGCCTTCTGGGTTAAATCTGTGGCCAGGTTGGGGAGGTAGGGGCTAAGGTTTTGGGTGATGCTTCCTAGGTGCCTGCATGTATCACTGTCCTTGCTAAATAATTTTCAGGTCACCCGGGTGTTAGCAGATTTCCAAATACCATCAAAATTTCACAATTTTTCCGATATCGGGTTTCTAAATTCGTATTCCGGTTTATTCTATGGTTTCAGTTCACAATAAAATCCCCACAGGGGTTTAAGGTCACTATTAAGTCTCAATTGCACCTTTCGAATCAAATCAAAACCCTAAGCTTAACTTTAAATTTTCGAAGTTCACAATTCATCACTAAATCGGTTCTAAACAAATATGGGTGCTAAAGTAAATGAAATACGATATTATTTGTGAAAGGATTACCTCATTTGGCAACTCAAGAATTTTCTTGAGTTACCCAAGTGTCCAAAATGCAAGCTTTCTTGGTCCAATGTGTAGCTAGTGAGCTCATGCATCTTTTTATTGAAATGGGGATGGGGTTTTGATATGGGGTTGAGAGTGTTTTGCATGGTTGAAGAGGAGGTAGAGGAGGTGATGCCATGGAGTTAAGGGAGAGATAAAGAGATGAAGAAAATGAGGGGGAGACAAAAGGGTAAGGCTCTCTCTTGACCCCTCACACTCTCTCACTTGCCCATGCTTATTTCTTTATTCATTTCCATTTTCCTTTTTCTTTTCTTTGTTTTCTTCTCTCCTCAATAGTAAACCCAAAACAAACAACCATACACCCAAAAATCATTTAGGAAAAAAATGTAACAAGTGTTAAAATGACATGTGCACAAAACACGCTTAAAACCCGATTAGCGATTTTTAATCGCGATAAGCACAAAATTAGTGTATAATAAATCTTAAAACTTCATAATTTGCATAAATCACATAAAGCACCCTCTTTTTAGTAATTTCTCATAATTTTCCAATTTTTTCCAAATTTATCGGTATTTAATTATACCGCCTTATTAAAATATTCAATATAATATTATTTAATTATAAAAATTCCCCAAAATAATATTTTTTTTGAAATGTTATACTCTACCATCCAAAGGATGCGCGATAATCCACACCATCTATTAGCGGGTCCCCTAACGAGGGTTGTAGAGGCGTATTTGCCAAGGATTACAAAATACAGCTTTAAAAGAAACCCAGTTTTTAAAAGATGTGGTATTTTATTGTGAAAGTTATTCTTTGAACCAACTATATATATATATATATATATATATATGTAGATATCGTGCTATGAAACCAAAGTGTGCGTGTGGGGTAGGTCGTTATTCCATGAAGCTTTCCTAAAAGTATTGTTTAAACAATATCGAAAAGAGGTTATAATAAAGTTTAAGGTATTTTAATAAAAAAGTTCGTTTATTTTTGTTTCACATGAAAATTTTGGTTAAACTTGAATCTAAATGTTTGTAATTAAAGTTACAAGTAGGGTGGTAACATTTGTTTGACCAAAGTATAAAGAAAAAGGGAGTTTCAAGTTTTAAAAGAAAAGTATCGGAGGTAACTCCACTTTACCGATATCGTTTTAGGAGATGAATTGCGATGAAAAGAAGAAGAGATAAGAGGGACTTATGGTTTGTTAATATCAAGAAAAGGGTAAGGAAGAAGGGAGGGGGCTTCGTGGCATCGCAGGAGCTCCGGAAACGGCTTCGATCTTTTCAACGGAACAAGTTTGGTCGTTAACTCCACTTGACTCTACTTGCGCTTAGAAAATTTTTGAGAGAATTTTTGCTTGAATTGCAGAATGGTGATGATCCAAGGCATGATGTGGTATTTATAGTGAATAATTAGGGTTTGGGAATTAAAATTTTGGACTATAAAGCATTGAAAATGTGTTAAATGGTGAATTGAAGGGTCTCTGTTTGATTGCAGAGAAATCAAACAGTGCAGGAGAGTTAAGGAGAGTCGAAGGGATGCGTGTGCAAAGAACGGAGCAAATTGGGGCATTCTGGACCAGCGGCGCCGACCCAACGGGGAGAATGGGCGGTCAGATCTCGAGCTCTTGCCTTGAGATTCGTGCCACGTAGGTATTTGGGTGTGTACACTTCATTGCGCCTGTTTGATTTTTCTGAAACTTTTTATTTCCTCGTGTATTGCACGTGCAACTCTTGGGCTTCCAAAAATATAAAAAGAAAAATCTTTAAAAATAATTGGGTCTGATGGGAATCGAACGCACAGGCTATGTCACAGCAGTATGGAGGCTTTATCGGGGAGCTACAAGTTGTTTCTTACTTTTATTTAACAAAAATAACTTTTAACTCTTACACATGCTATAATACTCTCTTCTGTACAATAACAAGAAAATTTATGTACAGTGATTTCAAAGTCGTTACATACTACCCTCCTTATAAAAATTTCGTCCTCGAAATTTACAATTACATAGGGACTAATTTTCAAAGAGGTAAGGGTATCGTGCACGCATATCTTCTTCTCGTTCCCATGTTGATTCTCCTGGTGAATCCTTTCTCCACATCACTCGGACCAAGTTTACCTCCTTGTTCCGTAATGTTTTCACCTTTCGGTCCAGGATCTCAACTGGTTGTTGCTCGCAGATTAGGTCAGTCTGTACTGTGAGCTCGGAGTGATCAAGTATGTGGATGGTTCGCTCACATATCGTCGTAGTTGGGATATATGGAACACGTTGTGCATTCCTTCCAATGAGGATGGTAGTGCTAAACGGTATGCCACTTCTCTAACTTGTTTGAGTATATCGAATGGTCCTATATATCTTGGACTGAGTTTACCCCTCTTTCCAAAATGGATCACTCCTCTGTTTGGTGAAATCTTTAGGAATATATGGTCTCCAGGTTGGAACTCCAGACGTCGACGCTTTGCATCTGCCTAATGTTTCTTTCGGTCTTGGGCTGTTCGCATCCTTACCCTGATAGTGCGAACTACGTCCACAGTTGCCACGATCATCTCTGGTCTAAGGAGTTCACAATTTCCAATGTCGTCCCAACTCAGCGGGGAACGACACTTCCATCCGTAGAGTGCTGCGAATGGTGCCATCTCAATACTTGCCTAATAGCTGTTGTTATATGAAAACTCCACAAGGTATAGGTGATCTTCTTATGAACCTCCGAAGTCTAACATACAGGCTCTTAGCATATCTTCTGGTATCTGAATTGTTCGCTTGGACAGTCCGTTCGTTTGTAGATGATACACCGTGCTGAAATTCAGACTCGTTCTCAGGCTAGCTTGCAGACTGCCAAAATTGTGATCAGAATCTTGTATCACGATCGGAGACGATGCAAACAGGTACTCCATGTAATCTCATGATCTCTTGCATGAGTTTATGGGTATTAAATATGGTACATCTTGAAGCTTTAAATCTTACTTTAGATTTATGCTCACCTCCATGTACTTCTTTTCTAATGTCTCGGTTGACTGGCCAATTCGAAATGGAATAAAGTGAGCTGACTTGCTGAGTCAATCCATAATAACTCAAATTGCGTCGTTACCCTTCGTGCTGCGAGGGAGAGCAGTCACGAAGTCCATGGTAATGTGCTGTCATTTCCATTCTGGGATTGGTAATGGTTGAAGTAGACCAGCAGTTCTGTGATGTTCAGCCATCACTTGCTGGCACACCAAACACTTGGCTACGCTCCTTGCTACTTTACGTTTCATTCCATGCCACCAGTAGTATTGCCGTAGATCCTTATACATCTTCGTGCCACCGCGATGTACATAATAAGAAGAGATGTGAGCTTCTTTTATCAACTCTTCTCGAACAGGTCTAATTGGCACGCATAAACGACTTCCATATCGCAAGGATCCATCTTCATGGATGATGAAGTCAGTTCATAGTCCACTTTCTACTTGTTCTCGGATCCTTTGTAGCTTGGCTTCATTTGCTTGAGCTAGCTTGATCTGATTGATAAGAGTGGACTGGACTTGTAAATTCATCAAATATGAAGTGTTACCTGGCATAAATACTTCAATTTCCAATCTATGCAATTCTAGTTGTAGTCTCCACTGAGCGGTGAGGTTCATTGCCAATGGCTGGCGACTAAGCGCATCAGGAACTACGTTCACCTTCCGAGGATGATTCTGTAGGTTCATGTCGAAGTCCTCCATGAGTTCTAGCCATTTTCTTTGCCACATGTTGAGTTCTTTCTGAGTAAATACATACTTCAGAATTTTGTGGTCAGTGTATATATCCACTCGTTCTCCCAGAAGATAGTGGCACCAAATCTTGAGTGCGAAGATAATGGCTGCCAATTCTAGATCATATGTTGGATAGTTGCGTTCATGTACCTTTAACTGTCTTGATGTAAAAGCCATAAATTTTCCATGCTGGTGTAGACCACATCTTAATCCTTTACCGGACACATCACAATGCACAACGAATCCACCTGGTTGATCCGGTATTACAAAGATAGGAGCAGAGGTTAATCTCGACTTGAGTTCTATAAAAGCCTTCTCACATGCTTCTGACTACATAAATGCTTCGTCTTTACGTGTGAGCATGGTTAGGGGTACTGCGATCTTTAAGAATCCTTTGATGAATCATCGATAGTACCCTGCTAAGCCTTAGAAACTTCGTATATCTTTCACAATTTTTGGTGTCGGCCACTCGTAGATAGCTGACACCTTAGCTGGATCTACAAAGATTCCTTCGCCTGGAACGATATATCCGAGAAATCCGACGTGATCTAGCCAAAACTCATACTTTCTATACTTAGCGTAGAGCCGATGTTGTCGTAATGTCTCCAGGACAATCCGTAAGTGCTCGACGTGTTCTTTCTGATTCTTTGAATACATCAGGATGTCGTCGATGAAGATAACAACAAACCTGTCTAAGTACCCTCAGAAAACTTGGTTCATCAGGTTCATAAAGATGGCAGGTGCATTGGTCACTCCAAATGGCATTACGAGATATTCATAACGGCCATAACGAGTCCTAAACGCTGTCTTCGGGATGTCGGACTCTTTGACCTTCACCTGATGATAACCCGAACGAAGATCTAGCTTTGAAAAGACACAAGACCCACTTAACTGATCAAAAAGCTCATTGATGCATGATAGTGGATACTTGTTCTTAATCGTCACTTCGTTCAGAGCTCGATAATCCACACACATCCTGTAGGAACCTTCCTTCTTCTTCACGAGTAACACCGGAGATCCCCAATTTGAAGTACTGGGTCGGATCCAACCTTTCTTCAGTAATTTGTCCAACTGAATGCGGATCTCCTTCAATCCCTCCGGACTTAATCGATGTGGAGCTTTGATTACAGGTTGTGTACCAGGTTGTAAATCAATACTAAACTCAAGAGCTCAATCGGGAGGGAAACCTGATATGTCTTTAGGGAACACATCCATGAACTCTCGAACTACTTCGAGCTTTTTTTCTTCCGCAGGTAGAGAAAACACTTCTGCATTTTTCAGTTTAGCATGGTAGATTCTTGGCTCTAAGGTTCTATCTCCACTTTTAAAATAGAATACTTGGTGATCTAGTATCTCAAATACTACCCTTCTTTGACGGCAATCAATAGTAGTAAAGAATACTCCCAGCCAATCCATTCCCAAAACAACATCGAAATTTAGTATGTCCAGTACTTTGAAATTTGCGTAGAATTCTCGATCGTAAACTACAACTGGGCACTGATCATACCCAAAAGTTGCTTTCAAGCCTCCATTCCTGGAACTGACATTCCAGCTTGAAATAAGTGGCTTCACGGGAATCGCATGCGTTCTCATGAATCGTTGTGACATGAAGCAGTGTGAAGCTCCAGTGTCGAAAAGTATGAGTGTAGAATGGGTGGCTATTAGTATAGTACCTAAGTTAGGTGAGGTTGTGTTTAGATATAGGAAAAGTATAACGATACACAAGGATTGAAAGATTGAAAGGATGAGGGATTTTACCAGTAATGACTTGTCCTGTGGTTTCGGCCTCCTCAACCATCATTGTAAAAGTCTATCATCTTGGTACATTCCTCCTTGTTGGAGGCATATTCCTTTACCCTTGAGGCACGTTTCTCTGTGCCTGGTGGAATTGACGATGAGGTTGTGCAGGTGGTCCACGTGGAGCTGGTGCAGGAAGAGCTAGGTGGGGTGCAGGTGCCTGAATGGCTGGCTTCTGTAGGGCTGTGATTGCGCGTTTGGGTGCTGGTGCTGTGTTAAAACGATATGGGCATGCTCCTATCGCGTGAGTAGATGCTCCACAAATCAAACACAGGCCATTTGCACGCTTGCAGTCCTTCGTCAGGTGTCCAGTTCTCTTGCAGTAGAAACAGAAATCTGGACTGAACCGGTTAAATGATCCTCCTAGCCTCCTGGGTGCAAAAGTCAACCTAGAAGAAGCTCCTCTTGTCATCTGTGTAGCAGGGCATTTGATTCCAGCTGTTTGGGGCTTACCTTTCTTCTTGACCACAGTTTCGTAACGACGTGCTGCCTTCAAGGCGAGTTTATGAGTTGGGTAGTCGCCTGTGGCTAATGCCCGAATTTCATCGGTCGGGATCAAATGTGCCACAAACCTGATAAGATGATTATGTCAGTATAAAGATGTGTTTTACGGAACAGAATTTGATTCAAATTCTTTACCTGCTAATCATGATGAATTCGGCATCATATTCATCCACTGATTTTACTCATATGGAGCCTTGTTGCAAGTGGATGAACTGTTGCTCCATCTCAAAACGAACAGTCTCGGGGAAGAACTTCGCATCGAAAAGATCGCGAAATGTCTTCCACTCTATTGGTTGTGTGAGACGGCTTTCCTCAGCTTTCCACCAGACTCTTGAATTATCTGTGAGCTGGAGCTTGGCCACACAAACCAAGATATGTCTGGTACCTGTGCTGCAGCAAGGTCGTCCTCTATATTCTAGGTCCATTCTTCAGCCTCAAGAGGACTCTTTTGCTTTACTCCAGGTGTTTCGGCTTCCGGGCAGTTCATGAGAATAGCAATCTGCTGCTACTGGCTCTCCAGAAGACTTTTGATGGCTTCTAAAAGCACCGTATGTCCATTGATTGGAGAAGCAACGGTAGGTGGAGGTGGTAAAGTAGGTGGTGGTGTATTGCCATTGATATTGGTACTGGTGTTGTTGGGAGAATCCATTACCTTGATAGAAAATGAAAGGTTAGGATAGATTCAAGAAATTTGAAATGCAAGGAATGTATAGTTGCTGATTCTTATAATTCTTGTGATATATTGGTTAAAACTTCATGAAGAACTGACCTGCATGGGCCGCCAATAAAACCTTTCACGAACCGTGTAACGACTCTGTTTATAATGTATAAAATTTGTTTAAAGTTAATATACTCAATGGAGTATTTGCAACCCTGTGTATGCTATAAGTATTTGAATTGTTTTAGAACTGCAAGAAAGCATTTGTAGCTCATTGGTAAAGGCTTACACTGCTGTGACATAGCCCCTGTGTTCAAATCCCTCCAGCCACATATTATTTTTAATGATTTTTCTTTTAAACTTTTTGGAAGCCCAAAAGTTTACACGTGCAATACACGTAAAAATGAAAAGTCATTAAAATAAAATATGTGGAAAATGTTATATGCACTGAACATGACACGTGGCAGAAATCCAAGACCCCGACCTCCTTGATCGGCCTGTGAGAATTGCTTTGGGGCCGGCGCAGCCGGTCCCCATCGCTAATGCCCCTAATTGCCCTAACACCCCTTGGCCTCCCCCCACTACTCCTATTCTGTTTGATTTTCCAGTACATTAACAGAGAATTAAAATGAGCTTTAAAAACAAATTTTAATGCATTTTAATTCTCATTTTAATACCCTAAACATTAATTCTATCTTATAAATACCACCCCACACTCTATCCCTCTCTATTCTGAAATCCATTGTCAAAACTCTCAAAGTTTTCCAAATCCAAAAAGTTATACAGGTGGAGTTAGCTCAAGGTCAAGTTCCGGCGACGATTCGGGACAAATCCGGCGACACCATGACTCCACGAAGAAACAACTTGTTCCTATATCTCTTCTCTCTTCTCCAAACCCGTAAGTTCCCTCTCCTCTCTTCTTCTCTATTCTAAAACAATCTCATATTAAAACTCGGCGGAAGCGGAGTTATTCCGACTTCCGATTATAATTTCTTTAAAAACCCAACTTTTCTTAACAACAAATCAACCACCTCTTAATATCTTGGTTAGCAACCATAAAACCATATTTCGAACAAGTTTCAATTCAAAATAAAATGCTATGCAACTTGTATTACACTTTTTCGTTTAAATACCACAAAGTTTACATACGACATTAATTCATCATATTGTTCATATTACCTTTAGAAAACTCACGAGATAATGACCTACCTCATCACAACACTCATCATGACATAGCACGAGGGTTTGAAAACAATATTTTTGTGGCTAAGGTGAATTTTACAGTTAAATACCATAAACTATCAAAACTGTATTTCTTTTAATTATTTTAATCAAATTCCATACAATTATGTCCTTACAACCCATTTTGGAGAATCCAATTTGGTTGGTGCGAGTTATCACACATCTATCAGACTAGTAGGGCGAGATGCAGACCCCCTTATGGAACATACGATCTCGATGGAATTTATATTACAATTTATAAGAAAACGCGATTTATATTTAATAAATAAATTTATTTTCTAATAGTTATATATAATATTATCAACCTATCTATTTTAAATATATATAAAAATATCCATGTTTTCTAAACAAAGGAATCCCAAATTTCATGAAATTACCATCACAAATCAATACAAGTCATTTTACATGAAAATATCATATACTATTCAATTTAGTTTTATATCCACCAGAATATCTTATCTTATAAAAATTAAATCTATGAAAACCCTAAAGACGATAAATAAATACTTGAGCTTTATTTTGAAAATATATCAAAACTATTTTTCATAAACCCCCCTCAAGTTATATTAATTTACAATAAGGACCTTAGTAAATATAGGTTTAAGCGGGACCAATTCACTTGAGCCTCAGGGAGCCGGAGAATGTGGGTGCTTGCCTATTTAAGGGAGACAACTAAAACGGGGTTATCAATACGGTAATTGTCTTGGAAAAAACCATAAATTCTGCCGTCCATGTGCAGCAGTTACCGATAACTCCAAAACTTAATTCAGGACTTCAATTCTGTTTAAGTGTGTGACTCAGACAGAGTCTCAGTTTAATCCGAATACAATCCATACTTGATATAATTCCATTACAACATGAATCTATCTATATTAACATGACTTGATTTGACCGACCATGGATATACATTGACTTGTCTACATGACTATCCGTTTATATCCTTATCCATTTACATAAACAATTGATATCATGGTTTTGGCAAGTCTTATATCTACAAATCACTACATAACAATACGATAAACATTATAGAGTTTAAAAGGGGTAGATTGTTACGGAATGTGTTAAAAGTGGCATGATGATGGTCACTTTAATACACCTAACCTGAATATCCGTTGCTGTTGTTCCGTGGCTTAACAGTTCATTATGCTCCGTGTACCTTAGTCCACGGAATTGTTAGACCCCTATTGTATACACTGGCATATTTTGTAACAAGCTACAAATAACAGTGATAACATAACAAACATACATTATATCAGTTATACTCTCTATCTGTCTATTCTATTTCTATTTCTCTTTGGGACTTACCGAGCGATTGTTCGCTGACGACATTTCTTTTCTATTCTTTCTTTGGAATGTTGTCAGGAGGACCCGACTCTCTGGAGATCGATCCCAGCTCAGAAGACTTTGAGCAGTTCATCGAGGACCCCAAGATTTAGTTCACTTGTATATACTTTACTTTCAGTTCATGCCATTGTTTAGGCATTGCTTTCCACATTGTATTTACTTTTCAGTTGTATTGTAAAGAATGTTTAATAAATTAAAAGTTGTTGTTCATTTACATCTCATGTCATTCTTGTATACATTTATATTATATTGCTTATTTACGATTAACGTGTTTACTTCTGAGTAAATACGTCGCGTGACCCGTCACGTCTCCTTACCGTACTCTGGGAAGCGGGGCGTGACACACCGCTTCTCAGTAGACGGAAACGGTGACGTGGCAAGCCCGCAACGTATTTACCATGAAAATAAATACGTTAACCGTAATTAAGTAATATAATAATGAACAAGAATGACAAGAGTAATAAAATGAAACATCAACTTTATTTACATTCAATTTTACATACAACAGTCTGAAATAAAGGATACAATAATAAAAGCAAATGCCTAAACAATGGCATACTGAAAGTAACTGCAGGCTGGGAGGAGCTAGTAATCTGGTTGTACAGCAACCTGGTCCATGTATTCCTGGCTCGGCTCTATCTCCTCGGAGTCCGGTCCTCCTGACGAACATTCCAAAGAAAGAAAATAAAGAGGAATGTCGTCAGCAAACTAGCGCTCAATAAGTCCCAAAAGAAGTAAGGGAAGATAGTATGTAATGTGAAATGAACAGGTAAAGTTGTATACGATCATTCACAAGTATAAGATAGTTATTCTAACGTGATTATTTGCAGTTTGATAAGGAAGGTATTCATGTATACGAGAGGAGTCCATCTTACCCCGTGGACTATGGTAACATGTAGTACAAGGACCCGTCATAACCACGGGACAACAACACAAGAATTCATGTAGGTGTCTTTTAAGTGATCTCTTGTGCCACGATATACGTTCCATACCAATCTACCCCTTTTATACCCATGTATGGTATTATATAGATTAAGATTATAGATCTTGACCGAACCCATGGATATAAAATGTCAGGTTCATGTTCAGGAAATAATCATGTGTTCAAGTAGTCATGTTAAGTTCATGTCACGTTATAACCATAGATTGGTCAAGTCGAGTCAAGTATAAAAGTTTGAGTTTGATGTTAGAATTCGAGTATTCAGGTTCATGACCAAGTATTCAGGTTCGTGTTTGATTTTGGATTCTGTTTGAGTTTGGACTCAGATTGAGTCAGACACTTGTGAACGGATTTAACTCTTGACTTTCTTTGGTTCGGGAGTAATCGGAAACTGCTGTACATGGACGGCAGGATTTGTGTCTTTTTTCAAGACAATTGCCATTGATAACTCTGTTAAGTTGTCTAACCTGAATAGGCAAGCACTCACTTTCTCCGGCTCCCTGGGGCTCAAGAGAATTGATCCCGCTTAAATCTATATTAAACTAGAGTCCTTAAAATATTGTTTTGCATATTTCGAGGGGGTTTTATGAAAAATATTTTAATATAGTTTAAAAATAAACTTCGAGGGTGATTTGTATTATTTAGGGTTTTCATGAACATGTATTTTAATTATTGGGTATTTTAATGATAAAAACTTAGTTTTATAAGTTTATGGTATTTTATTGAAAACTACCCCTTTTTGGTAATTTGATGATATTTTAATCTTTCATTCTAGAAAATATAGTTTCATAATATATTGAAAATACAGATTTATAATTTTTATATAATTTTAAAAATTAGTTTTATTTAGAAAGTCGCATTTTAGAAAGTCGCATTTCTTAAAAGCCGTATTTTATTTCCTTTCGAGATCGAATACTCCGTGGGGAGTTCTGCATCTCGCTTTACTATCCCAAGGTTATGCGATAATCCGCACCATCCATTAGCGGGTCTCCTAACGAGGGTTGTAGAGGCGTATTTGCCAAGAATTACAAAATACAGTTTTAAAAGAAACCCGGTTTTTAAAAGATGTGGTATTTTATTGTAAAAGTTATTCTTTGAACCAACTATATATATATTTATATGTAGATATCGTGCTATGAAACCAAAGTGTACGTGTGGGGTAGGTCGTTACCCCGTGAAGTTTTCCTAAATGTATTGTTTAAACAATATCGAAAAGAGGCGATAAAAAGTTCAAGGTATTTTAATGAAAAAATTCGTTTATTTTTGTTTCACATGAAAATTTTGGTTAAACTTGCAGCTAAATGTTTGTAATTAAAGTTACAAGTAAGGTGGTAATATTAGTTTGACCAAAGTATAAAGGAAAATGGAGTTTCAAGTTTTAAAAGAAAAGTATCGGAGATAACTCCACTTTACCGATATTTTTTAGGAGATGAATTGCCATGAAAAGAAGAAGCGAAGAGAGGTACTTACGGTTTGGTAATATCGAGAAAAGGGTAATGAAGAAGGGAGGGGGCTTCGTGGCGTCGCGGGAGCTCCGTAAACGGCTTTGGTCTTCGACGGAACAAGCTTGGTCATTAACTCCACTTGGCTCCACTTGTACTTTAGAACTTTTTAAGAGAATTTTTACTAGATTTTCAGAATGGTGAAGAGCTAAGGCATGGGGTGGTATTTATACTGAAGAATTAGGGTTTGGGAATTAAAATTTTGGACTAAAAAGTATTAAAAAGATGTTAAATGGTGAATTGAAGGGTCTCTGTTTGATTGCAGGGAAATTAAACAGTGCAGGGGAGTTAAGGGGAGTCGAAGAGGGTTTGTGTGCAAAGCACGGAGCAAATTGGGGCATTCTGGACCATCGGTACCGGCCCAACGGGGAGAATGGGCGGTCGGATCTCGAGTTCTTTTCTCGAGATTTGTGCCACGTGGGTATTTGGGTGTGCACACCTCATTGCGCCTGTTTGATTTTTCTGAAACTTTTCATTTCCCCGTGTATTGCACGTACAACTTTTGGGCTTCCAAAAATTTAGCATATAATTCTGTATTGACGGATAATGTTGTGAACATTTTCTAAAAATATACAACATTACATCATTTTTCTTTATTAAGTTAAAGAAGGATATAATTCTGTATTGACGGATAATGTTGTGAACATTTTCCTTAATCAAAAGTTGATTGGATCAGGCACGTTATGTAATAGCAAATAAGTTCTAAATCAAACCACAGTTCAAAGTATATAGAACAAACACAAGAGGAGTAGTTCAGAAATGAACGAATTCTTCTTGTGGCATTGTAGACTAGGTCATATCAATGCGACATGACTAGCTAAAGTTACATAAGGATTAATATGAGAATCTGTTCGAGTTTTCATCTTATGGTACTTGCCAGTCTTGTCTCAAAGGTAAAATGACCAATACTCCGTTTACTGGAAACAGAGAAAGAATTATTGAACCCTTGGGACGGATACATGATGATGTATACAGTCCTATGTCTATAAATGCCAAGCTTGGTTTTTCGTACTTCATTATATTCACAGATCTTCTCTCAGGATTCAGACATATGTTCCTGTTGAAACACAAGTCTGAAACTTTTAAGAAATTCAAGGAATATAAGCTTGAAGTTAAGAACCAGACGGGTTGAAGTATTAAGTCCTTCGATGTGATCGAGGAGAAGAATACTTGGGCATGGAGTTCCTGGATTATTTAAAGGAGAATGTGATTCTCTCTCAGCTTACTTCTTCGAATACACCACAACACAATGGTGTATCGGGACGGAGGTATCGCACCCTATGAGATATGGCGTGCTCTTTGATGAGTACTGCTGAGTTACCTATTTCCTTTTGGTATTATACACTTAAGAAGCTGCATACCTATTGAATGGGGTTCCAACCAAATCAGTGCCGACCACTACATATGAGATATGGAATGTAAAGAGACCATGTCTTAAACGAGTTAAGATATGGGTTGCCCGGCCTATGTTGAAAAGAAAAATCCGGACAAGCTTGATGCAAGGTCAGTTCTGTAAGTTTGTTAGGATATCCCAATCGTTTGCGAGGGTATATCTTCTACCTAACTGAGGAGCAAAAGGTGTTTTGTTTCTCAAACATGCCACCTTTTTAGAAAAGGAATTTCTTATGAAGAAATTTGTGGACATGAGGTAGAACTGGAAGTTGTTCCAGCTTGACAAACTGACAGCTGATGATTTGGTGAAACCAAAGAAATCAATAGTCTCCAACAAACCTCAGCCTCTCCGCGAATCTGGTAGGGTTCCTTATCCACTTGAGAGATACTACGGTCTTCTCAGTGATAGTGGGAGCAATGATTGCATCATGGTAGATGATGGCCCAACTAGGTTCAGTCAGGCCATCACAAGTACAGACTTTATGAAATTGCTGGATGCTATGCGATCAAAGATGGAATCCATGTACACCAACAAAGTATGACTTTGAATGTTGCACCTGAAGGGGTAAAACCCATTGGGAACAAAAAGATCTTGAAAAGATTCTTGGTGTAAATGGAAAAGTTGAGACTTTCAAAGCTATGCTTAAGTCCATCAGGATCAATGCAAGCATCGTGGAGCTGGAACATCTGTTTTGATGTGGAAGTCAAAGAGTTTGACTTCATCAAAATTGTAGATGAACCTTGTATACACAAGAAGGTTGTAGAGAGTAAGGCGGTCTTCCACGTATTGTACGTAGATGACATACTCTTGATAGGAAATGGTTTCCTATACTACACTCGGTCAAGCTCCTCTTATTACGATGATTCTCTATGGAAGATTTGGATGATACCTACTACATCTTGTGGATTATGATCTATGATGATAGATCTAAGTGGATGTTGGGAATGTCCCAAATCCAGGTACATTAACACCATACTAAAGGGGTTTAGTATGGAGGATTCTAAGCGTGGTGGTTCGCCCACTCACTCAGGAATCACTCTCTCCAAAAAGATATCTCCCGAGACTTATTTGAAGAGAGCTCGCGTGAAAAGGATACCCTATGCTTCGGTGATAGGCTCTATCATGTATGCGATATTATGTACCAGATTAGATATAGCTGACTCACTAGAAGTAGTGATCAGGAATCAATCGGATCTTGAAAGAATCACTGGACAGCTATGGAGGACATTCTTAAGTACTTGAGAAGCACTAAAAGAATGTTCTTGGTTCGAGCTTGCAACAACCCTAATTTTCTTATACAATTTTACCATACAAATTTTTAAATTGTTTATTTTTTCAAAATCCTTAAAGGGGTAATTATTGCCTGAGCACAAGACTTAAGTAATTAATTAGCAATTTAATTACAAGAAAGAGCTTGTAGCTCATTGGTAATACCTTGCATTGCTGAACCAAGCCACCAGAGTTCAAATCCCATGCCTCACATTATTTTTAATATTATTTTGTTTTAAATTCTTTGGAAGCCCAACAGTCCACACACCATAACTCCCAAAACTTGAACTGAACCTGAAAAACTAAAAGCACCAGTGCCTACCTCACGAGACCCCCCACCTCCCGACTGTCGAACTCGGCCCGGATCGGCCAACTCGGCCCGCCTCCGCCGGCCGGAGTTGCCGATTCCGGCGAGTTGTCAACTGAAAAGTTTTTTCTTTTCAGCTTCTGAAACCCCCTGCACACTCTAATTTATTGGATCGGTTCCAGAGAGTAAAATATACCCCATTTACTATAATTTTTAAGGAATTTCCTACATTCTACAATTTTTTTATATTAAAAACCCTTCCCTAACCCTAGCCTACCCTATAAATACACCCCCTACTCTCTACCATCTCACCCCAAAATCCTGAGCCCACTCTCTCAAAAAATTTCTAAGAATCGTGTACTTTGAAAACAAGCTCGAGGCGAAACTCCGACGAATTCCCGGCGGAACTTCCGGCGACCGTTTTAGGAACTACCGGCGACGACGCAACACATCGGTGATTCCTCTAGTTCTCTCTCACTCTATTGTGTAATCTAAAACCCGTAAGTCCTTTTTCTATCTCTCTTTTCCATTCTCAAAATACGAAATTACAAAACCCGACGGAATCGGAACAAATCCGATTTCCGATTCGGTTTCCTATAAAATTCCACTTCTCACTAATACAATCATACTTAAATTTCCTCATGTTGACTATTAAACACTAATCAAATAATTTGATCAAGTTTCATCACATGAAATGATAACTATCTCAATTCATCGTATTTTTCACTTAAATACCACATTGTTTCAATTCTTCATTTAACTCCATCAAACTTGCTATACATTTAAAGTAGACCACGAGGTAATGACCTACCTCCTCACATACTTACATACAACCTAACACGATACCATCGAAAACTTAGAATACGAGAAAACAACATTTTCATTTAAATACCCTTTACTTAATAAAACTATTTCTAAAAGATTTAGTGTTGATACACTTTTAAATAAATACCTCTTATTATGAAAATACGATAAGCTGTGGACATCAGTCGTTTATCTAAACCTGACTTTGTGGTGTCTAGGCTAGGCAAGTGAGAAAGGTAATTTTAAAAGGCCCGTCTCACGGTGATTCGTGAGCGGATCCCTCCTTTCCTCAATTGTACTTACCTGGCCACAATTGGCGGTGAAGAGGCGATTTGAGGTATCTCACAACTTATCGTCTGGACCAGTTAGGAATAGACTAGTTAACTTAGGAAAATCTAGAACATACAATACGGAAAAATATACATCTTTACAAATAAATACCATTTACTTCATAAAACCGTTTTCTAAAGGATTTAGTATTTTACAATCTTTGCAAAGCGCCGCTACAACCCACTTTGGGGAATCCGTTCGGGATGTTGCGGTTTATCGCACATCCTCGGGCTTAGTAGTGCGAGATTCAGACCTCCGCAAGGAGCATTCGGTCTCGAAAGATTTAAAATACGACATTTTAAGAAAATGAGATTTTTAGAATATATAAAAATATATATAAATTATTTTTGTATAAATATATGTATATTTATCATTAAAATATCTATTTTTTTATGATATAAATATTCCACCTTTTTCTAAAAATTACAAGAATCAATTTTACTCTAAAATACCATGAATATTACAAATAAACACCTTTATTTATGAAACCATGATATTTTCACTAGAAATATCACAATATAAAATCCACATTCATTATAACTCTAAAGACGAATAATAAATACTTGAGGTGTATTTTGAAAAGTATATAAAAATATTTTTACAGAAAACCCCCTCAAGTTCTATAAATTACCCTAAGGATCCTAGTAAATATAGGTTTAAGAAATAATCAAGACTTCGATTTACATTTCTAATTGTCTGACTCAGGTTTGAGTCTGATTATATCCGACTTGAATATGATTGAAGTACAAATCTACAATCTATAATCTACAATCTTCAATATTATAATTCAACATGAATCCATGAATCCAATTATCAATTTATACAACTTGACTGAACCGAACCATAGATATACATTCCATTTACTTGGTTCTCCAGTTATTCTATTTACATGATTCTACCGTTACATCCGTTTACTGATATCATTGTTTCGGTCAGTCATCCAATTATACAATCTATACAGTTTACAATATAATACAACAATACAATCAAAACACTACGGGGTTTAAGGGGTAGACTGGTACGGAAGG
This sequence comes from Agapanthus africanus, assembly GCA_030015575.1. Taxonomy (NCBI): domain Eukaryota; kingdom Viridiplantae; phylum Streptophyta; class Magnoliopsida; order Asparagales; family Amaryllidaceae; genus Agapanthus; species Agapanthus africanus. The sequence continues at coordinate 353,617,223 of JASDDO010000019.1, forward strand.
TGTTAGAAGTGGCACGAGACGGTAAGACTTAAGACACCTAACATGAATCCGATTGTCGTTGTTCCGGTCCTTCTAACGGAGCTTTGTACTCTATATTCCGTTTGCCCTGGTCTCTAGCATATAGAGACCTCTCTCGTATACACTGGTATCCTTCTGTACCAAGCTACAAACAACAGCGTTAATACAACATTACAACAATATAATACAACATTAAAAGTTACTCTCTCTTTCCTACTCTCTGTCTATTTCTCCCTTATCTTTGGGACTAACCGAGCGACCTGTTCGCTGACGACATTGTATTTCTTTCTTCTTTGAATGTCGTCAGGTGGTTTGGACCCGTCAGAGAACAAGCCCACTGCTGAAGACTTGGACCAGTTCTGTGAAGACCCCTAGCTCTAGACATTGTACATTTTTCATTCAGTACTTTCATTCCTGTTATGCCATTGTTCAGGCATCACTTTTGTTTCATTTGTATTTACTTTTCATGCATTGTACAAAAGAATGTTAATAAATAAAATTGCTGTTCAGTTTATATCTCTTTTCTCTTGTGTATTTACTTTTATATTGCTTAGTTACGCTTAGCGTATTTGCTTCTGAGTAAATACGTAGCGGACCAGTTGTAACGGCCGTATTTTCTAATACCTAATAAAATATATTTTATTTAAATTTCTACTATCAAATAATTATTTATGTGTTTCGTTAATAGAAGAATAATTTTTAAAGTAATGTTAATAATTTTCAAAGCATCGAAATATGGTTAAAGGAATTTTCTAAATTCTACTTATTGTTTTTATAGGCTTAAAATATTTTAGTAAGATTTTATAGCGCCTTAAAATAATCTACATATTTTTATTATCAATTAAAGTAATTAATTCGTAATTAAAAATATTTTAAAGGATAAACTAGATATTATATAATTTTAATAACTAGCTAAAATCATAGGAATGGATATATTATTTAGTTTTAGCCCAAAATTATTTTTATACTAAAGATAACAATAAAATATATTTTCTAAATTTTTTCCATAATTTTCCCGTATTTTAAATTATTTTTAACAATTTTTTTAAAGCCAAATTCAATTTTTAAAATAATAAACAGTTATTATTTTTATTAAAAAATAATTAAAAAAAATTAAATTCCCCTTGATCCTGGACCGTTGGATCATAAGATCCAACGGCCCAGAACCCACCGACGCGTCCACGTGGTGGGGATCACGCGAAACCGCGTGATTCGCCCATGTGGTGGGGACCACGCGAAACCGCGTGATCCGCCCACGCGTGATACGTGGCGGCGGCGGGGCTCTTGGCGGCGCGATCTCGCCCGTTGGATCATGATCCAACGGGTGAGATGAAAGGCAGCGGGCGCAATCACGAGCTAATGATTCGCAAATCATTGGCAGCGCAGGTTTTTTTGTTGATTTAACGGATTTTGGATTTTTTTGGTTAGAAATGAAACGCTATAAATAGGCACTTGAAACACTGATTTCTCACACCTCAGAACTCCAAAAATTCTGGAAAAAAATACCGGTGCCTTCGTATCGACGACGCCGACGCTACGGCTCCACCCAATCGCCGAGGAAAAATCGGGGCGCGGAGCTATTGAGGATTTTGTACGAGCCTACGTTTTCAACCCATCGGCATCCGACTCAAACAAAAGGTAGGATCCGCCTCTCTCCCCTTTTCCTGTCACCTTCTTCTTTCTCAATAATCTAGCTCCAACCCCCTATTTAAAATGTTGTTATAATATTTGTGCATACCTATTCCTTGTACTCTCAATAATGATAATGTTAACCCATATTTTAAAACGGTGTTTAATTTCCTCTGTACACAAAAATATATTGCACTCTCATACTACCTGGAATCTGATATGCTTAATGTCTTAACCCATGAATTGTCAATTCACCTCTGACATATCCACACTTATCCATACTATCAAAATGATCTCGAAATAGGTTACTTCCACAAAATACCCTCGTTTAATTAAAATATCATATTTGTTTAAAATATCCATAAGAGATAAGATATGTGAAATAAATATTTTAGATACGACATACGTATATTTTGCTTACACTTTTTCATCAACTACTATAATATTGTTAAACCTCCTTCAACCTTTAAAAAAAAAAGAAAATACTAAATTTAAATAACGACTTATGGTTCTTCCAAAGCGAACTATTTTCTAAAACATTACCCCGAATCTAAAACACTATAATTTCATAAAATTAGTAATTTATTTTAAATATCTCGACCTTTATTGAAGGGCCATTTTCAATAAGGACCATAATTCGTATAACGATATCTTTTCAAAAGGAAAACTTAGTACCTTATTAAAAGGTAATTTTAAAATAACACCAATCTAGGACAAAGGAAAGGTTGTACGTATCGGTCGTTTATCTAAACCAGACTTTGTGGTGCTTAGGCTAGACAAGTGGGAAATGTAATTTTAAAAGGCCCGTCTCACGGTGATTCGTGAGCGGATCCCTCCTTTCCTTACTTGTGCTTACCTGGCCACAATTGGCGGTGAAGAGGCGATTTAAGGATCTTACAACTTGCCCTTTTGAAACAGTTAGGAGCAGTCTAGTTTTTCAAATAAAAACTTCTTGCAACTTGTCCTTATAAAAATCTCTTGTAAAAGATTTTCAAATAAACACCACAACCTTTTATCGAAAGGATATTTTTCCGTAAAACATTATGTTTTTCCAAAATGATAAATACCCCAAATCTCATGGTTTTTCTTAGAAGTAATAAAAGATAATTAAACACTATTATTCTTTTTACTAAGCATTCCCTAAGATGACACGATGTACTTTACGAACTTTAGAAAATAAAACGAGTGGTTATGGAAGGCCATATTAAACGAGATCAATACTTTTTAAAACTTTCCAGTTTATGACATACCTGACATATGATACGGCTAGGGTTAGAATGCGCGGACCTAGGTATGGAATACTTATTGAGAAGATCCCGATATTCCGGGTGACCAGTCTGATGTACGGACGACTATACAAATATGAAGATCCCTGCAGGCAGGGTGACTAGTCCAAAATGTGGACGACTATACAAATATGAAGATCCCTGCAGGCAGGGTGACCAGTCCAAAATGTGGACGACTACTAACCCTATTTGAAGGCGAATGATCCAAAATGTGGAAATTCCACGCCTAGAGGTATACGCACTAACTCTATACCTTTACACTGAATAACAAGGATGGGTAGTTTGATTAGGCAAGGAGATTCGGAACTCGGATTCCCCTACTACTCGATCATGATCCCGGGAAGTGAAACGGTACATTTCACTTCCCCAGTTGTTGTTCCGTGGCCACAACGGAATAATCGCGAGTATCCGGACCCTTGTTTAACAAACTAATACGAACTTTTACTTTCACCTATACTTCCTACTACTTATCTACATATAACTTACAACATACTCATGCTCATATATACCTCTCTTCAAAACGTCTTAAGTTGGTGCATTTCAAACATTTACACCCCTTACTTTATGTCTGCATGCATACATCATACTCTTATATACACCTGTTCATTCTTATACTCCTATTTCCTTATGAGGCAATCCTACCCGAGTATAACTCGCTGACGGACTTTCTTTTTTTCCCTTTTGGAATGTCTGTTAGATGGGAATGAGTTTTATGATGAAGATCTAGGCGAGGAACCGACTAACGAAGATTATGCATAGTTGGCATCGGAGGATTAATTAGTTTTCTTTTTCGTCCACTTGTTTAGGGCTTTGTTTCTTTGATGTAATTTAACCAATTAGTTTGCTTTGCTCCTTCTCTTGGAATGTAATAAAGTTGGTTAATGGAAATAAATGTCTTTCGCTTTTATTGTTTTATTTTGGTATACACCCTGCATACTATGATTATTCTTACGCTTAACGTAACTGTATTGAATAGACCACCTTCAATACAGTTAGGTTGCAGACCGTGCCACGCCACTCTTCACCTTCTTTTGGGAAGTGGAGCGTGACACCAGTCGCGTCCCTTTCGCCATATACCGGGAAGCGGGGCGTGACAGGTTTTGTTGGCGGCCCATGCAGGTCAGAGCTGTATGGAACCCTAAGCAATATAAAACATAAGAACCAGCAACTAAAACATTCTTTACAATCATGTTCCTTAAATCCCATCAATTCTTATTCTTTGAATCATATACTTTGAATCTGTTCTAACCCAAATTTTTCTTCAAGGTTATGAATTCTCCGAACAACACCAGCACCAATGTCAACAACACACCTCCACCTCCACTACCAATCGTTCCCGCTGTTCCTGCGCCACCCACCTAGCAAAAAGTGCTACTTGAGGCGACCCGCAACCTTTTTGAGGGACAGCAACAACTCTTGAACCGTCCCGAGACTGAAGCACCAGGGGTGAAGCAATTCAGAGCTTTGCATCCCAAACAGTTCTCAGGAAAGGAAAGCCCACTTGAAGCTGAGAAATGGGTACAAAGTATAGAAGATGATCTGGCAGCAGCACAAGTGCCAGAAATAGCTTGGGTCCGAGTTGCAAAGCTGCAACTCACGGACAATGCACGGGTTTGGTGGAAGGCGGAAGAGAGCTGTCTTTATTCGCCTATTGAATGGAAGACTTTTCGCGATAAGTTCGACGCGAAGTACTTCCCTGTGGCTGCCAGGTTTGCCATGGAACAGCAGTTCATTCATCTACAACAAGGTTTGATGTGGGACAAGTTAGTAGATGAGTATGACGCTGAATTCACCATGCTAAGTCGGTAAGATATGTCACAGTATTTCAAATTTTTAAATTTCACATACTACATAACTAACACAAGACTGTAACAGATTTGTGGCACACCTGATACCGACGTATGATATCAGAGCTCGTCGCTTTTAATAAGGTTTAGACACGGAAATCCAGGCTGCACTAGCCACAGGGAAATTTTCGACTCATGAAGATTCTTTGAAAGCAGCCCGCAGTTATGAGGCAGTAATAAAAGCGAGGGGCAGACCCCAATCTGCCGGGTTGAAACGCCCTGCCACTCAAATAGCAGGAGGAGCCTCTTCCAGGCCATCGTTTGAACCCAGGAGACCAAAAGAAACCAATAACCAGTCGAGTCCAGATTTCTGCTACTACTGCGGAAGAAAAGGACACTTGTGGAAGGACTGTAGGCGTGCAAAAGGCCTGTGTCTAATTTGTGGCGTATCCAACCACGAAATTGGGAACTGTCCTTACAATAGCAACTCAGCTCACACACCCACCAACTACCCGCAGCGGCCAACTATCCAGGCTCCTGCACCTCGTTATGCACTACCTGCTCCACCACCTGCACATCCTACTCGCCAATTCCAACAAGCAATGAGAGACATGCCTAGAGGGCAGAGAAACAGGCCCCAAAGACAGAATGTGCCTCCAGCTAGAAGGAATGTACCACGGCGACAGACATTCATATTAAAAGCCATAGAAGCCAAGACTGTAGGTCAAGCTAACACCGGTAAGCCTTTTTCACTCTTGTATCACTTTGTTATTTTTATACACTATCTATGCTCCAGTCACCAAACTTCCTTGAACTGTTACACTTTCCTTTTACAAATTTCGAAGAAGAAATTTTTATAAGGAGGGTAGAATGTAACAACCCTAATTTTCTTATACACTTTTTCCATACAAATTTTTAAATTGTTTATTTTTTCAAAATCCTTAAAGGGGTAATTATTGCCTGAGCATAAGACTTAAGTAATTAATTAGCCATTTAATTACAAGAAGGAGCTTGTAGCTCATTGGTAATACCTTGCATTGCTGAACCAAGCCACCAGAGTTCAAATCCCATGCCCCACATTATTTTTAATATTATTTTGTTTTAAATTCTTTGGAAGCCCAACAGTCCACTCACCATAACTCCCAAAACTTGAACTGAACTTGAAAAACAAAAAGCACCAGTGTCTACCTCAAGAGACCCCCCAGCTCCCGACCGTCGAACTCGGCCCGGATCGGCCAACTCGGCCGGCGGACCGGCCGACTCGGCCCGTCGCCGCCGGCCGGAGTTGACGATCCCGGCAAGTTGTCAACTGAAAAGTTGTCTTTTCAGCTTCTGAAACCCCCTGCACACTCTAATTTATTGGATCGGTTCTAGAGAGTTAAATATACCCCATTTACTACATTTTTTAATGAATTTACTACATTTTACAATTTTTTTTATTAAAAACCTTTCATCTACCATAACCCTAGCCTACCCTATAAATACATCCCCTACCCTCTACCATCTCACCCCAAAATCCTGCGCCCACTCTCTCAAAAAAATTCCAAGAATCGTGTACTTTGAAAACAAGCTCGAGGCGAAGCTCCGACGAATTCCCGGTGGAACTTCCGGCGACCGTTTTAGGAACTACCGGCGACGACGCAACACATTGGTGATCCCTCTAGTTCCCTCTCACTCTATTGTGTAATTTAAAACCCGTAAGTCCCTTTTCTATCTCTCTTTTTCATTCTCAAAATACGAAATTACAAAACCCGACGGAATCGGAACAAATCCTATTTCCGATTCGGTTTCCTATAAAATTCCACTGCTCACTAATACAATCATACTTAAACTTCCTCATGTTGACTATTAAACACTGATCAAACAATTTGATCAAGTTTCATCACATGAAATGATAGCTATCTCAATTTATCGTATTTTTCACTTAAATACCACATTGTTTCAATCCTTCATTTAACTCCATCAAACTTGCTATACATTTAAAGTAGACCATGAGGTAATGACCTACCTCCTCACACACTTACATACAACCTAACACGATACCATCGAAAACTTAGAATACAAGAAAACGACATTTTCATTTAAATACCCTTTACTTAATAAAACTATTTCTAAAAGATTTAGTGTTGATACACTTTTAAATAAATACCTCTTATTATGAAAATACGATAAGTTATGGACATCGGTCATTTATCTAAACCTGACTTTGTGGTGTCTAGGCTAGGCAAGTAAGAAAGGTAACTTTAAAAGGTCCGTCTCACGGTGATTCGTGAGCGGATCCCTCCTTTCCTCACTTGTACTTACCTGGCCACAATTGGCGGTGAAGAGGCGATTTGAGGTATCTCACAACTTGTCGTCTGGACCAGTTAGGAATAGACTAGTTAACTTAGGAAAATCTAGAACATACAATACGGAAAAATATACATCTTTACAAATAAATACCATTTACTTCATAAAACCGTTTTCTAAAGGATTTAGTATTTTACAATCTTTGCAAAGCGCCGCTATAACCCACTTTGGGGAACCCTTTCGGGATGGTGCGGTTTATCGCACATCCTCGGGCTTAGTAGTGCGAGATTCAGACCTCCGCAAGGAGCATTCGGTCTCGAAAGATTTAAAATACGACATCTTAAGAAAATGAGATTTTTAGAATATATAAAAATATATAAAAATTATTTTTGTATAAATATATATATATTTATCATTAAAATATCTATTTTGTTATGATATAAATATTCCACCTTTTTCTAAAAATTACAAGAATCAATTTTACTCTAAAATACCATGAATATTACAAATAAACACCTTTATTTATGAAACCAGGATATTTTCACTAGAAATATCATAATATAAAATCCACATTCATTACAACTCTAAAGACAAATAATAAATACTTGAGGTGTATTTTGAAAAGTATATAAAAGTATTTTTACAGAAAACCCCTTCAAGTTCTATAAATTACCCTGAGAATCCTAGTAAATATAGGTTTAAGAAATAATCAAGACTTCGATTTACATTTCTAATTGTTTGACTCGGGTTTGAATCTGATTATATCTGACTTGAATATGATTGAAGTACAAATCTACAATCTATAATCTACAATCTTCAATATTACAATTCAACATGAATCCATGAATCCAATTATAAATTTATACAACTTGACTGAACCGAACCATGGATATACATTCCATTTACTTGGTTCTCCAGTTATTCCATTTACATGATTCTACGGTTACATCCGTTTACTGATATCATAGTTTCGGTCAGTCATCCAATTATACAATCTATACAGTTTACAATACAATAGAACAATACAATCAAAACACTACGGGGTTTAAGGGGTAGACTGATACGGAAGGTGTTAGAAGTGGCCCGAGACGGTAAGACTTAAGACACCTAACATGAATCCAATTGCCGTTGTTCCGGTCCTTCTAACGGAGCCTTGTACTCTATATTCCGTTTGCCCTGGTCTCTAGCATATAGAGACCCCTCTCGTATACACTGGCATTCTTCTGTACCAACCTACAAACAACAGCGTTAATACAACATTACAACAATATAATACAATATTAAATGCTACTCTCTCTCTCTCCTACTCTCTGTCTATTTCTCCCTTATCTTTGGGACTTACCGAGCGACCTGTTCGCTGACGACATTCTATTTCTTTCTTCTTTGAATGTCGTCAGGTGGTTTGGACCCGTCAGAGAACAAGCCCACTGCTGAAGACTTGGACCAGTTATGTGAAGACCCCGAACTCTAGACATTGTACATTTTTCATTCAGTACTTTCATTCCTGTTATGCCATTGTTTAGGCATCACTTTTGTTTCATTTGTATTTAATTTTCATGCATTGTATAAAAGAATGTAAACAAATAAAGTTGTTGTTCAATTTATATCTCTTGTCTCTTGTGTATTTACTTTTATATTGCTTAGTTACGCTTAGCGTATTTGCTTCTGAGTAAATACGTAGCGGACCAGTCGCGTCCCCTTCGCCGTATACCGAGAAGCGGGGCGTGATAGAGCTTCCAGAGTGATAAGGTAGACTGAAAGTCAGTCACAGGTATTGTCTTTACCCTCAGTGGAGGGACGGTATGTTGGAAGAGTTCCAAGCTAGATACCGTGACATACTAGACGATAAAGGCCAATTATATCGCTACCAACGATGCTACCAAAGAGGTTGTCTGGATGAACAGGGTTCATATGATGAACCTGGTTCCTACCATTGGACATCCAATACCTGTGTATTGGGATGACAATGGAGTCGTGGCTTTGGCCTAGGAACCCTGGTCCCGTCAGCGATCCAGACATATTCTTGGACAGTATCACCTGATCAGGGAGATAGCTGATCTCTGGGAGATCGAGGTCAGGAGAGTTGACACAGAGAATAACACAGCGGATCCACTCACCGAGGCAATTCCCCAGATTCTATTCGACAGACTTTTAGGACGTTGGGTATGATATACTATAACAACTGGCCTTAGTGAAAATGGGAGATTGTTAGTTATATGTATGCCCTAGAGGCCATTATTGTACATATGATGTATATTATAGTGGATGCTTGGACATATATAGAGAGGACTTTCTTTCTCTACATGATAGTATGCTATCTGGTTATCTTTATCTTAACATGTAGACTGGTATTTATACTATCTTGCTCTCACATATTGATAAAGCCCTTAGGATATGCACTTGACTACCAGGACTATGATGGAGATCATACTAGTGAGGCCAGGGTAGTTCACAAGTACATCCTTTAATTGTTCCTAGTCGAGTGAATATCGAGACAGGGCATCGATATTCCAGAGTAGACTAGTGTATACGCTTCTTGACCTATATGATGGACGATGGATGATCCCACATCCATTGGTGTTTGATATCAGAGATGGTTTACGGGTGCTCAGTAGAGAATGGGTACAATGAACAGGACTCACCGAGAACTCCTATGTGGTAGTGTAACGTTTTAGAAATCGTTATATGAATTTTTCCGTTTTTGGGTAAAATTGTCGGTATTTTCCGTTTTAAACCGACTGTGATCAAACGACCATATAGACTTGCCAGCACCTAGTTTAGCTAAAATAAAGCTAGTGCGCAAGCTTTGGGGATATATGGGACGTTTTGGTCCAATTTGAATTTTTCCCAATTTTAATATTATTTTAATGCGGTATTCACATTTTGGGAATTTTCTCTTAAGTCTTCTTTTCAACAATTTGTTAGGGTAAAACCAAAACCATTCACATGGTATCTAGATATTTGTGTGGAGGTTAGGTTTTATTGGATTAAAGAAAAGAATTGAAAAGAGGTGCATGCATGTGTGTGTGTGTGAATGCATTAAATTGCATTTATTGAAGGAAATTGCTAGGAAACTCTACTCAATTCCTCACCCTCTCCTCACTTGGCCGAGCCCTCCCTCTCTCTTCTGCCCTTGTGCATTTCTTTCACCTTTTACCTCAATTCAAGCACAATAATCTCTAAAATTCCAAAACAAATCATAAAAAATACCCCAAGTCTTGATTTAGCATCTTGGAGCTAGGAAAGCTTGGATCTTTGTGTTCTTGAGGTTAGGTAATGATCCTTATCTGTTCTTTTTATAGTTTTGTGGTATGTAGCTAGTTAGTTTCAGTTTTAAGTGTTTAAAGTTAAGTTTTGTGCAATATATCGTATTTTAGTGTCGGTTTGGGATATCTGTGACCTGCTATGACCTGGATTTCGTACAGAAAAATCAAACAAAATTGTAGTGATGTACTAGTGACCATGGAGCACCACCTTAGACACGAGACCCACCCCACCGGCCAGGGCCGGCGACGAGAAGACCGATTCCGGCGACGCCGGTTTGTTAGAGGAGTTGGGGTGTTTGGTTTTTGTGGGTAGTTGTCTGCTGTTGGTTAGGGGTGTTTGGTACTGTTTACTTTTTTAGTGTTTGCTGTATGCAGAACCTGGGATCACTTAGGTAGGTTGTAGTGTTATGTGTTCGTGCGATACGTTATACGACATGGATCGTGCACTTTGTGTGGTTTTGCTCTTAAGTTGTTTTCGTCGTGTCGCTACGCACGTTAGCCACAATACGAACATTTGAGAGTATGTTTTGTGTTGTTGTGTCGGTTAAATGTAGTTTGTACGTATTTTAGGGTTATTATTAATATACACTTGTTTTATTATCTTAATGTTGTAGGTTCGCAGGCGGGGACTTCGGACACTGCTACAAAAGTAAAACAGGTGGTTGGCTACACTTAGCCAGGAGTGTTGGTGAGTAGATTTAACATCTACAGGGGAATCGTCCGCATGGCGTTATGCGTCTGAGCTAGAAATGACTTAACTTGTCGCATATTCTATGTCATATTTAGAATTGCGCACTTACCCTACTGCTTAGTAAATTGTTGTGCTTGGACTAGTATCCTTAGGACACTGCACTATTATTGACGGCTCATGTTGCACGGGCACTGATTGTATGCCACACACACCGTCAATAATTGCCATGTCACATACAACCCATATATAGAAATGATATTGTCTGGTTAGAAACATTGTGACATTGATTCATACTTCTTATCGCATATGATATATATAGCATACATGTACCTACATACTTACACATATGCCTTGACATGCTTACGTGCTAGATACCTGTATACCTATAGGGTATCGTACCATTAGAGATAGGTACGTACACACCTAAGGACATAGCTACAGGTATACTTTGCACGCATACTTCACTTATACCCAGGGGGTATACTACATCATTACTTATAGGTAGATACAGATATCTTGCTATACTTTTATGTTGCACATATATCTGGTTATAGCTACATGTTTACCTTTACTTGATGTTATTTTAGAATTGGAGAGATTAAGAACCGCATGATATTATATTAACTTGTTACAGTTAATTGCGGGTTTTCCTTTATATGCTCGCATTTCAGATTTATGATGCGTATATTATATTCATGGACTTTCACATTGAGATATGGAATTTTCATGATGTTTTTTGGATTTGGGGACCGTGGGAGTTCATGAAATTATGCATTATTTGAAAAACCCGGTTTCCCTTGATATGATATTTCAGCAGCCACCATGAGATTTATCTGGTCTGATATATATACCCCACGCGAGGAAAGGAGGGATCCGTGTGCGGGTACATGGTGGGACCCGGAGGTACCCCGGGGCAAGAAGATTGATGGACCATGCCGATTGAGCCTGGCAGGGGAACCACACACTCCGGTGACATTACCAATGACTCGGCGGTTATCGTGGGGATACCGACGGGAGTCATGTACGTATGGATACGTCAAAAGACGAGGGTCAGAGCTAGGCACTCAGGCTGTTCGATATAGCGTATGATACGTATCTATCAGAGGGCCAGTCGTGGTGACAGCACCTGATAGATCAGTATTTCTGTGTCGATGCTTGACACTTGTTTCATGATGTTTTGGGTGTCGATGTTAGACACCCACCTTATATGAAACTTACTTGATACTGATATTGTACACACAGGATATGTGGGATATACTGATATTGCACACACAGGATATGTGGGATATACTGATATTGTACACAGGATATGTGGGATATACTGATATTGTACACAGGATATGTGGGATATACTGATATTGTACACACAGGATATATGGGATATACTGATATTGTACACACATGATATGCGAGATATACTGATATTGTACACACATGATATGCGAGATGTACTGATATTGTACACAGGATGTGGGATATACTGATATTGTACACATGATATGTGGGATATACTGATATTGTACACACAGGATATGCGGGATATACTGATATTGTACATACATGATATATGATATATACTTGATGTTGGACATTCAGGATATATGAGATTTACATGATATGAGAGCCAATTTGGGGGCTGATAAGTGGAAATTGGGAATTGGACTGTCTTGTTGGATTTTGGTCCTACCACGAGGTTAGGATTTCCGTGGAAATGACATGTTGTATTCCATACTCCACATTTACTGTTTATGTACTGCTTCATGCATTAGTGTACCTGTTAGAGTACCTTCCATGACTGTTGCACTTACATACATTTATTCATATCATTTCTTCATGTATTAGTAGTACCGATATAGTACCTTACATGATTGTTGCATACAGATCGTCATATTATTGCTTCATATATTAATTGTACCTGCTAGTGTACTTTTGATTATTATTGCATTACATATGACTATTCATTGATATTAAATGCTTATGTTAGATTCGCGTTGTACGTGCATACTCGCGATTACCTGCATATGTTATTTTACTATTCACGAGTTGGCAACTCACCCCCGTTGTGCCACAGTGTTTGCAGGTGTTCCTCAGGATAGTCAGAGGCAGGCTATTTTCATCCTTCGTATCATTCTTTGTTGCGGATACCACTTCGCTTGACAGTGTGCAGTTTTGCCTAGGTGGGTTTTGTGGTTATCCGATGTTGTATTGTATATTCATTGTATCCCTGTACTCTCCATCTACCTGTATTATGTATGACTTAGTGACTTGGTGTGAGGACGATATTGTATATTATTTTGTGATTTGGAGGTTTTTATGCAGTTTTATTTATATCGTCTCTTTCTTCGCTACGGCGTCGTATATCTGTTGTGGTGTTTGTTTTCTGCCGTTGGGCGTGGATTTTGCTCCCGTTTAGGATGCTTTACTTTATATTTATGTTGTACCCAATTTGGGGGCTTGTTTTACAAAGGAGGTGCTGCCAAAATTTTAAGGAATAAAAGTGAGACTTTAATGAATTTGGGTTGTGATTTCAAAGGTTTTGAAAATACTATTATCACTTTCTTATTAATTTTGATGGTTTAGATTTCTGGGTTTTGGCTTTCTTTTACCGCGTTACGCCTGTAGACGTTGCGTAGTATTAGGGCCGCCACGTGCCAATTTCGGGTCGTGACAGGTAGTATACCTATAGTCACATAGTAGTCCTCTGGTGACACTGGTACAGGTTAGTCTGTAGACCCGAGATCGTCATAGAGTCTTGTGCGGCTCCCACTGTGCTTTGATTTCCTCCCTACCACACTCAAAGGAGACGTGCAAACAGGTGAATTTTGGGTATAGTCCCGAGTCGTATGGAGGAAATGAGCGATAGGAGGGGTTTCGTCTCTCCCGGTATTGGGCGTTGATGTTGCGCTATGTTCGATTGGTTATAACTGGAAGTCCCTGGCCAGGGATGCTGCCGAGATATACTGATAAGTATTATCAGTAGTTTCTCGAACCGTTATAGGCCAGATATCGACATGACTTATCACGTTACTGGGGTCTGACGATTTCCACCCCTAGACATGATATGCGACATATCAGACGAAGAGACCGGACTGTACGGGAGTGTTACTGATAGGCTTCATGGAGACTGTCGACAGGCTTGCTTGTTGATCTTCATATCGCTCAATACCCGGGTAGCCGTTACGTCCAGCCAGTACCGCCGACGGCTTGTAGGTGACTGATATTATCATCACCTACTGCTGGCGTATTGACGAGTCTTTAGAGTCCCACACAGAAGTTCCCTGGTTCAAGCGAAACGAAGTAGGACACATATGTGATATGTGTGTAGGCCTGATTAAATACGAGTGTGTGATACCGTATTGTAATCTGGCAGTCATCTGTTATCGGTTTGGTTATATGTGATATAACAAGTTTGTCGAATCAAGTGTTGATTCGATAATGTGATATACAGATAAATGATATTAGCCGGTCGTATGTGATATAACCGGATTATTAAATCAATTGTTGATTTAATAATATGATATATATTATATGTTATATAATTATATATTTACTAATATCATTAGCTCACTAATTATTCTTCATTATATATATATATATATACACACACACACACACACACTGAAGCATGACATTTAAATTTCTATTTTGTGAAAATAGAAATGAGGTGTAAAGTGGAAGCATGGTTGCAAGCATGGGATTTTCTATTGTTTATTCTTCTTGACTCACTATTCAAGCATGGATGCAATTTTATATTGCATAATTCCATACTTGAATGAGTGAGGGGTCAAGGCTTGGCTTTCATTCTTGCTCATTCTCAACACTTAGCCATTTTTTCCCATGGTTTCTCCCTAGCTTCTTCTTCCTCCTCTTGTCATGCCTCAAGCTTCAACCCTCACATGTCACGTCTTATAAATGCGAGGGTTGGGTTCCTTAGACAGTCACTATTTCTTCATCTTCTTCCTCCCTCGTTTTCTTTAAGAATTCAATTCTCCTCCTCAGAGCTTAGTTCTCTGCCATTGTAATTCCAGAGTTTAACTCTGTCAAAAAGAAACCCTTTTTAGGTAAAGATCCTGCACATAATAAAAAAAACTTTTCTTTTTGAACAAAAAATTTCTGGATTTTAAATCCATCATGAGAGCTTTGCTCTCCATAGAAACCCATTCGCTTAGGGATCCAAAGATGTGATCTTTGATCAGTAAACTTCCATATCTTGAACATTCACTTGTGTTTTTTAAGGATTCATGGGATTTTATTTCTCATATATAAGTTTTTTTTGTGAGTTCCTGGAATTTAATTCCATCGTATAAAAGGAATTTAATTCCTAAGGCGAAGAGCTTAGCTCTGAAAGATCAGGAGGACCCTTTGGAAATTTTATTCCCTCGTGCTCTTGAAAATCTTTTCAAAGGGTTTTACCTTTATTCGCACAAATTTTAAATTTGTTGGTAACTTATCAGAACTTATTTTCCCAAGACTTGCTTGAATTCCAATGTCTGTTTAATGAGGATCTTCTTGATTCTCACAATGATTTCCCTGTCTCATCATTAGTGAGCCGCCATATAGATTTTGTGGGGTCCATGTGTTTTGTAGGCAATGGTCCCACAAGACAGACATCCCGTCGTTTCCTTTTGTTATTATTATTATTATTATATATAGATAGATGTACGTGCAAGGGTTTCACTAATGCTTCTTCTTTTCCTTATTTCAGGAACAATGGCTTCTCTTCCTTATTTCTCTTACACCCACTCGGATGCTGTCTTTCCACAATCGCCGTCAAATGAGGAGGCAATGGCGATGATCAGTGCTCATGGTAAAGACCGGACAAGTCTGCTCTTATGGGGCACTTAGTACGGCCACATCATCCGGAGTCGCCGAAGTTTTATTTGCGGAGAGCCAATGGAACCTCTTCGCCCTATACTGCCGATGAAACGCTAACAGACTGCTTACACAGTGGAGGTGACCAATTGGACTCTTTGGGGCCGGCTGGAGCCCTCTACACCTGGGATACCTAACCAGCCCTTTCCGGCTATAGACATCTTAGGGCGTCGGATTTGCCAAGGTGAAGCTCGACCTTCGGAACAGGTTTATAAAGTGGGTGTCACCTCCCCGGCATCCAGTGGGCTACCTTATTTAGGCTCGCTATATTCTTTCTGCCCACCGCCCAAGGCTGTAGAAGGTCGGGCTGTATCAGGTAGTATATGCATCGCTCTTCCATTACCAGGCTCCTCACGTCTGGTGGATCAAAGCCTTCTTAAAATAGTGGAATCTGCCTACCAACACCTTCCTGCTAGGGGATCGAGAGGTGTCTATTTCATTGGATGAATTCCGTGAGATTTTAGGATTGCCCATCAGGCGGAGCATTACGAGGAATTGCTGCCTCCCGATGAATATATTTTCTCCACCATGCCGGATACGCTTGACGGCCCGACGGCTGAAACCGCCGTCCGTCACAAGTATCCCAGTCTGATCAAGGCCCTGGGTATTTTCGATATATTGTTTGCGAAGTCAAAGAGGCAGGGCGTCACTTTCGAGAGCTTCATTTCCTGCTTTATCCGGGAGGATGCTCTATCCAAGGAGGCCCCGAAGTTTGCGAGTATCGATGACCCTTTTAGGTTTGGTTTGGACAAACTGCCGGCCAAAGAAGAAGATTTACCGCAGTTTTATATTCTAACCATGTTGGACGTGCCTTTTGATGCAATTACGGCCCGTGGCATAGACGAAGAGACCTTCTTCGTCGTCTTTATTAGCCTTTGGCTCAGTTGGTTTGCGATACCGTCGTGCTGACGCTTCATGAGAGCTTCCGCCTTCTACCCCGCCCATCGTGCAGCTGAAGGGGCAAAGTTGGCCATTGGCATCACGGGACTATCGCACCTTTATCACTGGTTAAGTGTTGCAGCCAACACTTCGACTCCAGGTGTAGATGTTGTGAATCTCCCTCTTCATTACTTCACATCTTGGATCGAAATGCATGTGCTGGGGGCATTCGCAGCACATCGACGACCGAACTTCTATGACTCCTACACCTTCCCTCGAGTTATGAGATAGGTGGATGCCTTCGCTTCCGATCCGACTCAACCAGGGGCTCTCCGTGTTCTGCTCAATACATATGCTAATGAGGGAGGGATGGTGTTCACTGATCACGTTCTTTCTGCTCCGGCACGGCCTATCCAACAGCTATTTGACTTGTCGAAAGGGGGATCACCATCTTTAAAGCCTAAGGAGATCATGTATCTGTATTCGATTAGGCCGGGCTATTTGGTGTTCCGCCGGAATGATACGGCTCTCCACATGCGGTATAATCTGCACCGCTTCGCCTGGCAACTGGGCTATAATCAGGGCGTCCCCTTCGAAGTGTTTTTGGTTGAGCCTACCTCATCTTTGGGAGTTATTCGCAACGTCATTCATCACTTCATGCGGCTGAACACTGGCTCTGTGTTCATGATCCCAGAACCCGACTACCTCCCAAGGTCTGTGGGGTCCTTTGTAGGCTGGTATTGCCACCGGGTTGGTCCTGTTAATTCTGAGTAAAGGCGGGCACTCTTCGAGTATAAGACTCCTGCTCCAACCCAAGCTGCCAGCATTCCGTTGCGACCGCGGTCAGTTGTTCGCCCTCTCTTGAGGGATGGCGGCGTGGTTCTTATCTCGCAAGCCGCAGAAATCGAATCGATTCCTCCCACTGCAGGGATGCCAATGCGCACTAGAGCTCAAGCAAAGGCCTCCGCCGAAACGCCAGCGGCAGTACCATTAGTGGCGACGCTATCAGCAGTGGTGTCTCCAAAAAGGGATAGTGGAGGCGAAGTGGGACAGCATCGCGCTAAAGCACTGAAGGGAAGGAAGCGATCTTCTTCCAGCGTTAGTTCCGGGTCGAAGAGGAGAAAGAAGACGGTCACCGGTCTTCTTGACCTTTTGCTGGAATTCGAACCTATTGTTCAAGACGAGCCAATATCCATGCAAGGGCCGGATGATGGTCTTCTCTATCCAGGTTCATCTGCCGAGGAAGCCGCACAATTGGATGAGGCTATAAGGCGTTCACAGGATGAGACCTAGAGTGCACGCATCCTGAAGAAGCCTTACCCCCCGGTTATCTTTTACAAAGATCCCCCCTCACTACGGAGGGTACATATGGGTCCTCTGTGATTGGAAGACGAGATAGCCCTCAAGCAGCCCATCTCAGCCGCCTCCGAAGATGAGCTAGCTGCGAAGACCGGTGGGCATGAGTCTACGTTTGACGCCTGGCGGGCACATTTCCTGAGGAAGGAACGACGGCTTGAAAAAGCCATACTAGAGGCACCCTGGCATATCGGTATGCATGTTTTCTGTATTTTTCTTTGGTAAGTAACTTGTATCACCTTTTTTATGTCTTATTATCTTCGTAAAAACTTTGTAGGGACTTCGGCGACGACAGAGGATTTGAGCCCAAGTCATGCCCCGACTGTGGATTCTACAAATGTCTCCGATGAAGCACCGGCAGGTGTGGAGGAGATCGTTATAGCTACTATTCCTGCTATGGAGCTTCAAATGATAGCCTCTGTCCCTTTGGTGTCAATTCCTTCAGTGGAGGTAGCCCCATTGGCCGTGGATCCTATGGATGTCTATGATGACGTATCGAAAGGTGTAGAAGAGATTGTTGAAGCAGTTGGCTCTATCTCGGAGCTCCCGGTGATGGCCTCCACCTCTCCATCGTCTATACTTTCCGCAGAGGCAACCTTGCCGGTCATAGACCCGATGGAATTTTCTGGTGGCGCTTCGAAGGTTGTAGAAAGCAACGCCATGGCCACTGTTCCCTCTTTGGAGCCCGAAATGGCAGATGTCGTTTTGCAACTGGAAGCTGCTACGCCAGCACACGTCCTTGGTGATGTGCCTGAGGTTACGGAGGAGACAGCCGAAGCTGCTATCCCTCTAGTTCAAAGCGGGAGGAGCATCGAAGGTAATCTTCTATATTTTGTTTTAATGATCTCTCCACTATCTGAATCTTTCTGTCTTTTCAGAATTACAAGGGTTCCCGGCGTCCATCGTGGTTCTATCCCCCAGAAATTCTTTTCAGCGTCTGCTCGAGATGGCCGCCCCACATGCAATATCCCCTCAAAGCATCGTCCTCTCTTCTGAGAAAGGTTAGTGTTATTTGACCCCTTCATTGTATTATCATTATTTCGTATAACGATGTTAACATGTCTTCTGTAGTTCTGGAAGCTGACGATGAAGTTGAGATCCCTGATGGGCTTGGGGATCTTTTAAACCCTCCTTGCATGACTGTGGGTAAGTAAGGTTTTGACGTTGTTCCATCTATTCTTTGTTTGCAAATTTCGCCGAGTGTTCATGAACCTTGACAGCTTTACCCGCTCTTACCCCACTGGAGTCTCTCATCATTATGTCACCGGGCCCTTATGCCCGGCGTGCGTCTGAACGAATGGCGAAACAAAGCATTCACTCCTTGTCGGCCCTTATCGAAGATCTACGTGCTGGAAATTCGATCACAGCCGAAGAATTTGCTGCCGAAGCCAACATCTCTTTGCCCCTTCTCGCCACTTACCACAATGAAACCTTGGTGCATGTCAGGGTCGAGTATTTTTGCCAAGTGGAGGCTTTCTTACATGGTCTTGAGTGCGTACGCCTTCCCTCAGAGGTCCTTGCTGAAAAGACGAACTTGCGGGGGACTGATTGAACGGTGTGCCGCGAATCTGCAGTCATGTGAGAAGAGGCTCGACGGAAAATTTTCGGAGAAGGAACTAGCCTTGAATACTTTGGGGGAACTTCAAGCCCAACTCACTACTAAGACCACCCGTACGTATGAACTTTGGCGGGTGCTTCAAGAAGGTATCACGGAGGTGGTAGCTCTTGATAAAGCCATTATTTTCACCCGCGAGATGGTTGAAGCCCACAAAGTAGCTGAAACGGAGCTTGAGAGTCGGCTCGCCTCGTACCAGGCTCAACAGTCTCAGGCGGAGACTCATCTCATGGCGATAACAAAACTTGAAGCCGAGGTCCATCGGATGAAGGATGAACTAACGAACTTATTACACCGTCCGCCAGCTTAAAGATTTTTTTGTATACTCTCCTTTTCTTGTATTCACTTCTGAATGAAAGACTATTTTGTATCCATTTTGATTCTTTTTATGAAATGTATCTTGTATTCATTTTGAATTCGTGAATAAACGACGTATACTCTATTTCATATTGGCGTGTCCCTTTTAGCAAATGCGTTCCGTAAATAGTCTATCTTGATCTCCTTGCCGGACAGCGATAGCTTAGGAAACAGGTTCAGGTCTGCTACCTAATACTTTTCAACTTTATGAAACGTGAGGGTCCCATAAAGACTTCTCCCTACGAGTCGAGAGGATCTTACAGGTGTATTTTCTCCTTAGGAATTGTGAGAATTCCTAAGTGCATTTTCTCTTGAGAGTCATAAAGATCTCACAAGAGAATTTTCTCCCTTACAAGTCGAGAGAACTCGTAAGTGGTTGGTGGGTTGACTTATTTCCGAGTTGAAGCACTGCTCTGACGGGGAGGTCGTTTGTTGACGTGTTTCCGCGACAGGGTCATTTGCTGACGTGTTTCAGAGACGGGGTCATTTGCTGACGTATTTCCGAGATGGGGTCATTGGATGACGTATTTCCGCGACGGGGTCATTTTATGACGTATTTCCGAGACGGGGTCATTGGATTACGTATTTCCGCGACGGGGTTATTTTATGACGTATTTCCGAGACGGGGTCATTTGATGACGTGTTTCCGCGACGGGGTCATTAGATGACGTATTTCTGAGACGGGGTCATTGGATGGCGTATTTCCGTGACGGGGTCATTTTATGACGTATTTCGGAGACGGGGTCATTTGTTGACGTGTTTCCGAGACGGGATCATTGGATGACGTATTTCCGCGACGGGGTCATTGGATGACGTATTTTCGAGACGGGGTCATTTGCTGACGTATTTTCGCGACGGGGTCATTTGCTGACATGTTTCCGAGACGGGGTTATTGGATGACGTATTTACGCGACGTGGTTTATTGGATGACGTGTTTCCGCGACGGGGTCATTGGATGACGTGTTTCCGCGACGGGGTCATTGGATGACGTGTTTCCGCGACGGGGTCATTTGCTGACGTATTTCCGCGACGGGGTCATTTGATGATGTGTTTCTGCGACGGGGTCATTTGATGATGTGTTTCCGAGACGGGGTCATTGGATGACGTGTTTCCGCGACGGGGTCATTGGATGACGTGTTTCCGCGACGGGGTCATTGGATGACGTGTTTCCGCGACGGGGTCATTGGATGACTTATTTCCGCGACGGGGTCATTAGATGACGTATTTCCGAGACGGGGTCATTTGCTGACGTATTTCCGCGACGGGGTCATTTGCTGACGTATTTCCACGACGGGGTCATTGGATGATGTATTTCTGCGACGGGGTCAGGTTAACTTGCTCCGCTTTCTGCAGTGTCAGGGATGACTCTAGGTTATGTGTGAACCGTAGAGTCTTGGAACTGGGGACTTCGCCGTGGCTCCGATTGGTGGTATCGCGTCCGTGCCCTGCTGACATGAGGAGAAACGCCGTTGTTGGTCTTCTGGGATGCAGATGTTGTTGTCGAGATCTGACTTTCCCTTTGACAAACTTTGTTGGGACATGTGGTCCCCTTTTCGTTTGTGCCCATGGATTGTATACAGGGGTCAGTATGGACTTACCTGCAGGGCAAAAGTTTCATTCTTTTTTTTCTTTTTTCTTTTTTTTTCTCTTTCCGTGATGCTCTATCATTTCAGCTTTTTATATCGCGAAAGTCGCGATTGCCCAATCATTTCGGTTATTTTTCGCGGTGCCCAATCATTTCGGCTATTTTTGTATGCATATATTTTACTCGCTGATTTTTATTGCGATTTGCCTAAACATTTCGGCTATTTCATATGCATTTTTTTCGAGTACAGAACCCAAGATCTGATACCAATCTTAGCATCAGCATCACTGCGACTGGAATGTTGCCAGGAGCAAATCATCATTTGCCGTGAAAAGACTTAGAAATTGATACCGATGTAGGCATCAGTATCGCTACAACTGGGATATTTCCAGGAGCGAATCATCATTTGCCTTTGTCGATTTAAACAAAGATGGCTTAGCAAACAGGGTTAGAATCCTGTCGACTAAGGCTTTTGACTTCATGAGCCGTAAGGGTCTCATAAAGGTGTTTCTCCCTACGAGTCGTGAGGATCTCGTAGGTGCATTTTCTCCTTAGGAATCGTGAGGATTCCTAAGTGTGTGTTCTCTTATAAGTCGTAAGGATCTTACAAGAGTGTTTTCTCCTTATAAGTTGAGAGGAATTACAAGTGTCGTTCACCATATGAAGACATCTCGTGCCGTTGGAGGAACTTGGTGGGGGAGACGTTTATTTGTGCCCATGGATTGTATACAAGGATCAACATTGAACCGTTTGTAGGGCAGTCTGGGAAATGTGATGGCTTAACAACAGGTTCGAATCCCTGTAGCTTAAGGCTTTTGAATCTTATAAGCCGTGAGGGTCTTATAAGAGAGTTCTCCTTACGAATCGTGAGGATCTCGTAAGTGTAATTTCTCTTCAGAAATCGTGAGGATCCCTAAGTGTGTTGCTCCTTTGTGAGTCGTAAGGATCTCCCGCGGGTGTTTTCTCCTTACAAGGTTGAGAGGACCTCGTAAGTGTGCATGATTTTTTTTACGAGTCTGCGCGCTTTCGGGTTTTCACAAACTTGCCGGTAGCCCTGCTGTTTTTACCCACGGAGCCCTTTCGGGTTTTCATCTATGCCCATTTTGCTTGTGGACGTACCATTTTTTTGCCGCGTTAGCCCAAGGAAGCTGCGGTTTGTGGTATTTTAAAGACGTTTCGGTCCGTCGCTAGTTTTAGGACATTGCGGTCCATAGCTAGTTTTAGGACATTACGGTCCATTGTTAGTTTAGGGACATTTTGGTCCGCTATTATTTTGAGGCAAGTTTTCGCTGGATACTACTTATAGAGTTTTGGGCTTGGGAAGATACTGAGCGGACATAGGCATCGTTATCTATTGTTAACCCGAGTCATGACTCGTCGGGCGTAGTATTTTTTTAGGAACCGGCCGTTTATTGGCCTGAAGGGTCTTTCTCCATGCATATCCATGAGCAAGTAAGCCCCACCTTGGTAGACTTTGTCTATGATATACGGGCCCTCATAGTTCAGCTCGAATTTCCTCTATTTGGCACGATTGGGGATCATAGGTCTCTTGACCACAAGCACGAGTTCGCCTTGGCGAAATATTCTCGGCCCAGTCAATCTCTTGTATGAGCGCGTCATTTTTGCTTTGTAAGCCTCCAAATTTTGCTGCGCCATGAGACGAGTTTCATCGAGGGCGTCGAGCTCTTCAAGCCGAAGCTGAGCATTCTCTTCATCTGTTAGTTCGTAATGAACCGCCTCTCGTAAAGAGGGTAGCTCTATCTCCAAGAGGAGTACCGCTTCTGCGCCGAATACCAACGCGAATGGCGTCATGTTCATGGCCGTCTTAAACGTAGTCCGATATGCCCAGAGAGCTTCATGCAGTCTCTCGTGCCAATCCTTTTTATTTTTGGACATCGTCTTCTTTATGATCTTCATCAAGGTCTTGTTGAAAACCTTAGCTAGACCGTTAGCTCTGAGATTATAGACCGAAGAGTATCTCCAGTCTATATTATGCTGCTGTGCGAAGCGACTAATTTTTTGACTTCTGTAGGCCGGCCCGTTATCAGAGATAATCCGTCGCGGAGTGCCGAACCGATAGATGACGTGTGTCTTGAAGAAGTGGAGAATACTCTCCGTCTTCACTTCTCTTAGCGGTATGGCCTCTGCCCACTTAGAGAAGTAACCGGTTATCGCCAATATGAACCGATGTCCTCTGGATGACGCTGTTTCGATGTGCCCGATTATATCGGTTCCGCATATTTCGAACGGCCAGCTAGCCACCATTAGGTGTAGCGGGTTTGGATGCTGGTGGATGAAGTCTCCAAGAATTTGGCACGAGTGGCACTGCTTTGCGTATTCGAGGTAGTCCTGAATCATCGTGGGCCAATAGTAGCCCATCCTCTTGATCTTCAGCTTCATCTTTGGCCCAGCTTGATGAGAACCGCAGAGTCCATCATGAGTTTCTTGGATGACTTTCCTTTCTTCTTCTGGTCCCAGGCATCTCAGCCATAGGGAGTCGAATGATCTCTTATATAGAGTATCATTGACGAAGGCGAAAGACAAAACTCATTTCATGAGCCGATGTCTTGAGGATGCAACTTCAGGTGTTCGATGGGATTTGAAGTAATCTATACAGACTTCTCCCCAATCCTTAGCCTTTTCTTGGTTCTCTATTTGTAGGGCTGTTTGCTTGGTCGCTTCCTTTTCTTCAGACGACTCCGGAGATATTTCCACGGGTGCAAGAACCCGACGGCTTTGTACAACGATCCTTGCGTCATCGAGGTTTTCGTCAGCCAGTTCTTTAGCGAGTTTGGCTAATACATCCGCTTTGCTATTTTCTATATGCGGTATGCTTTCCAGGACATAGGAAGGGTTTTGAGTCAGCAATTGTTGCACTCTTTCGCCGTATTTTACCAACTATGGTTTGCACGTCTGATAGTCGTCGTTTACTTGACTAACTACCAGCTGGGAGTTTCCGTAGATAAGGAGATTTTCGATTTCCATGTCGACAGCGATCTCGAGACCTGCTATCAAAGCTTCATATTCTGCTTCATTGTTCGTCTTCGGCTCTGTTAGGGAAAAGGCAAAGTGCATTATCCCTCTTTGTGGAGTCACGAAGATGAGGCCTACCCCAGATTTGATTATAGGGGAGTTGTGCTTTTGCTTCTTCATGGAAGATGCCCCATCGAAGTAGAGTTCCCATCAGGTATCACTCCCTCCTTTCTCCTTGTCGATCGTGTCAAATACGTGCTCGTCTGGCAACTCTCAATTTAGGGGTGAATCGGCAGGTATCGGATGCTCAGCGAGGAGTTCGGCGATGGCCTGGCCTTTCACCGCCTTGAGAGGTCGGTATGTTATCGAGAATTCCTTTAAGAGTAGGACCCATTTAGCGAGCTGCCCTGTTAGTATGGCTCTCGATATCAAATACTTGAGAGGATCCACCTTTGATATGAGATGGACCCCATACGCCAAAGCATAATGCCGAAACTTCGCTATAGCGAAGATTAACGCCAGGCAGTGTTTTTCGATGGGGGAGTAGTTGTTTTCTGCCCCCAGGAGAACTTGACTTAAATAGTAGAGGGCTCTCTCTTTCCCTTGGTCGTTCTCCTGTACCCATAGCACGCCTAAGGAACCTTCAAGGGCGGTTGTGTACTGGATGAGGGGCTTTCCCTTGATCGGAGCGGTCAGTACCGGCAGATTCTGCAGGTATTTCTTGATTTCATCTAGTGCGCTTTGGTATTTGTGATCCCAGACGAACGGTGTCCCCTTCTTCATTAAGTGGCTGTACGGGTGGCATTTGCCGGAGAGAATGGCTATGAACCGCCAGATATACGCTAGCTTTCCTTGGAGAGACCGCAATTGCTTGAAAGTTCTTAGCGAAGGTATTTCCATAATCGCCTTGATCTTTGATGGATCTATTTCGATGCCCCGGTGTCGGATGATGAACCTCAGGAATTTGCCCGAGGAAACTCCAAATGCGCATTTGAGAGGGTTCATCTTCAGATTGTATTTCTGAAAATGCTGGAACACTATTTTCAAATGCTCCCAGTGTTCCTCATATGATTTTCTTTTCACCATGAGGTCATCGATATAGCATTCGACGATTTCATGTATGAGGTCATCGAAAACCTTAAATATGTCCCTGTGATAGGTAGCGCCGGCGTTCTTCAGACCGAAATGCATCACTTTGTAGCATAATATGCCCAGAGAAGTCCGGAAAGCAGTACGCTCCTGATCTTCGGGATGCATTTTTATTTCATTGTACCCTAATGAGCCGTCCATGAAGGAGAAGACTTCTTGAGTGGACGTGTTGTCTATCATCAGCTCGGTAACTGGTACATGAAAATCATCCTTCGGGAAAACTTTGTTGAGGTCCTGAAAGTCCACACAGATGCGCACCGTCCCATTCTTCTTCATCACTGGGACAATATCGGCGATCAAGTCGGGGAATTGAACTTCCTGGATGAAGCCTGAGTCAATTAAGTTTTTGACTTCGGCGTTGATGCTTATTTCAAGTTCGAGCCGCATTCTTCTTGGTGCTTGTTTAACTGGCTTGACGTCCGGAGATATTGCTAATTTATGCACAGCTATTTCCGGATCTAGCCCGGGCATCTCGGAATAGTTCTATGCGAAGCAGTCCTTATACTTCATGAGCACGTCTTTTAGCATAGCTACCTGCTCTTTAGACAGCGGCTCGCCGACGAACGTTGGCCGTAGGTCATTAGCCGTCCCCAAGTCGATTTTCTTTAGGTTGTCCACAGTAGTATGTATTCCATCTTCCAACTCTTTTGGCGCTGGTGGAAATTCTGAGATCAATTCCTCTTCATCCTCGTTTTTGAAGCACCAGGAGAGGTCATTCATATTCTCGGGCACTCCTTCTTCTGACAGCGTTATCACGTGACTGGTACGAGATCATTTCCAAGACCGATGTTGATCTGGTTCTACTCTCGCCATCTACGTTGCTTTTGGTATATGCTTTTGCGGTGGGGCTACCTTCCAACTGTTGGATAGAACGAACCTGCCGAGTTGATATTGGTCTTTGACCCAGTTTTTGAAGGCGAAGCAATCTTCAAGAGGATGTCCTACCGCTCGGTGATAGGAGCAATAGTCTGGGTGATGAACTTCGCTTGCTTGATTGGGGTGCTTGGACTCCGAGAGCGTAATCATCTGATGTTTCATGACAAGGTCAAAGATTCTCCTTGTCTTGTCTTGAGGGAAAGAATATGCTCGACCCATCTTTTTTGTTAAAGACGGATTCCGGCTGACCTTTTCTTGATCACGTGGCCTTTTGGATCCGTTTTGCCGCTGTCGAATGTTTTTTTCCGTTTTTTGACTTGTTTTTGCCTCTGCGTCGGGCCTTTTTCTTATCTTGGGAATGCATGGCGGGCCGACGGTGAAGGGCATCGTCGTCCTCCGTAGCCTGCTGAAGGAGGCGTTGCGTCTTGGCTTTCTCATAAATGGCCATTTCGTGGCTGTAATCATTCCGAACCTTTTGACTCGCTTCCCGTACTAGCTTGTCCATTTGTTGTTCAAACGACAGACTCGGCATTTTTACGACGGGACCTCGTTCTGGTTCAGCGTCAGCGCCTTTTAAAAGAGCATCCTCTTCTTTATCAAGGTCTTTTATGACATGGTAGCCATGGAACTGCTCCCGTTTCTTGGACTGGTGATTGTTAGAGACTCTGCGTGTTCAAGTTTAGTTAATTACCGCAATCAAAATGGTTTCGCTTGTAGCTAGCCGGTTGAGTACGGGTCGTCCGCAGGGAGATGGGAATCTTTTTCTATGTGCTTTAACGAGTTAAATCCGAAAGTCCAGATTTGTTTGTGATTATCTAAGTGTTAGAATGATATGTAAAGAGAGCTTGTTAGGGTTAGGATTAGGTTAGTTTGAGTTAGGAGTCGCTCACTTCTTTCGTTGCCGCTCTTAATATCGGTGTTACGGTAATCGGCAACAACGGGGATTAGCACGACTAGGAAGGAACTTGCGAGTATAAGCTAGGCTTTCCAACGCTTAAGTCCTTCCTTTTGGTGCTTGTCCATCCGTTCTTGGCTCTTAGCCACAACCTCCGGTTAATTCAACCACAACCGGTCTCACTAC
This sequence comes from Agapanthus africanus, assembly GCA_030015575.1. Classification (NCBI taxonomy): domain Eukaryota; kingdom Viridiplantae; phylum Streptophyta; class Magnoliopsida; order Asparagales; family Amaryllidaceae; genus Agapanthus; species Agapanthus africanus. Next base: position 353,644,932 of record JASDDO010000019.1, read on the forward strand.
GGAATCACCGCTATCATGTAGGCTAGGGTGCCGTAAGGAGCGGATTGTGGTTCAATTAACGGGAGTCGATTTAAGATGTTGGGCAAGGAAAGAGTGAGAGAGATTTCCTTCTCTCAAACTTCCCTTATCCTACCCTAACAAGTATGGAAACTACTCACACATCATAATGAAAAGAAAATAAAACAAAAGAGGAAGATAGAAAGAAAGAGATTAGAAGATAACAACTAGCTATTTGCGACCTCACCTTGGCAAGGATCAAGCGTAAGCATCATGGTTGTTTAAGGATAAAGGAAAAGAGAAAAGAAAGAAACAACAAGAAATAACAACAACTAAGTTAACAAATGAAAATTACAAGCATTTAACATAAGAGCAAGACAAGTATGATAATAAAATGAACTTCTTTATTCATCATTCTTCACTCACAAAAGCTCACTACAAGTTTTTCAATGGAGAAGAGATGAGAAGAGGAAGAAGGACAAGTATTCTAAAACCTAGAAAAAATACAAGATTAAGCACCCCTTGGCTTCACAAGGTTCTGGGCTATTTATAGGCTGGAAAATGAAAATCTAGGGCAAAATTCTGCCTCTATACAAAAAGTCCAAACTACCCCTGAAACACGACACACTGAGAGACCAGTACGGCCGCGGATCCGCGGCCTATACCCCCTATTGGCCGCGGATCCGCGGCCCTATGATGGAGTTGGGGCATGGTCTTTTCTGTACTTCCCTGGTCTGCTGTCCCCTTTTGTCTGGTGTATGTTTTTCCTGATAATCTTTCCACATTTCTTCCTGAATTCTAGTGGATCAAAAGGTGATTGGACATGGATCATTTGTCATGATTTTCTTGAGCTCCGCGTAGATTTCTTGGACTTGGTGTTGCCATTGTGCTTTGTGCATGAAGGTGACAATCGATTTGCCATTTTGTCTCCTAAACTGGTGTGTGGCAACAGACAGATAAAGAGCGGAAACCCGTGTTTTATCTGTGGTTGGCTGGAACTCGGATTTTGTCGTGTTTTTCCATGAATTTCATTGTTAAGAGCCGAGAACCTGTATCCTGCAATTTACTAGCAAATACGGCTCAAGAGTACCTACCGATAAGCAATATGATAAAAATTGGGCGGTATAAAAATGCAATAATCTGATATGAACAAATACCCCCAAACTTATCATTTGCTCGTCCCGAGCAAAGCCAATTTATTCATAAAAAATTTCCTAACCTCATTTTCGCAGGGAACGCGATTGCACTGAGCATGTGCAACAAGCTGTTAAACCTCTAGGTGTCCCTAGTAGGAGGAGTGTTGTCTCCTGAGGGTTTTCAGCGGATTACACCCACAAAATCCGGTCAAGTTAGTTTTGTAAAATAACTAAGATTCAAACCCTAAAGTTTTGTTTCAGAAAATAACAATTCTATTATCCTAAGTCTAGACTATCGAACCTTTATTTTTCACACCTCGCTTCTTATTTAACCACAGATTTTATATGTCTTTACGTGCAGTGCAAATAGTGTCGTTTAAGTTTCCAGAAGGATCGAATAAAGTCATCATATCATACAATAAGTCCAGATAAAATTTTTAAAAAGGATCACATAAGTTTTATAAAGAGTTAAGCATTTTTCAAGTTTCGTTTTCCAGTAAGGTTTCAACTTCAGAATTTCTATCTTCCCTAACAGGAAACTAGGTCTTATTTTTCACTCCACCTTTTTCTTGTTTTCATTTCATGCACACCTCTGTGAACGTGCAATAATCTTTATCATAGAATAAAACCTTCATATCTCCGCTAAAATTTTTATAAAAGCCTGTCTTTTATCAAGATTATTCTCACACAAAGAACCGTTAGGAATTTTAACTCGGAGAGAACACTTGCTTGACTTTGTTTTAATCTGGACTTTCTAGGCTTCTTAGCGAGTTTTGGGCCAATGCACCCAAACCAGTTGGCTTTAGGGCATTAGGTGTAGAAACACCCCAGCGGACTTAATTACTCAAGTTACCTAGGTCCATAAACAAAAGACAGTTTGGCGTGAAAATCATGATGATTTAATACGAACGGAGATATAGCCGGCAGTTCAATTATTTTTTTTTGGATAAAAGACGTGTTTAGTGGGTTTTGGTGTGTAATCATTCCAATCAAGTTCCAGATGGGTTATTTTTCAGACTTAGTTCCAATTAAGGCATCAATAACATTCCTTCATATTCACTCACTTCCTAAACTATTCTTGATATTACATATTTCCGAACAAACCTATTTGATCCTCAGAAAATCATTTATCCATTTAAAAGTTTTTAGACATAAAAAAACCTGTCATCTAATTTCCAAAAACTCACGACACGTGTAGTGTGATGTAAAGACGTATATCAGCTATAGTTAACTTCAAAGGAGAGTTATCTTTCAGGTTTTCAAAATCTAAACATAAGATTTAGTTATTCTTATCTTATCAGACAAAACCGTCGAAATGTTGAATCAGAGTCCTCCCACTAGCTAACTTGACAAAATAGTTTTTATGTTTTTAGAAAATTTTCAGATTTTTATGGATTTTATGGATTTTAATATGCAGATGCAGAATATACATATGAATGCGAAGGTAAGAAATGCGTATCGAGCGTACCCCCAAACTTAAACTGGACAGTGTCCTCACTGTCATTGCATGAAGAGATCATTTGAAGGGTCAAAATTGTCGGTTAGATATGCACAAAATTTTTATTTTTATTTTTTTGTGTTGTTGGTTTTAAGAAAAAGAAAAAGAAAAAGAATATCCACAAAAATGTACAAAATGGTATATACATACCCCCAAACTTATTTGGAACAGTGTCCACTTGTTCTTGGCTGGATAACCGAAGTTTGGAGGTAGGCAGAGGAAGATTATGCAGGGTAAACCGGCTCCTGTAAGAACAGGAGCTCCTCTGATGGTTCGGCGCTAAGGTACGGTTTAAGTCGGTGTCCGTTCACTTTGAAAAATGAACCGTCCTTTGGATTCTCCAAATCCACAGCGCCCTGCGGATACACATTCCGCACAAAATACGGCCCTTTCCAGCGAGATCTGAGCTTTCCTGGATGGAAGTGTAGTCGGGTGTCGTAAAGCAGTACCTGTTGACCAGGTACGAAAGTTTTGCGCAAAAGGTGTTTATCGTGAAACACCTTCGTTCGATTCTTAACGACAACCGCGTTATCGTAAGCCTCATCCCTAAGCTCGCTCAATTCGTTCAACTGCAGCTTCCGATGGCTGCCCGCATCTTCGAGAGACAGATTCAGCTCCTTTATCGCCCAAAATGCGCGATGCTCTATTTCGACAGGTAGGTGGCAAGCTTTTCCGTACACAAGCCGATAGGGAGACATGCCAAGATTGGTCTTATAAGCGGTTCGAAATGCCCAAAGGGCATCAGTGAGTTTCAGCGACCAATCCTTACGGTTCTTGGAAACCGTCTTCTCCAGTATCTGCTTGATTTGCCGATTTGAAACTTCGGCCTGCCCGCAGGTTTGGGGGTGGTAGGGCGTAGAGAGCTTATGATTAATGGAATATTTCCGCATCAAGGCCTCGAAAGTCTTATTGCAGAAATGACTTCCATTGTCGCTAATGATCGCTCGGGGGTGCCCAAAACGGGAGAAAATGTTTTCTTTAAGAAACCTAACGACAACCTTGTTGTCGTTAGTCCGGCTGGGCACAGCCTCGACCCATTTAGAGACGTAATCAACAGCGAGAAGAATGTACAAGTTCCCGAAAGAGCTGGGAAACGGCCCCATGAAATCTATCCCCCAAACGTCGAAAATCTCCACAACCAAGATCGGTTGGAGCGGCATCTCGTTCCTCCGGGATATCCGGCCCAAGTGTTGGCACTGGGAGCAAGTCTTGCAATAGTCATGAGCGTCTTTGAAGAGTTGTGGCCAGTAGAAACCACATTGCAAGATCTTCTCAGCTGTCTTTCTGGGGCCAAAATGCCCGCCACACGCTTGATCGTGGCAAAATGACAGCACACTCTTGAATTCCTCGTCAGGCACACACCGACGAATAATCTGGTCGGGACAGTACTTGAACAAATAGGGTTCGTCCCAGTAAAAGTGTTTTACTTGGGATAAGAAGCGAAGTCTGTCCTGACTTGACCATTCAGTCGGTAGTAATCCTGTGGCCAAATAGTTCACAATATCTGCGAACCAGGGTTCGCAAGATACTGTCAAGAGCTGTTCATCCGGGAAAACGTCATTGATCGGAATTGGAAGCGAAGGCGAAGAAGGAAGTCGTGAGAGATGGTCGGCAACTACGTTTTCACATCCTTGTTTATCCTTAATGACAAGGTCAAACTCTTGAAGCAAGAGGATCCAACGTATTAACCGAGATTTTGCATCTTTCTTCGCAAAAAGATGCCGCAGAGCAGAATGGTCAGTGTAGACAATGACTGGAGAGCCGATGAGGTAGGGCCTGAACTTCTCTAAAGCAAATACAACAGCTAAGAATTCCTTCTCAGTTGTTGTATAATTGAGTTGGGCGTCGCTCAGGGTTCGGCTCGCATAATAGATTACGTGCGGCATCTTGTTGATGTGTTGTCCAAGGACAGCACCAAAGGCAAAGTCGGATGCATCGCACATAATCTCAAATGGGTGCGTCCAGTCAGGCGAAGAAAGAACGGGAGCAGAAGTGAGTGAGCTTTTCAATGACTCGAATGCAGTCACACAGCTCGAGTTGAAGTCGAATGGCGTATCCTTGGCCAGTAAAAGAGTCAAGGGCCTAGCAATCTTGCTAAAGTCCTTGATGAACCGTCTATAGAAACCGGCATGGCCAAGGAAAGCTCGGATATCTCTGAAGCATCGGGGAAGAGGGAGATTGGAAATGAATTCAATCTTCGCTTTGTGGACCTCTATGCCATTTTGCGAGATGATATGTCCTAAGACAATACCTTCGCGCACCATGAAGTGGCACTTCTCCCAATTCAGAGTGAGATTCTTGTCCTTACATCGGGTAAGGACAGCGTCAAGATGCAGCAAACACTCGTTGAAGGAATCGCCGAAGATGGAGAAATCGTCCATGAAGATCTCCAGAAATTTTTCCACCATGTCTGAGAAGATTCCCATCATACACCGCTGGAAGGTAGCTGGCGCATTGCATAACCCAAAGGGCATGCGACGATATGCAAACGTGCCGAAAGGACAAGTGAAAGTGGTCTTGTCCTGGTCTTTTTCGGTGATGGGAATTTGATTATAGCCAGAGTAGCCATCAAGAAAGCAGTAGTACTCGTGTCCGGCCAATCGTTCAAGCATTTGGTCAATGAAAGGTAGCGGAAAGTGGTCCTTCCGCGTTGCGGCGTTGAGTTTTCTGTAATCGATGCATACTCGCCACCCAGTTTGGGTGCGAGTAGGGATTAACTCGTTCGCCTCGTTAGTGATGACCGTTATACCTGATTTCTTGGGGACAACGTGAATGGGGCTAACCCACTGGCTATCAGAGATAGGGTAAATGATACCACTATCCAGACATTTTACGATCTCCTTCTTTACAGCCTCTTTCATGACTGGATTGAGACGTCTTTGTGGATCCCGGGCTGGTTTGGCATCATCCATCAGATGAATGTGATGTTCAACGATCAGGGGACTAATCCCCTTGATGTCCGCCATGGACCAGCCAAAAGCTTGCCTGTTGCAGTGCAAGACCGCGAGAAGGGCTTTCTCTTGCTCTGGAGCTAGAGAAGCCGAGATGATGACAGGGAGGGTCTCATTCTCACCTAAGTAAGCGTACTTAAGGTGAGACGGCAAAGGCTTGAGTTCGAGCGTTGGAGGTGAAACGATGGAAGGCAAGATTGGTGAAGCGGTCTTGAACTCAAAAGATTCCAGCAAAGGTTCAAAACGAGTGTAAGCGACCTAGTCGGATGGTTCAGGTAACTCATCCGGAAATTCGAAGGATTCAAACTCGGGTTGCGAGCGGCTAAGATCGTTCAAGAACGTAAAACACTCGTAGTCGTTGTCGGGCGCAGAAACAGCAGCAGGTTCAAGGAGGAACGCACTAGTGGCGTTAAGGTTATCATGATCGAACAGAAACTCCTCGAATTCACACTCTTCAGGGGTGATCTCCTGGATCGAGCAGACGTCCAGTATATGAGCATTAGGTTCGGAGGGCTAATTCCCCAACCTAAAAATGTTGAGTTCAATTGTTATGTTTCCGAAAGAGAGGTTCATCGAACCATTGCGACAATTGATCACAGCATTTGAGGTTGCAAGGAATGGGCGACCGAGTATCACCGGAATTTGATTCCGGGGGTTAGCTATAGGCTGTGTGTCTAATACAATGAAGTCAATAGGGAATATGAAGTCCCCGACTTTGATTAACACATCCTCTAGCTCACCCCTAGGATGGGTGATTGATCGGTCGGCCATTTGGAGAGTGCAGTGCGTGGGTTTCATCTCTCTTACGCCTAATTGCTCGTATACTGAGTACGGAAGCAGGTTAACACTGGCACCAAGATCTAATAGTGCGCGGTTGATGTTCTTATCCCCAATGGTAATAAAAATCGTAGGACAGCCAGGGTCCTTCCGTTTTTGTGGTAAAGATTGGGTTAGAGCATCACTCACAGCACTAGCCAAGAAAACTTTCTTGGGTACCTGAGACTTCCTCTTTTTCGTGCACAAGTCCTTTAAGATTTTCGCGTAGGACGGGACTTGTTGGACAGCATCTGAAAGAGGAATATTAATGTTAACCTGCTTAAATAACTCCAGAATCTTCTCCATCTGAGGATTTTGTTTATTAGATCTCAACCGGTTTAGAAATGGAACATTTTTAAAATTGGTTGAGTCTAATGCTGGAGGAGGAGATTGTGGAGTTGGAACGGATCCCAGAACAGGTGTTTTCGTGGAGTGAGAAGTGGGTCCATTCAGAGCAGAAGAAGAGGACGGAGAGCCTTGTGAAGAACGGAGAATAGGCTCAGAAGACGAAGACGAAGAAGAAGAAGAAGAAGAAGAAGAAGAAGAAGCGGCGGCCGGGGTGTCATCATTGATCCGTGTGCCAATGTTGTTTTGCAGCATCCTTCCTGATCTCAATGTGGTCACGGCACTCATATTATGGTTCTGTTGTTCAAGAGCAACATGTACATTATGTGGGTGACCGGGATTTGGGAGTGACTGGGACGGGAGCTTCCCCTTTTCTCGCTCGCTTAAGGCCGCATTCAGCTGTGCAATCTGGGCCTCGATGGTCTTGATGCTTTGCCCGTGAGCGGCAGTGTGTTGCACTAAGGACTGAATGGAAGACTGGATGTTGGCAGTGGATTGTGTCGATTGTTTAACGAACGCCTCCAGACTTCGTTCGAGCGAGGAAACCTTATCGTTGTTTGACGGAACAAAGTTGTTTGGTGGAAAAGAATTGTTGGGTGCAAAGTTGTTCGTCTGATTTTGAAAAGGTTGGGTTTGGAAGGGCTGCTGAAATTGATGTTGAGTTTGTTGTTGCGCTTGTTGTTGCGGCGGAGGGGGCCTTTGGAAATTGTTGCCTTGGAATTGATTCTGATTCTGATTCCAGGCGGAATTAGGGTGGTTCCTCCAACCGGGATTGTAGGTGGAAGAGTATGGATCATTCCTCGGTCTTTGCTGGAATGCAGCATTAACCTGATCCTGTCCTTGCGATGGTGGATTGTAAGGACACTCTTCGGTTAAGTGAGAAGGATCGGAACAACAAGCGCAAATGGTGCGAAGGGGGAGAACAGGGGTAGGAGCAAAAGAAGAAAATTTGCTCTCTATGGCTTCAAGCTTTCTCGTTATTGCAGCTATTTCAGCTTTCATCGCAATAGAGAAATCAAGTTGGTGAATTCCCACCCTAGACTGACCGGTAGACGTGGAGGTAGAAGAAGAAGAAGTCGGTCTGGTGCTCTCCCATTGTAGCGTTTGCTCCGCAAGGTCGTCAAAGAATTGCCACGCTTCCTCGTCAGATTTCGATAGGAAGTGGCCCTGACAGATGGTTTCCAACAACTGCTTTGTTGCTGGGTTCAGGCCCTCGTATAAGGTTTGGCAAAGTTGCCATTTTTCTATACCGTGGTGAGGACACTGAACAAGAAGGTCTTTGTACCGGTCAAAGCAATTCCAGAAGGGTTCAGAAGGAAGCTGAGAGAATTGGTTGATTTCATTGCGAATCCTTGCGGTTTTATGATTCAGATAAAATTTCTTTAGAAACGCTTTTACAAACTCGTCCCAACTGGTTATGGAATGGGAAGCGGTGCTATACAGCCATTTTTTAGCAAGATCGCATAAAGTGAACGGAATGACCCGTAGACGTATAGCATCGTCCGACAGTTGGGTAGTTTTCATCATGGCACAAACCTTTTGAAATTTATTGATGAAGATATAGGCATCTTCAGATTCAAGCCCATGAAATCGTGGAAGCATGTTGATGAAGTGGGGCTTAATTTCAAAATTATCCCCATTGGCCGGTGGAAGGGAAAGGCAGGTGGGAAGTGCAGAACGGGTGGGATAGAAACGTTCCTGGAGCGCGATTCGCTGCGGCGCTACAACAGGCGGTGGTGGTGGGTTATTGGTCTCCGTAGGAGGTGGAGCCAATCCAGGGGTAGTCAAAGAGATGTTTGGATTAAATCCTGACATCGCGGAAGAAGAGGTTGGTGATGGTGAAGGTGAAGATGTATGAACAGAATTCCGGTCAACGTCGGAGTTGGCCGGCAAAGGTAAAGGTGAAAGAGGAGTGGACGGAGTTTCGACGTCTGAGTCGATCGCATAGTCGGTAGCGACTAACGTAACGCGGACTAGGCGGGCGCTAGTGTCCCGAGTCCAAGCGGACATACACTAAACGAGTTTAGTATAGTCAAAGCGGAGAAGGTGAGGGTAAGAAAACGTCAATGGAAAAAGGCGATGGGTGGTGGGTGAAAAATGAATTTTGGCGACAAAGGGCAAGTTTTTATAGAAGTTTTTGATTTTTTTTCTTTTTTTTTTATTTTATTTTTAGAAAGAGCTTTACAGAAATATGTACGGACTTACGGCTTTAAGAAATCACTAACAAGATATGCACAATCACACCTAGATCTAGGGTCACCTAGGTCTGCTAGACAGCTCCTAACTGTTCCAGAGGGCTAGAAATAGGACCTCAAACCGCCTCTTCTCCATCAATTGCGACCAGGTAAGTGCCAGGTAAGTGGGAGGTTGTCCAACGCTTTCGCGAAGTTCCTTAATTAAATAACCACTTGCCTTCGACACACTTGCCTAGACACCGCAAAAGTCAGATAGGATAAACGGCCGATGCCTGTAACTAGTCCTCTATCCTATTGAGCGCGAAGTCCTTAAGGCTGAGTCTAGTATTTTTTAATTTAACAATGGTCAATGCATATGCTTTTTGTGATTTCTGGGGTCCTGGGAAGGGTGATGAAATCCCCACCCAATCTGAATTGGTTTCAAGCCGCTTAAGTCCGTATTAATGAATGCAAAGCGGTAACAAATCAACTGCAAACAATTTTTATTTTTAGCGCGGCGCAAAGAATCCTGCACAAGAACAGTTTATTGGAAGGGGGAAGAGAATTTGCGCAAAGAATGCTGCAGAAAACACAGTTTACTGGAGTCCAGAGGAGTGGGAGAGAGGAGAGAGAGAGTTAACAAAAATTTGGGCTACTGAAACCAACAAATGGCCGCGGTTCCGCGGCCAAACACGTGCTAAGGCCGCGGTTCCGCGGCTGTAGGGAGGGATCGGGGTTTCAAATTTCTGGTGTGTGCTGTTGTGGCTGTCCTCTACTTGTCTGTATGTCCTGAATCTTGATTTGTTCACTGGAACTGCTCCAGAATCTTACAGTAGACCGTTTGCTTCGTCGCGGTGTTGCCGCGAGATGTGGGTCTATCTTCCTACGTCTTTGGCACTGAACTTGAACTTCGAATATCCCACGTCTGTGGCACTGAACTCGAACTTCGTATTATCCTGCACACTTGCACAAAAACTAATCAAAAATAACAAAATGGTTTTTTTTTTACAATGTATATTTTTTTTGTTTTGTTTTTTTGGTTATATTTATATTCACAAGTTAACCCGAAATTACACAAAGAAATAAACTACCGTCTCCCCGGCAACGGCGCCATTTGATTGTTAGAGACTCTGCGTGTTCAAGTTTAGTTAATTACCTCAATCAAAACGGTTTCGCTTGTAGCTAGCCGGTTGAGTACGGGTCGTCCGCAGGGAGATGGGAATTTTTTTCTATGTGCTTTAACGAGTTAAGTCCGAAAGTCCAGATTTGTTTGTGATTATCTAAGTGTTAGAATGATATGTAAAGAGAGCTTGTTAGGGTTATGATTAGGTTAGTTTGAGTTAGGAGTCGCTCACTTCTTTCGTTGCCGCTCTTAATATCGGTGTTATGGTAATCGGCAACAACGGGGATTAGCACGACTAGGAAGGAACTTGCGAGTATAAGCTAGGCTTTCCAACGCTTAAGTCCTTCCTTTTGGTGCTTGTCCGTCCGTTCTTGGCTCTTAGCCATAACCTCCGGTTAATTCAACCACAACCGGTCTCACTACGGAATCACCGCTATCATGTAGGATAGGGTGCCGTAAGGAGCGGATTGTGGTTCAATTAACGGGAGTCGATTTAAGATGTTGGGCAAGGAAAGAGTGAGAGAGATTTCCTTCTCTCAAACTTCCCTTATCCTACCCTAACAAGTATGGAAACTACTCACACATCATAATGAAAAGAAAATAAAACAAAAGAGGAAGATAGAAAGAAAGAGATTAGAAGATAACAACTAGCTATTTGCGACCTCACCTTGGCAAGGATCAAGCGTAAGCATCATGGTTGTTTAAGAATAAAGAAAAAGAGAAAAGAAAGAAACAACAAGAAATAACAACAACTAAGTTAACAAATGAAAATTACAAGCATTTAACATAAGAGCAAGACAAGTATGATAATAAAATGAACTTCTTTATTCATCATTCTTCACTCACAAAAGCTCACTACAAGTTTTTCAATGGAGAAGAGATGAGAAGAGGAAGAAGAACAAATATTCTAAAACCTAGAAAAAATACAAGATTAAGCACCCCTTGGCTTCACAAGGTTCTGGGCTATTTATAGGCTGGAAAATGAAAACCTAGGGCAAAATTCTGCCTCTATACAAAAAGTCCAAACTACCCCTGAAACACGACACACTGAGAGACCAGTACGGCCGCGGATCCGCGGCCTATACCCCCTATTGGCCGCGGATCCGCGGCCCTATGATGGAGTTGGGGCATGGTCTTTTCTGTACTTCCCTGGTCTGCTGTCCCCTTTTGTCTGGTGTATATTTTTCCTGATAATCTTTCCACATTTCTTCCAGAATTCTAGTGGGTCAAAAGGTGATTGGACATGGATCATTTGTCATGATTTTCTTGAGCTCCGCGTAGATTTCTTGGACTTGGTGTTGCCATTGTGCTTTGTGCATGAAGGTGACAATCGATTTGCCATTTTGTCTCCTAAACTGGTGTGTGGCAACAGACGGATAAAGAGCGGAAACCCGTGTTTTATCTGTGGTTGGCTGGAACTCGGATTTTGTCGTGTTTTTCCATGAATTTCATTGTTAAGAGCCGAGAACCTGTATCCTGCAATTGACTAGCAAACACGGCTCAAGAGTACCTACCGATAAGCAATATGATAAAAATTGGGCGGTATAAAAATGCAATAATCTGATATGAACAACTGGACATACCCAAGCCCGACCGTTTCCATTTTTCCGTTGGGCAATTTTCGCTGCATTCCGGGGACGTTCCAAATCCTGTTATAGAACTGAGCCTGTCGCGCAGTTTGCTTGAAAGGTACGCCTTGGCGCCTTAACAGCCTTTTAAATCTTTCTTGTGTAGTATTTGGGCAGACGGATGGGCTGAAGCCTGTCAAGTGCAGAGACAACACCATGCCAGATTTCATTCACCACCTTGGTTTCCGTGGATCGATAAAAGAGGATTGCCTTTACATTTCTCCGCCTGGGAGGGACGTAGAACGTCTGCAACTCTTGTACACTATAGGTATCAAGTGTGTCGAGTTCTATGTAATGCTTTTGCGGAACCATGGCGATTTGCAAACTCTGATCATCTCCAGTGAAGGCTTGCACTGATGGACGGACTGAGAACACTACGTTGACTTCGTCTTCAGAGTCACTGCCAAAAACCAGAATAGGGGTAGATGGTCCCGGCTCGTTGCCTTGGGGCGGCCCCGAATAGACTATTTCCTCGTCCTCTTCGGTATCACTCCCGAAGACCGGAATAGTGGTGATAGCTTTTTGTTTGTTCTCCGGTTTGCGACATCTTTCTATGTCTTCGAAGTCTGGTAGGAAGTATGTTTCCCCCAATCAGAGCAAAGCTCTGTTTGAATTTCAAAATTCAAAATTCGAAGCAAACGCTTCAAATTCATTGCGCTGCGCGCAACGCGCCACGTGTCAAAAGCTGATACGCCAGCGCAGCGCCCAAGGCAGCGCGCCCAATCAGAGCAAAGCTCTATTTAAAACAAAATCAAAGGAAGCGCAGTAGCGCAAGCGCTACGCTGCGTGACACGTGTCAGCGCAAGCGCAGTTGCGCTGCGCTGTGCGCTGCGCGACACGTGTCAGCACAGTTGCTCTGCGCTGCGTGACACGTGTCACGCGCTGGGGCGTTTGCGCCAAACAGAATTAAATTCTAGTAAGATTCTTCTGTTCTTGTTAAAACAAGAAAATTGTCTTCTGTAAAACAGAAGCCCTTGGATTAAAAATCCAACGGTGGAGAAAATTCCCCAAATCACTCAGAGAAGGATCTCTTCAACAAACCTAACAAATCTGTGGGCACTATATAAAGACCCCTAGACCCCAATTCGAAGGGAGGAGAATGAACATTGTGAAAGATTGAGAACCTTAAAAACAGAAGAAGTTTCAAGAAAAAAAGGTAAAAACCTTCGTAAAATGGAAGAATTTCTTCTAATAGATCATTGATCTAAGAACAAGATCAATGATCTTCATATAATAATAAGTGCTTTGCACTCTTTTATGAACCACTGGTTCTTTGAAAACAAAAAAAAAAACAAACAAGAAAAACTTGTTTTCTTTGATCTAAATTGGATCAAGAAATCAAACAGTGCTTTGCACTTTTTTTATGAACCATTGGTTCTGGAATCTAAAAGATTCTCAAGTTAATAGTGCCTTGCACTTGCAAAACTGCACTGTTGCACTCTTGGGTTGGCGTAAGCCACCAGAGAGCGCCACGTGTCAGCACCTGAACTACTTGCGCTATGCACTTTTGAAAAAGAGCCTTCCTCTCTGAAATTGGCGCAACTCACCAGAGCGCGCCACCTGTCAGCAGCGCACTGGCGCAGCGCACTGGCGCAGCGCACTGCGCTAACTGCGCTTGCGCTCACCAGAGCGTGACATGTGTCACTTCCACATGCGCTTGCGCTCATTAATTAGCGCAAAGCGCCTGACAGGCCATATGACCACTGTCAGATAATTAATGCACTGCATTATTGAAAAGAAGGGCCGAGCCCAATTAAAAAGGCCTAACAGGCCTAATAAAATGCCATGCATTATTTTAAAAAAAGGGCAGAGCCCAAACAAAGGTCTGTCAGACCAAAACAGATGCTCTGCATCATTTATAAAAGGGTAGAGCCCAAAACAAAACAAAAATGCTATGCATTCTTAAACAGGGGCAGAGCCCTAGTAAAGGCCTAATAGGCCAAATGCAAATAAAATGTTGAACATTTCTCAACTGGACTTAGCCCAATCATTGCCATAAGTCCTCAAACTAAATTGACTGAGCACAGCTACTCTCCTAAATCAATTTACATCCGGTTCAAGGGTACATCTCCGAACTCTTCTGACACCTATTCAACGACGTCAGAGAGGCGACGGGTCCCGACAACCACACATCAACACGGACTGTGGGGTCCTTAAACTCACGGACTTATGCGTCGTTAAACCAAAACACGGACTGTGGGGTCCTTAAACCCGCGGACTTAAGCGTCCTTAAACTACCTATGGACCACCATATCCCTAAACTGGAATATAGACCACCATGTCCTTAAACTGGAATATGGACCACCATGTCCCTAAACTGGAATATGGACCGCAATGTCCTTAAACTGCCAATGGACCGCAATGTCCCTAAACTGGAACAATAGAGCCCAAATGCTCTCTTGTCGGATCTAAACGATCCCGTTTAAGTTGATCTTAGCCTCAAAAATAGCTAACATATCCTTAAACCCTCATACAGACTTTAGTCCCAAATTGGACTACAGGCTTCCCAAATGACTTTGGTTCAAGGGTACATCTCAGAACTCCTCTGACATCTGTCGTTGTAATCCTTCAACGTCGTCAGAGAGGTGACGGGTCCCGATGGCCATACATACATATGAAATGGACCACTACGTCCCTAAACTGGAACAATAGAGCCCCTAAATGATCTTCCGTTAAGTCGATCTTAGTCTCAAATCAGACTAACGTGTCCTTAACAAACGTTTAAGTTGATCTTAGCCTCAAAAATGGCTAACGTATCCTTAAACCAAAACACCAAACCCAAATCTAAGTAAATACGGATTTGGACTAATCCACGTCCTACGGGCGACGAAATAAATAGTCTCCGTATACAATCCACGGGCAACCACAAACAAAACAAACACCCACGACATGAAGTGAAATTCTGGAGAAGGAGAAAGTTGTTACCGCGATGCGGTAGCGTAATTAACTGCAGGGGCTTGCGCCTGCAGGGAAGAGCGTCCCCACAATCAAAAAAACCCCTCAAGCGACGGGGAATCTGACGAAGTCTGCTACATCGGCCGCATCCGTCTAAACCTCCGATACACGATGCCATAAATCAACTTGGCATCATTGGAGAGGTGGACGGATAAAACCAAATAGCATCTGCCCCGAATCTCAGGCAAGACGTCCTCAAGCCATCGCCGCCGTTCGGAGGGGAACAGATTCTGGCACGCCCGGTGGGACCTTTTCCTCTTTCCACTCCACACTTCGTGTGTCGTGTTCGCAAACAAATCGTGGTTTGTGGTGGTTGCCTGTTGATTCGAGGTACTAAGATTTGGTGTCTTGCTCCATGCAGAAAATAGAAGATCAATGGCTTCGAACTGCACTGCCTGCAGCTGCAATTCTCGCTCCGTCCTTACTGGAAGAGTGACTTATGGGCCCCAAGCGGCCTCCTTTTTCAAGATGCCAGTGGAGCAGGTAACTCAAGCCACCACTGAGCTATTCTTCGGGACCATGCTCCCACCGTTGAGCTTCAATACCACAATGACGTTGCAAGAAGCCCCGAAGAAGTCGGTCTTTGATCGGCTTACCACTGCCGCGACTCCTCTCAAAGGGTCGCCCAGTTTCAATACCCCAGTTTTCAACAGACTGGGCCAGAACGTCTGCAAACCTGCGATACCCGAAGCTGCCATCCCAAAGCGGATAGCTATCCCGGCTCAAGCGGACGAAATCATTGGAAAGGCTCCTCCTTCTAAGAAGTCAATTTTTACAAGGCTGGCCATTCCGGTTGCTGCTCCAAGCGAGGTCCTCAAAGCTGCTTCCCCTGCTCAGTGGGGGCATGAAGAAGCTTATCCAACAACAGAGGTGATCCCATCCGCAAGACACGCTCGACGTCGCCACTGGCGCCGAGTAAGAAAGGCTGGGGTTAACTCCCCCTCTGGATTCACGCCACCAGCTCCGATGGTGGGGATCGATGCTGCTGTTCCAACCGGGAACAGCTTTGAATTGCTGAACACAGTGCGCAGAAACTCTCCTACTGCGGTGTTGAAACGAACTCTTGCACCTGTAGAGGATACTCCAGAAAAGAAGCTAGAGCAGCCCCCTCAACAGCTGTCTTCCAAGATTTACAGGGTCTGGCGACAGGTGCCGGACTCAGTAATCGTTCAAGATCACTCTCGTCGGCAGAAGAGGGCGAAGGTTCAAGAAGAAAAGAACCGTCCTATTAAACCGCAAAGGACAACAACCACTTGGGTGCCCCCTACAACGGCCCTCTCCACGTCGACCACTCAAAAGAAAAGGAGGCTGCAAAAAGCCCCCGTGAACATGGCGAGCCGTAAACGCGCTGAGCACAAACACCCCAAGTCTGGGGGCATAGTGGTGCATACCGTTTATATAGCATCTGGGAAAGAGGACAGCCGTGCTGCGACGGGTCATCGACCGCTCACCCGATCCGTGACAGAAGCTCAAGAATAGCAGCAGAAGCTTCAGGAGATGATGACTGCGATGGCCGCACTTACCGGGCCAAAAGAAAGCTCGGAGGCATCATCAGAACAGCGGCACGAACAAGAAACTGATGCTGACTTCTTATGCAGGGTCCTCGAAAAGAAGGACAAAGAAGCCGCAGAGCAAGCGGTTAACATAAAACAAATGGCGCTCCTCTTCCAAGATATGTTAGGGATGATGTTACAGCCGGACCCTCCAGCTGAAGAACCTCCGATCATTATTGAAGACGATAAAGAGGAGACATCTAATCCTCTGCCGACTCTTTCAGTAGCCTAGGAGGAGACAATTTCCAAGGCCGCACTGGACGACTATATAGCTCAGCAAATACGAGCTCATCAGGCGAATGTAGCTGCTGGGTAAATTGCTAGAACCGGACGACCCTACCCGGGCTGGTATGACCAAATCAGTTACCCACTGGGATATACGATCCCTAAGTTCCATGTATATAAAGGGATGGGGAATCCACATCAGCACGTCGCTCAATTCAGGGCCTTATGCGGCAACACTGGAGGCGATGACAAATTGTTGCTTCGCCAATTCGTCGGCAGCCTAGCAGAAACGGCCTTTGAATGGTATTCGGAGCTACCTAACGACTCTGTCAAAACATTTGCGGAGATGGAGCTACTGTTTACCCAGCGTTTTGCAAGCGCCAGTGAACGCACCCCGATGACGGCACTGATTAACGCCAGGGTGAAGCCAGGCGAAACGTGGGTTCAATACGCAACACGATGGAGGAATCTGTGGTCGAAATGCGAACAACGCATCGAAGAAGCATCTGCGGTAGGCATGTTCGTGGGAACTCTTGATCCGCAAGCGACCATCTCACAATTCATGATGTTCTTCAGGCCGACTACCTTCCAAGCGTTGATTGACAAGTTAGCCCAAATGGACCAGATGGGCCATGGACCGTCACCTCTAAAACCAGATTCTCGAAATGAGAAAGGAAAAGCGAAAGCGATCGTCGTCGCCAATGGTCAACAACCACCGAGCAACTCAAAGCCGGTCGTTCGCCAAAACAACGTGCGTCCACGCCCAACCCTCGAGGAGAGGCTAGGACGTCCTTACTCGTTTCTTCAAAATAAAACGAAAAGACTGTTTGAGCTGGCAGTACGCACCAGACTCATCAATCTGCCGAACCCAAAACGTCCGTTGCGGTCAGGTGATCTCAGTAATCCCGATTATTGCCCTTACCACCAAACGGTAAGTCACCCGATCGAAGATTGTTTCGTCTTTAAGGGATGGATCGAGGATCAGTACCTACAAGGCAAGTTTGCTCTGTCTGAAAACTGGAAGGTAAACCCACTACAGCCGCACATTCCAAAGAAGACGGACACGATGGGGGCAGCTTGTTCTTTTGTTGAGGACGAAAGTGATGGAGAAGACTCATCAGATGAATCCGAAGACTACGTAGCGACTTGTCATGTGATCTCTCACTCGTTTGTGGAGGATGAAGAGGCTCCTTGCGCCGAGGAACCGAGGGCGGACCCTGAACCAGAAATTCCGCGGCCCTCAGACGAGTTGATCGATGCCTTCCTGAATGAGATCCGTTTGAAAGTTAAAGCCAATCAAGAGCGTGAGATGGCCATACTGGAAGGAGCTAAACACCGCCGACTAGACGAAAGAGTCGAGGCACTCCCGTCAAATCAAAAGCCATCCGCCGCGGATAAAAACAAATTCAAGATGAAGGAAAGATTTGCTAAAGCCCTGTCAGCGGGAATGAAGCTACCACCCTCTGAAGAAAATACTCTCGGTGAAGTAGAGATGCATCCTAACTTCTGCTTATATCATCAGAAGATTATACATCCTACCGAAGACTGTGACTCCTTTAAGTGTTGGTGGCAAGGGTATGTCGCACAAAAGCAACACTTCAACATGACAAAGCGTGGAGCTCATAGACATCAGAAAAATGCGATAGATGAGCGCAAAAGAGCCGCCGCCGACTGTCACATAACCGACTCCAAGGGATCGCAAATTATCACCTTTGGAAGCGACTCTGACGAAGAAGCTGCCTGTCATGCCCCGCTTCCCAGAGTACGCTAGATTGGGCACGTAACATAGCCAACCATGCTACCTGTGGGTAGGAAGTATCCATCCACAGTCACATTACGGCTGAAGAGATATCAAGAAAAAGATAAAACTATCTAAAACATGTCCATAATCCAGAATAACAGGAGTGAATAATAAATAAATGCAGAAGCAAATGATCCAATACAAATAACTGAAAAGTGTGTCCCATAATGCGGGCTCACATCAGGAAATAAATGCAGGAAATAAAACAAAATACTACTGAACTCACAGCTCAGCCTGCTGGCTGAAGTACTCCTGCTCGGACTGCAACAGCGGTACGGAATCTGGACCATGCAAAACCCAGACGTCAGCACGTCATGTCATCAAGTAATATAATATGAACAATGTAGTAGGCAATGTAATATAAACATGAATACAGCAAGAATAACAATAATATGAATCATACCAGTACAGGGTAGCGTGCAGTGGGTAAACTAAACTGTTCTATCAGGTTTTCTATTCTAAAGTCTTTGAAATCAATTGATGAATCATCGATGTAACTCAATAGTATCCCGTACATACCCGGGACCACGACCATAATATTCTCGGCTGCAGCCGAGACATGCCGCTAGGCACAAAACAGGAATGTGTACACTCGATAGTATCCCGTACATACCCGGGACCACGGCCATAATATTCTCGGCCGAAACCGAGACATGCCGCTAGGCACAAAACAAGAATGTGTACACCCAGAACAGGTAGTGAACTGTCGAGTTACAAGTCAGGTTTCACCTTTGATTTCCCCATACCCCCAAGTTATATATGTCAAGTCAGGTATTCAGTAGTCAAGAACTAATGCCAACACAGGATCAGGTAAAAGAAGATTTGTCTGGATAGACAACAGGAACGGTCCATGAGGACTACATGTTATGTTTATTGGCATTAGACACAAGATCAGGTAACAGGTAAAGCCATGGTACATCAGGTCTAGCCAGGTAATGTATAAAGGTGTCATGTCATGTCAAGAGTGTACGGTACTATGTCATGTCAAGTAGGAAGTGTAACAGGTCATGTCAGGAAGCACAAGATGTCATGTGGGTGCTCATAATCAAACTAACATAAGCATGTGTATAAATAAACAAGCATGAGTACTATCAGAACAATAAACTGGAACATGTAATATGATATGCAAATAGATATAATTTCAAGGATATGGATGCACAGTTATCGATTAGGGTTACATTTATAGTTCCAATATTAATTAGGATGCAATTTATTAAACATGGAGTGTGAATATCACATTATTATGTAGTAATGTGATCTATGGATGCAATTATATGTATCTTAAATGCGATGGATGCAAACGGGTATCCGAAAAGTTATAAAATTATAAAAATGGTAATGTGGGATGTACAACTAAGCAATATGTGATATAAATATTGATATAATAATATTAATATGGATAGCATATTCAAAGCGATTAATAACTATAAAAGTGGTATTGATTAACCATGCACAAGAAGGTTCCGTTCAGAAATTCAGCGTCACCCTAATTTGTAAAATAGCTTAAAAATAACAAACGT
Organism: Agapanthus africanus; assembly: GCA_030015575.1. NCBI lineage: Eukaryota > Viridiplantae > Streptophyta > Magnoliopsida > Asparagales > Amaryllidaceae > Agapanthus > Agapanthus africanus. The sequence goes on from JASDDO010000019.1 coordinate 353,664,654, forward strand.
TCTCCAAAAGGGACGTGTCTTATACCAAAACAAAGATAATTCAATAAGGTTTTCAGTTTTATAATTATAAGCATCTTAGGTTGTCCCTACAAAAAGTTATGAATATTCAAAGTTGAAAGTTTGCTGCTGGAATTTCCCTGGACAGCAGTTTGGAGACATTTTCATTTGCATTTTACGTTATTTAAACAATTTATTTTGCCAGTAAATATTTCATAGAGTTATAGTATTCTAAGTTAGCTTCGTAACGAACTAAAGAACGTATACTAATGATTTTCTATGATTTATAATGAATTTTATAAGATAAGGTGTACAGTAAATTTCAGATTTGTCATATCCGATTTTTCAACGACGTTTCATGTGTAAACTATAAGATTTTCAAATGTATAACATTATAAAATGAAGATTATAAACTAATTAAAGATAATAATAATATATATTACGACGATATATATTTTAAATGATATGGTTGCAGTATAATGTAATCTAGTATGTCACAAGATAAGTTTTCATGATCTAGATTTAATATGATATAAACGGATGCAAACGGAACATCGAAACGTTATAAAATTAAACATAGGGCACTAGATTTAAACTATAGGTAAGGTATTTATTTAAATAGGTATAAAATGAATTATATAGCATGTCGCAAGATTAACTTGCCTCGATAGGTCGCGAATCGGGAAAACGGAACGTTAACCGTCGGCGGGGAAAACTCGCGACGGGCGCACGGTTCACGGAATGAACCCAAATGATGAACAAAGGAACCACACGGGTCGGGGTACCTCGCTGGAACGTCGAGAAGCGTCACCGGCACGACGGAATTCCGGCAACAAAAGAACAGTTAAAAAAATGAGAAACGAGACATGAAGCAAGAAGAGAAAGAATGATAAAGAGAAGTACGAGAGAATATATGAGAGAGAGAGAGAGAAAAAGTGGAGAGAGAGAGAGAGAGCTGCAGGTGGGGGCCCACGGAATTAAAAGGAACGCGATTGGCTAAAGGGGAATCGTTAGTTAGAGATAAATATTAATTAAAGATTCAAAACATTTTAAGGAACAGTAGGATATATATATAGGTTAATTTAAAGATTTAAAAGATAGGTAATGAACAGTAAGATATCAGGTTAGTTAGAAAAATATGTGCGATGGTTTTAATAATATTAAAATTTGGGATTTTGGCGCCAAATAAAACATTTCCAAATCGCGCCCGGGTCGAGTCCAAAAATTTGAAATTGAAATAATAGGATTTTAAGCGGGATCCAAATTTTAAAATTAAGTGTTTTATGATTAAAAAGCATACCCCCAAAATGGACACATGTACGCGCGCGTAGCCGTCCAAACTCGCCCGTTTCACTGAACGGGACGAGAACACAATGCACGGACGCTACCACGAGACTAGGGGTGTCAAGTAGGCCAAGATGAATATTTTCAATTTTATTTTAGATGCCAAAATTTGTTATATGTAGAAATGACTTTCCCGGGTAAATTTTACAGTAAGCAACAAACAAGCAAGTTAAATAAAATGAGTACCTCATTATGCTCAAACAGTAACTGAAAATAGTAGCATTGGGCTCGGGTGTTACACCGCCCTCAGCCTCTCCTCAAGGAATCCATTTCAAAAATGAAAGAATTGAGGAGTTGCGAGAACGCTCAGCCGTGCAATCGCACGTTACTGGAAAAAAATCTCGGCCCTGTAAACAAAGGATCGAGCAAAAAGGATAAAGGGAAGGAAAAAACAGCCCTCGTAACCAATACTCAACAGCAATCGAGTGACCCTAGACCGATTGTTTGCCGAAACAACAAGCGGCAACCCCTCCATGAAAAGTTGAAACGTCCTTACTCGTTTTCTCAAGATAAAACAAGGAGACTGTTCGAGCTGGCAGTGCGCGACAGACTCATCAATCTGCCGAGGCCAAAACATCCGTTGCGGCCAGGCGATGTTAACAATCTCAATTATTGCCCTTAACACCAAACGGTAGGTCACCTGATTGAAGATTGCTACGTTTTCAAAAATTGTGTTGAAGACCAATACCAACAGGGCAAGTTCGTCATCTCCGAAAACTGGAAGGTGAGCCCGCCACAACCGCACGTTTCGAGAAAGATGGGTACGCTGGGGGAATCATGCTCGGTCATAGAGAAAACCCCATAGACCGAAAAGTCAGTAAATTAGAGATTCGCCTCAAATACGGCGACGACGGACCGAAACGTCCTTAAACTAATGATGGACCGCAATGTCCTAAAACTTGCAAGCGAACGAAACGTCTTTAAACTACTACCGCAACATCCTCAGACTGACAAATAATAATAATAATAATAATAATAATAATAATAATAATAATAATAAACGGTATGTCCATAAGCAAAATGGGCACGGATGAAAACCCGAAAGGGCTCCGTGAGTAAAAACAGCAGGGCTACTGGCGAGTGTTCGTGAAAACCCGAAAGGGCGCGACCTCGTAAAAAAAAAGAGAATAAAAAGAATAAAAAAACGGTACGTCCATAAGTAAAATGGGCACGGATGAAAACCCGAAAGGGCTCCGTGAGTAAAAACAGCAGGACTACCAGCGAGTGTTTGTGAAAACCCGAAAGGGCGCAACCTCGTTAAGAGATACTTATAGGGTCCTCTCGACCTTGTAAGGAGAAACCACCCGCGTGAGATCCTTACGACTCACAAGGGAGCAACACTTAGGGATCCCCACGATTCTTAAGGAGAAAATACACTTGCAAGATCCTCACGACTCGTAAGGAGAACTCTCTTATGGGACCCTCACGGCTCATAAGATTTGAAAGTCTTAAGTTACAGAGACCTAAACCTGTTCTTAAGCAACCCCCACCACTTCTGATACTGCCCTACAAGTGGTTCAATACTGACCCTTTTATAAATCCACAGGCGCGAATAAACATTTCCCTAACCAAGTCCCACCCGTGGCTAGGGATATGTCCATATGGTGAACAACCCTTATAAGTCCTCTCGACTGATAAGGAGAAAACCCTTTTGTAAGATCCTTACGACTTACAGGGGAACATACACTTAGGAATCCTCACGATCCCTAAAGAAAAAACACACCTACGAGATCCTCACGACTTGTAGGGAGAAATACCTTTGTGAGACCCTTACGGCTCATGAAGTCAAAAGCCTTAGTCGACGGGATCTTAACCCTGTTCGCTAAGCCACCTTTGTTCGACATCGACAGAGGCAAATGATGATTCGCTCCTGGCAATATCCCAGTTGTAGCGATGCTGATGCCTAAACCGGTCTCAAATTCCGAGTCCTTTCATGGCAAATGATGATTCGCTCCTGGCAATATCCCAGTTGTAGCGATGCTGATGCCTAAACCGGTATTAAATTCCAAGTCCTTTCATGGCTAAGATTGGCATCAGATTCCAAGTTCCACACTCGCGATAAAAGAAAATCAGCGAACAATACATGCATACGAAATAGCCGAAATGATGGGGCAACTTGCAATAAAAATCAGCAAGTAAAAATATATGCATGCAAAATAGCCGAAATGATTGGGCAACTCGCAATAAAAAGCAGCGAGTAAAAATAAACAAAATAGCCGAAATGATTGGGCAACCCGCAATAAAAAGCAGCGAGTAAAAATAAACAAAATAGCCGAAATGATTGGGCAACTCGCAATAAAAAGCAGCGAGTAAAAATAAAATAAACAGCCGAAATGATTGGGCACCGCGAAAAATAGCCGAAATGATTGGGCAATCGCGACCTTCGCGATATAAAAGCTGAAATGATAGAGCATCGCGGAAATAAAATAATAATATAAAAAAAAAATGATGAATGAAATTTATGCCCTACAGGTGAGATCATATCGATCCCTGTATACAATCCAGGGGCACAAACAAAGAGGGAACCATACCTTCCCAACAGGCTCCATCAAAAAGCGAAGCCAAATCTCGACGGTTCATAGACAACCTAGAGACGACCTCGACATTTGTCGCAGTATTGCAGACACAATGTCAACAAACAAAGCAAAGGAAGATCCCTAGCTTCAGGGTCTCGACGTCGATATCGACAACTTAGAGATCACCAACGGCGTTTCTCCTCATTCCAACCAGATACAGACATGACGTCAACAACCGACCTCATAGTCGCAATGAAATGGAGCCCCGGCATAGTCCCTAGTTCGAAATCTTAACGGCAACATCTACAGCCTAAGAATCAACAAAGGCGTTCCTTCGCAGTCCATCAAGATGCAGATACAACGCCAACAAAAGACCTCGCGGTCGAAACAAAGCGAAGCAACGGCAAAATCCCAGCTTTATTGCAACAATCTTCTCGATACAGCAGACGAGATGTTAGCAACGGCGTTCCTTCGCAGTCCATCAAGATGTAGATGCAACGTCAACAAAAGACCCCATGGTCAATAAAGCGGAGTGATGGCAAATTCCAGCTCCACCTCAGCATTCGTCTCGTTACAGCAGACGCAATGTCAACAACAGTGTCCTTCCCCCAACAGGATTTGGACATGACAAAACAAACGAAGCGAAGGCCAAATTCCTAGCTTCAAGGTCTTAACGGCAAGTCATATAAAGCCTGGAAGACAACTGGAGATCATCTCACACCAATGCGGGATGGTCACCACTTCGACGTTCGTCTCGACACAGCAGACGCAACACAATCAAACAAACGGAGCCACGGCAAAATCCCTAGTTCCAAACCTCGACAGTTCACAAGCAACCTAGAGACAACTACGACGTCCGTCTCGATACAGCAGACGAGATGTCACCACAGCGTTCTTCCTTCGGCAGGGTTCAGACGCAACACAATCAAACAAATGGAGCCACGGCAAAATCCCTAGTTCCAAATCTCGACGGTTCATAAGCAACCTAGAGACAACTACGACGTCCGTCTCGATACAGCAGACGAGATGTCACCCCAGCGTTCTTCCTCCAGCAGGGTTCAGACGCAACACAATCAAACAAACGGAGCCACGGCAAAATCCCTAGTTCCAAACCTTGACGGTTCATAAGCAACCTAGAGACAACTACGACGTCCATCTCGATACAGCAAACGAGATGTCACCCCAGCGTTCTTCCTCCAGCAGGGTTCGGACGCGACAATCAAACAAACGGAGCCACGACAAAATCCCTAGTTCCAAACCTCGATGGTTCACAAGCAACCTAGAGACAACTGTGACGTTCGTCTCGATACAGCAGACGAGATGTCACCCCAGCGTTCTTTCTCCAGCGGGGTTCAGACGCGACAATCAAACAAACGGAGCCACGGCAAAATCCCTAGTTCCCACCATGACATTAGTCTCGATACAGCAGATGCGATGCCAGCAAATGAAGCAAAGGCCAAATTCTTAGCTTCAGGGTCTTGACGGCAACTCATATAAAACCTGAAAGACTATCGGAGATCATCCCACACCAGCGCGGAGTGGATATGACTCATCGGGGCTCACCAAAATGAGCCTAACCTCAAGTAAAATGCGGCATGGCAAAATACCTAACGCTTGCTCTTCCGACGGTCAAACTGCCAAGGAGGATTTCTTGAAGACGCCTTGTCCAGCCCCCGAAGGGATCAGAGACACGGCAGTCGCAGGGCTACTCGAACAGCACGATTTCCTATCGAGGAATATATCAGCTTATGCGATGGTACGACGGCCAAAACCCTGAGTACCACAGACCCTAACGGACTTCTGTCGTAAAGAGCATAGGTTATCTGCGACGTTAGGATATTCTTGCGAGAAATTCTCGATTCGTCTAGACTTGTGAAGAAATTGATGTCTTTGCGAGAACTTCTCGATGCGGCTCGACTCGTAAGATAAAGCCTTAGGCAGTAAGGATTAAAAAACTTGTTCCCTAAGCACTAGGACCCTGCAAGTTGGCCCAAAACAATCTCTTGCATACTATCCATGGGTCTCACTCTCCAAACTCGAATCTCGACAAGGAGGGAAACAACCGCTTACGGGTCCTCTAGACTGTAAGAGGGAAAATTCTCTTATAGGATCCTTACGACTTATAAGAGAAAACGCACTTAGGAATCCTCACGATTCCTAAGGAGAAAACCCACTTATGAGATCCTCTCGATCCGTAGGGAGAAAAGTCTCTATGAGACCCTCATGGCGCATAGCGTTGAAAAGTTTTAGGCAGCAGATTTGAACCTGCGGCCTAAGCCATTGCTATCTCTTGAAGGAACCAAGATGCTTGCTCTATTATCTGTCAACCATGTTTACTGAGGTAGCATGCTGATAATAAAAGAAAGAAGAAGGCGGAGAAATGACACAAGACATTACAAAGAATGTATATCTTTTATTCATAAACTTGATTGAGTACAAGATACATTGTGTTAAAGGATAAAAAAAATATATACATTTTTATTTTGATACAAAAAGTAGCTACTGAGAAGGAAGTGTCTTTAACAAATCCACGAGCTGCTCTCGTGCTTCCTTCAGCGCCTCCTCCTGAGTGGCTGCCACGGCCACTTCCGCTTCCACCTGGGCCCGCTGCTGCAAGTAGGATGAAAGTTGCTCCTCAGCTGCCTGCTGGGCTGCCTCCTGATTAGGTGCATCCCGCTCGACGACGTCAAGCTGTTGCCTCAGTGATAACCCTTCGGAGAGGCATTGCAGAAGGCCTTCAAAGATAACCTTCAGCCGTGCAGCGTTGGCCTCCACCCGAGCATGCAGTTGGGCAGATTTGCTCGAAGTTTCACCGCGCTCCTTACGCCTTGAAGTAACTTCTTGTTCGAGATGGCGGAAGTAAGAAGCGCTCTGCTCAATCCATGCTGCTCTTTGATGGCTTGCAGCTAAGGCCTCGGGAGTAGGGCGCATGAACTCCAGCTGATGCAGATGAGCCTCAATCTCCCTGCAATGATTAACCCAAGACGCGACGAAGTCCTCGCTATGAAAATTTACGAGTATCACCAGCATTGGGTTAACCGCCGTAGCAAAATCTGCGGTAGACGTAGGAGTCTCGACGTCGAGTTCCTCAATGTAATCGCTCAACATGCGCAGACTATTCGCGGCGCCTTTCGAGGACGGACGTCTCAAGAAAGGGCCTGCCGGCATCATGACACGAGACTCGAAAGGCGCCGAGATCGGAGCGATAGCTGAAAAAACAAGATACGATTAGATTACAGTTCAAGAAATACAAAAAGAAAAAGGGGTCATCAATGCGATAGTTTGCTATACCAGCTGCAACAGGTGGCAAGGCCGGAAGGGCCGGTGGCGTGGCCAATCTTTCATCCCCTCCTTCGATTTGTAGCACTGTAATCATGACGAGAAAAAGTTAGAAAATAATTCTATCACTGAAAAAAGAAAGATATCAGTCGGAAACCATACTTACCAGCACCATTAGAGGAAGAAGCGAGTTCAGATGGGAAGGAGAAGTGTGGGTGCAACACCTGATAGAGATGATCAAAAAGCACTCCTGGAAAGACACAATGGTACGACTTTAGTACATAAATTATGCGGCTGGAAGATAAAACTAATAAGTTGCAAGCCCATACCTTCCAACATCTTTGATGGTATAAGGGAGGGCTGAGAAGTGACCACCGCCAAGGCAGTAGTTGACGGCGCTCCCTCGAGCAATGGAGCATCGGCACTGGCCGCACCTGTGTTAGAAATAAGGGTAGACCTGTCAGGAAAGATTGCAAGATAAAGAAAAAATGACAGTAATCGGAAATTTACCTGATGAGCCGCCGGCCGAAACGGAAGCGTCTCCCTTCTCCATCAACACGAGTCCACCTCACGTGGCCTCATCACCAGACTCGGCAGGGGTTGTCGTCGTACTCGCCCGGCCAGGAGACGGCGGAAGACCGTAGACAGGGAGAGCAATGATTGGTGCATTGCCGGACTCTTGGGAAAGAGCGGCTGTCTTTTCACTAAGAGTCGTACCCGCTACTTCTTCAGGCTCGGCGGTCGCTATTATCTCATCCGCCGTCACCATGGGGTCGCCAGTCTCGGGTGCCTCGTCCGCCGCTGCCTCGGGCTCAATTATAGCGGTCGTCTCATTTGCCGCTATCTCAGGCTCGGCATCAACGACCTTCTCAGGTACAGCTCCCTCAACCCCCAGCTCAGGTTCGGCAACCCCAGCGACGTTGCCCACCGTTGGCTCGGGTTCGGTCGGTGCTCCTTCCTCTGGCCCCTTGGGTTCGACGGTCTCCGTCTCCCCCTCGGTTGGACTTGGCCCTGCAAGACAAGATATATAAGAACTGGCGAGTTTGCAATTCTTACAAACAAATCTCGAAAGATACATTACCTGAAGAGGATTTATCGTTAGCACTCCGAACTGCACGCGCCACCTGTCTGCGAGCAGTGGACAAGGCGACCGGAAGCTCTTCTGAGGGCGTATCAGCACGAGGGACGATGCTTGGGCCCGCTCCCACGGCCAAAGCAGCCCTGCATGCCTTCGCCTCGCGCCTTAGCCGCTTTCTCTCCTCTCGAGCCGTCAAGACGGAGCTCTCCAAGGCTTCCCTCATTGAGACGTCCTTGTCCATAAACAGGGATGCCTCGAAATCCTTCAAGGCATCCCTCGTCGACTTGTCGAGTCGAGGCTCTCGCGGTGGCTCCGAAGAGACTGGGATTTCAGTTTCAAGCCCAGGGAGAGTCCCCGCATCAGCTGGCGCAGCCCCTATATACAAACAAAAGAAGAAGGTTAGGTTGGTCATCAGAAAGGAGAATAGAAAAACTCAATAAGACGAAACGTACCAACGCCCGTTAAAGCACGCTTATTTTCTTCCTCCTGGAAGGTTTTCAAAGAAGCAGCAATGGCCTCTTTGGTAGTAACACCTATCGAAAAAAGGGGAAACGCATTAGTCGAGGATAATGATAAAAATGCTATAAAATTATGAAGAGTACAGCTAATGATTACCTGCTCGAGCGAGTTTATCCAACCATGCTTCAACTCTGGCTGATCGCTCAGAAGCCGCAATGGCGGCCGCCAGATCGGTGTCTGCCGGGTCTACCAAGAAGCCCTTATTGCTGCCATATTCGCTTATACCTTCGGTAAGAAGGGCCTGAGGCTCCTCTAAACCGAGGATAGCATCGAGAGAAATGAGCGACTTCTTCTTCTTCTTCTTCTGCCCACCAGCCTTGGGTGCACCCGAGATTGACTTGCGCTTGGCAGACACCTTAGGGCGGCATGTCCCGATATCCGCACCCATGCCAGATTCCGGCGAAACCACATCTACCGTCCCCACTGGAGCATGGGGCGCTGGTGGTACATCCGCAATACCACGGAGTGGCAGTCCGCGCGGAGGGCTCAACACGCGCGGTGGCACGGCTCTGGCATCTCTCAGCGGAGGAATAACCGGGGTCCTTGGTTTCAAAGGAGCCTTGCGATCGCCACCAGGAGGCGCACCCTTCCGGTCAACCAACATGCGCTTTTCTATATGGATGACCGGACCCATTGCGTGGGCGTACCAAGCCACATACGCGTTGAGGACTTTGGGGACGCAGCTCGGCTCGCTGATGAAGAAATAAGAGCCCGTGTTAAGCCGCATGAAATGGTGCATCGCACTCCTTATCCCCTCCCGGTTGGCCGTGGGCTCTTCCAAAAAGGCTTCCAGCGGTATCCCCTGGTGATAGCTGGATTGCTTGGCGAACCGGTGAGGGTTATACCTCATGAAAAGCGCCATCTCATTCTGCCTGAACACCAGGTAGCCCGGCCGAATGGAATAGAGGTGGAGGATTTCTCAGGCTTTCAATGTGGAGGCCCCGTCCTTAAAATCATCGCGCAGCGGCACCACCGACTTAGTGGTTTCTGAGCCTATGGTTATGACCTTGTCCAAAAAAGAAACCTTCGCTCCGACCAGGTGTGGACGAAGGAGTAGCCCCCTAGCCTCTCGCGGAGACGCAACCACGATCGAGGCGCCGACTAGCCTTATGAGTCTCGGGAGTCTGCACTTTTCAAAAATGGAGGGATCTTGTGGACGCCGAACACCCCATGCACGTGCATTTCCATCCAAGAGGTGAAGTAGTGCATCGGGAAATTAGCAGGCTGCACCCCGGGTTCATTAGCGTCCGCCGCCACGCTACGTCCATTATAGAGGTGAGCCAATCCGGCAATTCCTATTGTTAACTGCAGGTCAGCCACCATCCGATGCGCTGGGTAGAAAACGGATGGCCGCATGAAGCGCGGGTGCATTGGGAGCACAAAGCTGCACAACCATAATCCCAGGAACCCTATAAAAAAGGTTTCTTCATCCATACCCGAGACGGCGATCTCCGATAATGGCGTGACGGCGGCGCTGGGAAGATAAAAATCCTTTTGGTCGCCTTCCGGTGTTGGTCGACGGTCTAGGCCGAAGCCGAAAGGGTCATCAAGCTTGGCGAACTTCTCGCACTGTTCCAATAGAAACTCCGGTCGGACGAAGCGAGCAATGAAATCTACGAAACTGATTCCCCGGGTGCCTGATTCCAAATAGAGCCCTTCATAAATCTCCAGCACCTTCACCAGGCCCGGAAACTGGTGCTGAATGGCGTTCTCCGGCGTCAGGTTGAACACCAACGGCTTGGTGGCAAAGACATATTCATCAGGAAGAAGCAGCTCCTCATAATGCTCCCCCCTCATCGACAAGCCTGAGACTTTAGCAAACTCCTCCAAGAAGATAGAGACTTCCCTGTCCGTCATCAGGAAGGTGTGGGTAGGGATGTTCCATTGTTCAATAAAAGCCTTAACCCACCACGTTGGAGGAGAGGGATACTCGAAGAGCGAGACATAGATGGCCGAATACAAGCCTATCTTCATCAGATGAGTCCTCTTCGCTGACAAGATATACCGAGACCACTGCAAATATCCGGCGGGCGGTCGCGGCATCAATCCGATGTTATAGGCCTGTCCCCAAGGGCGTGCTTCACCCTGACAGATTCGCCTCCCTAAAATATCTATTGCTGGCGGCTGCTGCACGGGAATAGCACCAACGCAGGTTGGAGGAGGTCATCCGAGTTCCAATTTTTAACCTCCACGGCATACTTCACCGGGGGTTCATCCGCGTAAGGGAGTGAAGATATGGGCTCAGACGGCGTGGCGGAACCGAAACTTCGGCGACTCTGGATGATCTCATTGTACCACCTACCCCACAGGTGAAGGCTTTTATGCTCTGGGTTATGATCCTTAATGAGAGCAAGCACTACTTGGTTCACCGGTGCCTGGGGAAATCCTCCATCTGAGCGAACAAATGGGAAAGACAGATCAGCAGACATGATTGCCTGCAAAGAAAAACGAAATTCAGCCGTCAGTGTTATAATTTAATTTTAAAAGCCTGACACTTGATACTACACTGCAATGCAGTGTAGGGGGGACCAAAGAAGGACCCACAAAATCCAGGTGACAATGTGCCAATTAATAAGACAGCCCCATCATTGGATGGGACTGTCAATTAATAAGGAGATCCCCAAAAGAATACTCTCATTAAATGATAAATCCCTAGAGACAAGGAGAGAATCTCCCCTTTCAGAGCAAAGCTCTGTCACAGAGTGACACTTGTCAAACTCTGGTCTCAAGGGAATAAAATTCCTTGGAAGAGCCTAGCTCTATAATAATGATGGGAGAATCCATTAAATAAAAAAAAATTTAGAAGTTAAAATTTTTGGGATCTTAGAGATCCATGAAAACTCTTAAGAGTCCTTCATTTTTAGATCAAAAAGATCTATATTTTGTCCATGAGCAAAGCACTGTTCATGGGTAAAAACCCTGAAACAAGATCTCTTTAGATCTATGGATTCTTAAGAGCAAGGCTCTGTTGGTGAAACCCCAAAGGGGTTTTCTTTAGATCAAAGATCTATGAGAGCAAGGCTCTGTTGATTAAAATTAATTTAATTAAATTTAAGTTAAATTTTACCTAAGATGTTCTAAAAGTTTGAACTTTGAAGTTCTTGAAAGAAGAGAGTAAGGCTCTGAAGGTCTTAAAAGAGCAGGGCTCTGGAAAATAAAATCTTGAAGATGGTAAAAATTTTCTAAGGACCAAGGGTCCTATTTATAGGCGCCTGCGCCCTTTCACCTCACCCCTTGATCCAACGGCCAAGATCTTGCCACCGCTGCACTCACGTGCGCGCCACGTGAGCGCAACGGTGGGGGGGCATTTGTTTCCCCCAATCAGAGCAAAGCACTGTTTGAATTTCAAAATTCAAAATTCGAAGCAAACGCTTCAAATTCTTTGCGCTGCGTGCAATGCGCCACGTGTCAAAAGCTGATACGCCAGCGCAGCGCCCAAGGCAGCGTGCCCAATCAGAGCAAGACTCTATTTAAAACAAAATCAAAGGAAGCGCAGTAGCGCAAGCGCTGCGCTGCGCGACACGTGTCAGCGCAAGCGCAGTTGCGCTGCACTGTGCGCTGCGCGATATGTGTCAGCGCAGTTGCGCAAGCGCAGTTGCGCTGTGCTCTGTGCTGCGTGACACGTGTCACGCGCTGGGGCGTTTGCGCCAAACAGAATTAAATTCTAGTAAGATTCTTCTGTTCTTATTAAAACAAGAAGATTGTCTTCTGTAAAACAGAAGCCCTTGGATCAAAGATCCAACGGTGGGGAAAATTCCCCAAATCACTCAGAGAAGGATCTCTTCAACAAACCTAACAAATCTGTGGGCACTATATAAAGACCCCTAGACCCCAATTCGAAGGGAGGAGAATGAACATTGTGAGAGATTGAGAACATCAAAAACAGAAGAAATTTCAAGAAAAAAGGTAAAAACCTTCGTAAAATGGAAGAATTTCTTCTAATAGATCATTCATCTAAGAACAAGATCAATGATCTTCATATAATAATAAGTGCTTTGCACTCTTTTATGAACCACTGGTTCTTTGAAAACAAAAAAAAACAAGAAAAACTTGTTTTCTTTGATCTAAATTGGATCAAGAAATCAAACAGTGCTTTGCACTTTTTTTTATGAACCATTGGTTCTAGAATCTAAAAGATTCTCAAGTTAATAGTGTCTTGCACTTGCAAAACTGCACTGTTGCGCTCTTGGGTTGGCGCAAGCCACCAGAGAGCGCCACGTGTCAGCACCTGAACTACTTGCGCTATGCGCTTTTGAAAAAGAGTCTTGCACTCTGAAATTGGCGCAACTCACCAGAGCGCGCCACGTGTCAGCAGCGCAGCAGCGCAGCGCACTGGCGCAGCGCACTGCGCTAACTGCGCTTGCGCTCACCAGAGCGTGACATGTGTCACTTCCACATGCGCTTGCGCTCATTAATTAGCGCAAAGCGCCTGACAGGCCACATGACCACTGTCAGATAATTAATGCACTGCATTATTGAAAAGAATGGCTGAGCCCAATTAAAAAGGCCTAACAGGCCTAATAAAATGCCATGCATTATTTTAAAAAAAGGGCAGAGCCCAAACAAAGGTCTGTCAGACCAAAAAAGATGCTCTGCATCATTTATAAAAGGGCAAAGCCCAAAACAAAACAAAAATGCTATGCATTCTTAAACAGGGGCAGAGCCCTAGTAAAGGCCTAATAGGCCAAATGCAAATAAAATGTTGAACATTTCTCAACTGGACTTAGCCCAATCATAGCCGTAAGTCCTCAAACTAAATTGACTGAGCACAGCTGCTCTCCTAAATCAATTTACATCCGGTTCAAAGGTATATCTCCGAACTTCTCTGACACCTATCGTTGTAATCCTTCAACGACGTCAGAGAGGCGACGGGTCCCGACAACCACACATCAACACGGACTGTGGGGTCCTTAAACTCACGGACTTATGCGTCCTTAAACCAAAAAACGGACTGTGGGGTCCTTAAACTCGCGGACTTATGCATCCTTAAACTACCTATGGACCATCATGTCCCTAAACTGGAATATGGACCACCATGTCCTTAAACTGGAATATGGACCACTATGTCCCTAAACTGGAATATGGACCGCAATGTCCTTAAACTACCAATGAACTGCAATGTCCCTAAACTAACTACGGACCACCATGTCCTTAAACTGGAACAATAGAGCCCAAATGCTCTCTTGTCGGATCTAAACGATCCCGTTTAAGTTGATCTTAGCCTCAAAAATGGCTAACGTATCCTTAAACCCTCAAACAGACTTTAGTCCCAAATTGGACTACAGGTTTCCCAAATGACTTTGGTTCAAGGGTACATCTCAGAACTCCTCTGACATATGTCGTTGTAATCTTTCAACGTCGTCAGAGAGGTGACGGGTCCCGACGGCCATACATACATAGGAAATGGACCACTACGTCCCTAAACTAGAACAATAGAGCCCCTAAATGCTCTTCCGTTAAGTCGATCTTAGTCTCAAATCAGACTAACGTGTCCTTAACAAACGTTTAAGTTGATCTTAGCCTCGAAAATGGCTAACATATCCTTAAACCAAAACACCAAACCCAAATCTAAGTAAATACGGATTTGGACTAATCCACGTCCTACGGGCGACGAAATAAATAGTCTCCGTATACAATCCATGGGCAACCACAAACAAAACAAACACCCACGACACGAAGTGAAATTCTGGAGAAGGAGAAAGTTGTTACCGCGATGCGGTAGCGTAATTAACTGCAGGGGCTTGCGCCTGCAAGGAAGAGCGTCCCCACAATCAAAAAAACCCCTCAAGCGAGGGGGAATCTGACGAAGTCTGCTACATCGGCCGCATCCGTCTAAACCTCCGATACACGATGCCATAAATCAACTTGGCATCTTCGGAGAGGTGGACGGATAAAACCAAATAGCATCTGCCCCGAATCTCAGGCAAGACGTCCTCACGTCATCGCCGCCATTCGGAGGGGATCAAAGTACTTGGCATCTTTATTTTTGCGGACTTCGTTCATAGAGAATGGGTTTAGTTCCCCGGTCATAGTGTATTCGAGACCATCTTTGAAGTACTTCATACACTGATGTTGTGTAGAAGGGATGAAATTGTACTCGTGTAACCACGGCCTGCCGAGCAAAGCATTGTAGCAAGTCTTGGCGTTAATGACGTGAAACTTGATGTCGGTGATGAGCGACCTGAAGCGTAACATCAGTATTACGGACCCGAGCGTCCGTGATGTCTGGGAGTCAAAACCGGAGATGGTAATTTTATCCCGAGCTAGGTGTTGAACGCTCATGCAAATTTATTTTAGCACTCTGACATTTAGGAGGTTGACAGAGGACCCATTGTCAACTAGAATCTTCCCTATCTTAATGTCGTGGCAGTACCCGGTGACATATAGGGGGCGGTTATGCTCGCACGTCCCGAGGAGGAGGTCTTCATCGCTGAAGGTAATGTCGGCCGTGTGAACTTCTTCCAGCTCGTCCTTCATCTTTTCTTCGGTAAGGAAGGCTTGAAACTGTCCGGGGTCTTGTAATGTCTTGATTAGAGAATCTCGTGCTTCTTTAGACAAGAGAAGCGCATCCAAAATGCTTAATTGCGAGGGTATCTTTCTCAGATGGGCCAGGACATTGTAATCCACTCTGCTCTTCTTAGGTGGGTCCTTGGCTGCAAGCTCTTCGTCGACTCGATCATCGAGGGCGATATCCTAAGGGACCTTTTCCTTCTCTTTATCTTTTTTGTTCGATCTCATGTTCATGGGTCCGAGATTTTTTTCAGGCAACGTGCGGTTACGCAGCTGAATATTCTCACAGTTCTTTATCTCTTCTTCTTTTCCTGAGGTGGATTCTTTGAAGAAAGGGCCGAGAGATACTTCTTTGTCAGAATCACTTTCGAAGGTGAGAACCTGCGATTCCCAGGTATCAACCATATGACAGTTGCCGGCAGCTCTTTTATGCTCATCTGTCGTGATTCTCCGTTCCCGACGAGCTTTGCGCTTTATCCGCTTGAAATGTTGTCGGCGAGCGACGTACCCTTGCCATCACTTTTTAAAGGCCATGCACTCTTCAGTAGGGTGTGCAATCCTCTGGTGGTATAAGCAATAGTTAGGATGTACGTCTGCTTCATCAAGGTGCGTATCCTCGGGGATATTTTCTTTGGGCGGTGGCATCTTCATTCCCATGGACAAGGCTTTGGCAAACCGTATCCATGTACTAAGCTTGCTTTTGTTTGCCGCGGGTGTACTTTGATCTGATTGGAGTGTTTCGTGACCCATCACTACCATGACTTCTTCAAATTAACGCTGACGCTTGGCCCTTTCGAATATGGCCATTTCACGTTGCTGATCAGCCTTGCTCTTTTGACGGGCTTCGTTCAGCAGCATGTCGATCATCTCGTCAGACGGTTCGAAGGATTTTGGCACCGCTCCTGCCCCCATCTCTTCTATGTGAGCTTCTTCGTCATTTACGAGCGAATGACAGATCATGTGACAACTTGCCACATAATCCTCGAATTCTTCTGAAGAGTCATCTCCGTCGTCATTGTCGTTTTCTCCGCTCTCAAGGATGTTGTTGAGAAATTCTTGGAGCGTGACTGGGGTTCGCGCCTTCTGATTATATTCTTCCAGTGCGTCAATCTGCTTTTACAGGTACGTGCGCTTGTCATCAGGCTTCACGGGCTTTTTGGTCTTCTTCTTCCTTTTCGAAGATTTTGACGGCTGGGCCTGGGCGTTTTGCCCATCAATACCAATTCTTGGCGTTGGGCGCGGTTTCAGCATTCCCTCAATGACCTCGGGTTCCAGCGGGTTTTTCCACTTAATCGCCGGGCATGTTTGAAGATCTTTCAGCATTCTTTTTGTTTTGGCTGAAAAAGCGACCTCCCATGAAGCTTCTTCTATAAATGAGCATGATGCCCCCGGCGTGTCTACCCTTTTAGGAGCGTGCGGCTGCGGCGGGCTTACCTTCCAATTCTCGGACAGTGCAAATTTTCCATGTTGGTATTTGTCCTCGATCTAGCTTTTGAAGGTGAAGTAATCTTCAATTAGGTGGCCTACTACTCGGTGGTAAGGAAAGTAATTGGGATTGTTGATGTCACCGGGCTGCAATGGGCGTCTCGGATCTAGCAGAATGATGAGCCTGTTGTGCACCACTAGTTCAAACAATCTTCTTGTTTTATCTCGAGGGAACGAGTAAGGACGTTTTAACTTTTCGTTGATAAATTGATGTCTGTCGCTTTGACGATCAGTTGGTTTTGGACCACTCGGATGTTGCTGAGCATTGGCGACGAAGGTCGCTCCCCCTTTCCCTTTTTCATTCTAAGGCTCCAATTTTGAAGAGGAAGGCCTATGTCCCATCTGGTCCATTTGGGTCAGCTTGTCAATCAAGGCCTGGAAGGTGGTTGGCTTAAAAAACATCATGAATTGGGATATGGTTGCCTGCGGATCGAGGGTTCCCATAAACATGCCTACTGCAGGAGCCTCTTCTATGCGCTATTCGCACTTCGACCATTGGTTGCGCCACCGAATTGCATACTGAACTCATGTCTCCCCTGGCTTCACTCGGGCATTGATTAACGCCGTGATTGGGGTGCATTCGCTATCGCTTGCGAAAAGCTGGGTGAATAACAGCTCCATCTCCGTAAATGTTTTGACGAAGTCGTTGGAAAGCTCCGAATACCATTTGAAGACCGTCTCCGCGAAGCTGCCGACGAATTGGCGAAGCAACAGCTTATCGTCACCTCCAGTATTGCCGCAGAGAGCCCTGAACTGGGCGACATGCTGGTAGGGGTTGCCTGTCCCCTTATATACATGAAATTTAGGGATAGTATATCCTGGCGGGTACTTAATTTGATCATACCAGCTTGGATAGGGTCGCCCAGTTCTGACGACTTAGCCAGCAGCTTCATTCTCTTAATGGGCTCGTATCTGTTGAGCTATATAATCATCGAGCGCAGCTTTCGAGATTGTTTTCTCCTCTAAAAAGGCCGGAAGAGGGTTTGATGTCTCCCCTCTGTCGTCTTCAATGATCATCGGAGGCTCCTCCACTGGAGGGTCCGGCTGGATCATCATGCCCACCATGTCCTAGAACAATAGCGCCATTTGTTTTATGTTGGCCGCTTGTTCCGCGGTTTCTTTATCTTTCTTCTCGAGCATTCTGCGGAGGAACTCGGCATCGATTTCTAGCTCCCGGCGTTGTTCCGACGATGTCTCCGGGCTTTCTTTTGGCCCAGTGAGCGCGGCCATCTTTGTTAACATTTCCTAGAGCTTCTGTTCTTGCTCCTGGGCCTTTGTTACGGATCGGGTGAGTGGTCGGTGACCCATGGAGATACGGCTATCCACTTTCCCGGAAGCCATATAAACAGTATGCACCACCATGCCCCCAGACTTGGAGCGTATTGGTTCAGTGCCCTTGAGATTCTTCGCAGGTATAAGGATCTTCTCCACCCTCCTCTTTTTATGGACGATTGAAGTTGAGGGGGTTGTTGATGTAGGCACCCGTGCAGATGACACCTTTCATGGCGTGGCAGAGGGATGGTCCTCCTTTTGCTGAATCTTTATTTTCTTCTGTCGGAGGGAGTAATCCTTATCGATTACGGAGTCTTAGACTCTCCGCCAGACCTTAAGAATTTTGGAGGACAGCCGCTGAAGAGGCTGCTCCAGCTCCGCCTTTGTAACATTTTCAACAGGTGAAGGAGACTTTTTTAATACAGCAGTTGGAGAGTTCTTGCGCACCCTCCTGAGTGGCTCAAAGTTGTTCCCAGTTGGAACAGCAACATTGACTTCCACCATCGGAGCTGGTAGAGTTAGTCTAGAAGGGGAACTGCCCCCAGCTTTCCTCACTCGATGCCAGTGGCGACGTCGAGCATGTCTTGCAGACGGTAATGGCTCAGTTACGGGGGTGGCATCATCATGCCCCTTATTCTGGTGAAAGGTTGCTGTTGGTGCCAGCCTATCAAAGATTGATGTCTGCTGAGAAGAAACGTTCAACCTATCGAAGACTGACTTTTGGACAGAGGAAGTAGTTTGGACGACCTCACCCGAAGCAGGAATTAGGGTGGCCAGTCTTGCAAAGACCGATCCCTTAGCAAGAGAAACCCCTTTGACGACTTCGTCCGTCGGAGTTGGAATGGCTATCCGTTTTGGGATGACTTGTTCAGGTATTACAGGCTTCTTCATAGACCCACTGGAGCTCAGGCTCAGTCCATCAAAGACTGATGCAGTAGAATTGGAATTGGACGGACTGTTGAGAGGGGTCATGGTAGTGGTAAGCCGATCAAAGACCGACTTCTTCGGAGCTTCCTGTGATGACATTGGGATGCTGAAGTTTGCCGGTGGGATCATGGTCCCAAAGAACAATCCAGTGGTGGCCTGAGCCACATGTTCCACAGGCATGGCGAAGATGGAGGCCGCTTGGGGCCCATAGGTCACTCCTCTAGTGAGGACGGAGTGGGAGTTATTGTTGCAGCTGGTGCAGTTGGAAACCATTTTCTCTTCTGCACGGAGCAAGACACCAAATCTTAGTACCTTGAATCCGGGGGCAACCATATTAAACCGCGATTCGTTCACGAACACGACACACGATGTGTGGAGTTGAAAGAGGAAAAGGTCCCGCCAGACGTGCCAGAATCTGTTCTACGCCGAAAGACGTGACCGAGACGTTGGGACGTCCAGCCTGAATTTTGGGGGCAGATGCTATTTGGGTTTATCCGTCCATCTCTCCGAAGATGCCAAGTTGATTTATGGCACCGTGTATCGGAGGTTTACATAGATGCGGCCGTTGTAGCAAATTTCATCAGATTCCCCCTCGTTTACAAGGTTTTTTTTTATTGTTGGGACGCTCTTCCCAGCAGGCGCAAGCCCCTGTAGTTAATTACACTACCACATCGCGGTAAAAACTTTCTCCTTCTTCAGATGGTCACTTCGTGTCGTGTGTGTTTGTTTTATTTTTGGTTGCTCATGGATTGTATACAACAACAACTGAGCCTTTTATCCTAAGCATATGGGGTAGGCTACATGAACCAACATGAGAATCACGCCAGGTCCAACACATGAATTCTCCGCCTCCACTCACTCCTATTGAACAATATACTTTCATTGAGTCCTTTAGCAACCATATCGTTTCGTATCACCTCCATCCATGTTTTCTTCGGTCTCCCTTTTGCCCTTTTTCCATTGCCCATATCGAGAGTATCTATTCGTCGAACCGGTGCTTCCATAGGTCTGCATCGCACATGACCAAACCATCTTAGCCGGTTTTCCCGCATCTTCTCTTCCACAGGTGCTACACCAACTTTTGCACGAATATTCTCATTTCCCACCTTATCTTTTCTAGTGTTACCGCACATCCAACGAAACATGCGCATTTCCGCTACGTGCATCTTCTGTGTATGATGCTTCTTAGGAGCCCTGCATTCTGTACCATATAATATGTAACGCTTCGAAAATCGTTTAGGCAGTTTTTCGATAATCGGCAAAATAATCAGTCTTTTCCGTAAAAAGTCAAAATAAGTATTTTTCAATATAGGTCTGATTATACAAAATTTAGATAAGATATTGGTAGAATTTGGTCACTAAATTGTCACTTAAAATTTTCTAGTTATTTAAAAAAATTCCTTAATTAATTATTTTTAATATTATTTTAAGCTTTTAAAAATACATTAAATTAACGATAAATACAAATTTAAATGGGTAAATTACACACTTAGGACCATTATAAACTAAAATTTAGTATAACAAAAATTTTATCAAAACTTAGTGTAACAAAAATTTTATCAAAACTTTTCTAGATTTTAGTTCTAGGGTTGAAGATTAAATCAAAAATGGGTTAAAAATGGGGTTTTTTGTGTAAAAAGTGATGTGATATGCATTAATTGACTTTAGATGATACATTTTGTGTAGAATTTTCCACACTTTTCCTCACTCTTCTCCCCTCTCTAGCTCTGGTCGAGCTTCACTCTAGCAGCCCCCCTTTTCCCCCTCATTTCTTGCTTCAAATTCTTGCTAAAATCAACAAAAATCCACAAAAAATCCACAAAATACACACTTTTCTTCACTAATTCAAACCTAACCCTTATGCTATCCCTTCTCAAGCACAAATTGGTCTAATACAAGGAGAAAGGAGACCTCTTTGGAGGCTTAGTGCAAAGGAATCAACACTTGGGAGGTATAAGTTCTAAACAAGTTGTTAAATTTGTAGTTTAAATAAGCTAATTTTGAATTTTAAAGTGTTATTTTGTTTATAATTCCTTGTTTAATGAAATTATAGATTAGGTTTGGAATTTTAGTTAGGGTTTGAAGTTTTGTAAATGGGTTAAGGTTAGTGTTGTGGCCATCTAGTGGGTTAGTTTGGAAATTTGTGTGATATTGCGATCGCTAAGTCGTTAATCCGCGAGATTTGCATCGGAATTTTTACGCGAATGCTTACTAGGTTTTCTAAATTATTAGAAAGTGACTTAATTGCGTTATCATGGCGATATTACTAGCATCTACTACGACTTGTAGGGTGTGCGAATGCGGAGTTTGGTCTAGTCGGGTTTTAGTTTTGACGGTTTCCCCGAAACGACGATTTTAGTTAAGGTTTTAGCGATTTTCGTGTGTTTTCCGCGCACCGAGTGCATGTTGTGCCTAATTTGTGAGCGTTGATCTTTTCATATTGTGACTTGCGTCGTTTCAGGAATATATAATCTTATGTTTGTGTTGTGCAATTTTAGGATCGGTTGCGGAAAAATCGGACGCGGCGCGTAAAGGCAAAGCGGTGGCTGGATCTGATTAGCGAGGCGTCCAGGTGAGTAGATGTATACATCTATGGGGGAAATCGTCTGGATGGCGTGAGGCGCCCCATAGTTAGGACCACTTTATTCTTGCAAAACTATATGCATTGTTAGTTAGTTAACCATCTCATTCATATGCATACCCTTCTAGTTATTCGTCTGCTGGCATTGCATGGATATCTATATACTTATATGTAATATCACCCCTTAGGACACTTACACCATTACCATTGGCTCATGTTGCACGTGCACTATTTATGTGACACACACGCCTTTGGTAATTGTCCAGCCACGAGCACTGTAGAACCCACTTAGTTCAGTATCAACACTTGCATCGTATATGATACATCGAATTGCATAGCACACACACACATATATATATATACCTCACTTCATCATCATGCTATATAGGTTTCTAGCTATAAATCACATTGCATACCTTTGACATCATAAGCATTTATCATATACAACATGTTGGGTATTATGATTTTCTTGAGGATTTCAGTATTGCTGCGATTTCTGGATTTTGGGGAAAACCGCAAGAATTTAACAAAATCTTATTTTTATCATTTTTAAAATAAAGTTGCGATTTTCTCGTGATGTATGTGTCGTCCACCATGAGTTTTCATGTTTTCTGTTGGATTTCGAGACCCGATTCGAGGAGTGGATGAACCGTCTCGGGTACATGGTGGGCCCGGTATGGTACCCCGGGGCAAGAAGATCGAGTTGTAGACGATGAGCCTGGCAGGGGAAGACTACCTACCGGTGATGTCTGGCGCGGCGGATATCCGGAGGATACCGACCGTTGTGAGATTTGATGATATGGGCCGATCCGGACTGACGGAGCCCGATGTATTGAGATATTGATACAGTGAGACATTGAGACAGATATATTTCCATATTTGGTGTCGATACTTGACACGGTTTTTAGATGATTTCATTGATGGTACTTTAGCTATTGCACAGATATTCTTTTTCTAAGTTAAGAATGCAGAGCTTATAGTATTTTAAACACTTAAAGATTTCGTATTGATGTTGCATACATGTGGATACATATTAGTGGCATTACATCACATCTAGACATACATGTTGTGACGCATTTGCGTGCATTCTTACGATAGCCTTACTAGATATTATATTCTACTCACGAGCTGGCAACTCACCCCCATTGTGCCACATGTCTTGCAGGTCAGACCCGTCAGCCTTGGAGCGGCGGGCTTATCTTATCATTGGATCCTTTTGCTCAGACTCGCGACACTGCTCGTAGGTGGGTTTGCGAGGACACTTTATCTCTTTTGTACTATCATTGTATCTAGTATTCTCCATCTACCACTTCTTATTTGTATATGCGATCTAGTGATGAGATTGAGAGATTTGTGTATATGTGGTTTCTTTGGGGTCGAGCTCACTTGAGCCGACGTTGTGTTTTCTTATATTTTGCATTTCTTTATACTCAT
The DNA here is from genome assembly GCA_030015575.1 of Agapanthus africanus. Lineage (NCBI taxonomy): Eukaryota > Viridiplantae > Streptophyta > Magnoliopsida > Asparagales > Amaryllidaceae > Agapanthus > Agapanthus africanus. The sequence goes on from JASDDO010000019.1 coordinate 353,687,596, forward strand.
TTGCTTGATATTACATATATATTGCGTGTGGTTGTGATCCGCCTTGGGCGAAGAGCTAGCTCCCGCTTGGGGATGCCATTTTGTTATTACAGGTTTATATATCTTGTTGTACCCATTTTGGGGGATTGAATTTACAAAGGAGACTCTGCCGAAATTTTCGGAAATTTTTTGATACTTTTAAAAAGGAGTTAATGCAACTTAATTGATTTTAAAGTCGCTTTCATGAAAGGTTTCCTTAACTCTTATTGATTTTGGTTTAGATTTTCTGGGCTTTGGCTGACTTAGGTTACGTTACGCCTTTAGACGTCTCGTAATCTAAGTGCCAGTCACGTTCCGTACCTTCGGATCGTGACAAAGTTGGTATCAGAGCGTAGGTTTTACCTTTCTGAGTGTAGGACGACCCTTGGTAGATAGAGTAGGTGACTTAAGCAGAGTGGCGTAGCGTGGGTATGTTTCGCAGCATACTTACGATACGGTACTCCGCCTAAATGACCTTAGGACATAATTGCTTGTATTTCCCCTTTTGATTCCTTGCATTCCTTGATTCAATTGCAATGTTCTTTTCGATCCTATTTCTTATTCCAGCTTCGATGCCGCCAAAGACTACGAGAGCTCAGCCGGCTACCGCTAGGGATGAGCTTCGAGCGGGCTCGTCTGAGGCGAGGATCGAGCGGGATGATACGCCTACCCCTCAGGGTCAGATTGATCCGCCTTCTCCTGATCGTATTGCCAGATTAGAGGCCGGTATGCAGGAGTTGCGACAGATGATGGGATCTTTAGTTGAGTCCAGTCGGGCACAGAGATCCGAGGACGCTCCTTCCACCGCACAGATCATGATTGTACCTGCGGCCCAGGAGGTTACTCCTTCTACTACTGCGACTATCCCTGTTTCACTACAGGAGTTTATGAGATTGGGACCTCCAACTTTTACCGGTACGGATGAGACAGAGGACCCACAGGCATTTCTTGATAGGATGGCTAGGATTTGCCATTCGTTGACGTGTTCTGATGATAGATGGGTGGAGTTCGCGAGTTTTCGTCTGGAGGGCCTTGCCCAGACGTGGTACGATTCAGTAGAGAGCTCGAGTTGCAGGTCTATTTCCTATGACCTGGGATGAGTTTACAACTGCATTTCTTGCCCGTTTTCTTCCGGAGAGTGTCCAAGATGCTCGAGCCCATAGTTTTGAGTCTTTGCGCAAGACTCCTGGGATGACAGTGTCTGAGTATGATATACAGTTTACCCAGTTGTCTCGATATGCTCCGTACCTAGTAGACACGGAAGAGAAGAGGATAAAGAGGTTTGTGCGAGGACTTGATACACAGCTATTCCTTGCCATCGGCACCCAACACTTTGATACATATGCAGCCGCGATGGATGCAGCCTTACTTTTGGAGGAGCGCATTTCTGAGACTCCGGTCATTTCTGGGCCGAAGAGAATCCGTATTAATACGCCAGCCCAGCCGCAGATGGGTAAAAACCGTGATAGATTCTTTCCGAGAGATGGTGGCGGCAGAGGATTGATTCGAGGTCAGTTATTTGGATCATATCCACAGACCCAGCAGTCGTCGCCAGGATGTTTTCGGTGCGGGAGTCAGTACCACCGTATTAGAGACTGTACCATGGGGCGCCAGGGCATGGCGACAGTGCCACATGTGACCTTACCACCTTCACCACCTCCTCAGAGAGCTCTACTTCCTACCCCTGATGAGGCTCGACGCCAGGCAGATGCTCCTAGAGGTCGTGGGCGTGGAGGTCCTGTTCAGAGAGGATGAGGCGACAGAGGCAGAGGCCGAGGTAGAGGCAGAGGACAGCCAGCTATTAGTGGTGGACAGGCCCGAGTGTTCGCGTAGACTCCTCAGGATGCACAGGCATCCAATGCCGTCGTGACAGGTACTCTGCCAGTATGTTCTTTTGATGCACGGGTATTATTTGATCCGGGATCCACACATTCCTATGTATCCACATACCTTGCACCGAGGTTGGGCTGAAAGTCTTCTCCGTTAGATCAGCCGCTTGTCGTTATTACTCCGGTAGGCGAGTCGTTTGTTGCTCGTTTTGTGTACCGTTCGTGTTCTATTCGTATCGGGGAGAGGGATTCTTCAGTTGATTTGATTCTCCTCGATATGCTAGACTTCGACGTTCTTCTTGGTATGGACTGGATAGCCACCTGTTATGCATTCATGGACTGTCGTGAAAAGGCAGTCAGATTCAGTTTTCCTGGTGAGCCGGTTCTTGTTATTCAGGGAGATCGTAGCGCTACCCTTCCCAGCTTGATTTCTTCTCTTCGCGCTGGTCAGCTCTTGTGGAAAGGGTGTCTGGGATTCTTAGCCTATGTTTGTGATACTAGCGCCGCAGAGGTTCCATTGGACCAGGTCCCTGTTGTGAGAGAGTTCCCTGATTTATTCCCTGATGAGCTGCCTAGTCTACCGCCAGAGCGCGAGATTGAGTTCTGCATCGACTTGATCCCCGGCACGGGGCCTATCTCTATACCGCCTTATTGGATAGCCCCGGCGGAACTTAGAGAGCTGAAGGATTAGTTCCAGGACTTGCTGGATAAGGGGATTATCCGACCGAGTGTGTCACCTTGGGGTGCTCCCGTCCTGTTTGTTAAGAAGAAGGACGGCAGTATGCGCTTATGCATTGATTATCGGCAGCTGAACCAGGTTACTGTGCGGAACAGATATCCCCTACCCCGCATTGACGACTTATTCGATCAGCTCTAGAGTGCAGGGTTTTTCTCGAAGGTTGATTTACGGTCAGGTTATCACCAGTTGCGGGTTCGGAAGGAGGATATTCCGAAGACCGCTTTCCGTACACATTATGGTCATTACGAGTTCTTGGTGATGTCGTTCGGGCTCACCAATGCCCCAGCAGCATTTATGGACTTGATGAACCGTGTATTCAGGCCGTATCTTGACCAGTTCATCATTATTTTCATTGACGACATCTTGGTTTATTCTCGTAGCCGAGAGGAGCATGAGCAGCACTTGCGTATCATATTGCAGACTTTGAGGGAGCATCAGTTGTTCGCCAAATTTTCCAAGTGCGCATTCTAGCTAGACAGTGTCGACTTCTTGGGTCATATGGTGACGAGTGATGGTATTTGTGTGGACCCGAAGAAGATCGAGGCAGTACAGCATTGGCCCAGACCGGTATCAGTTACCGAGGTTCGCAGCTTTCTAGGTCTGGCCGGCTATTATCGACTTTTTGTCCAGGATTTCTCCCGTATTGCAGCACCGTTGACCGGGTTGACCCGGAAGGGGGTTCCTTTCGATTGGACCCAGGCATGTGAGGATAGTTTCCAACAGTTGAAGACTCGTCTGACTACTGCACCAGTGTTATCATTGCCTTCAGGATCGGGCGGTTTCGTGGTATATTGTGATGCTTCTCGAGTGGGGCTGGGCTGTGCATTGATGCAGCACGATAGAGTTATCGCGTATGCTTCTCGACAGTTGAGGAAACATGAACAGAACTACCCCACTCATGATTTAGAGATGGCTGCAGTGGTATTTGTACTTAAGATCTGGAGACATTACCTATACGGCGAGTCGTGGTAGATATTTACTGACCACAAGAGCTTGAAGTATATCTTTCAGCAGCGAGATCTTAATCTGAGACAGCGCCGTTGGATGGAGTTGGTAAAAGATTATGACTGCGAGATTCTATACCATCCGGGCAAGACGAATGTGGTGGCAGATGCTTTGAGTAGGAGACCCGAAGGTAGCCTATCTTCTTTGAGCACAGTACAGATGCAGTCGACGGCGGATTGGCAGGTCTTATGTGACAGCTGAGCGCAGTTCGAGTTTACTCCTACAGGGGGACAGATGGCCCATTTCAGAGCACGCCCACAGTTACTTGACCGTATCCACGAGGCACAGTCCGACGATGCCCGTATTTTAGAGATTATCGAGCAGATTCGGCAGGGCAGAGTTTCCGAGTTCGTGATTGATGATCATGGGATACTTCGATTTGGGACTCGACTGTACGTACCAGATTCTGAGGGACTGAGGCGTGATATTCTTGAGGAGGCACATAGATCAGTATAAAGTGTGCATCCAGGTTCCATCAAGATGTACCGTGATTTGAGAGAGGTTTACTTGTGGGACAGGATGAAGAAGGATGTTACAGACTTTGTGTCGAGATGCCTGACTTGTCAGCAAGTCAAGGCCGAGCACCAGAGGCCAGCCGGCGAGTTACAGCCATTGTCCATCCCTGAGTAGAAGTGCGAATTGGTCTCCATGGACTTCATTGTGGGTCTACCTAGGACCAGTCGAGGGTATGACTCTATTTGGGTGATTGTGGATCAACTGACGAAAGCAGCTCACTTCCTGCCAGTGAAGACCACTTTTGGATTTGCTCAGTACGCCCAGGTTTATATTGATGAGATCGTGCGACTGCATGGTGTCCCGACTTGCATCGTGTCCGACCGGGGCACCTAGTTTACCAGCCGATTATGGCAGAAACTTCAGGAGGCTTTGGGCACCCGATTGAGTTTTAGCACAGCTTTTCATCCGCAGACTAACGGTCAGTCAGAGCGTACTATTCAGACTCTTGAGGACATACTCAGAGCTTGTGTTTTAGATTTTGGTGGAAGCTGGGATCGTCATTTCCCCTTGATCGAGTTCTCCTACAATAATAGCTTCCGGGAGACGATTCAGATGGCATCCTTCGAGGCTTTATATGGGAGGAGATGTCGATCACCTGTATGTTGGAAAGAGCTCAGGGAGAGCAATATTTTGGGGCCGCAGATCGTACTGGAGACGACCTAAAAGATACAGCTGATTCGGGACAGGATGAGAGCGGCACAGAGTAGGCAGAAATCATATGCTGACAGGCGCCGTCGCCGACTCGAGTTCGGTGTTGGCGATCATGTTTTCCTGAGGGTCTCTCCGATGAAGGGCGTGATGAGATTTAGGCGGAAAGGGAAGCTTAGTCCTAGATATGTTGGTCCCTTCGAGATCCTAGAGCGTGTCGGTTCAGTGGCCTATCGGTTAGCTCTTCCGCCCAGCTTCCCCGATGTTCACCCCGTGTTTCATGTTTCGATGCTCCGCAAGTACCTTCATGACCCTTCCCATGCGATTCAGCACCAGACGATCCAGTCAGAGCGTGATCTTTCATTCACCGAGCAGCCGGTGGTCATTTTGGATCGACAGGTGAAGAAATTGAGGTCGAAGGTTATACCGTCCATCAAGGTTCTTTGGCGTGGCCCGAACAGCGAGGAGGTCACCTGGGAGACTGAGGATGAGATGAGGAAGAAATATCCCCATATTTTTGAAGGTACGCGTAGTTAAATTCTAAATTCGGGGACCGAATTTCTTTAAGGGGGGAAGCTTGTAACGCTTCGAAAATCGTTTAGGCAGTTTTTCGATAATCGGCAAAATAATCAGTCTTTTCCGTAAAAAGTCAAAATAAGTATTTTTCAATATAGGTCTAATTATACAAAATTTAGATAAAATATTGCTAGAATTTGGTTACTAAATTTTCACTTAAAATTTTCTAGTTATTTAAAAAAAAATCCTTAATTAATTATTTTTAATATTATTTTAAGCTTTTAAAAATATATTAAATTAGTGATAAATACAAATTTAAATGGGTAAATTACACTCTTAGGAACCATTATAAACTAAAATTTAGTGTAACAAAAATTTTATCAAAACTTTTTAAGATTTTAGTTCTAGGGTTGATTATTAAATCAAAAATGAGTTAAAAATGGGGTTTTTTTGTGTAAAAAGTGATGTGATATGCATTAATTGACTTTAGATGATACATTTTGTGTAGAATTTTCCACACTTTTCCTCACTCTTCTCCCCTCTCCAGCTCTGGCCGAGCTTCACTCCAGCAGCCCCCCTTTTCCCCTCATTTCTTGCTTCAAATTCTTGCTAAAATCAACAAAAATCCACAAAAAATACACAAAATACACACTTTTCTTCACTAATTCAAACCTAACCCTTATGCTATCCCTTCTCAAGCCCAAATTGGTCTAAGACAAGGAGAAAGGAGACCTCTTTGGAGGCTTAGTGCAAAGGAATCAACACTTGGGAGGTATAAGTTCTAAACAAGTTATTAAATTTGTAGTTTAAATAAGCTAATTTTGAATTTTAAAGTGTTATTTTGTTTATAATTCCTTGTTTAATGAAATTCTAGATTAGGTTTGGAATTTTAGTTAGGGTTTGAAGTTTTGTAAATGGGTTAAGGTTAGTGTTGTGGCCATCTAGTGGGTTAGTTTGGAAATTTGTGTGATATTGCGATCGCTAGGTCGTTAATCCGCGAGGTTTGCATCGGAATTTTTACGCGAATGCTTACTAGGTTTTCTAAATTATTAGAAAGTGACTTAATTGCGTTATCATGACGATATTACTAGCATCTACTATGACTTGTAGGGTGTGCGAATGCGGAGTTTGGTCTAGTCGGGTTTTAGTTTTGACGGTTGCCCCGAAACGACAATTTTAGTTAAGGTATTAGCGATTTTCGTGTGTTTTCCGCACACCGAGTGCACGTTGTGCCTAATTTGTGAGCGTTGATCTTTTCATATTGTGACTTGCGTCGTTTCAGGAATATGTAATCTTATGTTTGTGTTGTGCAATTTTAGGATCGGTTGCGGAAACATCGGACGAGGCGCGCAAAGGCAAAGCGGTGGCTGGATCTGATTAGCGAGACGTCCAGGTGAGTAGATGTATACATCTATGGGGGAAATCGTCTTGATGGCGCGAGGCGACCCATAGTTAGGATCACTTTATTCTTGCAAAATTATATGCATTGCTAGTTAGTTAACCATCTCATTCATATGCATACCCTTCTAGTTATTCGTCTGCTGGTATTGCATGGATATCTATATACTTATATATGATATCACCCCTTAGGACACTTACGCCATTACCATTGGCTTATGTTGCACGCGCACTATTCATGTGACACACACGCCTTTGGTAATTGCCCTGCCACGAGCACTGTAGAACCCGCTTAGTTCAGTATCAACACTTGCATCGTATATGATACATCGAATTGCATAGCATATATATATACGTCACTTCATCATCATGCTATATAGGTTTCTAGCTATAAATCGCATTACATACCTTTGACATCATAAGCATTTATCATATACAACATGTTGGGTATTATGATTTTCTTGAGGATTTCAGTATTGCTGCGATTTCTGGATTTTGGGGAAAACCGCAAGAATTTAACAAAAGTTTATTATTATCATTTTTAAAATAAAGTTGCGGTTTTCTCGTGATGTATGTGTCGTCCACCATGAGTTTTCATGTTTTCTGTTGGATTTTGAGACCCGATTCGAAGAGTGGATGAACCGTCTCGGGTACATGGTGGGCCCGGTATGGTACCCCGGGGCAAGAAGATCGAGTTGTAGACGATGAGCCTGGCAGGGGAAGACTACCAACCGGTGATGTCTGGCGCGGCGGATATCCGGAGTGTTAGTGTATATGCCCTAGAGGCCATTACTGTATCATACTAGTATGTATATTACTTGATGGAAACTTGGGATATTCACAGTTGTACAGACAATCTTGCTCAATATAGTAGTATGCTACTTGGTTTGTCTCTGCTTTAATGTGTACATGTGTGTTTATTTATTATATCACCTATACGCATTAGTAGAGCCCTTAGGATCTTTGCTTGATTACCGGCGTTGTGATGGCGATCACACTCGTGGGGGGTGGGTAATCTACAAGCACATCCTTATACACGTCCCTAGTCGTGGGAGTATCGAGATAGGGTATCGATGCTCCGGAGTAGACTAGCGTATGCGCTTCTCATCCCAGCACGGGAGACGGTCTGTCCCACAGCCGTCGGTACGTCGTACTTGAGATAGTATGCGGGTGCTCGTTAGGTTACGAGTACACCGGACAGGACTCGTCGGGAACTAATGGTTGGTATTATACCTATCGTCAGTTATCAGTTCCCAGGTGACATGAGTACAGCTTAGTCCGCTGACTTGACACTGTCACTTCGCCTCGAGTGTGTTCCCACTGTTCTTTGACTGCTACCCTACCACGGCTCTACTGAGTCGTGCAAACAGGTAGTAGTTGGGAGCAGTCCCGAAGCACTTGGAGGCAGTGACGGTTAGACAGGATTCGTCTCTCCCGGTATTGGGGGTTGACATCGCGCTGTGTCTAGGAGAGCCATTACACAAGTAGTCCCTGGCCAGGGCAAGCGAGATATACTGGTAGGTTCCAGTGTTATCTCAGGGTGTTCTGGGCTTCACTCCGACACGACTTGTACCGCTATTAGGGGTCTGACGCTTGCCGCGCCCCTAGGCCCGACAAGCGATGTATCAGACGAACAGACCGGACTGTACGGAGATTGTCACATACAGACTCAGTAGGAGTTCGAATGGGTTTACCTCATCGGCCTTCTTATCGACATCTACCTGGGGACCGTTATGTACAGCTAGTGCCGCTTGCGGTCTGTGGTTAAACCCACTGCCAGCGTAGTGTCGAGTCTTTAGAGTCCCACACAGAGAGTTTCCCTGCACTGAGCGAAACGTGTAGAGGCCGTATGGTTTTACGGCAGGGCTGCGATCACTTACGTACACTTGTGTGCGTATGGTGTTCGGGCAGGCAGTACTAGTAGGCTTTGGTTTAAGCCGGATCCTAGTATTGCACGGATGGATTTGTTTTGTCTTCTGTGCATCCGCATTCTACGGAATACGGATGCAGGTGTGTATGCACAGTTTTTCGGAGCGATGAAGGAGGAGGTGCCTCATTAGGGTTTTGGCAGTTGGTTCGGCCAAAACCGTTATGTGGCAGGATCATTAGGGTTTTGACAGTTGATTCGGTCAAAACCATTTTGAGGCGGACTCATTAGGATTTTTGATAGTTCGTTTGGTCAAAACCATTATGAGCCGCGAACATCATTTATTAATCCTATTAGTGATAATCTTATGATGGCTAATTGCATTGACCATTTGACCCCGTTGACCTCTCTTGGCTTTGTTGACCGGTTGACCGGGTTGACCATTGACTTTCAAGAGGGTTCCACACTCTTCTTTTCTTTTCCTTTTTCTTTTGGATTATGATAATGGTCATTTCAAAGTAGCCATCAACTTTATCTTGATGGGATTAGTAATGATGTTGCTTTTGCATTATTTGCAACCATGGTTGTTTTTCTTTTGTATCATAATTTTCATTCTCATTCTCTCTCTTGAAATGAGAAGCTCCATGGTTGCTAGCTAGCTCCTCCTTCTTCCTCCTCTTGATTTATCTTTTGATCTCATGTGTTGAGAGAAAAAGATCCCACAAAGACAAAACCATTCATCTACCACTTCTACACAACCTAGGGCTTCTAGATTAGCAATCTCCTTGCCTTAGTTACCTCGGCTCGAGGTGGAGCTCGGTGTACATCTCTCGGGTGGATCGTCTTCGACTCAAGGAGGCCGCGGAGGTGACCAAAGTCCGGATCAACCATTGAGCAAGCAAAGAGAAGAACAACAAGAAGAGAAGAACAACAAGAAGTGAAGAACAACAAGAAGAGAAGGAGTTCAAGTTGAGGTATAACCCCTAACCGAGTAGATAACATCTCAAGTTAGGATGCTAGTGCATTGTTTAGCAAAGATCCGGCTTTTACGGTCCATGTTACAAAGTTTAGAAAAAATTTTGTTTTACCGTTTCCGCAACCCCGAAAGTACCGGGAGAGGTAACGTGGACCTAACAGTGGTATCAGAGCCTAACTAAACATAAACTAGCTAGGTAGTGAAGTGTATCGAAGTTCGAAACGGAAAAATCGAAAAACCGAGTTACGAAAAACCTGAGTTTCTGTTAAAATTTTTTCCGGTCAAAACAAATTTTGTCATACTCCAAAAATCATCTCAGGGTTTTTAGAAGAAAGCCACAAAAAACGAGCCAGTAATTTGACCAAAGAGCCGCGTTTCCGCAGCAATAGCAACCTATTACCGCGGAACCGCGGCCATCTTGGTAAGTCACTGGGTCAATTTTGGTGCAGTGTATTTCTGACTTGGTTTTAGGATTTTTAAGATGGTTTATATGTGCCCAGTTTTTCCAGAATAGAAATTTGTTTTTGGGGGCCTATAAATCCGTATTTTTCCGAACTTCAATATACTTTGACTATAAAGGTTATATCTGTGATGTTCTTATGTATTGAACGTCGGCTAATCGCTATATGTCGATTAGTCGGGGTTATACATATCTGTGATCTGTGATTGTTGTTGATGGTTTGTGTATATGAGCTCGTTGGATTGTCGCGGATGAATAGCCGGGGTGGATGTGAGATGAGAGTTTCTTTTTCTTTCATTCATGTAATAAATTTGTAAATTGATATAATATTATTTGTATGGCCGCACAACCGGGTCGGGGTTGTAGCCGTCATTGTATAATTCTTTTTACTGTTTTTGATCCTAGGATAGACCCATGGAGGGGGTGCACAAACTACCGGGTATCTCGAAGTGCCGAGTGGCCTACTCATGGCGTTGAGGGAGATTGCTTCGCTTCGGGTACTTGGCGGGTAGTTTGCCGCACCCGTAGGGGTCTTGGGTGGGGTATTGGCTATTCATCGCGACCGTGTAATCCGCTTTTCGTTGCAGGCTCGAACGAATCGCTGGTTCCTAGTATATCCAAAGTGTTCATCTGTGATCTGGATTGGCTATCATTGCAGTATATCTATATATATTGACTATTTAAGCGTTGCTTATGTTTTACAGCCGCGCTAGCCCAGCCCCCGCTCTGTCGTTAGTTAAGTAACCTAACGGGTGATGACGGGGCCCAGTGGCGAATGCGAATGGCATAAGCGTACGTCATATTTTGGTTGTTTTCTGCAATGGTAGGATTTAAATGATGTGACGCATTAAAAGAACTAATGCAAGAAAATAAACCTAAAAGACGTTGTTGGAACAATTTTTCAAAAAGCTGTTATTGCAAGGACGTTCATTTTTGTTTTGCATCGCGGTATTCGGTTGTGAATGCCCAGCACCTCAGTCGACGAGGCAAGGGCCGAGATCCCTTCATCGGGAGTGACCCCTTGGACAAAAGTTTGCATCAGGGTAATAACTTCACTATAGTCGATTATTCTTGCTTTGCATCGAGGTATTCAGTTTGGAATATCCTGCACCTCATTCGACGAGGAAAGAGCCGAGATCCCTTCACAGGGAGTGACCTCTTTAGCAAAAGTTTTCGCCACTATATTTTCAAAAAGATTACCAGGTTCCTTCAACGATATCAAGTTCATTACGTTAACGGGTTTTTCGCCAAAAACCCAGCCGTAGCCCTCCGTCGTTTCGGATAATTAATACTTAGTATTCGTGCTGCGTTTGTTGATTATTCGTCAAGACACAGTGAACGGTAGCTGAGTAATAATTCTCTGTTGCACTGATAGTTGCGATTGGTTAGGACGGTCGCATGATTTTGTTGATTATTCGTCAAGGATCATGCGGGTGGGTCTAATGCAATCCTGGAAAACGATGGGTTGAACTTGACTAGGACCTTTTGATTTGTTGATTATTCGTCAAGGTCACTTGGGTCCTAGGGGCAAAAACCACATCGGGAGTTTCAAAAGTACTGAAACTTGCAGATTTAGCATACCTTCTGGAGTGTGGTGACTAGAGTGGATTCCATCTAGGTCATCGCACAATGATAGTTGGATCCCGATCCCACTGATGAGTTGGATTACTCTTGGGAGATTATTTCACTAAACGATCAATGCTATAAACCTAGTAGGTGTCTAGAAAGGTGTTAGCGGGGCTACGCCCCCAGGGAAAAGAGGTTCTTGAATTAAGAAACTTCGCGAAAGCGTTGGAAAACCTCCCTCGAAGTACCGACACTAGCCTGGCTGAAAGGTTAAGCAAGTATTGTGACGTGAATTAAAATCCTGACTAGTTCTTCTTTTAAAAGGTTTTAAGAAGAATTTGAGTAAACAGTGGGAGACATCCTGGTTAGATAAATTAATAAACCAATCTAATCTTGCAAGAGCATACGCTGAGTGTTTCTTTTCTCTCTCTCCAGGCAGCAACCTTTTCACGCCCTAATCAAGATAATAAAATGTATCGCTTGACCGATCCGAATTCTTATTCGGGACTGGGGAAAGTTGGTTCAGCTCTAACTTGTGACAACAGTCATGAGTATGAGAATGGGAAAGGGGATTGTATGGATTTCCAGGATACCCAGTCGAAGAAGAAGCATGGTTTTGCATCTACTTCAGGTGTTCTTGTAATTGAGAACTGTTTTACGGTCAGCCCTACCTCCTGGGTACTTGATACCGGATTAGGATCTCATATCTGTAATTTATTACAGGGACTGAGAAAAAGTAGGAAAGTTGCACCGGGTGATATGTCGCTCAGAGTAGCGAACGGAGCACAAGTTAATGCGGCAGCCGTCGGTGAATATCACCTAGTATTGCCAAATGGCAAGACTATGATTTTGAACGATTGCTACTATGTACCCTCCATGGTTTGCAACATCATATCAGTTTCTTTACTCGATAAAGATGGATATAACTTGGTTCTTGAAAAGAATATCATGAACATTTACCTTTATAAGGTACTGGTTGCAGAGGGTACACTGTGTAATGGTATCTACATTCTAAATCAGAATACAGTTCTCAATATACAAAACACACGCAAGAGGAAGAATTCAGATACGAATGAATCCTACTTGTGGCATTGTAGACTTGGTCATATCGGAGAGAAAAGACTGAGTAAGTTGCATAAAGATGGACTCTTGGATGCGTTCGAGTTTTCATCTTATGAAACTTGTCAGTCTTGTCTCAAAGGGAAGATGACCAAATCTCCGTTCACCGGACATGGAGAAAGAGTAGCAGAGCTCTTGGGACTTATACATAGTGATGTATGTGGTCCGATGTCTATACATGCAAGGGGTGGGTTCTCGTACTTCATCACATTCACTGACGATCTCTCTAGGTTCGGATATGTGTATCTGATGAAACACAAATCTGAAGCTTTTGAGAAATTCAAGGAATTCAGAAACGAAGTAAAGAACCAGACAGGCAAAAGTATCAAGATCCTCCGGTCTGACAGGGGAGGGGAGTACTTAAGCACGGAATTCCTAGATTACTTAAAAGAGAATGGTATTCTCTCTCAGCTTACTCCTCCTTATACACCACAGCACAACGGTGTATCGGAGCGGAGGAATCGTACCCTATTGGATATGGTTCGCTCCATGATGAGTAGTGCTGAGTTACCTCTTTCATTCTGGGGACATGCGCTTCAGACAGCGGCATACCTTTTGAATCAAGTTCCGTCCAAATCTGTGCCTAAAACTCCGTATGAAATATGGAGCAGTAAGAAACCATGTCTGAAGTTTATTAAGATATGGGGTTGTCCGGCCTATGTGAAAACACAGAAACCGGACAAGCTAGAGGCACGATCAGTTCTGTGTAAATTTGTGGGATATCCTAAAAACTCACTGGGATATCTGTTCTACCACACTGAGGAACAGAAGGTGTTTGTATCTCGCCACGCCACCTTCTTAGAAAGGGAGTTTCTTGCAAAAGAAACTAGTGGGAGTTCGGTAGAACTGGAAGAAATTCAGCGACCACAAAATGTAACTGAAAATTTGGAGGAACCGCTAGATTCTATAACCCCAGACGAACCTCAGCCACTCCGCAGATCTGGTAGGATTTCTCATCCGCCCGAGAGATACTACGGTTTTCTCATAGACGGGGATCGAGAGGATTGCATCTTGGAAGAAGATGACCCTACCAGTTTCAGGCAGGCCATTATCAGTAGGGACTCTGATAAGTGGCAGGAAGCAATGCAATCCGAAATGGAGTCCATGTACGCCAATAAAGTGTGGACCTTAGATATTGCTCCACCTGGGGTAAAACCCGTTGGATGCAAATGGATCTACAAAAGGAAACTTGGTGTAGATGGGCAGGTGGAAACCTATAAAGCTAGACTCATTGCAAAAGGTTTTCGTCAAAGACCTGGTTTGGACTATGATGAAACTTTTTCTCCGGTGGCTATGCTCAAATCCATTCGGATCCTACTTGCCATTGCTGCCTTCCATGACTATGAAATCTGGCAGATGGATGTTAAAACGGCTTTCCTAAACGGTTGTTTGGAAGAGTGCGTTTACATGGATCAACCAAAAGGTTTCGTAGACAGTGGGAGCAGCGGAAAGGTGTGCAAGTTGCTTAAATCCATTTATGGATTCAAGCAGGCATCGCGGAGCTGGAACATCTGTTTTGATGAGGCAATCAAGGAATTTGATTTCATCAAGAACGAAGATGAACCCTGTGTATATAAGAAGATTGTAGGACGAACTGTCGTATTCCTAGTCTTGTACGTGGACGACATTCTTTTGATAGGAAATGATATTCCTATGCTACAATCGGTCAAGCTATTTTTGTCACAAAGGTTCTCCATGAAGGACCTGGGTGATGCCTCGTACATTCTGGGGATCAAGATCTATAGAGATAGATCCAAGAAACTGTTGGGACTTTCACAGTCCAGGTACATAGAGACCGTACTAAAGAGATTTAGTATGGAGGGTTCCAAGCGCGGTAACATACCCGCATTGCACGGAATTACCCTTTCCAAGAAGATGTCTCCTAAGACTGACGAGGAGAGGGTTCGCATGAGCACTATACCCTACACTTCGGCGGTAGGATCTATAATGTATGAGATGCTATGTACAAGACCAGATGTAGCTTACGCGTTGAGCGCGGTAAGCCGGTATCAGTCAGACCCAGGGGAGGACCACTGGACAGCAGTGAAGAACATTCTCAAGTACCTGAGAAGGACTAAGGAGATGTTCCTGGTTTACGGTAATGGAGACCTCAGGGTCGAGTCCTTTACCGATTCAAGCTTCCAGAGTGACAAAGATGACAGCAAGTCTGTCTCGGGTTTTGTGTTTACTCTCAACGGAGGGGCGGTATGTTGGAGGAGTTCCAAGCAGGATACCGTCGCAGACTCGACGATGGAGGCTGAATACATTGCTGCAAGCGATGCCGCAAAAGAGGCGGTCTGGATGAAGAAGTTCATTAGTGAACTTCAGGTGGTTCCATCCATTGTTGACCCAATACCTTTGTATTGCGATAACAATGGGGCTATAGCTTTAGCGAAGGAACCAAGGTCCCATCAGAAATCCAGGCACATCTTAAGGCGGTATCACCTGATCAGGGAGATCATTGATCGCCAGGAGATCGAGGTGCGGAGAGTGGACACAAAGGACAACACTGCGGACCCATTCATGAAGGCTTTACCCCAGACTCAGTTCGAGCGGCTGATCGAGATGATAGGTCTTCGATCCGTCAGTACATGGCCTTAGTGCAAGTGGGAGATTGTTAGTGTATATGCCCTAGAGGCCATTACTGTATCATACTAGTATGTATATTACTTGATGGAAGCTTGGGATATTCACAGTTGTACAGACAATCTTGCTCAATATAGTAGTATGCTACTTGGTTTGTCTCTGCTTTAATGTGTACATGTGTGTTTATTTATTATATCACCTATACGCATTAGTAGAGCCCTTAGGATCTTTGCTTGATTACCGGCGTTGTGATGGCGATCACACTCGTGGGGGCTGGGTAATCTACAAGCACATCCTTATACACGTCCCTAGTCGTGGGAGTATCAAGATAGGGCATCGATGCTCCGGAGTAGACTAGCGTATGCGCTTCTCATCCCAGCACGGGAGACGGTCTGTCCCACAGCCGTCGGTACGTCGTACTTGAGATAGTATGCGGGTGCTCGTTAGGTTACGAGTACACCGGACAGGACTCGTCGGGAACTAATGGTTGGTATTATACCTATCGTCAGTTATCAGTTCCCAGGTGACATGAGTACAGCTTAGTCCGCTGACTTGACACTGTCACTTCGCCTCGAGTGTGTTCCCACTGTTCTTTGACTGCTACCCTACCACGGCTCTACTGAGTCGTGCAAACAGGTAGTAGTTGGGAGCAGTCCCGAAGCACTTGGAGGCAGTGACGGTTAGACAGGATTCGTCTCTCCCGGTATTGGGGGTTGACATCGCGCTGTGTCTAGGAGAGCCATTACACAAGTAGTCCCTGGCCAGGGCAAGCGAGATATACTGGTAGGTTCCAGTGTTATCTCAGGGTGTTCTGGGCTTCACTCCGACACGACTTGTACCGCTATTAGGGGTCTGACGCTTCCCGCCCCCCTAGGCCCGACATGCGATGTATCAGACGAACAGACCGGACTGTGCGGAGATTTTCACGTACAGACTCAGTAGGAGTTCGGATGGGTTTTCCTCATCGGCCTTCTTATCGACATCTACCTGGGGACCGTTACGTACAGCTAGTGCCGCTTGCGGTCTGTGGTTAAACCCACTGCCAGCGTAGTGTCGAGTCTTTAGAGTCCCACACAGAAAGTTTCCCTGCACTGAGCGAAACGTGTAGAGGCCGTATGGTTTTACGGCAGGGCTGCGATCACTTACGTACACTTGTGTGCATATGGTGTTCGGGCAGGCAGTACTAGTAGGCTTTGGTTTAAGCCGGATCCTAGTATTGCACGGATGGATTTATTTTGTCTTCTGTGCATCCGCATTCTACGGAATACGGATGCAGGTGTGTATGCACAGTTTTTCGGAGCGATGAAGGAGGAGGTGCCTCATTAGGGTTTTGGCAGTTGGTTCGGCCAAAACCGTTATGTGGCAGGCTCATTAGGGTTTTGACAGTTGATTCGGTCAAAATCATTTTGAGGCGGACTCATTAGGGTTTTTGACAGTTCGTTTGGTCAAAACCATTATGAGCCGCGAACATCATTTACTAATCCTATTAGTGATAATCTTATGATGGATAATTGCATTGACCATTTGACCCCGTTGACCTCTCTTGACTTTGTTGACCGGTTGACCGGGTTGACCATTGACTTTCAAGAGGGTTCCACACTCTTCTTTTCTTTTCCTTTTTCTTTTGGATTATGATAATGGTCATTTCAAAGTAGCCATCAACTTTATCTTGATGGGATTAGTAATGATGTTGCTTTTGCATTATTTGCAACCATGGTTGTTTTTCTTTTGTATCATAATTTTCATTCTCATTCTCTCTCTTGAAATGAGAAGCTCCATGGTTGCTAGCTAGCTCCTCCTTCTTCCTCCTCTTGATTTATCTTTTGATCTCATGTGTTGAGAGAAAAAGATCCCACAAAGACAAAACCATTCATCTACCACTTCTACACAACCTAGGGCTTCTAGATTAGCAATCTCCTTGCCCTAGTTACCTCGGCTCGAGGTGGAGCTCGGTGTACATCTCTCGGGTGGATCGTCTTCGACTCAAGGAGGCCGTGGAGGTGACCAAAGTCCGGATCAACCATTGAGCAAGCAAAGAGAAGAACAACAAGAAGAGAAGAACAACAAGAAGTGAAGAACAACAAGAAGAGAATTAGTTCAAGTTGAGGTATAACCCCTAACCGAGTAGATAACATCTCAAGTTAGGATGCTAGTGCATTGTTTAGCAAAGATCCGGCTTTTACGGTCCATGTTACAAAGTTTAGAAAAAATTTTGTTTTACCGTTTCCGCAACCCCGAAAGTACCGGGAGAGGTAACGTGGACCTAACACGGAGGATACCGACCGTTGTCGTGAGATTTGATGATATGGGCCGATCCGGACTGACGGAGCCCGATGTATTGAGATATTGATACAATGAGACATGAGACAGATATATTTCCATATTTGGTGTCGATGCTTGACACGGTTTTCAGATGATTTCATTCATGGTACTTTAGCTATTACACAGATATTCTTTTTCTAAGTTAAGAATGCAGAGCTTATAGAATTTTAAACACTTAAATATTTCGTATTGATGTTGCATACATGTGCATACATACTAGTGGCATTGCATCACATCTAGAAATACTTGTTGTGACGCATTTACGTGCATTCTTATGATAGCCTTACTAGATGTTATATTCTATTCACGAGCTGGCAACTCACCCATGTTGTGCCATAGTGTCTTGCAGGTCGGACCCGTCAGCCTTGTTGCGGCGGGCTTATCTTACCATTGGCTCCTTTTGCTCAGACTCGCGACACTGCTCGTAGGTGGGTTTGCGAGGACACTTTATCTCTTTTGTACTATCATTGTATCTAGTATTCTCCATCTACCACTTCTTATATGTATATGCGACCTAGTGATGAGATTGAGAGATTTGTGTATATGTGGTTTCTTTGGGGTCGAGCTCACTTGAGCCGACGTTGTGTTTTCTTATATTTTGCATTTCTTTATGCTCATTTGCTTAATATTACATATATATTGCGTGTGGTTGTGATCCGCCTTCGGCGAAGAGCTAGCTCCCGGTTGGGGATGCCATTTTGTTATTACAGGTATATATATCTTGTTATACCCATTTTGGGGGATTGAATTTACAAAGGAGACTCTGCCGAAATTTTCGGAAATTTTTTGTTGCTTTTAAAAAGGAGTTAATGCAACTTAATTGATTTTAAAGTCGTTTTCATGAAAGGTTTCCTTAACTCTTATTGATTTTGGTTTAAATTTTCTGGGCTTTGGTTGACTTAGGTTACGTTACGCCTTTAGGCGTCTCATAATCTAAGTGTCAGTCACGTTCCGTACCTTCGGGTCATGACATAATAAGCCGAATAGCGCTCCGATAAAACTTCCCTTTCAATTTTAACGAAAATTTACGATCACACAAAATCCCTGTTGCACTCCTCCATTTCAACCAACCAGCTTGGATCCTTTGATTAACGTCACTATCGATCTCCCTATTCTTTTGAATGATGGAACCTAGATATATAAACTGGTCGCACGGTGATATCTCTTGCCCTTCCAATGTTATACACAAAATCCCTGTTGCCCATGGATTGTATACGGAGACTAATTTATGTTGTCGTCCGTAGGGCGGGGATTAGTCCCAATCCGTATTTTCTTAGATTTGGGTTTGGGTTGGTTTAAGGATCGTTAATCTTGTTTTAGGTTAAGATCAACTTAAACGTTTGTTGAGAATACGCTAGTCTAATTTTAGACTAAAATCTACTCAACAGGATTTTCTTTAGTTTATAAGGACATTGCGGTTTGTTGGGTTTAAGGACATCATAGTCCATGAGTTTAAGGACCTCATAGTCTATAGAGCTTAGTTTAGGGACGTTACGGTCCATTGACTTTAAGAACATCATAGTCCATGAGTTTAAGGACCTCATAGTCCATAGAATGTAGTTTAGAGACGTCACGGTCCATAAGTTTAAGGATGTCATAGTCCATGAGTTTAAAGAAATCATAGTCTATGGGGTTTTCAGTTTAAGGACATCATAGTCCATAAAGTTCAGTTCAAGCACGTCACGGTTCGCAGTTAGTTTAAGGACATTACGGTTCACAGTTAGTTTAAGGACATTACGGTCCACAGTTTAGATGTAACCATGGGTTTGGAAATGCACCAGATAGTTTTTGGTCGTCGGGACCCACCACCTCTCTAAAGACGTCGAAGAATTACAAAGACATGTATCAGAGGTGTGAAAAGATGTACCCTTGAACCAAATATCAGATTGAGAAGGAATGGGATGAAAATTATTTTGAATGCCATTTGAGATGACTAATTTTGGAAGACCTGAGTATAATGTGGGCTCAGTTAAAAGGGATTTTTGGCTTTAGCAGACCTAGCTGATTTGGGCTAAGATTAGCCTCATTATAGTGTTAAACACTAGAGTATGTTCGGCGCTCACGTATTCCCACGTGAGGCGCTTAAAATAGTATTCTACCCAAAGAAAATCTGCTTTGACTTGGGCGCTGACGCTCACGTATTATGCACGTGGACGTAGCCAAAGAATTTAATTCTTACTAAAACAGGTATTCACGTGTTTTGCACGCCGACACTCACATGCCTTCCACAAGAGGCACCAGTCCTAGGATTCAATCCTATCAGAGATAAGCATCCGCGTGTTTTGCACACCGGCGCTCACATGCCCAGAACGTAAAACGCTGCCTTAGAATTTGATCCTATTAGAGATAGGCGTCTATGTGCTTTGCACGCCGACGCTCACGTGCCCAAAACGTGAGGCGCTGCCTCATTTTATGACAGTTTCGTCTCACCTTCGTTCTCTACTTTTCCCGAGTCAATCTTTTCTTTTCCAACACCTTTTTTAGTCAGAGCTTGGAAATAGTTCCAACTGCCAGCATGCACATCATTTTTTGTGCCGAGACTTGAATGCTTCTCTTTATAATCTGAAGCAATGTTCATCTTCTCCTTCACTTTCACAGAGAGAGAATCATGGCTTGCGATCGTCCACATGCTCCACGACAGCCAAGGGAGGTTCTCATTAGGGAGATTATTCCTCATTTTGCTTCAAGTATGGCGAATCCTGCTCTTACATTCTTTGTGCGATACGGTGATGCATGAGCTCATGATTCGCAGAGGGTCTCCTCTCCCCGCCGGCTCTATTTGGCTTCGAATGATTTTCCTGGCCATCCTTGAGACATTCCCACTTATTCGGCGGAGATGACTCTAGCGATGCTTAATGTAGCAGAGGACAAGATCGA
Source organism: Agapanthus africanus (assembly GCA_030015575.1). Lineage (NCBI taxonomy): Eukaryota > Viridiplantae > Streptophyta > Magnoliopsida > Asparagales > Amaryllidaceae > Agapanthus > Agapanthus africanus. Next base: position 353,708,038 of record JASDDO010000019.1, read on the forward strand.
CTGCGTTCATGAAGCATGCTTGATTACAAAGCTGTTGAGGGACCGTTCGATTCACATGCTGAGTCAAATCCGAGCTCGCCGGGACATCATGTATTCCTTTGCCGATGAGCGTGACACTGACAGATAGGGAAGGACTCTTCGTGAGAACCGCCGTTACGACATGGTAGAGAGGGTAGAGAAAGAGTTAGAGAGATTTGTATACAGTTTTGTTAACCCTTGTAGTTCTGATCCCACGTTTGGTGATCTCTTCCTTATAGCTTGAAATAAATATTAAAATGCATATTTATTATTCGATGAATTTTTCACGTTAAACAACCCAAAGTAGTATAAAATATGAAATATAAATGATAAATGTGATATAAAAATATGCAATAAATTGCACCTATCAGATCACCTCGATGCTTCAAGGCATGCGAGGTACGAACTGTTAACCTATGAGAATCTCTTTATATTTTGATTAATTTACAAAACCATATTTCAAATATACGATATGTTACTAACAATATCAGATAAGTCAAAGTGCTATACAACTGGAGTTATTCAAACATAAGGGCGATAAATAAGTTTAACTGACATATCAAAATTAGCATCGACAAATATCGGCAAGATTCGGAAGATCTCATTGAGCATTTAAAGGATATAACGGAGAAGTTGCACATAAAAAATATTCAAGACTTTTCCACTTTATTTGAGTCTAGAGTCGAGTCGATCTCAAATGGTTAGAATCAATTTTCTTATCCTAATTCAATTATATTTTCAAAAACCAAATTTCTATTTTCAAAACAAAAGTTTGTGTCTGAAAATATCAGAAATGGACATCCATGATGGACTTCCATAACAGTTTTCAATTTTCAAATTTTCAAATTTTGGTTTGAATTTTGATTTTCTAACGGCTAAAAACTGCCATTAACCGTCCTATCTTTTAAGGGCGGTTATTATAACTGTCACAACCGCTTATTTTCACGTTTCTATAAATAGGATTCATTTTACTCAAGTTTTTGACCGAATCATTCATTATCGTTTTATTTTCTGATTCGTGAAAACTCTGACTCTCTTCACTCTCAAGTTTTCATTATTCATTTTCTGAGAGAAACGATATTTCTCAGCGTTTTAGACTTTTCTAATATTTCATTTAGAAAAGAAAGATCTCTAAAAGTTTCGATGAAGTGGACGTTTTCAAAACTTGTTTAATCTTTGAAAAACTTCTTTGATTTGGTTTTAAACTTTTGTTAATCTCCAAAATACAATCCCTCATTTCCTTGAATCGAAAATTTGATTTATCTATTTGATATTGTTAGGATTGTTGAAGTTGGTTTGTAAAGATGGTAAAATCTTACGTTGTACTACCTTGTAAAAAAGGTCTATGATCTTCACATTGTAAGGGTTTCGGACTTGAGCCTTGGAAAAAAGTTTAAGTGTTCACCGCCTACAAGTGTAAATGTTTTAAGATCTAAGCCTGGAAAAAGATCTAGGTTTCTCTTCTCATAAAGAGTCACAGGATAGCGAAATTGAATTCTGAACAGGAGTTCTTAAGCGGGTATTAGACACAGGGTTGATGAACTTCGATAACAATTCTCTGTGTCAATTTGTGCTATTTTACTTTTTGTTTCTATGTGATTGTTGACAGTTTTAGTACCCTAGACTCTGATTTTATATTCCGCAACATAATTTCTGTATTTTTGTAAAATTAATCTGTGTTCGCTATAAAGCCTTATTCGTCCCCTCTAAGCCTGTTTTCAATTGGTATCAGAACAAGATTACTCTGTTTGTAAGATAAACATCATGAGTTTTTTTATCCTATGACAAATCAAATGGAAGGACAAGCCATTAACGGTCCTCCTTTATTCAATGATACAAACCATCGGTTCTGAAAAACTAAGATTAAAGTTTTCCTTCAATGTATAGATTTAGAAGTTCTAGAGATCATTGAAACCCCCTTCGTTGCTCTTACCACAAATCCTTTTATCTGATACTGATAGGAGATTGTTGATATTAAATGTCAAGGTAATGAACGCACTTCATTGCTCTTTGAATTTAGAATATTCTAATAGAATCTCAATGTGTCAGACTGCCAACGAGATTTGGACTACTCTCCAGACTGCCCATGAAACAACCAGTCAAGTTAAAGAGAGTAAGTCAACCGTCTGATGCATGAGTATGAGATATTCCAAATGAGAGACGATGAATCCATCGACTCTTTGTATTATAGGTTTAACAATGTCATTACCGAACTATTAAATTTAGAAAAGATATTCGACGAAAAAGAGAAGTGTTACAAGTTGCCAAGATTTCTAACGATCTCATAGCAATCTAAAATCACTACAATCGAAGAGGCTAATGATTTGACCGAGTTAAAAGTAGACACCCTTATAGGAAAGTTAAAATCCTACGAGATGCAATTAGAGGATTTTAAGCAAAAGCAGGAGGATGACATTTAAGGGAAAAATATCGCGCTAAAGGCAACTACCAAGTCGAAGCCTAAGGAATCATCGAGTGATAATGAAAGCGATGATGAAGAAATAACTAACATTGCTAGTCACTTCAGGAAGTATTTGAAGTTCAGGAGATTTCCACAGAAAAAGGTATGTATAAATCAAATAAGAATTTTAATATTAATAAAACCTTGCATTGTTTTGAGTGCAATAAGGAAGATCATTTGAACTCGGAATGTTCGACTTTCAATAAGGACAAGTGGAAGTCAAAGAAGGAATAAAAAAAATGTTCGTTTTAAGCCATATGGGACGATACGGATTCCAATGACTCGGAAGCCGAAGAAGTCGCCAACGTATGCTTCATGGCACTAGACAATGAGGTAACTGACAATGACTTTGATATTAAATCTCTTAGTAAAGTAGATTTGATAAGTCTTTGACATTATCTTAAAGAAAATTATGGTAAAGTAAATTCTAAATATAAGAATTTAAAGTCTAAATTATCTTATAGGAATAATTTAGAAAAATCAACTCAAGAAGAATTGAATGAAATCAAGTTAGAAAATGAAAATTTAAATGACAAAATAAAATTCATAACGTTAACTAACGAAAAATTAAATGAAACTAACAATATTTTAAATTTTGAAATATTTGATCTTAAAAGAAAAGTAAAATTAAAAGACAAAATGTTTTTATATTTTACCAAAATTAAAGATAATTTAGATACTATATTAGGACAATCTATAAAATATTCTAAGAAAGAAAGTATTGGTTACGACAAATATTCTGCGTTAGTCCCTAAAACCAAACCTTTTAGGTATAAGTATGACTATAGATATGGTAATAAATACGCCCATTCCATGTGTGACTATTGTTGTTCTTTAGAGCATATCTCACAATATTGTCATATTAAAAACAACTCTACTTATAAACAATATTTTATTCCTAAAATAAATCAAAATCAACCTAAGAAGATATGGGTCCCAAAAGTAACACTTTCTTCTTCCTGTGTTGCAGGACTTTCAAAAACGTAGCCGTCGATGGATCCTTGATAACGGATACTCGAGGCATAAGATTGGAAACATTCAAAATTTCAAAACGCTATCAAGAAAAGAAAGTGGCAATGTCACTTTTCGAGACAACAATAAAGGAAAGATCACCGTTAAAGATGCTATTTGCTTTAATAATACATCTAATTAAACTATTTTAAAAGACATATTATATGTAGAAATTTTAAAACATAATCTATTTAGTATAAGTCGGTTTTGTGATAAAGGTTATAATGCTATTTTCGAAAAAGATATTTGCAAAATACTATATGATAATAAAATAGTGTTAACCGGAAAAAGATACCACAATATATATATAATTTATACCCAAGATTTTAAAAATCTAGATATTAAGTGTCTAACGGTAAACAATGAAATAGACTCATTACTTTGACATAGGAGATTAGGCCATTCCTTAATGGATAGTTTATCCAAAATCACAAGGAATAACCTTGTCAAAGGCATTCCCAATATAAAATTCGTAAAAGATAGATTATGTGATGCCTGCCAAAGAGAAAAACAAATTAAATCATTATTCAAATCTAAGAATAATTATTCAACTAACATTCCACTGCAGTTATGTATCTTTTCGGTCCTAGTCACAATGCAAGTTTAGGAGGCAAATTTTATGCATACATAATTATAAATGATTACTCAAAATTTACTTGGGTTTTCTTCTTAAAAACCAAAGACAAAACCTTTAATACTTTTAAATCTTTTCTAAGTTAATTAAAAATGAAATGAACTTAAGGATATCTAAACTAAGAAGTGATCATGGTGAGTTTGAAAACTAAATATTCAAAAAATATTGTAATAAGAAAGATTTCAAACATGAATTCTCCTACGCCAGAACTCCACAAAAAAATGGAGTTGCTGAAAGGAAAAATCATTCTTTACAAGAAATGGCATGTACCATGCAAAATAAAAATAACTTACCTAAATATCTATGAGTTGAAGCAATTAACACTTCATGCTACATAATAAATAGAATAATAATTAGAAAATATTTAAATAAAATACCATACGAACTATTTTATGGTAAAACACCAATTGTTAAATATTTCAAAGTTTTTGGTTGTAAATGCTATATACTAAATACATTAGATAATTTAGAAAAGTTCGATTCTAAATGCGATGAAGGAATCATTATTGGTTATTCTATGACTAGCAAACCTATTGTGTTTATAATAAACGAACTGTAACCATTCAAGAAAACATGATTGTTCAATTTGATAAAACCAACTCCTTAAACCCCAAACCTATCTTGAATGATGATGATCTAATACTAACAAAAGGTTTGGATCACTCATCACCAGATATAGAATTTGAAACCAATCAACCAGTTCAACAAGAGCAAGTTGTTGATACTTCTTTTCCAAAAGATTGGCAATTCAACAAAAACTATCCTAAGAATTTAATTATAGGAGATATAGATAAAGGAGTGTTATTAGATCATCAACAATTAACTTATGCATCAACTGGGCTTTTATTTCAGTTATAGAACTGAAATTTTTTAAAGAAGCTGAAAATGGTGAGTATTGAATAGAAGCAATATAAGAAGAGTTAAACTAATTTGAAAGAAATAAACTTTGGAAACTAGTTCCAAAACCCGAAAATAGACCAATCATTGATACAAAATGGGTTTTCAGAAACAAGTTAGATGAGTCAGGGAATATTGTAAGAAACAAAGCACGTTTGGTTGCACAAGATTATAATCAAATCGAAGAAATTGATTATGACGAAACTTGCGCACCCGTTGCAAGACTTGAGGCTATCAAGATATTGTTAGGTTTCGCTTATTTCAAGAACTTTAAAGTATTTCAAATGGACGTAAAAGGTGAGTTCTTAAATGGTAAGATAGAAGAAAATGTATACGTAACACAACCTCCAGGCTTTGAAGATCATAAACACCCTGAATACGTATACAAGTTGGAAAAGGCATTGTACGGTCTCAAACAAGCTCCTAAAACTTGGTTTGAAAGACCAAGTACATTCATTTTAAAAATAGGATATATAAAGAGAATAGTTGATAAAACCCTTTTCACCAAAATGTATGGAAAAGATATCGTAGTTGTTCAAATTTATGTTGATGATATAATCTTTGGTTTTACTAACGAGCGTATTTGCCAAGAATTCTCAAAGTCAATGCAGAATGAGTTTGAGATGAGTATGATGGGAGAATTAAATTTCTTCCTCGGACTTCAAATCAAACAAAGTAAAGAAGGACTCTTCAACACTCAAGCTAAGTACACTAAGGAACTTATTAAAAAGTTCGGCTTAGAAGATGCTAAGACTTGCGAGACTCCGATAGCAACTACAACCAAACTAACCAAGGATGAATCTTGAAAAGCGGTAGATATACAACTCTACCAAGGTATGATTGGATGTTTATTGTAATTGACTACCAGAAGACCTGATATTATGTATAGCGTATGTCTATGTGCTCGATTCCAGATCCTAAAGAATCACACTTAATAGTTGTTAAGAGAATCTTTCGATATCTCAAAGGCACTATTAATCTAGGATTATGGTATCCCAAGAATAACGTGTTTCATTCACAAGTTATTCGGATGCTGACTATGCAGGGAGTCAAACTGACCGTAAAAGTACTAGCGGTACATGCCATTTATTAGGAAACTGCCTTGTATCTTGGAATTCCAAGACACAAGTATCAGTTGCATTGTCTACTGCTAAAGCAGAATGCATTACTGCAGGTGCATGTTGCACACAAAGTTTTTGAATCAAATATAATTTAGAAGACTATAAGAAATTAACCACTAAAATACCAATATTTTGTGACAAAACTAGCACAGTCCAAATGGCTAAAAACGCTGACCAACATAGTCGAATCAAACACATAGATATTAAATATCGTTTTCTATGAGATCACTATCACATGGGTGATATTGTTCTTGAATATATACCAACCGACTCCCAGATAACCGATATATTTACCAAACCCTTAGATAGAACTCGTTTTGCAAAAATTGGAGGTGAACTAAATTATTAGAACAAGAAACCTAAACTATATACAACAAAAACCCTTAAACACTTATAACTTTTTAAGTAAAATTTTAGTCAAATAGGATATGGATGTCCCTTACGGATGTTCTTAAGACGTCAATCATAAACATCCATAATAGTGTCTGTTCATGAAAACTGCAATGTGGTTTCATGAATTTTTTGTTTTTTTTAAAAATACGATTGAATTTTTTCAAAATTCAAACAAAATTAGTTTTTAAAACCGCTAGTTAGTTTTTCCCTGGATTTCTTCTATAAATAGAAGTAAATACAACAATTCTTCATTTATTTTTGTGTTCACTCCCTATTTTCCTCCAAAAACCGACACAACATATACATCATGTCCAACCGTACGATGACTACTAGGAACACTCCTCTTACAGAGAAAGGTTCACCATCATGAAAGAGAGTCAATGATGAACCAACCTCACTAGTTCGCCCCTCTCCCAATCCGTCGAGAGTTCTTCCCTTTTCCTTACCAAAATCCCAACTTCTTCTGAAGAGGACCCTTCGGAAGAACCATTCGATGAATTTACATTCCCAACTCATCCAATCGGCGAAAACCTTCCTTCAGTCGATCCGCCAACATAAGGACCACCACCCAACAGTCCTAACGCGAATCGTCATTACCATGCCCCAAATGATTTTGAGACTGAAGAAAATGACACATTCTACGTTCATCCTGATCAAGGTGAGCGTATAATGTCTATTGCTCGAATCGAAATGCACGAAACTTGGATTCAAACGCTTGACGGGGTGAAATGGGAATTTATCAAAGAAAATGAGACAAAGTCGACTGAATTTTGGAAGTATCTTCATGTATTGTGTGTTTGTTTTCATGTTTATGTATTAGTTCTTTGTTGTATTAGTATATATTTCTATTTCATGTACATTTTACTTTAATGAAATAAATAAATATATTCGTTCTTCAATAATATAGCTTCTATCAGTCTATTAGGACCCACATACCATATATATACTAATAATTAACTATACAAACCAACGCAACCCTTCAAATCCGACTTTTCAAACAAACACCCCTTGCAACGTTTTTCAGAAAAATATTTACAGGGACGCCTAAATAAATGTCCCTAGAAGCATCCATTTGGCCATAGACGTCCTTAGGACGTCTATATGTCTGAATTTGGTCTGACCTGACCTAACCCTATTTTGAAAATTCATGTCCATTGGATGTGTCCCTTTGGATCTAGGATGTCCATTTCTCCTCTATTTATTCTTTTCTACTATCCCAAACCTTTATAACATCAAAAAATTTCTCTTTCTTCCTCCAAACATTCACCTTCAAACCCTAGTTCATCCTCCAACCCAAATTCCTCAAAAATGGTTTGCACAAAAAATCCTGAATTTCGTGAACCATCTAGAAATCGCCATCGCCGTACACCTTCTCCTCCACCACAACCAATGAAAGAAGAAGAAAGTAATGAAGAAAGTGAAGATGAAACTTATCGAGAAGAAACTGAGGACTCCGCTCAAGGCGAAGAAGAAGTTGAAGAAGATGTTTTGTTTGCCTTCGTCAACAGTAGGGCCTCCTCTCTCTACGACCGAATTGTGAAGAAAAAGATCGTCATGGATGCTTTTGTTCGCCTCAACAAAATTTCCCACTTACAACTAACTCTTTTACTCGAATTCCAAGGTTGGATTCCCCTCTTTCAACTTGATTACAATGCCCCTGTCAATTTCGTCTATCTATTTTATTCCAATCTAGTTAGTACCCAAGATAATCCATATGTTCTCCGAACTCGGTTACAACGACACACTATCACTATCTCAGCTGCATCTCTCACTAGGATTTTTCAGATTCTTAACGAAGGTGTAGACATTTATCGTCAAACTCTTTCTACCTTATAACATTTTCCACCAAATATCACCAAAGAGGATGCCTCTTGACTCCTCCACGGTGATGAAAATCCATATTTTTTTAGTGATCCGCTTACCTAAACACTTATACCTAGAGCCCATGTTTTAGTTTTTCATGTAGGTCACACGTTATTACCAAAATCTGGTGGTAGGGATAGGGACCACATCACACTTACACACAAACTTTTTACTTATTGAATGTTGGAGAGAATCAAAGTTAACCTTCCTATGCTTATCATCCAATTGATGTAGACTTTACCTACATCCAAATCCAATTTATACTGCGGCAAAGTGATCACCAAGATCATTGAAGATGCCAATATCGATCCCAACATCGATTCAAACATTCAAGATTCTGATAAAAATTTCGGTTTGTTAAATGTTCGTCTCATTGGTTTATGTTATTATGACATGCAAGTACCACCTCCTCCACATCATTCTCCACCACTTTCTCCACCACATGAACATGAACTACAACCACAACAACCACATCCTTACAATTTTCAAGACTTTGAGAACCGTTTCTTCCAACATTTCAACGCCTTGAATCTTAATATCAACACTCATTTCGACAATCTCAACAATCGACTTGATGAAACGCAAGCCTATCTCAATTATCATTTCAACTACCGGTACACTCACTCATTATATCCTCCACCGCCACCATTTCACTATTTCCTTCCGAGAGACTTTCTCCACCGCCGCCGCCATCTCAAGATGACGAGTAATTCGATTGATATCTTAGTGGTTATCGTATAGTTCAGTATAACGTCTTAAAATTTATTAGGGTTAATTATAAATTAATTAGCGATATAACATGGGTTTTTCTATAGAACCGAGTTAATAAATATATATATATATATATAATTATTAACTCGGTTCTATAGAAAACCCCATGTTATATCGCTAATTAAACTATAATAAACTCTAATAAATTTTAAGGCGTTACTATCTTCCCCCTTAAAGAAATTTGTTCCCTGAATTTAAAATCTAACTACGCATACCTTTGAAAAGACGGGAAAATTTCTTCCGCATTTCACTCTCGGCTTCCCATGTGATACCTTCGCTGTTCGGGCTATGCCACAGAACCTTCACGGATGGTAATACCTTTGACCATAATTTCTTCACCTGCCGGTCTAGGATGACTACCGGCAGCTCGGTAAAAGAAAGATCACGCTCCAGCTGGATCGTCTGATGCTGAATTGCATGAGAAGGGTCATGAAGATACTTACGATGCATAGATACATGAAATACAGGATGTACATTCGGAAAACTGGGCGGAAGTGCTAATGATAGGCAATGGTATCGACTCGTTCAAGAATCTAGAAGGGACCCACATATCTGGGACTAAGCTTCCCCTTCGTTCCAGACCTCATCACACCCTTCATCAGAGAGACCAGTTAGAAAACATGGTCACCCACGGCGAACTCAAGTCTGCGGTAACGACGATCAGCATATGACTTCTTCCTGCTCTGGGCTGCTCTCATCTTATCTTGGATCTACTGGATCTTCTCCGTCATCTTCTGGACTAACTGCAGTCCCAAAATCCTGCTCTCACTGAGCTCGGTCCAACAGATTGACGATTGACATTTTCTATCGTACAAAGCCTTAAAAGGTTCCATCTGAATCGTCTTCTAAAAAATGTTATTGTAGAAGAACTCGATCAAGGGCAAGTGATGATCCCAACGGCCACCCAAATCTAGTGCGCACGCTCGAAGCATAATCTTGAGAGTTTGAATAGTCCGCTCTGACTTACAATCGGTCTGCGGGTGAAAAGCGGTACTGAAACTCTAACGGGTACCCAAATCATTCTGAAGTTTTTTCCAGAGATGGCCGGTAAACTGAGTGCCTCTGTCGGAAACAATAATGTCAGAACACCGTGCAGCCGCACAATCTCATCAATGTAGAGCTGAGCATACTGAGCAAAACCGAAAGTAGTCTTTACTGGGAGGAAGTAAGCCGTTTTCGTCAACCGATATACGATCACCCAAATGAATTCATACTCTCGACTGGACCTAGGCAGACCTACAACGAAGTCTATGGAGATCTGTTCTCATTTCCGCTCCGGAATGGGCAAAGGCTGTAACTCTCCCGCCGGCCTCTAATGCTCAGCCTTGACTTGCTGGCAAGTCAGACATTTCGAAACAAAATCAGAAATATCTCTCTTCATCCCTTCCCACCAGTAGACATCTCTCAAATTATGATACATCTTGATGGAAGCCAGATGAACGTTGTATGCTGACTGATGTGCCTCCTCTAAGATCTCGCGTCTCAGCCCCTCAAAATCGGGTACACATAGACGAGTCCCAAACCAAAGCACTCCCTCGCTATCGATTGCAAACTACGAATCTCTCCTCTGCCGAACCTGCTCCATAATCTCAGACAAACGGGCATCGTCGGACTGTGCTTCCCTGATACGATCAAGCAAAAGTGGACGGGCGCGGACATGAGCAAGTTGTCCTCCTATGGAAGTGGGATCAAACTATACTGTGCTCAAATGAGATAAACTACCTCCGGGCTTCCGACTCAAAGCATCCGCTACAACATTTGCCTTTCCCGGGTGATAAAGTATCTCATAATCATAGTCCTTTACGAGCTCCATCCAACGGCGCTACCTCAAATTCAAATCCCGCTGCTGGAAGATATACTTCAGGCTCTTGTGGTCCGTACAGATCTGATATGACTCACCGTACAAGTAATGTCTCCAAATCTTAAGCATAAAGACCACTGCGACCATCTCTAAATCGTGAGTAGGGTAGTTCTGCTTGTGCTTCTTCAACTGCCAAGAAGAATAAACGATGACTCTTCCATGCTGCATCAGTACGCAATCTAGAACTACTCGAGAAGCATCGCAATAAACAACATAACCGTCTGAGCCTGATGGCAAGGATAGAACCGGTGCAGTCGTCAAACAAGTCTTCAACTGCTGAAAACTCTGCTCACATGCCTCAGTCCACAGAAACGTAACTCCCTTCTGGGTTAGCCCGGTCATTGGTGCAGCGATAAGAGAGAAATCCTGTACGAAACGACGGTAATAACCGGCTAAGCCTAAGAAGCTGTGAACCTCTGTCCCTGAAATGGGTCTGGGCCAATACTGTATTTCCTCGGTCTTTTTCGGATCCACTCATATACCATCTCTCATAACCACGTGACCCAAGATATCTACACTATCAAGCCAGAAAGCGCATTTCGAGAATTTGGCGAACAACCGGTGCTCTCTCAATGTCTGCAATATAATCCTCAAGTGCTGCTCGTGCTCCTCTCGACTCCTGGAGTATACCAGAATGTCATCTATGAATACGATGATAAACTGGTCGAGAAACGGCCTGAAGATCCGGTTCATCAAATCCATGAACGCTGCTGAAGTATTGGTGAGCCCGAACGACATCACCAAGAACTCGTAATGCCCGTAGCGCGTCTGAAAAGCGGTCTTTGGAATGTCATCATTTCGGACTCGCAAATGAGAATAACAAGGGTTCGTATACCTATTTTCAGGCCCAGTCTGCGCTAATCACTGGAAAAGTCCAGAAATTGACCCGACCGCAAATCAATCTTCGAAAAGTATCCCGCTCCTTAGAGCTGATCGAAAAAATCGTCAATGCGAAGAAAAAGATACCTATTCCGCACCGTAACTTGGTTCAGCTGACGATAGTCGATACACAATCTCATACTGTCATTCTTCTTCTTAATGAACAGGAAAGGAGCTCCCCAAAGCGACACACGGTCGTACAAGTCCATTATCAAGCAAATCTTTCAATTGATCCCTGAGCTCTTTAAGCTCTGTCGGGGCCACCCGATAAGGTGGTATAGAAATAGACCCCATGCCGGGGATCAAGTCGATGCAGAACTCAATTTCGCGCTCCGGTGGCAACCCGGGTAACTCATCAGGAAATACATCGGGAAACTCTCTCACTATCGGAACCTGGTCCAATGGGAGCTTTGTGGCTCTAGCATCACGAACATAAACTAAGAATCGCCGACATCCTTTCCTAAAGAGACGACTAGCGCAAAGGGCAGAAATCAGACTATGAGGGGCGGTACTACGGTCCTCCTGCATAACAAGAACTGGCTCTTCCGGAAAACAAAATCTGGCCGCCTTCTCATGGCAGTCCATAGATGCATAACAAGTAGATAACCAATCCATGCCAAGTAGAACGTCGAAGTCTAACATATCGAGAAGGATCGAATCAACAGAAGAATCCCTATCCCCAATCCGAACGGAACACATTGTAATGTCTTAAAATTTATTAGAGTTGATTGTAATTTAGTTAGCGATATAACATGGGTTATTCTATAAAATTTATTTAATAATTCTATTTTTATATATTTTATTTATCTTTTAAATATAAAAATAATTATTAACTAAGTTTTATAAAAAAAACCCATGTTATATCGCTATTTAAATTATAATCAACTCTAATAAATTTTAAGACATTACATTCAGCTATGTATCAGGTTTATGAATTTGCTTGTTCTCGAATTTATTTCGTTTATGTGTGGGTTTTTTTATGTACTTATGAAGTTTGAACCTATATGGTTTATGTCATGTTACATCTTTACTTTCTCTGCCAATATTATTATCACCTTTTATAAAACTCTATTTCTTTGCTTTCTTATTTTCCGTATTTTTTTCCTCTGTGCTTAAACTTTTTGATATTTCCAAAAAGGGAGAGACATAATATGCATATATTAAAGGGGAGCATATGAATATATTTTCAAATTATTTTTAAGTGTTTTGTAAAATATCAAAAAGTGTTTCTTTACGTTAGCCCCCCATACTTCAATATTTTTTTCTATCCCCCCATAATTAGTATTTACCTGTAACTCCCTCTATACTTATAAATTACTTTTGTAGCTCCCTATTTCACTTTTGAAAATTATTCCTCCTCATTTTCGTCTACCGCCGTCCCTACCGCCGCCACCTTCTTCCTCCTCTTCTTCAACCCATCGCTTCCTTCTTCCTCTTCCTCCTCAATGCCATCGCCACTGCCATCATCACCACTGTTCAGTCGAAAATATTGTGCATTTGATATGACATTTTCCTTACTATTTCTATATAATAAAATGTGTTTATTATAAATATAACACATATGGGTTTGTCCGTAAAAATATTATTTTCATGTGTTTATATATTATAATTAACATTATGAAGGAAAATGTAAGCATATAATATCTATATAATATTTAGTCCATTTAAATATGCTTACCTTATCAAATATCTTTAACCAATTTTCTAAAATTATAATATCATGTCAAATGGTTAAGATAATATCTCAATAAAAACAAATTCTACTAATATTATTTATTGAGTTATTGTGCAAAAATTATATCAGGACTGAAATAAAGGAAATTCGAGTTGGCGAGATCAAATCTGCCGAAATATTCAAGTAAATCGAAGAAAGATATTCTGGCAGATACTACGAGATGATTTCAAGATTCCAGATATCAAAACAGTCAATATATGTCACCAGAAGAGGCCAACAGAAATATAAAATCAAGACCCTCGAAACCCACCAAATGGCCGCGGTTCCGTCGCACGTCTGAAGATCTAGGGCTTGGGATTTTCAGGTTGGGATTCTAACAACTAGTTACCATATTAGGAAATTAGGGTTCTGGCTCTATGACTATATATAAATAAGGACCAAGAGGCTCTTGGAAAAATCATCAAACCGACGCGATCACGAAGTCCACGATGGCTCAAGAATCCTGGTTGCTTATCGACAGTTCATCTACCTCCTTAAGAAGATATCGAGAAGCAAACTAGGGTTTTGTAAGCATTTTCTAAAGGAACAAAGTGTACTTGATATTGTTGATTAATAAAAGATGGTTTTATTCTATTGCATTTTATTTTCTTCATGATTTCTATCTTTTCTTTTCCTAACATGCGCGAGTAATTCTCCGCTTGTTAGGGTTCATAGGATTAGGGTAAATTAATGGATGATGAAGATCCTTAAACTCTTTTTACGTCCTATAAAGTTTATAAACTTTACCAAAAGAATCAATAAAATCCTAATCAGGCGCGCTACCAATTCATTAGGAGCCACGACAGCGATTAGAGATTAGATTAACGATTGTTTTGGTAAAGGCTAGACATGAACAGAGATCCATGTCAAGGTAAGGGTTAAGAGTGGGAACTCTTTTCCCTCCAGAAACCCTAATCTATATGCATCACTGTCGATCTAGTTTTAAATCTATTAAAGGATAAGAGGAGTAATCTTTAATTAATCATCCATGACTACTAAATCTTAACGAACCCTACAAGCCCCCTTCTAATATAAAACCTACGTCCGTAGTTAATCTAGATCTATATCCTGCATCCGTGTTTGATGTGGATCTAAAATCTACAACCATTCTTCACCATTCTTTATTCTTCCCCTTTTTCAACACGTCTAAAGTAAAATTAAAAGATTAAACATTTCCCTGAGGATGACCCGTACTCATCTCGGTCTAGCTACACGCGACACCGTTATTGATTGCGGTTACAACACAACTCTAAAAACATCACCAATCAAATGGCGTCGTTACTGGGGATACGTGCGTAATTTTTTATTCTTACTATTTGTGTTGAATTCTTATTTGATCAATATCATAAATAAAACAAAACTGCAAATTGTATATTTAACGATTATTGTGTGAGTTTTGCAAGGGGATCTGGAGTCACAAACTTGAGAAAATAGAGAGTCAGAGACATTCATCAAGATCCAAAGGAGCAAAGGGAGGCCACGTAGAAAAAATCTTCACGAGACCCCTCCTTTCGGCGGCGGAACCGCGACAGTAAGGCTAAATAGCGGCGGAAACGCGGCGCATTTCGGGAACTAGGGTTTCAAACTTCTCCGGTATATTTCTCAACTCCTTCTCTCCTCTGAAATCCAATAAAATATCTTTTCTGCAGGATTCTTTGCAAAATATCGCTGCGCAAAAATTTTTTTTGCAAGTTTTGTTTTGCAGTTTGTTTTTACATATTTTAATACGGACATTAAGGGGCAAAGACCAAATTCAGATTAAGTTGGGATTTCATCACCCTTCCTAGGCCCCACAAATCACAAAACGAGCATCCGCATCAACCCTACATTAATTTAAAAAAATATCTAGACAAGACTCTAAGGACTGTCGCACTCAATAGGACAGAGGACGGTCGTGGGTAATCTATCGCTTATCCGAACTACTTTTGTGGTGTCTAGGAAAGTGTGTCTAAGGCAAGTGGTTATTTAATTAGGCCCGCTATTTTTGGTGATTCGTATAGCGGATATCTCCCACTTACCTGGCACTTACCTGGCCATAAGAGTAGTAAATAGGTTGAAGAGGATTGATCCTGCAGCTTGTCCTTTGGAAGTCTAGGAGCGGTCTAGAGACTTGACCTAGGTAACCTTAGTTCTAGAGCTGTTTGTGTATTTTTGTGTGATTTGTCTTGAGTCCCACTTTTTCAAAAACAAACCAATTTTAAATCACACACACGCTGCGACTTGCGCTAAAACCGTTTAGTGCATGCTCGGCTGGACATGGGATTCTAGTGCCTGTCTTGTCCGTGTTTCGGCAATCGACTCCGAAGTTGGTACTTCTTCTTTTTCATTTTCCCCACCACCCACCACATAGACCAAGATGGACGGTACTCCATCATATTATAACACCACCCTTCCACCGCCCGTAGGTGCGCAGAATCCACCGCGTATTTCTCTCCAAGAGAGATGCTATCCTATACGCGGTCTACTTCCTACCTGTCTATCCATTCCACCAGCCAATGGGGATAATTTTGAAATTAAACCCCACTACATCAACCTGTTGCCCAAATTTCACGGGCTCGAGTCTGAAGACGCATACGTTTTTATCACCAAATTCGAAAACGTATGGGCAATGATGGGTACTTCACAACTGTCCGAGGATGCTATGCGCTTGCGTCTTCTCCCGTTCAATTTGTGCGACTTGGCAGAAAAATGGCTTTATAATACTACCGCAAACTCTATTACTAATTGGGATGAATTCGTGATAGCATTCCTTAAAAAAAAATTACCCCAATCATAAGACCGCCCGTGTTAGGAGCGAAATCAACCAGTTTATCCAGCTTCCCAATGAACCATTTTGGATGTGCTTCGAACGGTTCAAGGATTTGCTTGTCCAATGTCCTCATCATGGAATACATAGATGGGATCTCTGCCGAATTATATATGACGACATTAATCCAGCGATAAAGCAGATGCTTGAAACCATGTGTCAATGCAATTTCATGTCCAAAAACGATGGTGAAGCCTGGAAATATCTGGAAGATCTCGCTGAAAACACTTTCCAGTGGGAAAGCGTCAGACCACTTTCTAGGGGAGGTATCTATCATCTCGATGTTTCCATAGCCGTAAAAGCCGAAATGGCAGCAATACAAAAGAAACTCGAGGCTATGGAAAACAAATTCTCATCAATTTCCCTAAACCAGGTTACGCTTCCTAAGACCGTATATGGTTGCTGTTCCGATCCATTACATCTGACGGAAGAATGTCCTTCAAATGCACCATTTCAAGGTCAAGAACACACTAATGCTACTTTTCAGCAGCGACCTAGAAACGATCCTTATTCTTCCACATACAATCAGGGGTGGGTGAATCATCCTAATTTTTCTTGGAACCAAAACCAAAACCAGTTCCAAAGCAATTATCAAAGACCTCCTCCACAGCAATAGCAACCACACCACCACAGAGTCAGCACCCCTTTCAATCGCAACCTTTTCAAATCCCGGTCAATAATTCTTTCCAAACGGCCGGGAATGAAAATTCATCTGCACCCGAACAAAGCGTGGATATGTTTATTAAACATTCCATGCAATCGACGAACGAAATAAAGTCTTCTATCCGATCTTTAACACAGACCACCAACTCCCACGGTGAGAGTATAAAATCGATATAAGCACAACTTGCACAAATAAATGCCGCGATGGGTGCGAGAGAAAAAGGGAAACTTCCATCTCAACCCCTACCGAATCCTGGCCACTCACAAAGTCATAATGTGAGTGCCGTTACCACGTTGAGATCAGGAAGAGTGTTGAACAATCAAATGAGTGAACAGATTAATGATGAGGAATCAATTGAAACCCCGGCTTCTACTTCTTCCCCTAATTCGTCTAGTCTTCCACCTACTTCCGAACCTATTCTTCGTTTCCCACTAGGTTCGAACCCTCCGCCCACTTCCTGAAGTCTACCTAAAACGATCCGCACTCCAATTCTGGGATCGAGTCCATCCCCACAAACTTCTCCAGATATGTTGGACCAAACACTTATTAATAAAGCTCCTTTTCCAAACAGGTTGAGGGCCAACAAACCTAACACACAAATGGAGAAAGTTATGGAAATGCTTAAGAAAGTTAACATAAATATCCCTCTCCTAGATGCTATTCAACAAGTTCCGTCTTATGCGAAAATCCTTAAGGACTTGTGCACTAGGAAAAGAAAAACTCAAGTGCCGAAAAAGGTATTCATGACAAGTAATGTGAGCACAGCTTTTACCCAACAATTGCCTAAGAAACGTAAGGACCCCGGTTGTCCTGCAATATCTATAACTATTGGGGAAAAAGCATCAATCGTGCTCTACTTGACCTCAGCGCTAGTGTTAACTTACTTCCATATTTCGTCTATGAGCAGCTAGGTATATGAGAGTTGAAACCTGCCCACTGCACTCTCCAGATGGAAGATCGATCTATTGCCCAACCTAGGGGTGAACTAGAGGATGTGTTAATCAAAGTCGGGGAATTCATATTCCCTGTGGACTTTATTGTTTTAGATACACAGCCTGTGGCGAACCCACGCAACAAAATCCCGGTGATACTCGGTTGACCTTTCCTAGCAACTTCCAACGCTGTCATTAATTGTCGTAACAGTTCTATGAACTTATCCTTCGGGAAGATGATAATTGAGCTTAATATTTACAGGCTAGGAAGTCAACCATCTGAACCTTCTGCTCATTTAATCGATGTATGTTCCATCAACGAGATAGCTTCCGACAGCTGCGAAGCGGAAGTACTTTGCTATGATGATCTCGACAACACTTGTGCGACATTGTTTGATCTGGAAAATCATTATAGTGAGGATATCTTCGATGAGTCCATTCCCAAGTTCGAATCTTTTGACTCGTCGCAAAATTCAGTAGCGCTTTCAAAGTCAATATCCTATGCAAGTTATGAACCTCTTGGGGAGTCCGAATATCATTCCCTTACCCCTCCTTCTATCGTCTCTCCGCCGACTCTAGATCTCAAAACGCTACCTTTTCATCTGAATATGCATATTTAGGTGAGAATGAGTCTTTACCCATGATAATATCTGCTTCTCTAGCTTTAGAGAAAGAGAACGATCTTTTGACGGTTTTGAGATCAAATCGGCAAGCATTTGGTTGGACAATGGCTGACATCAAAGGGATTAGTCCCTTAATTGTTGAACATCATATACATTTGATGGATGAAGCCAAACCAACCCGATACCCACAAAGACGGTTAAACCCCGTCATGAAGGAGGCGGTAAAGAAAGAAATCGTCAAGTGCTTAGATAGTGGTATAATTTACCGAATATCTGATAGCCAATGGGTAAGTCCTATTCATGTAGTCCCTAAAAAGCCAGGCATTACGGTCATAATCAATTAAGCTAATGAGTTAATCCAAACACGCACCCAAACTGGGTGGCGCGTATATATTGATTATAGGAAACTCAATGCCGCAACGAGGAAAGATCACTTTGTAGGGTGTTTTTCGTCACCCCATTGAGATGGGAATACGCGCGCGCTTGTCAGGCGTACTACAGATTCCCCCTGCCTAGGGTAGGCCGGGGTTTATTGATTGTGGGGATCCGAATCTCCGGCAGCCGCGGACTAAGCTGCCGTTAATTACCCTTCGCCTTTGGGGCGAGGGAACCTCCGATTAACGGGTTAAACTGGTCATGCGAACTCAATGTGCAGTGTACGTGTGTTGTGTTTTGAAAGGGGGGGTTTTGGATATATCGGGAGCCACGCAGAGTTTTTTACGGGGGTCCCGCTACCCGGATAGCGGGCTTGGGGTCAAGGGGGCTAGCAGCCCCCTTGCGGGGTGCGGGGCAGCGCCCCGTTAGAAATTTTTTTCTAACAGGGACAGTGTCGTGGAGCACGTGTGTGTGCAAATATGTATACATATGTATATATATGTATATATGTATATATATAAAAGAAAGAGGGGAAAAGGCATCCAAAGGATGTGTGGGGGCAGCACCTTGGGCGCTGTGCGCCTAGGTGCTGTGCGCTCAGGCGCTAGAGTGCCACGTGTCGGCACGTGGGCGCTCTGCGCTTGAGCGCTGGGTGCTTGAGCGCAAGCGCGCCACGTGTCGGCACGTAGGCGTTTTGCGCTCGAGCGCCTGCGCTGGAGCGCACGCGCGCCACGTGTCGGCACGGGGGAGACTTGCGCTCGAGCGCTTGCGCTTGGGCGCGAGCGCGCCACGTGTCGGCACGGGGGCGACGTGCGCTCGGGCGCTTGCGCTCGGGCGCGAGCGCGCCACGTGTCGGCACCGGGGCGCTCTGCGCTCGGGCGCTTGCGCTTGAGCGCGAGCGCGCCACGTGTCGGCACGTGGGCGCTCTGCGCTCGGGCGCTTGCGCTTGAGCGCGAGCGCGCCACGTGTCGGCACGCGGGCGCTCTACGCTTGAGCGCCGGCGAGAAAAAGTGGCTTTTAGCCTAAGAAACAGAAGCTATGCTTCAGAAAGGAAATATTTGTTATGTATATATGTATGGAGTTAGACTCCTGGGATGTTTTGAAGCTGATGAAGGGGGTTCTTCTTCTTCCTTCTGTTGTTTGGCCGGATCTTGAAGATCAAGAGATGTGAGATCTCAAAATCTCTCCTTTTTGAGATCTGATGGGAGATCTGAGTTCCCCTTTGCGGGTTTTGTGGTGAAAAACTACTTAGTTTTGGAAAAGAAAGAGTAAAACTCTTGATTTAATTCAAAAGAAATGAGAAGGTTTAGAACCTTGGAGAAGGAGCAGGAGGCACAAAGAACCCTAGATTTTGGGGGAATGAAAAGTTTTTTTTATTTTTATGCATCATGTTGCCTTTTATAGGCTTACATATTTACATATAGCCCCTTGGGGGTTTACAAAATGGCATTTTGCCCATCCCATGGCTCATGTGCCATTTCATTTTTCCACATAAGCCATGGGCTTACAAAATATTGGCTTTATGCCCATTTTGTATACATTCATGTATAAAAAATTACATAAAAATTATTTATTACATGATTTTTTTGTTGGCATGGCGGAAGGCCGGACGCTTCGTGTTCGGGCTCGACCTGGACATTGGCCCACTTTTTTTGGGCTTGGGCCCACCTGGCTTGGGGTTGACCTTGACTTTGACTTGGTCAACCGGGGTGCAAATTTTGACTTCAACAATGTGCCCCCCATCAATAAATGCACACCACATATATGAGTCGTGTGCATGAAATTGATGGATCTTCTTTCACGTGGAGACGACTTGCCTTGGTTCCCACTTTTTGGGATGCACTGCCCTTTTTACGACGTGGACGGTCGACGCTTGACGCGTCTCCGAGACAGAGTGTCCGTGGTAGACGTTTCCCTTGCCTGGAGCGATCCGGTTCCTGCTTTGTAGGAAGCCTGCACTGCCCTTTTTGCGACATGGACGGTCGACGCTTGACGCGTCTCCGAGACGGAGTGTCCGTGGTAGACGTTTCCTTGACCCGGAGTGATTTGGTTCCCGATTTGTGGGGACCCTGCACTGCCCGTTTTACGACGTGGACGGTCGACGCTTGACGCATCTCCGAGACGGAGTGTCTGGTTGACGTTTCCCCGTTACAGAGTGTCTGTTGTCGATGTGCCCCTGGCACGGAGTGTCTGGTTGACGTTTCCCCGAGGCAGAGTATCGGCTGGTTGACGTATCCCCGAGAAGGAGTGTCTGTTTGACGTTTCCCCGGCATGGGGTGTCGCTGTTGGACGTTTCCCTGATGCGGAGTGTCTGTGTTGGACGTTTCCCCGATACAGAGTGTCGCTGGTTAACGTGTCCCCGGCACGGAGTGTCGCTGATCGACTTTTCCCCGGCGCGAAGTGTCGGTGGTTGACTTTTCCCTAATGCGGAGTGTCCATGTTGGACGTTTCCCCGATGCAGAGTGTCGCTGGTTGACTTTTTCCCGGCATGGAGTGTCGCTGATGGATTTTTCCCCGGTGCGGAGTGTCGGGTTGACTTTTCCCCGGCACGGAGTGTCGCTGATCGACTTTTCCCCGGCGCGGAGTGTCGGGTTGACTTTTCCCCGGCACGGAGTGGCGCTGATCGACTTTTCCCCGTCGTGGAGTGTCGGTGGTTGACTTTTCCCCGGCACGGAGTGTCGCTGATCGACTTTTCCCCGGCACGGAGTGTCGGGTTGACTTTTCCCCGGCACGGAGTGTCGCTGATCGACTTTTCCCCGTCGCGGAGTGTCGGTGGTTGACTTTTCCCCGGCACGGAGTGTCGCTCATGGACTTTTCCCCGGCACGGAGTGTCGCTGATCGACTTTTCCCCGGCACAGAGTGTCGCTGATGGACTTTTCCCCGGCGCGGAGTGTCGCTGATGGACTTTTCCCCGGCACGGAGTGTCGGGTTGACTTTTCCCCGGCACGGAGTGTCGCTGATGGACGTGTCCCCGGCACGGAGTGTCGCTGATCGACGTGTCCCCGGCACGGAGTGTCGGTGATCGACTTTTCCCCGGCATGGAGTGTCGGGTTGACTTTTCCCCATCGCGGAGTGTCGGTGATCGAATTTTCCCCATCGCGGAGTGTCGGTGGTTGACTTTTCCCCGACACGGAGTGTCGCTGATGGACTTTTCCCCGGCGCGGAGTGTCGGGTTGACTTTTCCCCGGCACGGAGTGTCGCTGATGGACTTTTCCCCGGCGCGGAGTGTCGCTGGTTGACGTGTCCCCGGCACGGAGTGTCGCTGATCGACTTTTCCCCGGCGCGGAGTGTCGGTGGTTGACTTTTCCCCGGCACGGACTGTCGCTGATCGACTTTTCCCCGGCGCGGAGTGTCGGGTTGACTTGATTCCGAGGCGGAGCATAATTCCGGCAGGGAAGGTAGATATCCTGAGGCGAAGCATGATTTCGACACGGGGTAAATTCTGGGACGGAGCATGATTCCGCCATAGAGGTTGGTTTGATTTGATTTGGGTTGACATCAGCATCACTACACTGGAATATGGTACCAGGAGCGAATCATCATCTGTCTTGAAAGGATTTAGGAATTGGTTTTCTGTCGGCATCTGCATTACTGCACTGGAATAATGCCAGGAGCAACTCATCATGTGCCCCGGGAGGATTTGGGAATTGGTTTTTTTTTGGCATCTGCATTGCTGCACTGGAATAATGCCAGGAGCAACTCATCATGTGCCCTGGGAGGATTTGGGAATTGGTTTTGTTTTGGCATCTGCATTGCTGCACTGGAATGATGCCAGGAGCAACTCATCATTTGCCCCGGGAGGATTTGGGAATTGGTTTTTGTTTGGCATCTGCATTGCTGCACTGGAATAATACCAGGAGCAACTCATCATTTGCCCCGGGAGGATTTGGATTTGGTTTTTTGTTTGGCATCTGCATTGCTACACTGGAATAATGCCAGGAGCAACTCATCATTTGCTCCGAGAGGATTTGGGAATTGGTGGCTTAGGAGACAGGTTTAGATCCCTATCACCTAAGGCTTATCAATTTTATGGGCCGTAAGGGTCCCATAAAAGCATTTTCTCCCTACGGGTTGTAAGGATCCTGTAGGTGTATTTTCTGCTTAGGAGTCGTGGGGACTCCTAAGTGTGTTGCTCCTTTGTAAGTCGTAAGGATCTCACACGGGAATTTTCTCCTCACAAAGTCGAGAGGACTTCGCGAGTGCATTTTTTTTTGAGGGATCGGGATTGTTTTACGCCCGTGGATTGTTTACGGTTTTGTAGGATGTATGATCCAGACCGTAGGGCCGGAAAAATTTCAGGACCTTGTTGGCGTCTGCATCGCTGCACTGGAACATGGTACCAGGAGCGACTCATCATTCGCCGCTTGGGAATTTGAGTTTGGAATTTGGTTGGCGTCTGCATCGCTGCACTGGAATATGGTACCATGAGCGACTCATCATTCGCCGTTGGGGTATGGGAGTCGGAATTTGGTTGGCGTCTGCATCGCTGCACTGGAATATGGTACCAGGAGCGACTCATCATTCGCCGTTTGGGGTATGGGGATATGGAATTTGGTTGGCGTCTGCATCGCTGCACTGGAATATGGTACCAGGAGCGACTCATCATTCGCCACTTGGGGATTTGGATTTGGAATTTGGTTGGCGTCTACATCGCTGCACTGGAATATGGTACCAGGAGCGACTTATCATTCGCCACTTGGGGATTGGGGAGCGATGGCTTAGGAGACAGGTTTGGATCCCTATCGCCTAAGGCATTTCAATTTTATGGGCCGTGGGGGTCCCATAAAAGCATTTTCTCCCTGCGAGTCGTAAGGATCCCGCAGGTGTATTTTCTCCTTAGGAGTCGTGAGGACTCCCAAGTGTGTTTTTCCTTTGTGAGTCGTAAGGATCCCACAAAGGTTTGTTCTCCTCATGTATCGTGAGGACACATGAGTGGATTTCTCTCGTTCCCAGTTTAATGACTTGGAGGTCGACTGTTTCCAGTTTAACGACTTAGAGGTCATCTTTTTTCAGTTTAACGACTTAGAGGTCATCTGTTTCCAGTTTAACGACTTGGAGGTCATCTGTTTCCAGTTTAAAGACTTAGGGGTCTATTGCGCCCAGTTTAACGACTTAGCGGTCATCTGTTTCCAGTTTAATGACTTAGAGGTCATCTGTTTCCAGTTTAACGACTTGGAGGTCATCTGTTTCCAGTTTAACGACGTGGTGGTCATCTGTTTCTAGTTTAAAGACTTGGAGGTCATATGTTTCCAGTTTAACGACTTGGAGGTCATCTGTTTCCAGTTTAATGACTTAGAGGTCATCTGTTTCCAGTTTAACGACTTGGAGGTCATCTGTTTCCAGTTTAACGACGTGGTGGTCATCTGTTTCCAGTTTAAAGACTTGGAGGTCATCTGTTTCCAGTTTAACGACTTGGAGGTCATCTGTTTCCAGTTTAAAGACTTAGGGGTCTATTGTGCCCAGTTTAACGACTTAGCGGTCATCTGTTTCCAGTTTAACGACGTGGTGGTCATCTGTCTCCAGTTTAACGACGTAGAGGTCATTTGTTTCCAGTTTAACGACTTGGAGGTCGACTGTTTCCAGTTTAACGACTTAGAGGTCATCTTTTTTCAGTTTAACGACTTAGAGGTCATCTGTTTCCAGTTTAACGACTTGGAGGTCATCTGTTTCCAGTTTAAAGACTTAGGGGTCTATTGCGCCCAGTTTAACGACTTAGCGGTCATCTGTTTCCAGTTTAATGACTTAGAGGTCATCTGTTTCCAGTTTAACGACTTGGAGGTCATCTGTTTCCAGTTTAACGATGTGGTGGTCATCTGTTTCCAGTTTAAAGACTTAGAGGTCATCTGTTTCCAGTTTAACGACATGGAGGTCATCTGTTTCCAGTTTAATGACTTAGAGGTCATCTGTTTCCAGTTTAACGACTTGGAGGTCATCTGTTTCCAGTTTAACGACGTGGTGGTCATCTATTTCCAGTTTAAAGACTTAGAGGTCATCTGTTTCCAGTTTAACGACTTGGAGGTCATCTGTTTCCAGTTTAAAGACTTAGGGGTCTATTGATGGCGAGCTTGGAATTTTGGGGTGGGGGCCGACATCAGCGTTCCTAACACTGAAGCAGAGGTGCCAGGAGCAATTCATCATTTGCCTACTCTTGTTGGCGGAGCGATGGCTTAGGAGACGGGTTTAGGTCCCTATTGCCTAAGGCTTTTCAATTTTTATGGGCCGTGAGGGTCCCATAAAAGCATTTTCTCCCTGCAAGTCGTGAGGATCCCGCAGGTGTATTTTCTCCTTAGGAGTCGTGAGGACTCCTAAGTGTGTTTTTCCTTTGTGAGTCGTAAGGCTCCCACAAAGGTTTGTTCTCCTCATGTATCGTGAGGACACATGAGTGGGTCTTCTCAATAGAGCATAACTCTAAAGGCGGAGACCAGCCGCGTAACTGGTGATTACGGTGGGGCATGGGTATGATGAGAATTATTTGAGCCCGTGGATTGTATACGGTAGTCAATTTGGGGACTAACCGTAGGGCCAGAGGGAATTTTGAAAAATTGGATTTTTGTTTGTGTTTTTTTTATTTTACCACGATTGCTCTATCCTTTCAACTTTTCTTATCGCGACGGTCGCGATTGCCCTATCCTTTCGGCTTTTATTCGCGGTTGCCCAATCATTTCGGCTTTATTTTCATCTTTATTTTACTCGCTGATTTTTATTGCGAGTTGCCCTATCATTTCGGCTTTTCTCTATTTTTCTTTTATTTACACACATTTTTTTTGTTTATTTACATATATATATATGTATATTTTTACATTCCCAGTTTAACGACTTAAAGGTCGACTGTTCCCAGTTTAATGACATGGTGGTCGACTGTTCCCAGTTTAATGACGTGGTGGTCCTCTTTGCTTATCCCAGCTCCTTGAACTTTGATCTTGGCGGGGCTGTGTTGATGACCTAGCTCTGTGGCTTGCCGATACATCCGAGAATTGTGAGGTTTTTCCAAGCTTATATTGGTCCTCTGCCCAATCTTTGAAAATATAGCAGTCTTCGATGGTATGACCCACCACTCTATGATATGGGCAGTATAGGGGATTGCCGGTCATGTTCATTTCCTGTGGCCTCTTTGGGACAGGCAGTTGCAGACCGCTGTTCAGGGCGTC
This sequence comes from Agapanthus africanus, assembly GCA_030015575.1. Classification (NCBI taxonomy): domain Eukaryota; kingdom Viridiplantae; phylum Streptophyta; class Magnoliopsida; order Asparagales; family Amaryllidaceae; genus Agapanthus; species Agapanthus africanus. Next base: position 353,734,209 of record JASDDO010000019.1, read on the forward strand.
TATGAATATTTTGCGGACTTCATCCCTCCTGAAGGAGTATACCCTCTTCTTTCCCTCCATTGGAGTAGGTGCCTTTACTGATGCTGGTCCTCGAGGCACATGTCTGGGAGGATTAGGTTCCCGAAAGGTTTCGGTCTCCATTTGCATGAAATCGGCGATCATAGTTTGACTGTTTGCTAACACGCCTTTAGAAAGTTCTATCTCTCCCATCTTGTATTGCCTTTCGACCCAATCTTTGAAGACGAAGCAGTCCTCAATGGCATGACCTATCACCCTGTGATAGGGGCAATATTTTGGGTCGTCGGTCATATTCTCTTCTTGCGGTCTCTTGGATTCTGGCAGTTGTAGACCGTTTCTTAGGGCATCCCTGAATATCTTGTGGACCTTTTCCCTCTTGAAGGAATAGACCTTTTCCAGCTTCTCTTTCAGAGGCGATTCCCCCCCGGCGTATGTATCGGAAGGACTGGAGGCTGATTGCGGCCGTTTTTCGCGAAGGCACTCCGCTTTTAGGTTGAAAGGGATATCAGTTGGCTGCCCCCGGGTATCAATCCCTGGTTCATGAGCCAAAATTTGATTCTACTGTAATTGCAATCGGGCGACTTGGGTCGCGAGATCTGCCACGACGTTTGCCAGCTCGTCGACTTTGGAATAGACTTCGGCCATCTTCTCATCCCTGTCCTGAAATTGCCTTTGGAGCCAGTGGAATAATGCTTGTTCTGTAGTTCCGGCTATGACAACCGGGTAATCATTACTGCCTGAGCTCAATTCCGCAGGAACCACGGGCTCCTCTGACTTATCGGCCTGAGCGGGCTCTTCATCATTTAGATCGAGCCGATGCTGGGTAGCGCCAACCATATCATCACCATGGCTGTGAAGAAGAGGAGGGTTCGTTTCTTCATGTCCGGCCATGTAGACAGTGTGGATAACACACTCAGCCATTCTTTCATCACTGGCAGCTGGTTTCGCGGAGCGGTCCGGGCTTTGGAAATTCATAAATTTTAACATGGCCAGAGCCCTAGCCCTTTTGTTGGCTCTATATCTGAGCCGCTTCTGCCTCAGCTTCTCTGCCTTAAGCGCTTGGCAGGCTTCTGCTCTTCGGGAAGCCGCCATAGGCCGAGTGATGGGGATGCTTTAGAAGACACCCAATCGAGCAGTTGTCGGAGGCGTCGCTGGAGATTGCTCAAGATGCGTTGTAGCTTTGTTGGTGTTGATGGCCTTGTCCCAGTTGGGGCCAAGGAAAGTGGTTCAGACATCGACTTGCGTTTGGGTTGGGGCGCCCTCGAGATCACCACATTTGGTCTCCTGCCTTTCGAGACCGGTTTGTCTGTTGCTGGAGCTTGAGGAGCTGGGAAGGCGCCAATTGGTATGAACATAATAGAGCCGAATGGTAGCAGCGGCTCCTCCCATTGTCGCCCGAGACTGGCCGGGAGGACCGTCTTATAGTCTATCCTCATCGTGTAGGAGACAGGAGCCGTGCTGAGAGCGGAGATCGTCCTCGGAGACATTGTTGAGAGGTGATCGCTTGAAAACCTTCGTGAAAAAGCATTAATCCAAACACGCACCCAAACTGGGTGGCGCGTATATATTGATTATAGGAAACTCAATGCCGCAACGAGGAAAGATCACTTTGTAGGGTGTTTTTCGTCACCCCATTGAGATGGGAATACGCACGCGCTTGTCAGGCGTACTACAGATTCCCCCTGCCTAGGGTAGGCCGGGGTTTATTGATTGTGGGGATCCGAATCTCCGGCAGCCGCGGACTAAGCTGCCGTTAATTACCCCTCGCCTTTGGGGAGAGGGAACCTCCGTTTAACGGGTTAAACTGGTCATGCGAACTCAATGTGCAGTGTACGTGTGTTGTGTTTTGAAAGGGGGGTTTGGATATATCGGGAGCCACGCAGAGTTTTTTACGGGGGTCCCGCTACCCGGATAGCGGGCTTGGGGTCAAGGGGGCTAGCAGCCCCCTTGCGGGGTGCGGGGCAGCGCCCCGTTAGAAATTTTTTTCTAACAGGGACAGTGTCGTGGAGCACGTGTGTGTGCAAATATGTATACATATGTATATATATATGTATATATGTATATATATAAAAGAAAGAGGGGAAAAGGCATCTAAAGGATGTGTGGGGGCAGCACCTTGGGCGCTGTGCGCCTAGGTGCTGTGCGCTCAGGCGCTAGAGTGCCACGTGTCGGCACGTGGGCGCTCTGCGCTTGAGCGCTGGGCGCTTGAGCGAAAGCGCGCCACGTGTCGGCACGTAGGCGTTTTGCGCTCGAGCGCCTGCGCTGGAGTGCAAGCGCGCCACGTGTCGGCACGGGGGAGACTTGCGCTCGAGTGCTTGCGCTTGGGCGTGAGCGCGCCACGTGTCGGCACCGGGGCGACTTGCGCTCGGGCGACTTGCGCTCGGGCGCTTGCGCTTGGGCGCGAGCGCGCCACGTGTCGGCACCGGGGCGACTTGCGCTCGGGCGCTTGCGCTTGGGCGCGAGCGCGCCACGTGTCGGCACCGGGGCGACTTGCGCTCGGGCGCTTGCGCTTGGGCGCGAGCGCACCACGTGTCGGCACCGGGACGCTCTGCGCTCGGGCGCTTGCGCTTGAGCGCAAGCGCGCCACGTGTCGGCACGCGGGCGCTCTGCGCTTGAGCGCCGGCAAGAAAAAGTGGCTTTTTGCCTAAGAAACAGAAGCTGTGCTTCAGAAAGGAAATATTTGTTATGTATATATGTATGGAGTTAGACTCCTGGGATGTTTTGAAGCTGATGAAGGGGGTTCTTCTTCTTCCTTCTGTTGTTTGGCCGGATCTTGAAGATCAAGAGATGTGAGATCTCAAAATCTCTCCTTTTTGAGATCTGATGGGAGATCTGAGTTCCCCTTTGCGGGTTTTATGGTGAAAAACTACTTAGTTTTGGAAAAGAAAGAGTAAAACTCTTGATTTAATTCAAAAGAAATGAGAAGGTTTAGAACCTTGGAGAAGGAGCAGGAGGCACAAAGAACCCTAGATTTTGGGGGAATGAAAAGTTTTGTTTATTTTTATGCATCATGTTGCCTTTTATAGGCTTACATATTTACATATAGCCCCTTGGGGCTTTACAAAATGGCATTTTGCCCATCCCATGGCTCATGTGCCATTTCATTTTTGCACATAAGCCATGGGCTTACAAAATATTGGCTTTATGCCCATTTTGCATACATTCATGTATAAAAAATTACATAAAAATTATTTATTACATGATTTTTTTCTTGGCATGGTGGAAGGCCGGACGCTTCGTGTTCGGGCTCGACCTAGACATTGGCCCACTTGTTTTGGGCTTGGGCCCACCTGGCTTGGGGTTGACCTTGACTTTGACTTGGTCAACCGGGGTGCAAATTTTGACTTCAACACACTTCCCTCTACCTTTCATTGACCAGATGTTAGAATGATTAGCTGGACATGAATACTATTGTTTCTTGGACGGATGCTCTGGCTATAATCAGGTCCATGTTCCCTTATGGGAACTGAATAAAATACAAATAAAGCAGCAAGGAAAACCCCCAAATAGGGAATCATGTGCTCACACATGACCGGGTCTCACGTGCAGGCACGTGACCTTTCTATGGGCAGATTCTATCTACGCTTGAATGCCTAATTGATAAAGCCACATGCCCATACGTGATGGGCTCTTGAACCCACTAAATTAATAGAATTAAATTCTAATTAAAAGGAATTAAAAGCATTTGTTCCCCCATGGAAACTGAATAAAATATATAAATAAAACAGCAAGGAAACCCCCCAAAGGGGGCATCACGTGCCCACACGTGACCGGGTCTCACGTCCAGTCACATGACCTTTTACAGGCAAAGACTATAGGCGCTGAATGAAATAAATAATTGAAAATGCTTAATCTGTGGGTCACGTGCCAACACGTGATGGGTTTCTGAGCCGTTTGAACTAATGGAATTAAATTCTAACTAATTGCTTAATCAGTGAGGTCACGTGCCAACACGTGATAGCCTCCTAAACTCTCTGAACCAATAGAATTAAATTCTAATTAATTGCTTAATCAGTGAGGTCACGTGCCAACACGTGATAGACTTCTAAACCCTCTAAACCAATAGAATTAAATTCTAAATAAAAAGAATCAAAAACCCTAATTGGAAAAATATTTCTCTAGATCTTTCCAAACAAAAAGATCGCACTCTGTAAAAGAGAGCACCGTTGGATTAAAAATCCAATGGTGATTAAAAATCACCAATTTATAGAAAAATTTTATACAAGGAAATATTTTTCTAAAATTTGCCAGGAACAACAAATAAAATATCTTATGGATTAAAAAATCCAATGGTGAATAAAATTCACCGAATGATCTAAAAAATCATGTTAGTTATAAAATCAATCAAAAATCTCTCAATGATAGATTGTCTTAAGAAACTGATTCTTTTCTTTCTCCTATAAATAGGAGCCAAGAAGAGAAGAAAAAAGGGGATACAACAACAGAGAGAGAAGATAGAAGAGAAAAAAGAGAAGAGAATTTAATTCTCCAGAGAGAAAAGAAGATCTCTTCAGAGGAAAAAAACTCTGGGTAAGAGAAGGAAGGAGCTCATTCTATAAGCTCCCACAAAACAAAAGAGAATTTAATTCTCAAACTAAGAGTTTAACTGTTCTAAAATCAACTTAGTTTTTCCTCTGGTTGAAGATCTGCAGAAGCAGATCTCCCCACAAGTTGAGAATTTAATTCTCATCGGGAAGATCTGTCATGCAGATTCAAAACTTAGGGGGAGAATTGAGTTTAAAGAATTTAATTCTTTCAACGTAACACATAGGAATTTAATTCCTCTAAATAAAATCAGGGTTTAACCCTATAAAAGAATTTAATTCTTAAACAAGGGATTTAACTCTCTATGCACGTAAAAGTGATCAGTACCCAATATGATCGCGTGGTAACATGTGGCCCCCTTTCTTTAAACCAGAAAAGAGATTTCCTAAAGTGTGTAACACTTATTTAAAAGGGAAAAGGGAAAATAATAAAGACAGATTCTCTTTTAGGGTGTATCACATGCTCCCACGTGACCCTTAAAAAGCTCCTCAAAACAAAAAGGAGTAAAGCCAAGACAGTTTCTCTTTTAGGGTGTATCACGTGCTCCCACGTGACCCCTGACAAATACTTTTAATATCCAACGCATGGATACCCATCACGTGCCCACACGTGATGGTCATAAAGGTCAAGTGTTTACCACTTATATGCACATTATGATAGTAAAATAAAAGAAGCAAAGCCCAATCTTCAGGCGCCTCATGTGACCCCACGTGAGCGCTTCAGTTTTAGTGTTTAACACTACTTTAAGTGCCTCACGTGGGAGCACGTGAGCGCCGGATGTACTCTAGTGTTTAACACTATATTCGAGCCAATCTTAGCCCAAATTAGCTAAGTCTTCCAGAGGCAAGATCCCTTGAAATTGAACCCCAACTATACTCTTGTCTTCCAAAACTTATCATCTCATATGGCATTAAAAGTGATTCTCAGAGCCTTCCAACCAATATTGGTTCAAGGGTACATCACTTCATATCTCTGATACATGTCGTTGTAATCTTTCAACGCCTTCAGAGAGGTGGAGGGTATCAATAACCAATAACTTTTGGTGCATCCCCAAACGGTTAAACCAAAACCAGACTACGATATCTTTAAACCTTCCAGACTACGATGTATTTAAACCGGACTATGAGGTCTTTAAACTCATGGACTATGATATCCTTAAACTTTATGGACTGTGAGGTCCTTAAACTCATAGACTATGATGTCTTTAAACTTTACAGACTATGATGTCTTTAAACTGTCATGGACTATGATGTCCTTAAACTTCTGGACCGTAAAGTCCCTAAACTAAAACAATAGAGCCCAAATGCTCTTTTGTTGGATCTAAATGATCCTGTTAAGTTGATCTTAGTCTAAAATTAGACTAACGTATCCTTAACAAATGGTTAAGTTGATCTCAGTCTAAAATTAGACTAATGTATCCTTAACAAACGTTTAAGTTGATCTTAGTCTCAAATGAGATTAACGATCCTTAAACCCAACCCAAACCTAAATCTAAGAAAATACGGATTTGGACTAATCCACGCCCTACGGGCGACAATATAAATTAGTCTCCGTATACAATTCACGGGAAACCAAAAAACAAAACAAACACACACGACACGATGTGACCATCTGGAGAAGGAGAAAGTGGTTACCGCGATGCAGTAGCGTAATTAACTGCAGGGCTTGCACCTGCAGGGAAGAGCGTCCCCACAATCAAAAACCCCTCATAATGAGGGGGAATCTGACGAAGTCTGCTACTGTCACGCCCCGCTTCCCAGTGTACGGCGAAGTGGACGCGACGAGGCCCGCTACGTATATACTCAGAAGTATATACGCTAAGCGTAACTAAGCAATATAAAGTAAATCACAAGAGATGAATAATATAGAAATAACAGCAACTTTTATTAATAACATTCTTTTTACAATGCAGGAAAAGAAAATACAACTGGAATGAAAAGCAATGCCTAAACAGTGGCATAACAGGAAATGAAATAAACTGGAAAGAACAAGGTACAATTATCTAGAGCTCTGGGTCTGCCTGGAACTGCTCCAAATCTTCACCAGTGGGCTCAATCTCAGCTTGGTCCAACGCACCTGACGACATTCAAAGAAGAAAGAGATAGAATGCCGTCAGCGAACAGGTCGCTCGGTAAGTCCCAAAAGAATAAGAAGAATGAGAATGATAGAGTAACAGTATTTTCTAAAGTATTATATTGTTGAATATTATGGAACATTGTGTAACGCTGTTGTTTGTAGCTTGGTACAGAAGGATGCCAGTGTATACGAGGGGGATCTCTATATGCTAGAGATCAGGGCAAAAGGAAAGTACAAGGAACCGTTATGCCACGATACAACAGCAATAGGATTCAGGTTAGGTGTCTTAATCTGACCACCTCGTGCCACCTTTAACACCTTCCGTACCAATCTACCCCTTAAACCCCGTAGTGTTTTAACAGTATTGTAGTATTGGAATATGTAAATTGAGTGACTGACCAAAACCATGATATCAGTAAACATGTTGTAACTGTATAATCAGGTAAATGGAATATCAGGATAATGGATGAATATCCATGGTTTGATTCAGTCACAAGGAATATATTGTTAATTGGATTCAGGGTTTCATGTATTCAAATTGGGTTGGAGTATAAAAGAATATAGGTTGACTTGAATCATATTCGAGTCAGGAATAGTCAGACTCTAACCCGAGTCAGACTAAAAGAAAGATAATTTGAAGTCCAATATTAGTTAGGGGCCTTTTTATAATTTGTAAAACTTGAGGGGGTTTTCTGTAAAAAAGTAGTTTTGTATAGTTTTCAAAATACACCTCAAGTATTTAATAATCGTCTTTATTGTTATAATGAATGTGTATTTTATTTGTGTTATTCTAGTGAATATATCCCAATAAAAGTATTATTTGTTTTATTTGAAACGTAACTTTAATCTTTTAATTTTAGGAAAAAGTGGAAACTTTAGTTTATGATAAAATAGGTGTTTAAATGTTAATTATATATATATATACACATGAATAATTTTATATAAATATTTTATTTAGAGAAAGTCTCATTTTCCTTAAATATCGTATTTTAAACCTTTCGAGACCGAATGCTCCTTGCGGAGGTCTGAATCTCGCACTACTAGCCTGCGGGTGCACGATGAACCGTACTATCCCTAACAGGTTCCCCAAAAGTGGGTTGTAGCGGCACTTTGCTTAGGTTTTATAAACACTTCTCATTTAGGAAAACGGTTTTATAAATATAAGGTATTTATTTGCAAAAAGGTTTAGTTTTCCGTATTTTAGTTGTTAGGGTTTCCTAAGCCAACTAGCCTACTTCTAAGGTCTAAACGACGAGTCATTAGAAGCCTCAAATCGCCTCTTCACCGTCAATTGCGGCCAGGTAAGTGCCAGGTAAGTGGGAAAGAACCACAGTCGTGGGCCTAATTAAAAACCACTAGCCTTAGACACACTTGCCTAGGCACCACAAGACAGTTTAGATAAACGATCGATGTCCATGACCAATCGTGCTTTCATTTTATTAAAACATTTTATTTAGAAATGTTTACAACTTAAAGCTTTAAATAAAGATTAGGGTATTTTAGTGAAAAGTACTGTAATTTCGTATTCTGTATTTTTGATATTTATCAATTAGGGTTATATTGAGTGTGTGTAGGGGTAGGTCATTACCCCGTGACTTATATTAAGTTTTGGTGAAGTTTAAAGGTAAAACATACTATGTTAAATTTAAAGGTATTATAGCGCAAGAATACGGTATTCGAAAACGTTATCATTTTATGTGTGAAATTTCATTCAAATTGGGTTCTACAAGTTTAGTGATCAAAATAAACATATTTAGGAGTGAGGTAATTAATTAAACTAAGAAAAATGAACTTCATGGTATTTTTATGAAAAGAGTACGGTTTTGCAAAGAACTTATCATTTCATGTGAAAAAATTAGATTAAATTGGTTTATGGGTGATTAATAGTCAACATGGATATGGGTAGATATTATGTATTAGGTGACAAGTGGAAATTTATAGAAAAACCGAATCGGAAATCGGTTTGTCCGATTTCCGTCGGGTTCCAAAAAGTCGTATTTTTATACTTATAGAAAAGAGAGATAGAAGGGATGGGACTTACGGTTTGGACAAGCTAATGAAGCTAATGGATGTGGTGGTTGCCGATTCGTCGAAAGCGTCGCGAAGGTTCTGATCCGGTCGCCGGAATCCGTCGTCGATTTCGGCAGCGCTTCGCTTCTTGCTCTTCGTACCGAGTTCTCGAGAATTTGGGAGAGTGGACTTAGAGTTGTGAAGGGAAAAGGTAGAGTATAGGGGTCTTTATATAGGGCTAGGCTAGGGTTAGGGTTAAGGTTAAAAAATATTTTTAAAAAAATATAAAAAAAACATTAAAAATTCATTAATTTTGGTCTTTAAAGAGATTTATTAGAAGTTTTGTAACAGTACAAAAAAATTAGAGTATGCAGTTGAATAGACCCAGTCAACACGAAAATCTTTCGTGTTGACGACTCGGCCGACCGGCCGAGTCCGGCCGGCGGCGCCGGCCGATTCGGCCGAGTCGCGGCCGAGTCGGGTGCCGTTGGGTCGGGCTCGGTCTGGGGGGAATTTTAGCATACTTTAATTTTCTTAAATCGCAATAAATTATGAGTTATGGTTGTTTGACCGTTTGACTTCTAAAAAAAATTAAAACAAAATGATATAAAAATTATGTGGGACATGGGATTCGAACTCTGGTGGCTTGGTTCAGCAGTGCAAGGTATTACCAATGAGCTACAAGCTCCTTCTTGTAATTATTGTAAGGAAATAGATACTTAAATTATTTCCAGCGACATCAATACTCCAAGTATACATCATATTTAAAGCAAATTTTGGTGTACAAAATTGGAGTTGTTACAGCTACAACGGCCGCATCCGTCTAAACCTCCGATACACGGTGCCATAAATCAACTTGGCAGTTTTGGAGAGGTGGATGGATCAAACCAAATAGCATCTGCCCCTAAATTTAGGCAAGACGAACCTACGTGGTTTCGTCTCTGTTTTCGGTGGCAAACAGATTCTGGCATGCCCGGTGGGACCTTTTCCTCTTTCCACTCCACACTTCGTGTGTCGTGTTTCGCAAATAAGTCGCGGTTTGACATGGTTACCTTTGGATGTGAAGTACTAAGATTTGGTGTCTTGCTCCGTGCAGAAAATAAAAGATCAATGACTTCCAACTGCACAAACTACAACAGCTGCAACAACTCTCACTCTGTCTTCGCTGGAGGAGTGACTTACGGGCCTCATGCGGCCTCCGTTTTCAAGATGCCAGTGGACCAGGTGACGCAAGCCACCACTGGGCTGTTCTTTGGGACCATGTTCCTACCCATGAGCTTCAACGCCCCATTGTCGACGCAGGAGGCTTCAAAGAAGTCGGTCTTTGATCGGATTACCACCACCGCGGCCCCTCTCAATGGGTCGCCCAAGTACAGTGCCTCAGTTTTCAACAGACTGGGCCAAAGCTCAAGTGGGCCCATGAAGAAGCCCGCGATACCTGAGGCGGCCATCCCAAAGCAGATAGTCATTCCTGTTCCTGAAGTCATCAGAGCGACTTCCCCTGCTAAGGAGTCGGTATTTGCAAAACTGACCGTTTCAGCTCCCGTTCCAGGCGAAGTCATCAAAACTGCTCCCTGTGCACGAAAGTCTGCCTTTGATAAATTGGCCATCCCCACTCAATGGACGTCGGTTTTTAAGGGGCTAACGCCGGCAGCAACCCTCCGCCAGAAAAGGGGGCATAACGAAGCCATCCCCATAACTGAGCCGGTCCTGTCAGCACGACATGCTCGCCGTCGTCACTGACGCCGAGTAAAGAAAGATGGGGGTAGTTCCCCTTCTGGACTGACTCCACCAGCTCCAACGGTGGAAGTAGACGCTGCTGTTCCAACTGGAAACAGCTTTGAACCACTCATGAGGGTCCGCAAGAACTCTCCGACTGCCGTGCTGAAAAGATCTCCTCCACCTATGGAGAACGTTACAAAGGTGAAGCTGGAGCAGCCCCCTCAGCGGCTGTCCTCTAAAATTCATAAGGTCTGACGACAGGTCCAAAACTCGGTGATCACTCAAGACCACTCCCGCCGATCGAAAAAGATGAAAGTTCGTGTCACGCCCCGCTTCCCAGAGTGCGCTAAGATCGGCACGTGACAGAGCCAACCATGCTACCTGTGGCTAGGAAACATCCCTCCACAGTTACATTATGGCTGTCTAGAAGATATCAAGAACGGTAGAAATGAAATAAACTATCTAGTACATGTCCATGAGCCAGAATAAACGAGTCAAGAAATAATATGCGGAAGCAATAGATCCAATAAACAATAACAATCTGGAATGTACGTCCCAAAATACGGGCTCACATCAGGAATGAAAATGCTGAAATAAAACTAAGCTAAAATACAAACAGGTCCTCACTGCTCGGCCTGTTCACTGAAATACTCCTGATCGACCTGCTGCAAAGGTAGAGGATCTGGGCCATGCAAAACCCAGACGTCAGTGCGTCATAATATTAACAATAATATAATCAGGGGTAGGAAACATGCAGGCACGAGTATGAACAGTAATAAAGGTATAACAGTAACATGAATGTGGAACAGTGAAGGGTAAAAGCATATGTGACGTGCAGTGGGTAATCTGAACTAAACTACTGGAGAACTACTCTCAATTCTGTGAAATCAATTTAATGAATCGTCGATGTAACTCAATAGTATCCCGTGCGTGCCCAAGACCACGGTCAAGACTCTCGGGTTGAATCCGAGACGTGCCACTAGGCTGTAAACAGGTAACATATACAGACGAATGATGTGAGCAGCATCATCCCGGGGCTGGCCTAGCCCGTAAAACTGATCAGTATAAGCATCGAACTGTCGAGTTACAAGTCATGTTTCATCATTGATTTCCCCATACCCCCAAGTTATGAGTTCAAGTCAGGTATTGATAAATCTGGAGCTAATGCCAACACAGGATCAAGCAGGTACAGGTTTGTCTATACAGACAACATGATATGTCCATCGGGACAACATGTCAGGATTGTCGGCATTAAAAATAGTATCGGGTATCAAGTCAAGTAATGATATATCAGGTCATGTCAGGTGGTGTACATGTATCAAATGGGTGCCCAACAGTAAAATGTAGCAAGTATTGAATCAGGGTAGAATACGGATGTACGATAAAAGCATGGGTGCACGAATATCTACCAGGGGTTACACCATGACTAAGAAGGATACACAATATCAAACATGGGGTACTAATGTATTAATAATATGAGTTAATATAATATGGGGTGCAACTAGGTATGCAGAATTAATGGTATAGATACACAAATAGACATGGATGCATAACTAACTATCAGAGGTTACAACTATAGTTTCAAGACTAAATGGGATGCACATTATCTAGCATGGGGTACTAATGTATTAATAATATGAGCTAATATGATCTGTAGTTGTAGCTACATGTATATTAAATGATATGGATGCAAAATAAGATACATAGTATGTAGCAAGATGAACTTGCATGCGACTAGATATGTAAATAACGATATGGATGCACACGGATATCCGAAAACAGTAAAAATAGTAAAATGGTAATGTGGGATGCATAACTAAACAATATGTATTGTTATCATTCACAAGGGTGCAAGATATAGTAGTATATCATGTAGCAAGATAAACTTGCCTCGATCGGATCACACGACGGATACGCACGGCACGTCTGACATCGGTAAATCGTCGCAACGCACACACGGTACGCGAGACGAGTCCAGGCAAAGCAAGAGGGTGATCACGCAGGCCAGGTACGTTCACTGGATCGTCTGGATGGGCATCGGCGACGCGACTCCGACGATTGTGGGGTTTCGTGCACAGGGGTCAAGGGAGACGAGGTGATAGTGTCGGGGTTAACGGAGCTCCGGTGAGGGTGTAGGGTGCTTGGGTGATAGTGCAGGCTGGGGCTCTGTTGGTGTAGGGTTCAAGAAGGAAGAAGAAAAGAAAAGAAGTAGGAGAAGAGAAGGAAGATGAGGAGGAGAGGAGAATGGGGTGGTGATGGCGAGGCTAGGGTTTGGGTGTGCAGGTTGGGTGATGGGTTCTATGGGTTAGGGTTGGTGTGTGCAGGCTCTCGGGTGAGGAAGAAGATGATGACGAGGAGGAGGAGGAGGAGATGATGAGGATGGAGGTAGTTGAGTTTTGTGGGCAGAGGAGCTAGGTTTAGGGTTAGGGTTTAAGTTTTGCAGTGGGTTTCTCATGGTGGCTCGGTTTAAAATAGAAGAAGGAGAAAAGGAATAAAAGGAAGGTGATTGTAAGGAGAGGGGGCGGTGACACGACTCGAGAAGGCTAAAGTAACCGCGAGAGGAGAGAGAGAGGGCTCGAGAGGAGAGAGAAAGGGGGAGAGAGAGAGAGAGGAGAGAGAGAAAAAGGGGTTGTTAGTTTGTTAGGAAATTAGTTTAGATTTAAATTTAAAAAAATATTTTATTAGTTAACTAAATTTTAATTTGTATCAGTTTATAAAATTAATATTATATAACTAAAATTTGATATTCTGGTAAATACAAATACAATCCAAAACACGCCCGGGTCGGGTCTAAAATTCAGTTTTAAAATACGAAAAATATATGTGTCGACCAAAACTAAAATTAGATATCCGGGTAACGAAAATGCATACCCCGAGAACGGATGCATGTACATGCGCGTAGCCATCCAAACAAGTCCGTTTCACTGAACGGGACGAGAACAAAATGCGCGGATGCTACCACAGGGTCAGGGGTATCATGCAGGCCATGCAATGTATTTTTGAAATATTTTATGTGGATTTAAATGTTATACTTAAAAATGCATATGCCAGATAAATGCCAGTATGCAGTATACAATAATGTAAATGCACGGATCCATATAATAAGCCAGGATAAATTATAAACATGAATCAAGATAGGTTTCAAACATGCAGGTGGGTCGGATGCAAATACAGATGTCAAAACACTATTCGCACCCAAAACACAGTAAATCAGGAAAATACCATAATAAAGAAATACGTGAACTAGAACTGCTATAAAAGAACTAGGGTGTTACATTATACCCAACTACAAAAGAATTTCGTCCTCGAAATTCCCCAAAACAAGAAAAGATAAACAATCAAGAATCTACAAGAAGAGATCTGGAAACTTCTGTCGAATCTCGTCTTCTCGTTCCCAAGTCGATTCTCCGTGCGAGCGATTTCCCCATGAAACAAGTACGAGAGGGATAATCTTGTTCTTAAGGACCCTTTCTCTTCGATCAACAATCGACATCGGTCGTTCCTCAAAAGTCAAATCCTCTCTTACAGTCAGCTCCGAATGATTTAGCATGTGTGTTTCATCTCGAACATACTTAAGGAGTTGAGATACATGAAACACGTCATGAACATTCGCCAAAGATGGTGGGAAAGCCAATCGATAAGCCACTTCTCCAACACGCTCCATAATTTCGAAAGGCCCCACGAATCGAGGACTAAGCTTGCCTCGACTCCCAAAACGAATCACTCCTCTAGTCGGTGATATCTTCAAGAATACCAGATCACCAATAGCGAACTCTAGAGGTCTTCTCGATATATCTACCCAACTCTTCTGCCGATCCTGTGCTGCCTTCATGTGATTCCGGATAGTATTAACCTTCTCAACGGTTTGCACGATCAAATCCGGTCCGAACAATCTTCGTTCTCCAACATCTTCCCAACAAACAGGTGAACGACACTTGTGACCATACAATGCTTCGAATGGAGCCATCTGAATAGTCTCCTGAAAACTGTTGTTGTACGAAAACTCCACCAAGTGTAAATGATCCTCCCACGAACCCTTGAAGTCCAACATGCAAGCTCTCAACATATCTTCAAGAGTTTGGATCGTTCTCTCCGACTGGCTATCTGTCTGAGGATGATAAGCTGTGCTAAACTTCAATCGCGTCCCCAAAATTTCCTGTAAACTCCTCCAGAAGTGCGATAAGAATCGGGTGTCACGGTCGGACATGATGCTCACTGGTACTCCATGCAATCTTACAATCTCCTGCATGTACCATCCCGCTAACGCTTCCATTGATTGACCAACTCGAAATGGTATGAAATGAGCTGCCTTGGTCAATCGATCAACAATCACCCAAACTACATTGTTGCCCTTTGGACTCCGCGGTAAAGCTGTCACGAAATCCATGGTTATATGTTCCCACTTCCATTGAGGAATCGGAAGTGGTTGCAATAAACCAGCTACCCTTTGATGTTCAGCCTTAACTTGCTAACACACCAAGAACTTCGCTACAAAGCTAGAAATCTCCCTTTTCATGCCTTCCCACCAGAAATGCGGTCGTAGATCGCGGTACATCTTCGTGCTTCCTGGATGTACGGAATACGCGGAACTGTGCGCCTCTTTCATAACTTCTTCGCGAATGTCTCCTTTCGGCACATACAAACGGCTACCATAACGCAACGAACAATCTTCATGAATCATCAAGTCTGTTCGAAGTCCTGCTTCAACCTGTTCTCGAAACTTCTGCAATCTTGGGTCATGCGACTGCGCTGCTTTAATATTATCGATCAATGACGACTGTACTTGCAGCTGCATCAACTGTCCCGAAGAATACGGTAGGACAATCTCCAACTCGAGTCTCCGAAAGTCTTCGATAAGCTCCTTCTGTGCAGTCAACATCCGAATTGCTGGCAACCGACTAAGCGCATCCGGCACTACATTAACTTTCCCCGGATAGTACTTAAGATCAAGATCGTAGTCAGCCATCAGCTCCAACCATCTACGCTGCCTCATGTTAAGCTCTTTCTGTGTGAACACGTACTTCAGGCTTTTGTGATTGATGAATACTTCGACCCTTTCGCCCAATAAGTAGTGTCTCCAAATCATCAAAGCGAAAAACACAACTGCTAGCTCCAAATCATGAGTTGGGTAATTCTTCTCATGGATCTTCAACTGTCTCGATGCGTAGGCTATGACCTTCCCATGCTGTATCAAAACGCATCCCAAACTTTTCCCAGATGCGTCGCTGTGAATCACCAATCCTCCGGAACTGTCTGGTACGGTCACAATAGGAGCAGTTATCAATCTCTGCTTCAACGCCTCAAAAGTTGACGCACATTTATCCGTCTATACGAACGGTACTTTCTTACGCGTAAGCTTGGTCAAAGGCTCAGCCAATCGAGAAAAATTCTCCACTAACTTTCTGTAATATCCGGCAAGTCCAAGAAAACTTCTGATCTCTGCTACGTTCTTCGGAATCGGCCAATCCTGAACTGCTGCAATCTTCTCGGGATCGACGGCGATTCCATCTCCGGATACGACATGCCCCAAAACTTCACTTCTTCATGCCAAAACTCGCACTTGCTCATCTTTGCATATAATTCTTCTTGCCTCAATGTCTGCAGTGCGATCTTCAAGTGTTCTGCATGCTCCTCTAGGCTCCTCGAATAGACTAGAATATCATCGATGAACACCACTATAAACTGGTCTAAGAATGGTGAAAAGATTTGGTTCATCAAGTTCATAAATATCGCCGGTGCATTCGTGACTCCGAATGGCATCACTAAATACTCGTAATGTCCATATTGTGTTCGGAATGCAGTCTTGCAAATATCCTCTGATTTAACTCGGACCTGATGATATCCGGACCGCAACTCCAGCTTCGAGAATACCCTCGCACCACTAAGTTGCTCGAATAATTCGCCAATGCGAGGGATCGGGTACTTGTCCTTAATAGTCACCCGGTTTAATTCTCGATAATCGATGCACATCCTCCTTGTGCCATCTTTCTTCTTGACTAGAAAAACTGGAGCTCCCCAAGGTGAATTGCTGCTGCGAATCCAACCCTTCTCAAGTAATTCGGTAACTTGCTTCTTCACTTCTTCCAACTCCACTGGTGCCATCGGATAGTACGCCTTTGAGATTGGCGTTGCACCGGGAACAAGATCAATCGCGAACTCCACATCTCGCTTTGGCGGTAAACCCGAGATGTCCTCGAACACGTCCATGAACTCTCGAACTACAGCTGGCGCTTCCTCCTTATCAACTTCCACGTTGCTCAATTCAGAGCCTTGTGTGGTAATACTGGGGGTGACGACAAACTGCTGTTTCGCCAGTTTGTTGGCAGCTTGTCGAAGACAGCGTTTGAATGGTATTTTGAGCTCCCGAATGACTCTGTTATGACATTTGCAGAAATAGAGTTACTGTTTACATAAAGATTCCTAAGCGGTAGCGATCGCACCCCCATCACAGCATTAATTAATACCAGGGTGAAGCCGGGCGAAACATGGGTGCAGTACGCGATACGGTGGCGGAATCTATGGTCGAAGTGCGAACAGCGCATCGAAGAAGCACCTGCGGTAGGTATGTTCTTGGGTACTCTTGATCCGCAGGCGACCATATCCCAGTCCATGATATTCTTCAAGCCAACAACTTTCCAGGCCTTGATTGACAAGCT
Organism: Agapanthus africanus; assembly: GCA_030015575.1. NCBI lineage: Eukaryota > Viridiplantae > Streptophyta > Magnoliopsida > Asparagales > Amaryllidaceae > Agapanthus > Agapanthus africanus. Next base: position 353,751,236 of record JASDDO010000019.1, read on the forward strand.
GGCCCAGATGGACCAGATGGGCCAAAGGCCTTCCATTTCGAAGTCGGGGTCGCGAAATGAAAAGGGGAAAGGGAAAGCAACCTTCATCACCAACGCTCAACAACAATCGAGTGGCCCGAAGCCGGTTGCTCACCAAGACAATAAACTAAGATCCCTTGGAGAAAAAATGAGACGCCCTTACTCGTTCCCTCGGGATAAGACGAAGGGGTTATTCAAGCTAGCGCTGTGCAACAGGCTCATCATTTTGCCGGAGCCAAGATGCCCAATGCAACCAGGCGACGTTAACAATTCTAATTACTGCCCTTACCACCGAATATTGGGTTATACAATCGAAGATTGTTACATCTTCAAGAGTTGGATCGAAGATCAGTACCAACAGGACAAGTTCGCGTTATCCGAAAACTGGAAGGTGAACCCGCCACAGCCTCACGCTCCTAAAAAGGTGGATACGCCGGGGGCATCATGCTCACTTATAGAGGAAACCCCATGGGAGGTGGCTCTTTCAGTTAAGACGAAAAGAATGCTGAAAGATCTTCACACATGCCCGGCGATCAGGTGGAAAAGTCCGCTGGAACCCGAGATCATTGAGGGAATGCTAAAGCCGTGCCTGACTCCAAGAATTGGTAGCGATAATCAAAATACTCAGGCCCAGCCGTCAAAGTCTTCGAATAAGAAAAAGAAGACTAAAAAGCCCATGGAGCCTGATGACAAGCGCAACGACCTACAAAAACATATCGACGCGCTGGAGGAATATAACCAGAAGGCACGAACCCCGGTCACGCTCCAAGAGTTTCTCAACCACATCCTTAAGAACGGAGATGATGACAATGATGGGGGAGAAGATTCGTCAGATGAACCTGAGAACTATGTGGCGAGCTGCCACATGATCTCTCACTCGTCAATAAATGGTGAAGAAGCTCCTGATACAGAGAGAATGGGGGCAGATTCAGAACCGGAACCATAATCCCTGGAGCCATCAGACGAATTGATTGATAGGTTTCTGAACGAAGCTCTTCAGAAAAGCAAAGTTGACAGAGAGTGGGAAACGGCCATATACGAGAGGGCCAAGCGTCGGCATCACGTTGAAGAAGCTCCGGTATTGAGAAGCCATAGAGTACTCCAACCAGATCGAAGCACGTCCGCCGTAGACAAAAGCAAACTTAAGATAAGGAAACGATTTGCTAGAGCCCTGTCAATGGGAATGAAGTTGCCCTCTTTCCGAGGAAATTCTCTTGGCGGTATACATCTTAATGAAGCGGACGTGCATCCAAACTACTGCTTGTACCATCGGAGGACCACACACCCTACTGAAGAATGCAACGCCTTTAAAAATTGGTGGCAGGGATACGTTGCTCACGGGCAGCATTTCAAGCGGATGAAGCGCAAAACTCGTCGGGAACAAAGAAGCACGACAGATGAGCATAAAAGAACTGCCAGTGAATGTCACATGGTTAATTCCGGGGGATCGCAAGTTCTTACCTTCGGGAGTGATTATGATGAAGAAATAGCCCTCGGCCCTCTCTTCAAGGAATCCATCTCTGAAACAGAAGAGATGAAGACCTACGAAAACATTCAGCTGCGCAATCGCACGCTACCTGAAAAGAATCTCGGACCCGCAAACAAGGGATCGAACAAAAAGGATAAGGGGAAAGAAAAGGTCCCTGAGGGTATCACCCTCGATGACCGAGTCGTCGAAGAGCTGGCAGTCAAGGACCCACCCAAGAAAAACAAGGTGGATTACAACGTTCTGGCACACCTGAGGAAGATACCCTCGCAGCTAAGCATTCTCGACGCTCTTCTCCTATCCAAAGAGGCGAGAGATTCTCTGATCAAGGCATTACAAGAGCCTGACCAGTTTCAAGTTTTCCTCGCCGAAGAAAAGATGAAAGACGAGCTGGAAGAAACTCACACTGCTGACGTCACTTTCGGCGATGAAGACATCCTCCTCGGGACGTGCGAGCACAACCGTCCCCTATATGACTCTAGGTATTGCCATGACATTAAGATAGGGAAGATCCTAGTTGACAATGGGTCCTCTGTCAATCTCCTAAATGTGATGGTGCTAAAAGAAATCTACATGAGCATTCAACACCTCGCTCGGGATAAAATCACTATCTCTGGATTCGACTCCCAGTCATCACGGATGCTCGGGTCTGTAATTCTAACATTACGCTTTGGGCTGCTCGTCACTGACATCAAATTCCACGTCATTGACGCCAAGACTTGTTACAACGCTTTGCTCGGGCCTTGGTTACACGAGTACAACATTATCCTTTCTACACAGCATCAGTGTATGAAGTACTTTAAAGATGGGCTTGAATATACTGTGACAGGGGAGCTGAACCCATTCTCCATGAATGAAGTCCGTAAATACGAGGATGCGAAGCATTTCCTGCCAGACTTTGAAGACACGGAAAGATGCCATAAGCCGGAGAATAAGCAAAAAGCTATCACCACCATTCCAGTCTTCGGGAGCGATACCGAGGAGGAAGAAGAGATAGTCTATTCGGGACCTCCCCGATACAACAAACCGGGATCGTCTACCCCTATTCTGGTCTTTGGCAGTGACTCTGAAGACGAGGTCAACACGGTATTCTCGGCTCGTCCATCAGTGCAAGCCTTCATTGGAGATGATCAGAGTTTGCAGATCTCCATAGTTCTGCAAGAGCATTACAAAAAGCTCAACGCACTTGATAACTACAATGTTCAAGAACTGCAGACGTTCTACGTCCCTCCTAGGCGAAAAGATGAAAATCCGATACTCTTTTATCGATCCGCGGAAACCAAAGTGGAGAAAGAAATCTGGTATGGCGCCGATTCTATGCTTGACAGGCTCCAGCCCATCCGTCTGCCCAGATACTACACAGAAAGATTAAAAAGGCTGTTGAGGCGCCAAGGCGTACCCTTCAAACAGAATGCTCGACAAGCTCAATTCTACAACATGAAGTGGAATGTCCCTGGAACTCAGCGAAAATTTCCCAACGGGAGAATGGAAACGATCGGGCTTGGATATGTTCAATCCAAGAAACGGGAGCGATTCCGTGGCTGCTACGTTATACATGATTTCGACGAAGATGGAGATGCTCTGTTAGAAGACGCTAACCCTGAACCAAAATGAGGTCTCTCCATGAAAGTCCCAAGTATGTCGTTCGAAGAACAGATGGATAAGCTAATAAGAGAAGCGGGTCAAAAGATCCGGGATAACCATAGCCGCGAAATGGCCATCTATGAAAAAGCCAGAACGCAGCGCTTTATTCAGCAGGCTACGAAAAATGACGATGCCCTTCATCGCCATCCTGTCATACGGAAGACTCGACGCGGAGGAGAAAATAAACTGAAGAATGGAAAAAACGTTCGACGGCAGCAAAACGGGTCTAAGAAACCTCGCGATCGAAAATTGAGCAGCCGGGATCTGTCTCTTATAAAGAAGATGGGTTGAGCATATTCTTTTCCCCAAGACAAGACAAAAAAGATATTCGATCTTGTCATAAAACATCAGATGATGACGCTCCCGGAGTCCAAACACCCCAAACAAGCAGACAAGGTCTCTCACCCAGATTATTGCTCCTATCACCGAGCGATAGGACATCCTCTCGAAAACTGCTTCACCTTCAAAAACTGGGTCAAGGACCAGTATCAGCAAGGCAGGCTTGCTTTATCCAGCAATTGGAGGGTAACCCCGCCACAGAAGCATGAACTGAAAGCCACATATGCAGCGAGAGTAGAGCCGGATCAACATCGGTCTTGGAAGCGATCCCGTACCTGTCACGCGATAACGCTGTCAGGAGAAGAAGTACGCGACGATATGTATGACCTCCCCTGGTGCTTAGAAAATGATGATGATGAGGTGATCTCAGAGTTTCCACCGGCGCCAAAAGAGCTGGAAGATGGGATACATACTACTGCAGATAACCTCAGAAAAATCGACGTAGGAACGGCAAACGACCCACGGCCTACGTTTGTCAGTGAATTGTTGTCTGAAGAAAAGATGGCTACGCTCAAAGACGTGCTCATGCAGTATAAAGACTATTTCGTATGGAACTACTCCGAAATGCCGGGAGTAGATCCAGAAGTAGCTGTGCACAAATTGGCGATATCTCCGGACATCAAGCTAGTCAAACAAGCGCCGAGAAGAATGCGGCTCGAACTTGAAATGAGCATCAACTCCGAGGTAAAGAAGCTAATCGACTCCGGCTTCATCCAAGAGGTTCAGTACCCTGACTGGATTGCCAACATCGTCCCAGTGATGAAGAAAAATGGGACGATGCGCATCTGCGTAGACTTTCGGGACCTCAACAACGCTTGCCCGAAGGATGATTTTCTCGTACTGGTTACCGAGCTGATGATAGACAACACTTCCACTCACGAAGTCTTCTCCTTCATGGACGGCTCATCAGGATATAATCAAATAAAAATGCATCCCGAAGACCAAAAGCATACCGCTTTCCGGACTCTTATGGCCATATTCTGCTACAAAGTGATGCTTTTCGGTCTGAAGAACGCCGGCACCACCTATCAAAGAGCAATGACAAAGATCTTTGATGACCTCATACACGAAATCGTCGAGTGTTATATTGACGACCTCGTGGTAAAAAGCAAATCACACGAAAAACATTGGGAGCATCTGAAGATAGTGTTCCAACGTCTTCGGAAATACAATCTGAAGATGAACCCGCTCAAATGCGCGTTTGGAGTTTCCTCCGGCAAATTCCTAGGATTCATCGTACGACATCGAGGCATTGAAATAGATCCATCGAAGATCAGGGCGGTTATGGAAATACCTTCTCCAAGAACTCTCAAGCAACTACGATCTCTCTAAGGAAAGCTCGCATATATCCGATGGTTCATAGCCAATCTTTCCAGAAAATACCGTCCCTACAGTCACTTGATGAAGAAGGGAACCCCATTCGTTTTGGATCGCAAATGCCAAAGCGCACTGGACGAAATCAAGCAATACCTACAGAATCCGCCGGTACTGAGCGCTCCGATCAAAAGAAAGCCCCTCATTCTGTACACAACAGCCCTTGAAGGTTCTTTAGGTGCGCTATGGGCACAGGAGAACGACCAAGGGAAGGAGAGAGCCCTCTACTATTTGAGTCGAGTGCTCCTGGGGGCAGAAAACAATTACTCCCCCATTTAAAAACACTGTCTGTCGTTGATCTTCGCGATAACGAAGCTCAGGCACTATGCGTTGGCGTATGAGGTCCATCTCATATCAAAGGTGGATCCTCTCAAATATTTGATGTCAAGAGCCATACTACCAGGGCGGCTCGCTAAATGGACCCTACTCTTAATGAAATCCTCGATAACTTATCGACCTCTCAAGGCAGTGAAAGGCCAAGCCATCGCCGACTTCCTCGCCGAGCATCCTATACCTGTCGATTCACCCCTAAATTACGAATTGCCAGAAGAGCACACGTTTGACACAATCGACGGGGAGAAAGGAGAGAGTAACACCCGGTGGGAACTCTACTTCGACGGGGCATCTTCCTTGAAGAAGCGAAAGCACAGCTCCCCCATAATCAAGTCTGGGGTATGCCTCATCTTCGTGACTCCACAAGGAGGGATAATGCGCTTTGCCTTTTCCTTAACATAGCCGAGGACAATCAATGAAGCCGAATATGAAGCTTTGATAGCAGTACTTGAGATGGCTGTCGACATGGATATCGAAAACCTCCTCATATACAGAGACTCCCAGCTGGTCGTTAGCCAAGTAAACGGCGATTATCAAACGTGCAAACCAGAGTTGGTGAAGTACGGCGAGAGAGTGCAACAATTGCTGATTCAAATCCCTGCCTACACCCTGGAAAGCATACCACGTGCGGAAAATAGCAAAGCAGATGCGTAAGCCAAACTTGCTAAATAACTGGCTGACGAAAACCTCGATGACGTGAGGATCGTTGTGCAAAGTCGTCGGGTTCTCGCACCGGCAAAAATATCTCCGGAGTGGTTTGAAGAAAAGGAAGCGACCAAGCAAGCGGCCCTACAGATAGAGGACCAGGAAAAGGTCAAGGATTAGAGAGAAGTCTTTATAGACTACTTTAGATCCCGTCGAACATCTGAAGATGCGTCCTCAAGACTTCAGCTCATGAAACGAGCTCTATCCTTCGCCTTCGTCAATGACACTCTATATAAGAGATCATTTGATTCTCTATGGCTAAGATGCCTGGGACCTGAAGAAGCAAGGAGAGTCATCCAAGAAACTCACGACGGACTCTGCGGTTCTTACCAAGCCGGGCCGAAGATGAAACTGAAAATCAAAAGGATGGGCTACTATTGGCCCACAATGATCCATGACTGCCTCGAATACACGAAGTAGTGCTATTCGTGCCAAATTCACAGGGACTTTATCCACCAGCATCCGAATCCGCTACATCCAACGGTGGCTAGTTGGCCGTTCGAAATGTGGGGAACTGACATAATCGAGCCCATTGAACCAGCATCATCCAGAGTCCATCAGTTCATACTGGCGACAACTGATTACTTCTCCAAGTGGGCAGAAGCAGTACCATTAAGAGAAGTGAAGACAGAGAATATCCTCCATTTTTTCAAGACACACGTCATCTATCGGTTCGGCACTCCGTGACGGATTATCTCCGATAACGGGCTGGCCTACAGAAGTCACAAAATCAGCCGCTTCGCGCAGCAACATAGTATAGACTGGAGATACTCTTCGGTCTATAATCCCCGAGCTAACGGTCTGACTGAGGCTTTCAACAAGACCTTGGCGAAGATCATAAAGAAGACGGTGTCTCGAAATAAGAAGGACTAGCACGAGAGACTGCATGGAGCTCTCTAGGCGTATCGAACCACGTTCAAAACGGCTACAAACACAACGCCATATGCATTAGTATTCGGTGCTGTAGCAGTACTCCCCTTAGAGATAGAGCTACCCTCCTTATGAGTGGCAGTTCATTACGAGCCAACGGAAGAAGAGAATGCTTATTTTCGGCTTGAGGAACTTAATGCCCTCGACGAAACCCGGCTCATGGCGCAACAAAACTTGGAAGCTTACAAAGAAAAAATAACGCGCTCATACGAGAGATTGCAAGGCCGAGAACATTCCACCAAGGCGAACTCATGCTAGTGGTCAAGAGACCTATGATACCCAATCGTGCCAAACGGGGGAAATTCGAGCCGAACTATGAAGGCCCGAACATCATAGACAAGGTCTACAAGGGTGGGGCTTACTTGCTCATGGATATGCATGTCGAAAGACCCTTCAGGCCAATAAACGGCCGTTTCTTGAAGAAATACTACACCTGACCGAGACGTCTATAAACTACTACAGACCGCAGTATCCCAAGGCTGACGCAATAAAAAACGGTATGTCCATAAGAGAGATGGGCACGGATGAAAACCCGAACGGGCTCCGTGAGTAAAAACAGCAGGACTACCGGCGAGTTTGTGAAAATCCGAATGGGTGCAATCTCGTTAAAAGACACTTGCAAGGTCCTCTCAACCCTGTAAGGAGAAAATACCTGCGTGAGATCCTTACGACTCACAAAGGAGTAACACACTTAGGAATCCCCACGATTCCTAAGGAGAAAACACACTTACGAGATCCTCACGACTCGTAAGGAGAATTTCCCTTTGAGACCCCCACGGATCACAGGATTCAAAAGTCTTAAGCTACAAGGATCTGAACATGTTCTTAAGCCATCACATTTCCCAGACTGCCCTACAAGCATTTCAATATTGACCCTTGTATATAATACACGGGCACGAATAAACATTTTCCTAACAAAGTCCCACCAGCGACTAGGGATATGCTCACACAGTGAACGACCCTTGTAAGTCCTCTCGACTTATAAGGAGAAAACACTCTTGTAAGATCCTTACGACTTATAAGAGAACATACACTTAAGAATCCTCACGATTTTTAACGAGAAAACGTACCCACGAGATCCTCACGACTCGTAAGGAGAAACACCTTTATGAGACCCTTATGGCTCATGAAGTCAAAAGCCTTAGTCGACAGGATCTTAACCCTATTTGCTAAGCCACCTTTGTTCGAACCGACGAAGGTAGATGATGATTCGCTCCTGGAAATATCCCAGTTGTAGCGATGTTGATGCCTAAATCGGTATCAAATTACAAGTCCTTTAATGGTAGATGATGATTCGCTCCTGGCAATATCCCAGTTGTAGCGATGCTGATGCCTAAATCGGTATCAAACTCTAAGTCCTTTCATGGCAAATGATGATTCGCTCTTGGCAACATTCCAGTCGCAGCAATGCTCATGATAAGATTGATATCGGATCTTGAGTTCCGTACTAAAAAGATGCATATGAAATAGCCAAAATGTTTTGGTAGCTCGCAATGAAAATCAGCGAGTAAAATATATGCATATAAAAATAGCCGAGATGTTTGGGCAGCTCGCAATGAAAATCAGCGAGTAAAATATATGCATATAAAAATAGCCGAAATGATTGGGCACAGCGAAAAATAGTCGAAATGATTGGGCAATCGTGACTTTCGCGATACAAAAAGCTAAAATGATAGAGAATCGCGGAAAGAAAACAAAAAAATAATACATATAACATAAAACTTTTGCCCTACAAGTGAGATCACATCGATCTCTGTATACAATTCAGGGGTACAAACAAAGAGGGAATCATATCATCCCACCAGGATCCATCAGAAAGAGAGCAAAGTCTCAACGGCCACATCTACAGCCTGGAGACTCACAACAGCGTTCCTTCTCATTCCAGCAGAATTCGGACGCGACAAGCAAAGTGGAGCCACGACAAAGTCCCTAGTTCCAAATCTCGACGGTTCACAGACAACCTAGAGACCACCTCGACATTCGTCTCATTACAACAGATGCAACGTCAGCAAAACGGAGCCACGACAAAGTCCCTAGTTCCAAATCTCGACGGTTCACAGACAACCTAGAGACCACCTCGACATTCGTCTCGTTACAGCAGACACAACGTCAGCAAAGCGGAGCCACGACAAAGTCCCTAGTTCCAAATCTCGACGGTTCACAAACAACCTAGAGACCACCTCGACATTCGTCTCATTACAGCAGACGCAATGTCAACAAATCGGAGCCACGGCAAAGTCCTTAGTTCCAAATCTCGACGGTTCACAGACAAACTAGAGACCACCTCGACATTCGTCTTGTTACAGCAGACGCAACGTCAGCAAATCGGAGCCACGGCAAAGTCCCTAGTTCTAAATCTTGACGGTTCACAGACAACCTATAGACCACCTCGACATTCGTCCAGTTACAGCAGACGCAACGTTAGCAAAGCGATCCACGGCAAAGTCCCTAGTTCAAAATCTCGACGGTTCACAAACAACCTAGAGACCACCTCGACATTCGTCTCGTTACAGCAGACGCAACGTCAGCAAAGCGGAGCCACGACAAAGTCCTTAGTTCCAAATCTCGACGGTTCACAGACAACCTAGAGACCACCTCGACATTCGTCTCGTTACAGCAGACGCAACATCAACAAAGCGGAGCCACGGCAAAGTCCCTAGTTCCAAATCTCGACAGTTCACAGACAACCTAGAGACCACCTCAACATTCGTCTCGTTACAGCAGACGCAATGTCAGCAAAGCAGAGCCATGGCAAAGTCCTAGTTCCAAATCTCGACGGTTCACAAACAACTTAGAGACCACCTCAATATTCGTCTCGTTACAGCAGACGCTACGTCATTAAATGACCCCGTCGCGGAAATACGTCAGCTAATGACCCCGTCGCGGAAACACGTCAGCCAATGACCCCGTCGCGGAAACACGTCAGCAAATGACCCCGTCTCGGAAATACGTCAGCAAATGACCACGTCTCGGAAACACGTCATCCAATGACCCCGTCTCGGAAATACGTCATCCAATGACCCCGTCGCGGAAATACGTCATCAAATGACCCCGTCGCAGAAATACGTCAGCCAATGACCCCGTCGCGGAAACACGTCATCAAATGACCCCGTCTCGGAAATACGTCAGCAAATTACCCCGTCTCGGAAATACGTCATCCAATGACCCCATCGCGGAAATACGTCATCCAATGACCCCGTCTCGGAAATACGTCATCAAATGACCCCGTCACGGAAATACGTCAGCCAATGACCCCGTCGCAGAAATACGTCATCCAATGACCCCGTCGTGGAAACACGTCAGCCAATGACCCCATCACAGAAACACGTCAGCCAATGACCCCGTCTCGGAAATACATCAGCAAATGACCCCGTCGCAGAAATACGTCATCAAATGACCCCGTCGCGGAAATACGTCATCGTATGACCCCGTCGCGGAAACACGTCAGCAAATGAACCCGTCTCGGAAATACGTTATCAACTGACCCCGTATGGCTAAATTCAAACCTGACCCCGTATGGCTAAAGTCAATCCTGACCCCGTATGGCTAAATTCAACCCTGACCACGTATGGCCAAAGTCAATCTTGACCCTATATGGCCAAAGTCAACCCTCGACCTCCCCGTCAAAGCAATGCTTTGATTCGGGAGCAGGTCAACTCATCAATCACTTACGAGTCCTCTCGACTTGTAAGGAAGCAAATTCTCTTGGAAGATCCTTACGACTCTCAAGAGAAAACACACTTAGTGTAAGTCGACGTTATACACCCCACAAGATGCGGGGAGGCGGAATAGGTAAAACAATCATTTTGTTCAAGTTAACATCGACTAACTTTACGGATCATTGCTAAACCCGAACTAACAAACTATCTAGAAGTACTAAAAACCTATGATAGATGATTATACCTCAAGATACTAGTCCTTCTTGTTCTTGTTGTTCACCTCCTCGTCGGCCTCCTCGATGTAATAGAAGATCCACCCGAGAGTTCCTTCTCCAAGCTTTAACCTCTCACTTGAGGTAACAAAGTGGCTAAGATTGCTAATCCAAGTGACCTAGAGGATATAGAGATGGATTAAGGATTGATTAGTCTTGCTAACCCTAGGGTTCCCAACTCATGAGAGGATTAGGGTTAGTGTGAAGAAGAGAGAGAGAATGTGTTTGTTATTATGAAATGAAAAATAACTCATTTGTGTATATATTATGAAGCATAAACTATCTTGCACAAATATCTTCATGCTTCATTTAATACAAATGAATGAATCATCTAATGAGTCATGGTTTCATTTAATGCAAATTACACATCATCTCCTCCACCTCATTAAGCTTAATCCATAAATGAATTAAAACATAATGAGTCACCTTTCTTCTAGAAGCTTCTCGAGTAATTACGAGAATGCCCCTCCTATCCGAAAAACACGGATATACTGAGACTGCATAAATCCAATAATCCAATACTAGAATCTGGCTTAAACCAAAGCCCGCTAGTATAAACTGTCCGAACATCTTACGTGCACAAGTACACGTATATGTCCAAACCCTGTCGTAAAACCGTACGACCTCTATATCGTTTCGCCTGAAGCAGGGAAACTCTCTGTGTGGGACTCTAAAGACTCGACACTACGCTGGCAGTGGGTTTAACCACAGGCCGCAAGCGGTACTAGCTGTACGTAACGGTCCCCAGGTAGATGTCGATAAGAAGGCCGATGAGGAAACCCATCTGAACTCCTACTGAGCCTGATGTGACAATCTCCATATAGTCTGGTCTGTTCGTCTAATACTATCGCATATTGGGCATAGGGGGTGGCAAGTGTCAGTCCCCTAAAAGCGGTATAAGTCGTGTCGGAGTGAAGCCCATCATACCTTGAGAAGCTACTGGAAAACCTACCAGTAAATCTCACTTTCCCTGGCCAGGGACCTTGCGTAATGGCTCTCCAAACACAGCGCGATATCAACTCCCAATACCGGGAGAGACGAATCCTATCTAACCGCCACTGCCTCCAAGTGCTTCGGGACTGCACCCAACTGCTACCTTTTTGCATGACTCCTTTGAGCCGTAGTAGGGTAGAAATCTAAGAACAGTGGGAACACTCGAGACGAAATAGCAGTGCCAAGTCAACGGACTATGTTGTACTCATGTCACCTGGGAACTGTTAACTGACGATGGGTATAATACCAACCAACAGTTCCCTGCGAGTCATGTCCGGTGTACCCGTAACCCAACGAGCACCTGCATACTATCTCCAGTACAACGTACTAATGGCGTGGGACAGACCATTTCCCCTACTGGGATGAGAAGCGTACACACTAGTCTACTCCGGGGTATCGATGCCCTGTCTCGATAATCCTACGACTAGGGACCTGAAAAAGGATGTGCTTGTAGACTACCCAGCTCCCACTAGTGTGACTGCCATCACAACGCAGGTAGTCAAGCAAGATCCTAAAGGCTCTATCAATATGTATTCGCGATATGCTAAAAGAAACATATACACATATTAAGATAGATATAAACCAAGTAGCATACTACTATGTTGAGCAAGACTGTTAATATAACTGTGAATATCCCAAGCTTCTTTTAAGTAATATACAAGCTAGTATGATACGATAATGGCCCCTAGGGCATATACACTAACAATCTCCCACTTGCACTAGGGCCATATACTGGCGTATCGAAGACCTATCATCTCGAATAGACTCTCGAACTGTGTCTGAGGTAAGGCCTTTGTGAATGGATCTGCAGTGTTCTCCTCTGTAGCAACTCTCCGGACCTCGATCTCCTGGCGATCTATGATCTCCCTGATCAGGTGATACCGCCTTAAGATGTGTCTGGACTTCTGATGGGACCTGGGTTCCTTTGCTAAAGCTATAGCGCCGTTGTTGTCACAATACAGCGGTATTGGATTAACAATGGTAGGAACCACCTGAAGTTCTGTTAGGAACTTCTTCATCCAGACCGCTTCTTTTGCGGCATCGCAAGCAGCGATATACTTCGCTTCCATCGTCGAGTCAGCAACGGTGTCCTGCTTGGAACTCATCCAGCACACCGCCCCTCCATTGAGGGTAAAAACATAACCTGACATGGACTTGGAGTCATCCTTGTCACTCTGGAAGCTGGAGTCAGCAAAAGCCTCGATCTTGAGGTCTTTTCCGCCGTAAACCAAAAACATATCCTTAGTCCTTCTCAGGTACTTGAGAATGTTCTTTACTGCTATCCAGTGCTTCACCCCTGGGTTTGACTGATACCGACTTACCAGACTCAGTGCGTAAGCTACATATGTTCTGGTGCACAACATTGCATACATTATAGAGCTTACCGCAGAAGTGTAGGGTATAACTGACATGCATTCCCTTTCTAAATCAGTCTTGGGAGACATCTCTTCAGATAGGGTGATTCCGTGACAAGCCGGTAAATTACCGCTCTTAGAATTTTCCATACTGAATCTTTTCAGTATAGTGTTGATATACCTGGACTGCGAAAGTCCCAACATCCTCTTAGATCTATCACGATAGATCTCGATCCTCAGAATGTAAGAGGCATCACCCAGGTCTTTCATGGAGAACCTGTGTGACAAGAATCCTTTGACAGATTGTAGCATAGGAATGTCATTTCCTATCAAGAGAATATCATCCACGTACAATACGAGGAATACGACAGTTCGTGCTACAATTTTACTATATATGGTTCATCTGGATTTTTGATAAAGTCATATTCTTTGACCGTTTCATTAAAACAGATGTTCCAACTCCGCGATGCCTGCTTTAGTCCATAAATGGACTTAAGTAACTTGCACACTTTCCCGTTGCTCCCACTCTGATTGAAACCTTCTGGCTGATTCATATAGACGCACTCTTCTAAACTACCATTTAGAAAAGCCGTCTTTACGTCGATCTGCCAGATCTCATAATCATGGAAGGCAGCAATGGCAAGAAAGATCCGAATGGATTTGAGCATAGCCACTGGAGAAAAAGTTTCGTCATAGTCCAAACCAGGTCTTTGACGAAAACTCTTTGCAACAAGTCTAGCCTTATAGGTTTCCACCTGTCCATCTACACCAATCTTCTTCCTGAAGATCCACTTGCATCCTATGGGTTTTATCCCATCTGGAGCAAAGTCCAAAGTCCATACTTTGTTGGTGTACATGGACTCCATCTCAGTCCGCATTGTATCCAGACATCTTACTGAGTCGCCGCTCTGGATGGCCTGCTGGAAGCTAGTAGGTTCATCATTATCAATGACGCAATCCTCTCTATCCTCATCTATGAGAAAACCGTAGTATCTCTCAGGCGGATGAGACGGCCTACTACTCCTGCGGAGGGGTGCTGGAATGTCCTATTCTTCTGGAACTTCTGGCTCTACCAAACTATCAGTAGTAGTTTGTGGTTCTGGAATTTCTTCCAGTTCTATTGCGCTCCCACTTGTTTCCTTTTCTAAAAACTACTGTTCTAGAAAATGGGCATTACGAGAAACAAAAACCTTTTGTTCCTAGCGTAATAAAAAAAATACCCCTTAAAGTTCTTTGGATATCCCACAAACTTACACTGTACTGATCGTGCCACGAGTTTGTCCGCATGCTGCTTTTTAACAAAAGCTGGACATCCCCATATCTTGAGAAACTGAAGATAGGGTTTCTTCCCACTCCACATCTGATATGGTGTGGTAGGCACAGTCTTGGTAAGAACCCTGTTCAAAAGATATGCAGCTGATTCTAGTGCATAACCCCAAAAAGATCGCGGTAACTCAGCATTACTCATCATGGAACGTACCATATCCAATAGGGTTCGGTTCCGTCTCTCCGATACACCGTTATGTTGTGGAGTGTATGGAGGAGTAAGCTGAGAAAGAATTCTTTTCTCTTTTAGGTAACCCAGGAACTCGGCACTTAAGTATTCGCCACCTCGATCAGATCTCAGTGTCTTGATACTTTTGCCGGTTTGGTTTTCTACTTCATTCTTATATTCTCGGAATTTCTCAAAGGTCTCGGATTTATGTTTCATCAAGAAAACGAATCCATACCTAGAGTAATCATCCGTAAAAGTAATGAAATATGAAAAACCGCCTCTTGCATGTGTAGACATTGGACCACATACATCGTTGTGTATGAGTCCTAAGAGCTCGCTCGCTCTTACTCTATGTCCAGTGAATGGAGTCTTTATCATCTTTCCTTTGAGACATGATTGACAAGTGGCATAAGATTGATATTCGAACGGATCCAAATATCCTTTTCTATGTAACTTAGTTAATCTTGTCTCATTGATGTGACACAGTCTACAATGCCATAAGAAAGCCTGATTTATATCTGGAGACTTTCTTTTTAGTGTGTTCTGGACATTGAAAATCTGTAATTGGTTTAACACGTATATACCGTTATCTAGTGTACCGGACCCAATCAAACCATGATTAAGGTGGATGTTAACAACATCGCTTACAAACGTGAAATAATAACCTTCTTTTGATAACAGCGATACTGATATGATATTACACGTTAAACTAGGTACACAAAAACAGTTGCGCAAAACTAAAATATGTCCACTCGTCAATCCAAGGTGATAATCCCCTACGGACACAGCGTTCACGCTAGCTCCGTTAGCAACCTGGAGGATCATATCACCAACCTTCAGCACTCTACGGTTTCTCAGTGCCTGCAATGAATTGCATATATGAGATCCTGATCCAGTATCCAATATCCAGGAAGTAGAGTTGATTGACAGACAATTTTCAATTACAAACACACCTGAAACCGAAGCCACAACTTGACTCGGGTCCTGGTTCTTAGCAATCCAAGATTTGCAATCCTTCTTCCAATGGCCTTTTCTAAGACAGTGGAAGCACTCGTCCTTTGCCACTACCGGCACCACAACCTTTTCCTTTCCCTTGACTCCCACCTTACCAACACCACCTCTCGATTTGGTAGCGGCCTTCTTCTTCCTTCCTTTGGCCCTTGCCTTGGACCTGGAAGAGGAAGCACCACGAACAAACATAGTGGGTGTTTCCCTTGCCTTCTACAAGGTGCCCTCTGCACTCCTCAACATGTTAAGGAGTTCTGGAAGTTCAACTTCTTTACCTTGAATGTTGAAATTCAAGATAAACTGGGCGTAGGTGGAAGGAAGGGACTGAAGAACCAAGTCTGTATACAGCTCGTTCTCTAATGTTGTCCCGAGGTCCGTGAGCTCTTCAATATAGCTAATCATCTTAAAGACATGTTCCCCTACAGATGATCCGACGGCCATCCTCGACTGAAACAAGTTCTTCGAGGTCTCGTATCTAGCTATACGAGATTGCTCTCCATACAGTTCCTTGGTGTAGAGAAATATGGATTCTAGATCCATATTCTCGTGCCTCCTCTGATGTTCATTATTCATAGAGGCAAGCACGATGCACTTGGCCTTCGTGAAGTCTAACTCCCAGGTCTTGCGGATTTCCTTATCCGCGACACTGGATTCAGGACCTGGGACGGCAGAGGCCTTAGTAATAAGGACATACCCCAATTTGTCATAGGTAATTGCCATCTTGACATTCCGAAACCAATCTTTATAGTTTGGCCCTGTCAAAATATTTTTATCTAATAATAACTTAAGGCCTGTCTTGTTCTGGGTCGTTGCAATTAGGAGAGAGAGAGGAAACACTTTAGCATGATGCTCTTGCAAGTTTAGAGTGGTTTTTAGTTTATCTAAACAGGATGGCTCCCACTGTTTCTCGAATCCTTCCTTAAAACATAAAAGAAGAACTAGTCAGGACTATTCTCACCGTACAATTCTTACTTAACCATTCAGCCAGGCTAGTGTGTTAGTTATATGTATGCCCTAGAGGCCATTACTATACATGAGATGTATAATGTAGTGGATGCTTGGACATATATAGGGAGGACTTTCTTGCTCGACATGATAGTATGCTATCTGGTTACTCTTTACCATAACGTGTACACTGCTTGTCTCTCTGCTACATGTTGGTAAAGCCCTTAGGATGTGTACTTGACTACCTGGACTATGATGCGGATCATACTAGTGGGGACATGGTAGTCCATAAGTACATCCTTCAAGGTCCCTAGTCATGGGTGTATCGAGACAGGGCATCGATATACCAGAGTAGACTAGCGTATAGCTTCTCGACCCATATAGATGGGCGATGGATGATCCCATATCCATTGGTGTTTAACATCAGAGAAGGTATACGGGTGCTCAGTGGAGACTGGGTACACTGGACGGACTCGCCGAGAACTCCCAGATGGTATTATACCTCACGTCAGATGGCAGTTCTCTGGTGACACTGGTATAGGTTAGTCTGTAGACCCGAGATCGCCATAGAGTCTTGTGTGATTCCTACTGTGCTTTGATTTCCACCTTATCACATCCAAGAGGGCGTGCAAAACGGTGGTTTTTGGGTACAGTCCCGAGTCACATGGAGGCAATGAGCGATAGGAGGGGTTTCGTCTCTCCCGGTATTGGGGGTTGATGTTGCGCTGTGCTCGATTGGCCATAACAGGGAAGTCCCTGGCCAGGGCTGGTTTAAAGATTTAGTGGTAAGCGTTACCCTTAGTTTCTCGACTCGTTATGCGCCTCATATCGGCACGACTTATCGGTTATTGGGGTCTGACGTTTACCACCCCTAGACTTGATATGCGACATATCAGACGAGGAGACCGGACTGTACGGTAGTGTCACTGTCAGGCCTTTTGCAGAAGTTGGAACGGGCTTGCTTACTGATCTTCTGATCGCTCAATACCTGAGTAGCCGTTACGTCCAGCTAGTACCGCTGATGGCTTGTGGGTGCTTGATGTGATCATCACCTACTGCCGGCGTATTGACGAGTCTTTAGAGTCCTACATAGAGGTTTTACTGGCTCAGGCAAAACGAAATAGGAGCGCATATGTGATATGTGCGGGACCGAGAATAATGCGTGTATGTGATACCGTATTCTATTCTCGCGATGTTTGTATCGATCGGTTATATGTGATATAACCAGGTTACCGAATCAAGAGTTGATTCGATAAGTCTATACATTGGATGTTAGTCGGTTATATGTGATATAACCGGATTATTAAGTCAAGTGTTGATTTAATAATTTAGTGTATAATTGTATATGTGATATGCTAATTTACATTAACTAACATTGGTTCACTTAAGCATTTGTTTTTCTCACTTGTGCACAACTTATTATATATGTGATATATATTTATTTGTGTTCATTTTGTATCATGGTTGTTGATACAACTTACATGGGTGTATAAGACTTATACCATACTAATTATAGTGTTAAGTTTTTTATATTTAAAGTAATTCTAAAATTAGTGGATGATAAGCTCAAGTGCATGAAGCTTCATGAAGCTTATGGTTGCATTGACTTAGTCCACTAATTTTGTTTTACTTGTGATATTAATTAACCTAACCACTATAATTAGCCATGGTTATGTCTCCACATGAGTTAGTATATGATACCCACTCACCCATGGTTAGCTCTCTCTCTTGATTTAGTTTTCATTCTCATTTTTGAGCTCATCTTCTTCCTCCTTCAAATTCTTGCTAGGGTTTGATAAAGAGAGAGAAATATTGTGAGAAAAGAAATTCTAAAGTGTACCTATTTCCTATTTCACCATCCTCTACTAGACTAGCACTTTAGTTTAGGGCATTTGCTTCACTAATTCTTTACTTAGTGAAGTAGAAGCTTGAGTTCGTATTCTCTCGACGTAGATCATCTTCGGCCTCGAAGACTTCAAGCAAAACCGTTGCCCTCTTCTCATGGAGCCGTCCGAGAGTCCGGGAGTTCGATGATCACAGCGAAGGGACTACAACAAGGAGCTTATGAAGTGAAGGACCGATCTACAAAGGTTGTATTTCGTATTCACTTAGTTGTAATGATATGTACTTGCATGTGAAACCCTAATAATCTAGCAAAGATCTTATTTAGGGTTGTTTGGCACGGCTAAAATTTTAATCGGGTATGGTTGATGCCTTCTTAACCCTTGTTAGAGTGCCTAGTAACCCTGCAGTGGTATCAGAGCCTAGCTAGAGTATTAGGCGACGTGTATACGAAGTTAAAACCCCGATCGAACCTCGAAACGTCAATTTAACCCCCTCTCTGGACAAATTTTAAAAATGTGATTTTTTCTGAATTAAAAATGCCTAAAAAATAAGCAGGGAAATATAAGCATTGTAGTGAAAAATGAGCGCATAATCCGTACAAACAGCCGCGGAACCGCGGCCGTACCGCTCTTGGGCCGCGGATCTGCGGCAGTACAGAAGATTTATGCACTCATTTTTGCACTGTAATCTCTATTTCTGTGAGTTATATTTTCTGGGCATTTTTTAAACTGACTCAAGTGTTGAGTGTTCTAGGGTTTATTTTGTATTCGTTGATTCGATCGGAAAATTTAATTTCGTTCTTTTTCCGGATAATTTAGAAAGTATTAAAATATTCGAACGAATATCATTAACTCAATTTTTCCCGACACGAAAAACTTTCAAGTGTTGAATTTTTCTTGAGTTTAAATCTTTCGGAAAAACGTGCAATTAACACGATGGACCCTCTAGAAGAACACAAACCTTAACTCGATTATGTGACCGTCTGAACCGCCTCTGAACCTTAGGGTTTGGGGCAGTACGGCGTGCCACATGTGAGGCGTTGGCTTGACCCTTCTACGGCTGGACCGTTGGTACTGTGACGTATTCTGGAATTTTTGAACTCCGCTCAAGTGTTGAGCTATTTAGGAAATCTTGGGTATTTGATTATTCGATCGGAAAGTTTAATACTGTCTTTTTATCTGGAATGTGATACAATATGTGGAATTCATACAGTTAGGCATGAAATGCGAAGTATGTGATATTTCGGATTTACGATGTCTAAAGAGATTGTGGATTCCAAATGTTGTAGTTTTACACTTTCTTTTCTGCGACCGTAAGTGTAATATGTGATATCGCCGATTTCGTTGCTATATGTCAACGGCAATTGGGATGCGCATATTTACTTACGTTGATGACATATGATGTTATGTGTTGCTGGGTATGTTATATTGGATCGTCGCGTTCTGAATAGCTGGGGGTTTTATGTGAGATGAGGGTTTTTATTTTCATTCATGTAAAATTAAATATATGTAATATTCTTTTATTGGGGCACTTCCGGGATGAGGTTGATGTCACCATTTGTATATTATTTACTTTTCCGCACTAGGATAGACCCAAGGAGGAGAGCATAAGTAACCGGATTCTAGAGTCCAGTGGGAGACCAACTCGAGGAGTCGAGTCCGGGTCTCCTAACTCTAGAATTGGAAGGGTTGCTTGCCGCTCTCGTAGGGGTCTAGGGGTGTGGGTTTGGCTATTCATTGCGACCGTGGAATCCGTGTTTTATAGAGGCTCAAAATAAAACACGGACGTCCTAGTATATCCATTATTTCATATGTTTCTTCTGCTGCGATATCTGTGATGTGATCATTTGATATGTTGTGATAAATACTGTATATAGTATATATGATATATTATATAGACGTTACTTATGTTTTACACCCGCGCTAGCCCTTCCCCGCTCTGCCGTTAGTTACCTAACCTAACGGTGCACGAGGGGACATCGAGGCGAATGCGGATGGCATAAGTGTACGTCATATTTATCTGTGATGTTTAGGTGACTTAAATGATGGGACTTCATTAATATGATTAATGAAAGAAAAGAAACCTAAAAGATGTTGTAGAATCAAATTTTTCAAAAAAGGGTAGCTACAGTTTTTACTTTGCATAGCGATATATATGATATATCCTGCACCTTATTCGATGAGGAAAGAGCCGAGATCCCTTCACCGGGAGTGACCTCTTTAGCAAAATTGGCAGATGCTACAACACTCGGTTTGGTTTTTGATTGCTTTTGGAGTTTTTGCTTTGCATAGCGATATATATGATATATCATGCACCTTATTCCATAAGGAAAGAGCCGAGATCCCTTCACCGAGAGTGACCTCTTTAGCAAAACTAATGAAAGCCTCAAAATCACTCCATTTCAAAATTCACCCGATTCTACAACGATATCAAGTTCATTACGCAATAGGTTTTCAGAAAAACCTGTCGTAGCCCTCCGTCATTTCAGATAAGTCCTGCTTAGTATTCGTGCTACATTTGTTGACCTTGTCAAGGCGCAGTGTGCGGTAGCTGACCAGTATTTATCTGCCTATGCATATGATGCAGATTGGATTAGGGTAGTCGCACGGCCATGTTGACCTTATCAAGGGTCGTACGGGTGGGTTTAATTCAATCAAGAAATGACGGGTTGAACTTGACTTACGGTCTATGGTTTGTTGACCTTGTCAAGGTCATAGATCGTTTGGGGCAAAAATATTATCGGGAATTTCAAGTGTTGAAATTTGCAATGAGATTGCATACCTTCTATGAGATAGTTGGATCCCGATACCCACTGCGAGTAATTGTTACTCCTTGGAGAGTTTTACACAGGATAATTAGCTGATCAAGTAGGTGTCTAGAAAGGTGTCAACGGGGTTACGCCTCTGGGAAAACGAGATTTACTTTAATTAGGTCCGTGCGAAAGCATGGGGAACCTCCCTCAAAGTACCGACACTGGCCTGGCTGAAAGATTGGCGAAATTGTAGGATATAATTAATCCCGGCTAGTCTTTCCTTTTAGGATTTGAAGGAAGATTTGATAAAAACAGTGGGAGCCATCCTGATTAGATAAAATAATAACCAATCTAATCTTGCAAGAGCATACGCTGAGTGTTTTCTTCTCTCTCTCTCCAGGTAGCGACCATATCACGCCTTAATCTAGAAAATAATACGGATGTATTGACCGGACCCGCTTGTTATACTGAGCTGGGGAACGTTGGTCCCGCTCCAACTTATAAATATTATAAAACAGAGCAGGAAATAGGGGATTACCAGAATTCCCGTTCCGCCCAAACGAATAAAGTGCATGTTGATGCATCATCTTCGGGTGTGTTCATTACAGAGAACTGTTTCTCAGTATCCTTTATGTCCTGGGTATGAGATACCGGATCAGGATCCCACAAATATAATTTGTTACATGGGCTACAGATAGGTAGAGAACTGAGAACGGGTGATAAGTTTCATCAGATAGAAACGGTGCAAATGTTGCAGCCAAGTCTGTTGGTAGTTATCACCCTGTATTATCAGAATACATTGATTCTGAACGAATGTTATTAGATACCGAACCTGATATACAGCATCATATCAGTCTCTTTATTAGTAAAGAAGGATATAATTTTGTATTGTTGGATAATGTTTTGAACATTTCCTATATCAAGAGTTGATCGGTTCAAGCACGTTATCTAAAAGCATTGACGTTCTAAATCAAACTACAGTTCTTAACATAACAAACACACACAAGAGAAAGAGTTCAGAACTGAACGAATTCTTCTTGGGGCATTGTAGACTAGGTCATATCAATGCGACCCGGCTAGCTAAAGTTACATTTAGATGCATATTTAAATTAGTTTGAATTTACATCTTATGAAACTTGTCGGTCATGTCACAAAGATAAGATGACCACAGCTCTGTTTATTGGAAACAGAGAAAGAGTTGGTGAACTTTTGGGATTGATACATACTGATGTATGAAGGTTCCCTGTCTACACATGCCAAGACCGGTTCTTTGTACTTCATTACATTCACTGATGATCTCTCAAGATTCAGACATATGTTCCTGTTGAAACACAAGTCCGAAACTTTTGAGATAATCAAAGAATATAAGTTAGAAGTAGAGAACCAAAAACGGGTATAAGTATTATGTCCTTTGATGTGATCAGGGAGGAGAATACTTGAACACGGGATTCCTGGACTATTCTAAAGGAGAATGAGATTCTCTCTCAGCATTACTCCTCCATATACACCATAGCACGATGGTATATCGGGGCGGAGCAATAGCACCCTATGTGATATGGTGTGCTCTATGATGAGTACTACTGAGTTTCCTATTTCCTTTTCGGAGTTATGCACTTGAGAAGCTGCATACCTATTGAATAGGGTTCAAATCAAATCAGTTGCCTACCACTTCATATGTGATATGGAAAGGGAAGAGCCCATATCTTAAGTTTGTTAAGATTTTGGGTTGTCCAGCCTATGTCTAAATGCATAATCCGGACAAGTTCGAGGCAAAGTCAGATCTGTGGAAGTTTGTTGGATATCCCAAGCATATGCAAGGGAATATCTTCTACCTAACCGAGGGACAAAAGATGTTTTGTTTCTCAACATGCCACCTTTGTGAAAGAGAATTTCTTGTGAAGAAATTAGTGGTCATGAGATAGAACTGGAAGGAGTTCCAGCTATACAAACTACAGCAGATGATTTGGTAGAACCGAAGGATTCAATAGTAACCAACGAACCTCAGCCTCTCCGCCGATCTAGTAGGGTTCCTCATCCACCTGAAAGATACTTCGGTTTCTCTATGACAGTGAGAGCGAGAATTGCATCATGAGATGATGACCCAACTATTTTCGAGCTGGCCATCAGGAGTGGGACTCTGTAAGAATGGCTGGATGCTTAGCGATCTGAGATGGAATCCTTATACACCAACAAAGTATGGACTTTGGTTGCTTTATCTGAAGGGTTAAATTCCCATTAGAAGCAAGTATATCTTGAGAAGATAACTTAGTGTACATGAAAAAGTTGAGACTTTCAAAGCTAGACTTATTAAAGGTTTACATCATAGACCAGTTGTGGCTAATGATGAAACCTTTTCTGGGGCCTATGCTTAAGTCCATCCAGATCCAACTTTCCATTTCTACATACCATGACTACGATATCTGGCGGTTGGGTGTCATGACTGCTTTTCTAAATGATGTTTTAGAAGAGAGCGTCTATAAGTACACAGCCAGAGAGCTTCGTAGACAGTGGGAGCAGCGGAAACGTGTGCAAGATGTTTTATGTGATAAAGCAGGCATCGCGGAGTTGGAACGTCTGTTTTGATGTGGTAGTCAAACAGTTTGACTTCATCAAAATGGTAGATAAACCTTATATATACAAAAAGGTAGTAGAGAGTATGGTGGTGATCCTCATAGAGTACGTGGATGACATACTCTTGATAGGGAAGTAGTTTCCTATGCTACGCTCGGTCAATCTCCGCTTATCACGAGAATTCTCCATATAGGATCAAAGTGATACCTTCTAAATCCTGGGTTTTGGATCTATGAGATAGATCTAATTGGATGTTAGGATACTCACTAGTTGTAGTGAGATGGTATCAATCGATCCTGGGGAGAATTACTGGAAAGGTTCCAGGGTGATAAGGACGACTGAATGTCAGTCACAGGCATTGTCTTTACCCTCAGTGGAGGGACGGTATGTTGGAAGAGTTCCAAGATAGATATCGTGACTTACTAGATGATTAAAGGCAAGATACATCGTTACCAAGGATGCTACCAAAGAGGCAGTCTGGATAGATATAAGTTCATGAGATGAACTTCGTTCCTACCATTGTGTGACAATGGAGTTGTGGCTTATGCCTAGGAACGACCGTCCCATCAGCAATCCAGACATATTCTAAGGCAGTGTCACCTGATCATGGAGATGGTTGATCTCCAGGGGATCGAGGTCAGGAGAGTAGACTCAGAGGAAAACACGGCGGATCCGCTCACAAAGGCCTTTTCCCAGATAGAGACTATTATGGGATGGTTGAGTATGAGATACTACAACCACTGTTATCAGATAGCCCTAGTGCAAGTGGGAGATTGGTAGTAATATGTATGCCCTAGAGGCCATTACTATACATGAGATGTATAATGTAGTGGATGCTTGGACATATATAGGGAGGACTTTCTTGCTCGACATGATAGATGCTATCTGGTTACTCTTTACCTTAACGTGTACACTGCTTGTCTCTCTGCTACATGTTGGTAAAGCCCTTAGGATGTGTACTTGACTACCTGGACTATGATGCGAATCATACTAGTGGGGACATGGTAGTCCATAAGTACATCCTTCAAGGTCCCTAGTCGTGGGTGTATCGAGACGGGGCATCGATATACCAGAGTAGACTAGTGTATAGCTTCTCGACCCATATAGATGGGCGATGGATGATCCCATATCCATTGGGGTTTGACATCAGAGAAGGTATACGGGTGCTCAGTGGAGACTGGGTACACTGGACGGACTCGCCGAGAACTCCCAGATGGTATTATACCTCACGTCAGATGGCAGTTCTCTGGTGACACTGGTATAGGTTAGTCTGTAGACCCGAGATCGCCATAGAGTCTTGTGTGATTCCCACTGTGCTTTGATTTCCACCTTACCACGTCCAAGAGGGCGTTCAAAACGGTGGTTTTTGGGTACAGTCCCAAGTCACATAGAGGCAATGAGCGATAGGAGGGGTTTCGTCTCTCCCGGTATTGGGGGTTGATGTTGCGCTGTGCTCGATTGGCCATAACAGGGAAGTCCCTGGCCAGGGCTGGTTTAAAGATTTACTGGTAAGCGTTACCCGTAGTTTCTCGACTCGTTATGCGCCTCATATCGGCACGACTTATCGGTTATTGGGGTCTGACGTTTACCACCCCTAGACTTGATATGCGACATATCAGACGAGGAGACCGGACTGTATGGTAGTGTCACTGTCAGGCCTTTTGCAGAAGTTGGAACGGGCTTGCTTACTGATCTTTTGATCGCTCAATACCCGAGTAGCCGTTACGTCCAGCTAGTACCGCTGACGGCTTGTGGGTGCTTGATGTGATCATCACCAACTGTCGGCGTATTGACGAGTCTTTAGAGTCCTACATAGAGGTTTTACTGGCTCAGGCAAAACGAAATAGGAGCGCATATGTGATATGTGTGGGACCGAGAATAATGCGTGTATGTGATACCGTATTCTATTCTCGCGATGTTTGTATCGATCGGTTATATGTGATATAACCAGGTTACCGAATCAAGGGTTGATTCGATAAGTCGATATATTGGATGTTAGTCGGTTATATGTGATATAACCGGATTATTAAGTCAAGTGTTGATTTAATAATTTAGTGTATAATTGTATATGTGATATGCTAATTTACATTAACTAACATTGGTTCACTTAAGCATTTGTTTTTCTCACTTGTGCACAACTTAATATATATATGTGATATATATTTATTTGTGTTCATTTTGTATCATGGTTGTTGATACAACTTACATGGGTGTATAAGACTTATACCATACTAATTATAGTGTTAGGTTTTTTATATTTAAAGTAATTCTAAAATTAGTGGATGATAAGTTCAAGTGCATGAAGCTTCATGAAGCTTATGGTTGCATTGACTTAGTCCCCTAGTTTTGTTTTACTTGTGATATTAATTAATCTAACCACTATAATTAGCCATGGTTATGTCTCTACATGAGTTAGTATATGATACCCACTCACCCATGGTTAGCTCTCTCTCTTGATTTAGTTTTCATTCTCATTTTTTAGTTCATCTTCTTCCTCCTTCAAATTCTTGCTAGGGTTTGATAAAGAGAGAGAAATATTGTGAGAAAAGAAATTCTAAAGTGTACCCATTTCCTATTTCACCATCCTCTACTAGACTAGCACTTTAGTTTAGGGTGTTTGCTTCACTAATTCTTTAGTTAGTGAAGTAGAAGCTTGAGTTCGTATTCCCTCGACGTAGATCATCTTCGGCCTTGAAGACTTCAAGCAAAACCGTTGCCCTCTTCTCATGGAGCCCTCCGAGAGTCCAGGAGTTCGATGATCGCAGCGAAGGGACTACAACAAGGAGCTTATGAAGTGAAGGACCGATCTACAAAGGTTTTATTTCGTATTCACTTAGTTGTAATGATATTTACTTGCATGTGAAACCCTAATAATCTAGCAAAGATCTTATTTAGGGTTGTTCGGCACGGCTAAAATTTTAATCGGGCATGGTTGATGCCTTCTTAACCCTTGTTAGAGTGCCTAGTAACCCTACATGGTGTCAGTACTTCGAGGGAGGTTTTACGACGCTTTCGCGAAGTTTTTTATTAAATAACCTCTTTTCTCTGGGGGCGTAGCCCGACTGACACCTTTCTCAACACCTACTTGGTTTATAGCTTTGATCGTTAAGTGAAAGAATCTCCTGATGAGTAGCATATACTCACAGTAGGATCGGGATCCAAATATCATCGTGTGATAAAGCTGAAGGAATCCTACCAAAATTATCACACTCCAAATGGTATGCAACACTAGCAAGTTTCAGTTTCTTTAGAAACTCCCGATATGGATTTCTGCCCCATGCTCTTATAACCTTGGCATTGGTCAAAATATCATAAGTCACATGTCAAGTTCTACCCATCATTATCTTGTTAATTTGAACCCATCCGTACATACCCCCGACGTTGGCCAAATGGCAGTACGACTGTCCCAAACCAACTCATCTATCTATGCAACAGATGAATACCTAGCAGCTACCATACACCATGCCTTGGCGTTGGTCAAAATACATAGCTTGAGTACTACTGAATACCCAAATGAAATGACGGAGGGCTACAAATGGTTTTGGCGAAACCGTGAACGTAGTGAACTTGATATGATCGAAGGAACCTGATAGCTTTTTAAAAGGAGTGGTTTAAGCTCCGCAATTAAAAAATCTGCTATTTTTAAAATAACCGAGTGGTTTCTTTTAAATTGTTCCAACGATTCAACTTTGGTTTATTTTCTTTGCATTAAAATAATGTGTCCCATCAATTAACCTATCATTGCAAAAAACAACGAAAATACAACGTCCTCTTATGCCATCCGCACTCGCCACTGGGCCCCGTCATTCACCCATTAGGTTACTTAACTAACGACAGAGCGAGGGCTGGGCTAGCGCGGGTGCAAAACATAAGTAACGCCTACTAGATATCATATATAGATAATGTACATTCGTCAGACGCAATAATAGGCATTCCAGATCACAGATGAACATATTGGATATTTTAGGAATCCGCATTCCTTTTGAGCCTGCAATGAAAGACGGATTACACAGTCGCGATGAATAGCCAAAACCCCACCCTAGACCCCTACGGGTACGGCAAACTACCAGCCAAGTACCCGAAGTGAAGCGGTCTCCCTCAACGACGTGAGTAGGCCACTAAGCACTTCAAAGTACCCGTTAGTTTGTGCACCCCATCTTGGGTCTATCGTAGGAGCAGAAAACATTAAATGAAATAATACAACGGTGGCTACAACCTCAACCCGGATGCGCCCCGCAAAAGAATATTACAACAAATTACAATTTACATTTGAATGAAAGAAACACTCGTCTCACAACCCCGGCTATTCATTCTGTCACGCCCCGCTTCCCAATGTACGGCGAAGTGGTCGTGACGAGGCCCGCTACGTATGTACTCAGAAGTACATACGCTAAGCGTAACTAAGCAATATAAAATAATCACAAAAGACAAATAAGATTGAGATAACAGCAACTTTTATTAATAACATTCTTTATACAATGCATGAAATGAAAATACAACTGGAATGAAAAAGCAATGCCTAAACAGTGGCATAATAATGAAAGGAAATACTGGAAAGAACAAAGTACAATTATCTAGAGCTCTGGGTCTTCTTGGAACTGCTCTAAATCTTCACTTGTGGGCTCGGTCTCAACTTGGTCCAACGCACCTGACGACATTCAAAGAAGAAAGAAATAGAATGTCGTCAGCGAACAGGTCGCTCGGTAAGTCCCAAAGAAAAGAAGAATGAGAATGGCAGAGTAGCAGTATTTTCTAAAGTATTATGTTGTTGAATATTATGGAATATTGTTTAACGCCGTTGTTTGTAGCTTGGTACAGAAGGATGCCAGTGTATACGAGGGGGATCTCTATATGCTAGAGATCAGGGCAAATGGAGAGTACAAGGAACCGTTATGCCACGGTACAACAGCAACAGTATTCATGTTAGGTGTCTTAATCTGACCACCTCGTGCCACCTTTAACACCTTCCGTACCAATCTACCCCTTAAACCCCGCGATGTCTTGTTTGTATTGTTATCTTGTAAAATTGTATTGATTGTAAGATTGATTAACTGACTGACCGAAACCATGATATCAGGAAACGGTTATAACCGTAGAGTCATGTAAATGGAATACTGGGAAACATGTAAAAGGAATATCCATGGTTCGGTTCAGTCAAGTAGATTGTTAACTGGATTCTGGAATTCATGTATTCATCTTGAGTTGAAATATAAAGAATATAGATTGACTTGAATCATTTTCAAGTCAGAAATAGTCAGACTCTAACCCGAGTCAGACTAAAAGAAAGTGAGTTGAAGTTCAATAATTGTTAAGGGCCTTATTGTAATTTATAAAACTTGAGGGGGTTTATTGTAAAAATACTATTGTATATTTTTCAAAATACAACTTAAGTATTTAATTATCGTCTTTATGTACATACAATAATTTAATGATCAAGATAAATATGTATACATGTTCGAATAACATGAAATGAGTCAAGTATATTATTCGAGTAACTACCATAAACAATGCTGTAAAGAAATATTATGTACGACTAATTAATCAAGTTGAACGAATGCGGAATATAAACAGAGATATGTCTCTAAATGTTTTGCATGCGTAAGTTCCAGTTTCACCTAAATACGACTACCGGTTTGAGAGATATATATGTTTTCGTATCGTCGCGCAAAACAGATCAGAATCTATTCGGCACCGTCATATATTTTTAAAACGCAGTTTGAGTTAATTTGTATCAGGTTTCAGGTTACAAAAATTATTACAAAATTGTAGGTATTTCGATGTACTTATCGAAAACACCAAGATTCACATGATTTGGATTTCTGAAGCTCTAGTTATGATCATTTTAATATCAGCGTTTAAAACAGAAATTCAGATTTCTGGACAGCAACTATATATTCCATTGCAAAGCCTATATCAGGTTGTTTCATGCATTCCTAAGTAATATAATATACAGAAAATTATAGTTCTATCAATGGTGCATCTACACATCTAAATTTTGTCACAAACGGACATCGGGTGTTCGAGTTATGTCCAATTTTAAAACAGTGTGCGAATCAGAACAGATTCTGTCCAGATCCGTCACTTAATATTGTAATACAGTTTTCTTTATCTTAGATAGGTTTTCGGTAAAACTATAAAACTAAGAAAATCTAGATCATTCGATGTAGATATCAAAAAAACCTGAGTTTGCTCAATTTGGATACCGGTATACCAAGTTATGTGTCCTAAAAATTGACCGATAGTTGCAGTTTTCTGTTTTACGATCAGTGAATAAATACGATGTAATTCCTAAACCGTTATGCGGATCGATCTAAAATTTTTACAGAGTGTATAAAATAATATATTCTATTATATGTAAATTTCATGAAATTTTCAGAATTAAAAATTAATTTATAAAATTTATTTTAAAACTAAAGGTATTGATATGTCATATGTGAGAAATGAGAAAACTATGGTATTTATTCATAACTTCATTTTTTTTTTTACAAACTTTAAATAAAGTGATTTAAAATAAAACAACAAACATACAATCCTAATTGGTCACTATGAAATTTTAACATGTGAATTGAGAGTAATGAAAAAGACTTTACAAACTATATATGTGTGTATGTTTGTGTGTTTATTATTTATATATATATCCATTTAATTAATTATTTATGAACTATGATATGTCAAGTGAAGTTTTTCATGGCAATATAAAACAAGAGAAATATAAAGAGAAAAAGAAAGAGATGGAGGAAGGAAAAAGTGAAGGGACTTACATACACAAGCCGGTATTGTCACCGGGCTTGTCTATCCGCCGACAGCCTCGCGTTACTAGCGAGACCTTCTTGAAGAGTTCTTCATGTTCTTCTTCTTGGACTTTAGGTGAAGAGGGAGAAATGAGAGATAGAAAAATATGAGGAAGGAAAAGATGGAGGAGGACAATTAAGATGGTGTAATGGTGAATTATGTATAATAATATATGCATTTAACATAAGAATTAAAAGAGAAATGAAAGGTCACCATTCATTTTGGAAATGAAAGGTCTCATTTGTAGGTTATGAGAAGAATAAAAAAAATGATAAAAAATAATTGCAAGAATGGGGATTTGAACATGTGACTTATGGAATAACAATGCAAGGACTTATCCAATGAGCTATAAGGTTGTTCATGCACATATTTAATTAGAATTAAATATATGATGTTGCTTAAAAAGAAAATGGGCTTTTTAGATGGGCTGTAGAGAATAAGAATAATGGATTTGGGTTAAATATTTATGAAAGGAAAAATAAGAATGAGAAGTTAAAAACTTAAATATAAGAAAAAGAAATTGTACCTAGAAAAAAAATACATAATAGATTGAGAAATAAAATAATAATAAATTTAATAGAAAAAGGAAAATACCAAGTATAAATAAATACGGTATATTATTGAAGAGAGATAAAACAAATGTATAAAAAATTTGGGGTTGTTACACATTCACGACAATCCAACAAGTTCATATTCACAAACCAGTAAAAACCATTACAGAAATGTGCAACCCCCTGCTAACCGACATACTAGCAGTTAGGGGAGGTTTACGAACATATTAATCACAACACAGATATAATCCAGTTAGCCAAAGTTCTTAGAATATCGATCAAGCAACACATATGAATCTACTCCAAACAATTCTCTGTGCACATAAAACCTGAGCAGAAACAAATCATCCCAGAAAACACAACATCAACACAGAAGAATAACTGAGCAAATTTGGGTTGACTCGGTGTCAACTCGACCGCGGATCCGCGGAAGATCGCTTGTATCGGCCGCGGTTCCGCGGTGGTTTGGTCGAGTCGTGATCCCAAATTTCTTCACAATTTTTTAAAAATCCAGCTTGTATTTTGAAGGGTCCTTGAAAAAATTTTAGACCCCGTTTTAAAATCGGCAGAACCTAGGTGAAAACGTAGTTTTTTCAGGATTATTTTGCGATCGAATTTCTAAAGACTTTGCTAACATGTTAGTTATGGTTTAGCTAGGCTCTGATACCACTGTAAGTCGACGTTATACACCCAAAAAGATGCGGGGAGGCGGAATAGGTAAAACAATCATTTTGTTCAAGTTAACATCGACTAACTTTACAGAACTTTGCTAAACCCTAACTAACAAACTATCTAGAAGTGCTAAACTACTATGATAGATGGTTATACCTCAAGATACTAGTCCTTCTTGTTCTTGTTGTTCACCTCCTCGTCGGCCTCCTCGATGTAATAGAAGATCCACCCGAGAGTTCCTTCTCCAAGCTTTAACCTCTCACTTGAGGTAACTAAGTGGCTAGGATTGCTAATCCAAGTGACCTAGAGGATATAAAGATGGATTAAGGATTGATTATTCTTGCTAACCCTAGGGTTCCCAACCCATGAGAGGATTAGGGTTAGTGTGAAGAAGAGAGAGAGCTTGAGGAGAGAGAATGTGTTTGTTATTATGAAATGAAAAATAACTCATTTGTGTATATATTATGAAGCATAAAATATCTTGCACAAATATCTTCATGCTTCATTTAATACAAATGAATGAATCATCTAATGAGTCATGGTTTCATTTAATACAAATTACACATCATCTCCTCCGCCTCATTAAGCTTAATCCATAAATGAATTAAAATATAATGAGTCACCTTTCTTCTAGAAGCTTCTCGAGTAATTACGAGAATGCCCCTCCTATCCGAAAAACACGGATTTACTGAGACTGCATAAATCCAATAATCCAATACTAGAATCTGCCTTAAACGAAAGCCCGCTGGTATAAACTGTCTGAATATCTTACGTGCACAAGTACACGTATATATCCGAACCCTGTCGTAAAACCATACGACCTCTATATCGTTACGCCTGAAGCAGGGAAACTCTCTGTGTGGGACTCTAAAGACTTGACACTACGCTGGCAGTAGGTTTAACCACAGGCCGCAAGCGGTACTAGCTGTACGTAACAGTCCCCAGGTAGATGTCGATAAGAAGGCCGATGAGGAAACCCATCCGTACTCCTACTGAGCCTGATGTGACAATCTCCGTACAGTCCGGTCTGTTCGTCTAATACTATCGCACATCGAGCCTAGGGGGCGACAAGCGTCAGTCCCCTAAAAGCGGTATAATTCGTGTCGGAGTGAAGCCTGTTCCCGCCAAAAAAATTCTGCGCAAAAGAGCCCGAGGTATCAAATGGCAGCGATACGTTTAAGAAAATATGAAACAGTATTTTCCGGGCTGTATTTTGACAAACTCCCTAATGTGAAAATGCTAAATTCTGATGTTATCGAAAGCGTCTCGAAAAATCCTTCGATTTGATATATTATGGGTTTCATAATTCATCTGGGATCAAACGTTATGAGCAAATATGCTATGCACATGTAATCTAAGGAAGAGAATGCGAACCAGTATTTTCCGGGCTGCATTTTCATAAACTCCCAGATGAGAAACAGCTAAATTCTGATGGTATCGAAAGCGTCTCAAAAAATTCTTCGATTTGATATATTATGGGCTTCATAATTCATCCGGGATCAAACGTTATGAGCAAATATGCTATGCACATGTAATCTAAGGAAGAGAATGCGAACCAGTATTTTCCGGGCTGCATTTTCATAAACTCCCAGATGAGAAATAGCTATATTCTGATGGTATCGAAAGCGTCTCGAAAAATCCTTCGATTTGATATATTATGGGTCTCATAATTCATCCGGGATCAAAAGTTATAAGGTATCACGTGCTCACACGTGACCGGGCATCACGTGCAGACACGTGACCATTTACAAGCAAAGCCTGTAGGCACTGAATAAAATAAATAATTGGAAATAATTAATCAGTGGGGTCACGTGCCAACACGTGATGGACATTTAAACCCACTGAAAAGAATTAAAGGTATAAAAAAATAACAAGGAAAAACCCCAATGGGACATCACGTGCCAACACGTGACCAAGGGCCACGTGCTGACACGTGATAATTCCTGAGTTCTTTAAAACAACAGAATTAAATTCTGGTCAGATGCTTAATCAGGGGGTCACGTGCCAACACGTGATGGGTTCCTAAAGATCTATGAATTAATAGAATTAAATTCTAATTAAGAGGGAATCAAAAACCCTAACTGGAAAAATATTTCTCTAAATCTTTCCAAACAAAAAAGATGGTGCTCTGTAAAATAGAGCTCCGTTGGATTAAAAATCCAATGGTGATTAAAAATCACCAATTTATGGCAAGAAAAGATTTCCCTGAAATTTTCCAGGAATAAAAGATAAAAGATCTTTTGGATTAAAAATCCAATGGTGAATAAAATTCACTTAGTGATCTAAAACATCATGTTGGTTACAAAATCAATTAAAATCTTTTAATGAAAGATTGACAAAACAAATTGATTTTTTTCTTTCTCCTATAAATAGGAGCTAAGAAGAGAAGAGAAAGGATCTACTTTTTGGGGGAGATAACAACAAGAGAGAAAAAAAGAGAGGAGAATTTAATTCTCAAGAGAGAGAAAAAAAGAAATCTTCAGCGAAAAAAAACCCTAGGTGAGAAAGGGGAAAGAGATCTAACTTCCATAAAACAAAGAGAATTTAATTCTCAATTTAAGAGTTTAACTCTTCTGATAAGAACTTAGTTCTTCCTTTGGTTGAAGATCTGCAGAAGCAGATCTCCCCACAAGTTGAGAATTTAATTCTCATCGGGAAAATTCTGCCATGCAGATCCAAAACTTAGAGGGAGAATTGAGTTTAAGGAATTTAATTCCCCCAAATTCATAGGAATTTAATTCCTCCAAAACATAACTAGGGTTTAACCCTATATGAGAATTTAATTCTCCCAAATTCATAGGAATTTAATTCCTCCAAAACAGAACAAGGGTTTAACCCTACATGAGAATTTAATTCTTCCATACACATAGGAATTTAATTCCTCTAAAAACAGAATTAGGGTTTAACCCTACAGAGAATTTAATTCTTAAAACAAGAGACTTAAAGCTCTCCATGCACGTAAAAAACTTAGCCACGTGGTAACACGTGACCCCCATTCTCAATGAGCAGAAAAGAGAGAACAAAACTAAGTCACGTGTCCCCACGTGACCCCTAAACAGATCCCCCAAAAATGAAAAGGAAAAAGCTTTGAGGCAATGCCTCACGTGCCTCCACGTGACCCTCAAAATAAAGGGAACAAAGCCAAAGGCAATATTGATTTAGGGGGCCCTCACGTGTCCCCACGTGACCCCTAACAAATCCCTTTAATATCCAGTGGATGGATGCCCATCACGTGCTCACACGTGACGGCCTTAAAGACTAAAAGTGTTTAACACTTATTTATTCAGAGAACAAAATAAAGGAAGTCTGGCCCCACCTTCAGATACCTCACGTGACCCCACGTAACCAATTCAATTTTAGTGTTAACACTACTTTAAGCGCTTCGTCCTTAGTGTTTAACACTATTTTCAGCACATCACGTGAGAACACGTGACCGCCAGATGTCCTCTAGTGTTTAACACTATTTTCAAATCAGCTTAGCCCAAATTGGCTAAGTTTTCCAGAGGCAGATCTCCCATTCAAATGAGCCTTAAAATCCAGAACTATAATGTTTAAGTGCTCAGCCAAAGACAAAAGGTTCTCAGAGCCCTCCAACTCTTGTTTAGCATTGCTAAATAATGAGGGGCCGAACCCAGACAAATGTTCAACAGGCCAACAAAGGGCCAACATTTCAAACTTAATTGGACTTAGCCCAAATTGGCCATAAGTCCTTAATTCAGATTTAACTGAGCCAATGTGCTCATAACCTAATTAATTGATCTTAGTTCCAAATTGGACCACAGATCTCACAATCAACTTTGGTTCAAGGGTACATCTCTGAACTCCTCGGATATTTGTCGTTGTAATCCTTCAACGTCTTCAGAGAGGTGACGGGTCCCGATAACCAATCATTCCATGGACTGTGGGGTCCTTAAACTCATGGACTATGATGTCGTTAACCTCAGACTGTGGGGTCCCTTTAAACTCATAGACTATGATGTCCTTAACCTTGACTGTGAGGTCTTTAAACTCATGGACTATGATGTCCTTAACCTTGACTATGAGGTCTTTAAACTCACGGACTATGATGTCCTTAACCTTGGACCGAGATGTCCTTAAACTAATAATGGACCACTATATCCCTAAACTGATAATTGACCGCAAAGTCCCTAAATTAAAACAATAGAGCCTAAATGCTCTTTTGTTGGATCTAAATGATCCTGTTAAGTAGATCTTAGTCTAAAATTAGACTAATGTATTCTTATCAAATGGTTAAGCTGACCTTAGTCTAAAATTAGATTAACGTGTCCTTAACAAACTGTTAAGTTGATCTTAGTCTAAAATTATACTAGCGTATCCTTAACAAACTGTTGAGTAGATCTTAGTCTAAAATTAGACTAATGTATCCTCAAAAAACGTTTAAGTCGATCTTAGTCTCAAATGAGATTAACGATCCTTAAACCCAACCCCAAAACCTAAATCTAAGAACGATACGGATTTGGACTAGTCCACGCCCTATGGGCGACAACATAAATTAGTCTCCGTATAAAATCCACGGGCAACCAAACACAAAACAAACACCCACGACACGAAATGACCATATGGAGAAGAAGAAAGTTGTTACCGCGATGCGGTAGCGTAATTAACTGCAGGGGCTTGCGCCTGCAGGGAAGAGTGTCCCCACAATCAAAAACCCCTCAAACGAGAGGGAATCTGACGAAGTCTGCTACATCGGCCGCATCAATTTAAACCTTCGATACGTGGTGCCATAAATCAACTTGGCATCTTCGGAGAGGTGGACGGATAGCACCAATTATCATCTGGCCCGAAATTCAGGCAAGACGTTTATCGCGTCTCTGCGTTTTCGGAGGGGAACAAAGCCCATCATACTATGAGAAGCTACTGGAAAACCTACCAGTAAATCTCGCTTGTCCTGGCCAGGGACCTTGCGTAATGGCTCTCCAAACACAGCGTGATATCAACTCCCAATACCAGGAGAGATGAATCCTATCTAACCGCCACTGCCTCCAAGTGCTTCGGGACTGCACCCAACTGCTACCTGTTTGCACGACTCCTTTGAGCCGTGGTAGGGTAGCAATCTAAGAACAGTGGGAACACACTCGAGACGAACTAGCAGTGTCAAGTCAACGGACTATGCTGTACTCATGTCACCCTGGAACTGTTAACTGACGATGGGTATAATACCTACCAACAGTTCCCTGCAAGTCCTGTCCGGTGTACCCGTAACCCAACGAGCACCTGCATACTATCTCCAGTACAACGTACTAATGGCTGTGGGACAGACCATTTCCCCTGCTGGGATGAGAAGCGTACACAATAGTCTACTGCGGAGTATCGATGCCCTGTCTCGATAATCCGGGGACTAGGGACCTGAAAAAGGATGTGCTTGTAGACTACCCAGCTCCCACTAGTATAACTGCCATCACAACGCGGGTAGTCAAGCTAGATCCTAAGGGCTCTATCAATATGTATTCGCGATATGCTAAAAGAAACATATACACATATTAAGATAGATATAAACCAAGTAGCATACTATTATGTTGAGCAAGACTGTTAATATAACTGTGAATATCCCAAGCTTCCATTAAGTAATATACAAGCTAGTATGATACAATAATGGCCCCTAGGGCATATACACTAACACATAGGAATCCTCACGATTCCTAAGGAGAAAATACACCAACGAGATCCTCTCGACTCGTAGGGAGAAAAATCTTTATAAGACCCCTCACAGCTCATAAAGTTGGAAAGCCTTAGGAGGCATATCTGAACCTGACTCCTAAGCCACCGTTGTCCTATAAGGAGACCAAAATAGATTATCTACAAAATGCATTTGCTAAAAAGGACACACCACCATGAAAAAAATATGTCTTTTATTCATGAATCAAAATGAATACAAAGTACAATCTATAAAAGAATCGAAAAATACTCTCATTCTGGAGTAAGTACAAAAGGAGAATAAAAAGAAACATATACATTTGTTTAAGCCGGCGGACGGTTTAATAGATTCGTCAATTCATCCTTCTTCCGCTGGGTCTCGGCTTCATAATTTGTTATTGCTATGAGACGGGCCTCCGCTTGAGACTGTTAGGCCTGGTACGAGGCGAGCCGACTTTCATGCTCATTTTCGGTAACTTTGTGAGCTTCAACCATCTTGTGAGTAAAAATGATGGCATTATCAATAACTACCACCTCCCTGATAGCTTATTGAAGTACGCGCCAAAGTTCATACACACGAGTGGTATTTGCCGTGAGTTCAGCTTGAATTTCCCCCAGTGCATTGGAAGCCAGCTCCTTGTCCGAAAACTTTCGGTTGAGCCTCTTCTTAAATGACTGCAGATTTGCGGTGCACCGTTCAACCAGCCCCCGCAAGCTCGCCTTTGCAGCCACAACCTCTGAAGGAAGGCGCGGGCACTCAAGACTATGTTGTAAGTGCACGGCAGCGCCCCGGCCGTCTGTCCGAGGCCAAAATGCAGAAACGAAACTTTTTCAAAACTTGTAAACCGGCACTATCGCGTACTAAAACCCGGATCGGACCATTAACCTACTACTAGCTAACTAGAGAATGGGTAGAATTCTATACCGAACGATCCGTGTCCTTCGGTCTTCGGCCTCCATCCCGATCTTCTCGCGGAATCTCCGGTCTTCATCTCCTCGTCGGAAAGGGCACCACACCACCGAGAAGTCTTTTTACGGGCTCCCACTTCGTCCGAAGAAACTCGGGCACGAAGTGTGCTAGCCGACGTGCCCAAGGTGAAGTAGAGAATGTTGTGATCACTTTGTCTCCTGCATCCATGGCTTTGGATGGAGGTTAAAATGTTGCCGTTGATGGAAGAAATGAGCTAGAGGAAGAAGAACAAGAACAAGAGCTTTTCTTTTTCTTTTCTTTTCTTTTGTTGGAATGAGAGTGAGAGAGTGAGTTCAAGGAAAAATACAAGACCAAAGAATCCTCACCATGGCAGCCCCTCTCTCTCTCCATCTCATTTCAACACCTTAAACAAAACACTAATGTGACATATTTGCTAAAAAAGAGACCATGGGTCATCTAAATGTCCATGTCACATTTAATGCAATGCATGATGAATTTCTAGCTCATTATTTCCATTAACAAACATTAATCCAAATGTTTGCAACAATAAAAAGATACGGCAACATCTAAAGTAAACTCGTGACGGATCACAAGGATACCCCTCACCTGTATATACATACCTGCATCCGCATTCCGACTGAATGCGACGAGACTAAAGTAATCCAACAAATCTAATACTAGGATCCGGCTTAAACCAAAGCCCACTAGTATGATCCGTCCGATCATGATCCGTGCAATACCGCACGTATATGATCGGACCCTGCCATATATCATACGGCCTCTACAACGTTTCGCCCGAAATTTGAGAAACTGTCTGTGGGGGACTCTAAAGACTCGTCAATACTTTGGATGTGGATTTAACCACTAGCACGTTAGAGGTATTAGCTATACGTAACGGGTTACCAGGTATTGACCAAAAGGGACGTCGATGAGCGAACTCATCCTGACACCCTACTGAGCCTGTCAGTGACAATATCCATACAGTCCGGTCCGTTCGTCTATGAGCATCGCATGGCGGGCCTAGGGGGTTGGTAAAAGTCAGACCCCCAAAAACGGTACAAGTCGTGTCGGAGTGTAGCCCAGAACACCCTGAGATACTACTGGAATACCTACCAGTAAATCTCCTGCCTTGGCCAAGGACTTCGTGTAATGGCTCTCTTAGACACAGTATGACCTCACCCCCAATACCGGGAGAGAAGAACCCCTGCCGATCCGCTCACTGCCTCATGTGGCTCGGGACTGTACCAAACTAAAACCTGTTTGCACGACTCCTTTGAGCCGTGGTAGGGTAGTAATCAAAGTACAGTGGGAACTCACATGAGACAAATGACGATCTCAGGTCGATGAACTAACCTGTACACATGTCACCAGGGAACTGCTATCTGACGCTAGGTATAATACCAATTAGTATGCTCCCGGCGAGTCCTGTCCGGTGTACTCATAACCTAATGAGCACCTGTATACATCTTAGGTGAACCAACTGACACCAGTGGCTTGTGAGACCGCCCACCGCCCCTTGTCGGGGTCTCGACTGTATACACTAGTCTACTCTGGAGTATCGATGCCATGTCTCGAAACTCCCTCGACTAGGGACCTTTTAAGGATGTGCTTATAGACCCCAGCTCCCACGTATATGGTCGCCATCATACTGCTGGTAGTCAAGAAAGAATCCTAAGGGCTCTATCAACGTGCAATAGTGATCAGTAATGTCACCTAAAGCAGTACACGATGATAAAGATAAACCAGATAGTATACTATCATCTTGAGTAAGACTGTCCTATCGGCATAGGTCCTCCCTCAATCATTGCAATCACGTGCCTGTGATCCAATAATTGACTCTGAGGGCACTATATCCAACAATCTCCCACTTGCACTCAAGGCTAATTATTGTGATGTCGCATACTCACAGCCCGTATGATACCGAACACCCAACTCCTCTACTAATCAGTCTCACAAAGCTCGTTTGCGAAACTATTGCGTTCGAAGAATAGCCTCAATGAGTGGATCCGCTCTGATGTTTCTTTCTATGTCTTTCTTTATCTCAAGTTCGCGGAGAAACCCATCTCCCGAAATGAGCAATACCTGTCTTAGAATATGTCTGGATATCTGATGGGACCTAGTTCATAAATGAACTCCAAATCTAAACTTCTTAGACCGTATCGTCAACTGAAACCAATCAATATCCTGCGCCATTCCTCCCTCAGTATCCGCTTGGACCACCTGTCCAAAATACTGCCCCTCGTCAGAAGGAAAACTATAACTCTGAGAGTCACTCTGTCATCCAGGTCACCTTGGAAGCTTGGAATGATAACCGTCTCCCAAAAGAGGCTGTCGTTATCATATCCCTAGAACATCCACTTACGTTCTAAAACTGCTTCTGAATGATTCTCCAGGATTGGATCAATATCAACTTTTCGCATCTACTGCAAAAACAACAACTGGTGTGGTACTTGACATCTCATGATTGACTCAATTGCCTAAGCAAGTGATCTGCCAATCATGCACATCCCTCTCCCCTTTAGTCTGTAAGACACCTTTAGAGAGGGTGACTCCATCACCTGCAGGTACACTATCGTGCCTGGAGTCATCCATTCTAAATACTCTTAGAATGCTGTCTAAGTACCCAGATTGAGAAGCTACCCAAATCTAGATCTAAAACCATAGATCCAGTAATCAAAATGTCTGATATAATATCCAAGTCCCATGTGGAGAAATTACTGTGTGACAACCAAAGTATAACCGACCGTAGTATAGTAATTTCACTTCCTACTCTGTGTATGTCATCCAAATACCAGGACATAACACCCTACTACCTTCTTAACAGATCCATCCCCTATTCTGATGAAGTCAAATCTATGACTGTCACATCAGAAATAGATGATCTATCTCCGCTATATCTGCTTTAGTCCATAAATAGACATAAGCTACTTGTCCACCAATGCTTCCGCTGCTCTCACTGACTACGACAACCCTCTGGCAGAGTCATATAGACGTACACTTCTAAAGCTAGTTTAGAACGACGCTATACTCATCCTCCTGCCGGGTCTCATAGTCTGGAACAACAGCAATGAAAAGTCTGGGTAAACAAGAACCTCCATGTCACCGTCTTTGAGCATACCGAAGTACCTCTCGGGTGCCTGAGGTTACCCACCATATCTGCGGAGTGGCTAATGGAATGTCAAATCAGATTGAATCTTTAGGTTCTTATCAAATCTTCAGTAATCGTCTGCGGTTCTGGAATCACTTCCAGTTCTACCATACTCCCACTACAGTTTTCTGAAAAAATCCATTTCTTTTAAAACTGTGGCGAGTCAAGAACAATATCACTATTGATCTTCCAGATGGTAGAAAGTCAACCCTCGTCATAGCCTGGGTCAACCCATAAACAGCCATTACAGAAACATGCCTTGAGTTATCCAGAGTCTGGTTTTAAGCATAAGCCGGAAAACTCCCCATACCTTAACATCGTTAAGATATGAACCGTTCTATATCCAATATAGAAACAGATGCACTAATTTAATTGGAACCAGATTCAAATCATGCAGCTGTCTCCAGTGCATGTCAACTAAATGGAGAGAGGCCGATCAGCATTACTCAACTTAGGAGTGCTTCCAATTATGAGTAACCTGAAAAAGAAGCAAGTTCTCTTAATCATTACTATTAACTGAATACCATACACAAGTATCTACATCTTCGATCACCTTGAATAATCCTGATACTTGCAGTACCTGGTTCTCTACTTTACTCTTATACCTATAACTTCTCAAAACTTAGACCCTGCATTTGTACGAAACACATGTCTAAGTACTAGAGAAGTCATAAGTGAACATAATATAGTATGAGGACCAACCCCTCTGTCCTAATGGACACTGGACAATATAAAATACTCTGTATAAGTCCCCTGAGTTTAATAACTCATTCCCTGTGTGTCGTAGGTTGAAAACTGTACTTATGGTTAAGAAGAATTACACCGATGTTTAATGCTCCTTACCTAACCATCCACTGATATAGGTAAATGTCATAGACATAATTTCAAAAAGTTATATCTCACTTTATAAAAATAAACGTACAAATATATCAATTTGAAATTGGTGCATAACAACGGATATTCAAAACCAAATATCTGCCGTCGGGCAAACAACCCAGGTGATTTCCTCAAATATCACCAATTATAAAGAATCCCGATATAATGAGGATGATCACCCAATTCCCAATAACTTACTCCCACCCATCATCTGTAAAACCATACAGATGTGAGAATCATACCTGGTAAATACATACCCTGGAGCAAGTGTCTAATTGGGAAATCAGTTTTCTTTTAACAATACATAGTGAAATTGAAACATTGAAATGTTTCGATGGGGTATCCGGGTATTCCTAGTAATGCCTCTTCCATTATTCAGATTCACAACTGAAACCGTATATTTCTTTGCCATCTCTCCAAATCCCTTTATATGTCTTTAGTCATTACCTTCTGTACACCCCTTTAGGCTAAATGGTTTTCTTCCTTCCCTGCCGTTCGGCACCAGCCTATGGTTTGGAAGAAGACTATCCAATAAGCATAATGGGTGTACTGTCCTAATCCTAGGAGCAATCGCAATGCGAGAGAAGGTGAAGATAAAAGACAACTGAATAAACCTTATTCCTATTTCTCCTGAACCAGAATCCATCCCCGAACAGGAACAAGTTCCTTTCGAGTTCGTATATAACCATACGATGGAGTATCCAAATAACTGTGGATCTTCGTAGTGATACGGAGTGTTCTGGAGAAATACAAAGGTGAAGTGGGAGTGGTAATGAAATACTTGGTTTGGTCGTGAATAGCAGTCGCAGTTTACTTTACCCTCTTACTAATCCCTTTATTTGTCTTTACATAATACCTTCTGTATACCATCGTTAGGCTAATTGGTTTTCTTCATTCCCTACCGGTTGGCACCTGCCTATGGTTTGGAAGAAGACTATCCAATTTGCGTAATAGGTGTACTGTCCTAATCCAAGGAGCACTCAATGTTAGTTATATGTATGCCCTAGAGGCCATTACAGTACATTGGATGTATATTGTAGTGGATGCTGGGACATATATAGGGAGGACTTTCTTGCTCGACATGATAGTATGCTATCTGGTTGCACTTTACCTTAACGTGTATGCTGATTGTCTCTCTGTTACATGTTGGTAAAGCCTTTAGGATCTGTACTTGACTACCTGGACTATGATGCGGATCATACTAGTGGGGACATGGTAGTCCATAAGTACATCCTTCAAAGTCCCAAGTCGTGGGTATATCGAGACGGGGCATCGATATACCAGAGTAGACTAGCGTATACCTTCTCGACCCATACAGATGGGCGATGGATGATCCCATATCCATCGGTGTTTGACATCAGAGATGATATACGGGTGCTCAGTAGAGACTGGGTACACTGGACGGACTCGCCGAGAACTCCCAGATGGTATTATACCTCACGTCAGATGGCAGTTCTCTGGTGACACTGGTACAGAGTAGTCTGTTGACCCGAGATCGTCATAGAGTCTTGTGTGGTTCCCACTGTGCTTTGATTTCCATCTTACCACGTCCAAGAGGGCGTGCAAAACGGTGGTTTTTGGGTACAGTCCCGAGTCACATGGAGGCAATGAGCGATAGGAGGGGATTCCTCTCTCCCGGTATAGGGGGTTGATGTTGCGCTGTGTTCGATTGGCTATAACAGGAAATCCCTGGCCAGGGTTGCTGAGATATACTGGTAAGTGTTACCAGTAGTTTCTCGAATTGTTATAGACCTCATATCGACACGACTTATCGAGCTATTGGGATCTGACGTTTACCACCCCTAGGCGAGATATGCGACATATCAGACGATCAGACCGGATGTACGGTAGTGTTACTGGTTGGATTCACTGGAGTGTGAGCGGGCTTGCTCGTCGATCTTCAGATCGCTCAATACCCGGGTGGCCGTTACGTTTAGCAGACCGCTTGCGGCTTGTGGGTGTTTGATATGATCATCATCTGCTGCCGGCGTATTGACGAGTCTTTAGAGTCCTACACAGAGGTTTCCTGGCTCAAGCGAAACGAAATAGGAGCGCATATGAGATATGTGCGGGACCGAGAATAATGCGTGTATG
This sequence comes from Agapanthus africanus, assembly GCA_030015575.1. Lineage (NCBI taxonomy): Eukaryota > Viridiplantae > Streptophyta > Magnoliopsida > Asparagales > Amaryllidaceae > Agapanthus > Agapanthus africanus. The sequence goes on from JASDDO010000019.1 coordinate 353,795,682, forward strand.
TGATACCGTATTCCATTCTCGCGATGAATGTATCGATTGGTTATATTCGATATAACCTAGATATCGAATCAAGGATTGATTCGATAAGCCGATACATTGGATACTAGTCGGTTATGTGCGACATGACCGGATCATTGAATCAAGTGTTGATTTAATGATTTAATGCATAATTATATATTTGATATATTGCTTTGCATTAACTAGTATCGGTTCACTTTAAATGGATTTTCTCACTCGGGTGTGCGCATTGCATATGCGATATGATTTTGTGCACTTGCTTGTATCATGTTTGATGATACATGCAATACTTGGTTAAATGTATGTTTAAACCATAGTTAGTTAATGGTTAAGGGTTTTAAATGATTTATTTATTGTTTTATTTATTTTTGGCAAAAGGAAAATGGTGGCTTTATTTATTTCTTTTATTGAAGTTTCTTGAACTTTTGAAAAGTCCACCATTTTTGTTTTATGCCAAACCCTAACCACTCACTAACTTTGGTTAACTCTCTACACTTAACTATGGTAAGTGTTATGATAAGATTGAATTATTATTCTTTTGATAATAACTTATCATAAGATTTATCATCTTCTTCCTCTTCTTCTTCTTCATGAAGATACCTTCCTCCATCAATGGTGATTGATGCAAATGAGTGAGAAATCCAAATCTAAAGTCTACCCACTTCCTATTTCTTCATCCTCTACCTCTTGCCAAGTAGTAGAGTGTGTTTTCTTCACAAGTTTCTTGACTTGGTGAAGTCGGAGCTTGATTTAGCGATGCCTCGACGTAGATCATCTTCGGCATGGACATCGACGACCTAGCTCGCTTATTCTCCGATGAAGTCGACGCAAGAGCCCGGATTTGATTTGGACAGCGGAGAGGACTTTGTTGCGGAGCTATGGAGGTGGAGCACTGGATCAACAAAGGTTGTATTTCCGTATTCCCTTAGTTAAGTGTTAACTAGTTTATGTTTTCGCCTAATCATCTAGCCAACGATCCGTAGTCGGGTCTCTCGGCACCGTTAAAATTTTAATTTGTCATGATCGATGCCTTGTGAGACCTCATTGGGGTGCCTAGGAACCCTACAGTGGTGTCAGAGCCTAGCTAGAGCCTTAGGCGAAGTCCCGATGGAATTTGAAGTCCGATCGACCCGAAACCCAAACCCTTAACATGCTCTCTGGATATTTCTGTAAATTGTGGATTTTTTGGAATTAAAAATATGCAGAGAAATGTGCAGGAAATTCTAAGAAAAACTGGAGAAAACGACAACCTAATTCAACAGTACTGCCGCGGAACCGCGGCGTTGACCCCCATTTTGCGGCGGTTCCGCGGCCGTCTGTGATGATTAGGATATGTTTTTTCTTCAGTTGTTTCTGTTGGTGTTTCTTGTGTGTTCTGGATGTTTTTAATATTTATTCCAGAGTTGTATTTTCTGGGGTTGTTTTGGGGATTCGAATGTTCGATCAGATTATCAAATTTTGTCTGTGTGGCCTTCCGGATAAATTTTAGAATATGTTAAAAAGTTCGACCGGATATAAATACCCAATTTTTCCCCTGTCGGGAAATTTCCAAGTGTTGGATCTTTCCGTAGTTTAACGACGTTCTAAGTAGTGCAAGTAACGCAATGGACCCTCTAGAAGACAACAAACCTTAACTCGATTATGTGACCGTCTTGAACTGCCCTTTGAACCTTCGGGTTTGGGGCAGTACGGCGTGCCACATGTGAGGCGTTGGCTTGACCCTTCTACGGCTGGACCGTTGGTACTGAGGCACGAACTGAATGTTGTTAGACTTATTTCATGTGTTGGATTGTATCGGAAAACTTGGGTGTTCGATTGTTCGATCGGAAAGTTTAACATTTTCTGTTTATCTGGAATGTGATACAATAATTGGAATTCACAAATAGTTATGAGATAACGGAATGAATATTATAAACATAGCAGTTTAGTCTCACTTGATCGGTTGCCACGGAATTTTGATGTGATCAAAAGTCCGTCGCAATCACGTAGCGTACGCGGATACTCGCCAGATAAACTTAATAGACAGCTACACCCCATAGCCCCGACCAAGTGACTGTAGGAGAACCCCGTCGCCGAAAGCATCCGTTCGGGTGCTCGCGGTAGCGGTGTTCCGCCTTGGTGCACTTCGTCGACGGTATCGGGGGTGAGGCCGCCTACTAAAGTTTGCGACGAGTATTCGATCAGACTGTCGGGAATCTTGTTGAATTACCCGACTCGATATTGAAAAGTGTTTTCGATAATGAGACTAAAATGCGGGGTTTATAATTGTTAGGCATGCGATGTCTAAGGAATTCATTTGGTCAGGCATGCGATGTCTGAGATGGTTGCGGATTCCAACTGTTGTAGTTTTACACTTTCTTTTATGTGACCGTAAGTGTAATATGTGATATCGCCGGTTTCGTTGCTATATGTCAACGACAATTGGGATGGACATATTTACTTACGTTGATGACATGTGATGTTATGTGTTGCTGGATATGTTATATTGGATCGTCGTGTTTGAATAGCTGGGGGTTTTTATGTGAGATGAGTGTTTTTCATTTTCATTCATGTAAAAACTTGTATGTAATATTCTTTTATTGGGGCGCTTCCAGGTTGCGGAAGTTGTCACCCTTTGTATATTATTTACTTTTCTGCACTAGGATAGACCCAAGGAGGGGAGCACAAGTAACCGGGTTCTAGGGTCCAGTGGGAGACCAACTCGAGGAGTCGAGTCCGGGTCTCCTAACTCCAGAATTGGCAGGGTTGCTTGCCGCTCTCGTAGGGGTCTAGGGGTGTGGGTTTGGCTGTTCATCACGACCGTGGAATCCGTGTTTTATACTGGCTCGTATTAAAAACACGGACGTCCTAGTATATCCAATATTTCATATGATTCTTCTGCTGCGATATCTGTGATGTGATCATGTGATGTTCTGTGATAGATACAGTATATAGTATATATGATATATTATATAGGCGTTACTTATGTTTTACACCCGTGCTAGCCCTGCCCCACTCTGTCGTTAGTTACCTAACCTAACGGTGCACGAGGGGATATCGAGGCGAATGCGGATGGCATAAGTGTACGTCGTATTTATCTGTGATGTTTAGGTATTTAAATGATGGGACTTCATTAATGTGATTAATGAATTAAAAGAAACCTAAGATGTTGTAGAATCGAATTTCAAAATAAAACAGGTAGCTACAGTTCTTGCTTTGCACAGCGGTATATATGATATATCCTGCACCTTATTCGATGAGGAAAGGACCGAGATCCCTTCACCGGGAGTGACTCCTTTAGCAATAACTGGCAGATGCTACACACTCGGTTTGTCTTTTGATTGCTTTTAAGTGTTTTTGCTTTGCACAGTGATATATATGATATATCCCGCACCTCATTCGACGAGGAAAGGACCGACGATCCCTTTACCGGGAGTGACTCCTTTAGCAAAACTAGAAAAGCCTCAAAAGCACTCCATTTCAAAATTCATTCGATCCTACAACGATATCAAGTTCATTACACAATAGGTTTTCATAAAAACCTGTCGTAGCCCTCCGTCATTTCAGATAAGTAGTAGTTAGTATTCGTGCTGCGTTTGTTGGCCTTTGTCAAGGCGCAGTGTGCGGTAGCTAACTGGTGCTTATCTGCTTATGCATATGATGCAGATTGAGTTAGGGTAGTCGTGCGACCTTGTTGGCCTTTGTCAAGGGCCGTGCGGGTGGGTTTAATTCAATCAGGAAATGACGGGTTGAACTTGACTAGCATCCTATGGTTTGTTGGCCTTTGTCAAGGTCATAGGAGGTTAGGGGCAAAATATTATCGGGAATTTCAAGTGTTGAAATTTGCAATGAGATTGCATACCTTCTATGAGATAGTTGGATCCCGATACCCGCTGCGAGTAAGAGTTACTCCTGGGAGAGTTTTATACATTACAATTAGCCGATCAAGTAGGTGTCTAGAAAGGTGTTAACGAGGTTACGCCTCTGGGAAAACGAGGTTTACATTAATTAGGTTCGTGCGAAAGCACGGGGGACCTCCCTCAAAGTACCGACACTGGCCTGGCTGAAAGATTGGCGAACTTGTAGTGTGTAATTAATCCCGGCTAGTCTTTCCTTTTAGGGTTTGAAGGAAGATTTGATAAAAAGCAGTGGGAGCCATCCTGATTAGATAAAATAATAACCAATCTATTCTTGCAAGAGCGCACGCTGAGTGTTTTCTTCTCTCTCTCTCCAGGTAGCGACCATATCACGCCTTAATCAAGATAATAATACGGATTTTTGACCGAACCCGCTTGTTATACTGAGCTGGGGAACGTTGGTCCCGCTCCAACTTATAATTGTTATAAGAAAGAGCAGGAAATTGGGGAATACCAGAATTCCCGTGCCGTCCAAACGAAGAGAGTGCATGCTGATGCATCATCTTCGGGTATGTTCATTATACAGAACTGTTTCTCAGTATCCTTTACGTCCAGGGTATGTGATACCATATCAGGATCCCAGATATGTAATCTGTTACATAGGGCTACAGATAGGTAGAGAACTGAGAACGGGTGATAAGTTTCATGAGGCAGAAAATGGGGCAAGTGTTGCAGCCAAGTCTGTTGGTCACTGTCACCCTGTATTACCAATACATTGATTCTGAACGAATGTTATTAGATACCGAACCTGATATACAAAATCATATCAGTCTCTTTATTAGTAAAGAAATGATAAAATTTTGTATTGTTGGATAATGTTTTGAACATTTCCTATATCAAAAGTTGATCGGTTCAGGCACGTTATCTAAAAGCATTGATGTTCTAAATCAAACTACAGTTCATAGTATACGGAACACACACAAGAGGAAGAGTTCAGAAATGAACGAATCCTACTTGAGGCATTGTAGACTAGGTCAGATCAATGTGACCCGACTAGCTGAGTTACATTTAGGTGCATATTTAAATCAGTTTGAATTTACATCTTGTGAAACTCGCCAGTCATGTCACAAAGATAAGATGACCATAGCTCCGTTTACTGGAAACAGAGAAAGAGTTACTGAACTCTTGGGATGATACATATTGATGTATGTAGGTCCCCTGTCTACACATGCCAAGACCGGTTCTTTGTACTTCATTACATTCTCTGATAATCTCTCGAGATTCAGATCTATGTTCTTGTTGAAACACAAGTCCGAACCTTTTGAGATATTCACGGAATATAAGTTAGAAGTAGAGAACCAAAATACGGGTATAAGTATTATGTCCTATGATGAGATCAGGGAGGAGAATACTTGAGCACGGAAATCCTGGACTATTCTAAAGGAGAATGAGATTCTCTCTCAGCATTACTCCTCCGTATATACCATAGCACGATGGTATGTCGGGACGGAGCAGATACACCCTATTTGATATGGTGTGCTCTATGATGAGTAATACTGAGTTACCTTTTTTCTTTTTGGGAGTTATGCACTTATGAAGTTGCATACCTATTGAATAGGGTTCAAATCAAATCAGTTGCCTACCATTTCATATGTGATATGATAAGAGAAGAGCCCATATCTTAAGTTGGTTAAGATTTGGGGTTGTCCGGGCTATCTCTAAAAGAAAAATCCGGACAAGCTCGAGGCAAGGTCTGTAATGTAGAACTGGAAAGGTTCTAGCTATACAAACAACAGCAGATGATTCGAAAGAACCAAAGGATTCAATAGTCACCAATGAACCTCGGCCTCTCCGCCGATCTAGTAGGGTTCCTCACCCACCTGAGAGTTACTTCGGTTTCTCTGTGACAGTGGGAGCGAGGATTGCATCATGAGATGATGACCCAACTAGCTTCGAGCTGGCCATCGAGAGTAAGTCTCTGTAAGAATGGCTGGATGTTTATCGATCTGAGATGGAATCCATGTACACCAACAAAGTATGGACTTTGGTTGCTATATCTGAAGGGTTAAATCCCCATCAGGAGCAAGTATATCTTGAGAAGATTACTTGGTGTAGATGGAAAAGTTGAGACTTTCAAAGCTAGACTTGTTAAAGGTTTGCATCATTGACCAGATATGGATCATAATGATGAAACCTTTTCTAAGTAGCTATGCTTAAGTCCATCCAGATCCTACTTGCCACGGCTACATACCATGACTACGATATCTGGTGGTTGGATGTCATGACTGCTTTTCTAAATGATATTTTGGAAGAGAGCGTCTATAAGTACACAGCCAGAGGGCTTCGTAGACAGTGGGAGCAGCGGAAACGTGTGCAAGATGCTTTATAGGATAAAGCAGGCATCGCGGAGTTGGAACATCTGGTTTGATTGATTAGTCAAAGAGTTTGACATCATCAAAATGTTAGATGAACCTTGTATAAACAAAAGGTAGTAGGGAGTATGGTGCTGATCCTCGTAGAGTACGTGGATGACATACTCTTGATAGGGAAAGAGTTTCCTATGCTACGCTCGGTCAATCTCCGTTTATCACAATGATTCTCCATATAGGATCAAAATGATACCTCCTAAATCCTGGGTTTTTGGATCTATGAGATAGATCTAATTGGATGTTAGGACTCTCACTAGTTGTAGTGAGACGGTATCAACCGATCCTGGGGAGAATCACTGGAAGGGTTCCAGGGTGATAAAGATGACTGAAAGTCAGTCACAGGCATTGTCTTTACCCTCAGTAAAGGGACGGTATGTTGGAAGAGTTCCAAACTAGATACCGTGGCATACTAGAAGATAAAGGCAGGATACATCGCTACTTAAGATGCTACCAAAGAGGATGTTTGGGTGTATATTGGTTCATGAGATGAACTACGTTCCTACCATTGTGAGACAATGGAGTTGTGGCTCATGCCGAGGAACGCCGGTCCCATCAGTGATCCAGACATATTCTAAGGCAGTATCACTTGATCATGGAGATGGTTGATCTCCAGGAAGATCGAGATTAGGAGAGTAGACTCAGAGGACAACACAGCGGATCCACTCACATAGGCCTATTCCCAGAGAGAGACTTTTATGGGATGGTTGAGTATGAGATACTACAACCACTGCTACAGATGGCCCTAGTGCAAGTGGGAGATTGTTAGTTATATGTATGCCCTAGAGGCCATTACTGTACATTAGATGTATATTGTAGTGGATGCTGGGACATATATAGGGAGGACTTTCTTGCTCGACATGATAGTATGCTATCTGGTTGCACTTTACCTTAACGTGTATGCTGATTGTCTCTCTGTTACATGTTGATAAAGCCCTTAGGATCTGTACTTGACTACCTGGACTATGATGCGGATCATACTAGTGGGGACATGGTAGTCCATAAGTACATCCTTCAAAGTCCCTAGTCGTGGGTATATCGAGACGGGGCATCGATATACCAGAGTAGACTAGCGTATACCTTCTCGACCCATACAGATGGGCGATGGATGATCCCATATCCATCGGTGTTTGACATCAGAGATGATATACGGGTGCTCAGTAGAGACTGGGTACACTGGACGGACTCGCCGAGAACTCCCAGATGGTATTATACCTCACGTCAGATGGCAGTTCTCTGGTGACACTGGTACAGAGTAGTCTGTTGACCCGAGATCGTCATAGAGTCTTGTGTGGTTCCCACTGTGCTTTGATTTCCATCTTACCACGTCCAAGAGGGCGTGCAAAACGGTGGTTTTTGGGTACAGTCCCGAGTCACATGGAGGCAATGAGCGATAGGAGGGGATTCGTCTCTCCCAGTATAGGGGGTTGATGTTGCGCTGTGTTCGATTGGCTATAACAGGAAATCCCTGGCCAGGGTTGCTGAGATATACTGGTAAGTGTTACCAATAGTTTCTCGAATTGTTATAGACCTCATATCGACACGACTTATCGAGCTATTGGGGTCTGACGTTTACCACCCCTAGGCGAGATATGCAACATATCAGACGATAAGACCGGACTGTACGGTAGTGTTACTGGTTGGATTCACTGGAGTGTGAGCGGACTTGCTCGTCGATCTTCAGATCGCTCAATACCCGGGTGGCCGTTACGTTTAGCAGACCGCTTGCGGCTTGTGGGTGTTTGATATGATCATCATCTGCTGCCGGCGTATTGACGAGTCTTTAGAGTCCTACACAGAGGTTTCCTGGCTCAAGCGAAACGAAATAGGAGCGCATATGAGATATGTGCGGGACCGAGAATAATGCGTGTATGTGATACCGTATTCCATTCTCGCGATGAATGTATCGATTGGTTATATTCGATATAACCTAGATATCGAATCAAGGATTGATTCGATAAGCCGATACATTGGATACTAGTCGGTTATGTGCGACATGACCGGATCATTGAATCAAGTGTTGATTTAATGATTTAATGCATAATTATATATTTGATATATTGCTTTGCATTAACTAGTATCGGTTCACTTTAAATGGATTTTCTCACTCGGGTGTGCGCATTGCATATGCGATATGATTTTGTGCACTTGCTTGTATCATGTTTGATGATACATGCAATACTTGGTTAAATGTATGTTTAAACCATAGTTAGTTAATGGTTAAGGGTTTTAAATGATTTATTTATTGTTTTATTTATTTTTGGCAAAAGGAAAATGGTGGCTTTATTTATTTCTTTTATTGAAGTTTCTTGAACTTTTGAAAAGTCCACCATTTTTGTTTTATGCCAAACCCTAACCACTCACTAACTTTGGTTAACTCTCTACACTTAACTATGGTAAGTGTTATGATAAGATTGAATTATTATTCTTTTGATAATAACTTATCATAAGATTTATCATCTTCTTCCTCTTCTTCTTCTTCATGAAGATACCTTCCTCCATCAATGGTGATTGATGCAAATGAGTGAGAAATCCAAATCTAAAGTCTACCCACTTCCTATTTCTTCATCCTCTACCTCTTGCCAAGTAGTAGAGTGTGTTTTCTTCACAAGTTTCTTGACTTGGTGAAGTCGGAGCTTGATTTAGCGATGCCTCGACGTAGATCATCTTCGGCATGGACATCGACGACCTAGCTCGCTTATTCTCCGATGAAGTCGACGCAAGAGCCCGGATTTGATTTGGACAGCGGAGAGGACTTTGTTGCGGAGCTATGGAGGTGGAGCACTGGATCAACAAAGGTTGTATTTCCGTATTCCCTTAGTTAAGTGTTAACTAGTTTATGTTTTCGCCTAATCATCTAGCCAACGATCCATAGTCGGGTCTCTCGGCACCGTTAAAATTTTAATTTGTCATGATCGATGTCTTGTGAGACCTCATTGGGGTGCCTAGGAACCCTACAGTGGTGTCAGAGCCTAGCTAGAGCCTTAGGCGAAGTCCCGATGGAATTTGAAGTCCGATCGACCCGAAACCCAAACCCTTAACATGCTCTCTGGATATTTCTGTAAATTGTGGATTTTTTGGAATTAAAAATATGCAGAGAAATGTGCAGGAAATTCTAAGAAAAACTGGAGAAAACGACAACCTAATTCAACAGTACTGCCGCGGAACCGCGGCGTTGACCCCCATTTTGCGGCGGTTCCGCGGCCGTCTGTGATGATTAGGATATGTTTTTTCTTCAGTTGTTTCTGTTGGTGTTTCTTGTGTGTTCTGGATGTTTTTAATATTTATTCCAGAGTTGTATTTTCTGGGGTTGTTTTGGGGATTCGAATGTTCGATCAGATTATCAAATTTTGTCTGTGTGGCCTTCCGGATAAATTTTAGAATATGTTAAAAAGTTCGACCGGATATAAATACCCAATTTTTCCCCTGTCGGGAAATTTCCAAGTGTTGGATCTTTCCGTAGTTTAACGACGTTCTAAGTAGTGCAAGTAACGCAATGGACCCTCTAGAAGACAACAAACCTTAACTCGATTATGTGACCGTCTTGAACTGCCCTTTGAACCTTCGGGTTTGGGGCAGTACGGCGTGCCACATGTGAGGCGTTGGCTTGACCCTTCTACGGCTGGACCGTTGGTACTGAGGCACGAACTGAATGTTGTTAGACTTATTTCATGTGTTGGATTGTATCGGAAAACTTGGGTGTTCGATTGTTCGATCGGAAAGTTTAACATTTTCTGTTTATCTGGAATGTGATACAATAATTGGAATTCACAAATAGTTATGAGATAACGGAATGAATATTATAAACATAGCAGTTTAGTCTCACTTGATCGGTTGCCACGGAATTTTGATGTGATCAAAAGTCCGTCGCAATCACGTAGCGTACGCGGATACTCGCCAGATAAACTTAATAGACAGCTACACCCCATAGCCCCGACCAAGTGACTGTAGGAGAACCCCGTCGCCGAAAGCATCCGTTCGGGTGCTCGCGGTAGCGGTGTTCCGCCTTGGTGCACTTCGTCGACGGTATCGGGGGTGAGGCCGCCTACTAAAGTTTGCGACGAGTATTCGATCAGACTGTCGGGAATCTTGTTGAATTACCCGACTCGATATTGAAAAGTGTTTTCGATAATGAGACTAAAATGCGGGGTTTATAATTGTTAGGCATGCGATGTCTAAGGAATTCATTTGGTCAGGCATGCGATGTCTGAGATGGTTGCGGATTCCAACTGTTGTAGTTTTACACTTTCTTTTATGTGACCGTAAGTGTAATATGTGATATCGCCGGTTTCGTTGCTATATGTCAACGACAATTGGGATGGACATATTTACTTACGTTGATGACATGTGATGTTATGTGTTGCTGGATATGTTATATTGGATCGTCGTGTTTGAATAGCTGGGGGTTTTTATGTGAGATGAGTGTTTTTCATTTTCATTCATGTAAAAACTTGTATGTAATATTCTTTTATTGGGGCGCTTCCAGGTTGCGGAAGTTGTCACCCTTTGTATATTATTTACTTTTCTGCACTAGGATAGACCCAAGGAGGGGAGCACAAGTAACCGGGTTCTAGGGTCCAGTGGGAGACCAACTCGAGGAGTCGAGTCCGGGTCTCCTAACTCCAGAATTGGCAGGGTTGCTTGCCGCTCTCGTAGGGGTCTAGGGGTGTGGGTTTGGCTGTTCATCACGACCGTGGAATCCGTGTTTTATACTGGCTCGTATTAAAAACACGGACGTCCTAGTATATCCAATATTTCATATGATTCTTCTGCTGCGATATCTGTGATGTGATCATGTGATGTTCTGTGATAGATACAGTATATAGTATATATGATATATTATATAGGCGTTACTTATGTTTTACACCCGTGCTAGCCCTGCCCCACTCTGTCGTTAGTTACCTAACCTAACGGTGCACGAGGGGATATCGAGGCGAATGCGGATGGCATAAGTGTACGTCGTATTTATCTGTGATGTTTAGGTATTTAAATGATGGGACTTCATTAATGTGATTAATGAATTAAAAGAAACCTAAGATGTTGTAGAATCGAATTTCAAAATAAAACAGGTAGCTACAGTTCTTGCTTTGCACAGCGGTATATATGATATATCCTGCACCTTATTCGATGAGGAAAGGACCGAGATCCCTTCACCGGGAGTGACTCCTTTAGCAATAACTGGCAGATGCTACACACTCGGTTTGTCTTTTGATTTCTTTTAAGTGTTTTTGCTTTGCACAGTGATATATATGATATATCCCGCACCTCATTCGACGAGGAAAGGACCGACGATCCCTTTACCGGGAGTGACTCCTTTAGCAAAACTAGAAAAGCCTCAAAAGCACTCCATTTCAAAATTCATTCGATCCTACAACGATATCAAGTTCATTACACAATAGGTTTTCATAAAAACCTGTCGTAGCCCTCCGTCATTTCAGATAAGTAGTAGTTAGTATTCGTGCTGCGTTTGTTGGCCTTTGTCAAGGCGCAGTGTGCGGTAGCTAACTGGTGCTTATCTGCTTATGCATATGATGCAGATTGAGTTAGGGTAGTCGTGCGACCTTGTTGGCCTTTGTCAAGGGCCGTGCGGGTGGGTTTAATTCAATCAGGAAATGACGGGTTGAACTTGACTAGCATCCTATGGTTAATTTGACCTTGACGAAGGCCAACATATCATAAGTCACATGTCAAGTTCTATCCGTCATTATCCAGGTTAATTTGAACCCACCTTTATATACCCTTGACGAAGGCCAAAATAGTAGTACGACTGTCCCAAACCAACGCATCTATCTATGCTGTAGAAAAGTAACAAATAGCTACCGAACACTATGCCTTGACGAAGGCCAACATACATAGCATGAATACTAAGTGCTACCTTTCTGAAATGACGGAGGGCTACGGATGGTTTTTGGCTAAAAACCTTTAACGTAATGAACTTGAGATCGTTGAAGGAACTGGATAGCTTTTTATAAAAATATAGTGGCGAAAACCCTTTGCTAAAGAGGTCACTCCCGGTGAAGGGATCTCGGCTCTTTCCCCGTAGAATGAGGTGCGGGATATTCCAACTGAATACCACGATGCAAAGCTAAAGTAATCGAATATAGTGAAGTTATTGCCCTGACGCAATCTTCTGTCCAAGGGGTCACTCCCGGTGAAGGGATCTCGGCCCTTGCCTCGTCGACTGAGGTGCTGGATATTCATAGTCGAATACCACTGTGCAAAACAAAAGAGAACGCCCTTGCAATAACAGCTTTTTGAAAAATGTTCCAACAACATCAGAATAGGTTTGTTTAGCTTGCATTGATCCGAATCAATGCAGTCCCATCAATTGATCACACCAATAAAGAACGAAAATAATGATGTACGTATATGCCATCCGCATTCGCCACTGGGTCCCGTCATCACCCGTTAGGTTACTTAACTAACGACAGAGCGGGGACTGGACTAGCGCGGATGCAAAACATATACAACATCTACTAGTATATATATCAATATATAATATTCGCTCAAGGCGTGATAAAATGCAACATCACAGAAATGTAACCAGCATCACAGAACAATACAGATATCTGGGATCCCCGGGTTTCATAGAGCCGCTACTGAAACCCGACGTTCCCCTGGTCGTGTGGATAGCCTGTGCAATGAAATCCTAGACCCCTACGGGCGCGGCAAGTTACCTGCCAAAACCTGAAGCGAGGCAGCCCCCTTCAACAACGTGAATGGACCACCCAGCACTTCACAGAATCTGGTAACTTGGGCACCCCTCCTTGGGTCAACCTATACCCCCTACGAGTGCGGCGAATAGCCCGCCAATTCTAGAGTGAATCCCCCTCCGTCTCAAAGCCATGAGATGTGGGCCCGTTGGCCTCTAGTACCCGGCTACCCGTGCACCCCTCCGCGGGGTAATCCTAATACAGAAAATAAAATATACAACGGGTACATCGACCTCAGCCCGGTCGTGCCCCAAAAAGAATAATATACAAACAGGCAGTAACGGCAGTCCACATGTCGGACGCTCGCCCCGCAATATCAAATGTATAAATACAACCAAACTGTACTACCATTGCATCCAGGCTATCCACCACGACAAATCCGCAATATCACAGCACAACGCAGAACATCAACGTGAATGTCACGTTCACAAATCCGTCTAAAAGGGCTATAGCAGTTAGACAGGATTTACCGATCAAATGACATTCACGGTCGCAGATATAATGTAAATATTGTGAACTAACATGTTTAAAATTTTCGATCGACTAAATTTCCCGAAGTGGGCCCCAAGCACAACTGTAGCACTCAAAATAAATCTGGGCCCAAACAGAATATACCAAAAACCCCAATTCCAACACAAAGACCTACTGAAGAAATTTGGTGCACTGTGGCTACAGTACGGCCGCGGATCCGCCACCAAAACGTGATTTTAGCCGCGGATTTGCCGCGCTACAGTAAAATCAGCGAACCAAATTTTTCCAGAATTCTTAAAAAACCCTGCACGATTTTCTGAGATGCTCAAAAATATTTTTATGGCAGTTTAAAAAATCAACAGAAACACAGAGCTTGGAAATGCGGTTTTCGGAATTTTCGTTCGATCGAAATTCTAAACACGTTAGAGCAAGCTAGTAAAGGTTAATGGCGTGGCTCTGATACCATATAAGTGCACGGCAGCGCCCCGGCCGTCTGTCCGAGGCCAAAATGCGGAAACGAAACTTTTTCAAAACTTGTAAACCGGCGCTACCGCGTACTAAAACCCGGATCGGACCATTAACCTACTACTAGCTAACTAGAGAATGGGTAAAAGTCAGACCCCCAAAAATGGTACAAGTCGTGTCGGAGTGTAGCCCAGAACACCCTGAGATACTACTAGAATACCTACCAGTAAATCTCCTGCCTTGGCCAAGGACTTCGTGTAATGGCTCTTCTAGACACAGCATGACCTCACCCCCAATACCGGGAGAGAAGAACCCCTGCCGATCCGCTCACTGCCTCATGTGGCTCGGGACTGTACCAAACTAAAACCTGTTTGCACGACTCCTTTGAGCCGTGGTAGGGTAGTAATCAAAGTACAGTGGGAACTCACACGAGACAAATGACGATCTCAGGTCGATGAACTAACCTGTACACATGTCACCAGGGAACTGCTATCTGACGCTAGGTATAATACCAATTAGTATGCTCCCGGCGAGTCCTGTCCGGTGTACTCATAACCTAATGAGCACCTGTATACATCTTAGGTGAACCAACTGACACCAGTGGCTTGTGAGACCGCCCACCGCCCCTTGTCGGGGTCTCGATTGTATACACTAGTCTACTCTGGAGTATCGATGCCATGTCTCGAAACTCCCTCGACTAGGGACCTTTTAAGGATGTGCTTATAGACCCCAGCTTCCACGTATATGGTCGCCATCATACTGCTGGTAGTCAAGCAAGAATCCTAAGGGCTCTATCAACGTGCAATAGTGATCAGTAATGTCACCTAAAGCAGTACACGATGATAAAGATAAACCAGATAGTATACTATCATCTTGAGTAAGACTGTCCTACCGGCATAGGTCCTCCCTCAATCATTGCAATCACGTGCCTGTGATCCAATAATTGACTCTGAGGGCACTATATCCAACATATGTAAGCAAGCCTCCACCCGACGACAAAACTCAACCCAGACATGCACCAATGTCTCATCATGGTAAGAAGCAAGAAAGGGAAGAGAAATGTTGGCTTCAGCAGCAAATTCTTCGGCCGTGATCGAGCTACCAGCACGAAGATCTTCGATGAAAGCCGACAAAGAGTGAAGGCTCTGCTTCGCCATCCGTTCAGATGCACGTAAGGCATAAGGGCCAGGTGGCATAATGATGCGAGATTCCAGCGGGGTAAGAATGGGCAAAGATGCTAAGATTTATAAACAATCGGCGAGATTTGCAAACAAAGAGTTGATGGAACAACGTCGAAACTTTGCTTACCCACAGTCATGCAAGAAGGGTTTAAAAGATCCCCAGGCCCATCAAGGATCTCAACTTCATCGTCAGCTTCCAGAACTACAGAAAACATTAGCATCGTTATACGAAATAATAGTAATGCCATGAGGAGGGGAAAATAACACTAACCTTGCCCAGATGAGAGGACGATGCGTTGCGGGGATATTGCCTGCGGAGCGGCCATCTCGAGCAAACGCTGGAAAGATTTTCTGGGGGATAGGTCCGCGATGGACGCCGCCAATCCTCGTAATTCTGAAAAAGACGGAAGGATTCAGATAATGAAGCGATCGTTAAAACAAAAGATAGAAGAATACCTTCGATACTCCTCCCGCTTTGAACAGGTGGGATAGAAGCTTCGGCAGCTTCCTCCATGCCCTCAAGCACATCATCGGAAACATTTGCAAGTGGGACGGCTATCAGTCGAGGGGCAACGGCCGCCACTTCAGGGACGGCGATCTCAGTTACCTGTTCCACCATCTCCAAGCCATCACCAGAAAGGTCCATTAAATCCGCGGCCGGTAAGGACACCTCTTCAGGGTGAACGGCCACCGGGCGAACAGAAGACACCAATAGAAGCTCTGCGGCAGGAATAGCAGCCATGACGACCTCCTCCGCACCTACTAGTGCCTCATCGGGGACATTTACAGAGTCCACGGTCAAGACACGACTTGAGCTCAGATTCTCTGCCATTGCCGATGTCCCTGCAAAGTTTTACTGAGATAAGAAGAAATAGAAAGCAAAACAAATTACTTGCCAAAGGGAAAATATAGAAAAACGTGCATACCGATATGCTAAGATGCCTCGAGTATAGCTTTTTCAAGCCGACGTTCCTTCCTAAGATGGTATGCTCACCGGGGTTCTAGGGTAGATTCATGGCCGCCAGTCCGCAACGACAACTCATCTTCAGAAGCGGCAGAGATAGGCTGTTTGAGGGCTATCTCGCCTCCCTTCTCCAGAGGGCCTATAAATACTCGCCGTATAGATGGAGGATCTTCGTAGAATATTACGGCAGGATAGGAACTCTTCGAGACGCGCACGTTCTCGGTCTCATCCTGGGAACGCCTTATAGCCTCAGCCAATTGTGCGGCTTCCTCGGCAGATGAACCTAAAAAAGAAGACCATCTTCCGGCTCTTGCATAGATATTGGTTCGTGTTGAAACGATTGGCTCGGATTCCATTAAAAAGTCAAGCAGGCCGGTGACTGTCTTCTTCCTCCGCTTCGACCCGGAACTAGCGCTGGAAGATGATCGCTTCCTTCCCTTCGGCGCTTTGGTGCGACGTTGCCCAACCTCACCTCCAGTATCCTCTTTTGGCGGTGCTACCGATGATGACACTACCATCGATGACGCCGCAACTGATGGAACTGCTACCGACGCCTCATCAGAAGCCCTTGCCTGAACTTTAGTGCGCATCGGCATACCAACTGTGGGTGGAGTCAGGCCCGCATCGACCGCCTCAGGAATAAGTAAGGCACCAGTACCCCCTCAAGGGAGGGCGAACCATTGTCCGCGGTCGCGGCGGGACTCCCATAGCTTGGATCGGGGCGGGAGCTCTATATCCAAAAAGTATCCTCCTCTCCTCAGCAATGATGGGACCAACTCGGTGGTAGCCGCATGAAGTGATGAGTGGCATCACGAACAACTTCCAAAGATGAGCTGGGCTCCACTATGAATGTCTCAAAGGGAACACCCTGGTTATAACCCAATTGCCGGACAAAGCACCAAATAACCGCATCTTTTTGACGGAACACCAAATAACCCGGTATGATCAAATACAAGTGCATGGCTTCCCTGGGCTTCAAGGATGGTGCTCCCTCTTTCGATAAATCAAACAACTGCTGAATAGGTCCCGAAGGAGCAGAGAGGACTCGATCATTGAATACCATCCCGCCTTCGTTGGCATAAGGATTAAGCAGCACACGAAGAGCCCCTAACTGAGTCGGATCAGGAGCAGAAGCATCCACCAACCTCATGAGTCGCGAGAAGGTATAAGCGTCATAAAAACCCAGTCTCTAGTGCGCAGCGAATGCCCCTAACACGTGCGTCTCAATCCACGACGTAAAATAATGAAGAGAGAAACTCACCACATCCACACCCGGGGTCGAGGTATTGACCGCGGTACTCAGCCCATGGTACAAGTACGATAACCCTGCAATGCCCACGGCTAGTCGTGTCCCTTCGGCAATGCGATGAGCAGGATAAATGACCGAGGCTCTCATAAAGCGACGATGCGTTGGAATGACAAACCAACTAAGCCAAAGGCTGATAAAACCGACGAAGAAGGTTTCTTCATCCATACCGGGGGCCGCAATTGACTCAAAAGGTACGGCCGGCAAGATTGGGATGTAAAACTGTGGCAAATCTTCTTCTTTGGCTGGTAGCTTATTTAGCCCAAACCCGAAGGGGTCGTTAATATTCGCGAATTTCGGGGCCTCCTTTAATAGGACATCTCCATGAAGGAAGCAGACGATAAAACTCTTAAAAGTGATGCCCTGTTCCTCTGACTCTACGAACAGCTTCTCGAAAATACGCAGAGTCTTGATTAGACTTGGATACTTGTGACAGACGGCATTTTCGGTCGACAAGCCGTCAAGCGTAGCAGGCACAGTTGCGAATGCATACTCGTCAGGAGGCAGCAATTCTTCATAGAGCGCTCCCCTGATCGGCAATCCGGAGATCTCGCGAAACTCTTCCAAAGAAATCGAAAATTCGCGATCGCCTAACAAGAAAGTGTTGTTGGGAAGATTCCAATCGATTTAGGAAAGTTTTAACCCACCAGACATGGGGAGACTGATAATGAAAGAGAGACGCGTACACCGCCTAATAAAGCCCGGCCTTCTGCAGTCGCGCACGATGGGCAGACAAGATATAACGAGCCCTGAGAAGATAGCCCGTTGGATGGCGAGGAGTAAGCCCTATCTCATAGCCTTGTATCTAGGGCTGGGCTTCACCTTGGCAAATACGACGCCCCAAGATGTCTATGGCTGGCAAAGGGTGGTTTGGTATCCCAGTTGTCGACGGCTCAAGCCGGCCCATAAGAGTCCAATCCAGCACCTCCACGGTAAAGGCAGTCTGCGGACGCTCCATCGGCAAGAATAGGTGGAGAGGCTCTATTGGCACCTCGCAAAGAAAGCTGCAGCGGCCCCGAATGATATGCCCGTACCAGGTTCCCCACAAAAGCAGGTTGGTGCAATCCGGGTCATGAGCCCTAATCATTGCCATCACTTCTTCGTCAGACGGTGATTGAGGAAAAGCAGCCTCCGAGTAGGTAAAAGGAATGTATGGAAGAGAAGCCATTGTTCCTAAAATAAGGGAAGGGAAAACTGTTAATGAAACCCACTTTCCTTTTACCCACTCGGAGCTCTTTGGAATGGAATTAAATTCCAGAAGAAAACAAGTACCATCATCAATCCCCTAAGACAAAAAAAAGCCTAATATTGGGGGCATACTACCTAAAGATCGTGCGTTCTTAGAGATCGGAAAGATGAGTTTTATTAAAGGGAAAAACCCTTGGTGTGGATTTAAAATCCAAAGAGAATTTTATAAAAATTTCCTCGGCCGTTCAAAACCATTACCTGAAGAAAAGATTATTTTTTGGACAGAGTTAAACTCTGAAATTTTTTGAACAGAGAACTGAGCTCTGAGAAAGAGAATTAAATTCTCAAAGAAATTGAAAAATGATGAAGATGAAGGAATGGAGGCACTGCTGATGAGACCGCATGATAGGAAACGGTTCATCTTTCCCGTTCCCTAGGCAAATCCAACGGCCACAAAGATGACAGCGTTGCATTCACGTGCAAACACGTGAGAAGTGAGAACAACGCTGTGGGGGCATATGTTCCCTCATGGTAACTGAAATAAAATACAAATAAAGCAGCAAGGAAAACCCCCAAATGGGGCATCATGTGCCCACACGTGACCGGGTCTCACGTGCAGGCACGTGACCTTTCTATGGGCAGATTCTATCTACACTTGAATGCCTAATTGATAAAGTCATGTGCCCACACGTGATGGGCTCTTGAACCCACTGAATTAATAGAATTAAATTCTAATTAAAAGGAATTAAAAGCATTTGTTCTCTCATGGGAACTGAATAAAATATATAAATAAAGCAGCAATGAAAACCCCCAAAGGGGGCATCACGTGCCCACACGTGACTGGGTCTCACGTGCAGGCACGTGACCTTTTACAAGCAAAGCCTATAGGCGCTGAATGAAATAAACAATTGGAAATGCTTAATCAGTGGGGTCACGTGCCAACACGTGATGGGTTTCTGAGCCCTCTGAACTAATGGAATTAAATTCTAACTAATTGCTTAATCAGTGAGGTTACGTGCCAACACGCGATAGACTCCTAAACTCTCTGAACCAATAGAATTAAATTCTAATTAATTGCTTAATCAGTGAGGTCACGTGCCAACACGTGATAGACTCCTAAACCCTCTGAACTAATAGAATTAAATTCTAATTAAAAGGAATCAAAAACCCTAATTGGAAAAATATTTCCGTAGATCTTTCCAAACAAAAAAGATCGCACTCTGTAAAAGGGAGCACCGTTGGATTAAAAATCCAATGGTGATTAAAAATCACCAATTTATAGAAAGATTCTATATAAGGAAATATTTTCCTAAAATTTTCCAGGAACAACAAATAAAATATCTTATGGATTAAAAAATCCAATGGTGAATAAAATTCACCGAATGATCTAAAAGATCATGTTAGTTATAAAATCAATCAAAAATCTCTCAATGAGAGATTGGCTTAACAAACTGATTCTTTTCTTTCTCCTATAAATAGGAGCCAAGAAGAGAAGAAAAAAGAGGATACAACAACAGAGAGAGAAGACAAAAGAGAAAAAAGAGAAGAGAATTTAATTCTCCAGAGAGAAAAGAAGATCTCTTCAAAGGAAAAAAACTCTGGGTAAGAGAAGGAAGGAGTTCATTCTATAAGCTCCATAAAAACAAAAGAGAATTTAATTCTCAAACTAAAAGTTTAACTCTTCTAAAATGAACTTAGTTCTTCCTCTGGTTGAAGATCTGCAGAAGCAGATCTCCCCACAAATTGAGAATTTAATTCTTATTGGGGAGATCTGTCATGCAGATTCAAAACTTAGGGAAAGAATTGAGTTTAAAAAATTTAATTCTTTCAACGTAACACATAGGAATTTAATTCCTCTAAATAAAATTAGGGTTTAACCCTATAAAAGAATTTAATTCTTAAATAAGAGATTTAATTCTCCATGCACGTAAAAGAGATCAGTACCCAACATGATCACGTGGAAACAAGTGACCCCCTTTCTTTGAACCAGAAAAAGAGATTTCCCAAACTGTTTAACACTTATTTAAAAGAGAAAAGGGAAAACAATAAAGACAGTTTCTCTTTTAGAGTGTATCACGTGCTCCCACGTGACCCTTAAAAAGCTCCTCAAAACAAAAGGGAGTAAAGCCAAGACAGTTTCTCTTTTAGGGTGTATCACGTGCTCCCACGTGACCCCTGACAAATACTTTTAATATCCAATGCATGGATACCCATCACGTGCCCACACGTGATGGTCATAAAGGTCAAGTGTTTAACACTTATATGCACATTATGAAAGTAAAATAAAAGAAGTAAGGCCCAATCTTCAGGCGCCTCATGTGACCCCACGTGAGCGCTTCAGTTTTAGTGTTTAACACTACTTTAAACACCTCACGTGGGAGCACGTGAGCGCCGGATGTACTCTAGTGTTTAACACTATATTCGAGCCAATCTTAGCCCAAATTAGCTAAGTCTTCCAGAGGCAAGATCCCTTGAAACTGAACCCCAACTATACTCTTGTCTTCCAAAACTGATCATCTCATATGGCATCCAAAGTGATTCTCAGAACCTTCCAACCAATATTGGTTCAAGGGTACATCTCTTCATACCTCTAATACATGTCGTTGTAATCCTTCAACGTCTTCAGAGAAGTGGAGGGTCCTAATAACCAATAACTTTTGGTACATCCCCAAATGGTTAAACCAAAACCAGACTACGATGTCTTTAAACCTTCCAGACTACGATGTCTTTAAATCGGACTATGAGGTCCTTAAACTCATGGACAATGATGTCCTTAAACTTTATGGACTGTGAGGTCCTTAAACTCATAGACTATGATGTCTTTAAACTTTACAGACTATGATGTCTTTAAACTGTCACGGACTATGATGTCCTTAAACTTCTGGACCGCAAAGTCCTTAAACTAAAACAATAGAGCCCAAATGCTCTTTTGTTGGATCTAAATCATCCTGTTAAGTTGATCTTAGTCTAAATTAGACTAACGTATCCTTAACAAATGGTTAAGTTGATCTTAGTCTAAAATTAGACTAACGTATCCTTAACAAACGTTTAAGTTGATCTTAGTCTCAAATGAGATTAACGATCCTTAAACCCAAATCTAAGAAAATACGGATTTGGACTAATCTACGCCCTACGGGCGACAATATAAATTAGTCTCCGTATACAATCCACGGGCAACCAAAAAACAAAACAAACTCACACGACACGAAGTGACCATATGGAGAAAGAGAAAGTGGTTACCGCGATGCGGTAGCGTAATTAACTGCAGAGGCTTGTGCCTGCAGGGAATAGCGTCCCCACAATCAAAAACCCCTCACAATGAGGGGGAATCTGATGAAGTCTGCTAAAACGGCCGCATCCGTCTAAACCTCCGATACACGGTGCCATAAATCAACTTGGCATCTTTGGAGAGGTGGACGGATCAAACCAAATAGCATCTGCCGTAAATTCAGGCAAGACGAACCTACGTGGTTTCGTCTCTGTTTTCAACGGCAAACAATCCCCATCGCCGAAAAGGATCAAGATAAAACCACATTTACTTGTCCTTTCGGTACTTTTGCTTATAGACGCATGCCCATTAGGTTATGCAACGCTCGCGCTACATTTCAGCAGTGTATGATGTGGATATTCTCAGATATGTTTGAGAATTTTCTGTAGATATTAATGGACGATTTCTCCATATTCGGGGACTCCTTTGAGAACTGTCTTCGTCATCTTGACGCAGTTCTTACCCGCTGTAAGGATAAGAACTTAACTTTGAATTGGGAAAATGTCATTTCATGGTCCAAGAAGGTATTGTCCTTGGACATATAATTTCACGAAAAGGTATTGAGGTAGACAAAGCTAAAATAAATGTCATCCATAACCTCTCTCGTCCCAAATGCGTCAAAGATATACGATCTTTCCTTCATCATGCAGGATTTTATAGGAGATTCATTAAGAACTTTAGCAAAATTGCTAGACCCTTAACTCTTCTCTTGGCCAAGGATACTACATTTCACTTCGATTTGGATTGTGAGGTTGCTTTTGAATCGCTTAAAAGATCTCTCACTACAGCCCCCGTTCTATCATCTCCGGATTGGAATCACCCATTCGAGCTTATGTGTGATGCATCGGATTTTGCTATTTGTGCAGTCTTAGGACAGCACATTGATAAGATGCCACATATAATTTACTATGCAAGTAGGACCTTGAACGATACACAAATTAATTACACAACTACCGAGAAAGAACTCTTGGCAGTTTTATTTGCATTAGAAAAATTCAGGCCCTACTTGATTGGCTCGCCAATAGTGGTTTACACTGATCACTCCACCCTATGACACCTTTTATCGAAGAAGGATGCTAAGGCCAGACTAATACGTTGGATCCTGTTGTTACAAGAATTTGATCTTGTCATCCGAGACAAGAGTGGATGTGAAAACGTAGTAGCTGACTATCTTTCATGTATCTCTTCTTCACCAACGTTGACCGTGCCGATAAATGACTCATTTCCTGACAAACAGCTGTTGACCGTATCCTGCGAACCTTGGTTCGTGGATATTGTGAATTATCTAGCGACAGGACTTATTCCTAGCAATTGGTAAAAACAAGACAAACTTCGATTTCTATCCCGAGTAAAACACTTTTACTGGGATGAACCTTATTTATTTAAGTATTGTTCTGATCAAATCATTCGCAAATGTATCCTTAACGATGAATTCAAGAGTGTGTTATCATTTTGTCATGATCAGGCATGCGGCGGTCACTTTGGTCCTCGAAAAATGGCGGAGAAAGTTTTGCAATGTGGTTTTTATTGGCAAACATTATTTAAAGATGCATATGATCATTGCAAAACTTGCCCGCGGTGTCAACACTTGGGTCGAATTTCACGTAGAAATGAGATGCTGCTCCAACCTATCATGGTTGTGGAGATATTCGATGTTTGGGGTATTAATTTTATGGGCCATTTTCCCAACTCTTTTGGGAATTTATATATCTTGTTAGCGGTTGATTATGTCTCAAAATGGGTGGAAGCAATACCGTGTCACACTAATGACTACAAGGTTGTTATTAAGTTCCTTAAAAAAATATCTTTTCGCGGTTCGGACACCCTCACGCTATAATTAGCGACAACGGGACGCATTTCTGTAATCGTTCTTTCGAGGCCTTGATGCGAAAATATGCAATTAACCACAAACTTTCTACGCCCTATCATTCTCAAACAAGTGGGCAAGCTGAGATCTCAAATACGCAGATCAAGAAAATTTTGGAAAAGACGGTTTCTAAAAACCATAAAGATTGGCCAACCAAATTGATGGATACTCTTTGGGCATTTCGTACCGCTTATAAGACCGATCTTGGTATGTCTCCATACCGTCTTGTGTTTGGGAAAGCATGTCACCTTCCTGTCGAGATCGAACATAAAGCAATGTGGGCTATCAAAGAGCTAAACTTCGATTTTGATCAAGCCAGCAACTATCAGAAGCTGCAATTGAATGAGCTAGGTGAACTCCGCGATGAAGCTTACGATAATGTGGTAATAGTAAAGAACCGGACTAAAGTGTTTCACGATAAAAACCCTTTTAGGAAAACTTTCACACTGGGACAACAATTCCTTCATTACGATTCCCGTCTCCATCTTCATCCGGGTAAGCTTAAATCTCGTTGGAAAGGACTTTTTGTAGTGCGGTATGTATACCCACACGGGACAGTAGAAGTTGAAAATATAAAAAACGGTTCAATTTTTAAAGTAAATGGGTATATATTAAAACCGTATTTTTCTGTTGACCCAGCGGAGGAGCTCCTATTTTTAAAGGAGCCACTTTATCATAACTAAATTTCCTCCGCCTCACCTCCATATTTCGGTAATATTGTCTCATTTTAAGAATGGAGGTGAGTGATAAAAGACTTCACTGAATATCTGTGCATGCCAAAGTACATGTTTGGGGGTAGTTTTCATTTGACTATTATTTTACCCCTCTTAATTTCTCTCCCTAAGTCTACAGGTCGATGCATTCAAAAAAAGACATCAGTGAGGACACTGCTGAAAATAGGTTTGGGGGAAAGGTTTGTATTCACTAAACTATCTTTTGACACTTAGCACTATACAATTTTTTTTTATAATAAAAGATTAGAAAGTGAAAAATTATATATGAAAGATAGAAAAAGTTAAGAAAAGCAAGAAAATTAGATATTTTCTTAAATAAAACTAGTAATAAGTAGTTATGAAACGTTGTCTCAAGGGTTAGTAAGATGAAGGAAATTACTAATCTGAGAATAAAATTAAGTCTGAAAAATAGTCCTTATTTTTTTAGCCAAACATTTGAACGTTGATACCCTACTATACGCACTTACACACATCTTGAAACTTGGGATAGTAAAGGACACCTTGAAATGCTCTTGTCTAAAAGCCTTAGTAAAAAAAAGTATAAATGGTGAAAAAAATGAACACTGATTTTGTAATTACCAAGGCAGCATAAAAAAATATAGCGAGGGTGCTTTATCACCTAGTGCCTTAGACCAACTGGTTTGGGAGCCACTGCTAAGCCTTAGGTGTTACGAAACGAGAAATTATGCCTAAATGCGCAAGCACATTTTGTAATCGGTCGGTTAGTACCTCAAGAAGTATTAACGGTCGCATGAAGGATGTGTGAGCAATTTCATCAAAATATTCACCACCATAAAATACTTTGGAAAATGGACAAGAGTATGATAACTTGAATTGAATTCTCTAAGTATAGGGATATCTTTTACACACACGTAGGGGTATATGATCAATATTTGGAAGAAAGATAGGGAGGAAGGCTAAAGGCAATATTTTATTGAGGGATGATGTGATTTCTAACATTTTTTCATGACCATTAAAATAGGGCTCATAACAACTGAAAAGCTGGAAACTCTTATTTTCAAGTTCTTTCTTTTATAATTCTTATCTTTATATGTAACTTTCACTACCTTTCTTTTATAGGATTTTGTGGGTGTAATCCGCTGAAAACCCTCAGGAGACAACACTCCTCCTACTAGGGACACCTAGAGATTTAACGGCTTGTTACACGTGCTCAGTGCAATCGTGTTGCCTACGAAAGAGTGCTGCTTAGGTTTTTCTTTCTCTTTTTCTCCTTCTCTTGAATAATTAGTTTGCTCGGGACGATCAAAGTTAAGTTTGGGGGTATTTGTTCAGTCGAAAATATTGTGCATTTAATATGACATTTTCCTTACTATTTCTATATAATAAAAGGTGTTTATTATAAATATGACACATATGAGGGTTTATCTGTAAAAATACTATTTTCATGTGTTTATATATTATAATTAACATTATGAAGGAAAATGTAAGCATATAATTTCTATATAATATTTAGTCCATTTAAATATGCTTACCTTATCAAATATCTTTAACCAAATTTCTAAAACTATAATACCATGTCAAATAGTTCTCAATAAAAACAAATTCTACTAACATTATTTATTGAGTTATTGTGCAGAAATTATATCAGGACTGAAATAAAGAAAATTCGAGTTGGCGTGATCAAATCTGCCGAAATATTCAAGTAAATCGAAGAAAGATATTCTGGCAAATACTATGAGATGATTTCAAGATTCCAGATATCAAAACAGTCTACATATGTCACCAGAAGAGGCCAACAGAAATATAAAATCAAGACCCTCGAAACCCACCAAATGGCCGCGGTTCCGCCGCACGTCTGAAGATCTAGGGCTTTGGATTTTCAGGTTGGGATCCTAACAACTAGTCACCATATTAGGAAACTAGGGTTCTGGCTCTGTGACTATAAATAAGGACCAAGAGCCTCTTGGGAAAATCATCAAACCGACAAGATCATGAAGTTCACGACGGCTCAAGAATCCTGGTTGATCATCGACGGTTCATCTACCTCCTTAAGAAGAGATCGAGAAGCAAACTAGGGTTTTATAATCATTTTCTAAAGAAACAAAATGTACTTGATCTTGTTGATTAATAAAAGGTAGTTTTATTCTATTGCATTTTATTTTCTTCATGATTTCTATCTTTTCTTTTCCCAACATGCGCGAGTAATTCTCCGTTTGTTAGGGTTCATAGGATTAGGGTAGATTAATGGATGATGAAGATTCTTAAACTCTTTTTACGTCCTATAAAATTTATAAATTTTACCAAAAGAATCATTAACATCCTAATCTAGCGCGCTACCAATTCATTGGGAGCCACGACTACAATTAGAGATTAGATTAACGATTGTTTTGGTAAAGGCTAAACATGAACAGAAATCCATGTCAGGATAGGGGTTAAGAGTGGGAACCTTTTTCCCTCCAGAAACCCTAATCTACATGCATCACTGTCGATCTAGTTTTAAATCTATTAAAGGATAAGAGAAATAATCTTTAATTAATCATCCATGAATACTAAATCTTAACGAACCCTACAAGCCCCCTTCTAATATTAAACCTACATCCGTAGTTAATCTAGATCTATATCCTGCATCCGTGTTTGACGTGGATCTAGAATCTACAACCATTCTTCACCATTCTTTATTCTTCCCCTTTTTCAACACGTCTAAAGTAAGATTAAAAGATTAAAGGTTTCTCTGAGGATGACCCGTACTCATCTCGGTCTAACTACACGTGACATCGTTATTGATTGCGGTTACAACACAACTCTAAAAATATCACCTATCAACCACCATCATCTTCCTCCTCCTCCTCTTTTTCCATCCATTTCCACCTTCTTCTTCCTCCTCCTTCTCAACACCGCCGCCGCCACCATCATCATCAACACCATCACCACCACCTTCTTCCTCCTATTCTTTTTCAACCCACAACTACCGCCGCCGCCATCCTTCTTCCTTCAAGGATGGCGGCAGCGGCGGTTGTGGGTTGAAGAAAAAGATGAAGAAGAAGGTGGTGGTGATGATGTTGATGATGGCGGCGGCGGTGTTGAAAAGGAGGAGGAGAAAGTTGGTGTTGATGGATTGAAGAAGAAGAGGGGGAGGAGGAAGATGGTGGTGGTGTTGACGGTGACGGTGACGGTGGCGGTGGCGGTGGCAGTGTTGAAGAGGAGGAGAAAGAAGGTAGCGGTGGTGGGGACAACGGCAATGGCGGAGGAGGAGGAATAATTTTTAAAAGTGAAATAGGGAGCTGCAGGAGTAACTCATAAGTATAGAGGGGGCTACAGGTAAATACTAACTATGGGGAGACAGAGAAAAATATTGAAGTATAGGGGGGCTGACGGAAAAAAAAACCTATAAAAAAAGGAGATTGTTAACCTACGAGAATCTCTTTATATTTTGATTATTTTACAAAACCGTATTTCAAATATACGATATGTTACAAATAATTTCAGATAAGTCAAACTGCTACACAAGTAGAGTTATTCAAGTATAAGGATGATAAATAAGTTCAACTGACATCTCAAAAGTAGCATCGACAAATATCGGCAAGACTCGAACGATCTCAACGCTCATTTAAAGGATATAACGGAGAACTTGCACATCAAAAATATTCAAGACTTTTCCACTTTATTTGAGTCTGGAGTCGATCTCAAATAGTTAGAATCAATTTTCTTAACCTGATTCAATTATATTTTCAAAAACCAAAATTCCATTTTCAAAACAAAAGTCTGTGTCTGAAAATATCAGAAATGGACATCCTATATGGACGTCCATAAAAGTTCTCAATTTTTGAATTTTGGCATGAATTTTGATTTTCTAACGGCTATAAACTGCCATTAACTGTCCTATTTTTCAAGGGCAGTTATTATAACTTTCCCAACCGCTTATTTTCAAGTTTCTATAAATAGGACTCATTTTACTCAAGTTTTTGATCGAATCATTCATTATCGTTTTATTTTCTGATTTCGTGAAAACACTGTCTCTCTTCGCTCTCAAGTTTTCATTATTCATTTTCTAAGAGGAAATCTTTCTCAGCACTTTAGAATTTTCTATTTCATTTAGAAAAGAAAGATCTCTAAAATTTTTGAAGAAGTAGTCATTTTCAAAACTTGTTTAATCTTTGAAAAACTTCTTCGATTTGGTTTTTAAACTTTTGTTAATCTCCAAAATACAATCTCTCGTCTCCTTGAATCGAAAATTTGATTTATCTATTTGAGATCATTAGGATTGTTGAAATTGGTTTGTAAAGATTGTAAAATCTTAAGTTGTATGACCTAGTGAAAAAACGTCTAAGATCTTCACATTGTAAGGGTTTCGGACTTGAGCCTTGAAAAAAAGTCTAGGTATTCACCGCCTACAAGTGTAAAAGATTTAAGATCTGAGCCTGGAAAAAGATCTGGATTTGTCCACCAGAAAGGAGTCACTGGATAACGAAGTTGAATTCTAAGCAGGACTTCTCAAGCGAGAATTAGCCACAGGGTTGGTGAACCTCGATAACAATCCTCTGTGTCAATGTATGCTATTTTACTTTTTGATTCTCTATGATTGTTGACAGTTTTAGTATCTTAGACTCTAATTTTATATTCTGCTTCATAATTTCTGTATTTTCGCAAAATTAATCTGTGTTTGCTATAAAGCCTTATTCACCCCCCGCCCCTCTAAGGCTGTTTTCATGAACGTTTGCTATTTCCAGTACTGGCTATTTAGCGACCGCATGCTGATTCGGCGCTGGGATCTGCGTGAAAGTGGGAACGTTCGAACGACCTTTATCTGATGATAAGGATGAGCCAAAGTCTCTATGAGTTTTTAGCATAATGGAATTGCCTCCACATTCTATTATATGGATACCTGTTGTGAAGCCAGATTACAGATCTCACAAAGTCTGACTGGGACTCGATCTTGTTAATATGGATCCGGGCCCATTTGGAAAGTGGCTACCGAGTCGTCGTGGAGCGACAAGACTTGGATTCTTTATGGTACTAATTTGACGTGTGCTCTTGTGAGAGAAAAGTAGACCATAGCGTGTTTTCTATATGACGCGTGTTAGCGACTAGAGGAGGTTCAGGGATCGATCCCATCTCCCAGACTATGTGAGTCCTCTGTTCCCTTATAAGAAAAAATAAATAAATAAATTCCCTAAAAGAAGCATCACGTGCCCACACGTGATGCGCCTTGGAGCAAAAATTAGAAGCATTACACTTAACAAATAAGGCTGAAGTTGAGCCTCACGTGCCACACGTGAGCATCTATATACAAAGTATATAAGCGCCTTCATGAAACAGATAACAGGCAGAAGGCGCATCGCGTGCCAACACGTGATACTCTTCTCTGGGACTGCTGCATATAGGCAAACCGACCTAGTGCCATTGGGTCACGTGCTACACGTGAGAATTCCTAATGCCTTCTGAGCCGATTGAATTAAATTCTATATAAAAAGGATCAAAACCCTATTTTGAAAATATTTTCCCAACCTTTCTAAACAAGAAAGATTGTGCTCTGTAAATCAGAGCATTGTTGGATTAAAGATCCAATGGTGATTAAAAATCACCAAACTACAGAATAATCTCTGTATGGGAAAATATTTTCCTAATCTTTCTAAACAAGAAAGATTGTGCTCTGTAAATCAGAGCACCGTTGGATCAAAGATCCAATGGTGATTAAAAATCACCAAGATACAGAATAAGCTCTGTATGGGAAATATTATCCCCAATCTTTCTAAACCAGAAAGATTGTGCTCTGTAAATCATAGCACCGTTGGATCAAAGATCCAATGGTGATTAAAAATCACCAAGATACAGAATAAGCTCTGTATCGGAAAATATTTTCCCAATCTTGTTAAAAATAAGAAAAATATATTCTGTAAAATAGAGATCCCTGGATAAAAAATCCAACGGTGGATAAAATCCACGAATTAATCAAAAATCTCTCAATGAGAGATTTCCTTAACAAAAATCAACAAACTTGCCTCTGCTATATAAAGGACTCGAAACTGAAAAAAAAGGAGAGAGAAAAAGAGGAGACACCCCCATAAGATTTGAGAAAACAAAAAAGAAGGGGAGTTCTCTTTAGAGAAAAAGAAACCCTAGGTGAGGAAAAGACACAGAGATCATTCTTATCTCTTTTTATAAGAGTTTAACTCTTCCAAAAAAGAACTTACTTCTTCCTCTGGTTGAGGTCTGCAGAAGCAGATCTCCCCACAAGTTGAGAATTTATTCTCATCGGGGAGATTTTGTTATGCAGTCCCAAACCTAGAGGAAAGAACTAGGTTTGAAGAATTTAATTCTTCCAAAAATATAGGAATTTAATTACTCTGATAGAACTAAGGTTTAACTCTACATAAGAATTTAATTCTTATAAAAAGGACTTAAAGTTCTCAAGACCTAGGTCGAGAGCCCCATGCATATTAGCATGCATTTAACGCTATAACAACAGATCACGTGTCCCACGTGACCATCTCTGAGAAACAAAAAGAGACAACTAAGATTGAGTCACGTGGCCCCACGTGACCTCCAATAGTGCTTAGCACTTAGGAAAGAATAGGAAGATAAATCCAAAGGAGGCAGTGCTTAACTTAGTGGCGCCTTACGTGTTTACACGCGATGGTTGCAAGACTTAAGTGTTTAGCACTTACATGTACAGAACGAGGGAATGAGCCCAAGGAAACAGTACCCAATATTTAGGTGCATCACGTGTCACACGTGAGTGCTCCAAGTTTCAGTGTTTAACACTGCTTAAGAGCCTCACGTGGGAGTACGTGAGCACCAAACATTTAGCAGTGTTTAACACTGTGAGAGGACAACCTTAGCCTAAATCAGCCAAGTCTCTCAAGGCCAAAAACCTTTTGACCATCAATCAAGCAAAGCCTTCTTATACTCAGGTCCCCCCTAAATAGATCTTAGTTCCAGAGATGGCCAATGATCTCCTGACACGTGGTAGCTAAAATAATGTTCATCCCATCATGATCTCTCCCTTCAGTCTGGAGTTTGGTTCAAAGGTACATCTCTCCACACCTCTGATATATGTCGTCGTAATTCTTCAACGATATCAGAGAGGTGGAGGGTCTCGACAACCAACAGCTCTTGGATGCACTCTCAAAACCCAGGAGCATATCTCAATGGACTATAATGTCCTTAAACTAGCCATGGACTGTGATGTCCTTAAACTAGCCCATGGACTATAACGTCCTTAAACTAAAGAGCCCAAATACTCTTTCGTTGGATCAAAAATGATCCCGACCCCCCGTTAAGTAGATCTTAGTCTAATATTGGATTAACGTATCCTTAACAAATATTTAAGTTGATCTTAATCTCAAATAAGGTTAGCGATCCTTAAATCAAACCCAAACCCAAATCTAAGAAAATACGGATTTGGACTAATCCACGCACTACGGGCGACAACACAAATTAGTCGCCGTATACAATCTATGGGCAACCAAAAAATAAAACAAACACACACGACACAAAGTGACCTCCTGGAGCAGGAGAAAGTGGTTACCACGATGCGGTAATATAATTAACTGCAGGGGCTTGCGCCTGCAGGGAAGAGAGTCCCCACAATCAAAAACCCCTCACAATGAGGGGGAATCTGACGAAGTCCGCTACAACGGCCGCATCCGTCCAAACCTCCGGTACGCGGTGCCATAAATCAACTTGGCATCTTCGGAGAGGCGGACAGATAAAACCAAATAGCATCCACCCCTAAATTCAGGCAAGACGTTTGTCTTTCCCGGCTTTCGGCGGTAAACAGATTCTGGCACGCCCGGTAAGACCGCTTTCTCTTTCCACTCCACACTTCATGTGTCGTGTTCGCGAATGAATTGTGGTTTAATATGGTTTCCCCTGGATTCGAGGTACTAAGATTTGGTGTATTACTCCTACGCAGGAGAGAAGATGACATCAATGGCTTCCAACTGCGCCAACTGCAACAACAACTCCCGCTCCGCCCCGTCTGGAGGAGTAACTTACGGGCCCCAAGTGGCCTCCATCTTTGCCATGCCGGTGGAACAGGTGACACAGGCCACCACTGGATTGTTCTTCGGGACCATGCTCCCTCAGATAAGCTTCAACGCTCGAGTGTCGTCACAGGAAGTTCTAAAGAAGTCGGTCTTCGATCGGCTTGCAACTACCATGGACCCTCTCAACGGGTCGTCCAAGTCTACTGCCTCAGTCTTCGATAGGATAAGCCTAAGTTCAAATGGGCCTGCGAAGAGGCTCGTAATACCGGAGAAGTCTATCCCAACTCCTGCTACAGGTGAAATTGTCCAAACTACTTCCCCTACTCGAAAATCGGCCTTCGACAGGTTGACCATTCCTTCCAAGCAGATGTCAGTCTTTGACAGGCTGGCGCCAATAATAGCCTCTCCTCAAAGAAAGGGGCATGACGAAGCCACTCCTATAACTGAGCCATCTGTTGGATATAGTGCCCTCAGAGTCAATTATTGGATCACATGCACGTGATTGCAATGATTGAGGAAGGACCTATGCCGGTAGAACAGTCTTACTCAAGATGATAGTATGCTATCTGGTTTATCTTTATCATCGTGTACTGCTTTAGGTGACCTTACAGGTCACTATTGCGTGTTGATAGAGCCCTTAGGATTCTTGCTTGACGGCCAGCAGTATGATGGCGATCATATACATGGGAGCTGGGGTCTATAAGCACATCCTTAAAAGGTCCCTAGTCGTGGGAGTTTTCGAGACAGGGCATCGATACTCCAGAGTAGACTAGTGTATACAGTCGAGACCCCGACGAGGGGCGGTGGCCGGTCTCACAAGCCACTGGTGTCAGTTGGATCACCTAAGATGTATACAGGTGCTCATTGGGTTATGAGTACACCGGACAGGACTCGCCGGGAATATGCTAGTTGGTCTTATACCTGACGTCAGATAGCAGTTCCCTGGTGACATGTGTACAGGTTAGTTCATCGACCTGAGATCGTCATTTGTCTCGTGTGAGTTCCCACTGTACTTTGATTACTACCCTACCACGGCTCAAAGGAGTCGTGCAAACAGGTTTTAGTTGGGTACAGTCCCGAGCCACATGGAGGCAGTGAGTGGATCTGCAGGGGTTCGTCTCTCCCGGTATTGGGGGTGAGGTCGCGCTGTGTCTAGGAGAGCCATTACACGAAGTTCTTGGCCATGGCAGGAGATTTACTGGTAGGTATTCCAGTAGTATCTCAGGGTGTTCTGGGATACACTCCGACACGACTTGTACCGCTTTTGGGGGTCTGACTTTTACCAACCCCCTAGGCCCGCCATGCGATGCTCATAGACGAACGGACCGGACTGTATGGATATTGTCACTGACAGGCTCAGTAGGGTGTCAGGATGAGTTCGCTCATCGACATCCCTTTTGGTCAATACCCGGTAACCCGTTACGTATGGATAATACCTCTGACGTGCTAGTGGTTAAATCCACAGCCAAAGTATTGACGAGTTTTTAGAGTCCCCCACAGAAAGTTTCTCAAGTTTCGGGCGAAACGTTGTAGAGGCCGTATGGAGATATGGCAGGGTTCGATCATATACGTGCGGTATTGCACGGATCATGATCGGACGGATAATACTAGCAGGCTTTGGTTTAAACCGGATCCTAGTATTATACTATGTAGATTTTGTCTCTTTGCATTTGTATTCGGTCGGAATACAAATGCGGGTATGTATATACAGTCGCGGGGTTTTCCTGTAATTTATTACGGTATCGTTTTTCTGAAGTTGCCAGTTTGCATTCCGTTTCGGCCATTTTTCTTTTGTTCCTTCTTTGGCTTAAAATTGGTGTGGAGGGGGTTATTTGCAATTGTGCATTTTATTATGGAGAAGGCTTTTTGTGATAGCTTCATGATGGTTCAACCATCATTTGATTCTTTGTTCATCATGGCTTGACTTTTGAGATATGATGAGTGATGGGCTTTTTGACTTAGTTGTGATCATTATTCATCACTCATCATTCTTTCTTGCATGACGCTCACACTCCGTCCTCTTCTTTGATGAAGGCCGGCCACACTTGAGAGAGTGAGAGGGATTTTCATTTGGTGAGGAAAAATGTTCATCTCATATATTTTTGCTTGCTACAAAAATCATTCATCTCCATATCTCCTTCCTCCACATCATAAATGGCAACTTCACAACCCCGTGAGACAAATCATCCTACACTTCGCCTACAGTATTCTTGGACATGTCGACTCGCCAACTTCGTGTCCGAGTTGCCTCGGTCCAGAGGTGGGAGCCCGTAAAAGAACCCGGCGATGTCGTGCCCTTTCCGACGAGGAGATGAAGACCGGAGATTCCGCGAGGAGATCGGGATGGAGGCCGAAGACCGAAGGACACGGATCGCTCGGTATAGCTCTCTACCCCATTCTCTAATTAGTTAGGAGTAGGTTAATGGCCCGATCCGGGTTTTTAGTACGCGGTAGCGCCAGTTTTTAAAGTTAAAGAAAAGTTTCGTTTCCGCATTTTGGCCTCGGAATGACAGCCGGGGTGCTGCCGTGCACTTACATTGGTATCAGAGCCACGCCATTAATCTAGTCTAGCTTGCTCTAACGTGTTTACAAGTTCGATCGAACGGATTTTCCAAAAAATGCATTTCCTTGTCGCACTTTCTGTCGAATTTTTCCTTGCTCTAAAAATTATTTGGTATGTTGGAAAAATACGTGCAGGGTTTTTTGAGAATTCTGTGAAAATTTGGTCGGCTGATATTACTGTAGCGCGGTGGATCCGTGGCCAAAACCACGTTTTGGCGGCGGATCCGCGGCCATACTGTATCCAAAGTGCACCAAATTTTTACAGTGGCTCTTTGACATGGAAATAGGGTTTCTGGTATATTCTGTTTGGGCCCAGATTTTTCTGAGTACTGGGTATTGTGCTTGGGGCCCACTTCGAGAAATTTAGTCGATCGGAAATTTTAAACATGTTAGTTCACAGTATTTACATTATATCTGCAACCGTGAATGTCACTTGATCGGTAAATCCTGTCTAACTGCTATAGCCCTTTTAGACGGATTTGCGAACGTGGCATTCACATTGATGTTCTGTGTTGTGCTGTGATGTTGCGGATTTGTCATGGTGGATAGCCTGGATGCAATGTTAGTACAGTTTTGGTATTATATACATTTGATATTGCGGGGCGAGCGTCCGACATGTGGACTGCCGTCACTGCCTGTTTGTATATTATTCTTTTGGGGCACGACCGGGCTGAGGTCGATGCACCCGTTGTATATTTTACTTTCTGTACTAGGATTACCACACGGTGGGGTGCACGGATAGCCGGATTCTACAGGGCAACGGGCCCGCATCTCAAGGCGTTGAGACAGAAGGGGCTTCACTCTAGAATTGGCAGGCTATTCGCCGCACTCGTAGAGGGTACAGGTTGACCCAAGGAGGGGTGCCCAAGTTACCGGATTCCATGAAGTGCTGGGTGGTCCATTCACGTTCCTGAAGGGGGCTGCCTCGCTTCAGGTTTTGGCGAGTAACTTGCCGCGCCCGTAGGGGTCTAGGATTTCATTGCACAGGCTATCCACACGACCAGGGGAACGTCGGGTTTCAGTAGCGGCTCTATGAAACCCGGGGATCCCAGATATCTGTATTGTTCTGTGATGCTTATTACATTTTCTGTGATGTTGCATTTTATCACGCCTTGAGCGAATATTATATATTGATATATATACTAGTATATGTTGTATATGTTTTGCATCCGCGCTAGTCCAGTCCCCGCTTTGTCGTTAGTTAAGTAACCTAACGGGTGATGACGAGACCCAGTGGCGAATGCGGATGGCATATACGTTCATCATTATTTTCGTTCTTTTGTGGTGTGATCAATTGATGAGACTGCATTGATTCGGATCAATGCAAGCTAAACAAACCTTTTTGATGTTGTTGGAACATTTTTCAAAAAGCTGTTATTGCATGGACGTTCTCTTTTGTTTTGCACAGTGGTATTCGGTTATGAATATCCAGCACCTCAGTCGACGAGGCAAGGGCCGAGATCCCTTCACCGGGAGTGACCCCTTGGACAGAAGTTTGCGTCAGGGTAATAACTTCACTATAGTCTATTACTTTTGCTTTGCATCGTGGTATTCAGTTGGAATATCCTGCACCTCATTCTACGGGGAAAGGACCGAGATCCCTTCACCGGGAGTGACCTCTTTAGTAAAGGTTTTCGTCACTATATTTTTATAAAAAGCTATCTGGTTCCTTCAACGATATCAACTTCATTACGTTAAAGGTTTTTCGCCAAAAACCATTCGTAGCCCTCCGTCGTTTCAGTTAAATGTTCGGTAGTATTCAAGGTATGTATTTTGACATACGCCAAGGCATAGTGATTGGTAGCTACCGGATATTTATCTGTTGCATAGATAGATGCGTTAGTTTGGGACAGTCGTACTACTATTTTGGCCTACGTCAAGGGTATGTACGGGTGGGTTCAAATTAACCTGGATAATGACGGGTAGAACTTGACATGTGACTTATGATATGTTGGCCTACGTCAAGGTCATAAGAGCATGGGGCAAAAATCACATCGGGAGTTTCTAAAGAAACTGAAACTTGCCAGATATGAGCATACCTCCTGGAGTGTGATAACGTGAGTGGATTCCATCACATTATCATGCGATGATAGTTGGATCCCGATTCCCACTGATGAGTTGGTTTACTCCTCGGGTGATCCCGACTAATTCTTCTTTCAAGTTTGGAGGAGAATTTGACGGTACAGTGAGAGGTTTCCTGATTAGATAAAGTGATAACCATTCTGATCTAGGTTAGAGTGCACGCTGAGTGTTTCTTTTCTCTCTCTCTCTTTGGCAGCGACCATGGCCCAACCCTAAGACTATGACTCAGTGACCAAAATTAACAGAACCTTCTTAAACACTGGATTTTGGATTGTCAGAGTTGCATACCTCATTGCCACTCCTACTTTTACCCTTTTCTCCAGAACACCCCGTATTACTACGAACGTCCACTTCCATTAAATAAAACCATCGTATGGTTATATACGAACTCGAAAGAACTTGTTCCAGATTCGAGGATGGTTTCCGGTTCTGGAGAAAACGAATAGGACTATTCAGTTGTCTTTTCCTTTTACCTTCTCTCAGGTTGCGAGTGCTTCTTGGATTAGGACAGTACACCTATTACGCTTATTGGATAGTCTTCTTCCAAACCATAGGCCGGTGTTGAACGATGGGGAATGAAGAAAACCAATTGGTCTAGCGATGGTGTGCAGAAGGTAATAAGTAAAGACAAATAAAGGGATTAGAAGGAGGGCAAAGTAAACTGCGACTGCTATTCACGACCAAACCAAGTATTTCATTACCACTCCTACTTCACCTTTGTATTTCTCCAGAACACTCCGTGTCACTACGAAGATCCACAGTCATTTGGATACTCCATCGTATGGTTATATACGAACTCGAAAGGAACTTGTTCCAGTTCGGGGATGGATTCTGGTTCAGGAGAAATAGGAATAAGGTTTATTCAGGTGTCTTTTATCTTTACCTTCTCTCGGATTGCGAGTGCTCCTAGGATTAGGACGGTACACCCATTATGCTTATTGGATAATCTTCTTTCAAACCATAGGCTGGTGCCGAAAGGTAGGGAGGGAAGAAAACCATTTAGCCTAAGAGGGTGTACAGAAGGTAATGACTAAAGACATATGAAGGGATGTGGTGAGATGGTATAGAAATATACGGTTACAGTTGTGAATCTGGATAATGGAAGAGGCATTACTAGGAATACCAGGATACCCTTACGAAACATTTCAATGTTTCAGTTTCACTGTGTACTGTTAAAGGAAAACTGATTTCCCAATTAGACACTTGCTCCAGGGTATGTATTTACCAGGTATGAATCTCACATCTGTATGGTTTTATAGATGATGAGTGGGAGTAAGTTATTGGGAATTAGGTGATTGTCCTCATTATATCGGAATTCGTTGTAATTGGTGATATTTGAGGAAACCACCCGGGTTGTTTGCCAGACGGCAAACATTTGGTTTTGAATATCCGCTGTTATGCACCAATTTCAAATTGATATATATGTACGTCTATTTTTATAGAGTGAGATATAACTTTTTGAAATTATGTCGATGACATTTACCTATATCAGTTGATGATTAGGTAAGGAGTATTAAACAGCGGTGTAATTCTTCTTAACCACAAGTACAGTTTTCAACCTACGACACACAGCAAATGAGTTATTAAACTCAAGGGACTTATACAGAGCATTGTATGCTGTCCAGTGTCCATTAGGACAGAGGGGTTGGTCCCCGTACTATATTCGGTTTACTTATGACTTCTCTAGTTTTTAGACAGGTGTTTCGTAGAAACACAAGGTCCAAGTTTTGAGAAGTTATAGGTATAAGAGTAAAGTAGAGAACCAGGTATTGCAAGTATCGGGATTCTTCAAGGTGATCGAAGATGTAGATACTTGTGTATGGTATTCAGTTGATAGTAATGATTAAGAGAACTTGCTTCTCTTTCAGGTTACTCATAATTGGAAGCACTCCTAAGTTGAGTAATGTTGATCGGCCTCCTTCCATTTAGTTGACATGCACTGGAGACAGTTGCATGATTTGAATCTGGTTCCAATTAAATCAGTGCCTCTGTTTCTATATTGGATATAGAACGGTTCATATCTTAACGATGTTAAGGTACGGGGAGTTGTCCGGCTTATGCTTAAAACCAAACTCTAGATAACTCAAGGCACGTTTCTGTAATGGCTGTTTGTGGGTTGACCCGGGTTATGACGAGGGTTGACTTTCTACCATCTGGAAGATCAATAGTGATATTGTTCTAGACTCGCCACAGTTTTAAGTAAAATGGATTTTTTCAGAAAACAGAAGTGGGAGTATAGTAGAACTGGAAGTGATTCTAGAACCGCAAACGATTACTGAAAATTCGATAAGAACCTAAAGATTCGATCTGGTTTGACATTCCATTAGCCACTCCGCAGATATGGTGGGTAATCTCAGGCACTCGAGAGGTACTTCGGTATGCTCAAAGACGGTGACAGGGAGGTTCTTGTTTACCCAGACTTGCCATTGCTGTTGTTCCAGACTATGAGACCCGGCAGGAGGATGAGTATAGCGTCGTTCTAAACAAGCTTTAGAAGTGCACGTGTATATGATTCTGCCAGAGGGTTGTCGTAGTCAGTGGGAGCAGCGGAAGCATTGGTGGACAAGTGGCTTATGTCTATTAAGAGACTAAAGCAGATGTAGCGGAGATAGATCATCTATTTCTGATATGACAGTCATAGGTTTGACTTCATCAGAATAGGGGATGGATCTGTTAAGAAGGTAGTAGGGTGTGATGTCCTGGTATTTGGATGACATACACAGAGTAGGAAGTGAAATTCCTATACTACGGTCGGTTATACTTTGGTTGTCACACAGTGGTTTCTCCATAAAGGATATGGATATTATATCAGACATTCTGGTTACTAGATCTATGGTTTTAGATCTAGATTTGGGTAGTTTCCCAATCTGGGTACTTAGACAGCATTCTACAGGTGTTTTAGAATGGACGACTCCATGCACGGTAGTGTACCTGCAGGTGATAGAGTCACCCTCTCTGAAGGTGTCTTACAGACTAAAGGGGAGAGGGATATGCATGATTGGCAGATCACTTGCTTAGGCAATTGAGTCAATCATGAAATGTCAAGTACCACACCAGATGTTGTTTTTGCACAAAATGCAGTAAGTTAATATTAATCCAATCCTGGAGAAACGATCGGAAGCAGTTTTAGAACAAAAGTGGATGTTCTAGGAATATGATAACGACAGCCTCATTCGGGAGACAGTTATCATTCCAGGCTTCCAAGGTGACCTGGATGACAGAGTGACTGTCAGAGTTATAGTTTTACCTCTGACGAGGGGTAGTGTTTTGGACAGGTGATCCAAGCAGACACTGAGGGAGGCATTACACAGGATACTGATTAAGTTCATTTGACGATACAGTCTAAGAAGTTTGGATTTGGAGTTCATTTATGAGCTAGGTCCCATCAGATATCTAGACATATTCTGAGACAGGTATTGCTCATTTCGGGAGATGGGTTTCTCCGCGAACTTGATATAAAGAGAGAAATAGAAAGAAACATCAAAGCGGATCCACTCACTGAGGCTATTCCTCGAACGCAATAGTTTCGCAAACGGGTTTTGTGAGACTGATTAGTAGAGGAGTTGGGTGTTCGGTATCACACGGGCTGTGAGTATGCGACATCGCAATAATTAGCCTTGAGTGAAAGTGGGAGATTGTTGGATATAGTGCCCTCAGAGTCAATTATTGGATCACAGGCACGTGATTGCAATGATTGAGGGAGGACTTATGCCGGTAGAACAGTCTTACTCAAGATGATAGTATGCTATTTGGTTTATCTTTATCATCGTGCACTGCTTTAGGTGACCTTACAGGTCACTATTGCGCGTTGATAGAGCCCTTAGGATTCTTACTTGACGGCCAGCAGTATGATGGCGATCATATACGTGGGAGCTGGGGTCTATAAGCACATCCTTAAAAGGTCCCTAGTCGTGGGAGTTTTCGAGACAGGGTATCGATACTCCAGAGTAGACTAGTGTATACAGTCGAGACCCCGATGAGGGGCGGTGGCCAATCTCACAAGCCACTGGTGTCAGTTGGATCACCTAAGATGTATACAGGTGCTCATTAGGTTATGAGTACACCGGACAGGACTCGCCGGGAACATGCTAGTTGGTCTTATACCTGACGTCAGATAGCAGTTCCCTGGTGACATATGTACAGGTTAGTTCATCGACCTGAGATCGTCATTTGTCTCGTGTGAGTTACCACTGTACTTTGATTACTACCTTACCACGGCTCAAAGGAGTCGTGCAAACAGGTTTTAGTTGGGTACAGTCCCGAGCCACATGGAGGCAGTGAGCGGATCTACAGGGGTTCGTCTCTCCCGGTATTGGGGGTGAGGTCGCGCTGTGTCTAGGAGATCCATTACACGAAGTCCTTGGCCAAGGCAGGAGATTTACTGGTAGGTATTCCAGTAGTATCTCAGGGTGTTCTGGGCTACACTCCGACATGACTTGTACCGCTTTTGGGGGTCTGACTTTTACCAACCCCTAGGACCGCCATGCGATGCTCATAGACGAACGGACCGGACTGTACGGATATTGTCACTGACAGGCTTAATAGGGTGTCAGGATGAGTTTGCTCATCGACGTCCCTTTTGGT
Source organism: Agapanthus africanus (assembly GCA_030015575.1). Lineage (NCBI taxonomy): Eukaryota > Viridiplantae > Streptophyta > Magnoliopsida > Asparagales > Amaryllidaceae > Agapanthus > Agapanthus africanus. The sequence goes on from JASDDO010000019.1 coordinate 353,837,296, forward strand.
CAATACCTGGTAGCCCGTTACGTATGGCTAATACCTCTGACGTGCTAGTGGTTAAATCCACAGCCAAAGTATTGACGAGTCTTTAGAGTCCCCCACAGACAGTTTCTCAAGTTTCGGGCGAAACATTGTAGAGGCCATATGGAGATATGGCAGGGTTCGATCATATACGTGCGGTATTGTACGGATCATGATCGGACGGATAATACTAGCAGGCTTTGGTTTAAGCTGGATCCTAGTATTATACTGTGTAGATTTTGTCTCTTTGCATTTGTATTCGGTCGGAATATAAATGCGGGTATGTATATATAGTCGCGGGGTTTTCCTGTAATTTATTACGGGATCGTTTTTCTGAAGTTGCCAGTTTGCATTCCATTTCGGCCATTTTTCTTTTGTTCCTTCTTTGGCTGAAAATTGGTGTGGAGGGGGTTATTTGCAATTGTGCATTTTATTATGGAGAAGACTTTTTGCGATAGCTTCATGATGGTTCAACCATCATTTGATTCTTTGTTCATCATGGCTTGACTTTTGAGATATGATGAGTGATGGGCTTTTTGACTTAGTTGTGATCATTATTCATCACTCATCATTCTTTCTTGCATGACACTCACACTCCGTCCTCTTCTTTGATGATGGCCGGCCACACTTGAGAGAGTGAGAGGGATTTTCATTTGGTGAGGAAAAATGTTCATCTCATATATTTTTGCTTGCTACAAAAATCATTCATCTCCATATCTCCGTCCTTCACATCATAAATGGCAACTTCACAACCCCATGAGACAAACCATCCTACACTTCGCCTACAGTATTCTTGGACACGTCGACTCGCCAACTTCGTGTCCGAGTTGCCTCGGTCCAGAGGTGGGAGCCCGTAAAAGAACGGCGATGTCGTGCCCTTTCCGACGAGGAGATGAAGACCGGAGATTCCGCGAGGAGATCGGGATGGAGGCCGAAGACCGAAGGACACGGATCGCTCGTTATAGCTCTCTACCCCATTCTCTAGTTAGCTAGGAGTAGGTTAATGGCCCGATCCGGGTTTTTAGTACGCGGTAGCGCCAGTTTTTAAAATTAAAGAAAAGTTTTGTTTCCGCATTTTGGCCTCGGAATGACGGTCGGGGCGCTGCCGTGCACTTACACCATCCCCATCTGCACGACATGCTCAGCGTCGCCACTGGCGCCGAGTAAGGAAGGCTGGGGGCAGCTCTCCTTCGGGACTTACCCCACCAGTTCCAACGGTGGAAATTAATGCTGCTGTTCCAACTGGGAACAGTTTCGAGCTACTCAGGAGGGTGCGCAAGAACTCTCCAACTGCCATCATGAAGAAGTCTCCTTCGCCTATCAAAAACACAACACAAGTGAAGCCGGAACAACCTCCTCAGCGGTTGTCCTCCAAGATCCACAGAGTTTGGCGGAAAGTCCAAGACTCTGTAATCGACAGAGATTACTCTCGCCGGCTGAAGAAGACGAAGGCTCGGCAAGAAGAGGACCATCCAACCGCCATACCACGAAAGGTATCATCTGCATGGGTGCTCTCCGCGATGGCCCCCTTAAGCTCGACCTCCCATTAAAGAGAAGGCCTGAGAATCTCTCACCACTGGCGGCAAATATCAAAGGCAGCGGACCCAAACGCCCCAAGTCTAGGGGCATAGTTTTGCATACTGTCTACATGGTATCCAGAAAAGAAGATAGTCATGCTTCCGTGAGTCATCGACCACTCACACGGTCTGTAACGAAAGCTCAAGAGCAACAACAAAAGCTCCAGAAGATGTTGACAAGGATGGCCGCACTTACTGGGCAGAGAGAAAGCTCGGAAGCATTATCGGAACAACGCCAGGAACAAGAAACCGACACCGAATTCCTACGGAGGGTGCTTGAAAAGAAATATAAGGAGGCCGCGGAATAAGCAGCTAATATAAAACAGATGGCACTTCTCTTCCAAAACATGGTGGGGATGATGATCCAACCGGATCTTCCGGCCAAAGATCCGCCAATAATCATTGAAGACGACAGAGGAGAGACATCGAACCCTCCTCCGGCTCTATCAGCAGCTAGAGAGAAGACGATCTCCAAAGCTGCCCTTGACGACTACATAGCTCAGCAGATACGAGCTCATCAAGAGAACGAAGCGGCAGGCCAGGTCGTTAGAACTGGGCGACCTTATCCCGGCTGGTACGACCAAATTAAGTACCCGCCAGGATATACGATCCCCAAATTCCACGCGTATAAGGGGACGGGAAATCCGCATCAACATGTTGCTCAATTCAGAGCTCTATGCGGCAATACTGGATGCAATGAGAAACTATTGCTTCGCAAATTTGTTGGTAGCTTGTCGGAGACAGCATTTCAATGGTACTCCGAGCTTCCGAACGACTCCATCAAAACATTTGCAGAAATGGAGCTACTGTTTACACAGTGATTCGCAAGCGCAAGCGAGCACACCCCAATCACGACATTAATCAACGCCAGGGTGAAACCGGGAGAGACCTGGGTTCAATACGCAATTCGGTGGCATAACCTATGGTCAAAGTGTGAACAGCGTATAGAAAAAGCTCCTGCTGTGGGCATGTTCGTAGAGTCCCTTGATCCTCAGGCAACTATATCCCAGTTTATAATATTATTCAAGCCAACCACCTTCCAGACCTTGATTGACAAACTGGCCCAAATGGAACAGATGGGCCATAGGCCGTCCTCTTCAAAGACAGATCTTCGGAATGAAAAGGGCAAAGGAAAAGCGACCTTCATCGCCAACGCTCAACAACAATCGAGTGACCCGAAACCGGTTATTCGCCAAAACAGCAGACCGCGGGCCCTCAAAGAGAAATTGAGACGTCTTTACTCGTTTCCCCAGGATAAAACGAGGATACTATTCGAACTGGCAGTGCGCAATAGGCTCATCACTCTGCCGAATTCAAGACGTCCACTACAATCGAGCGATGTCAACAATCCCAATTACTGCCCCTACCACCGAATAGTGGGCTATCCAATCGAAGATTGTTACGTCTTTAAAAACTGGGTCAAAGACCAATACCAGCAGGGCAAGTTCGCGTTGTCCGAAAACTGGAAGGTGAACCCGCCGCAACAGCACGCTCCTAAAAAGGTGGATACGCCGGGGGCATCGTGCTCATTTGTGGAAGAAGCTCCATGGGAAGTGGTCCTTTCAGGAAAAACTAAAAGAATGCTGAAGGATCTTCAAGCATGTCCGGCGATTAGGTGGAAGAACCCGCTGGAGCCTGAGATCATTAACGGAATGTTGAAGCCGCGCCCAACGCTGAAAGTTGGTAACGATGGACAAAACCTCCAGGCCAAGCCTCAGAAATCTTTAAAGAAAAAGAAGAAGGCCAAGATGCCCGTGCAGCTCGACGGCAATCATACAGGTATGCAGAAATATATCGATGCACTGGAGGAATACAACCAAAAAGTGCGGCCCCCGATCACACTAGAAGAATTCTTTAAGCATGTTCTTGAGAACGGAGACAGTGACATCAATGAAGGAGATGACTCGTCAGAAGAACCCAAGGAGTATGTAGCGAGCTACCACATGATCTCTCACTCGTCGATAAACGGCAAAGAAGCTCCCGACATAGAGAAACTGGGGGCAGATCCGAAACCAAAACCCATGGAGCCGTCAGATGACCTTATCGACAAGCTGCTGAACGATGCTCTCTAAAAGAGCAAAGCTGACCGAAGACGTGAAGCGGCCATATACGAAAAGGCCAAGCGTTGGCGTCAATCTGAAGAAGCCTCGGTGATGTGAAGTCATAAAGTACCCCAACCGGACCAAAGTACCCTTGCCACCAGCAGGAGCAAAATTAGGATAAAGAAGTAGTTCGCCAAAACTCTGTCGATGGGAATGAAGCTGCCACCTTTCAAAGAAAACACTTCCAGGAGTACGTGCCCCGACGAACCGGATGTACATCCGAACTACTGCCTATACCATCAGAAGGTCACGCACCCCACCGAGGAGTGCAATGCCTTCAAGTGGTGGCAGGGATACGTTGCCCATCGATAACAACTCAAGCGAATGAAGCGCGAAACCCGCCAGGAGCAGAGAAGCGCGACAGACGAGCATAAAGGAACAACCAGTAACTCTCATATGGTTGATGCCATCCCGACAAGAGCAAAACCCCAAGTTCTTACCTTCGAGAGCGATTCTGATGAAGAAATAGCCCTCGGCCCTCTCTTCAAGGAATCTACCTCTGAAAAGGAAGAGGAAATGAAGAAATATGAGAACATTCAGCTGCGTAACCGTATGTTGCCTGAAAAGAATCTCGAACCTTCAAACAAAGGTTTGGGAAAATAGGACAAGGGAAAGGAAAAAGTCCCTGAGGAGATTGCTCTCGATGATAGAGTTGTCGAAGAGCTCACAGCTAAGGACCCACTCAAGAAAAACAAGGTGGATTACAACGTCCTGGCACATCTGAGAAAGACACCCTCACAATTGAGTATCTTGGATGCCCTTCTCCTGTCTAAAGAGGCACGAGACTCTCTGATTAGAGCATTATAAGAGCCCGACCAGTTTCAAGTCTTCCTTACAGAAGAGAAGATGAAAGACGAGCTGGAAGAAATCCATACCGCTGACATCACCTTCATCGACGAAGACCTCCTTCTCGGAACGTGCGAGCACAACCGTCCACTGTACGTAACCGGGTATTGCCACGACATCAAGATAGGAAAGATCCTAGTTGACAACGGGTCCTCCATCAACCTTCTCAATGTGAGAGTGTTGAAGAAGATTTGCATGAACGTGCAGCACCTGGCTCGGGATAAAATTACCATCTTCGGTTTTGACTCCCAATCATCGCAAACGCTCGGGTCTGTAATACTGACATTACGTTTCGGGTTGCTCATCACTGACATCAAGTTCCATGTCATTGATGCCAAGACTTGCTACAACGCTTTGCTCAGCAGGCCTTGGTTACATGAGTACAACGCCATCCCTTCTACACAACATCAGTGTATCAAGTACTTCAAGGACGTCCTCGAGTACACAGTTACAAGGGAGCTGAACCCATTCCCCGTGAATGAAGTTCGCAAATACGAAGACGCCAAATACTTCTTACCAAACTTCGAAGACATGGAAAGATGTCACAAATCGGAGAATAAACAAAAAGCCATCGCCACTATCCCGATATTCGGGAGCGATACCGAAGAAGATGAAGAGATGATCTACTCAGAACAACCCCAAAGCAATAGGCCAGGACCATCTACTCCTATGCTGGTCTTTGGCAGTGACTCTAAGGACGAGGCCAACGCAGTATTCTCCGTCCGGCCGTCAATACAGACCTTTGTTAGAGCTCACCAGAGTTTACAGATTATCCTGATCCCGCAACGACATTACAAAGAACTTGATGCACTCGATACGTACAGTGTGCAAGAGCTGAAAACCTTCTACGTCCCTCCTAACCAAAGAAGTGAGAATGCGGTTCTTTTCTACAAATCCACGGAGACTAAAGTGGAGAAAGAAGTATGGCACGGTGCCGAACCTGCGCTCGACAGGCTTCAACTAATCTGTCTGCCCAGATACTACGCAGAGGGACTGAAAAGGCTATTGAGATGCCAAGGCGTACCCTTCAAACAGACTGCTCGACAAACCCAGTTCTATAACAAGATTTGGGAAGTTCCTGGGACTCAGCGAAAGATGCCCAACGGGAGAATGGTGACGACTGGCTTTGGATACGTTCGGTCCAAGAAACGAGAGAGATTCCATGGCTGTCATGTCATAAATAACTCCGGTGGAGAAGCGAATACATTTCCGGACAGCATTGATGTCGAACCAGAATGAAATCCCGCCGTACGAATATCAAGTCCGTCATTCGAAGAGCAGATCGACAAGCTAATAAGAGAAGCAAGTCAAAGGGTTCGAGATGACCACAGCCGTGAAATGGCCATTTACGAAAAATCCAGGACGCAACGTATCATTTAGCAGGCTACGGAGGATGATGATCCCTTTCACCCCCAACCCGCTGTGCGCTCTCGTGGTAAAAAGAAAGCCCGACGTAGAATCAACAGCAAGATCAAGAATGGGGATGGTATTCCAAGACAGTGAAACTGATCCAAGAAGCCACGCGGGCGAGGAAAAGTCAGCTGGAACCCGTTGTTTATGAAGAAGATGGGTTAGGAATACTCTTTCCCCCAAGACAAGACAAGGAAAATATCCAACCTTGTCATGAAGTATCAAATGATGACGCTCCTGGAATCTCAGCACCGTGAGCAAATAAACGAGGTCCATCATCCGGATTATTGCTCCTACCATTGAGTAGTGGGATATCCTCTTGAAGACCGCTTCACCATCAAAAACTGGGTTGAAAATCAGTATCAGTAAGGCAAGTTTGCTCTATCCGACAGTTGGAGGGTAGTCCCGCCACGAAAGCATGAGCCGAGAGCAACCTACACTGCGAGGGAAAGTCTAGATCAACATCGAGCTCGGAAACGAGCTCATACCTGCCATATGATAACATTCTCAAAGGAAGGTGAGCACGAGAATACGGACGACCTCTCCTAGTGCTTCGCAAATGAAGATGAGAATGAGGTGATCTCAGAATTTCCACCTGCGCCAAAAGAATTGGAAGATAGGATACACACCACGCCGGACAACTTGAAGAAAATCGAGTTGGGGACGGCAAACGACCCGCGACCAACGTTCGTCAGTGAGCTGCGGTCTAAAGAACAGGTGGCTATGCTAAAAGACGTGCTCATGCAGTATAAACATTGCTTCGCATGGAACTATTCCGAGATGCCAGGGCAAGATCCAGAAATAGCTGTGCATGAACTGGCAATATCGCCGGATGTCAAGCTAGTCAAACAGGCGCCAAGAAGAATGTGGCTCGAGCTTGAAATGTGTATTAACGCCGAAGTCAAGAAGCTAATCGACTCCGGCTTCATCCAAGAAGTTTAATACCCCGACTAGATCGCCAATATCGTTTCGGTAATGAAGAAAAATAGGGCAGTACGCATCTGCGTAGATTTTCGGGATCTCAACAAGGCTATTCTGAAAGATGACTTCCCAGTGCATGTTACCGAGTTGATGATCGATAACACGTTCACTCATGAAGTCTTCTCCTTCATGGATGGATCTTCAGGGTACAACCAAAGTAGGATGCATCCTGAAGACCAAAAGTATACTGCTTTTCGAACTCCGCTAGGCATATTCTGCTACAAAGTGATGCCATTCGGTCTGAAGAACGCTGGCGCCACCTACCAGAGGTCCATGACAAAGATCTTCGATGGCCTCACACATGAGATTGTCGAATGTTATATCGACGACCTTGTGGTTAAAAGTAAATCGTATGAGGAACACTGGGAGCATTTGAAAATAATGTTCCAGCGTCTTCGGAAATATAATCTGAAGATGAATCCTCATAAATGCGCATTTGGAGTTTCCTCGGACAAATTCCTGGGATTCATCATACGACACCGGGGCATCGAAATAGACCCGTCGAAGATCAAGACGATTATGGAAATGCCTTTGCCAAGAAATCTCAAGCAATTGCGGTCTCTCCAAGGAAAGCTCGCGTATATCAGGCGGTTCATAGCTAACCTCTCCGGCAAATGCCGCCCCTACAGTCATCTAATGAAGAAGGGGACCCCGTTCATTTGGAATCGTAAATGCCAAAACGCACTGGACGAAATCAAGCATTATCTGCAAAATCCGCCGGTACTGACCGCGCCGGTCAAGGGAAAGCCCATCATCCTGTACACAACGGCCCTTAAAGGTTCTTTAGGCGCGTTATGGGCACAAGAGAACGGCCAGGGGAAGGAGAGAGCTCTCTATTATTTGAGTCGAGTTCTCCTGGGGGCAGAAAATAACCACTCCCCCATCGAAAAGCATTGCATGGCATTGATCTTCGCGGTAACGAAGCTCCGACATTACGCTTTGGCAAATGAGGTCCATCTCATATCAAAAGTGGATCCTCTCAAGTATTTAATGTCAAGAGCCATGCTAACAGGAAGGCTTGCTAAATAGGACCTCCTCTTAATGGAGTTCTCGATCCCGACATTACGCTTTGGCAAATGAGCCGACTCTCCCTTGAACTGCGAGTTGCCGGATGAACATGCGTTTGACTCAATCGATGGGGAGAAAGAAGGGAGTGATAACCGATAGGAACTCTACTTCGATGGAGCATCCTCCATGAAGAATCGAAAGCAAAATACTCCCATGATTAAAGCCGGGGTGGGTCTTATCTTCGTCACTCCATGAGGAGGGATTATGCGTTTTGCCCTTTCCTTGACGGAGCCAAGAACAAACAATGAAGCCGAGTATGAAGGTTTGATAGCAGGTCTCGAGATTGCTGTCAACATGGGAATCGGAAACCTCCTCATATACGGAGACTCCCAGCTGGTCGTTACCCAAGTAAATGGCGACTACCAGACATGCAAACCGGAACTGATCAGGTATGGCGAAAGTGTACAACAACTACGTAAATCCCCTCCTACACCATGGAAAGCATACCGCGTGCGAAAAATAGCAAGGCGGATGCGTTAGCCAAGCTCGCTAAAGATTTGGCCGACGAAAACCTCGATGATGTAAAGATCATTGTACAAAGTCGCCGTATTCTTGCACCAGCAGAAATATCTCCGGAGTCGTCTGAAGAAAAGGAAGTGACCAAGCAAACAACCCTACAAATAGAGGACCAAGAAAAGGCTAAGGATTGGAGAGATGTCTTTATAGACTACTTCAAATGCCGTCGAACACCGGAAGATGCATCCTCAACACATCAGCTCATGAAGAGAGCCCTGTCTTTCGCCTTCGTCAATGGTACTCTTTATAAGAGGTCGTTCGATTATCTATGGCTGAGATGCCTGGGATCAGAAGAAGCAAAAAGGGTCGTTCAAGAAACTCATGACGGACTCTGCGGTTCCCATCAAGTTGGGCCAAAGATGAAGCTGAAGATCAAAAGGATGGGCTACTATTGGCCCACAATGGTTCTGGACTGCCTCGAATATGCGAAGCAGTGTCACTCGTGCCAAATTCATGGGGACTTTATCCATCAGCATCCAAATCCGCTACACCCAACATTGGCTAGCTGGCTATTCGAAATGTGGGGAACCGATATAATCGGGCCCATCGAGCCAGCATCGTCCAGGGGACATTGGTTCATATTGGCAACAACCGATTACTTATCTAAATGGGAAGAAGCAATACCGTTAAGGGAGGTGAAGACGGAGAAAATCCTCCATTTCTTCAGGACGCATGTCATCTACCGGTTCAGCACTCCACGATGGATCATCTCGGATAATGGGTCGGCTTACAGAAGCCATAAGATCAGTCGCTTCGCACAACAGCATAATATAGATTGGAGATATTCTTCAGTTTATAAACCCCGAGCTAACGGTCTAGCAGAGGCTTTTAATAAGACCTTGACAAAGATCATAAAGAAAACGGTGTCCCGAAATAAAAAGGACTAGCACGAGAGATTGCACGAAGCTCTCTGGGCCTATCGAACTACATTCAAGACGGCCACGAACACAACGCCATTCGTATTAGTATTCGGCACGGAAGCGGTACTTCCTTTGGAGATAAAGCTACCCTCTCTACGAGTGGCGGTTCGATACGAGCTGACGGATGAAGAAAATGCCCATCTTCGGCTTGAGGAGCTAGACGCCCTTGATGAAACTCGTCTCATGGCGCAACAAAATCTAGAAGCTTACAAAGCAAGGATGATGCGCTCATATGAATGATTGACTAGGCCGAGAACATTCCGCCAAGGCAGACTCGTGCTAGTCGTAAAAAGACCTATGATCCCCAATCGTGCCAAACGGGGGAAATTCGAGCCGAACTATTAGGGCATGTACATCATAGACAGGGTCTACCAAGGGGGGCCTACTTGCTCATGGACATACATGGCGAAAGACCCTTCCGGCCAATAAACAGCCGATTTCTGAAAAAATACTATGCCTGAAGAGTCACGGCCCAGGTCAATGATAGATGATGACACCTATGTCCGCTCGCTATCTTCCCGAGTCCAAACTCTATAAGTAGTATCCAGCGAAACCTCGCCTCAAAATCCCCACTGACCGTAATGTCCTTAAACTAGCTATAGACCGTAATGTCCTTAAACTAGCCACGGACCGCAACGTCCTTAAACTAGCTATGGACCGTAATGTCCTTAAACTAGCAACGGACCGCAACGTCATTAAACTAGCTGTGGACCGAGATGTTTTTAAACTAATATTGGACCGAGCTGTCCTTAAACTAACATTGGACCGAGATGTCCTTAAAGAAGGTTTTGCCCCTGACTCCTATCGTATTATTGCTAACGCGGGAACTTGTGACTAACAGCAGACCGAGATGTCTCTAAACTAACAACGTCGCCTAAAACACGGCGATAAAAGAACGCAAGTCCACGAGTCCCAGCGGTGAGGACTGCAATTCATATCCCACCGGCAAACGGATGGATCACATGCGGCGAAACTATTCTCGAGAGTTTCATCGTGCAAAAAAAAGGTACGTCCACAAGCGAAATGGGCACGGATGAAAACCCGAAAGGGCGCCGTGATTAAAAACAGCAGGACTACCAGCGAGTTTGTGAAAACCCGAAAGGGCGCAATATCGTTAAAATAAAGACACCTGCAAGGTCCTCTCGACCTTGTGAGGAGAAAATACCTGCGTGAGATCCTTACGACTCATAAGAGAGCAACACACTTAGGGATCCCCACGATTCCTAAGGAGAAATTGCACTTACGAGATCCTCACGACTCGTAAGGAGAATTCCCCCTATAAGACCCTTATAGCTCGTAGGATTCAAAAAGCCTTAAGTTACAGGGATCTGAACCTGTTCTTAAGCCATCACATTCCCCAGATTGCCCTACAAGCGGTTCAATATTGACCCTTGTATACAATCCACGGGCATAAATAAACGTTTCCCCACCAAGTCCCACCAACGACGAGGAATGTCCTCATGTAATGAACGACACTCATAAGTCCTCTCGACTTATAAGGAGAAAACACTCTTGTAAGATCCTTACGACTTATAAGAGAACATACACTTAGGAATCCTCAAAACTCCTAAGGAGAAAACGCACCAACGAGATCCTCACGACTCATAGGAAGGAATACCTTTATGAGACCCTTACAGCTCGTAAAGTCAAAAAGCCTTAGTCAACAGGATCCTAACCATGTCTGCTAAGCCACCTTTGTTCGAATCGATAAAGGCAAATGATGATTCGCTCCTAGCAATATTCCAGTCACAGCGATGCTGATGCCAAAATTGGTGTCGGAGCTCAAGTTCCATACTCGCAGCAAAAAAAATCAGCGAGCCAAAAATGCATATGAAATAGCCGAAATGATTGGGCAACTCGCAACAAAAATCAGCGAGTAAAATATAAGCATATAAAAATAGCCGAAATGATTGGGCAACTCGCAATAAAAAGCAGCAAGTAAAGAAAAGAAAAATAGTCGAAATGATTGAGCACCACAAAAAATAGCCGAAATGATTGGGCAATCGTGACCTTCACGATATAAAAAGCTGAAATGATAGAGCATCGCGAGAAGAAATAAAAAAAATGAATGAAACTTCTGCCCTGCAGGTGAGATCATATTGACCCCTGTATACAATCCATAGGCACAAACAGAAAGGGAACCATATCATTCCACCAGGATTCGTCAAAGAGAGGCCAGATCTCAATGGCTATATATACAGCATAGAAATCAACAACGTCATTCCTTCTCGTTCCAACCAAAAGCGGATGTGACGTCAACAAATAAAGCCACGGTAAAGTCCCCAGTTCCAAGTCTCGACGGCAGCATCCACAGCTTAGAGATCAACAACAGCGTTCTTCTTCCCTCCAGCAAGATACAGGCGCAACGTCAATAAACGGAGCTATGGCAAAGTCCCCTAGTTCCAAATCTCGACGGTTCACATGAAGCCTAGAGATTACCCCAGAGCCAAGGCAGAGTCCCTAGTTCCAAGTCTCGACAGCAGCATTCACAGCCTAGAGATCAACAACAGCGTTCTTCTTCCCTCCAGCAAGATACGGACGCAACGTCAATAAACGGAGCCACGGCAAAGTCCCCTAGTTCCAAATCTCGACGGTTCAAAGACAGCCTAGAGACTACCTCGGAGCCACGGCAAAGTCCCCTGTTCCAAATCTCGACGGTTCATAGACAACCTAGAGACTACCTCGGAGCCACGGCAAAGTCCCCTAGTTCCAAATCTCGACGGTTCACAGACAGCCTAGAGACTACCTCAGAGCCACGGCAAAGTCCCCTAGTTCCAAATCTCGACAGTTCACAGACAACCCAGAGACAACCTCGACATTCATTGCAATATTGCAACAAACGAAACCAAGGAAGATCCCTAGCTTCAGGGTCCGGACGGCAGCTCAAATGAGACCTGAAAGACTATCGGAGATCATCCCCCTCCAGCGCGGAGTGGTCATGACTCATCGGGGCTCCCAAACTGAGCCTAACCTCAAGTAAAAAGCGCCATGGAATGTCTCTAACGCTTGCTTTTTCGACGGTAATATTACCTGGAAGATTACTTGAAGACGTCTTGTCCAGCCCCCGAAGGGATCAGAGACACGACAGTCGCGGGGCTACCCGAACAGCAAGATTGCATATCGGGGAATATATCAACCAACGTGATGGTGCGAAGGGTAGAAAACCCTAATACCACAGACCCTAACGGACTTCTATTAGCAGGAGTTAACTGTGACGTTAGGAAACCCTTGCGAGAACTTCTCGATTCGTCTCGACTCGTGAGGAAATTAGTGTCCTTACGAGAACTTCTCGACTCGTCTCGACTCGTCGTGAAAAGCCTTAGGCAATGAGGATAAGGACATGTTTCCTAAGCACTGGGACCCTGCAAGTCGATCCAAAATGGACTATTGCATACTATTCACGGGCCACACTCTCCAAAGTCGAATCTCGACAAGAAGGGAAATAACCACTTACGAGTTCTCTCGACTTGTAAAGGGGGAAAAATTCTCTTGTGAGATCCTTACGACTCTCAAGAGAAAATACACACTTAGAAATCCCCATGACTCCTAGGGAGAAAATACACCTATAGGATCCTCTCGACTCATAAGGAGAAAAGTCTTTATGAGACCCTCACGGCTCGTAAAGTTGAAAAGTCTTCGGCGACAGATCTGAACCTGTTTTCTAAGCCATCGCCGCCCTGCAAAGAGATCAAGATAGACTATCTACAAGATGCATTTGCTAAAAGAGACACGCCAATATGAAATAAAATATGTCTTTTATTCATGAATCCAAATGAATACAGGGTACATTTCATAAAAGAATCAAAATATACTCTCATTCAGGAGTAAATACAAAAGGGGAGAATATAAAAAAATAGAGATCTTCAAACTGGCGGATGGTGCAATAAGCTCGTCGGTTTATCGTTCTTCCGCCTGGCCTCGTCTTCAAGCTTTGTTATTGCCACAAGACGAGTCTCCGCCTAAGACTGTTGAGTCTGATACGAGGCGAACCGACTCTCAAGCTCCTTTTCAGCGACTTTATGAGCTTCAACCATCTCGCGGGTAAAGATAACGGCTTTATCAAGAGCTACCACCTCTGTGACAGCTTCTTGAAGCACCCGCCAAATTTCATACGCATGGATGGTCTTAGTAGTGACTTGAGCCTGGAGTTCCCCCAAAGTATTTGAAGCTAGCTCTCTCCCCGAAAATTTCCGGTTAAGCCTCTTCTCGCAAGACTGTAGATTAGCGGCGCACCGCTCAATCGACCCCCGCAGGCTTACCTTTGCAGTTAAAAGCTTAGAAGGAAGGCGCATACACTCGAGATTATGTAAGCAAGCCTCCACTCGGCAACAATACTCAACCCAAACATGCACTAACGTTTCATCATGATAAGTGGCAAGGAAGGGCAAAGAAGTATTGGCTTCGGCAGCAAATTCTTCAGCCGTAACAGAACTTCCAGCACGAAGATCTTCAATAAGGGCCGACAAGGAGTGAATGCTTTGTCTCGCCATCCTTTCAGACGTGCATCGGGCATATGGTCCCGGTGGCATAAAGATTCGGGATTCTAACAGAGCCAGAGCTGGCAAATCTGTCAAAGTTTATGCCTAGTCAGCGAGACTGGAAAACAGGTAATAAATAAAACAATACCAAGGGTAAAGTTATACTTACCCACAGCTATGCAAGGGGGGTTTGAAAGATCCCCAAGCCCATCCAGGATCTCCACTTCATTATCAGCTTCCAGAACTGCATAGGGCATGTTAGCATCATCGTAAAAAAAGTGATAATAAAGCAAAGGGATCAAAGAACACCGACCCTGCCCGGAAGAAAGGATGATGCTTTGCGGGGATATCGCCCGTAGGACGGCCATGCCAAGTAAGCGCTGGAAGGACTTCCTGGGAGATAAGTCCACTATAGAAGTCGCCAATTCCCGCAGTTCTGAAAGAGAGAAGAGTTCAGATAATGAGGGGATCATTAAAAATAAAATGTAAGAAGTTACCTTCGACGCTACGCTCGCCTTGAACTGGAGGCATAGCAGCTTCGGCGGCCTCCTCCACGCACTCAGGCACATCACCGGGGACACTTACGGGCATAGCAGCTTCCAGTGGCGGAGCAACAACCGCCACTTCAGGCTCCAGAGAAAGAACAGTGGCCTTCGCGGTCCCTCCTACAATCTCCAAGACGCCACCAGAAGAATCCATAGGGTCTGTGGCCAATAGGATCACCTCCGCTTGAGGAATGGACACCGAAAGAACAAGAGCCACCACCTAAGGCTCCACAACAGGGACGGCGGCTGTAGTAATCCCTTCTGCACCCGCCAATACGTCATGGGAGATAGCTATAGAAGCAGCGGTCATGGCACGACCTGGCCTCAGATCCTCTTTCGTTGCTGAAGTCCCTGCAAAGTATTCACAAAGATAAGGAGATATAAAAATTGATACAAATTATTTGCCAAAAGAAAAAATACGGAAAGCGCCCATACCGATGCGCCAGGATGCTTCTAGTATAGCTTTTTCAAGTCGTCGTTCCTTTCTGAGGAAATGTGCTCGCCGAGCTTCAAATGCAGATTCGTGTCCGCCGGTCTTCAGTGCCAGCTCGTCTTCAGAAGCAGCCGAGATGAGCTGCTTGAGGGCTCTTTCATCTTTCCTTTGCAGGGGACCCATATGTACTCTCCGTAGTGAAGGGGGATCTTCATAGAAGATAACCGAGGGGTAGGGCTTCTTCGGGATACGCACATTTTCGGTCTCATCCTGCGAGTGCCTTAAAGCTTCAGCTAATTGCGCGGCTTCCTCAGCTGATGAGCCAGGATAAATAAGACCATTATCCGGCTCTTGCATGGAGATGGGCTCGTCTTGAATAATAGGCTCAGATTCCAGCAGGAGGTCAAGCAAGCCGACAGCTGTTTTCTTCCTCCTTTTTGAGCTAGAGCTAACACTAGAAGAAGATCGCTTCCTTCCCCTCGGCACTTTGGTGCGACGTTGGCCAACCTCTCTTCCAATATACCCTTTTGTCAATACCACCGCGGATGACACCGCCACTGATGGTGCGGTTACTGACGCTTCATCGGAGGCCTTCGCCTGAGCTCTAGTGCGCACTGGCATTCCAGCAGTGCGAGGAGTTGATTCTACTTCTGCGGTTTTCGGGATAATGACTACACTGCCATCCCTCAATGGAAGGCGAACCATTGTCCACGGCCGCAAAGAAATACTAGTGGCTTGGGCCAGAGCCGACGATCGACATTCGAAGAGTACCCGCCTCTCCTCGACGATTACGGGACTGACTCGATGATGGTACCAACCCGCGAAAGACCCCACACACCTTAGAATATAGTCGGCCTCGGGGATCACGAAACGGGAGCCGGTGTTCAGCCGCATAAAGTGATGGATGATGTCATGCGTAACTTCCAGAGATGGAGTAGGTTCAACCAAGAATGCCTCGAAAGGGACACCCTAGTTATAGCCCAACTGCTGGGTGAAGCGATGCGGATTGTACCACATAAAGAAAGCCGCGTTATTCTGCCGAAACACCAAGTAGCTCGGCCTAATCGAGTACAGATGCATGATTTCCTTAGGCTTTAAAGACGACGCTCTGCCTTTCGACAAATCAAACAGCTGCTGGATAGGCCCTGCGGGAGCAGAAAGGACTCGGTCGTCAAAAACCATCCCGCCCTCGTTGGAATACGGATTAAGCAGCACGCGGAGGGCTCCTAGCTGGGTAGGATCGGGAGCAGAAGCAACCACCAGCCTCATGAGCCGTGGGGAGGTATAGGAGTCATAAAAATCTGGCCTCCGATGCGTTGCGAACGCTCCTAATACATGCATCTCGATCCACGACGTGAAGTAGTGGAGGGATGAATTCACGACGTCTGTATCTGGGGTTGAAGTGTTGGCCGCAACACTTAATCCATGATAAAGATGCGACAGTCCCGCGATGCCAACGGCTAACCGTGCCCCTTCGGCTATGCGATGAGTGGGGTAGAAGACAGAGGCTCTCATGAAGCGTCGATGCGTCGGCATGGCGAACCAACTGAGCCAAAAACTGATGAAGCCGACGAAGAAGGTCTCTTCGTCCATGCCAGGGGCCGTAATTGAATCAAAGGGCACGTCCGACGAAACTGGAATGTAAAACTGCGGCAAGTCCTCTTCTTTGGCCGGCAACTTATTCAGCCCAAACCCAAAAGGGTCGTTGATATTCGCAAATTTTGGAGCCTCTTTTGAGAAGACATCTTCACGGAGAAAATAGGCGATGAAGCTCTTAAAGGTGACGCCCTATCCCTCTAACTCCGCGAACAGCTTCTCGAAAATACCCAGAGTCTTGATTAGACTGGGGTACTTATGACGGACAGCGTTTTCGGTCGTCAAGCCGTCAAGCATAGCAGGCACGGTCGCGAATACATACTCATCGGGAGGCAGCAATTCTTCATAGTGCTCTCCCCTGATCGGCAATCCAGAGATCTCGCGGAACTCTTCCAGTGAAATCGAGACCTCACGATCCCCTAGCAAGAAAGTATTGGTGAGAAGATTCCATTGGTTCAAAAAAGCTTTAACCCACCAGACGTAAGGAGCCGGGTAATGAAAAATAGATGAGTATACCGCTTGATATAACCTAACCTTCTGTAACCGTGCACGGTGGGCGGAGAGGACATATCGAGCCCAAGGAAGATAGCCGATTGGATGACGAGTAGTAAGCTCTACCTTATAGACTTGTCCCCAGGGCTGGGCTTCGCCTTGACAGATACGGCGTCCCAAGATATCTATAGCCGGCATGGGCTGGTTGGGTATCCCGGTTGTTGATGGCTCAAGCCGGCCTATAGGAGTCCAATTAGCCACTTCCACCGCATAAGCAGTCGGCGGAGGCTCCATCGGCGATATTGGGCGCAAAGGCTCTGTTGGCATCTCACAAGTAAAACTGCGGAGGCCCTGGATAATATGCCCATACCAAGCTCCCTATAAGAGCAAACTACTGCAATCCCTGTCATGGACCTGGATCATCGCCATGGCCTCTTCATCCGACAGCGATTGCGGAAAAGCGGCGTCCGAGCAACTAAAAGGAAAGTAAGAAAGAGAAGCCATTGTTCCTGAAAAAGGGGAAAGAAAGGCCGTTAATGAAACCTATATATATATATATATATATATATATATATATATATATATATGTATACATATATATAATAATAGAGGGAAATGACAGAAAGTTTGTTCCATGGAACCACTGATTGCAAAACTAATGGACCCCACAAAATCAATATGGCGGCTCACCAATGATCAAGACAGGACAATTATTATAAGAATCTAAAAAGATTCTCATTAAACGGACACGGGGGCTTAAACAACTCTTGATATCCTCACAGCGAAAGCAAGTTCTGTTAAAATACTCAACGAATTTGAATTCACGCAAATAAGGAAAAACCCTGTGAAAATATTCTCGAGACCACCAAGGAATGAAATTCCTGAGGGGCCCTTTTGATCTTCAGAGTAGAGCTCTTTGATGAGGAATTAAATTCCTTTTATGCAATGGAATTAAATTCCAGAAACCCCCATAAAGAGGAAATGAAAAATCAAATGCCATGAATCCTTAAAGGTCAGAGGAGGAATGCCCAAAGCATTGAGAGTTATTACTCAAAGATCATGTCTTTGGATCTCTAAGAGATGGGTTTCAGAGGAGAGCAAAGCTCTCATGATGGATTTAAAATCCAGAGGTTTTCTTTAAAGAAAAAGGGGTCTCTCTAAATGTTCGAGATCTTTACCTAGAAAGGTTCATTTTTCTAACAGAGTTTAACTCTGGAATTGCAATGAACAGAGAACTAAGCTCTGAAAAAGGAGAATTAAATTCTCGAAGGTAGCAAAGAAGGAAGAAGATGAAGGAACAGTGGCTTCCAAAAGGCCAAACCCTTGCATTTATAAGACGTGGTAAGGACGGTTCACCTCCCCGTTCCCCTTGGCCATCCAACGGCTGTAAAGGTGACAACGTTGCACTCACGTGCAAGCCACGTGAAAACAACGCTGCGGGGGCATTTGTTCCCTTATAAATAAATAAATAAATAAATACCCCAAAAGGAGCATCACGTGCCCACACGTTATGCGCCTTGGAGCAAAATTATAAGCATTACACCTAACAAATAAGGCTGAAGTTGAGCCTCACGTGCCACATGTAAGCATCTATATACAATGTATATAAGCGCTTTCATGAAATAGATAACAAGCAGAAGGCGCATCACGTGCCAACACGTGATGCTCTTCTCTGGGACTGCTGCATATAGGCAAACCGGCCTAGTGCCATTGGGTCACGTGCTACACGTGAGAATTCCTAATGCCTTCTGAGCCGATAGAATTAAATTCTATATAAAAGGGATCAAAACCCCATTTTGGAAATATTTTCCCAACCTTTCTGAAGAAGAAAGATCGTGCTCTGTAAATCAGAGCATTGTTAGATTAAAGATCCAATGGTGATTAAAAATCACCAAATTACAGAATAAGCTCTGTATGGGAAAATATTTTCCTAATCATTCTAAACAAGAAAGATTGTGCTCTGTAAATCAGAGCACCGTTGGATCAAAGATCCAATGGTGATTAAAAATCACCAAGATACAGAATAAGCTCAAATGGGAAAATATTTTCCCCAATCTTTCTAAACCAGAAAGATTGTGCTCTGTAAATCAGAGCACCGTTGGATCAAAAATCCAATGGTGATTAAAAATCACCAAGATACAGAATTAGCTCTGTATGGGAAAATATTTTCCCAATCTTTTTAAAAACAAGAAAAATGTCTTCTGTAAAACAGAGATCCCTGGATCAAAGATCCAATGGTGGATAAAATCCCCGAATTAATCAAAAATCTCTCAATGAGAGATTTCCTTAACAGAAATCAACAAACTTGCCTCTGCTATATAAAGGACTCGAGACTGAAAAAAGGAGAGAGAAAAAGAGGAGACGCCCCCATAAGATTTGAGAAAACAAGAAAGAAGAGGAGTTCTCTTTAGAGAAAAAGAAACCCTAGGTGAGGAAAAGACACAAAGATCATTTTTATCTCCTTTTATAAGAGTTTAACTCTTCCAAAAAAGAACTTAATTCTTCCTCTAGTTGAGGTATGCAGAAGCAGATCTCCGCACAAGTTGAGAATTTAATTCTCATTGGGGAGATTCTGTTATGCAGTCCCAAAACCTAGAGGAAAGAACTAGGTTTGAAGAATTTAATTCTTCCAAAAATATAGGAATTTAATTCCTCTGATAGAACTAGGGTTTAACCCTACATAAGAATTTAATTCATATAAAAAAGGACTTGAAGTTCTCAAGACCTAGGTCGAGAGCCCCATGCATATTAGCATTTAATGCTATAACAACAGATCACGTGTCCCACGTGACCATCTCTGAGGAACAAAAGGAGACAACTAAAATTGAGTCACGTTGCCCCGCGTGACATCCAATAGTGCTTAGCACTTAGAAAAGAATAGGAAGATAAACCAAAGGAGGAAGTACTTAACTTAGTGGCACCTCACGTGTTTACACATGATGGTTGCAAGAATTAAGTGTTTAACACTTACATGTACAGAATGAGGGAATGAGCCTAAGGAAACAATGCCCAATATTTAGGTGCATCACATGTCACACGTGAATGCTCCAAGTTTCAGTGTTTAACACTGCTTAAGAGCCTCACGTGGGAGCACGTGAACGCCAAACATTTAGCAGTGTTTAACACTGTGAGAGGCCAACCTTAGCCCAAATCAGCCAAGTCTTTCAAGGCCAAAAACCTTTTGATCATCAATCAACCGAAACCTTCCTATACTCAGGTCCCCACCTAAATAGATCTTAGTTCCAGAGATGGCCAATGATCTCCTGACACGTGGCATCTAAAATAATGTTCATCCCACCATGATCTCTCCCTTCAGTCTGGAGTTTGGTTCAAGGGTACATCTCTCCACACCACTGATATATCTCGTCGTAATTCTTCAACGATATCAGAGAGGTGGAGGGTCTCGACAACAAACAGCTCTTGGATGCACTCTCAAAACCCAGGAGCATATCTCAAAGGACCGTAATGTCCTTAAACTAGCCATGGACCAAGATGTTATTAAACTAGCCCATGGACCGTAACGTCCTTAAACTAAAGAGCCCAAATACTCTTTCGTTGGATTAAAAATGATCCCGAACCCCCGTTAAGTAGATCTTAGTCTAATATTGGATTAACGTATCCTTAACAAATATTTAAGTTGATCTTAATCTCAAACAAGGTTAACGATCCTTAAATCAAACCCAAACCCAAATCTAAGAAAATACGGATTTGGACTAATCCACGCCCTACGGGCGACAACACAAATTAGTCTCCGAAAAAATCCACGGGCAACCAAAAAATAAAATAAACACACACGACATAAAGTGACCTCCTGGAGCAGGAGAAAGTGGTTACCGTGATGTGGTAATGTAATTGTAAATCCCCATTTCCATCAATGAAAATCCTTCTATATTTTTCCTAGTTCCCCGAATATTTCCTTTTTCTTTTTCCCTCATATTTTTGTAGGAAATTGGTTGCTAGATTTGTCGTATTTAAATCTTTCTAAGCCTTTAAAACCAAAACTATATATACATATACACACCCCCAGCCCAACAGTAAAACAAAATTTGGTATTAATTAAATAAATCCCCAAAGCCCGTTTCCCACAACCCAGCCCAAAACGAAATAATAAAGCAAATTAATTAAAACCTTAAACCCAAGCCGGACCAAGCTTCCAAGCCCAGCTCCTTACCCCCACAAACCCGACCCGGCCCGTACCCTAACTCTTCTTCCCCCTCATTCTACAAAAAATTCCCGCTCGAACTCTCCTGCACTCCCCACGTCCCTTCCCACGTCGCGCGCGCCCATGTCTCCAACGCTGCGCCGTCGCCCACGTTCCCACGACCGCGCACCCTTTAGCTCCTCAACCCCTCCTCGTCTCTCTCCAACACCCTCCCTGCTCACTCTCGACCTCTCTCAAACCCATCCTCTCTTCTCCCCAAACTCCCGGCTCTATCTCTACGCCCCAACGACGACGGCGACGACTGGAATCACTTCGTCCTTCTTCCCTCACATCTCTCCCCTTTTCACCCACTACTCCGAACCCTACACTGCCTCACCCCCTCAATCGAGCACACCCCCTCACGCGAGCCCAAGCTCCCCTGCACCTCGACGCCGGCGAGCTCCCTACTGCACCTGAACCACCTCGTCGACCCTCTGCGTCATCGGCGTCATCAGCATCACTACCAACCCGAGCCCCCGCTGCGCTCTCTCTCTCTAAAACCCACACCAAACTCCTCGCCACGAGCTCCAAAGCCCCTGCTGCCCATCGCCAGAGCGACACCGACGACCATCGCCGACCCCAGCATGCCCCAGGAGATCCACAGCATCTCACTCCGCTTCTAGGAATCGCGAGACATCCCCGAGCAACTCCGACGACGAACCCGAACGCGAGCCGAGGCCGTGAATCCAAACCGTGCCATTCGTCGCGCGTTCGTGCCATTGCCGCTGCCGTGCGTCGCCAAGGCGTCTCCAGGTAAGTACCCTACTTGCTACATGCTATTTATTACTGTTACATTGCTAAAACTTATTAATTCCGCGTTTATAACTCGTGAAAACTTATACGACACAAGTGCTTGATGCAAAACCCGAACGAAAATATTCTATTAAACTGACGGAACTCGATTGCATATACTGGCCCGTGTGGCAATGAACATTTTGGTAAAATTTGACTGAAAAATATGATTGTTACTGGCTTAAACAATTACCCCCAATTACACCCGTAAAAACTGAGAATTTCCCGCACCTGAAAATTGTTAAAATCATAATTAATCGTGTACACATTGAAATGATGCGTTCGAGGGCTCAAATCGAAGCCGACTCGATGACCTGGAACCATATATAAGTTTTTAATTGTTTCTGTACTGAAAATATGGCGAGAACTGGTTTGGAGAGCGGCTCTGGATTGCAGTCCAGAGCAGCTCTGGTTGTTGTTTTTTGTCTCGTAATGCTTACCCCTTCGCTGCCTGAACTTGTACATTTCGGAACCCTGTACTGTAGTAAATATAAACTGTTAGCTAAATAACGCAAGTGATTTCACCCCTGTATATCGTCATTTACTATTTAAACTGCAATTTAAAAGATCAGGACGTCTGGCAGTCCCAAACAGAAACTGAACTGATACCCTAGTGTTGAACAGTTTATAACTTCTGACATAGAGACGCGATTGAGAATAAGTCTTATGCGTTGAAAACCCTATTGAAAATCCTAAATTTCATCCAACTGTAGCGTCGCTAAAGTCTGATCCCAACTGGGTGAAAATTGTGCCGTGAAACGGACGTTCAGTTCAGAAACTGAAATTCCTGCAGCGAGCACTTAAATTGAAACGGCTGTAACTTGAATACCAGAAATCCGATTGTACTGAAACAAATTTTTCTGAACTGATGACAGAGTGTACTTGTTACCGTATTTGTATCGCTTCACTAAATTCTGAGCATATGAATTACTGCAATTTTTGTAAGCTTATGACGTGCATAATAGTTCATATTACACATGACTTGTTAACTGCATAAATGTACATACCTTACCCAACTGCCATATACCTAGGGATAGTGCGCGTTATTATTCAGTGTACAATGCATTATCGTGCGTGAATGATATTGGTTTAGGAGTGTCAAGTACGCCAATGGAAAAGGGAATGATTCGTGACAGTGATTAATACAGTGAACAGTGACAAAACCGTGTTATTGGTGCATACTTGTACACGACTAAATCATAATCATCAATAGTGTAACCCTGGAGGAAAAGGAGAAATCGAAGTGGAAAGAGCATCGTATTTAGCGAGGACCGTGTTTTAGAGGATGATCATTCGAACAACGACTCTTATATATATTAGGTAGGATCTAGCGATCCGGCTGACAGGGTTATGTCCCGGGCGTGTGGGCCGTTGTCTCGGGTATGTACGAGACTCCCGTTAAACACGATCCTCCTTTCCACTATTCGATTTCAAACATGACTTAGAGACTGATAAGGACACAGATCATACTTTGCATCATTTAGTGACATAGTGATTATCTGCATTTTACTTCCACTGTTATTACCTTATTTGCCTGTTTCATATCATTATTATAATATTGCTATTATGTCGCTCTGACGACCTGAGTATGCATGCTCAGTGATAGAGGTGGATTCGCCTGACCTCGAGGAGACTGTGAAGATCCAGACTAGTGAACCAGTTACAACATTGATATTCCTGGTTAGTTGCTTTTTGCTTACTTCCATTGAGCTCAGATTCCTTTATACCTGATAGTTTTAGTGACTGAACTCTCTTTACCTGTATTGCATTTTACTGATTACCATATAAAAGTAGAAGCCGAAATGTGACTACGACAGGATCTTTCCTTGATCGTAGGAGCATGGCTGGCCTTGTCACCCTCGTATTCCGTATTTTGGGAAGCGGGGCGTGACATGGTTTTGTTGGTATCAGAGCGCCGGGTTTAGAATAAAATTGCAGTTCAATTTAGGGATCCCTTGAATCATACTTGGTTTCCATACTTTCACTTCCATATACTACCTGTGCATCACCACTCAAGCTCATGTTTTGACTCCTATCTACCTTATCTTTCTCTCGTGCATCATTAATCGTTATTTTCCTTCGTGTTCCACTATTTGATCATGACCCTTACTTTTCTGGCCATGGCCAACCATGGGGCAGAACCGCTTCTTGAGGAGGACACTCGGTCCTGCGTTTCTTTCGACTGTATGTTAGCGAGTTCAGATGACGAGGTGATTTGGTCCACAGGTCATATTCAACGACAGCGAATACGAGGACGAAGGAATCGATGTCGTAGCTCCAGAGATCAATATGATTAATGACTCTATCGATGAAGAGGACCCAATAGGAGAGAATCCACAGGGAAATGAGGTAGAGGAGGAACCCGATGAAGATCCTCAAGAGGAAGACCCTATGGAAGAGGATCCAGAAGAGGACTCGGAGCAGGCAGCTATGACGCAATTCTCGGGATGGATTGGATGAGTACCTTCCAAGCAGTTATTGATTGCCGAGCAAGGAATGTGATCTTCCGCATTCCCAATCACCCGGGGTTTATTTTCGAAGGCGGGAGCGAATCTTTGGAGCCAGCCAAGTATAGAGCCAAGCCAAAGGAGCTGACAGCTATGGAGATTGATGAGAGCCCAACCCCAGAGATTGTTCGGGATTTTCTGGACGTGTTTCCTGAAGATTTACCAGGTCTACCACCTCCACGCGTCTTGGAATTCTCGATCGATTTGACTCCAGGTACAGCACCAGTTTCCAAGGCCCCGTACAGAATGGCACCGGTTGAGTTGGCAGAATTGAAGAAGCAGATTGAAGAACTCCTGGAGAAGGGATTTATCTGGCCGAGCGTCTCACCGTGGGGTGCACCAGTTTTATTGGTGAAGAAGAAGGATGGATGGCTGCGGATGTGTATAGATTATCGGGAGCTGAACAAAGTCACAATAAAGAACAAGTACCCAATCCCGTGCATCGACGACTTATTCGATCAGTTAAGTGGGGCCAAGGTATTTTCGAAGTTGGATCTCCGTTCTGGCTATCATCATATCAGAGTGGCAGCCGAGGATGTATGCAAGACGGCTTTCAGGACCCGATACGGACACTATGAGTTCCTCGTGATGTCGTTCGGTGTTACCAATGCTCCAGCGATATTCATGGATTTGATGAACAGGGTGTTTGCAAAGTACTTGGACACGTTTGTCGTTGTATTCATCGACGACATACTTGTCTACTCGAAGACCCGGGAGGAGCATGTCGAGCATTTGCGCACGGTTCTACAAATTCTTCGGGAAGAGAAGCTGTATGCGAAATTGAGCAAGTGTGAATTCTGGCTCGACAAAGTTCAGTTCTTGGGACATATTGTTTCGGGCGAAGGCATCTCAGTGGACCCGACAAAGATAGAATCTGTCAGAGATTGGCCGACGCCGAAGTCAGTGGCCGAGATCAGAATCTTTCTGGGACTAGCAGGATATTATCGGCGGTTCGTCCAAGACTTTTCAAGAATCGCTGAACCGTTAACGAGGCTGACACGGAAGGATGTACCGTTTGCGTGGACAGAGGAGTGTACTCAGGCATTTGACACATTGAAGCAGAAGTTAACTACGGTGCCCATTCTTACAGTACCAGATGATTCCGGTGGTTTGGTGATACACAGTGATGCCTCAGGGAAGGGATTAGGCTGTGTTCTAATGCAGCATGGTCGAGTGGTTGCTTACGCCTCTCGACAGCTGAAATATCACGAGAAGAACTACCCTACGCATGACTTGGAGTTAGCTGCTGTGATTTTTGCGTTGAAGATTTGGAGGCACTATCTATTGGGCGAGAAGGTGGAGGTGTACACAGATCACAAAAGTCTGAAGTACGTCTTCACTCAGAAAGAACTAAACATGAGGCAGCGCCGATGGCTAGAACTGATGGAGGTTTATGACTTGGACCTTCAGTATCACCCGGGGAAAGTAAATATTGTACCAAATGCTCTCAGTCGCAAGCCAGCGGTCATGATGTTGACCAGTCTGAGGAGCATCATTGAGGACTTTCAGAGACTCGAGCTTGAAGTCATCACACCGGGCGCAATCAGCCAATTTTGGCAACTACAGGTACAGTCTTCCCTTGTGGATCGCATCAAGACTGCACAAGCGGATAATCCTCGATTGCAAAAGTTCAGAGCGCAGGTAGAAGCCGGGCTGAGAACGGACTTAATCATACATGAAGACGGTTCTCTGAGATTCTGTAGCAGACTCTGCGTACCCAAGGGGAATGTTCGAGAAGAGGTACTGACTGAGACTCATAGTTCAGCTTACTCTGTACATCCGGAAGGTACGAAGATGTATCGAGACCTAAAGCAGCATTTTTGGTGGAATGGGATGAAGCGAGAAATTGCGCGGTTCGTGTCCAGGTGCTTGGTATGCCAGCAGGTGAAGGCGGAACATCAGAGGACAGCAGGATTGTTACAACCACTTCCGATACCAGAATGGAAGTGGGAGCACATTACTATGGATTTCGTGACGGCCTTACCACGGAGCCCCAGGGGCAACAACGCCATTTGGGTTATCGTCGATCGCCTCACGAAAGCTGCAAACTTCCTACCATTCCGAGTGGGACAGTCAACAAAGTCACTGGCAGAAAGATACATGCAGGAGATAGTGCGACTTCACGAAGTCCCGGTCAGCATTGTGTCAGATCAATACACCAGATTTGTTTCGCACTTCTGGAGGAGCTTACAGGAGAGTTTGGGTACCCGCCTCAAGTTCAGCACAGCTTATCACCCACAGACGGACGGACAGTCCGAGCGTACGATTCAGACGCTCGAGGATATGTTGAGAGCCTGCATGTTGGATTTTCAGGGTTCCTGGGAAGACCATCTGCATCTAGTCGAGTTTTCCTATAACAGTAGTTATCAGGCTAGCATTCAGATGTCCCCTTTCGAAGCACTTTACGGGCGGAAGTGTCGATCCCCGGTGTGTTGGGACGATGTGGGAGAACGAAGACTACTGGGTCCCGAGCTCATCATTCAGACAGTCGACAAGGTCCAAATGATCAGGCAGCGTATTAAGACAGCTCAGGATCGACAGAAGAGTTGGGCGGATACCAGCAGGAGGGCACTAGAATTTGAAGTCGGAGATCATGTATTCCTGAAGATTTCCCCTACCCGTGGAGTTATCAGGTTCGGAGGTCGCGGGAAACTCAATCCTCGTTTTATCGGACCTTTTGAGGTGCTTGAGCGAGTAGGAGAGATGGTATATCGACTTGCCTTGCCTCCATCGCTAGCTGGTGTACACAATACCTTCCACGTGTCACAGTTGCGGCATTATATTCGGGATGAGAGCCATGTTCTGGACTATTCAGAGTTAGCTTTGGGTACCGACCTATCTTACGAGGAGCAGCCCACCACCATCCTCGACCGCAGGAAGAAAGTGCTGAAGAACAAGGTCATTCCGTTAGTCCGAGTGTCTTGGGGCGGTCGTTCTCCAGGAGAATCTACCTGGGAGCGGGAGGAAGATATCCATGCACGTTTTCCACATCTCTTTGTTTAGTACTTTTGTTTCTTTGTATCATTGTTAAATTTCGAGGACGAAATTTTTGTAAGCGGGGTATGATGTAAATCCCCGTTTCCATCAATGAAAATCCTTCTATATTTTTCCTAGTTCCCCGAATATTTCCTTTTTCTTTTTCCCTCGTATTTTTGTAGGAAATTGGTTGCTAGATTTGTCGTATTTAAATCTTTCTAAACCTTTAAAACCAAAACTATATATACATATACACACCCCCAGCCCAACAGTAAAACAAAATTTGGTATTAATTAAATAAATCCCCAAAGCCCGTTTCCCACAACCCAGCCCAAAACGAAATAATAAAGCAAATTAATTAAAACCTTAAACCCAAGCCGGACCAAGCTTCCAAGCCCAGCTCCTTACCCCCACAAACCCGACCCGGCCCATACCCTAACTCTTCTTCCCCCTCGTTCTAAAAAAATTTCCCGCTCGAACTCTCCTGCACTCCCCACGTCCCTTCCCACGTCGCGCGCGCCCATGTCGCCAACACCGTGTCGTCGCCCACGTTCCCATGACCGCGTGCCCCTTAGCTCCTCAACCCCTCCTCGTCTCTCTCCAACACCCTTCCTGCTCACTCTCGACCTCTCTCAAACCCATCCTCTCTTCTCCCCAAACTCCTGGCTCTATCTCTACGCCCCGACGACGATGACGACGACTGGAATCACCACGTCCTTCCTCCCTCACATCTCTCCCCTCTTCACCCACTACTCCGAACCCTACACTGCCTCACCCCCTCAACCGAGCACACCCCCTCATGCGAGCCCGAGCTCCCCTGCACCTCGATGCCGGCGAGCTCCCCACTGCACCTGAACCACCTCGTCGACCCTCTGCGTCATCGGCATCATCAGCATCACAACCAACCCGAGCCCTCACTGCTCTCTCTCTCTCTCTCCAAAACCCACACCAAACTCCTCGCCACGAGCTCCGAACCCCCTACTGCCCATCTCCGGAGCGACACCGCCGACCATCGCCGACCCCAGCACGCCCCAGGAGATCCACAGCATCTCACTCCGCTTCTAGGAATCGCGAGACATCCCCGAGCAACTCCGACGACGAACCCAAACACGAGCCGAGGCCGTGAATCCAAACCGTGCCGTTCGTCGTGCGTTCGTGCCGTTGCCGCTGCCGTGCGTCGCCAAGGCGTCTCCAGGCAAGTACCCTACTTGCTACATGCTAGTTATTACTGTTACATTGCTAAAACCTATTAATTCCGCGTTTATAACTCGTGAAAACTTATACGACACAAGTGCTTGATGCAAAACCCGAACGAAAATATTCCATTAAACTGACAGAACTCGATTGCATATGCTGGCCCGTGTGGCAATGAACATTTTGGTGAAATTTGACTGAAATATATGATTGTTACTGGCTTAAACGATTACCCCCAATTACACTCGTAAAAACTGAGAATTTCCCGCACCTGAAACTTGTTAAAATCATAATTAATCGTGTACACATTGAAATGATGTGTTCGAGGGCTCAAATCGAAGCCGACTAGACGACCTGGAACCATATATAAGTTTTTAATTGTTTCTGTACTGAAAATATGGCGAGAACTGGTTTGGAGAGCGGCTCTGGACTGCAGTCCAGAGCAGCTCTGGTTGTTTTCTGTCTCGTAATGCTTACCCCTTCGCTGCCTGAACTTGTACGTTGCGGAACCCTGTACTGTAGTAAATATAAACTGTTAGCTAAATAACGCAAGTGATTTCACCCCTTTATATCGTCATTTACTATTTAAACTGCAATTTAAAAGATCAGGACGTCTGGCAGTCCCAAACAGAAACTGAACTGATACCCTAGTGTTGAACAGCATATAACTTCTGATGTAGAGACGCGATTGAGAATCCGTCTAGTGCGTTGAAAACCCTATTAAAAACCCTAAATTTCATCCAACTGTAGCGTCGCTAAATTTTGATCCCAACTGGGTGAAAATTATGCCGCGAAACGGACGTTCAGCTCAGAAACTGAAATTCCTGCAGCGAGCACTTAAATTGAAACGGCTGTAACTTGAATACCAAAAATCCGATTGTACTGAAAAAAAATTTGCTGAACTGATGACAGAGTGTAATTGTAACCGTATTTGTATCGTTTCACTAAATTCTGAGCATATGAATTACTGAAATTTTTGTAAGCTTATGACGTGCATAATAGTTCATATTACACATGACTTGTTAACTGCATAAATGTACATACCTTACCCAACTGCCATATACCTAGGGATAGTGCGCGTTATTATTCAGTGTACAATGCATTATCGTGCGTGAATGATATTGGTTTAGGAGTGTCAAGTACGCCAATGGAAAAGGGAATGATTCGTGACAGTGATTAATACAGTGAACAGTGACAAAACCGTGTTATTGGTGCATACTTGTACACGACTAAATCATAATCATCAATAGTGTAACCCTAGGGGAAAGGGGGAAATCGAAATGGAAAGAGTATCGTATTTAGCGAGGACCGTGTTTTAGAGGATGATCATTCGAACAGCGACTCTTATATATATTAGGTAGGATTTAGCGATCCGGCTGACAGGGTTATGTCCCGGGCGTGTGGGCCGTTGTCTCGGGTATGTACGAGACTCCCGTTAAACATGATCCTCCTTTCCACTATTCGATTTCAAACATAACTTAGAGACTGATAGGGACACAGATCATACTTTGCATCATTTAGTGACATAGTGATTATCTGCATTTTACTTCCACTGTTATTACCTTATTTGCCTGTTTCATGTCATTATTATAATATTGTTATTATGTCGCTCTGACGACCTGAGTATGCCTGCTCGGTGATAGAGGTGGATTCGCCTGACCTCGAGGAGACTGTGAAGATCCAGACTAGTGAACCAGTTACATTTCTACATTGATATTCCTGGTTAGTTGCCTTTTGCTTACTTCCATTGAGCTCAGATTCCTTTATACCTGATAGTTTTAGTGACTGCACTCTCTTTACCTGTATTGCATTTTACTGATTACCATATAAAAGTAGAAGCCGAAATGTGACTATGACAGGATCTTTCCTTGATCGTAGGAGCATGGCTGGCCTTGTCACCCTCGTATTCCGTATTTTGGGAAGCGGGGCATGACAGTAATTAACTGCAGAGGCTTGCGCCTGTAGGGAAGAGCGTCCCCACAATCAAAAACCCCTCACAACGAGAGGGAATCTGACGAAGTCTGCTACAACGGCCGCATCCGTCCAAACCTCCGATACGCGTTGCCATAAATCAACTTGGCATCTTCGGAAAGGTGGATGGATAAAACCAAATAGTATCTGCACCCAAATTTAGGAAAGACGTTTGTCTTTCCCGTCTTTCGGCGGTAAACATCCTCACTGATCGGCATTATGTGGAATGACCCAATCAAGCGTACCCTTAGTGATTTTGACTGTCAAAAAGGAAAAGCCGTGATTGTCCGCTACTTTGGCTGCTATCATATTAGTACGATAATTATCGTACCGTATAGAGTTGGTAACGTTAGAAAAGTGGGTGAGTGGTGAAACCAACTTGACGAATCTAGAGGATGATCAATCGGACATGTCTTTTTTATTGCACTACGTGCACAACTTTTACATGAGCATATAAGGCGGCATTAGAGTATGAAGAATCAAAGGGTTGCCTAGGTGTTTCAATACGCTCCTTGAGGGATTGAAGGTATTTAAGCAAACATGACTTACTGATTAGATTTGGGGTGCACGATATCCGAGTTTTGGATAATATTGTTTGTTTATAAGGAGATTCTTATGTCGGTCTTAATATATCAGGCCGCAGGGCTACCCGCTTGTAGGTATCGATGGTCGCACGATGGCGCGAGCCTTGTATGGAGAGAATTGACGCAGAAAGAACTCATAGAACTAAGCAGATACGACAGTGCCGACTCAATTGTACGAATGGTGGTATGTTGGCATTGGGCCTAATCGGGCCGGCCCAATGGCCCGTCCAATCGAGTCGGCGGGTCTAGGGATCGGCCGACCCGACCTGTTATGGGAAACCAAGTCCAAGTCGGACCCAAACTCCATGATGGGGTTAACATAGGGGTGGTTCAACCCTATTAAAGGGTTTGGGCCCGATACATTCTCAACCATCCGTTCGCGTCTATACCTATATATATAATAGATAGAGGCTGGGGTTTGCAACTAATGGCACCAATGGATGGACACATACATTGATAGAGAAGGATCCATAAGAGTATACAACCTATAGAGATTAGAGTTCCAAGGTTCATGACTGTCTTCCTTAAAGTCTCTAGCAGCCGCGGTGGATTAGAGGACTTTCCGAGTAAGACCGTGATTGATCCTCGCACGGCTATTCGAAGAAGAATACAACCATGGATAATGGATTAGCGGTCCAACGGTTATTCATGTGATCTACTACCCTTGTAAGATACTAATCGTATTTTTACTTCCCCTGTTTATATAAGATCCTCTTGCGAATCAGATCTGCATGAGTTAATCGGCGATATAGGGATCGCTCCACCATTATCCTACACATATAAATGAGGGTATATTATATATATTGTGTTTATAATCCTAACATAAAGATGTTTTTACTCAGTTGGTAGTGTGGCATTTTTAGTTTGAGCTTGTGGGTTCAATTCCACAATTAGCATTTTTTTGATAATTATTTAATTATTAATCTTATTATGTACTTTTTTCATTCTTTTAATTGAGAAAATAATAGAATATTTTAAAATCTTGTTCATAAATCATCACTTCTAGCATAACCAAAACCCAACAAATGTCTCCTCTTTTTACAAAATAAAATTGAAAAGAGATCCAGAAAAAATATATTGTTTCGGGTGCCTCCCCTCTCTCACTATGCACTCATATAGATATACATAAATGCGTACATACACACACGTGCACCACATGTGCACTAATATAAGATTGTCTTTACCAAATGAAGGGTTTGTATGTCAAGTTCAAACTATGAAGTCTAGAAAAATAAGTATTATGATTGAAATTAGGTTTTTATATTATGCACTTGGTCTTTTTAATAGAACATTATTGTATATTATGCCCTTATGGACCAAAATTTCTGGGTTTGCCACTGATTGGTGCTACTAATTTCTTGATTATAGCGCCATTAATTAACAATTAAATCTTTTTCATTCAAATTGAAAATACTGCAAAAAAAAAGTTTCCCACAAAACTTTATTCTTTCCCAATTAGGCAAGAGTGGGGACATGTCATATTGATTTGAAAATAGAGTTGCAATATGCAATAACATCTTACAACATTTGTTGCAGCCGAAATAATTGCAATAAATATTGTCGTTTTAGAAATATGCTTATCTATAACTATTATTCGAGATGTCATATCAGCTTATCATTAACTCTTAATTGCCTTTGCTACAAATATTTCATTTTAACAAAAATTATATTCCATTGAATAAGAAATCGAGGTTGAATATGGCAGCAAGGAAAGAAAAACCCTAAAACATCCGTAGGATCACTTTAAATCTCTGTAATACAATATTTGAAACGAAATTAAATGTACAAATTAAGTGATATAAATGAAAAATAAATTATTTACATAACAATCTAATATTTTATTAGTTTATTATAAATGTATTTAGATATATATTTAAAAGATTAATTATTTTGTTAAGTAAACAAATTTATATTTAACAATATTTAAGAGTTTTTATAAGCGAAACAAATAAAATCCAAGTTGTTATTAGATTTAAAAGATAATGGTTAATTGTTAAAATATCTTTCAGACAAATCATGAGAAACTTTAGGAGACATTTTAATGTAGTTTTTATATGGGTTTGTTATAGGGGATTTATTTTTGCAGAATGGGAATACAGGTATATATAGCAGGTTTTTGCCAGAGCAAGTGAGGGCAATTGCCCACACATGCCCACTTGGCTCCGCCCCTAAATGCTGTGTACAACGAATATCATAAAATCTATTGCCGCAAACTAAAAGGCAACAAAACACATTCTCACATACTAGTATTTTGCACATGCGATGCACGTGTATATATTTTAAGTAACATATATACATCGCACTGAAAGCGTGTATAATTTTTTATCCTGGACATTACATGAAAATTTTTAAAGGTATCTATGGATTTTAGGATGAAAAAAATTCTTCTTTTATTAATGAAGATTGCGTTGTTGTTTCGTGCTATTTATTTTTAAATAATTTTTTTTCCTCAATCGGTTGTTTTGTTGTTATGTCCATGCTTAAATGATTGGGCTAGAAACTCATATTTAGAAAGAAAAAAAATATTTTTTGCATACACTAAAATTTATTATGAAGATATGGAGATTAGATGTTCTTTTGTCTTTTTTTTAAATGCATGTGGGAGAGAGAGATGAATTAAGTATTCTTCTTTCTTTTTTCTAAAGAGTCGTAAAAGAGAGATGAGTTTGATATTCTTGTCTTTTTCTACAGATGATGTGGGTAAGCTTATGGTGTAGCACGGGACAATAGCTTTTTCTTCATTTTTCTGATCTTTTTTACAAAATAATGCAATAATGACATCAAAATCCAAAGGGCAAAGGGTTTGGGTTATAATGGTAAACATAAAGATAAAGATGTTAATTTATTATTAATCTTTATAATTAATGTAAGTACCCGGCTCCTTGTAAATGTTATGTATTTTAATAAAAAAATATTTCCCCATATTTTTCTATTTTTCTCTATTTCTTCCACATTAATTAAAATTCTAATTCCTAATTCTATGATTTTTCATCTAAACCCAAATCTCTGTCCCAAGCCTAAGCCCAAAACCTTAAACCCTAACGCTCACCCACCCCCTTTTTCTCCTCCCTCTCTATTTTCTCTCCCCTATTTTTTTGAACCCAACGGCTCTCTTTCTTCCCCGTCCCTAACAAACTCCACGAGAACCGCTCCCACGACGATGAGGCTCCCCCCTCAACAAATTCCGAGATCCCCTCACCGACTTCCCCTCTCCTCTCAACAACACAAGCCCCCTCTTCATACCTCTCTCTCGTTCTTTCTCTCTTCATGCTCATTTTTCTCTCTCCATTATTCACCCTCTCTCAAAATTTCCTCACTCCCCCTAGCCTAATCCGAGCTTCCTTCTGCACTCGTCGTCTGACGATCAACCCACACTAGCAACCTCCATCCTCTTCTGCAAACACCTACTCCTTCACCACCTCCTTCCCTTCTCAAAACCCCATCACCGACCATTCGGTCACCGCCTCTGCCACCACCGTCGCCGCTTCTGCCTCACCTCCTTCTTATCCTTACAACAGCAGCCCCTCCTCTCGAAGCTACCTCATCACTGCCCAAACTCCGCTCAAGCCCAAGCCATCTCCACTGTTGCTGCTGCTTGTGTTTCCGTTACTTGCCGTGCTCGTGCCATTGCCGTGCCTAGCCATTGCTGCTGTTGTTCATCGTCGCTGTGCATGCCTTCGCCGTGTCGCTATCTTCATAAGGCAAATGGAATCCCCTTCCGTTGCTAAATCATGCTACTATAATTTATAAGTTAAATAATATTGTTAGATAATTAGATGTATATGTGTGTATATGTACGTAGATATATAAATATCTTTATAGCGTTAAATATAATCGAATACTTATATATTGAGCCATCGAGTTAATTGTATTAAATCGAACCCATCTCGGGTCTATTAATCATATGGATGTTATTTTAGAATTTTACACGAATTAATTGTTTTCGATCGACAATTGTATACGCATGTCAAGTGTTCGATGTGAAACCCTAAACCAAAACTTACAAAAAAATGGCGGAATTTATGACCCATAAATCCCTTTAATGGTAATGAATAATGTGTAAGAATTTGAGATAAAAATATTGACTTTATCACTATGAAATGATACCTCCAATTAGTTACGTCAAATCTGAAATTTTACCGTGCATGTCGTCTTATTAAAATCATTGTAAATTAAATAAAAATCGAAACATGATGTTCTATGGCTCGTATCGAATCTGACTAGAAAACCTAGAACCATCTGCAAAATTTTATTTTATATGACCTCGATACGATAGTGAAAACTTAAGGGATATACGACTCTGGACTGCAGTCCAGAGCAGTATTTTCTGATGACGCCTGATTTTAAATATCTGTACATCCCTGTATAAATATGAAAATACATGGAGCAATATATATTTGCGTAGATAATCATGTTAGCTAAATTAAGGTGATGGTTTCATTTAATTTTAATACCGTTTGCTATTTTAAAAGTATTTTATATTGTCGACATGTCCTGCAGTTTTCTACAGTGACAGTTTATACAAACTGACTTTAATATGAACATATCTTCCTGTATACAATGGCTATTGATGATCTGTCCATTGAGTTGGAAACATAACTGATAGGGATAGATTTTATTCAACTGTAGCGATCCTTGATTCTGTTCATAACTACAGTAAACTGCGTTTGAAATTGGACTTCTAGTTCTGAAACTGGAATTCCAGCAGCACATCCCTGGTTTAAAATGAACATAACTCTTAAACCAGAATGCTTATTGATATGAAACCCGTTTTACTGCTTAGATAATAAAATATACTTCATATGTATTTTATATTGTTTTGCCCGATTCTGCACGTATAATTTATTATGAATTTTGTAAATTGCATGACACTGGCTGCCCTTAATTTAGTGAACGTTTATTTAACGCATTCCTACTGTATCTTGTGATTTCTTTACACACGTTGTTTAATCACTGTTTATACTGAAACCCTAGCGACGGATTTGCATTATCGATTGATAAGTGTTAATGATTGGGTTGTGACAAGTACGATAGTGAACCAGTGATTGAAAGTGGTACTGATGACTGAATAGCAAAAGTGATATATACTTGTTCACAACCTATCTAATACCTAATCACATATTATAACCTGGGGAAATCGAGGTGGAATAGAACTCGTATTTAACGAGGTACGACGTTTTAGAGGATGATCATTCGATTTTAGCGATATATACTGATTAGATCATGGGTCTAGCGGCACGGCTACAGAGTTATGTCCCGGCCAATAGCGGACCGTAGTCTCGGGCATATACGAGATCCTTTTTAAACATGTAATGATCCTAAAAGTCTTATACACTTTTTATTGATCCAATGATCATAAAAGAGTATATTTTTGTTCTGATTTCGAGTTATAAGTTATTATTGATAACTTATGAACAAGAAACTCCTTGTAGCTCATTGGTTAAGCATCTACATTGCTGTCATATAGCCTACAAGTTTGAATCCCATCAGTCCCAATTGTTTTTAATATTTTTTCTTTTTAATTTTTCGGAAGTCTAAGAGTTGCATGCGCATTACACGGAGAAACGAAGAGTTGCAAATAAATCAAACAATATAAATGATATATAAATACCCAGATAAATACGGTGCACGAACCCCGAGACCAAACTCCTCATCTGGACTGCCGGTTTTCCCCATATGGCCGCCACCGGCGGTTGGATTTTCTCCTCCATTCTTTCCCCGTGTGTCCTTTTGACTCCCCTCTACTCTATTTTATTGTTTGTTTTCTCTGATTTCAACCAGAGACCTTTCAATTCCCCCATTATCACCATTAAACCTATTTTTAATTCATTTTTATTTCACGCACTCTCTCATTTTATCCTATAAATACCATCACATCCCCTATCTCTCCCCTATTATTAAAATCATTATCAAATTTCTCTAAATTCCTAAGCTCAAGAAAAGGGTTAAGGCTAATCAAGTAGAATTAGCGATCCAAGTTCATTCCATTGAAGATCAGAACCATTTCCGACGCTACCGCGACAACATGAAGATTTCCCCTCTCTTTCTTACTCTTTTCTCAATGCTACACAAACCGTAAGTCCCTATTTCTTTCTTTCATTTCGACTCAAACCGTTTTCTAAAATCATATCGATAAAGTGGAGTTAACCATAAAAATCATTTCCTTTTAAATGTTTTTATAATCTTTGATAGGTCAACATGGCACACAAATACCATAATATCACATCAAAATATTATTCACTTCATTTACCTTTTTATGTAATTAAAATTTCATACGAAATGAACCCATATTGAATTTTTTCATATAAATACCATGAACATTAAAAGGTACCTTTTATTGATACCTAGACATACATAGCTTTAGAAAACTCATGGGATAACGACCAACCCTATCACATAAACTGTGTCTTCATAGCTTGGTATGCAAGATTACAAGTCTATCCAAAATAAAACAATTACATTAAAATACCATTACTTTTATAAAAAGTGTTTTTATCGATATTTTAAATCTTTTGCAATTACGCCTTTATAACCCTTTTAGGGGAACCCATGTATGGATGGTGCGAGTTATCTCATGTTCTTAAGATATTAGAGTGAGATAGATAACTCCTCACGGAAAATTCGGTCTTGAAAGGAAATAAAATACAGTTTAAAGAAATATGACTTTTTAAAACAAATTAAACTTTGGAAAATTTAGATAAATTATGAATCCGTATTTTCAATGAAAACAAATTGTGAAAAATATATTTTTAAATGAAAGATTAAAATTTTAATAAAATACCCTAAAATTTCCAAAAGTGTAGTTTTCATAAAAATACCACAAACTTTTAAAAAGTAAGTTTCATCACTAAAATACCATCTAAATTAAAGTACATTTCTATAAAAACTCTTAATATTCTAAATCACCCTTGAGATTTGTTTTTTAAACCATATTAAAACATTTTACATAGAACCCCCTTGAGAAATGCAAATTCATAATAAAAAAACAAGAATAAATATTTAAGAACCCTAAATTAATATAAATCAAGCGGTATCATTTCTCTTGAGCCCCAGGAAGCCGGAGAAAGTGAGTGCTTACCTATTCAGGTTAGAAAACTCTACAAATTAACGGAGTTATCAATGACAATCGTCTTGGAAAAAAACACAAATCCTACCGTCCATATGCAGCGGTTGTCTGATTATTCTTAAATTTAAGAGTTTACAAGATTGAGCCTATTCAAAATATTTAAATCTAGTAATATGAAATGATTATAACCTGAACATAAACTCGAACATGACTCAGATGTGAATTTGAACTTGAACTCGAACATGAATCTAAACTTGCCACTTGAATTTAACATGAATACCTGAACCCAATGTCCTCTTGAACTAACTTGACTCGAACCATGAATATAACTTGACATAAATACATGAACACTTAACATGAATACTTGATCTTGACATGAACTCAATCTTGTAATTTGATATATTCATGGATTTGAGTAAGGCTGGTAATTTTAACTGTAATTTAGAATACACGATGTGTTAGGGTAGTTCAAGTGCGAATCCAACGAAATCTCAAGAGTCCCCCTAGATCATGAATCCATGTCTACTAACACAAGTAATCTATCATGAAGGCTCGTGTTTCCTTACTTCTGGATTATAGCCTGTTGAGTTTGGAATGCATTAATACTAGGTTGAAGTCCCGTTACTGACACTTAATTCGGACCTGTGGTTCCTTACCCTTGGATTACAGCCTATTGGATTCGAGAACACTCTTAAAATTAGTTGGCATTCAACCTTGAACTTACGTTAGATTAATTTATCCTTATAGAGACCTTTTAGGACACTTAAATGCACTTCATGTTCACTATACATATACTACACGGCCATACTATACTATATTCATGTTACTTTGCCATGTTATATAGGACTGTCATGTTACATAGAATTGCCATGTTTATATTAAATGACATGTTTAAACACCATATCTCCTAGTCTATTACTTCATGATATCCATTTCTAACTTATCATTATACTTTTATACTTCACACTTTTACTTGGGGATTTACAGAGCGAAAGTTCATTGACGGGGATCCACCCATCTCTTTCTTCTTTTGGATGTTCGTCAGATGGTCTATACACTGAGAAGATAGAAGAGACTGCAGGGGATTACAACCAGACCACTATTCAAACTTAAATTAACTCATCTCTTCTTTCAGTTTATGTATACCACCTGTTTAGGCATTTTTGTTCTTATATTTCCTTTTCAGTTGAACTCATGTATTGTAAATATATCAAATTTGAATGTAAATAAAGTTGTTGAACTTTAAATCTCATGTTAATTTCTTATCATTTTATATTGCTCAATTACGCTTAGCGTATTTATTCCGGAAAATGACCTTCTCGAAATAAATATATCGCGGGCCTCGTCACGTACCTGCTTCTATCTTTTGGAAAGCGGGACATGACAAAACATGAGCATCCTTTTCTACCGATCGATTTCAATTGACTTAGTGACTGATAGGTAGCGACATACATATTGTCTTGATTAATGACATGCATGATGCACATACTATACTGTTCACATATACCAGATATTCCATATTCTCATGTTACTGGTTTATGCCGTCTTTCCTGCTTATCATTGCAAATATTATATATATTGCTATATTGTGTCATCTTGATGATCTGAGTGTGCATGCTCAGAGAATATAGTGGACTCAGCTCAGGACGAAGACTTGCCCTTCGAGATCATGGAGATTTAGATTTCAACCTCAGCATTATCGTCTTCTACTTTCAATAAAGGCATTGTATTCCATTTGGTTAGTTGCTTCTTTCGTTTGAATAATTGTATCCTGAAACTATTTTGGTTAAATGTAATAAAGTAGTAATTGTGACTCTCTTTATTTTTTTTTTGTGATACTGATTACCATGTAATGCTAGAAGTCAAAGTGTGACTATGACGTGATCATTTTCTGACCGTAAGAATATATCTGGTCTAGTCATCCTCGCATTCCATATTTTGGAAAGCAAGACGTGACAATTAAATGGTACATCCAATTTATTTTAAGACAGACATGAGATTCTATTTGTGGGAGGCAGCTAAACCTATCAATTATCATGTTAGTTTTGTTGTAGATAAAGAGGAGAGCAAGGTTCAACTACCAAGCTTATAGCATTTCTATTCATGGAAGTTTTGAGTTATTATAATCAACTGCTTTTCTTGACTAACCTCTTCAACTGCCCATAATTAATTCTTATATATTGTCCCAAACACGCAGGCCCGCTGTCCGCAGTGCACAGACCGACGCTTAAAAACAGCGGGGCTACGCCTCCTTAATCAAAAGTTAATTGTTTTGTAATTAAACCCATTTGTAAATATTGAGAGTGTTAATAGAATTAATAATACTAGTATTTAGCACGATGCACGTTTGTGTATTTTGACAAGATGGACGGAGATTTTAAATGAATTTTTTAATAATTAATTAAAATAATATAGGTTTATGTGCCATAACAAGCTGGTACGCCATCATTGCATAAGCAGCAGCAAATTAAAATATCATCTTTCCATGTGCTTCGCAGACCTCTCCTTTGTTATTATATAGAATAGTAGATGTTGACAAGTAGGATGGAAACTATTGATTTTAGTGTTCAACTCCTTACAAAAAGAAGAAACCACATCACAGCACACCAAGATGATGCGAGAGATTGTTGCAAGTTAGTTGTTTGTTTTTGTTTTCTTATAAGCTCCAAATTAATTTTTAAACTATTACCAGTTTGCCAAATTACTTGTGGTTTTTGAGTTGATAGATGATTCTACTCTCCATTTTTCTCTGATGTTAACACATCCAGAACTTTGTAATCTTTCGTTCTGAAAATACAAGTTTTATCGTAAGAGCTATGTTTTTTGGATCTTCATTTTGATCGTACAGAATGAAATGATATAGAAAGATAAAGAAAAAACTACAAATTGATTATGAAAAACAAATACAATATTCTATATGTCCAATAGGCGAGTCAAGAATGGCAGGCATGATTTATTGACTCTCACCTTTGGACCTCAATTATTTAAACTTTTTCTTTATAAGAATCTAATTGGATTAAATTAATCCCTAATATTTTTATTTCAACTTTTCTTCGAGCATGTGATATTTTTCGTTATAATTTTAATTTATATACCCGCCATGATGGAGCTCATTTTCGGGCCTCCGTCAGATGTTGTCTTCCGTTGATCTCGAGGTGAACTTGACTGATTGTCCTTCGTTGCGTGTGGGTCTCAATGGATTTTGAGAGGAGAAGGTGGGGTGAGGAGACTGTCGCCGAGTACCTGCAAAGAAGTCCCGGGATGGTTTGGTACCACCGAGGACCCTCCGACACCCAAGTTAGTGATGAGATCCGAGCAAAGTAACGGCGTAAAGTGTCAAGAAGGGCTTACTTGACCCCTCTGTGATGGAGGTTTATATAGCGGTGGTGGCATGCAGCAGCAGGCGCGGGAATCTCGCCGGCAGTTACGCTCCTGACGTCACGCCCGCGTAAAGAGCGGATCGTCCATTAATGGGGATCGTGATGGCGTGGAACGTGGGATATTGCTGACGGAGAATCTGCGCATGACGAGATTTGCGGAGCGGCGGTTACGCCTATGAGTGGTGGAGTTGGTCGGTTGGAGGAACCGAGGAAAATGGTCTCGGCGGGAGAGCTCGGGAACGAGCGAAAGGGCCGAGGTATCTTGGTCCTGCGGTAGCTCGGAGGCGAGCTGAGAAGCTGAGGATGCCAATTTACAGGGGACCCTGAGGTGAGCCAGCTTTGTGCTTATAGGTCGGGTACAGGGGTGGCCTGATCGGCCCCTGTGGGCCCTCTCTTCTGAGTTCTGGGACACGTCATCTGCCACGTGTCCTGATCTAGAAGGTCGCCAATATAGAGCATCATCATTAGCCCCCCACTCTTGGCCCGACCAGCTGGCGGGTCGGGCCAAGAGTGGACTGCCGGGCCGTCTGGGGAGAGCTCCCTCCTAAGATTTCGTCAGGACGCGTCCCCGGGCTGTCAGCTGCCTTTTCTGCTAGCGAATCAGGGCGAAATCTCTGCATTTAAGGAAAGTGCGCCGGTTTGTGCATCCTGTCACTGAAGCGGCTGTCTGCGTGTCAAGCGTCGGTTGGCCGACGAGACGTGTGCAGACCTGTGGACTGATAAGGCACAGCCCAGTGTGGGCGTGACATGTGGAGCGATCGGTCGTCGAGTTGATTTCGATCACTTGCCGAGTGTGCCAAGCGCTGCTGAGAAGGAGGCATCTCCATGGCCCCGAAGTCGAGGGAGGATTACTCAGATTTGGATAGACCAGATGTCTCTCGTTGGGGATTCGGATCCGCTGCATGTGATTGGCTCAGTGGCCTCGTTATGAGGGCTACAAACCCGCAGCGTCTGTTGGGCAGGAGGATGCCTGCTGGGGATGATCGAGTAGGGAAGCTGCTCGGTTGATCTTGGCGAGGGTCTTGACCCCTGGCGTTGCGAGTAGGGAAGCTACCGGCCAGGGGTAGTCGAGTCTGGAAGGACTTTGATCCTTGTCTTTGTTTGGTAGGAAGCTACCCGCCGGGATGCGCCGAGTAGGAAGGGGCTCGGTGGCCTCACGAAGAAGGCTTCAGACCCTCAGCGTTTGATGGGCAGGAGGGCGCCCGCTGGGGATGCGCCGAGCAGGAAGGAACTCGGTGGCCTCGCGATGAGGGCTTCAGACCATTAGCGTCTGATGGGCAGGAGGATGCCTGCTGGGATGCGCCGAGCAGGAAGGAACTCGGCGGCCTCACGATGAGGGCTTGAGATCCTCAGCATCTGATGGGTAAGAGGATGCCCGCTGGGGATGCACCGAGCAGGAAGGAACTCGGCGGCCTCGCGATGAGGGCTTCAGACCATCAGCGTCTGATGGGCAGGAGGATGCCCGCTGGGGATGCGCCGAGCAGAAGGAACTCGGCGGCCTCGCGGTGAGGGCTTGAGATCCTTAGCATCTGATGGGCAGGAGGATGCCCGCTGGGGATGCGCCGAGCAGAAGGAACTCGGCGGCCTCGCGATAAGGGCTTCAGATCCTCAGTGTCTGATGGGTAGGAGGATGCCCGCTGGGGATGCGCCGAGCAGAAGGAACTCGGCGGCCTCGCGGTGAGGGCTTGAGATCCTCAGCATCTGATGGGCAGGAGGATGCCCGCTGGGGATGCGCCGAGCAGGAAGGAACTCGGCGGCCTCGCGATAAGGGCTTCAGACCATCAGCGTCTGATAGGCAAAAGGATGCCCGCTGGGGATGTGCCGAGCAGAAGGAACTCGGCCGCCTCGCGGTGAGGGCTTGAGATCCTCAGCGTCTGATGGGCAGGAGGATGCCCGCTGGGGATGCGCCGAGCAGAAGGAACTCGGCGGCCTCGCGATGAGGGCTTCAGATCCTCAGTGTCTGATGGGCAGGAGGATGCCCGGTGGGGATGCGCCGAGCAGAAGGAACTCGGCGGCCTCGCGGTGAGGGCTTGAGATCCTCAGCATCTGATGGGCAGGAGGATGCCCCGTAGGGATGCGCCGAGCAGGAAGGAACTCGGCGGCCTCACGATGAGGGCTTTGGATCCTCAGTGTCTAATGGGCAGGAGGATGCCCGCTGGGGATGCGCCGAGCAGAAGGAACTCGGCGGCCTCGCGGTGAGGGCTTGAGATCCTCAGCATCTGATGGGCAGGAGGATACCCGCTGGGGATGCGCCGAGCAGGAAGGAACTCGGCGGCCTCGCAATGAGGGCTTCAGACCATCGGCGTCTGATGGGCAGAAGGATGCCCGCTGGGGATGCGCAAAGCAGAAGGAACTCGGCGGCCTCGCGGTGAGGGCTTGAGATCCTTAGCGTCTAATGGGCAGGAGGATGCCCGCTGGGGATGCGCCGAGCAGAAGGAACTCGGCGGCCTCACGATGAGGGCTTCAGATCATCAGCGTCTGATGGGCAGGAGGATGCTCGCTGGGGATGCGCCGAGCAGAAGGAACTCGGCGGCCTCGCGGTGAGGGCTTGAGATCCTCAGCATCTGATGGGCAGGAGGATACCCGCTGGGGATGCGCCGAGCAGGAAGGAACTCGGCGGCCTCACAATGAGGGCTTTGGTCCTTAACGCTGGAGGGGCCGTGAGAGGCCTGCAAAGGATGGCCTGCAAAGGATGGCTGCTTGGTGCCTCTTGGCGAGGGCTTTGATCCTTGACGCTAGAGGGTCCCTGAGAGGCCTGCGAAGGATGGACGAGCAGGGTAGCTGCTCGGTGCCTCTTGGCGAGGACTTTGATCCTTGACGCTGGAGGGTCCCTGAGAGGCCTGCAAAGGATGGCCGAGCAGGGTAGCTGCTCGGTGCCTCTTGGCGAGGGCATTGATCCTTGACGCTGGAGGGGCCCTGAGGGGCCTGCGAAGG
The DNA here is from genome assembly GCA_030015575.1 of Agapanthus africanus. Taxonomy (NCBI): domain Eukaryota; kingdom Viridiplantae; phylum Streptophyta; class Magnoliopsida; order Asparagales; family Amaryllidaceae; genus Agapanthus; species Agapanthus africanus. The sequence goes on from JASDDO010000019.1 coordinate 353,881,880, forward strand.
ATGGCCGAGCAGGGTTGCTGCTCAGTGCCTCTTTGTCACGCCCCGCTTCCCAGAGTACGCTAAGATGGGCACGTGACATAGCCAATCATGCTACCTGTGGATAGGAAAAATCCCTCCACAGTCACATTACGGCTGTAGAGATATCAAGAACAGGAAAGTAAACTAAACTATCTAGTACATGTCCATAAGCCAGAATAAATGTGTCAAAAAAGGTATAATATGCGGAAGCAAAAGATCAAATAAACACCTGGAAAGTAAGACTGGATAACAACAGGATCCTCACTGCTCGGTCTAGCAGCGGCAGTACTCCTAATCCGCCTACGACAAAGGTAGAGGATCTGGGCTATGCAAAACCCAGATGTCAGCGCGTCATAACATCAAGCAATAATATAAAAACAGGGTAGTGAGATATGCAAGTATGATCATAAATGGTAAAGCAGGTGTAACAACAGTATAAATCAGGGCAGTGAAAGGTAGCGTGCAGTGAGTAATCTAAACTGGTCTAATGGGTTAACTACTCTCAAGTCTTTGAAATCAATTTGATGAATCATCGATGTAACTCAATAGTATCCCGTGCGTGCCCGGGATCACGGTCTATGACTCTCGAGCTGAATCCGAGACGTGCCGCAAGGCAGTAAAAGGGTAGTAGGTAATGACGAGTGATGTCAACAGCATCACCCCAGGGCTGGCCTAGCCCGTAAAACTGATCAGAAAAGGTAGAGAACTGTCGAGTTACAAGTCAGGTTTCATCATTGATTTCCCCATACCCCCAAGTTATATGTGTTCAAGTCAGGTATTAAGTAATCTAGAGCTAATGCCAGGATCAGGCAGGTACAGGTTTGTCTGGATAGACAACAGGAACTGTCCGTAAGGACAACAGGTCAGGTTTGTTGGCATTAGACACAAGATCAGGTAACAGGTAAAGCCATGGTACATCAGGTCAAGCCAGGTAGTATATAGGTATCATGTCATGTCGAGAGGTGCACGGTACCATGTCGTATCAAGTAGTAGGTGTAACAAGTCGTGTCAGGATGCACAAGATGCCATGTGGGTGCTTATAATCAACTAACATAAGCATAGGTATACAAAAACAAACATGTAGTACTAATGAAATAAACTAATATGATTAGTATGCACATAGATAGAAAGTCAAGACATGGATGCACACTGTCAATTAGGATTACATTTGATAGTTCCAAAACTAATTAGATTACACTTTACTAAACAATATTGGGTTATTAAGGAGATCTGTGAATGCGGCTATATGTATTCTATTCGATATGGATGCGGATGGATATCATATAACCTTTAGATGATAACTAGTTAATGCACGATGTTCAATTAAACAATGGGAACGGTTATATGCAATTTGATGCGATATACTATACTATGATATATGACAAGATAAGCTGCATATGATAGATATGAAATGATAAGAACGGATGCATATGGTACTTATAAAACTGTGAAACAAGCACTATGGATGTACAGTTTGAAATTCAGTAATTATACTTATTACAAATAGATGCATAAAGTGTAATGTAGTATGTAGCAAGGTAAACTTGCCTTGATCGGATCACGATACGGGATGCGCACGCAGCGTCCAATGTCGGTAAATGTTGCAACATCCACACGCGCACACGGGAAGGTCCAGGCACATCAAGAAGTTAACCACGCAAGTAGGGGACGTCCACAGAGCCGCCCGGATCAGCGGCGGCGAGCACGGCTCCGGCGACGGTCAGAAACCGAGAATGTAGAAAGAGAAGAAGAAGTTGTAGGAGAAGAAGAAGAAGAAGAGAGGAAGGGACTGGTGCTCTGGGGTTGGTGTTTGGGGACAGAGGAGGTGGCAAGGGAGTCGTCGATGACGATGAGCCGTCGACGGCGAGGTTCCGGCGAAGGCTAGGGTTAAGGCTTCGGGTGTGCAGGTTCTTGAGGGGGCTATTGGGGTGTTTGCAGGGGCTCGGGAGAGAGAAGGGAAGAGGTGAGGAGACGAGGGCGAGGTGGCGGTGATGCAGGGACGGTCGCCGGCGACGACGAAGCGTGGCGGCGACGAGGAGGTGGCGGTGGAAGTGGGTGTGCAGGCTCGGGGAAAGAGAGGGAGTGGGCTCTGGGGTTGAGAAGGAGGTTGAGGAGGTGGTCGAGAGGGGAGGCCGACGAGAATGGTCGGCGGTGAGGGTGCCGGCAACGGCGACGCAGGCGAGGGCAGGGGCTGCAGGCGTGGGTTCGGGTGAGTAGGTGTGCTTTCGATGAAGGGAGGAGAGGGAGAGGAAGTGGAGACGAGGCGAGGGTGAGGTCGGGGCCGACGAGGATGGTCGGCGGCGGTGATGAGGCGAGCGCGAGGCGAGGCGCGCGCGCTCGAGGCGGAAAACAAAAAGAAAACGAAGAAGAAGATGAGAGGGGGAGAGAGACGTGTATGGGGAGAGGGAATATATAAAAATTAAATAGAAAGAGAGAGAGAGAGAGTCTGTTGAGAATTTGTTAGGATCTTAAAATATAAAATATTTATATAAAGAAAGAGAGTGAGAGAGAGTGAGAACTGTGAGGTTTATATTTAAGTTAAAAATATATTTTTTTTAGTTAAAGAAAACGTTAAGAGGAAATAAAGATTATAATATTATAATATTAGTCCGTTTTGAGATTTTGGCAAAAACAAAGCTACTCCAAAACACGTCCGGGTCGGGTCTAAAAATCCGGTTTTAAAATATGAAAAATATATGTGACTTTTAAAATCCAAAATGAATACTCTGGTAACGAAAATGTATACTCCCAAGAACGGATGCACGTACGTGCGTGTAGCCATCCAAACACGTCCGTTTCACTGAACGGGACGAGAACAAGATGCGCGGATGCTACCACGGGGTTAGGGGTATCATGCAGGATATGAAATGTATTGTTAAAATATTTTACATGACCTAAAATGTTATATGTAAAATATGCGATGCTAGATGAAATGCCAATATGCAGTTTACACTAAATGCACGTGTCTATGTAACAAGCCAGAGTAATCTATAAATATAAATCAACCAGTCCAAGCAAGCGGGTCGGGTCGAATACAATGTAAAATATAAAATACCATTCGCACCTAAAATACGTTAAATCAAGAAATAACACGAATAAAGAAATACGAGAACTGGAATTGGTAAAATGGACTCGGGTGTTGCACTCTTGGCGAGGGCATTGATCCTTAACGCTGGAGGGGCCCTGAGGGGCCTGCGAAGGATGGCCGAGCAGGGCAGCTGCTCGGTGTCTCTTGGCGAGGGCTTTGATCCTTGACGCTGGAGGGTCCCTGAGAGGCCTGCAAAGGATGGCCGAGCATGGTAGCTGCTCGGTGCCTCTTGGTGAGGGCTTTCTGATCCCCGGCGTTGCGGTAGGGAAGCTACCCGCTGGGAATAGCCGAGCGAGGGATCCTCGGGTTCGACTGCCTCTGAGAGGACTTTCTGATCCCTGGCGTTGCGGTAGGGATGCTACCCGCCATGGATAGGCGAGCGAGGGATCCTCGGGCTCGACTGCCTCTGGGAGGACTTTTGATCCTTCAGGACGGGGACCGAGCAGGGTTACTGCCCAGTGCCTCTTGGCGAGAACTTTGATCCCTGTCGGTTGTGGTAGGAAGCTACCAGCCGGGGATAGCCGAGCAAGGACCCGACTGCCTCTGAGAGAACTTTGGTTCTTGGCGCGGGAAGTGCTATAGGGCTGTAAGAAGCCTACCAAGGACCCTTGGCCGGGCAGGGTTACTGCCCGGTGCCTCTTGGCGACGGCTTTTGTCCTGAAGGATAGCCGAGCGATGGATCCTCGGGCTCGACTGCCTCTGGGAGGGCTTTCTGATCTCTGGCGTTGCGGTAGGGAAGCTACCCGTCAGGGATAGCCGAGCGAGGGATTCTCGGGCTCGACTGCCTCTGGGAGGACTTTCTGATCCCTGGCGTTGCGGTAGGGAAGCTACCCGCCAGGGATAGCCGAGCGAGGGATCCTCGGGCTCGACTGCCTCTGGGAGGACTTTCTGATCCCCGGCGTTGCGGTAGAGAAGCTACCCGCCAGGGATATCCGAGCAAGGGATCCTCGGGCTCGACTGCCTCCGGAAGGACTTTCTGATCCCTGGCGTTGCGGTAGGGAAGCTACCCGCCAGGGATAGCCGAGCAGGGTAGCTGCTGGGCTGCCTCTTAGTAAGGGCTTAGATCCTTGGGCGAGGTGGCCCTCGAGCCGCCGTGGCGAGCCCCCTCTGTGCGACCCCGTCAAGAGAGGGGGTGTCGGTCTATTCGGCCGGCGAGGGCGTTGATGACGGTCGCCGGAGGAGGTTCACCCGCGCTTCCGGTGAGGGGGAGGCGGCGGCTGGTATCTGGATTTTCAGGGTGATCGCTTGCCATGGGGATGGAGATCGGAAGGCCAACTTTGTTTTTTTTGTGGAGTTTCGTTTTCCACAGACGGCGACAACTGATGGAGCTCTTTTTCGGGCCTCCGTCAGATGTTGTCTTTCGTTGATCTTGAGGTGAACTTGGCTTATTGTCCTTCGTTGCGTGTGGGTCTCAATGGGTTTTGAGAGGAGAAGGTGGGATGAGGAGACTGTCGCCGAGTACCTGCAAAGAAGTCCCGGGGTGGTTTGATACCACCGAGAACCCTCCGACGCTCAAGTTAGTGATGAGATCCGAGCAGAGTAACGGCGTAAAGTGTCAAGAAGGGCTTACTTGACCCCTCTGTGATGGGGGTTTATATAGCGGTGGTGGCATGCAGCAGCAGGCACGAAAATCTCGCCGGCAGTTACGCTCCCGACGTCACGTCCGCGTAAAGAGCGGATCGCCTATTAATGGGGATCGTGATGGCGTGGAACGTGGGATGTTGCTGGCGGAAAATCTGCGCATGACGAGATTTGCGGAGCGGCAGTTACGTCTGTGAGTGGTGGAGTTGGTCGGTCGGAGGAACCGAGGAAGATGGTCTCGGCGGGAGAGCTCACGAACGAGCGAGAGGGCCGAGGTATCTTGGTCCTGCGGTAGCTCGGAGGCGAGCTGAGAAGCCGAGGAGGCCAATTCGCAGGGGGCCCTGAGGTGAGCCAGCTTTGTGCTTGTAGGTCGGGTACAGGGGTGGCCTGATCGGCCCCTGTGAACCCTCTCTTCTGAGTTCTGGGACACGTCATCTGCCACGTGTCCTGATCTGGAAGGTCGCCAATATAGAGCATCATCACGCCACCTCTTCCTTCCTTGGATATCATTTAGTACTGCACTTCTCAAAGGTTTCTATATAACTTTGTAACGGATTTTTATTTGTTTTGCTTCCCGATTGAAAGTGCTTTAATGGAATGGTGCCTTGTTGGTGGGTTGGGTTTGGAACGGAGACGTGAACAATGAAAATTATTATGTATTTTTCAATATGTTGACTTTTATGGTTAATTACTCTCCCACTACGAAGTGTGGTGCATGGAAAAACATTTAATTTTTGTCTCCAAAGGAAAGACAGAATCTTGTGGTCTAATTATGCTTTAATCTTTAAATCTCTTATATTAATAATAATGATGTAGACTTGATCAAAGTTGAAAAGACACCAAGTAGGAACAAAAACTCTAAAAAGCTGCAGCATTTTGAATTCCGATGCGTTGGATATTTTTTGGACATTTGAAACTTTGTTGTTTTTGCTCCAGTGTCTTGCTCAGATTTGAACAAATCTAGCGAGCCGCCGCGTGTCCCACAAAACCTTTGCTCAACTCTCTTTCTCATATGACCTTTGACAATGGCTAAATATCCCTTAATATATGATGATAAATTTTGGCATTTTTAATGAAAGTCATAAACTTTGTCGCATTCAATAATGTTATCAAAATAATTAAATATCCTGGACTTTCACTGATCAAAATCCCAACCCTACTAATTCTCTGTGTGAGTCCTTTTTATCTGAATAGGAAAAGAATAAATCCGGAGATCCAGATTTTGATTTTCAAATTTCAAAAAATTTGATAATGACAAAGTTCAACTGCATGTATACAGATGTTGAGTTGCCGTCTTCCATTTCTCCACGTATTATCACTGATGATTTGGATGATAAGATTTTACATCAAAGATCATTATCTCATAACATGCATAATTTTTTAAATTCGGTGGCTAAACTTGCTAACTCAAATAACTCAATTGTGCAAAATGAACCTTCTATCTCGACTGAGTTAGACTTGGATGGTGATCCCGTGATCTCTCCTGAATTCAAACCACCTCACGTCAAGAAAATGACTGCTAAAAGAAAATTGATTATTGTTGCTTTTAATAAGCAGCTTTCCCTATCGCATGGTACTACCACTTCGTTCAGGGATTCTAAGCAAAAATCAGGTTCAAAATGCACTACTAAAACTTCTATTAATATCATATGTGGATAAAATGTGAGCTGGTATTATATATCTCTTTTAGTATCTTTCTTTTTGGTATTTGTATTTTGATAGAATACGGTATTTATACGAATACGGGTATTTATATAAATACGTATATTTGTGTCTTGATATTGTTAGTGATACGTATGCCCTAGAGACTATTATTATAAATTATAGTGGATGCTTGGACATATATATATATAGGACATTCTTGCTCAGTATAATAGTATGCTATCCGGTTTCTCTTTATCTTAACATTTGCATTTGTTTTAGTTTAATTTCATTAATACATGTTAATAAAACCCTTAGAATGTTTGCTTGACTATCATGAATATGATGTAGATTATACTGGTGGGGCCTGAATAGTCCACAAGCATATCCTTAAATGTTCATAGTCGAGAGAGTATCGAGATAGGACATCGTTAATCCAGAGTGGACTAGTGTATGTTTCTTGACCCTGTATGTGTTGGTTCCTAGTGCTCTCAACGCTAACCCACTGCCAATGCAGAATCCAAAAACAAAAATTTCATGGCGCTAGAAACTTAAACCTAAGAATCTAAACCAAACACATAAACCAGCAAGTACAAAAAAATAGAAATCACAACCTTTATAGCGTTTCATTTGCTCCAATTGGGTTGAACTCTAGTAAGCTCTCAAGGGCTCCGGATCTCATTTGCAAGCCGGTCTTCCTTCACCGAAAATGATCGACCCAAGGGAACCAAGTTCAAGCTTCAACTTCATTAATGAAGTAACTAAGGATTCTAGGATGCTAGTCTAAGATATTTAGGATGTGTGTGAGTGTTCTGACATTTTTCTTTCTCTTTTATCTTCTTATTTCTCAACACATGAGAATGGTAGAAGATAATGAAGAAGATGAAAAAAGAGGAGCCATGGAACAGAGAGAAGCAAGAATGGTAAAATGAAAATCACCTCATAAATTCAAGCATGCTTCAAAATTGTTTTGTTAAAAGAATTTTTACCATTTTAAAATTACAACCATACTTGAATAGTATATGCAAATGAATTAATAATTCATTTGCCCGTATCCTCCACCATTTCTCTTTTCCATCTCATTTCATAATTTCTTTTTAAAGAAAATAAATGAGATGTCCTCCTTCTAGAAGTATTCTTGTATGAATACAAGAATACGTCCCCGCAAATACATACCCTTATTCGTATCAAAATACGAATACCCAAGAGATAGAAAAATACAATGAATATAATACTAGAATATATATATATATATATATATATATATATATATATATATATAATTATTAAATCAAACTTGATTTAATAATCCGGTTTAATCCTAAGCCGGCTAGTATTATCATCCACCCGATTAAAGTCCGTATGATTAGCACACGTACCTAATCGGAACCCTGCACGTATCAATATACGGCCACTACCTCATTTTGCCTGAACTGGGAAAACCCTTTGTGTGAGACTCTAAAGACTCGTCAATACGCTGGCGGTGGGTTTAACCACAAGCACATCGGTGGCACCAGCTGTACGTAACGGCTACCCAGGTATTGAGCGAAAAGAAGGCCGACGAGCAAACTCATCTGTACCCCTAATGAGCCTGTCTGTGGCAATCTCCGTACAGTCCGTTCTGCTCGTCTAAGAGTATTGCATACCGAATTTAGGGAGTGGATAAAGTCAAACCCCTAATAACGCGATATTTCGTGTCGGTGTGAAGCCCATCACCCACTGAGAAACTACTGATCCAAATCAGTAAATATCATCCACCTTGGCCAAGGATTTCTGGTGATGGTCACCCGTGCACAATGCGACATCTACCCCCGATACCGGGAGAGACGAATCCCCGACGATCCGCTCACTGTCTCCATGTGGCTCGGAACTGTATCCAACCAAAACATGTTTGCACGACTCTTTTGAACCGTCGTAGAGTAGTAATCAAAGCACAGTGGGAACCCACGCGAGACAAATGACGATCTCAGGTCGACAGACTAATCTGTACTCATGTCACTTGAGAACTGCTATTTGATAATAGGTATAATACCATCTAGTATATTCCCGGCGATTCCGTCCAGTATAACTCATAACCCAATGAGCACATGTATACTATCTTTGATGACTAACTGACACCAATGGCTGTGAAACTAGCCATCGCCCCTCATCGAGGTCAAGAAGCATATACACTAGTATATTCTGGAATATCGATGCTCGGTCTTGATATTTCCACGACTATGGACATTTAAGAATTTTCTTATAGACTACCCAGTTCTCACAAGTGTGATCGCCACAATAACCCTGGTAGTCAAGCAAGAATCTTATGAGCTCTATCAATATGTAACAGTGATCTGTAATACCATATTATACATGTACATGCTGATAGAGATGAACCAGATAGCATACTATCATCTTAAGTAAGACTGATCTTTCCGTATAGGTTCTCCATTAATCATCATAATTGTTGCCTGCGATTACAATAATTGTCTTGAGGAAACTATAGCCAACAATCTCCCATCTACACTTAAGGCTAATTATTGCGGTATAGCATACTCACAGCCTTTGTGCTATCGATCACCCAACTTCTTTACAAATCAGTTTTGCAAAGCATGTTCGCGAAACATTCGCGTTCGAGAAATAGTCTCAGTGAGTGGATTCTCTCCAATGTTTCTATCTTTATCTCCCCATATCTCAACATCGCGGAGAACGACTATCTCCCGAAATGAGCGATACTTACCTTAGAATTTGTCTGGATAGCTGATGGGACCATGTTCATAAATGAACATCTAAATCCAACAAACTACTTAGGTTGTATCCATTTGCCGATATAATCAGCACCCAGCACCATGACCACCTCAGTATCCTGCTTGGAAACCTATCCAACATACTGCACCTCAAAAAAAAAAGAAAACTATTATTCTGACAGCCATCTGTCATCCATGTCACATTGGAAGCCTAAAACGATAAGCGCTTCCTACAGGAGATTGTCGTTACCATATACCAAGAACATTCTCTTATGTTCATAACTGCTTCCTAATGTTTCCCCAGGATTGGATTAATATATGCTTATTGCAGCTAGTGCAAAAGCAATATCTGGTGTGGTACTTAATATCTAATGATTGACTCAATTCCCTAAGAAATTGATATGTCAATCATGCAAATCTCTCTCCTCATCAGTCCAGAAGACATCTCTTTAGAGAGGGTGACTCCATCACCTGCGAGTACACCACAACGCCTGGAGTCGTCCATTCTAAAACACTTTAGAATAGTGTCAAAGTGCCCGAATTGGGACACTTCCAAATCTATATCTAAAACTATAGATCTAGTCATCAGAATCCCTGATATTCTGTCCAGATCGTATGTTGAGAAACACCTTATGACAACCATAGGATAACCGATTGTAGTATAGGAACATCATTTGCTATCAGGAGTACGTCATCCAAATATCAGGGCATTACTCCCTACTACCTTCTTACCAGGTCCACCTATTATTCTGATGAAGTCAAACTCTATGACTGTCACATCAAGAATAGATGATCTATCTCCGTTATACTTGCTTTAGTCTATAAGTAGACATAAGCAACTGGTCCACCATGCTTCCGTTATGCCCACTGACTATAAAAACCCTCCAGCATAGTCATATACACGTGCACTTCCAAATCCAATTTAGAATGACGTTATAATCATCCACCTGCTAGCTCTCATAGTCTAGGACAGTAGTAATGGCAACCTTGGGTCATCAAAACCTCCCTATCACCGTCTGATGATACTCACAAGTAGGAATTCCTTAGATTATGAAACGTGGCGGATGACGTGTCCTATGGGCTACGGAAGTGGAATAAATAAGATGCATTGGGGACGTTCCTCAGGACTTCGTATCCGAGGATGCATCCGACCTTTCGGAGACCTCCCTGAGTACCTTCCATATTCACCTAGCAAACAGCTAACGGCTCACCTTCGAGCAATGCTACAACCGAGCTTCCTCGGCCTCCCTACTCATCTCCGAGCCACCTGACAGGCCGAGCTTCCTCGGCCCCCCTGCTTGTCTCCGAGCCTTCTGACAGGCCGAGCTTCCTCGGCTTCTCCGATCAATCGAGAGAGCGGAGCCCAAGCGCCCCTACAACGGCTCCGCGTATCTTGCCAGGGCGAGATATCCATCTCCCCACGTTCTGCGTCCCACGCTGGCGCGTTCCCCTATTAATGGACGTATCCCGCTATCAATACGAGGATAACGCAGGGGCGTAACTGACGGTGAGGATCTCGCACCGGCTCGCTCCACGCGACCACTATATAAACCCCGCTTTCAGACGACTCGGGTAACTTTAACTCATTCCAATAAGCCGCTACGCTGCTCTTATTCCCCGGTACTAACTTGATCATCAAAGGGTCCTACGGTGGTTTCCCACCTCGGGACTTCCCTTGCAGGTAGCTCGGCCTCAGCAACTTCCAATAACCCATTAAGATCCGCACGCTCATCAACTCCCAAACCAAATCTCAGCCGCTAAAAACCGCTCGCTACCAGATCAACGGAGGACAACATCTGAGGGAGATCACAACCTCCATCGGTTGGCGCCGTCTGAAGGAACTTTCAAAAGCTTCTCCACCCATAAAGTTGATATTCCGCCCTCGACCCGATGGTGAGCGACAACAACGACAATCCTAATATGAGCCTTCCCACCATCCATAACTGAGGCGAGAGCGGTTCTACTCCCCGTCCTAACGTCATCGGCGCCTTATCCATCCGAATCGACAGACTCACAGCTATGGTGGATGCGCTCGTCCGCGTTCAAACGGCGGGCCCTACCCATCAAGCCACAGTTACCCGTCCCCGGGATAACGACGTCCGCAAAAGGACAGATGGGCAAGTTCAGACACTCGATCTCGCTCACGCTCATCTCAGCATCAATGAGCACTGGCGTCCGACTCTGTCAACCATGACCCGCATGTCACGACCCGAAATATTAGCTCGTGACCAGCACTTAAATCACGCAACGTCTAAAGGCGTAACGTAATTCAAGTAAGCTGAAACCCAGAAATCTAAACCTTTTTAATGAAAATAAAAGAGGTGAAGTTTTGAAATAAAGGTATAATGAAATCAAGTTTTCTTACATGCATAGAAAAAGGAATATGAATAATGCAAGTGAAAATTACCAATTTGAAAACATGTTTCGTCTTTTAAAAATTTTGGCAGCACCTCCTTTATATTTTTTTTGATCCAAAACCAACATACATGATAATATAAAGGCATCCCCAACCGGGAGCTAGCTCTTCGCTAATCGGCGGATGCACAACCACGCAAAGCATAAATATGAGTATACGACGCCCAACGGCGAAGATCGCCATAAAAGATAAAGAAAAGCAAGACATCAAAACCACAAGTAGCGGAATACCCCTCGTTCTAAGTCTCGCAACCACAATCTCACTGTCTCATTACTTATACAAAAACTAGTTTGATTGATGGAGTTGACTAGATACAATATGAATAGTAAATACAAGAGTGGGCACGATACAAATGTCCCACCTACCAATACAAAACACCCGAATGCAACTGTGTGCCAGCGATGCCGCTACTGATCCATGCGGTCAACCTGCAAGAACTGTGGCACAAAAGGGGTGAGTTGCCAACTCGTGAGTAGAAAAACATCAACAAGTAGAAATCGAATAAAATAACGATTTCCTAGGTCAACTATATCATAAAGGTAATACTATGATATCTAGGGTAACCGTATCTATATATGTGCCAGCACTATAAGTAAATGCTTACAGCATGTGGATATCATCCAATAATATAATCAATGTATGTATGCGTGTGGATCTCGTCCAACCATATGATCAATGTATGTATGCAAGTGGATTCCGTCCACGTGTCAACCAATGACACAACAACATCATGCATGTAAATATCATAAAAGCATATGCATGAAAATATGAGGATATAATCAACGTGTGTCCCTCGCGACACAACAAATCATGGAACCTGAGTGTCCAGAATCGACACTCAAAACATCATGAAACCCGTGCCCAGCATCGGTACGTAAATCCTCATATCTCCCGGGTTCCGTCAGTCCGGATCGGCCCATATCATCTCTCGACTCTGGTCGGTATCCTCTGGATAGCCGCCAGGTCCAACCAATCACCGGTAGGTACTGGCTGCCCTGCCAGGCTCATCGTCTACTCCAAGAAAAACATTTCTCGTCCCGGGGAACCATACCGGGTCCACCACGAACCCGCAAATAGATCATCCGCCTCCTCGAATCGGGTTTCACATATCACATGTCTCAGAACCGAGAAAACGCATGGTGGACGCACTGAAATATCATATCAAGAGAAACCGGGTTTTTAAAACAGTACATACTTTCTTTTGAAATAACCACGGTTCTCAAATCCAGAAATCTCATGAAAATAACATATCTCAATGCGTATAATCGTAAAGCATGATGTATGCGACATATAACAGAAATGTAAGCATATCCGTATATCATGCAACATGGAATCAGTAATATGCACATGTCGAGGGAAAGCCGCCTTTTTAAATGAATCCAGTTTTAAAATATATCTTGCGGTTCCCAATTTCTCCCAAGTCAAATGCAACATCGTATAAGGTTCATATGTAACTATAGCAAGTAAACTATGCAAGGGGGTCATATCATGATGCAGCAATCCTACTGTGTAATGACATGGCAATTATCGATGATGAAGTGTGTAAGCCGGCAAATCTATGTAAGTGTAACATACGCATCATCGATAATGGTGTAAGTGTACTAGCACAGGTATAAGCAATGCCATGAGAATAACATAAATGCAGTATAATGTAAATTATCAGCTAAAAGCTATAAGGTATATGTATCTACATGATCGAGTCGGTGAATCAATCAATCGGCACCCAACCACAACACCACGTACGGTATAATCTATCGTACGGCAATCTCTAGTCAAGGGTAAGGATCAATCGTCATAAAACTCCTATATGACAATAAGGGGTACGAACCTAACGTCTCGTACGACATATCACACATGATTCACAACATTTATATATGTATATATATATATATATATATATACCTACGTCCCAGGTCGCATCCATAACAATCTCATATCGAGGGACCGGCAAAGGTATCAATCATCTCCATCGACTCGCATCCGTATATCAACATATCACTCAAGTCATCATATCACATCGTATATTCTTTTCATCGCATTTATATCCCACATCAAGTCAATATGCATATACATTCTACCATATACATCAAATATCATGTTACTCTAAAATTCATACTTATTCTAGTGTAACTATATATCTACAAGTCGTGATTCACATTCACTTTTCATATGTTAAAAGATTTCATGTTATATCGCAATACATATATTCCATCATTCATCTCTAACTATCCTTTAACCATAACCCTAGTTTCCTAATCTAAGTTTCCTTACCCATATTCTATATATAAATCGGTTTCCATCAAGAACTTGCGGGGGGTGCTATACGCCATCCACCTGACTTCCCTCGTAGATATAGATCTACACACCTTGCTTCTTGCTTGAAGAAGTCGATATCGCTACGCGCTTGCTTGTCGTCTCGAAGTCCTGGTGAGGGTACCTATATATCATAACATATCGTGCCGCATTATAATCCAATTCAAAACCAAAACGACACCCGAATCTCACATAGGTCAAAACCTATGGTTTATTCACGCAAATCAACCAAATAACACTCGATATAGATGTACAAACGTCAAGTGACCGAATACAATACCAAATACTAAAATCAAGAATTCAAAATACGTAAAACATAACCCCGAATCAAAACAACAACTCAAGAAAGTGGTCCCAGATTTTGTTTCAAGCAAAAACAAGGAGCACAAATAGTACTGGGGTGATATATAGGATGTACATGAGCTACTGAAGGAACCTGGACCCTAACCCTCACCACATGGCCGGCCACATGCCACCAAAATCCGGCCTGCTCAGCCTGGGGGTCTCTGCTAGGGTTCGTCTTTCTACAGTGGGTTCCTAGTGGTTCAATTTGGTCTCTAGAGTTGTTTGCTTTTCTCGTAAAATTCTCAGGTCATCCCAGATTCCCTGCACCCTCAAAGTAATCCTAAAACCGACATGGAAGTTTCTAAATTCTGTATTTTGGGTTTGTTTCATTTTGGTCTGGGTTTCTAACATTATAGGGGGGTTTAAGGTCACCACTAAGCTCATTAGCACCAACACAACTAAAAATTCCCTCAATCCTCATCTAGGAATTTTCAAAGTTCACTAAACTACATCAAAACACTTCTAAACTTGTATAGGTGATAAAGTAATTAAAATACAATCCTAAGGGTGCAGAAATTACCTCATTTGGCAACTTAAGAAATTCTTGAGTTGCCCCAAGTGCCAGAAATTCTTGAGTAATCCTTGCTTTCTTGGTCCAAAGTGCTTGTAATGGTCTTGTGCATGTTTTTAGTGAAAGGGAGATGGAGTTTTGAGTTGTTTTTGGTATAGTAATGAAGAGGTAGAGAAGGGGATGAGGTATGATGCCATGGAGCTGAAGAAGGGAGGAAAAAATGATGAAGATGATGAAGGGAACAATGTGGTATGGTCCAAGGTTGATCCCTCACCTCTCTCTCTCATGCCCATCCCTCTTTCTATATCATTTTCTTTTTCTTTTCCTTTTCCTTTCTATTTTCTTTTGTTCTCTTTTTTAAAAACAACAACCATGCAAAGAAAAGAGAAGAAAAGTCATATAGGAAAATGTAACAAGTGTGAAAAATGACTTGGTGCATGTCATGTGCACAAATCAAGCTTAATACGCGATTAGCGATATTTAATCGCGATTAGCATTAAAATAGTGTATAATTAATCATAAAAAATTATAATTTGCATAAATCATATAAAGCACCCTCATTTCAGTAATTTCTATAATTTTCCAAATTTTCCCAATTTATCGGTATTTAATTATACCGCCATATTAAAATTTTCATAATAATTATTATTTAATTATAAAAATTCCCAAAAATAATATTTTATTTTTCTGAAATGTTACACCGCATGCGGTGAATGATTCTATGACCCGCTGGGCGTCGGACAGCTCCACACCCCGATCTCAGAAGAGATTAGGCCATCGCTCCGACGCTCACCGCGCGCTCTCACCCCCTGAGGAGATGTCGGTCAGTTCGCCTGCTTCCAGACATGACCGAAGCCTCCACTCCCGCCGAGGCCGCGCAAATGGCGAACGTCGGGATTACTCAAGAAAGGCATCTCCCGAGGATTTAAGAAATTTGATAGAACGGAATCGAAGCCGCACCACCGTGCAGACCCGGAGCAGGGGTAGCCACCACTCCGACCGTGTGGAATTCTCGGGGTACCACCACCGACTTGAAGCCCTTGAAAAGAAAATCGAAGGCATACGACGAGATGACCACATATCCGGCGAAGGGTCCAGGTATTCCGCCGATTCGCTCACAAAGCTTTTTCAGAGGAGCTGCTGTCCGAGCACGTCTCGTCCAGGAAAAAGTCGCCCAAGGTGGCCCTCTTCGAGACCCTAAGGACTACTTGGATGCATTTACGGCGAGAATGAGCTTCCAAGATAATTCGGACGCAGCTCAATACCGAGCTTTCCCCACTACCCTAATCCGGGCTGGCCGGGACTTGTTCTGAGGACTCACGCCGCGCTCCATCTCGACCTTCGACAAGATGGCTACCCAATTCCTCGGTCATTTTGTTGGAAACCGACGACAGAAAAGGACGTTCGACTACCTGTTCACTGTCAAGAGCGGAGACAAGGAATCCTTCAAATAGTATGTCACTCGCTTCTACAATGCCCTCCTGGAGGTTCCTGAGCACCGCGATGAAACAGTTATCACCGTGCTGAGGTCGGGTCTTAGGCACAAAGAGTGGCTCCGCTCTTTTGCATTTGCGCAACCTAAGACAATGGCCAAAGTGAAAGTCTGGACCGAGCGAGAGATCCAACTTGAGTCGGAGGTGAACTCAAATCTGCCCCGAGCCGACTAAACGGACCAAAAGAAAAAGCACAGGGAGGACAAAAAGAAATTCGACCGTCCGAAACCTTACTCCCCGAGCTTCCAGGAGTACACTCCTTTAAACATTTCCCAGACCGAGCAGCTGGAGGAAGCTAAGGAAGCGAGGTTCTTTAAGCTCCCGCCAGTTACCCAAAGAGCGGGAAAGTGTCTTCGCGGCCCGTACTGCGCCTTCCATAGGACGCAAGGTCACCCGACTGAAAACTGTAAACAACTCCATGACTACATCGAGGAGTTGATCTGCTCTGGCCACCTGGCGAAATACTTATGGGACAAGCGGCAGGCAGGGCGGGAGCAAAAGGACCAAACTCCTCTCGGGGAATTAACGATTGGGCAGATCATGGTCGTTACCTCGGATCAAGCTCAGGAAAACGGGGAGAATCACCACCTCCTCCAAGTCGAAGGTGTAAGCGATCCACCCCGTAAGAGATGCAGGAAGGACGACCTTCGGCCGACCTCCAATGTCCTTTCTGGGATCACAAACCACTCCGTCCCGGCCGAAGGGTTGGTCACCCTCCTCCTCAACATTGGGGAAGCGGGCAATACGCGAACCAAACCAGTGGACTTCCTCGTCACGTAGGTCCAATCATCCTATAACATTCTCCTGGGAAGCCCTACTTTGAACATCCTCCGGGCCTAAATTTTGACTTATAACCTTGCGATCAAATTTCCTTTGGATCAAGGGGGATAGGTCGGGCCTACGGGAACCAGCAAACCGCCAAGATTTGCCTCACCTCGACGTCCCCCGCCGGAGAGCAGGGCGATGATTTGGAGGACGCACATGATTTCCAGGGGTCCTTAGATACACGCGACGACTAAAAGGAAATTCGAGGTGCCCTGGTGGAAGCATTGACGGAAGTCTCCCTCATAGAAGGAGTCGATGGCCGGATAGTCCAGATCGGCTCTCTCTCTCTCTCTTGACAGGGGACCACCGCGAAGACTTGATCCGTTTCCACCAAGGAAACTCAGACGCATTCGCTTGGATGCCAGCGGACAAACCCGAGATCGACCCCAAAGTGATCTCCCACAAGCTCGGGATCGACCCGAAAGCCCGACCCGTCCGACAAAAGAAGAGAAGTTTTGCGTCGGTCAAACAAAAGGCGATATAAGACGAGGTGGATCGATTGCTCGCAGCCAACTTCATCAGGAACCTGGACTACTCAGATTGGCTGGCGAACGTGGTCATGGTCAAGAAGGCAAACGGGAAATGGCACATATGCGTCGATTTCACGGACTTGAACAAAGCTTGCCCCAAAAACAACTATCCACTTTCTCGGATAGACCAGCTAGTGGACAGTTCGACCGGCCATGAACTACTGAGCTTTATGGACGCTTTCTCCGGTTACAATCAGATCCGGATGAACCCAGCCGACGAAGAACTTACCGCCTTCACCACGGATCGGGGGGTATACTGCTACAAAGTGATGTCCTTCAGACTCAAGAACACTAGGGCCACGTATCAACGCCTGGTCAACAAACTATTCAAGCCACAGATTGGAAGAAACATGGAAGTCTACGTCGACAACATGCTCGTAAAATCCGTCTCCTTAGCCTGGCATACTAAAGACCTCGGCGAGACATTCGACGTCGTGCACAAGTACAAAATAAAGCTGAACCCAGCTAAGTGTGCGTTCGGAGTCACCAGTGGAAAGTTCCTCGGGTTCATGGTTACCAATCGAGGAATCGAAGAGAACCCAGAAAAGATTAGCGCCATCCTCAACATGGCAACGCCCAAGAGCAATGTCGACATCATGCGCCTCACGGGGAGGGTGGCTGCCCTGAGTCGCTTTATGTTCAGATCCGGAGAGAAGTGCCCCCCGTTCTTCAAGGCCCTAAGGGAAATTCCTAAGTTCGAATGGTCTGAGGAATGCCAGAACATTTTCGAATAACTCAAGGCGCACCTAGCGACTCCCCCGCGACTCACCCGACCGGTCGAGGGCGACGAGCTATTATTATATCTAGCCGTCTCCGACGAAGCTGCAGGCTCGGTGCTTGTCAGAGAATGTGAAGGCAAACAGAGGCCGGTCTACTACGTGAGCCGTGTTTTCAAGAATGCAGAAACAAGATACCCGGCCATAGAGAAAATAGTCCTGGTACTTGTCATCGCCTCCGGAAAACTTCGGCACTATTTCCAACCGCACACAATCCTCTTCCTCACCGAGCGACCTTTAGGATCTATTCTCGCCTCCCCCGAGTCGTCAGGTCGTCTAGAGAAACGGAGGTAGGAATTGTACCAATTCGATATCAAATACCGCTCCAGACAAGCCATCAAAGCACAGGTTTTAGCAGATTTCGTTGTCGAATGAACTATTCCCGCTAAAGAAGGAACGGCAGCGTAGGGCCCCAAACCATGTCCCTCGGTCGAATAGGTAACCGACCACATCCCGGACTGGGTGCTCTATATGGATAGATCCTCTACCGAGGAGGGGAGCGGGGCTGGCCTGATCATCCGCGCCCCGGACGAAGTGGAAATGGAATACTCTTTAAAGCTCGGGTTAGAGCGTCGAACAACACCGCAGAATATGAGACTTTGTTGGCAGGATTGCGAATCGCCTCCGGAGTAGGACTGAAGACCATCAGAGTACACAGCGACTCCGCACTGGTCGTCGGCAAAGTAACCGAGCGTTTTGAAGCCCGGGAGCCACTCATGATAAAATACCTGGTCGAAGTAAAAAGGCTTCGGAAAAATTTTGACGAAGTCCAGGTGGAGCAGATTCCGAGGAACTTGAACACCCAAGACAATGCCTTGAGCAAGCTCGCTTCTTCCTATTCGGTCAACCATGAAAGAAATATCCTCTTCGAAGTCTTACCACGGCCCAACATGGAAGACGGAGAGGTAACACTCCAGATCTACACAACTCAAGAAGAAGGCCGGGATTGGAGAAAACCCTCGTAGAGTTCCTAAAGGATGGTGTACTTCCCAAAGACCGAGGAGAATCTCGCCGGCTTCCGGCCAAAGCACGCCATTTCGTCTAGAGCAACGGAAACCTGTACAAGAAATAATACACTCAGCCTTTGCTCCGGTGCATTAACCCCTACGAGGCTGACTACGTACCGCGAGAGATACATGAAGGGGTCGGGGGAGCACATCAAGAGGCCCAAACCCTGGTCCAAAAGGCACTACTCTAGGGGTACTATTGGCCGAGAATACACCAGGATACCAAGAAGCTGGTCTGAAGATGCAAGAACCGTTAACTCTTCAGCAGCATACCTCGTCTCTCTGCCACCGAACTAACTCCACTCAGTTCCCCTTGGCAGTTTGCACAATGGGGGATGGATATGGTGGGCCAACTCCCCACCGGCACGGGCGGGCACAGATACATCCTTGTCGTTGTGGACTACTTCACGAAATAGATAGAGGCTGTACCCATCAGAAAACCGGACGCCGCCTCTATGATAAAATTCCTGCAGCAACATAATTTCTCGATTTGGGATCTCGAGGTGCATAGTTACCGACCATGGGACCAACTTCGAAAACAATAAAGTCAAAGAGTTTTGCAGCGACTACCACATATTGATAAAGTTTGTCACGGTCGCACATTCTTAATGCAACGGGAAGGCCGAGGTAAAGAACCGAGGAGTCATCCACGGTTTCAGAGCCCGTTTAGAAAAAAGGCAAGACGGCTGGGTCGGGAACTGCTATAGGTGCTATGGGCGTTGCGAACATCGAGGAAAACACCCACGAAAGAAACCACATTCAGCCTCTGCTACAGTACCGAGGCGATGGTCACCACGGAGATTGGACTGCCCAGTTATAGGGTCGAACACTTCGACGGCGAAGCTAACACCTCGGCGCTCCGAAGTAACTTGGACGTCTTACTGGAAAAGCGGGATCGAGCGCAAATCAGAGCGGCCGCCTATCAGCAGCAAACCGCTCGCTACTACAATGCCCGAGTTAAACATCGGGCCTTCAAGACGGGAGATCTGGTCTTACGAAGAAATGAGTGCGTAGACCAAGGGAGACTACATAAGTTCTCCCCGAAGTGGGACGGACCATTTACTCGTAACAGAAGCTTTGCCTGTTGGAGCTTACCGTCTGTAGGACGCCGGGGGCGTAATTTTCTTCGGCCTTATAACGCCGAGAAACTTAAGTTGCATAAAAAAACATGTACCCTCTTTTGAAATAATGTAATTCCTATTGGCATTTAATTAAGTCTCCTGAGCTAGGTCCTCTCACAGAAGAGAACTTTTACACCGCCATGGGGCTCCAGCCCTTTGTTTCATTTCTCGGTTTCGAGACTCCAAGGTTTTTAAAGAAAAAGTATAAAATGCACCGAGGGGATAAAAAGCGACAATGCACCTCAACAAAGGAGAAATTTATTTATTAAGGAGTATTATGGACTCCCCAGCCTTACAACAATTACAACAAAGGAGGGCGAGAATTAAGAAAACATTGTCGGTGATGAAAGATCCTCCAGCCGAGCCCAAGCAGCCTCGACCCGCTCCCTCCGACGGTACTCGCGAACCCTAGAAGCCACGGACTCCTCGGAATCCCCGTCCGCCAAGTAAGAAGCGACGACCAACCTTTGCTGGAAACTCTCAAGAAGGAGGTCCACCGAGCGATCCCGCCTACTCTTTGAGATCAGACCCAACCCATGGATGTTGGGAATTCACCCGCGCACGC
Source organism: Agapanthus africanus (assembly GCA_030015575.1). NCBI lineage: Eukaryota > Viridiplantae > Streptophyta > Magnoliopsida > Asparagales > Amaryllidaceae > Agapanthus > Agapanthus africanus. The sequence continues at coordinate 353,902,836 of JASDDO010000019.1, forward strand.
AAACGCGTATGTTTTGGAAAAAGAGATATGGTTTTAATGAAACGGATTGCGCACACGAGATCGTTCTCGTTTTAAAATTTATAACCGCAAGTGCACGGCGCGTTGTAGCGAGCCGGCTGTAACAACCATAGATTTCCTATACAAGTTTTTACAAAAAAATTTCAAAATTCGATAAAGGGGTATTTATGGCCTGAGCACAAGACTTAAGTAATTAATTAGCAATTTAATTACAAGAAAGAGCTTGTGGCTCATTGGTAATACCTTGCACTGCTGAACCAAGCCACCAGAGTTCAAATCCCATGCCCCACATTATTTTTAATATTTATTTTGTTTTAAATTTTATAGAAGCCCAACAGTCAACACGTGATAACTCTAGATTTTCCCACTACACCCACAAAATTGAAAGCACCAGTGACTACCTCTGGCGACCCCCCATCTTCCGAGCCCCCGACTCGGCCGGACTCGGCCGAGTCTGCCGGCGGACCGACCGACTCAGGCCGGCGCCGCAGGCCGGACTCGGCCGGTCGGCCGAGTCATCAACATGAAAATCTTGTCTTTTCCCATTCCCAACTTCCCTGCATACTTTAATTTTTTAGATCGTTTCCAGAGAGCTCATTATACCCTATTTATTCCAATTTTTAATGATTTTAATACATTTTACAATTTTTTTTAATTAAAACCCTACACCTACCCTAACCCTAGCCTAACCCTATAAACACCCTTACCCTCTACCCTCTCAACCCAAAACTCTGATCCAACTCTCTAAAATTCTCAAGAAATCTTGTGTACTTTAAAAACGAGCACGAAGCGAAGTTACGGCGAAATTCCAGGCGAACTTCCGGCGATTGTTCTAGGAACTCTCGACGACGAATCGACGCACCGACGATTCCTCTTCTTCCATCTCACTCTCGTTATTGTCCAAAACCGCAAGTCCCATTTTCTATCTTTTTTTTCTATTCTAAAAATACGGATTTACAAACCCGACGGAATCGGAAAAAATCCGATTTCCGATTCGGTTTTCTTATAAAACTTCACTTCTCGTTAATACAATTATGCTTAAACTCCCTCATGTTGACTATTAAACACTAATCAACCAAATTGATCAAGTTTCATTTCATAAAATGATGGCTATTTCAATTTATCGTATTTTTCACTTAAATACCACATTGTTTCAATTCTACATCCATTAAACTTGCTATACCTTTAAGTAGATCACGAGGTAACGACCTACTTCCTTACACACTCATATGCAACATAACACGATACTCTCGAGAACTTAGAATACGGGAAAACAAACATTTTCATTTAAAAACCCTTTACTTAATAAAACCATTTCTAAAAGATTTAGTATTGATACATCTTTACAAATAAATAATCTTTGAGCTAATAATAAAAATATCTAGACTCAGCCAATTAAGGAATGTCGCACTCATTAGGATAGAGGAAGATTGTGGGCATTCAGTCGTTTATCTAAACCTGACTTTGTGGTGCTTAGGCTAGACAAGTGAGAAAAGTAATTTTAAAAGGCCCGTCTCACGGTGATTCGTGAGCGGATCCCTCCTTTCTTCACTTGTACTTACCTGGCCACAATTGGCGGTGAAGAGGCGATTTGAGGGATATCTCACAACTTGTCGCTTTGGACCAGTTAGGAGCAGTCTAGTTGACTTAGGAGACCGTAAAACATAAAATACGGGAAATTGACATCTTTACAAATAAATACTATTTACTTAATAAAACCGTTTTCTAAAGAATTTAATATGTATACAAATCTTTGCAAAGCGCCGCTACAACCCATTTTGGGGAACCCGTTCGGGATGGTGCGGATTATCGCACATTCTCGGGCTTAGTAGTGCGAGATTCAAACCTCCGCAAGGAGCATTCGGTCTCCAAAGATTTAAAATACGATATCTTGAGAAAATGAGATTTTTAGAATATAAAATATATATTAAAATTATTTTTGTATAAATATTTGAATATTTATCATTAAAATATCTATTTTGGTATGATATAAATATTCCACCTTTTTCTAAAAATCACAAGAATCAATTTTACACTAAAATACCATGAATTCCATACAAAACCAATATTACCAATAAATACCATTTATTATGAAATTAGGATATTTTCATTAGAAATATCATAATATAAAATTCACATTCATTATAACTCTAAAGACGATTAATAAATACTTGGGGTGTATTTTGAAAACTATACAAGAGTATTTTTACATAAAACCCCCTCAAGTTCTATAATTTACCCTAAGGACCCTAGTAAATATAGGTTTAAGCGGGACCAATCTCTTGAGCCTCAGGGAGCCGGAGAAGTAGGTGCTTGCCTATCTAAGATAGACAAATTAACAAACGGTGTTATCAATACGATAATCGTCTTTGAAAAGACACAAATCCTGCCGTCCATGTGCAGCGGTTACCGATAATATCAAAACCATCACGACTTCAATTTACTTTGAGTTTTATTATAATCTGACTTGAATATGATTCAAGTACAATCTACAATCTACAATTTACAATATTACAATTCAACATGAATCCCTATATTCAATCTATTCAATACATTCAATCTACATTGACTGAACCGAACCATGGATATACATCCATTTACATGATTCTCCAGTTACATCCGTTAACTGATATTATGGTTTTGGTCAGTCATCCAACTATACAATCTATACAATACAATACAACAATACAATCAAAACACTACGGGGTTTAAGGGGTAGATTGGTACGGAAGGTGTTAAAAGTGGCACGAGACGGTAAGATTAAGACACCTAACCTATATTCCGTTGCTGTTGTACCGTAGCATAACGGTTCCTTGAGTTCCTGATACCTTAGCCTCCGGGGCAAGTGAGACTCCTCTCGTATACACTGGCATCTTTCTGTACCAAGCTACAAACAACAGCGTTAACACTAAATACAACAATATAACAATATAATACAACTCTAAAAGCTACTCTCTCTCTCTCTTACTCTCTGTCTATTCTATTTTTCCTTTTATCTTTGGGACTTACCGAGCGATCTGTTCGCTGACGACATTCTCTTTCTTTCTTCTTTGAATGTCGTCAGGTGATCTGGACACTTCAGAGATCGAGCCCACTGCTGAAGACTTAGACCAGTTCAGTGAAGACCCCGAGCTCTAGTCATTGTACACTTTCCATTCAGTACTTTTCTTTTCTGTTATGCCATTGTTTAGGCATTGTTTTATTTCAGTTGTATTTACTTTCCATGTATTGTACAGAAAGAATGTGAATAAATAAAATTGCTGTTTTATTATATCTTTTCTCTTGTGATTTTACTTTTATATTGCTTAGATACGCATAGCGTATTTACTTCACAGTAAATACGTAGCGGACCAGTCGCGTCCCCTTCGCCGTATACTGGGAAGCGGGGCGTGACACCGGCAAGCACGGGTCGATCCGCAAGGAGTTGTGTATTAGGTATCGTGATTTAAAGTTCAACAAATTAATGAATGGTTGGTTTTGTCACAAAAAATATAGAAAGAATACGGAAATAAAGAAAACAAGGAAAATAAGTAACAAAAGAATGGTTGTGGCTTGGCTCGGGGGCTCGAATCGCGGCGTTTTCCTCTACACTCCCTTGATCATGAGTTGTCCATTTCTTACATCGATCCCGGCATGAAGCACGACTTGTCAAAGCGGTTGCGAGGCACAAGTCGTCAAGTCTGATATTCTCCGCAAAGCACGAAACGAGTCCGTTTGATCACTTACCGTTTGTGTGTCCGAGCTTGGGGTATCAACACTAAACACAAGGGTTAGCAAGCATACCGCAACAAAAAAAAACACAAAGTAGTTAGTGAGAGCAAATGATTTTGGTGTTAAGTGTGCTAAGTGTTTGTGATGGTATATGGTATACGAAATTAAGAGATTTGTCAAATCCTTAATCACAACATACCATATCCAAACTTAGCAAACTTAACTCCAAGTTGATTATAACTTAAACATTGAAATGGGGAAAGGGAATGAATATGGTATATGAGGAGGTTACAAGTAACCATGTGTCAAAATAGTATATCATATCAATACATTAACAATCTTTAAGTTAGAATCATAAATTAAGCACATAAAACAATTACAAGAGGTGGAGGAGGCAAAACCTTTCATCTCACTTCCTCACCCACACCACAACCAAAGAATTAGTTAAGTATAATGAATAAAACCAAGTAAGGAAAAACAAGCAAGTAAATAAAAGAAACAACAAATATTATAAACACTTGAGAAAGAGATACAAAATTTATGGTAACTTATTCAACATCTTTAATGAAGCTCTCCAAAGAGAGCTTCAAGAGGGAAGAAGAAGAAGAAACCAATTGAAGCCCACTCACCCTCAATCTAAACAAACTAAAACAAAACTAAGAAAACTAAACAATATGGTAGAATGAGAGAGTGCCATCCCTTTCTCACTGGTTCTGCTTTTATAGGCACCAAAGAAAAATAAACAAACAATAAAAATGAGATGACTAGGAAACAAGGGAGGCTCTGTGAAAAGATGGGGACAAATGGGGACAGGGGGGCCGGCCTGCTCGGCCAAAAGGGGTATGTGGCCGGCCACTTTCAGAGCATAGGGGCTCGGGTTTGCATGGTGGTCTTGTGTGATTCCCCACATCACTCTGGTGCTGCTAGATTTCTCTGTAAAGACCTTGGAAGCATGTAGAGATTTGGAGGGAACAAGATGCTGACTTTATGCATTCAATGCTCATTTAATGCGCATCACACCCATGCCCACTTATGCCATGATTCATGGCAGCCCCACATAGTACTAGTGCCAAAGAGTGTGTGCATTTGCATTGTGTTGGACCAAAATATTGTGCACACATATTATTTGCAAAAACTCTTTGGATATCAGTCGGTTTCCAGTTTCGGTTGCAGTGTCGGCTCACAGACGATATATCCATGATTTTGAATGTGTTTGCGGTATTTTATCACGAATACCTGTAAACTGTAATTACAGAGCAGACACTGATTAATAGCACCGATATATCACAAAATAGATAATGAATGAGCGGTATTAAAGTGCAGTTTTCTGTGATGAACAAATACCCCCAAACTTATCTATTGCTCGTTCCGAGGAATACAAAAAATCCTAGCCTCACTTTCGCAAGGAACGCGATTGTATTGAGCATGTGCAACAAGCCGTTAAACCTCAAGATGTCCCTAGTAGAATTAGTGTTGTCTCCTGAGGGTTTTCAGCAGATTACACCCACAAAATCCAGTCAAGTTAGTTTCATAAGTTAACGTCGATTCTACTCCTACAGTTTAGTATCTAAGTTAGAAATTCTATCATCCTAAGCTAGAAATATTCAACCCTTATGTTTCACGCCTCCTATTTATTTAACCCCAGATCCTATACATTTTTACAGTTTAGAAAGATCTCGGTATCTCCTGAGTTTTCCTTCTAAAGTGCGGTCTCCAATCAGGGATTTTTATCATCATTACAGAAAACATAAGTCTTATTCTTCATCCATATCTTTCCTCCAAACATTGATTGTATACCCCTACGTGTGTGTAAATTTTCACCCCTACACTTAAGAATTCAATTCAAGCTATAGTACCCTTGCCTTGATACCTAATACTACTTCTTTTCATTAATGGATGGATGGTTTTGCTCACATATCTTTCATGCGATTATTAATACTTCTTGAGGCACTAACAGCCGATTACTGAATGTATGAGTTTTAAAGCGTAAATAGAAGTTTCCAGGTCTTGACTTTATTTATTTATTTATTTTTCTTTTTCTTTTTCTTTTTCTTTTCAAGACCAGATATATTTTTCAATGATGCTCTTATGGTGGTTAGCTTTAAATACCGTTTTTTCTTTCATACTAGGCTTTTAGGCAAGAGTATTTCTAGGTATCCTCTACTATCCTAAGTTTCAAGGTGCGTGTATTTGCAGTTTGTAGGATACATATTTTCTAAATTTGGACTAAAAAATAGAAACTATTTTTCAGACTTATCTTTCAGTAAAACTTCAATACCCCCCCTTCATCTCGACTTAACTAAAGAACTGAACTCAAGATTACCTATTTCTCAAAACAAAAACTGTAAGGACGTATAATTACCAAGGTTAAATAGAATGAGGATTATTTTTAGGGTTTTCAATTGCTAAGCCTAGGATTTAGTTACTTCTAATATATCAACTAAATTTTCGGAATAACAATCTAAGTTACCCTACTAGCTAACTTGACGACAAAGTTTTTACATTTTTCAGAAATTTTTTCAATTTTTATGGGTTTTTTAATATGTATGCAATACAGAATATACAATATACACATGATGCAGCAAAATAAACGCAGTACTCACCCCCAAACCTGAGTTTTACGATGTCCTCATCGTTGCCCCTGTCTCCGGAAGCTAGACTTAGACATCAGGGTGAGAATTTTATTCAAAGAAAAAGAAAAAACCTAAAACTAATTACAATATTCAAAAGTTAAACGACTGGGTTAGTCCAGAAATTAATACCAGCCACTTAAAATTTTTGTCTATATAGTGCAATGCCTAGTAAAAGAATATGTATATACAAAAAAGAAAAAGAAAAAGAAACGGTATAAGTTAGATGTTAGTGAAGGGCATGGGCGTGTAAAAGTAAGGATGAGAAGACGTTGAAGATGAAGATGGAATTTTGAGGAGGTCAAAGAATTGTTTTCTGAATGAATTGAATGTTCAATAAGCACGTGTTGAGTTCCAAAGTCAACTTCGTGTAAAAACTGGAGTTCATCCGCAAAAAGTTCAGAAAGAAAGGTTTCTCGGATGTTCCCAACTTATTCCCGACTCAAACTCACCAAGAATGTCAAGTCATCCACAAAAATTTCCTCAAAACTCGACCTGAAAGAATATTTTTCAAAACTGTCTTCCTCCCTATGATTTTCCACAATCCTATTCTCTTTATTTACAAACTCTCCCAAAATGATTTCTCCCTCATCACATTCACAAATGGGTAGGTAAATGTCATCTAAAAAAGTAGGTTCCCACACTAACGTTTCTTTCGAATCAATATCAACAGGTGATACAAAAATCGCGGGTTCCTGATCTTTGATTTCTTCTAACAACCTATCCCAACCATACCTGACAAATTCACAAGCTCTCTCATCTAAAATTGGAAAGCAAAAATCAGTCGGTTCAAGAATTTCCTCATCAAGTATTATTTCAGTTAAAACAATCTCTAAATCACAAGTGACAAGAGGATCAGTGGATACCTGAAGGCTAGTAGTGGACTGAGTTAGAGGGTTTTCTTGTGTGTCCTGGTAACACTCAGTCAATTCAATCGTATCATTATCTATGAAATCATCAAAATTTGGTTGATCGTTTATCTCACTTAGGTGACTTCCTAGATGACAGATATTGACACTATTGGATTCCGATTGACTGTGTTCACTCCCTAGAATCCTCACAGCTAAATATTTCACTTGTTCCTCAATGCTAGCCAATGATTGAGCTTAAGCAAGAAACAATTGCTCAGATTGCTGTATGAACAGGGATAGCGTAGAAGCTGTTTGATTCTCAACCGCGGTCATCACTTCAATACCCTTTTCTAAAGCGGTCAGCCTAGCATCCATCTCATCGTCACTCCCTAAAGATGGTTCAAATATTTCGGATTGAAGGGGTTATGATGGTGGTGATGCTAGAGCAGTCAATCTGTCGAGCTCTTTCTCTAGATCTTCAATCATTTAGTCTATGGTTGAAGTGGGAATGGGTTCAAGAGTGTTACGTAGGTGATCGTTATCAAAAATTTGGGACGGTTGGTCACCACCTAGAAAAGGACAATGTTCATGAATGTGGGAAGAATTTTGGCAATTTGTACAAATTAATTGGGACTGAGTGTAAACAAATAAATAAGAATCGTGAAAAATAGAATTGAATCGTGTATCACCCATATTAACAAGAATTCACAAATGTTACAAAAATAAAGAATATCATACCCCTAACAGTCTATATTATTCTAAGTCAACTAGACCTGCTCAAGAACCTGATTGACGAAATAAAACTGTGTCGAGAGATAGGCTCAACATATACTGATCACGAAGCCTGGTAAGTGCAAGAGATAAGGGGAGGTTTTCCAACGCTTTCGCGAAGTTCCTTAATTAGATAACCCTTTCTCTTTTGGCGGTTGCGCCGTGAACACTTGCCTAGACACCCCGTGAACGATATACCGTTAAGCAAAGTTCGAAATGCAGTTAACTTCTCCTAATGAGCGCGAAGTCCTTAGGGTCAAAGTTCTAATTGATTTTAAAATTACTGGGGGTATGCAAGAATGCAGTTTTGTGATTTGTGGGCTATGAAGAAAAGGTGATGAAATTCTTTACCGTATCTTGTTTGGTTATTTTTGCCCTTAATTCCGTATTAAGATGCAATGTGCAATCAAATAAAAGAATTCAAGAAATCAAGAAATTTAAGCAATTCTTTTTCATTTAAATATTAGCGCTGCAAAAATACGGATAGTTCTCTGTACAATTGGCGGCAAAATTGTGCGAAGAATCCTGCAAAAGATAGAATATTGGAATGCGTCGGATTCAAGAGGAATGTGTTAGGAAATACGTACCAATGTGATTTGGTTTAAGAAAACCCCTTTGAAAGTGATCCGAGTCTTTGATTGTTCGCTTGCGCGGGTCAAACTACCCGGATCTTTGGCACTATACTTCTCTAACGTCTTGAAATTGCATTTGAACCTCGCTCCGCATGATCGCTGGTCGTAAATCCTTAAAAACCTGCAAATGTCGGAAAGTACGATATTTAGTGTCAAAAACGATATCTATGCCCCAATTTCTGCACACTCAAAATTACAAAAATCAAGCAACACCAATAGAGTACCAACGAGGCACTGGAGAGAACACAAGAAAAAAAATTCACAAAAACCCAGAATGGGCCGAGCTCGCCGGAATTTTCCTTGAAGTCGCCGGCCGAAATCCGAGGGAATGGGATGAAATTTTGTGTGGGTTCTCTAGGCCATCTAAGTGCTCTTATGGTATCACTGGATTTTTAAGTTTAAGTTCAGGGTGATTACAGGTCTTAACAACAGAGAAAAAAGTGAAAAGAATCGTATTGTTAGTTTTGAAATTTTTTTGAGTTAGTAGTTAGTTTGTTAGAAAGAACCAGAAATAACAATACCTAATGACTACAACTCCCCGGCAACGGCGCCAAAAACTTGTTGGGAATTCATCCGCGTACGCAAACGCGTATGTTTTGGAAATAGAGATATGGTTTTAATGAAACGGATTGCGCACACGAGATCATTCTCGTTTTAAAATTTATAATCGCAAGTGCACGGCGCATTGCAGCGAGCCGGCAAGCACGGGTCGATCCGTAGGGAGTTGTGTATTAGGTATCGTGATATAAAGTTCAACAAATTAATGAATGGTTGGTTTTGTCAGAAAAAATATAGAAAGAATACGGAAATAAAGAAAACAAGGAAAACAAGTAAGAGAAGAAAGGTTGTGGCTTGGCTCGGGAGCTCGAATCGCGACGTTTTCCTCTACACTCCCTTGATCATGAGTTGTCCGTTCCTGACATCGATCTCGGCATGAAGCATGACTTGTCAAAGCGGTTGCGCACAAGTCATCAAGTCCGATATTCTCCGCAAAGCACGAAACGAGTCCGTTTGATCACTTACCGTTTGTGTGTCCGAGCTTGGGGTATCAACACTAAACACAAGGGTTAGCAAGCATACCACAACAAAAAAACACAAAGTAGTTAGTGAGAGCAAATGATTTTGGTGTTAAGTGTGCTAAGTGTTTGTGATGGTATATGGTATATGAAATTAAGAGATTTGTCAAGTCCTTAATCACAACATACCATATCCAAACTTAGCAAACTTAACTCCAAATTGATTATAACTTAAACATTGAAATAGGGAAAGGGAATGAATATGGTATATGAGGAGGTTACAATTATGTGTCAAAATACCATATCATATCAATACATTAACAATCTTTAAGTTAGAATCATAAATTAAGCAAATAAAACAATTACAAGAGGTGGAGGAGGCAAAGCCTTTCATCTCACTTCCTCACCCACACCACAACCAAAGAATTAGTTAAGCAGAATGAATAAAAGCAAGTAAGGAAAAACAAGCAAGTAAATAAAAGAAACAACAAATATTATAAACACTTGAGAAAAAGATACAAGATTTATGGTAACTTATTCAACCTCCTTAATGAAGCTCTCCAAAGAGAGCTTTAAGAGGGAAGAAGAAGAAGAAACCAATTGAAGCCCACTCACCCTCAAGCTAAACAAACTAAAACAAAACTAAGAAAACTAAACAATATGGTAGAATGAGAGAGTGCCATCCCTTACTCACTGGTTCTGCCTTTATAGGCACCAAAGAAAAATAAACAAACAATAACAATGAGGTGACTAGGCAGCAAGGGAGGCTCTGTGAAAAGATGGGGACAGGGGGCCGGCCTGCTCAGCCAAAAAGGGTAAATGGCCGGCCACTTTCAGAGCATAGGGGCTCAGGTTTGCATGGTGGTCTTGTGTGATCCCCCACATCATACTGAGGCTGCTAGATTTCTATGTAAAGGCCTTGGATGCATGCAGAGATTTGGAGGAAACAAGATGCTTCAAATCACATCAAGACTTTATGCATTCAATGCTCATTTAATGCACATCACACCCATGCCCACTTGCGCCATTATTCATGGCAGCCCCACATGGTCCTAGTGCCAAAGAGTATGTATGCACTTACATTGTGTTGGACCAAATTATTGTGCACACATTTTATTTGCAAAAACTCTTTGGATATCGGTCGGTTTCCAGTTTCGGTTGCAGTGTCGGCTCACAGACGGTATATCCGTGATTTTGAATGTGTTTCCGGTATTTTATCACGAATACTTGTAAACTATAATTACAGAGCAGACACTGACTAATAGCATCGATATGTCACAAAATAGATAATGAATGAGCGGTATTAAAGTGCAGTTCTCTGTGATGAACAATGCACAGTGTGCATTTTGTTGAATGCCTCGTCCATCAACTGCGGAGATAGGGTGTTGTACAAACCCGGGGAGGTCCTCCATATCGCATAAATTAGCACCTGAAGGAGAGGAGATCATCGGGGAAGCAGGCGCCCACAGTGGCCCTCTAGGCGGCCTATCACCGCCTCGTATGTCTCCTCGGAACGATCGAGGTTATAAAAGTATATATCGTCATGAGAAACGATCTCCCTGATGGTATACATGCGGCCAGTCATTTTCAGAGAATGCAAGACTTGGAAGAAACCAACATGCCTTCAGTATTTATAGCCTCAACAAAAATCTTCCAACGACCGAGATTTACTTGCACAACGACGCAAATTACGGAATATCGCACTTTACCGATGTGGTGATGGCATGTGTCATCCGCGATGGTCATCATTCCCGCCTATATGGGTCATGGAAGGTTGAACGACGCTGTCACACCCCGCTTCCCGGTGTACGGCGATGGGGACGGGATGAGGCCGCTACGTATTTACTGTGAAGTAAATACGCTAAGCGTATCTAAGCAATATAAAAGTGAACCACAAGAGACAAGATATAATTAAAACAGCAACTTTATTTATTCACATTCTTTCTGTACAATACATAGAAAGTAAATACAACTGAAATAAAAAGCAATGCCTAAACAATAGCATAACAGAAAAAGAAAAGTACTGAAATGGAAAGTGTACAATGACTAGAGCTTGGGGTCTTCACTGAACTGGTCCAAGTCTTCAGCAGTAGGCTCGATCTCTGACGGGTCCAGATCACCTGACGACATTCAAAGAAGAAAGAAAGAGAATGTCGTCAGCGAACAGATCGCTTGGTAAGTCCCAAAAATAAGGGAGAAATAGAATAGACAGAATAAGAAGATAGCTTTTAAAGTTATATTATATTGTTATAATGTTGTATTTAGTATTAACGCTGTTGTTTGTATCTTGGTTCAGAAAGATACCAGTGTATACGAGAGGGGTCTCTATATGCCAGAGACTAGAGGCAAATGGAAGTACAAGGCTCCGTTATACAATCCGGAACAACGGCAATTGGATTCAGGTTAGGTGTCTTAATCTTGCAGTCTCGTACCACTTTTAACACCTTCCGTACCAGTCTACCCCTTAACCCCGTGTTATCTTGATTATATTGTTGTATTGTATTGCAACTTGAATCGACATGTAATATAGATTGTATGTTTTGATGACTGACCGAAACCATGATATCAGTAAACGGATGTAACTGGAGAATCATGTATGTAAATGTAGAATCATGGATATAACTGTATAATCATGTAAATGGAATGTATATCCATGGTTCGGTTCGGTCAAGTTGATAGATTTAATATATGGAATAATGGATTCATGGATTCTTGTTGAATTGTAATATTGTAAATTGTAGATTGTAAATTGTACTTGAATCATATTCAAGTGAGATTATACTGAGAATCAAACTGAGTCAGACAATTAGAAAAGTAAATTGAAGTCCCGATTGTTTTGATATTATCGGTAACCGCTGCACATGGACGGCAGGATTTGTGTCTTTTTCAAAGACGATTACCATATTGATAACACCATTATTAAGTTGTCTACCTTAAATAGGTAAGCACCCACTTCTTCGGCTCCCTGAAGCTCAAGAGATTGGTCCCGCTTAAACCTATGTTTACTAGGGTCCTTAGGGTAATTTATAGAACTTGAGCGGGTTTTATGTAAAAATACTTTATATATACTTTTCAAAATACAACCCAAGTATTTATTATTCGTCTTTAGAGTTGTAATGAATGTAGATTTTATATTGTGATATTTCTAGTGAAAATATCCTAATTTCATAAATAAAGGTATTTATTTGTAATATTGATTTGTATGGAATTCATGGTATTTTAAGGTAAATTGATTCTTATGATTTTTTTTTAGAAAAAAGTGGAATATTTATAATAATTCAAAATAGATATTTTTATGTTATATATACATATATTTATATGAAAATAATTTTAGTATATATATAATATTCTAGAAATCTCGTTTTCTTAAGATGTCGTATTTTAAATCTTTCGAGACCGAATGCTCTTTGCGGAGGTCTGCATCTCGCACTACTAAGCCCGAGGATGTGCGATAATCCGCACCATCCCGAACGGGTTCCCCAAATGGGTTGTAACGGCGCTTTGCAAAGATTTGTATAAATACTAATCATTAAGGAAAAACGGTTTTATTAATTATGGTATTTATTTGTAAAGATATCGTTTTTTGCGTTTTCTATATTCCCAAGGGTATTGTTCTATATTGCATATGAGTGTGTGAGGAGGTAGGTCATTACCTCGTGATCTACTTAAAGGAATAGCAAAGTTTTGTGATGTTAAATGTAGAATTGAAACTATGTGGTATTTAAATGAAAAATACGGTAAAATGAAATAGCAATTACTTTATGATATGAAACTTGATCAATATGGTTGATTAGTGATTAATAGTCAACATGAATTGGTTTAAGCATGATTGTATTAAAGAAAAGTGAAGTTTTATAAAGAATCCGAATCGGAAATTGGATTTGTTCGGATTCCGTCGGGTTTTGTAATTCCGTATTTTTAGAAAGAAAAAGGAAGATAGAAATGAGACTTACGGGTTGCGAACTAGACAAGAGGGAGATGGAAAGAACGTAGCTTCCGGTGCGTCGTTTCGTCGCCAGGAGCTCCTAGGGTCGTAGTCGGAATTTCGTCGGCGCTTCGCCTCTTGTTCAATTCGATTGTACACTAGGGTTATCTAGAGAATTCTTGAGAGTTGGCTCAGGGTTTTGGGGTGAGGGGGTAGAGTGTAGGGGTGGTATTTATAGGGTTAGGCTAGGGTTAGGGTAAATGAAGGGTTTAAATTGAAAAAATGTAAAAAAATGTTAAAATTCATTAAAAATGGAGTAAATGGGGATTTCAAAGGTCTCTGGAACTGATCTGGGGAAATGAATTGTGCAGGGGGGTTGAGAAGACGAAGAGCCAGAATTTTCATTCAGGGGACTCGGCGGTCCGACCGAGTCCGTCCAGTAGTGCTGGCCCGAGTCGGCCGGTCCGCCGGCCGACTCGGCCGATCCCGGCGATGGGGAGGGGCGCCGATGTCTCACCTTCTCACTGGTACTTTCACATTATGGGGTGTAGTGGGATTTTTGTGAGAAATGCACATGTAACTGTTGGTATTCTAAAAAATTCAAAACAAATTAAAATTAAAAATAATGTGGGGTATGGGATTTGAACTCTGGTGGCTTGGTTCAGCAATGTAAGGTATTACCAATGAGCTACAAGCTCCTTATTGTAATTATGGAGCTATTTAATTACTTAAAATAGTCACAGAAAATGTAAATACCCCAAGTATACATTAATTTTAAAGCAAATTTTGTACACTAAAAATGGAGTTATTACATCCTTTTAACTTGTAATTAAAAAGCAAAATAACTACTTATATCTTGTGCTCAGGCTAAAATACCCCTTTATGGATTTTGAAAAAAATTGTATAGGAAATTTAGAGTTGTTACAGACGCCCCAGGGACATACTAAGGAAATAATAAAGCCATCATCACGAGACCGCCGAGTAGATTCCTGCTCGGTCCATCCACAGCAGGTAGCTTCCTGTCCAACAATACTGTGGATCCAAAGCCTTCATCGTGAGGCCGCCAAGTAGATTCCTGCTCGGTCCATCCACAGCGGGTAGCTTCCTACCTAAAAACGCCATGGATCCAAAGCCCTCATCGCGAGGCCATCGAGTAGATTCCTGTTCGGTCCATCCACAGCGGGTAGATTCCTGCCCAACAACGCTGTGGATCCAAAGCCCTCATCGAGAGGCCACCGGGTAGATTCCTGCTTGGTCCATCCACAGCGGGTAGCTTCCTGCCCAACAACGCTGTGGATCTAAAGCCCTCATCATGAGGCCACCGAGTAGATTCCTGCTCGGTCCATCCACAGCGGGTAGCTTCCTGCCCAACAACGCTGTGGATCCAAAGCCCTCATCGCAAAGCGCCGAGTAGATTCCTGCTCAGTCCATCCACAGCCGGTAGCTTCCTGCCCAACAACGTTGCGGATCCAAAGCCCTCATCGCAAGGCTACCGAGTAGATTCCTGCTTGGTCCATCAACAGCGGGTAGCTTCCTGCCTAACAACGCAGTGGATCCAAAGCCCACATCGCGAGGCCGCCGAGCAGATTCCTGCTCGGCCCATTGATTGATCTATGAAAGAGTGTGCAGTAGTAACCGCAATCAATAACGGTGTCGCGTGTAGCTAGCTGAGATGAGTACGAGTTGTCCGCAGGGATACATGGAACTTTTAATCTTGCTTTAGACGTGTTGATTAGAAAGAGGAAGAATAAAGAATAGATTCTAGATCTATGTTAAACACGGATATAGAATTTGTAGTGAAAAGACTTGTAGGGTTCGTTAGGATTTAGTAGTCATGGATGACTAATAAAGATGACTCCTTTTATCTATTGATAGATTTAAAACTAGATTGATAGTGATGAATGATGATTAGGGATCTTGGAAGAAACTAGGGTTTCCCCACTATTGACCCTTGTCCTTTCATTGATCTCTATTCATGTCTAGCCCTTAACAAAACAATTGTTAATCTGATCTCAAATTGCGGTCGAGACTAGCAATAAATTGGTAGCGTACCCGATTAGGATGTTAACGATTCTTTTACTAAAGTTTATAAATTTCATAAGACTTAAAAAAAGTTAAAATATTTTCTCATCCATTGTTTTATCCTAATCCTATGAACTCTATCAAGTGAAGAATTACTCGCGCATGATGGAAATAGAAGAAGAAAGGATAGAGAAGGAATTCATAATGCAGAAATAAAGTGCAGAAATTAAATGCGAACTACTTAAACTAATGATCTACCTTTATTAATCAACTTCACAAATACAATTCTTCGAGTTTAGATTACAAGAGGAGGAAGAAGTTGCTCTCGATCTCTGTCTCGTAGAAAGTAGATGTCCCGTCGATACTCACATCGCCTTATCACGTCGAATCGTGGACCTGTCGTGGATCACTTGTTCTTTGACGTTGATTTGCTTCGTGTAAAAGATGATGATTTCTAGTTTTAGCCATCGGTCTTATTTATAGTTACAGAAGATACAAATCCTAGATCCTAAGTATTAGGGTTTGTTGAGAAGATCCTACCCACAAATCCCATACACTAACTCCTTAGAACGGCGGCAGATCCGCCGCATATTGCTTGCTTTGGTCGCGGAAGCGCGGTGGGATAGGGGAGTTAGGGCTTCAATTTTCTGGAGCTTATACATGTTGACACGTGGAGATCTTCTAGATATATGGAATTTGAAAATATTTCCTGAGTCTCTGCCAGTATTGATTCTTCGATTTTATTTAACTTCATCGGCAGATTTTTGATTCTGATACCTCGATATCCCGATCTCCTGACCTGAGTCAAATCTTGCATAATATCTCCATGAATAATGTTAGTAATATTTGTTATAGAGATATTATTCTAACCATTTGTATGATATTATATTTTTTTAAAGAATCTTGATTAGAATATTTCATACGATATGCATAATAAAAATATTATATAAATATTATATGCATATATTTTCCTTCATAATGTTAATTATAATATATAAACATATGGTAAATATTTTTTTGTAGATAAACCCAAATATGTTCTATATTTATAATAAACACATTTAGATATTTAAGAAAAATAAGGAAAATGTTATATCAAATACGCGATATTTTTAACCGAACAAATACCCCCAAACTTAACTTTGATCGTCCCGAGCAAACTATTTATTCAAGAGAGAAAGAAAAATAAAAACCTAAATAGCACACTTTCGTAGGCAACACGATTGCACTGAGCACGTGCAACAAGCTGTTAAATTTCCAGGTGTCCCTAATAAGAGGAGTGTTGTCTCCTGAGGGTTTTCAGCGGATTACACTCACAAAATCCTATAATAAAAGAAAGAATATGAAAGTTACATACAAAAATAAGAATTATAAAAGAAAAAACTTGAAAATAAAAGTTTCCAAGTACACCAGTTTTTCAGTTGCTATGAGCCATATCTTAATAGTCATGAAAAGAATGTTAGAAATCATATCATCCCTCAATAAAACATCGCCTTTAATCATCCTCCCTACCTTTCTTCCAAATATCGATCATATACCCCTACGTATGTGTAAAACACATCCCTACACATAGAGATTCAATTCAAGTTATCATACACTTGTCCATTTTCTTTAGTACTTTATAGTCGATGAATAATTTCGATGAAATTGCTCACACATCTTTCATGCGACCGTTAATACTTCTTGAGATACTAACCGACCGATAATTAAATGTGTTCACGCATTTAGGCGTAATTCCTCATTTTGCAACACCTAAGGCTTAGCAGTGGCTCCCAAACCAGTTGATCTAAGGCACCAGGTGATAAAGCACCCTCGCTATATTTTTTTATGCTGCCTTAAGTAATTACAAAACCAGAGTTCATTTTTCTTCACCATTCTTTTCTATTTTCTATTTTTATTTTTCTTCATACCAAGGCTTTTAGACAAGAGCATTTCAAGGTATCCTCTACTATCCCAAGTTTCAATATGTGTGCAAGTATGTATAGCAGGGTATCAACGTTCAAATGTTTGGACTTAAGAATATGGACTATTTTTCAGACTTATTTTTATCTTCAGATTAGTAATTTCCTTCATCATACTAACCCTTGGGACAACGGCTCATAACTACTTATTACTAATTTCGTTTAAGAAAATATCTAACTTTCTTGCTTTTCTTAAACTATTCATATCTTTCATATGTAATATTTCACTTTCTAATCTTTTATTATCAAAAATTTTTGTGCTTATATTTATGATAATGCAAAATAATGCGTGAATAAGCACAAACCTTCCTTATCGCGTCGAATCGCGGACCTGTCGTGGATCACTTGTTCTTTGATGGTGATTTGCTTCGTGTAAAAGGTGACGTGAGTATCGACGAAATATCTACTTCCTACGAGGCAGAGATCGATAGCAACTTTTTCTTCCTCTTGTAATCTAAACTCGAAGAATTATACTTATGAAGTTGATTTATAAAGGTAAATCATTAGTTTTATTATTTAGTATTTAATTTCTGCATTATGATCTAATTCTCTATCCGTTCTTCTTTTATCTCCATCATGCGCGAGTAATTCTCCACTTGATAAGGTTCGTAGGATTAGGGTAGAATAATGGATGCGAAAATATTTTAACTTCTTTTAAGTCTTATGAAGTATATAAACTTTAGCAAAAGAATCGTTAGCATCCTAATCAGGCACGCAACCAATTTATTGCTAGTCTCGACCGCGATTTGATATCAGATTAACAATTGTTTTGTTAAGGGCTAGACATGAATAGAGATTAATGAAGGGACAAGTGTCAATAGTGGGGAAACCCTAGTTTCTTCCAAGAACCCTAATCATCATTCATCACTATCTATCTAGTTTTAAATCTATCAATAGATAAAAGGAGTCATCTTTATTAGTCATCCATGACTACTAAATCCTAACGAACCCTACAAGCCTCTTCTTTATAGATTCTACATCCGTATTTAAACTAGATTTTAAAACTATATATATTCCACATCCGTGTTTAATATAGATCTAGAATCTATTCTCCACTCCCCCTATTTCTAATCAACTCGTCTAAAGCAAGATTAAAAGTTCTACGCATCCCTGCGGACGACCCGTACTCATCTCGGCTAGCTACACGCGACACCGTTATTGATTGCGGTTACCACACACACTCTTTCACAGATTAATCAAATGGCGTCGTTGCCGGGGACGTTGCTATTTGATTGATCGGTGAAAGAGTGTGTTTAGTAACCGCAATCAAAAACGGTGTCGCGTGTAGCTAGCCAAGATAAGTACGGGTCGTCCGCAGGGATGCGTGCAACTTTTAATCTTTCTTTAGACGAGTTGATTAGAAATAGGAGAAAGTGGAGAATATATTCTAGATCTATGTTAAACACGGATATAGAATTTGTAGGGAAAAGGCTTGTAGGGTTCGTTAGGATTTAGTAGTCATGGATGACTAATAAAGATGACTCCTTTTATCTATTGATAGATTTAAAACTAGATTGATAGTGATGAATGAGAATTAGGTTCTTAGAAGAAACTAGGGTTTTCCCACTATTGACCCTTGTCCTTTCATTGATCTCCATTCATGTCTAGCCCTTAACAAAACAATTGTTAATCTGATCTCAAATCGCGGTCGAGACTAGCAATAAATTGGTAGCGCGCCCGATTAGGATGTTAACGATTCTTTTGCTAAAATTTATAAACTTCATAAGACTTAAAAAAAGTTAAAATATTTTCTCATCCATTATTCTACCCTAATCCTACGAACCCTATCAAGCGGAGAATTACTCGCGCATGATAGAGATAGAAGAAGAAAAGATAGAGAAGGAATTCAGAATGCAGAAATAAATTGCAGAAATTAAATGCGAACTAATTAAACTAATGATCTACCTTTATTAATCAACTTCACAAGTACAATTCTTCGAGTTTAGATTAAAAGAGGAAGAAGAAGTTGCTCTTGATCTCTTTCTCGTAGGAAGTAGATGTTCTGTCCATACTCACGTCTCCTTATCACGTCGAATCGCGGACCTGTCGTGGATCACTTATTCTATGACGGTGATTTGCTTCGTGTAAAAGGTGATGATTTCTAGCTTTAGCTTTCGGTCTTATTTATAGTCACGGAAGATACAAACCCTAGATCCCAAGTATTAGAGTTTGTTGAGAAGTTCCTACCCACAAAATCCCACACACTAACTCCTTAGAACGGCGGCGGATCCGCCGCATATTTCTTGGTTTGGCCGTGGAAGCGCGGTGGGATAGGGGAGTTAGGGCTTCAATTTTCTGGGGCTTATACATGTTGACACGTGGAAATCTTCTAGATATCTGGAATTTGAAAATATTTCCTGAGTCTCTGCCAGTATTGATTCTTCGATTTTATTTAACTTCATCGGCAGATTTTTGATTCTGATACCTCGAAATCCCGATCTCCTGACCTGAGCCAAATCTTGCACAATACCTCCATGAATAATGTTACTAATATTTGTTATAGAGATATTATTCTAACCATTTGTATGATATTATATCTTTTAATGAATCTTGACTAGAATATTTCATATGATGTGCAATAAAAATATTATATAAATATTATATGCATATATTTTCCTTCATAATGTTAATTATAATATATAAACATATGATAAATATTATTTTGCAGATAAACCCAAATATGTTCTATATTTATAATAAACACCTTTAGATATTTAAGAAAAGTAAGAAAAATGTTATATCAAATGCGCGATATTTTCGACCGAACAAATACCCCCAAACTTAACTTTGATCGTCCCGAGCAAACTATTTATTCAAGAGAGGAAGAAAAAGAAAAAAGAAAAACCTAAGTAACACACTTTCGTAGGCAACACGATTACACTGAGCACGTGCAATAAGCCGTTAAATCTCTAGGTGTCCCTAGTAGGAGTGTTGTCTCCTGAAGGTTTTCAACGGATTACACCCACAAAATCTTATAATAAAATAAAGAAGATGAAAGTTACTGTAACAACTCCAATTCCAATGTACAGAAATTTATTTAAAAGTTAATGTACAATTGGGGTACTTGCAATCCTGTGTATACTATAAGTATTTGATTTGCTTTTGAACAGCAAGAAAACACTTGTAGATCATTAGTAAAGCCTTGCACTGCTGTGACGTAGCCCCTGTGATCGAATCCCCCCAACTATATTATCTTTTTATTAAATTTTTCTTTTAATCTTTTAGAAGCCCAAAGGTTAACACGTGCACTACACGTAAAATAATGAGTTACAGAATAAATAAACACGTGCACTAGGATATATGAGGCGACGGGGACCCGTGGCGACGATACAAGCACCAACCACCGGGAAATGACCGGAGAGATGCCTCCAACAGCCGGCACCGCCGAGCCGCCCATAGGGAATGGTCCCCATTTCTTTTGCCTGGCACCCTTTCGCCTACCCCACTTCTCTCATGTTGTTTATTTTCTCAGCATATTTTCCAGAGAATTAAAATTGAGCATTACTCCATGATTAAATGCATTTTAATTATCAAATTCATACCCTAAACCCCAATCCTACCCTATAAATACAACCCTACCCTTTGGCACTCCTCATTCTGAAATCAAGTGCCCAAACTCTCCAAAATTCCCAAGTCCATATAGTTGTGTAAGTGGTGTTATCAAAGGGCAAGATTCCGACGACGTTTCAAGGAGTTTCCGGCGAAGAAAAAACACCCCGACACTTCTCTACTCTTCCCCATTCTCCCCTATACCTTATTAGCTAGTAAGTCCCCTCTCACCTTCTAAATCTCTAGGCTAAAACTTTCATTTTTCAAAAGCCAACGGAAGTGGAGTTAATCCGACTTCCGATTCGTTTTTCTTTAAAAATTCTATTTTTCTTAAACCATAAAATACTATATTCTCATATAATGTTTAACAAACATAAATAAACCTATTAGAAAAATTTTCATCTCAAATGAATCTTTTATGCAACTTTTATCGCATTTATACGGTAAAATACCATATACTTTACATTTCGACATAATTCAATATATTTCCTTGTATTACCTTAGAAAACTCACAAGGTAAGGACCTACCTCATCACAACACATATATTTGACATAGCACGATTTACTTTCGGACAATATTTGTGGGAATATTACGAGTTATAATAAAATACCCTAAACTATTGCAAAACAGTTTTCTTTAAAAAGAGTGTTATATAATTCCTTGCAATTACGCCTCTACAACCCATTTTGGTGAACCCCGATCGGGATGGTGCGGGTTATCGCACGTCCTTGGGCCTAGTAGAGCGAGATGCAGACCTCCGCAAGGAGCATTCGATCTCGATGGAATTTTTAATACTATTTTTAAGAAAATGATATTTCTACAAAATAAATAAATTTATTTTTAATATATATATATATATGAATATTATCAAAATATCTATTTTAAATATATTATACAAATATTCCATGTTTTCTAAATCAAGGGAATCACAATTACATGAAAGTACCATTTCATTACAATACAAATCAAATATTTCAATAAAATACCATATACAATGAAAACTAGGTTCTACTCACTAGAAATTTCACTTTTATAAAATATACATCTATGAAAACCCTAAAGACGATAATTAAATACTCAAGGTGTATTTTGAAATTATACCAAAACTATTTTTACATAAAACCCCCACAAGTTATATCAATTTATAATAAGGACCCTAGTAAATATAGGTTTAAGCGGGACCAGTTCTCTTGAGCCTCAGAGAGCTGGAGAAAGTGGGTGCTTGCTTATCTAAGGTAGAAAATCTAACAACGGTATTATTAATGCGGTAATTGTCTTGGAAAAAGATACAAATCCTGCCGTCCATGTGCAGCAGTTACCGATAACTTCAAAACTAATTCAGGACTTCAATTTCTTTTCAAAGTGTCTGACTCAGAATGAGTCTCAATCTAATCAATCTGACTTGAATATGATTCAAGTATAAACTACAATTCAACATGAATCCGTCTATTCAATCTATACCAATCTATTTTGACCGAACCGAACAATGGATATACTCTGTTTACATGACTATCCAATTATATCCATTCTGTTTACTGATATCATGGTTTCGGCAAGTCATCCATCTATTATAACGAAACAAAATAATCAATATAAAAGATATTATAGGATTTTTAAAGGGGTAGACTGGTACAAAATATGTTAGAAGTGGCACGAGACGGTCACTTTAATACACCTAACCTGAATATCCATTGCCGTTGTACCATGGCTGAACGGTTCCTTGTGCTCTGTATACCTTAGTCTCCGGATAGTGGGACTCCTCTCGTATACACTGGCATATTCTGTACCAAGATACAAACAACGGTGTTAATATTATAATCAAATCTTACTAGTTATACTCTCTTTACTGCCTATTCTATCTCTACCTACCTTTGGGACTTACCGAGCGATTGTTCGCTGACGACATTCATTTTCTTCTTTCTTTGGAATGTTTCTGGTGGATCGGATGCACTGGAGATCGAGCCCAGCACCGAAAACTTGGAGCAGTTAGCATTTGACCCCAAGCTTTAGATACTTGTACATACTTTTCATTTCAGTTCATGCCATTATTTAAGCATTGCTTTCTATTCATGTATTTACATTTCCAGTTGTACTTGTAAAGAATTGTTAATAAATAAAAGTTGTTGTTCAATTACATCCATTGTCATTTTGCTTGTGTACATTTACTTTATATTGCTTAGATACGCTTAGCGTGTTTATTTCAGAGTAAATACGTCGCGGGCCTCGCCGCGTCCCCTTGCTCGTACACCGGGAAGCGGGGCGTGACAGTTACATACAAAGAAATAGCTATAAAAGAAAGAACTTGAAAATAAGAGTTTCCAACTACACCAGTTTTTTCAGTTGCTATGAGCCATATCTTAATGGTCATGAAAAGAATGTTAGAAATCACATCATCCCTCAATAAAACATCGCCTTTAGTCGTCCTCCCTACCTTTCTTCCAAACAACAATCATATACCCCTACGTGTGTGTAAAACACATCTCTACACTTAGAGAATTCAATTCAAGCTATCATACTCTTGTCCATTTTCCTTAGTACTTTATAGTCAGTGAATAATTTCGATAAAATTGCCCATACATCCTTCATGCGACCGTTAATACTTTTTGAGGTACTAACCGACCGATTACTAAATATGTTCGCGCATTTAGGCATAATTCCTCATCTTGCAACACCTAAGGTTTATCAGTGGCTCCCAAACTAGTTGTTCTAAGGAATTAAGTAATAAAGCACCTTCGTTATATTTTTTTTATGCTGCCTTAAGTAATTACAAAATCAGTGTTTATTTTTCTTCACCATTTTTTTCTATTTTCTATTTTTATTTTTTCTTTATACCAAGGCTTTTAGACAAGAACATTTCAAGGTATGCTCTACTATCCCAAGTTTCAAGATGTGTGCAAGTGTGTATAGCAGAGTATCAACGTTCAAATGTTTGGATTTAAGAATAGGGACTATTTTTCAGACTTATTTTTATTCTCAGATTAATAATTTCCTTCATCGTACTAACCCTTGAGACAACAGCTCATAACTACTTATTACTAGCTTCATTTAAGAAAATATCTAACTTTCTTGCTTTTCTTAAACTAGTCCTATCTTTCATATGTAATATTTCACTTTCTAATCTTTTATTATCAAAAATTTTTGTGCTTAAATTTTTGATAATGCAAAATAATGCGTGAATAAGCACAAACCTGCCTTATCACGTCGAATCGCGGACTTGTCGTGGATCACTTGTTCTTTGACGGTGATTTTCTTCGTGTAAAAGGTGACATGAGTATCGACAGAACATCTACTTCCAACGAGGCAGAGATCGAGAGTAACTTCTTCTTACTCTTGTAATTTAAACTCAAAGAATTGTACTTCTGAAGTTGATTAATAAAGGTAAATCATTAGTTTAATTATTTAGTATTTAATTTCTGCATTATGATCTCATTCTCTATCCATTCTTCTTCTATCTCCATCATGCACGAGGAATTCTCTACTTGATAGGGTTCGTAGAATTAGGATAGAACAATGGATGAGAAAATATTTTAACTTCTTTTAAGTCTTATGAAGTTTATAAACTTTAGCAAAAGAATCGTTAACATCCTAATCAGGCACGCTACCAATTTATTTCTAGTCTCGACCGCGATTTGAGATCGGATTAACAATTGTTTTGTTAATGACTAGACATGAATAGAGATCAATGAAGAGACAAGGGTCAATAATGGGGAACCCTAGTTTCTTCCAAGAACCCTAATCATCATTCATCACTATCTATCTAGTTTTAAATCTATCAATAGATAAAAGGAGTCATCTTTATTAGTCATCCATGACTACTAAATCCTAACGAACCCTACAAGCCTCTTCTTTATAGATTCTACATCCGTATTTAAACTAGATTTTAAAACTATATATATTCCACATCCGTGTTTAATATAGATCTAGAATTTATTCTCCACTCCCCCCTATTTCTAATCAACTCGTCTAAAGCAAGATTAAAAGTTCTACGCATCCCTGCGGACGACCCGTACTTATCTCGGCTAGCTACACGCGACACCGTTATTGATTGCTGTTACCACACACACTCTTTCACAGATTAATCAAATGGCACCGTTGCCGGGGATGTTTCCATTTGATTGATCGGTGAAAGAGTGTGTTTAGTAACCGCAATCAATAACGGTGTCGCGTGTAGCTAGCCAAGATAAGTACGGGTCGTCCGCAGGGATGCGTGCAACTTTTAATCTTTCTTTAGACGAGTTGATTAGAAATAGGGGAAAGTGGAGAATATATTCTAGATCTATGTTAAACACGGATATAGAATTTGTAGGAAAAAGGCTTGTAGGGTTCGTTAGGATTTAGTAGTCATGGATGACTAATAAAGATGACTCCTTTTATCTATTGATAGATTTAAAACTAGATTGATAGTAATGAATGAGGATTAGGGTTCTAGGAAGAAACTAGGGTTTCCCCACTATTGACCATTGTTCTTTCATTGATCTCCATTCATGTTTAGCCCTTAACAAAACACTTGTTAATCTGATCTCAAATCGCAGTCGAGACTAGCAATAAATTGGTAGCGCGCCCGATTAGGATGTTAACGATTCTTTTGCTAAAGTTTATAAACTTCATAAGATTTAAAATAAGTTAAAATATTTTCACATCCATTGTTCTTCCCTAATCCTACGAACCCTATCAAGCGGAGAATTACTCGCGCATGATGGAGATAGAAGAAGAAAGGATAGAGAAGGAATTCATAATGCAGAAATTAAATGCAGAAATTAAAAGCAAACTAATTAAACTAATGATCTACTTTTATTAATCAACTTTACAAGTACAATTCTTCGAGTTTAGATTACAAGAGGAAGAAGAAGTTGCTCTCGATCTCTGTTTGTAGGAAGTAGATGTTCTGTTGATACTCACGCCGTCTTATCATGTCGAATCGCGGAATTGTCGTGGATCACTTGTTCTTTGATGGTGATTTAATTCGTGTAAAAGGTGATGATTTCTATCTTTAACCCTCGGTCTTATTTATAGTCATAGAAGATACAAACCCTAGATCCCAAGTATTAAGGTTTGTTGAGAAGATCATACCCACAAAATCCCACACACTAACTCTTTAGAACAGCGGAGGATCCGCCGCATATTGCTTGGTTTGGTCGTGGAAGTGCGGTGGGATAGGAGAGTTAGGGCTTCAATTTTCTGGGGCTTATACATGTTGACACGTGGAGATTTTCTAGATATCTGGAATTTGAAAATATTTCCTGAGTCTCTGCCAGTATTGATTCTCGATTATATTTAACTTCATCGGCAAATTTTTGATTCTGATACCTCGATATCCCGATCTCCTGACCTGAGCCAAATCTTGCACAATATCTCCATGAATAATGTTAGTAATATCTGTTATAGAGATATCATTCTAACCATTTGTATGATGTTATATCTTTTAAAAAATCTTGATTAGAATATTTGATATAATATGCATAATAAAAATATTATATAAATATTATATGCATATATTTTCCTTCATAATGTTAATTATAATATATATATGGTAAATAGTATTTTGCAGATAAACCAAAATTTGTTCTATATTTATAATAAACACCTTAGATATTTAAGAAAAGTAAGGAAAATATTATATCAAATGCGTGATATTTTCGACTGAACACCCATCCGCAGCGGGTAGCTTCCTGCCCAACAAATGTTATGGATCAAAAGCCCCCACCGCGAGGCAACCGGGTAGTTTCCTGCTCGACTCATCCACAAGGGGTAGATCCTGCCCTACAAAAAAAGAGATCTAAAGCCCTCCTCACTAAGCCGCCGAGCAGATTCCTGCTCTGCCATCCGAAACGGGTAGCTTCCTGCCCAACAAACACTGTGTATCCAAAGCCCTCATCGCAAGGCGGCCGGGTAGAATCGAGTGACGCCGACCTTCCTATACTTGGCTATCGTTCGATTCATACTTGATGCGCGATCGCCCCTCGACTCCGGGGAAAGGGAGGATACCGACCTTCCTACGCTTGGCTATCATTCGATTCATGCTCGGTGCGCGATCGCCCCTCGACTCCGGGGAAAGGGAGGGTACCGACCTTCCTACACTTAGGCTATCATTCGACTCATACGATTGTCACCTAGAAAGGGTGGACACCGGCCTAACACTTGCAAGATGAAAAGACTTACGAGCTAAAAATATTTGCAAGATAAAAAGACTTACGAGCTAAAGTGCTTGCAAGATGAAAAGACTTACAAACTAAAAATACTTGCAGGATGATCATACATTTGAGCAAAGGAAAATACATACTTTATTTATGATCAAAATTATGTACAAAGGTATTGTGGGCTCCTCAGCCTTACAAAAATTATTTACAAAGGTATTGTGGGCTCCTCAGCCTTACAAAAAATGCCCGGAGGGTTACAAAATTCTAAAAAAAGAAAAAAGGAGAAAAAATCATAAAGGGGGGATAGCTCAGACCGCCCGCTCGACCAGGATCTCACCCTGCTCGACTCCACCATCGGAGGCCAAAACGGCGCCCTCAGGGTCGGCGCTTCCGCCGACAGCCTCGCCTCCCACAGCCTGCTCGGCTCCTCCCCCTGCGGCGCTTCCTCGGTGAGGGGGAACTTAGCGTGGAGCTCGCCGTTGATGAACTTCGGCATAGATTCCTTGACGGCGTCGAGAGATTTGTGCCACCTGACGGCCGCGGATTCGGCGAGATCAAGGTAAAATTGGTTAAACACCTTGTATTCCTCCACGACCTTCGCCGCCCGGCTCTCAGCAAGCTTCGCCGCTTCTAAGGCCGCCCGAGCATCCTTCTTGATGGCATCCCTCGATGTTTTCATAGCATTGTAGAGGCCGATCGTCTCATCCATCTTGGCTTGGATTGCCCGGTAGGACTCGTTTAGAAGCCGATGAGACTCTTTCAGCTTTGAGATCGTCAGCCCCTCGACGACCGATCTTGAGTTAAGGAAGGCCGCCTTCTCCTCCTCTTGCTGCAATTGAAGGCGAAGTTCTTCCTCCGCAAGGAGGATTCTTCCGCCTTCTTCATCACCGGGGTTATTTCTTCGAACTCCATGGCGATGAGGAGAGCGCAATGCTGAAGGACCTGAGGAAAACAGCAAGCGTGTTAAAAACCTAAAACAGAGGAAATAAAACTTAAGGAACTTTCGAAGAAAGCTAGATACCGACCTGAACCGCCTCCTACGCTATGGCGGCCACTTGGGCCTTTATGGTGCCCCGGGGGATCTTAGTCCCGGCTGACTTCTACATGTCCGCCAGCAAGCTGTCGGCCACAGATAGACCCAAGGGCACCTCAATGCAGAAGCCGCCCTCCTACACTTGGATCCCGGTAGGGGTGGCCGAGAGACCACCCGCTTTTGTCTCTTGAGGGGGACTTCCTCGGCGGGGGGAGACTCCTCCTCTCTCGTCCGAAACGTCGGGTACCGCACGTGCTTCTGACCCCCCTCCCCTACAGCGCTCCTCCAAGACCGGGGGTGCTGCGCAGGGCTTGGCCGGAGGAGTTTGGCTCTGGGCAATGCTTCGACCGGGTCAGGACGAGCTTGTGCCACCAGTATTTTTTCCTTGGTCTTTGGCGGTCATGATTTTTGATCGGTCCATGGGCTCTGTAAAAAAGAACACACAGGAGAAGAAGGTCAGCGACACTGAAAAGGCAAAGAAAACTTAGCAAAGTCTAAACAGATCGTCAAAAACCCTAACTTATCCAGAAAATGAGTAGGACCAAGCCCAGCCCCGCTCAGTACCTACTCGGAAAGTAGGACATCATCCCACTAGATCGGTTCCCACTGGGACACCACCCTCGCCTCGGGGGAGGTCGACTACTTCGCCCTCGGGCAGTCATCCCTGTGCCACTGTGTGGGCACAGGACAATCCTCACCCTCCGGTGGCCCGATGAAGACGTACTTCTTCTTCCATTCATGGATGGACGAAGGGACGACCACTACCCCCGACCGAGCAGCCCCACCCTTACATTTTTTAAACGAAAAGTACACCCAGCCCGGCTCTTCGTTACTGGTACAGGGGTGATTTTTATAACGAAGAAAAGGCAAGAAGAGGGTCAAACTGAAAGGGATCCAATCAAATTTTAACCGGACCAGAAACCCGAGGAGGATCCTCCACGAGTTCGGTGCTAGCTAGCCCAGGGCAAGACGGAAGCAATGAAGCACCGCACGAACCTCGGGTGAGAAGGGCAAACGCATTCCTGCCCAGAATGCTTTTAGATACAGAGCAATCTCCTTTCCCCACACCTGGTCTGCCCACTCACCCACTCTGGCTAAACGGAGTGAATAGCAAGAGAGGATATGGAATCGAGTCCGGATGTCGAAAAGCTCGTCCAGACGATTCAAGATGGAGGGCGCATCCCGGGTGTTCCTGATGCGCACCTTAGGAGCCCTTATCGCCGCCCAACGGCGAGTGATAAGGGCGGCCCTGACTCTAGGGGAGAGCCTAACGCATAAGACACAGAAGAAGAACCCTCTCGGCTATCTGAAACCTAAAAGGAGGAAGACCCACTAGACTCGGCCCCAGCAACCGGAGCCTCATCATCCAACTCTACCCCTACCACATCTAACGACTCCTCGGAGGAAGACATCTAACCTGATTCAAAGAAAGGGACTCGCCGAGGAAAATTCAACAGAAGGTCCGATGTAAGCGGAGGTGTGCCGAGCAATCTTCAAACAACGAAAGAGAATTAAGGCAAAGTGTTGGCCCTAGGATGGTCCCCTCCTATTTATACACCCTAAAGAGAACATCCTACAGCCCAGATCGATTCCTGCCAAAACGAAACATCGCGCCCAGCGGCCGTCGAGGCTCCACATGGCGGTCGACCATTAGTGATGTCTCTTCGTTGCAGGAGTTAGAGACAGCCTGTCTCGTCTGCCATCCGACGTCGAACACGTGGCCCGTACCCCAACCGACGATCGAGTGAAACGGTTCCCCCTCTTTAAAGCGCAATCATTTCACCGATCCACAGACGTCATCAGAGATATGCGTGAAAACTTAGGCGCGCAGTGAAACGCCACGTAGACTCAAAAATCAAAACGATGCAACCTCCAAACACCATGCCATTCCCGGGCAATCCACCACGAAGGATCCTTAGCACCAAGCTGACCAGAGAAAACCTAGCAGGCCACTCTTGACCCGACCCATAAATAGGTCAAAATGAGAGTGGGGGGCTAATGATGATGCTCACAAGAAGGAATTCCTCAGATTACGACACGTGGCGGATGACGTGTCCTAAGGGCTATGGAGGTGGAATGAATAAGATGCATTGGGGACATTCCTCGGGACTTCGTCTCCGAGGATGAATCCGACCTTTCGGAGACCTTCCTGAGTACCTTTCATATTCACCTAGCAAACAGCCAACAGCTTACCTTCGAGCAATTCTACAACCGAGATTCCTCGGCCTCCCTGCTCATCTCCGAGCCACCTGACAGGCCGAGCTTCCTCAGCCTCCCTGCTCATCTCCGAGCCACCTGATAGGCCGAGCTTCCTCAGCTTCTCCGATCAACCGAGAGCGCGGAGCCCAAGAGCTCCCGCAACGGCACTGCGTATCTCGCCAGGGCAAGATATCCGCCTCCCCACGTTCTGCGTCCCACGCTGGCGCGTCCCCCATTAATGGGCGTATCCCTCCATTAATGCGGGGATAACGCAAGGACGTAACTGACGGAGAGGATCTTGCGCCGGCTCGCTCTACGTGACTACTATATAAACCCCTCTTTCTGATGACTCATGTAACTTGAACTTATTCCAATAGGCCGCTACGCTGCTCTTATTCCCCGATACTAACTTGATCGTCGGAGAGTCCTATGGTGGTTTCCCACCCCGGGACTTCCCTTGCAGATAGCTCGGTCTCAGCAACTTCCAACAACCCATTAAAATCTTCACGCTCAACAACTCCCAAACCAAATCTCAACCGCTAAAAACCACTCGCTACCAGATCGACGTAGGACAACATCTGAGGGAGATCACAACCTCCATCACCGTCTTTGAGGAGGCCGAAGTACTTCTCGGGTACCTGAGGTTACCCATCAAATCTGTGGAGTGACTAATGGATTGTTGAATCCAATTGAATTCTTAGGTTCTACCAAATTTTCAGCAACTGTTTATGGTTCTGGAATCACTTCCAATTCTACCAAACTCCCACTAATATTTTTTGAAAAGAATTTATTTTACTAAAAAGGTGAAGAGTTAAGAACAATTTAAATATTGATCCTGCAAATGGTAGAATGTTAACCCTCGCCAAAGCCCGGGATAATCCTCAAACTGCCATTACTGAAACGTGCCTTGAGTTTATCCGAATTCTGATGTCAAGCATAAACCGGACACCTCCTTATACCTTAATATCGTTAAGATATGAATCCATTCTATATCAAATATAGAAACAAAGACACTAATTTAATTGGAACCAGATTCAAAAAATTTGCAGCTGTTTCCAGTGCATATCGACTAAATGGAAGAAGGCCATGCAATATAACTCATCAAGGAGTGCACCCACAGATGAGTAACTTGAGAAAGAAGCAGGTTCTCAAATATATTACTTATGACGGAATACCTAGCATAAGTATCAACATTTTCGATCACCTCGAAAAATCCTGATACTTTTAACACATGGTTCTCAACTTTATTCTTATATCTATAACTTCTTAACATTTGGATCTTGTATTTCAACGAAATACGTGTCTAAAACTTGAGAAGTCAAAAGTAAACGGAATATAGTACGAGTACTAACCCTTTGTCCTAATGGGCATGTGACAACATACAATTCTTTGTATAAGTCCTCTGAGTTTAATAATTTAAACCATATACGTTGTAGGTTGAAAACTGTGTTATAGTTAAGAAGAATTACACCGTTATTGAATGCACTTTACCTAATCATCAACTGATATAGGTAAATGTCATAAACATAATTTCAAACACTTATATCTCACTTTATAAAATAAACGTACAGATATATCATTTTGAAATTGACGCATAACAATGGATATTCAAAACCAAAAATTTACCGTTAGGCAAAACCCAGGTGATTTCCTCAAGTATCACCAATTATAAAGAATTCTGATATTGAGTATCTAATCACCCAATTCCCAATATTCTACTCCCACTCAACATCTGTAATGCTATAAAGATATGAGAATTAAGTCTGGTAAATACATACCCTGGAGTCAGAATCTAATTGGGAAAGCAGTTTTCAATTAATACCGAACAGTAAAATTGAAACATAAAAATGTTTCGACGGGGTGGCCGGGAATATTTAGTAATGCCACTTCCACTATCCAGATTCATGATAGTAGTCACATTTTTCTTTGCCCTCACTTCAATCCATTTATACGTATCTACATCTTACCTTCTGTACACCATACTTAGGCTAATTGGTTTTCTTCCTTCCCTACCTTTCGGCACCTGTCTAAAGTTTGGAAGAAGACTATCCAATAATCGTAATAGGTGTACTCTCCTAATACTATGAGCCCTTGCAACTTGAGAGAAGGTAAAGAGAAAAAACAACTGAATAATCCTATTCAATTTCTCTAGAACCGGAATCCATTCTCAAACTGAAACAAGTTTCATCGAGTTCGTATGTAAATATACGATGGAATACCCTAGCAATATGAATCTTCATAGTAATACAAAGTGTTTTAAAGAAATGCAAAGGGAAGTAAGAGAAGCAGTGATATATGCGATTTTGTCATGAATCATGACAATTCAAAAAGCCATAGTGTGTAAGAAGGTTCAGTTAACTTGGTTCATGAGTTTTAGTTTAAGCTAAGTCATAGTCGCAAACCAAAGAGAGAAAAGAAACACTCAGCGTGCACTCTATCAAGATTAGATTCGTTAATCACTGTATCTAATCAGGATGGCTCCCGGTATTTCCTCGAATTCTCCTTCAAACCTTAAAAGGAGAACTAGCCGAGATCATATACACCTTACAAGTTCGCTAACTGTTCAGCCAGGCCAGTGTTGGTGTTCCGAGAGAGTTCCCCCGTACTTTCGCACAGACCCAATTAAATAACCTCATTTCTGAAGAGGCGTAACCTCGTCAATACTTTCTAAACACCTAATAGGTTAGCTGATTGTGAAGTGAAAATCTTCCGAGGAGTAATGCCTACACATCAATGGGAATCAGGACCAAACTATTATTGTATGATAACTTTGACAGAAGCCGACCAAAATTACCACACTCTAAAAGGTATGCGCAAACTTGGTAAGTTTTCTTTATATTTGAAACTCCCGATATGGTTTTTACCCCTAACGACTTATGACCTTGACAAAGGCTAACATATCATAAGTCGCTAGTCAAGTTCAACCCATTATCATCATGATTACCCTAGACCCACCCGCACTAACCCTCGACAAAGGCCAACATAGCTGTGCGACTGTCCTAATTAATCGTATCATATGCTACAAACAAGATATTACTTAACTACCGCACACTACGTCTTGACAAAGGTCAACATACGTAGCACGAATACTAATAATACTCGTAGGAGATAATGGAGAGCTACGGCTGGTTTTTGGCAAAAAAACTTTTAACGTAATGAACTTGATATCGTTGAGAGAACTCAAGTGGTTTTACAAATATATAGTGGGGCAAACTTTTGCTAAATATGTCACTTCCTATGAAGGGATCTAGGCTCTTTCCTCATGAAATGAGGTGCATGATATTCCTAACCGAATATCACAATGCAAAGTAAAAAAATTGACTATAGTGAAGTTATTACAATGATGCAAACTTTTGCTCAAGAGGTCACTTCCCGTGAAGGGATCTAGGCTTTTTCCTCGTCAAATGAGGTGCAGGATATTCATGACTGAATATCGTTGTGCAAAGCAAAAAGAAACACCTGTAATGTCAAATTTAAAACAAAATAGGTTCCCGCAACATCATTTAGGTTTGTTTTACTTGAATTAATCAGAATTTATGCAGTCCTATTAATTAATCATATCATGTCGGAAAAAACGAAAATAGGCACACATATATATGCCATGTGCATTCGCCACAGGGTCCCGGGTCTTCACCGTAAGGTTACTTAATTTACGGTAAGGCGGGGACAGGACTAGCGCGGATTCAAAACATATATAGTGTATAATATATAATATATATATATATATATAAACATTCGTTTTACGCATGATATCAAGTAATATCACAGAAGTATCACGGCAGAAGCAAACACGGTATGGAAATGTGGATAATCTAGGAAAAGTATATTTTAATGGAGCCAAATATGAAATACAATTTTCTGGTCATGTGGATAGCCCGTAGTATCAGATCCTAGATCTCTGCGAGTGCGGCAAGCCACCCGACAATAGAAGAAGCGAGGCAACCCCAATCAACGAAGTGAATGGGCAACCCAGCACTTTCAAAATCCAGTGACTTAGGCACCCCTTCGCGGGTCAATCCTAAACCTCATACGAGTGCAACGAATAACCCGCCAATTCTAGAGTAAGACACCCCAGTCTCAACGCCATGAAATGGAGGTCCGTTGCCCTCTAAAACACGGCTACTCGAGCACTTCGCCGTGGGATAATCCTAGTGCATGTAATGAAAACCTGAATATACAACGGTGACTACATCCGCAGCCAGAACACGCCCCAATGAATAATACAAGCCGCAATGATGGCAGTCCACATGTCGGACGCTCGTCACGCAATATGAATATACATTATATCATAGAGAATAACATCTAATACTACATCCTCCAGGCTACCCATCGCGATAAATCCAACACAAGCATAGCCACTAAGCAATATCCATCACAGAACATGCAAACTTGCGAGTATCAATTCCATAACCCCGTCCAATTGATAAGTATAGCAATTAGATGACGTTTTACCAAACGTTATAATACACACGACCATCACTAAGCCTATGACAATCGAATACCACACACTAATAGACAACACTTCAATTTTCCAAAACACCGAAAATCAAGTGTGCTTAAAAACCGGCAAAAATTCTATGCTAAAACCCACTCTGGGAGTCCGAAATGAGATCTGATTGATCCAAAACTTCACGGAGGGTCCCGGCACAAAATTAACGTCGATCTGGAGGCGTCTAGGGGGCTCCCACCCCGTAGGCCACCCTAAGGTAGCATTTGGGTGAGCAAACCCGAGACTGCCAACTTAGAGCAGAGCTCGTGTCCCCACCGCCCAAGGCCACCTTAGGGTAGTCTCGGGGGGTGGGACCGCTATAGGTCCCTTCGAGACGTGCCCGGGGTCCCTTCGAGACGTGCCCGGGGTCCCTTCGCACCTCCTCGCGGCTTCTCGGTCCAATCCGAGAGCCCGCGGGGAGTCAAAATATCAAAATAGCATGAAAAAAGTTACTGGTTTTGCGGCAGTTTTTGCTGGGCAAAAACTGGCGGGATCCGAGAGTCGTGTCTATCTAGTTTAGGTTTTTTGGGTGGCTCTGATACCATTGTTGGTTTCTAATGCCCTCACCGCTAACCCGCGGCCAATGCAGAATGCAAAAACAAAAATTTCATTGCACCAGAAATTTAAATCCAAGAATCTAAACCAAATATCTAAACTAGCAAGCACAAAAAGATAGAAATCACAACGTTTGTAGTGTCTTCATTTGCTCCAATTGGATTGAACTTTAGAAAGCTCTCAAGAGCTCCGGATTTCGATTGCAAACCAGTCTTTCTTCGCCGAAAATGATCCACCCGAGAGAACCAAGTTGAAGCTTCAACTTCATCAATGAAATAATTAAGGATCCTAGGATGCTAGTCTAAGATGCTTAGGATGTGTGTGAGTGTTCTAGCATTTTTATTTCTCTTTTATCTTCTTGTTTCTCAACACATGAGAATCGTAGAAGATAATGAAGAAGATGAAGAAGGAGGAGCCATGGAAGAGAGAGAAAAAGAATGGTAGAATGAAAATCACCTCAAAATTTCAAGCATGCTTCAAAATTGTTTTGTTAAAAGAATTTTTACCATTTTAAAATTAAAACCATGCTTGAATAGTATATACAAATGAATTAATAATTCATTTGCCTATACCCTCCACCATTTTTTTTCCAACTCATTTCATAATTTCTTTTTAAAGAAAAACCTAGAAATGAGGTGTCCTCCTTCTAAAAGTATTCTTGAATGAATACAAGAATACGTCCCCGTAAACACATGTCCGTATTCGTATCAAAATACAAATACCGAAGAGATAGAAAAATACAATGAACATAATACTATAATATACATATCGAAATATATATATGTAAATTATTAAATCAAAACTTAATTTAATAATCCGGCTTAATCGTAAGACGGCTAGAATTATCATCCGCCCGATTAAAGTCCGTGTGGCTAGCACGCATACCTAATTGGAACCCTGTATGTATCAATATATGGCCACTACATCATTTTACCTTAACTGGGAAAACGCTCTGTGTGGGACTCTAAAGATTCGTCAATACGCTGGCAGTGGGTTTAAACACAAGCACGTCTGCGGCACCAGCTGTACGTAACGGCTACCCAGGTATTGAGCGAAAGGAAGGCCGACAAGCAAACTCATCCATACCCCTACTGAGCATGTCTGTAACAATCTCCGTACAGTCCGGTCTGTTTGTCTAAGAGTATCGCATACCGGGTCTAGGAGGTGGATAAAGTCAGACCCCTAATAACACGATATTTCGTGTCGGTGTGAAGCCCATCACCCATTGAGAAACTATTGATTCAAACCAGTAAATCTCATCCACCTTGGCCAAGGATTTCTGGTGATGGTGGCCCGTGCACAACGTGACATCTACCCCCAATACCGGGAGAGACGAATCCCCAACAATCCACTCACTGCCGCCATTTGGCTCGGGACTGTACCCAACCAAAACCTATTTGCACGACTCCTTTGAGCCATGGTAGGATAGTAATCAAAGCACAGTGGAAACTTATACGAGACAAATGACGATCTCAGGTCGACAGACTAACCTGTACTCATGTCATCTGAGAACTGCTATTTGACAATAGGTACAATACCATCTAGCATGTTCCCGGCGAGTCCGTTCAATGTAACTCATAACCCAACGAGCACATGTATATTATCTTTGGTGACTAACTGACACCAATGGCTGTGAGACCGGCCATCACCCCTCGTCGGGGTCAAGAAGCGTATACACTAGTCTACTCTGGAATATCCATGCCCAGTCTCGATATTCCCACGACTAGGGACATTTAAAAATTTGCTTACAGGCTATCCAGTTCTCACAAGTGTGGTCGCCACAATAACCCTGGTAGTCAAGCAAGAATCCTATGGGCTATATCAACATGTAACGGTGATATGTAATACCACATTATACATGCATATGATGATAGAGATGAACCAAATAGCATACTATCATCTCGAGTAAAACTGTTATTCCCGTATAAGTCCTCTCTCAATCATTATAATCGCCTGCCTGCGATTACAATAATTGTCTTGAGGGCACTATAGCCAACAGTGTGGGACGATGGTTGATCCCATAACCATTGGTATTTGACGCCAAATATTGTTTACATGTGCTCATTGGAGAATGAGTACACCGAACGAACTAGCCAAGAACTCCTAGATGGTACCATACCTATCGTCAGATAGCAGTTCTCTGGTAACACTTGTACAGGTTAGTCTGTAGACCCGAGATAGTCATACTGTCTTGTGTGGTTCCCACTGTGCTTTGATTACCTCCATACCACAGTTCTACTGAGTCGTGCAAACATGTGGTATTTGGGTACAGTCCCGAGTCACATAAAGGCAGTGAGCGATAGAAGGGGTTTCGTCTCTCCCGGCATTGGGAGTTGATGTTGTGCTATGCACGATTGGCTATAACCGCAAGTCCCTGTCAATGACTGATGATATTTACTAATAAGTGTTATCAGTAGTTTCTCGATTGGTTATAGGCCATACATCGGCATGACTTATCGAGTTATTGGGGTCTGACGATGCCACCCCCCAGACCCGATATGCAACATATCAAACAAAGAGACCAGACTGTACGGTAAGTGTCTCTTATAGGCTCTACAGGGAGTTTGGACAAGTTTACTTGTTGATCTTCTATTCGTTCAATACCCGCGTAGCCGTTACATGCAACTAGTACCGCTGACGTGCTTGTAGATGTTTGATGTGGTCATTACCTACTACCAGCGTATTGACGAGTCTTTAGAGTCCCACATAGAGTTTTCCTAGCTTAAGCGAAACGAATTAGGGCATGTATAGAGATATATGCGGGAGCTTGATTAAATACGGGTATATGATACCGTATTTTAATCTAGCGTTATTTAATATTAGCAGGATCATATATGATATAACCGGATTATTAAATCAAGTGTTGATTTAATAATTTGATATATATATAAACTAATATTATACTCACTTTAATTTTTCTTCTCTTTATATATTATTTATATATGATATAAATAATATATATATATATATATATATATATATGTATTATGGTTGATGATACATGATAGATGGGTGTATAAGAATCACATAGGAATCATGACAAGAATGAAGAGATTTATCATTTATCTTTTTAAAGATAAAGTTGAATGATTCATTATAAAAGAAGTGTGTAGATTTAATGAATCATTCTTGTTTTATTTTAAAAGGATAACCATGGTAATAAATCTCATGCATTATCATCATAATTCCAAGTTCTTCTCATCTTCATCATCTTCTTCATTTTTCTCTCTTGATTTGATTTTTTGAGAAAAAGTGAAGAAAAAGAAAGAAAGTTAAGCGAGAAAAAATCCTAGTTAATCAATCTAAACTAAACTAGCAATTTGGTTTAGGTTGTTCTCTTCATTACAAGTTGTTGATTAGTGAAGTGAGAACTTGACTTTGACTTGCCTCAAGGTGGATCATCTTTGATCTAGAAGACTTCAAGAAAGCATGATGAAGTCTTCAAGTGGAGCTTATGCAGAGTTCAAGGGACTTCTACATGGAGCTTTAGAAGTGAAGGACTTGACTACAAAGGTTGTAGTTCTTTAATCACTTAGATTAACTCTTATTTGCTTTCTTTTAGCCATAAACCTTTAGTTTGATCTTTACTTGTAGACTTAGCCCTCCAGAATTTTTAAAATTGCATACTTACTTTACCTAAAACCCAAGTAGAGGTGCTAGTGTCCACTTACATGGTATCAAAGCCAAACTAGAGCCTTAGACAATATTTAGACGAAGTTAAAGGATTCGATCGACCAAAATATCCGACTTTTACACATTTCTGTCCATTTTTCCAAACAGCAATATTTTTCAAAATAAAAATGTTTAAAAAATCATGCAGGTGTTTTTATGGGCCCTCAAGAAAACGGGGCCCATAACTATATTAAAACGCCGCGGATCCGCGACCAAGACTATTGTGACGACCGCAGATCCGCCGCGTTATAATGTTGTTTGGGCCCCAATTTTCTTCTGGGCTTGTAAAAGGATAAAATGGATTTTCTGGGTGATTTTTTTTAGGCTCAAGTGGTTGTACTCTCTGTTTATTAAAGTTGAAAAGAAAGTCGATCGAAATGTTAACGTCGTTTAATTGTTGTAGTTATTTGATGCAATTTTTAGAATCCACATTAATTAGTTTTGTGAAAAATAGTTGTATAAATCTAACTTTTAGCCTAACTTGATGAATTACCACGGAGTTTAGATTTAGATCAAAACTCCGTCGTAATTTCGTAACGTACGCGAAAACTCGCTAGGAGATACTGGAGGAAAGCCACACCGCATTGCCCCGACAAAGTGACCATGGGAGAACCCTATGGCCAAGAGCATCCACTTAGGTGCTCGCGGCCATGGTGACCCACTCAAGGCCACTTCGTCGACGGCCTCGGGGGGTGTGACCATCCCCTAATATTCCCGTCAAACTTTCAACTCATTCACTGGGAATCTTGATGAATTCCCCGACTTTTTCATTGAAAATGGTTTTCAATTCAAGATTTTAAAAGTAAAGTTTTTTCGGTTAGGCATGAAATTCAGACTATGAGATAATCCGGGTTTATGATGTCTACAGTTGCGGATTCTAATTGTTATAGTTTTCATTTCTTTTCTACGACCGTAAGTGTAATATGTGGAGATATTCCCAATCTAGTTGGTATACGTCAACGTCATTGGGGTACACATATTTACTTACGTTGATGACATGAGATATTATTGTGTTGTTGTTTGGATATGATATATTGTATCGTCGTGATTAAATAGCCGAGGGTTTATGTGAGATGAGAGTTTTTTTTATTTTCATCCATGTTAATTTTTGTATGTAATATTCTTTTATTGGGGCATATCTAGAAGTGAGGATGTAGTCACCTTGATATATATTATTTACTTTTCCTCATTATGATAGACCCAAGACAGAGGGCTCAAGTAACCAGGTTCTACAGTCCAGTGGGTGGCCATCTCAAAAAGTCAAGACCAGTCATCTAACTCTAGAATTGGCAGGGTTGCTTGCGGCTCTCGTAGGGGTCTAGGGGTGTGGACTTGGCTATTCATCATGACCATGGAATCCGTGTTTTTGTTAATGGTTTAATTTAAAACACGGAACTCCTAGTATATCCTATATTTCATATATTTTCTTCTGATGTGCTGTGCTGTGTTGTGATGTGATCATATAAATGCGTAAGACAAATGCTGCTTATATATATGATATATTAGTAGACACTATATATGTTTTGCATCTGCACTAGTCCCGACCCTGTCCTGTCGTAAGTTAAGTAACCTTACGGTGAAGACTCGGGTCTCTGTGGCGAATGCGGATGGCATATATATGTGTTTTATTTCGTTTCTTCTGTGATATTAGGAACTTAAATGATAGGAATTCATTAATAAGATTAATGAAAAGAAAATAAACCTAAAAGATATTGTAGAACCTAAATTTTTCGAAAGGTAGCTCTAGTTTTTGCTTTGCATAGAGATATTCATTTACGAATATCCAGCACCTCATTCATGAGGAAAGAGCCTAGATCTCTTTACAGGGAGTGAACTCTTTAGCAAAAACTAGCATATACTACAACCCATTCAGTTTGTTTTGAAAACTACTCGATTTTTAAATCAGAGCTTAAACCCCTCATTTTCAAATCATAAGGTTCTACAACGATATCAAGTTAATTACATTAATAGTTTTAATCAAAACCAGTCGTAGCCCTCCATCATTTCAAATAAGTAGAGTACTTAGTATTCGTGCTACATTTTTTGATTATTCGTCAAGGTGTAGTGTATGGTAGCTAAGTGATGATCATTTGCTGCATGTGATGCGATTAGTTAGGACATTCACGGCTTTTTTGATTATTCGTCAAGGGTCATGCGGATGGGTCTAAATTAATTACGAGATGACGGGTATAACTTGACTAGAACTCTTTGATTTGTTCATTATTCGTCAAAGTCATAGAGTTCTAGGGGTAAAAAAAACATTTTCGGGAATTTCAGGTGTTGAAATTTGTAATGAGATTGC
Source organism: Agapanthus africanus (assembly GCA_030015575.1). NCBI lineage: Eukaryota > Viridiplantae > Streptophyta > Magnoliopsida > Asparagales > Amaryllidaceae > Agapanthus > Agapanthus africanus. The sequence goes on from JASDDO010000019.1 coordinate 353,944,310, forward strand.
ATACCTTCTATATGATAGTTGGATCTCGATACCCACCGCAGGTAACTGCTACTCTCGGGAGAGTTTTCCACTTTACAATTAGATAATCCAGTAAGTGTTTAGAAAGGTATTAACAGGGTTATGCCTCTGCGAAAACGAGGTTATTTAATTAGTTCCGTGCGAAAGCCCAGGGAGACTCTCTCGGAGTACCAACACCAGCATGACTAGCTGATTAGCAAGCTTGTAGGGTGTAATTAATCCCGGATAATTTTTCCTTTTAGGATTTGAAGGAAGATTTTATAAAAACGGTGGGAGCCATCCTGATAGTAGGGGTGGGCCGTGAACGTGAAGGAAACAGCAAAATGAGGTTAGACACGATAACAACTATTCTAATTTTGCAAGAACACGCGCTAAAATGTTTCTTTTCTTTCTCTCTCTCTCTCTCTCTAGGTAGCAACCATGTCACGCCTTAATCAAGATAATAATATAGATGTATTGACTGAATCTGCTTATTATACTGGGCTGGAGAACGTTGATTGCGCTCTAATTTGTGAGAACAGTGATAAGCATGGGCAAGGGATATGCAAGGATTTGCACGTAGCCTTAATGAAGAAGGAGCATTCTGGTGCATCTTCTTCGGGTATGTTAGTTATTGAGAACTGTTTCTCAGTCTGCTCTACGTCCTGGGTATTACATACCGGATTAGGATCCCACATTTACAATATGTTATAAGGGTTAAAGAGAAGTAGAGCACTGGAAACAGGTGATATGTTTCTCAGAGTACGGAACGGAGCAAATGTTGCTGCCGAAGCTGTCGGTGAATATCACCTTATATTACCCACTAGCAATACATTGATTTTGAACGATTGTTACTTCGTACCATCTATGATGTAAAATATCATATCCATTTCTTTATTATATAAAGAAAGATACAACTTTACACTAGATTAAAATATTATGAACATTTACCTAAATCAAGTGTTGATTGGGGTAGGTACATTAAGTAACGGTATATATGTTCTAAATCAAAAAAACAGTTCTAAACATACAGAACACACACAAGAGGAAAAATTCAGATATGAACGAAGCCTTCTTATGGTATTGTAGACTTGGTCATATAAATGAAATAAGACTGACTAAGTTACATAAAAATGGATTTTTGGATCCTTTCGAATTTACATCTTATGAAACTTGTCAGTCCTGTCTCAAAGGAAAGATGACCAAAATTTCATTTATGGGACATGGAGCAAGAGCTACTGAACTCTTGGGACAGATACATAGTGATGTATATGGTCATATATCTACACATGCTAGGGGTGGTTTTTCCTACTTCATTACATTCACGGATGATTTCTCTAAATTCGAACATGTGTTCCTGATGAAACACAAGTCTAAAATTTTTAAGAAATTCAAGGAATATAAGAGTGAAGTAGAGAACCAGACAGAAAGAAGTATCAAAATCCTCCGATCTAATCGAGGAGGCGAATACTTGAGCACGGAATTCTGAGATTATCTAAAAGAAAATGAGATTCTCTTTCAGCTTACTCCATATACACCATATCACAATGGTGTATCGGAGCAGAGGAATCGCAACTTATTGGATATGGTGCGCTCTATGATGAGTAATTCTGAGTTATCTCCTTCATTCTGGGGATATGCGCTTGAGACAGCAGCATATCTATTGAATCAAGTTCCGTCCAAATCTGTGCCTAAAACTCTATATGAGATATGGAGCGGGAAGAGACCATTTCTTAAATTTGTTAAGATATGGGGTTGTCCAGCTTATGTTAAAAAGAAAAATCCAGACAAACTCGAGACACGATTGATACTATGCAAATTTGTAGGATATCCAAAAAAATCTCTAGGATATATTTTCTACCACAACGAGGAAAAGAAGGTGTTTGTTGCTCGTCACGCTACCTTTTTGGAAAAGGAATTTCTTGGAAATGAAATTAGTGGGAATACGGTAGAGCTAGAAGAAATTCCAGAAGTACAGACTGCAGCTGATGATTTGGAAGAACCTCAAAATTCAATAATCTCGGACGAACCCCAACCACTCCATAGATCTAGTAGGGTTCCTTACCCATCCGAGAGATACTACGGTTTTTTTATAGACGGTGGTAGTGAGGATTGCATTATGAAAGATGATGACTCGATTGGTTTCAAGCAGGCCATCATAAGTGCGGACTTTGTGAAATGGCTGGATGCTATACGATCTGAGATGAAATTCATATACACCAACAAAATATGGATTTTTGAGGATGCTCCTGAAGGGGTAAAACTCATTGGGAGCAAATGGATCTTCAAGAAGAAAATCTGTGTAGATGGAAAGGTTGAGACCTTCAAAGCTAAATTTATAGCAAAAGGTTTTCGTCAACGACCATGTGTCGACTATAACGAGACCTTTTCTCCAGTGGCAACGCATAAGTCCATCCAGATCCTACTTTCCATTACTACTTTCCATGACTATGAAATCTAGCAGATGAATGTTAACACCACCTTTCTGAATGGTGGTTTAAAAGAGAGCGTGTATATGACACAGCCAGAGGGTTTCGTAGACAGCGGGAGCAACAAAAAAGTGTCATGTTTCCCCCAATCAGAGCAAAGCTCTGTTTGAATTTCAAAATTCAAAATTCGAAGCAACGCTTCAGATTCTTTGCGCTGCGTGCAACGCGCCACGTGTCAAAAGCTGATACATCAGCGCAGCGCCCAAGGCAGCGCGCCCAATCAGAGCAAAGCTCTATTTAAAACAAAATTAAAGGAAGCAACGCTTCAGTTGCGCGAGCACTGCGCTGCGCGATACGTGTCAGCGCAGATGCGCTACGCCGTGCGCTGCACGACACGTGTCAGCGCAGTTGCACAAGCGCAGTTGCGCTGCGCTCTGCGCCGCTTGACACGTGTCACGCGCTGGGGCGTTTGCGCCATACAGAATTAAATTCTAGCAAGATTTTTCTGTTCTTGTTAAAACAAGAAGATTGCCTTCTGTAAAACAGAAGCCCTTGGATCATAGATCCAACGGTGGGGAAAATTCCCCAAATCACTCAGAGAAAGATCTCTTTAACAAATTTAACAAATTTATGGGCACTATATAAAGGCCCCTAGACCCCAAATCAAAAGCATGAAGATTGTGAGAGATTGAGAACCTCAAAAACAGAAGAAGTTTCAAGAAAAAAAGGTAAAAACCTTCGTAAAATGGAAGAATTTCTTCTAATAGATCATTGATCTGAGAACAATATCAATGATCTTCATATAATAATAAGTGCTTTGCACTCTTTTATAAACCACTGGTTCTTTGAAAACAAGAAAAAACTTGTTTTCTTTGATCTAAATTGGATCAAGAAATCAAACAGTGCTTTGCATTTTTTTATGAACCATTGGTTCTGGAATCTAAAAGATTCTCAAGTTAATAGTGCCTTGCACTTGCAAAACTGCACTGTTGCGCTCTTGGGTTGGCGCAAGCCACCAGAGAGCGCCACATGTCAGCACATGAACTACTTGCGCTATGCGCTTTTGAAAAAGAGCCTTGCTCTCTGAAATTGGCGCAACTCACCAGAGCGCGCCACGTGTCAGCAGCGCAGCAGCGCAGCGCACTGGCGCAGCGCACTGCGCTAACTGCGCTTGCGCTCACCAGAGCGTGACACGTGTCACCTCCACAAGCGTTTGCGCTCATTAATTAGTGCAAAGCGCCTGACAGGCCATATGACCACTGTCAGATATTTAATGCACTGCATTATTGAAAAGAAGGGCCGAGCCCAATTAAAAAGGCCTAACAGGCCTAATAAAATGCCATGCATTATTTTAAAAAAGGGCAGAGCCCAAACAAAGGTCTGTCAGACCAAAACAGATGCTCTGCATCATTTATAAAAGGGCAGAGCCCAAAACAAAACAAAAATGCTATGCATTCTTAAACAGGGGCAGAGCCCTAGTAAAGGCCTAATAGGCCAAATGCAAATAAAAAGTTGAATATTCTCAACTGGACTTAGCCCAATCATGGCCGTAAGTTCTCAAATTAAATTGACTAAGCACGGCTGCTCTCTTAAATCAATTTACATCCGGTTCGAGGGTACATCTCTGAACTCCTCAGACTCCTATCGTTGTAATCCTTCAACGACATCAGAGAGGTGACGGGTCCCGACAACCACACATCAACACGGACTGTGGGGTCCTTAAACTCATAGACTTAAACGTCCTTAAACCAAAATACGGATTGTGGGATCCTTAAACCTGCGGACTTATGCGTCCTTAAACTAAAACACGGATTGTGGGATCCTTAAACCCGCGGACTTAAGCGTCCTTAAACTAAGTATGGACCACCACGTCCCTAAACTTGAATATAGACCGCAACGTCCTTAAACTACCTATCGACCGCAACTTCATTAAACTAAACAATAGAGCCAATTGCTCTCTTGTCGGATCTAAACGATCCCGTTAAGTTGATCTTAGTCTCAAATTAGACTAACGTACCCTTAACAAACGTTTGAGTTGATCTTAGTCTCAAATATGGCTAACGTATCCTTAAACCAAAACCCCAAACCCAAATTTAAGAAAATACGGATTTGGACTAATCCACATCCTACGGGCAACGACATAAATTAGTCTCCGTATACAATCCATGGGCAATCACAAACAAAACAAACACACACGACACGAAGTGAAATTCTGGAGAAGGAGAAAGTGGTTACCGTGATGCGGTAGCGTAATTAACTGCAGGGGCTTGCGCCTGCAGGGAAGAGCGTCCCCACAATCAAAAAACCCTCAAATGAGGGGGAATCTGACGAAGTCTGCTACATCGGCCGCATCCGTCTAAACCTCCGATACATGATGCCATAAATGAGCTTGGCATCTTTGGAGAGGTAGACGGATAAAACCATATAGCATCTGCCCCGAATCTCAGGCTAGACATCCTTACGTCTTGGCCGCCGTTCGGAGGGGAACAGATTCTGGCACGCCCGGTGGGATCTTTTCCTCTTTCCACTCCACACTTCGTGTGTCGTCTTCGCGAACGAATCGCGGTTTGTTAATGGTTGCCTTTGGGTCTCAACTTACTAAGATTTGGTCTCTTGTTTGGCGCAGAAAGCAAAACAGCAATGGCATCCACCTGTTCGAAGTGCTCCAACTGCAGCTGCAACTCGCGTCCTGCCTCAGCTGGGGGCATAACCTACGGGCCACAAGCGACCTCTTTGTTCACGATGCCCGTGGAGCAGATTACTCAAGCCACCACAGGGCTGTTTTTCGGAACCATGCTTCCGCCAACAAGCTTCAGCACCCCTGTGCCCGTACCAGAAGCTCCTAAGAAGTCGGTCTTCGATCGACTTACAGTTACTGCGGCCTCTCTCAACGGGTCGCCCAACACCAGTGCCTCGGTCTTCTCCAGACTGGGCCAAAACTCCTGCGGGCCCACAATGAAGCTTGCAGTCCCAGAAAAGGTTATTCCAAAAAGAGTAGCCAAACCTGCTCCTGAAGTCGTCAAGACGGCTTCTCCTGCTAAGAGATCGGTCTTTACAAGACTGACCGTCCCAACTCCTGCTCCTGCTGCTCAAAAGACATCAGTCTTCAATAGGCTGACGCCGGCAACAGCCCCACACTTGAACAGGGGGCAAGACAAGGCCATCTCCGTCACTGAGCCAGTCCTAACGGCTCGTCATGCTCGACGTCGCCACTGGCGCCGAGTAAGAAAGGCTGGGGGCAACTCCCCTTCAGCGCTAACTCCACCTGCTCCAATAGTGGAAGTTGATGCTGCTGTTCCAACCGGGAACAGCTTTGAACCGTTAAGGAGGGTGCGCAAAAACTCTCCAACTGCCACACTGAAGAGATCTCCTCCATCTGCGGAGAGAGTTCCAGAAACGAAGCGGGAGCAGCCTCCTCAACGGCCATCCTCCAAAATTTATAAAGTATGGCGGAGGGTTCAAGACTCCGTAATTGACCCAGATCATTCTCGTCAACAGAAAAAGGCGAAGGTGCAAGAAGAAAAGGACCTTCCTATTAAACAGCAGAGGACAACAACCGTCAGGGTTGCCCACTACAACGGCCCCTTCAACTTCAATGGCCCACAAAAGAAGAAGGCCGGAGAAAACCCCCGTGCCCATGGCAAATGGCAAAAGTGGTGAACTTAAACGCCCTAAGTCCGGGGGCATAATAGTTCATACAGTATACATGGCGTCGGGAAAGGAGGACAGCCGTGCATCCACAGGTCATAGACCGCTTACTCGGTCAGTGACCAAAGCTCAGGAGCAACAGCAAAAGCTCCAGGAGATGATGAACGCGATGGCCACACTCACTGAGCCAAAAGAAAGCCCTGAAATGTCCTCGGATGAACGCCAGGAGCAAGAGACTGACGCCGAATTCCTTCGTCGGATATTGGAGAAGAAGGATAAAGAGGCTGCTGAACAAGCAGCCAACATAAAGCGTATGGGCCTCCTGTTCCAAGACATGGTGGGGATGATGATCCAACAAGATCCCCCGGCCGAAGATCCTCCGATCGCCCTTGAAGGCGATAGGGGAGAGACGTCAAATCCTCCGCCAGCTCTGTCAACAGCTAAGGAGGAGACAATCTCCAAGGCTGACCTAGATGAGTACATAGCCCAACAAATACGGGTTCATCATGCGACTGAAGCAGCCGGCCAGGTCGTAAAAACAGGACGACCATATCCAAGTTGGTATGATCAAATCAAGTACCCGCCCGGCTACACAATTCCCAAGTTCCATGTCTATAAGAGGACGGGCAATCCTCACCAGCATGTTGCCCAGTTCAAGGCGCTCTGCGGCAACACCGGCGGTGATGACAAACTGTTGCTTCGCCAGTTCGTTGGAAGCTTATCAGATACAGCGTTCGAGTGGTACTCTGAGCTCCCGAACGACTCTATTAAGACCTTCGCGGAGATGGAGCTGTTGTTTACTCAGCGTTTTGCAAGCGCCAGTGAACGCACCCCGATGACGGCACTGATTAACGCCAGAGTGAAGCCAGGCGAGACATGGGTTCAATATGCTATACGGTGGCGGAACTTATGGTCAAAGTGCGAGCAGCGCATTGAAGAAGCTCCCGCAGTGGGTATGTTTGTGGGGACCCTTGATCCACAAGCAACCATCTCGCAATTTATGATGTTCTTCAAGCCGACTACCTTCCAGGCCTTGATTGACAAGCTAGCGCAAATGGATCAGATGGGCCATAAACCCCCTCTTCCAAAGCCGGACTCCCGAAATGAAAAGGGGAAGGGAAAAGCGATCATTGTCGCTAATGCTCAACAAAAGCCGAGTAACTCAAAGCCGGTTGTTCGTCAAAATAATATGCGTCCGCTGGTACCCCTTAAGGAGAGACTAGGACGTCCTTACTCGTTTCCCCGAGATAAAACGAGAAGATTATTCGAGCTGGCGTTGCGTAACCGACTCATAAATCTGTCGGAGCCAAAACGTCCGTCACAACCAAATGATGTCAATGAGCCCAACTACTGCCCCTATCACCGGGTACTGGGTCATCCAATCGAAGATTAATACGTCTTCAAAAATTGACTTGAAGACCAGTACCAACAGGGCAAGTTTGTGTTATCCGACAGATGGAAAGTTAATCCGCCGCAACCTCACGCCTCTAAAAGGATGAATACGCCGGGGGCAACGTGCTCTCTCGTTGAAGAAGCCCCATGGGAGGTGGTACTATCGGCCAAGACAAAGAGAATGCTGAATGATCTTCGGACATACCCAACGATCCAGTTGAAGAACCCGTTGGAACCGCAGGTCATTGAGAGGATGTTGAAGCCACGTGCAACTCCGAAGACCGGTGGTGGTGGCCCAAGCACTCGCAGCCAGCCGTCAAAATCTTCGAAGAAGAAGAAGAAGAAATCTAAGAAGCCTGTGAAGCCTGGCAACAAGCGTACAGACTTACAAAAACAAATTGACGTGCTGGAGGAATACAACCAGAAAGCACGGACTCCCATTACACTCCAAGAGTTTCTCAACCACGTCTTTCAAGAGGAAGGTGAGGGAGAAAGTTCGTCAGATGAATCTGAAGAATATGTAGCGAGCTGCCATATGATCTCCCATTCATTGACAGACGATGAAGAGACTCCTTGCACTGAAAAGCCGGGGGCAGATCCCGAACCAAAAATTCTGGAGCCATCAGATGAAGTAATTGACGCATTCCTTAACGAAGCTCGATTGAAAAGTAAAGCTGATCAAGAACGCGAGACGGCTATATTTGAAAGGGCCAAGCGCCAGCGACTTGACGAAAGAGCTGAAACACTCCCGCTGGAGCACAATACATCCACTACTGACAAAAGCAAATTCAAAATGAGGAAAAGGTTTGCTAAGGCCATATCAATGAGCATGAAGCTACCCTCCTCCGAAGGAAACATTACTGGTGAAATGGAAATGCACCCCTCCTATTGCTTATATCATCAGAAGATTTCGCACCCCACTGAAGAGTGCAAAGCTTTCGATAGATGGTGGCAAGGATATGTTGCTCGTCGACAACATTTTAAGCGAGAGAAGCGCAAAACTCGTCGGGAGCGGAAAAATACGACCGAAGGGCTTAAAAGAACTACCGGCGATTGTCGCATGATTAACGCCGGCGGGTCACAATTGCTTACATTCGGGAGTGATTCTGACGAGGAGCTGGAGCTCGGCCCTCTCTTTAAAGAGTCCACCTCAGGAAAAGAAGAAGAGCCGAAGGTCTGCGAAAATATCCGGCTACGTAATCGCACGCTTCCCGAAAAGAATCTTGGACCCTCGAATTAAAAAGATAAGGGAAAAGAGAAGGTCCCTGAAGATATCGTCTTAGATGACCAAGTTGTGGAGGAGCTAAGTGCCAAGGACCCACCGAAGAGAAATAAGGTGGATTACAACGTCTTAGCGCATCTGAGGAAACTACCCTCGCAGCTCAGCATTCTTGACGCCCTTTTGCTATCAAAGGAGGCGAGAGATTCGTTAGTCAAGGCATTGCAGGATCCGGAGCAATTCCGAGCTTTCCTGGCCGAGGAAAAGATGAAGGATGAATTGAAGGAAGTGCACACTGCTGATGTCGCTTTTAGTGATGAAGACCTTCTCCTTAGGACGTGCGAACACAATCGCCCCCTTTATGTCTCAGGATACTGCCACGATATAAAGATAGGCAAAATCCTGATCGACAATGGATCCTCCGTTAGCCTCCTCAATGTTCGGGTGTTAAAAGAAATCTGCATGAGCATCCAGCACCTTGCTCGGGACAAGATCACTATCTCCGGGTTTGACTCCTAGTCATCAAGAACTCTTGGGTCTGTGATACTGACGCTACGCTTCGGGCTACTCGTCACGGACATTAAGTTCCACGTCATAGACGCCAAGACATGCTACAACGCTCTGCTCGGCCGACCGTGGTTACACGAGTACAACATCATCCCTTCTACACAACATCAGTTTATGAAGTATTCTAAGGATGGTCTCGAGTATACCGTGGCGGGAGAACTGAACCCGTTCTCTGTGAATGAGGTCCGCAAATATGAAGATGCCAAATACTTCTTACCGGATTTCGAAAACACGGAGAGGTGTCACAAGCAGGAGAATAAAGGTAATGCCACCATCCCTGTCTTCGGCAGTGATACCGAAGAGGAAGAGGAGATAGTTTATTCGGGTCCGCCCCAATACAACAAGCCGGGACCATCTGCTCCTACGTTGATCTTTGGTAGCGACTCAGAAGATGAAGTCCATACTGTATTCTCTGCTCGACCTTCAATACAAATGTCCGCTGACGAAGAGCAAAGTCTGCAAATCGCCATGGTTCCACCTAAACACCATAAGGAACTGGATGCACTTGATATCTACAGTGTAGAGGCGCTGCGGACGTTCTATGTCCCTCCCATGCGAGAAGGTGAAACGGCAATTCTATTCTACCGCTCTGAAGAAACCAAAGTGGAGAAAGAAATCTGGCATGGTGCGGATCCTACGCTTGACAAGCTTCAGCCCATCCGTCTCCCCATATATTATACAGAAGGCTTGAAGAGGCTGCTAAAGCGCCAGGGGATATCCTTCAAACAGACCGCTCGAAAAGCCAAATTCTATGACAGGGTCTGGAACGTTCCCGGGACTCAACACAAGTTACCTAATGGGAAAATGGAAACAATCGGGCTTGGATACATCCGGTCCAAGAAACGAGAGCTGCTCCATGACTGCTACGTCGTGCATGACTTCGATGAAGAAGCGGATGCTCAATGGGAGGAAGCTAATCCTGAACCAGTAAAAGTTCCTGATGCAAAAGTGCCCAGTCCGTCGTTCGAAGAACAAATGTACAAGCTTATAAGGGAAGCTGGTCAAAAAGTCCGAAACGACCATAACCGCGAAATGGCCATCTACGAGAAAGCCAAAACGCAACGCCTCCTTCAACAGGCTGTGAAAGATGAAAATGCCGCTCCCTGTCAACCTATTATACAAAAGGCTCGACGCAGAGGCAGAAACAAGTCGAAAGGCGAAAAAGGCGCTCAAAAGCAACAAAGCGGGACTAAGAAGCCACGCAAGCGGAAATCAAGCGGTTCCGATCTATCCCTCATAAGAAAAATGGGTCGAGCATACTCTTTTCCTCGGGACAAGACGAAGAAAATACTTGACCTCGCTCTAAAACATCATATGCTTACGCTGCCGGAGTCTAAACACCCCGAACAAGCAGGCGAGGTCTCACACCCAGACTATTGCTTTTATCACCGAGTGGTAGGGCATCCTCTCGAAGACTGCTTCACCTTCAAGAATTGGGTCGAAGATCAGTATCAGCTTGGCAAGTTCGCTCTGTCCGACAACTGGAGGGTAGCACCGCCATAGAAGCACGAACTCAAGGCCACGGAAGAAGAACCAGTTCCACATTGGGATTGGAAGCGAATTCGTACTTGTCACGTGATAACGATATCAAAAGAAGAGCCCGAGAACATGGATGACCTTCCATGGTGCTTTGAAAATAGCAACGACGAGGTAATCTTAGAATTCCCACCAACACCAAAAGAGCTGGAAGATGGAATCCATACCACTGCAGATAACCTCAAGAAAATTGAGTTGGGAACGGCGAACGATCCGCGACCGACATTCATTAGTGAGCTGCTGTCTGAAGAGAAGGTGGCTGCATTAAAAGACTTGCTTGTGCAGCATAAAGATTGCTTCGCATGGAACTATTCCGAAATGCCGGGATTAGACCCAGAAATTGCTGTACACAAATTGGCAATATCCCCGGACGTCAAGCCAGTCAAACAGGCGCCGAGAAGAATGCGGCTCGAGCTTGAAATGAGCATCAACGCCGAGGTCAAGAAGCTGATCGACTCTGGCTTCATCCAGGAGGTTCAATATCCTGAATGGATCGCCAACATCGTCCCGGTGATGAAGAAAAATGGGACGGTGCGCATATGCGTAGATTTTCTGGATCTCAATAAAGCCTGCCTGAAGGATGATTTCCCAGTGCCAGTCACCGAACTGATGATAGACAATACGTCCACTCATGAGGTTTTCTCCTTCATGGACGGCTCGTCAGGGTATAACCAGATAAAGATGCATCCCGAAGACCAGAAGCACACCGCCTTCAGGACTCCTTTGGGAATATTCTGCTACAAGGTGATGCCCTTCGGTCTAAAGAACGCCGGTGCTACTTATCAGAGAGCCATGACGCAAATCTTTGATGACCTTATACACGAAATCGTCGAATGCTATATCGACGATCTCGTGGTTAAAAGCAAATCATACGAGGAACATCTCGAGCATCTGAAGACCGTATTTCAACGTCTTCGACAATACAACTTGAAGATGAACCCTCTCAAGTGTGCATTCGGAGTTTCCTTGGGCAAATTCCTGGGATTCATCGTCCGTCATCGAGGTATTGAGATAGATCCGTCAAAGATCAAAGAAATCATGGAAATGCCTCCGCCAAGGACTCTCAAATAGCTGCAGTCTCTCCAAGGGAAGCTCGCGTATATACGGCGATTTATAGCCAACCTTTCAGGCAAGTGCCGTCTTTACAGCCACTTGATGAAGAAGGGAACCCCGTTCGTCTGGGACCAAAAATGCCAAAGCGCGCTAGACGAGATCAAGCAATACCTGCATAACCCGCCGGTGTTGGCTTCTCCGGTCAAGGGAAAGCCCCTCGTTCTTTATACAACCGCCCTCGAAGGTTCCTTAGGCGCGTTATGGGCACAAGAGAACGATCAAGGGAAAGAAAGAGCACTCTACTACTTAAGTCGAGTTCTACTGGGGGCAGAAAGCAACTACTCCCCCATTGAAAAACACTGTCTGGCATTGATCTTTGCGATAAAAAAGCTCAGACACTATGCGTTGGCGCATGAAGTCCGTCTCATATCGAAGGTGGACCCCCTTAAATATTTAATGTCGAAGGCCATATTGACAGGACGACTCGCTAAATGGGCCCTGCTCTTGATGGATTTCTCGATAACCTATCAGCCTCTCAAGGCGGTGAAAGGCCAGGCCATCGCCGAATTCCTCGCTGAGCATCCCATACCCGCCGATTCTCCTTTGAATTGCGATCTTCCAGACGAACATGCGTTTGATGCGATCGACAGTGGTGATACCCGATGGGAACTTTATTTCGATGGAGCATCTTCCATGAAGAAGCGCAAACAAAATACCCCTATAATCAAATCGGGGGTAGGACTCATCTTTGTGACTCCACAAGGAGGGATAATGCGCTTTGCCTTCTCCCTAACAGAGCCGAGGACGAACAATGAAGCCGAATACGAAGCTTTAATAGCGGGCCTCGAGATCGCCATCGACATGGAAATTGAAAACCTCCTCATATACGGAGACTCCCAGCTGGTCGTTAGTCAAGTGAATGGCGACTACCAAACGTGCAAACCAGAGTTGGTGAAGTACGGTGAAAATGTGCAGCAACTGTTGACCCAAATTCCCTCCTATACTTTGGAAAACTTACCGCGCGCGGAAAACAGCAAAGCGGACGCATTGGCCAAGCTCGCCAAGGAACTGGCTGATGAGAACCTCGATGACGTAAGAATCGTGGTACAATGCCGTCGGGTGCTTGCCCCAGCAGAAATATCTCCGGAATCACCCGAAGAAAAGGGAGCAACTGATCAGACGACCCTGCAAATAAAAGATCGGGAAAATACCGAGGATTGGAGAGAAGTCTTTATAGACTACTTCAAATACCATCGAGCGCCCGAAGATGCGTCCTCAAGACATCAGCTTATGAAACGAGCTCTGTCTTTCGCCTTCGTCAATGATACCCTGTACAAGAGGACATTTGATTCTTTATGGTTGAGGTGTCTAGGACCCGACGAAGCGAAAAGAGTCGTTCAGGAAGTTCATGACGGAATCTGCGGTTCTCACCAAGCAGGCCCAAAGATGAAATTGAAAATTAAACGGATGGGCTACTACTGGCCCACGATGATTCAGGACTGCCTCGAATATGCGAAGCAATGCCACTCATGCCAAATCCATGGGGACTTCATCCACCAGTATCCAAATCCGCTACACCCGACAGTGGCTAGCTGGCCATTCGAAATGTGGGGAACTGACATTGTCGGCCCGATCGAACCAGCAAGGTCTAAGGGACATCGTTTCATCCTGGCGACGACTGACTACTTCTCCAAATGGGCAGAAGCAGTACCGCTGAGGGAAGTGAAGACGGAGAATATCCTCCACTTTTTCAAGACGCATGTTATTTATCGGTTTGGAACTCCGCGACGGATCATCTCCGATAACGGGCCAGCTTACAGAAGCCACAAAATCAGTCGCTTCGCGCAACAACACAATATAGACTGGAGATATTCCTCAGTTTATAATCCGCGAGCTAACGGTCTAGCTGAGGCCTTCAACAAGACCTTGACAAAGATCATGAAGAAAACGGTGTCCCGAAATAAGAAGGACTGGCATGAGAGGCTGCAAGAAGCTCTTTGGGCATATCGAACTACGTTCAAGACAGCCACGAACACAACGCCATATGCGCTGGTATTCGGTACAGAAGCAGTACTCCCCCTTGAGATAGAGTTGCCCTCTCTACGAGTGGCAGTCCACTACGAGCTGACGGACGAAGAAAATGCTCACCTTCGGCTTGAGGAGCTTGATGCCCTTGATGAAACTCGGCTCATAGCGCAACAAAATCTAGAGGCTTATAAAGCAAAGATGACGCGCTCATATGAAAGATTGACCCGGCCGAGGACATTCCGCCAAGGCGAACTCGTGTTAGTGGTCAAAAGGCCTATGATTCCCAATCGCGCCAAGCGGGAAAAATTCGAGCCAAACTATGAAGGCCCGTACATCATAGACAAGGTCTACCAGGGTGGAGCTTATCTACTCATGGATATGCACGGTGAAAGGCCTTACAGGCCAATAAACGGTCGATTCCTAAAGAAATACTACGCTTAGTGAGTTACTGCCTAGGTCAATGATAGATGACGACGACTATGTCCGCTCGCTATCTTCCTAAGCTCAAACTTTATAAGCAGTAGTTAGCCTTCTCCTGGACGGACCGAAACGTCCTTAAACTAATGACGGACCGAAACGTCCTTAAACTAACGAAGGACCGAGACGTCTTTAAACTATTACCGCAGCATCTTCAGGCTGACGAGATGAATAAAAGAAAAAGAAAAAAAATATAAGGAAAAAAATAAATATATAAAAAAACGGTATGTCCATAAGCAAAAAGGGCACGGATGAAAACCCGAAAGGGCTCCGTAAGTAAAAACAGCAGGGCTACCGGCGAGTGTTCATGAAAACCCGAAAGGGCGCGACCTCGTAAAAAAATAAAAATAAAAAGAATAAAGAATAAAGAAAAGGCATGTCCATAAGCAAAAGGGGCACGGATGAAAACCCGAAAGGGCTCCGTGAGTAAAAACAGCAGGACTACCGGCGAGTGTTTGTGAAAACCTGAAAGGGCGCAACCTCGTTAAAAGACACTTACAAGATCCTCTCGACCTTGTAAGGAGAAACCACCCGCCTGAGATCCTTACGACTCATAAAGGACAACACACTTGGGGATCCCCACGATTCCTAAGGAGAAAATACACTTGCGAAATCCTCACGACTCGTAAGGAGAACTCTCTTATGGGACCCTCACGGCTCATAAGATTTAAAAGTCTTAAGTTACAGAGACCTAAACCTGTGCTTAAGCAACCCCCACAACCTTCGATATTGCCCTATAAGCGGCTCAATGTTGACCCTTGTATACAATCCACGGGCGCGAATAAACATTTCCCTAACCAAGTCCTACCCGTGACTAGGGATATGCGCATGGTGAACAACCCTTATAAGTCCTCTCGACTTATAAGGAGAAAACCCTCTTGTAGGATCCTTACGACTTACAGAGAAACATACACTTAGGAATCCTCACGATTCCTAAGGAGAAAATACACCTACAAGATCCTCACGACTTGTAGGGAGAAATACCTTTGTGAGACCCTTACGGCTCATGAAGTTAAAAGCCTTGGTCGACAGAACCTTAACCCTGTTCGCTAAGCCACCTTTGTTCGACATCGACAGAGGCAAATGATGATTCGCTCCTGGCAATATCCCAGTTGTAGCGGTGCTGATGCCGAAATCGGTGTCTAATTTTAGGTTTACGGCGAAAAGCCGGTAGGCCGCACATGCATACGAAACAGCCGAAATGATGGGGCAACTTGCAATAAAAAGCAGCAAGTAAAAACGTATGCATATAAAATAGCCGAAATGATTGGGCAACTTGCAATAAAAAGCAGCAAGTAAAAACGTATGCATGTAAAATAGCCGAAATGATTGGGCAACTCGCAATAAAAAGCAGCGGGTAAAAATAAAATAAATAGCCGAAATGATTGGGCACCGCGAAAAATAGTCGAAATGATTGGGCAATCGCGACCTTCGCGACATAAAAGCTAAAATGATAGAGCATCGCGGAAATAAAACAATAAAAATGAATGAGACTTTTGCCCTACAGTTGAGATCACATCGATCCCTGTATAAAATCCAAGGGCACAAACAAAAAGGGGACTACATTTCCCCACCAGGCTGCGTCAAAGGGAAGTCAGATCTCGAAGACCACATCTACAGCCTGGAAACCAACAGCAGTGTTCCCCCTCATTTCAGCAGGACACGGACATGACATCACCAATCGGAGCTACGGCAAAGTCCCCAGTTCCAAGACTCTACGGTTCACAGACAACCTAGAGTCAACAAATGACCTCCGTCGCGGAAATAAGTCAACAAATGACCTCCGTCTTGGAAACAAGTCAACCAATGACCTCCGTCGCGGAAACAAGTCAACCAATGACCTCCGTCTCAGAAACAAGTCAACAAATGACCTCCGTCGTGGAAATAAGTCAATCAACGACCTCCGTCGCTGAAACAAGTCAACCAATGACCTCCGTCGCGGAAACAAGTCAACAAATGACCTCCGTCGCGGAAATAAGTCAACAAATGACCTCCGTCGCGGAAACAAGTCAACCAATGACCTCCGTCTCGGAAACAAGTCAACCAATGACCTCCGTCGCGGAAACAAGTCAACCAATGACCTCCGTCTCGGAAACAAGTCAACCAATGACCTCCGTCGCGGAAACAAGTCAACCAATGACCTCCGTCTCGGAAACAAGTCAACAAATGACCTCCGTCGCGGAAATAAGTCAGCAATGACCTCCGTCGCGGAAACAAGTCAACAAATGACCTCCGTCGCGGAAACAAGTCAGCCAACGACCTCCGTCTCGGAAACGAGTCAATCAACAACCTCCGTCGCGGAAACAAGTCAACCAATGATCTCCGTCTCGGAAACAAGTCAACAAATGACCTCCGTCGCGGAAATAAGTCAACAAATGACCTCCGTCGCGTCGCGGAAACAAGTCAACCAATGACCTCCGTCTCGGAAACAAGTCAACCAATGACCTCCGTCGCGGAAACAAGTCAGCCAGCAACCTCCCCGTCGGAACAATACTCTGACTCGGAAACAAGTTAACTCACCAACCACTTACGAGTCCTTTCGACTTGTAAGGGAGAAAATTCTCTCATAAGATCCTTATGACTTATAAGAGAAAACACACTTAGGAATCCTCACGATTCCTAAGGAGAAAATCCACCTACAAGATCCTCTCGATCCATAGGGAGAAAAGTCTCTAGGGAGAAAAGTCTCTATGAGACCCTCACGGCTTATAGAGTTGAAAAGTCTTAGGCAGCAGATCTGAACCTGCGACCTAAGCCATCGCTATCTCTTGGAGAAATCTAAATGTTTACTCTATTATCTGTCAGTTGTGTTTATCAAGACAGCATGTTGATAATAAGAGAAGGGAGAAAGCAAAGAAATAGTACAAGACATTGCAAAGAAAAATGTGTATCTTTATTGAATATAATCAAGTACAAGGTGAAGCGTACAAAAGAATAAAGAATGGATACATATTATTTAAAAAGAAAAATTTTACAAGTATATAGATACAAGGGGAATTACTGGTAAGGAAGCGTCTTGCATAGCTCTAGCAATTGTTCGCGCACCTCCTTCCACACTTTCTCCTGATCGGCCACCACCGCCAGATCGGCCACCACCGCCAGATCTGCCTCCACTTGAGCTCGCTGCTGCAAGACAGATGCAAGCTACTCCCTAATGGCCTGATGAGCAGCTTCACGGCCTGGGATGTCACGTTCGGGGACATCAAGCTTTCGCTTCACGTTTAGCCCATGAGAGATGCGTTCCAGGAGGCCCTCGAAGACAGCCTTCACCTCGGCAGCGTTTGCCTCGACCTCAGCACGTAGACGAGCAGTCTCGCTTGAAGACTCCTGACACTCCTTCAGCCTTAAAGCTGCTTCTTATTCCAAATGGTGGACGTAAGAAGCGCTTTGCTCGATCAACGCTGCTCTTTCAGTGCTCACGACCAAAACCTCAGGGGCAGGATGCATCGACTCCATCTGATTCAGGCGAGCCTCGATCACTCTGCAGTGGTTAACCCAAGACGCTACGATGTCCTCGTCATGGAAATTTACGAGTATCACCAGCATCGGGTTAACCGCCGTAGCGAAGTCCGCAGCAGATGTAGGAGTCTCGATGTCGAGTTCCTCGATATAGTCGCTCAGCATGCGCAGACTATTCGCGGCGCCTTTCGAAGACGGACGTCTCAGGAAAGGGCCCGCCGGCATTATGACACGAGGCTCGAAGGGCGCCGAGACTGGAACGACAGCTGAAAAAACAAGATATGATCAGATAACAGTTCAAGAAATAAAAAAAAGAGGGAGTTATCAATGTGATAGTTGCTGTACCAGCTGAGGCAGGTGGCAAGGCCGGAAGGGCCGGTGGCGCGGCCAATCTTTCATCCCCTCCTTCAATTTGTAGCACTGCAGTCGGGACGAGGAAAAGTTAGAAATAATTCCATCACTGAAAAAGAAAGATATCAATTGGAAACCATACTCACCAGCGCCACCAGAGGAAGAAGCGAATTCAGATGGGAAGGAGAAGTGTGGGAGCAACACTTGATAAAGATGATCAAAAAGCACTCCTGAAAAGACACAACAGTATGACTTTAGTGCATAAATTATGCGGCTGAAAGACGAAACTAATAGGTTGCAAATACATACCTTCCAACATCTTCGGTGGTATAAGAAAGGGCTGAAAAGTGACCACCGCCAAGGCAGTAGTTGACGGCGCTCCCTCGAGCAGTGGAGCATCAGCGCTGGCCGCAGCTGCGTTAAAAAAAACAAGGGTAAACCTGTCAGGAAAGATTGCAAGATAAAAAAAGGGGGGGATGGTAATCCGAAATTTACCCGATGAGCCTCCAGCCGAGACGGAGGCGTCTCCCTCCTCCATCGACATAAGTCCACCACCCGTGGCCTCATCCCCAGACTCCACGGGGGCCGTCGTCGTGCTTGCAAGGCCAGGAGACGGCGGAAGGCCATAGGCGGGGAGAGCTATGACCGGAGCATTGCCAGACTCCTGAGAAAGAGCGGTTGGCTCGTCCTCAGGAACCATGTCCACCTCACCCGCTACTCCCTCGGGCTCAGCAGTCACGGTTGTCTCGTCCACCGTCACCACGAGGTCATCGGTCTCAGGCGCTCCGCCCGCTGCTACCTCGGGCTCGGCATCAACCACTTGCTCAGGCATAGTGAACACGACCATGTCGTCAGCCACTATCTCGGGCCCAGCAATCTCGGTTGTGTCGTTCGCCATCGGCTCAGGCTCGACCAATGCTTCTCTCTCTGGCTCCTCAGGTTCGACAGTCTCCGCCTCCCTCTCGGTTGGACTTGGCCCTGCAGGACAGAACATATAAGAACCGACAGCTTCATAATTCTTACAACAAAATTCTGAAAGAAATATTACCTGAGGTGGACTTATCGTTAGCCTCCCTGTTAGCACGCACCGCCTGTCTATGAACTGTAGACAAGGCGACCGGGGGCTCTTCTGACGGAGTATCGGTATGAGGGACGGTGCTTGGGCCCGCTCCAATGGCCAAGGCAGCCCTGCGTGCCTTTGCTTCGCCCCTTAACCGCTTCCTTTCCTCCCGGGCTGTCGCGATGGACCTCTTCGACGCTTCCTTCATCAAGGCGTCGTCGTCCTCGTTCAGAGATGCCTCCAGAGCCTTTAAGGCATCTCTCATCAGCTCTTCAAGACGGACCTCCCGCGGTAGCCCTGAGGAAGCAGGAACATCGGCAGCTGGCAGAATATCCGCGTCACCTGGCGGGATCAGCATTGAGGTTCCTGCGATAAAAAGGGAGAGGTTAGATCGACCATAACACAAGGAAAATGAAAACTTGATGAACCGAAACTTACTAAGGCCTAAAGACGCTCTAAGGCGTTCCTCCTCTTGGAATGTCTTGAGGGAAGCGGCAATGGCTTCTTCAGTGGTGATGCCTGTTGGAAGAAAAGAAGGAAAAATATTAGTCAAAGGCAATAATAAAGATATGATGCAATAGAAAATGCGACTAGTGATTACCTGATTCCGCAAGCTTAGCCAGCCACGCGTCACGCCTCGCCAATCGCTCCGAAGCTTCGAGGGCGGCCTCCAAGTCCGTGTCATCCGGTGGCATGACTAATCCCTCGTTAGTCCCATATTCACTCAGGCCCTTACCATAGGGAGCGTGGGGTTCCTGACCGAACACGACGTCAGCAGCGAAGAGCGACTTCTTTTTCTTCTTCTGCCCACCAACCCTAGGTGCACCCGGGATCGACTTACGCTTGGCAGACACCTTGGGGCGGCGGGTCCCGATGTCCGCACCCACACCAGACTCCGGCGAGGCTACAACCACTGTCTCCACTGGAGCACAGGACGCTGGTGGTGCATCCGCAATATCGGGGAGCGGCGATCCGTGTGGAGGACTCTGCGCACGCGGTGGTCCGGCTCTAGCATCTTTTAGAGGGGGGAACTACCGGGGTCCTTGGCACTAAAGGAGCGTTGCGGTCGCTACCTGGAGGCGCACCCTTACGGTCGACCAGCAATCGCCTTTCCTCCTTTATGACAGCTCCCGTCGAATGACTGTACCATTCTGTATATACCTTAAAAAGTCGTGGAGCGCAAGCCGGCTCACTGATAAAAAAGTGAGAACCCGTATTCAAACGCATGAAGTGATGCGGCGCGCTCTCCATCTCTTCTTCGGTAGCAGCAGGTTCCGATAGGAAAGCCTCCAGTGGTACCCCTTGATTGTAGCTCAGTTGTTGAGCGAAACGATGCGGGTTGTACCTCATGAAAATCGCCGCACCGTTCTGCCTGAACACCAGGAAGCCCGGTCTGATAGAATATAAGTGGAGGGTCTCCCTGGCCGTCAAAACTGAAGCTCCATCTTTAAAAGTGTCTTGCAATAGCCGCACTGCAGTGGTAGACGCCTTTCCAATAGTCAACACCTTGTCGACGAAAAACACCCCGTCTCCAATGGTGTGGGGGCGAAGGAGTAAACCCCTGGCATTCCGTGGCGATGGAGTCACAATTGATGCTCCAATCAACTGTATGATGCGAGGGAAGCTGCACCTGTCATAGAACGAGGGCCTTTTATGCATCCCGAAAACACCCGATGTATGTAGCTCGAGCCACGATACGAAGTAGTGCATCGGGAAGATCACATGCAGTACCCCAGGCTCATTAGCATCCGCCGCTCGACTGAGGCCGTGATACAAGTGTGCCAAGCCGGCGATCCCAACGGCCACCTTTACCCTGATGGTCATCCGGTGAGCTGGGTAAAAGACAGAGGGCCGCATATGGCGAGAATGCATCAGGAGCGCAAACCAACTCAGCCATAGCCCAAGAAATCCTAAAAAGAAGGCATCCTCGTCCATCTTGGGGGCTACAACTTCCGCAAAAGACATGGTCGGGGAGTTAGGAAGGAAAAAACCCTTTTGGTCTATTTCCTTCGCCGGTAGGTTATCCAAACCTAGACCGAAAGGGTCCTCAAGAGTGGCAAACTTGGCAGCTTCTGCCGAGAGGACGCTTGGGTGAAGGAACCGAGCGATGAAATCCTCAAAGCTAACTCCGCGACTCCCACGCTCAATGAAATGGGCCTCATAGATGTTCAACATTTTGATCAAACTTGGGAATTGGTGTTGAACAACATTCTCCGGCGTGAGGCCCCTTACCGCCGGCTTAGCACCGAAGACATACTCGTCTGTCGGAAGCAACTCCTCATAGTGCTCCCCTATAACCGGTAAACCGGAGACCTCTGTGAACTCCTCCAGGGAAATTGATACTTCCCGATCCATTGCAAGGAAGGTATGAGTAGGAATGTTCCACTGCTCCAAGAAAGCCTTGAACCACCAGGTGGGAAGCGTGGGATACTGGAAGAGGGAGACGTAGACCGCGGTGTACAACCCTAACCTTATCAACTGCGACTTCTTCGTCGACAGGATATACCGAGCCCACGGTAGATAGCCGATCGGGTGGCGGGGGATCAGACCTATGTTATATGATTGCCCCCAAGGTCGCGCCTCGCCTTGACAGATACGGCATCCCAGGATATCCAAAACCATAGGACGCTGGACCGAGATTGCATCTATGGCAGGATGAAGAAAGGCCTTCGATGTCCAATCAACCATCTCCACGGCGTACTGCACCGGGGGGTGGGTTGGCATAATGGATCGTCGTAATGGGCTCCGCCGGCACTGCACACGTGAAGCTCCGTCGACCCATGATAATCTGATTATACCACGACCCCCAAAGGTGGAGACTCTTATATTCTGGGTCGTGGTCCTTGATCATATCTAACACTTCGCGGTCCAAGGGCGCTTCAGGAAACCCCTCCTCCGAACGAGCAAACGGGAATGAGGTATCGAGAGACATAGCCGCTGCAAGGGAACAAAAGTAGCCGTTAGTGTTGCAACTCCAACGTTTAGCGTTTAAAAATTTTTAATTTAAAAATTAATTAAAATTAATTACACCACACTGCAGTGCAGTGGGTAGGAGACCAAGGGGGGCCCACAAAATCTGGATGACAATACGTCAGTTAATAAGACAACCTCATCATTGGATGAGATTGTCAGTTGGTCCCCAAGAGAATATTCCCATTAATAATATAAAAAAATCCCTAGAGACAAGGAGAAAATCTCCTCTTTCAGAGCAAAGCTCTGTCACAGAGTGACACTTGTCAAACTCTGGTCTCAGGGGAATAAGATTCTTTGAAAGAGCTTAGCTCTGTAATAATAAAAAAAAAATCATCAAAGGAATTTTTTTTAATTAATTCCTAAAAAGTTGAAGTTCTGGGATCTTAAAGATCCATATAAAAAATCTCTTAAGAGTTCATCATCAGAAGATCAGGGATCTATATTCTGTCAATATGAGCAAAGCTCTGTTCATGGGCTAAGAAACCCTGAAACAAATTCTTGAGAGCAAAGCTCTGTTTATGAAACCCCAAAAGGGATTTCTTTAGATCAAAAGATCTATGAGAGCAAGGCTCTGTTGGTTAAAATTGATTTAATTTAATTTAAAATTAATTATTACCTAAAGTTTTCTAACTTTGGGAAATGAGAGCAAAGCTCTAGAGTTCTGGAAACAAGAGCAAAGCTCTGAAGTTCTTAAGAAAGAGCAAAGTTCTGGAAATCAAAATCTTAGAAATGGTAAAGATTTCTAAGGGCCAGGGGTCCTATTTATAAGGCGCTTGCGCCCCTTCGGCTCACCCGTTGATCCAACGGCCAGGATCTTGCCACCGCTGCACTCACGTGCGCGCCACGTGAGCGCAACGGTAAGGGGGCATTTGTTTCCCCCAATCAGAGCAAAGCTCTGTTTGAATTTCAAAATTCAAAATTCGAAGCAACGCTTCAGATTCTTTGCGCCGTGCGCAACGCGCCACGTGTCAAAACCTGATACATCAGTGCAGCGCCCAAGGCAGCGCGCCCAATCAGAGCAAATCTCTATTTAAAACAAAATTAAAGGAAGTAACGCTTCAGTTGCGCGAGCGCTGCGCTGCGCGACACGTGTCAGCGCAGATGCGCTAGCGCAGTTGCGCTGCGCCGTGCGCTGAGCGACACGTGTCAGCGCAGATGCGCTGCGCCGTGCGCTGCGCGACACGTGTCAGCGCAGTTGCACAAGCGCAGTTGCGCTGCGCTCTGCGCTGCTTGACACATGTCACGCGCTGGGGCGTTTGCGCCAAACAGAATTAAATTCTAGCAAGATTTTTCTGTTCTTGTTAAAATAAGAAGATTGCCTTCTGTAAAACAGAAGCCCTTAGATCAAAGATCCAACGGTGGGGAAAATTCCCCAAATCACTCAGAAAAAGATCTCTTTAACAAATTTAACAAAATTATGGGCACTATATAAAGGCCCCTAGACCCCAAATCAAAAGCATGAAGATTGTGAGAGATTGAGAACCTCAAAAACAGAAGAAGTTTCAAGAAAAAAAAGGTAAAAACCTTCGTAAAATGGAAGAATTTCTTCTAATAGATCATTAATCTGAGAACAAGATCAATGATCTTCATATAATAATAAGTGCTTTGCACTCTTTTATAAACCACTGGTTCTTTGAAAACAAGAAAAAACAAGAAAAAACTTGTTTTCTTTGATCTAAATTGGATCAAGAAATCAAACAGTGCTTTGCATTTTTTATGAACCATTGGTTCTGGAATCTAAAAGATTCTCAAGTTAATAGTGTCTTGCACTTGCAAAACTGCACTGTTGCGCTCTTGGGTTGGCGCAAGCCACCAGAGTGCGCCACGTGTCAGCACCTGAACTACTTGCGCTATGCGCTTTTGAAAAAGAGCCTTGCTTTCTGAAATTGGCGCAACTCACCAGAGCGCGCCACGTGTCAGCAGCGCAGCGCACTGGCGCAGCGCACTATGCTAACTGCGCTTGCGCTCATCAGAGCGTGACACGTGTCACCTCCACATGCGCTTGCGCTCATTAATTAGCGCAAAGCGCCTGACAGGCCACATGACCACTGTCAGATATTTAATGCACTGCATTATTGAAAAGAAGGGCCGAGCCCAATTAAAAAGGTGCATTATTTTAAAAAAGGGCAGAGCCCAAACAAAGGTCTGTCAGACCAAAACAGATGCTCTGCATCATTTATAAAAGGGCAGAGCCCAAAACAAAACAAAAATGCTATGCATTCTTAAACAGGGGCAGAGCCCAAGTAAAGGCCTAATAGGCCAAATGCAAATAAAAAGTTGAATATTCTCAACTGGACTTAGCCCAATCATGGCCGTAAGTCCTCAAATTAAATTGACTGAGCACGGCTGCTCTCTTAAATCAATTTACATCCGGTTCGAGGGTACATCTCCGAACTCCTCTGACTCCTATCGTTGTAATCCTTCAACGACATCAGAGAGGTGACGGATCCCGACAACCACACATCAACACGGACTGTGGGGTCCTTAAACTCATGGACTTAAGCGTCCTTAAACCAAAATACGGATTGTGGGATCCTTAAACCTGCGGACTTATGCGTCCTTAAACTAAAACACGGATTGTGGGATCCTTAAACCCGCGGACTTAAGCGTCCTTAAACTAAGTATGGACCACCACGTCCCTAAACTTGAATATGGACCGCAACGTCCTTAAACTACCTGTCGACCGCAACGTCATTAAACTAAACAATAGAGCCAATTGCTCTCTTGTCGGATCTAAACGATCCCGTTAAGTTGATCTTAGTCTCAAATTAGACTAACGTATCCTTAACAAACGTTTGAGTTGATCTTAGTCTCAAATATGGCTAACGTATCCTCAAACCAAAACCCCAAACCCAAATCTAAGAAAATACGGATTTGGACTAATCCACGTCCTACGGGCGACGACATAAATTAGTCTCCGTATACAATCCACGGGCAACCACAAACAAAACAAACACACACGACACGAAGTGAAATTCTGGAGAAGGAGAAAGTGGTTACCGCGATGCGGTAGCGTAATTAACTGCAGGGACTTGCGCCTGCAGGGAAGAGCGTCCCCACAATCAAAAACCCCTCAAATGAGGTGGAATCTGACGAAGTCTGCTACATCGGCTACATCCGTCTAAACCTCCGATACATGGTGCCATAAATCAGCTTAGCGTCTTCGGAGAGGTAGACGGATAAAACCATATAGCATCTGCCCCGAATCTCAGGCTAGACGTCCTCACGTCTTGGCCGCCGTTCGGAGGGGAACATGTTCAAGCTGCTTAAATCAATTTACGGATTAAAGCAGGCATCACGAACCTGGAACATCTGTTTTAATGTAGCACTCAAAGAGTTTAACTTCATCAAAAACTTAGATGACCCTGAATATATAAAAAGGTAGTAGAGAGTAAGGTCATTTTCCTCGTATTGTACGTGAATGACATACTCTTGATAAGAAATGATATTCCTATGCTGCACTCGATCAAACTCTTCCTATCACAAAAGTTCTTCATGAAAGACCTGAGTGATGCCTCCTATATCCTAGGGATAAAGATCTATAGAGGTAGATCTAAAAGGATGTTGGGATTGTCCCAATCCAGGTACATAGACACCATACTAAAGAGATTTAGTTGGAAGATTTTAAGCGTGGTAACTTACTCGTTTGCTCAGGAATCACCCTCTTCAAAGAGATATCTTCCTAGACTGATGAAGAGAGGGCTCGCATGAACATGATACCCTATGCCTCTGCAGTCAGGTCTATCATGTACGCGATGTTATGTACCAGACCGGATGTAGCTTACGCACTCGGTGTGGTAAGTAGATATCAATCAGACCCAGGGAGAAATACTGAATAGCTGTGAAGAATATTCTTAAGTACTTATGAAGGACTAAAGAATTGTTCTTAGTGGATAGTAACAGATATCTCCAAATTGAGTCTTTTACCGATTCGAGCTTCAAGAATAACAAGGATGACTGCAGGTCTGTCTCAGGTTTTGTTTTTACCCTCAACGGAGGGGCGGTGTGTTGGAAGAGTTCCAAGCATGATACCGTTGCAGACTCGACGATGGAGGCTGAATACATCGCTACCAACGATACTGCCAAAGAGGCTGTCTGGATGAAGAAGTTCATCTATGAGTTTGGTGTGGTTCCATCCATTGTTGATCCAATACCCTTATATTGTGATAACAATGGAGCTGTGGTTTTTGCCAAGAAACCCCGGTCCCATCAGCAATCCAGACATATTCTGAGGCGGTATCACCTGATCCGGGAGATAGTTGATTGCCATGAGATCGAGGTCAGGAGAGGTGACACAAAGGACAACACAGCGGATTCACTCACGAAAGCCCTTCCACAGAAGCAATTCGAGAGGCTTTCTGGGATGTTGGGTATGCGATACTACAACAACTGGTTTTAGTGCAAGTGGGAGATTGTTAGTGATATGTATGCCATAGAGGCCATTATTGTAAATTATAATGGATGCTTGGACACACACACAGGACATTCATGCTCAATATGATAGTATGCTATCTGGTTTCTTTTTGTCTTAACATGTGCATTTGTTTTAGTTTACTATTTCATTAATACATATTGATAAAGCCCTTAAGATATTTGCTTGACTACCAGGAATATGATGTAGATCATATTAGTGGGGTCTGAGTAGTCTACAAGCACATCCTTAAATGTTCTTGGTCGAGAGAGTATCGAGACAGAGCATCGATATTCTAGAGTGGACTAGTGTGTACGTTTCTTGACCTTGTATGGAGCGATGGTTGATCCCACAACCATTGGTGTTTGACAACAAAGATTGTATACATGTGCTCATTGGAGAATGAGTACACGGAATGGACTCGTCGAGAACTCCTAGATGGTACCATACCTATCATCGGATAGAAGTTCTCTGGTGACATTTGTGCAGGTTAGTCTGTAGACCCGAGATCATCATAGTGTCTTATGTGGTTCCCACTGTACTTTAATTACCTCCCTAGCACGGCTCTACTGAGTCATGCAAACATATGGTAGTTGGGTACAGTCCCGAATCACATGAAAGCAGTGAGTGATATAAGGTTTTGTCTCTCCCAGTATTGGGAGTTGATATTTTGCTATGCACGATTGGCTATAACCGCAAGTCTCTGGAAAGTGCTGATGAGATTTACTGATAAATGTTATCATTAGTTTCTCGATTGGTTATAGGCCACACATCGACATAACTTATCGGGTTATTAGGGTCTGATGATACCACGTACAGACCCGATATGCAACATATCGGACGAAGAGACCGGACTGTATGGTAAGTGTTGCTTATAGGGTTTACAGGGAGTTTAGACAAGTTTACTTGTTGATCTTCTATTCGTTCAATATCTGGGTAGACGTTACGTGCAGCTCGTACCGCTGACGTGCTTGTAGGTGTTTGATGTGATCATTACCTACTGCTAGCGTATTGACGAGTCTTCAGAGTCCCACATAAAAGTTTCTTAGCTCAAGCGAAACGAAGTAGGGTATGTATAGAGGTATGTGCGGGAGCTTGATTAAATACGGATACATGATACCGTATTTTAATCTAGCGTTATTTAATATTAACCAGATTATTTATGATATAACCGGATTATTAAATCAAGTGCTGATTTAATAATTTGATATATATATAAACTAATATTATGCTTACTTTAATTTTTCTTCTCTTTATATATTATTTATATATGATATAAATAATATATATTTATGTGTTATGATTGTTGATACATGATAGATAGGTGTATGAGAATCACATAGGAATCATAATAAGAATGAAGAGATTTATCATTTATTTTTTTAAAGATAAAGATGAATGACTCATTATAAAAGAAGTGTGTAGATTTAATGAGTCGCTCTTGTTTATTTGAAAAGGATAAACATGGCAATAAATCTCATGCATTATCATCATAATTCCAAGTTCTTCTCATCTTCATCATCTTCTTCATTTTTCTCTCTTGATTTGATTTTTTGAGAAAAAATGAAGAAAAAGAAAAAATGTTAAGTGAGCAAAAATCCTACTTAATCAATCTAATTTAAACTGGTAATTTAGTTTAGATTGTTCTCTTTACTACAAGTTGTTGATTAGTGAAATGTGAGCTTGACATAGAATTGCCTCAAGGTGGATCATCTTTGACTTGAAAGACTTCAAGAAAGCCTGATCAAGTCTTCAAGTGGAGTTTATGGAAGAGTTTAAGGGACTTCTACATGGAGCTTTAGAAATGAAGTACTTGATTACAAAGGTTGTAGTTCTTCCATCACTTAGATTAACTCTTATTTACTTTCTTTTAACCCTAAACCTTTAGTTTGATCGTTGCTTGTAGATTTAGCCCTTTAGAATTTTTAAAATTGCATACTTGCTTTACCTAAAACCCTGGTAAAGGTGCTAGTGTCCACTTACAGATATAAATACAGGTATTTGTATCTTAATACAAATACGGGTTTTCATATTTTATACAAATACGGATATTCATATTTTATACGAATACGAGTATATATAATTTGATATAAATACGGATGTATATATTTGTAGCATATACTTGTTTTAGTGTGTGTGTTCACACACACATGTATATGTGTACATGTAAGGTGGCTCTCTTCTCTTCTCATCTCTTCTTCGTTATGTGAGAATGGTGTAGGCTTGTGACTCATCATGGTCAGTCACAAGTCCACCCATTCATAACATTAAAAGAAAATAAGAAAAAGAAAAGAGAGCGATATGTTTTTCATTTGCCATGCTTGCTCGTTTTCACCACCTTCACCGTTAGCTTCTTCTTCCTCTCCCTTGAGTTTTTAATTTTGAGAAAGGAAAAAGAAAAAAGAACACTCAGAGATTAGCCACTGCTACATCTCTGGTGATAACTTCCTGGCAAGTTTTGTTCACTAGTTGCGTCACTTATTATTTAGTATGAAGATAAAACCTAGGTTAGGATTTTTTCGAGTGGATCAATTTCGACGATGAAGACCAACTCCCAAACTCGTTCTCGACGACCTAGGAGCTAAAGAAGTGGCGTAGAAGACGAAGGACACAACTACAAAAGTTGTAATTACTAACTAAGTAGATAAACTCATTCTAGCGTTATTAGTTTAGTGTTGGGATTCGATTCTAGGTCGTAGTAGTTTGTACTCTTGTTCTTAAAAAAATTTGTTTTGTATTTTGCCTTGGCTGCAAAATAGCAGCACGGGCACGAGCGTCTACTTACATTAACAACGCAGAAAAAGATTTTAAATAATTTTTTAAATAATTAGTTAAAATAATATAGATTTATGTGTCATAACAAGCTGACACGTCGTTATTGCATAGGTAGCAGCAAATTAAAGGATCATCGTTTCACGTGCTGCTTCGGAAACCTCTCCTTTGAAATTATATAGAATAATAGTAGATGTTGACAAATAGGATGTAAATTATTGATTTCAGTGTTCAACTCCTTACAAAAAGAAGAAACCACATCACAGTACACCAAGATGCAAGAGATTGTTGCAAGTTGAGTTGTTTGTTTTTGTTTTCCTATAAGCTCCAAATTTATTTTTAAACTATTACTAGTTTGCCAAATTACTTGTGGTTTTTGAGTTGATAGATAACTCTACTCTCCATCTTTCTCTCTGATGCTAACACGTCCAAAACTTAGCAACCTTTCGTTCTGAAAAAATAAGTTTTATCGTACAAGTTATGTTTTTTTGGATCCACTATCCATTTTGATCATGCGGTATGAAATGATATAGAAAGATAAAAAACTATAAATTGATTATGAAAAACAAATACAGTAATTCTATATGTTGAATAGGAGTCAAGAATGGCATTGTAAGGCATGGTTTATTGACTCTGACCTTGGATCTCAATTATTTAAACTTTTTCTTTATAAGAATCTAATTGGGTTAAATTAATCCCTAATATTTTTATTTCAACTTTTCTTTGAGCATGTGATATTTTTCGTTATAATTTTAATGTATATACCTGCCACCTCTTCCATCCTTAGGTATTATTTACTACTGCACTTCTCAAAAATTTCTATATAACTTTGTAACAGATTTTTATTTGTTTTGCTTTCAAATTGAAAATGCTTTAATGGAATGGTGTATTTTTAGGATGGGGAACAATGAGAATTATTACGTATTTTCCAACATGTTGACTTTTTGGGCTAATTGCCCTCCCCACTATGAAGTGTGGTGCATGGAAAAACATTTGATTTTTGTTTCCAGAGGAAAGACAGAATCTTGTGGTCTAATTATGCTTTAATCTTTAAATCTCATATATTAATTATAATGATGTAGACTTGATCAAAGTTGAAAAGACACCAAGTAGGAACAAAAACTCTAAAAAGCTGCAGCATTTTGAATTCTGATGCAGTGGATTTTTTTTGGACATTTGAAACGATGTTGTTTTTGCAATAGTGTCTTGCTCAAATTTGAACACATCTAGCGAGCCGCCGCTTGTCCCACAAAATCTCAGCTCAACCCTCTTTCTCATATGACCTTTGACGATGGCTAAATTTCCCTTAAAATATCATAAATTTTGGCATTTTTAATGAATGTCATAAACTTTCTCGAATTCAATAATGTTTTCGAAATGATAAATATCCTGAACTTGATCAAAATCCCAACCCTACTAATTCTCAGACCGAGTCCTCTTTATCTAAATAGAAAAAGGGTAAATCCGTAGATCCAGATTTTGATTTTCAAATTTCAAAAAAATTGGTAATCGCAAAGTCCAATTGTATGAATACTGATGATGCTCTATATTAGCGATCTCCCAGATCAGGACACGTGGCAGATGACGTGTCCCAGGACTCAAAAGAAATGGCCCACAGGGGCCGACCAGGCCACCCCTGTACCCGACCTACAAGCACAAGCTGGCTCTCCCCAGGACCCCCTGCAAATTGGCCTCCTCGGCCTCTCAGCTCGCCCCGAGCTGCCACAGGACCAAGACTCCTCGGCCCTCCCGCTCGTTCCCGAGCTCCCCTGCCGTGGCCATCTTCTTCAGTCCCACCGATCGACCAACTACACCACTCACAGCTGTAACCGCCGCTCCGCAAATCTCGTCATGCGCAGATTCTCCGCCGGCAACATCCCACGTTCCACGCCATCACGATCCCCATTAACGGGCGATCCGCTCTTTACGCGGGCGTGACGTCGGAAACATAACTGCCGGCGAGATTCTCGCGCTTGCTTTTGCGTACTGCCGCCACTATATAAACCCCCATCACAAAGGGGTCAAGTAAGCTTTTTTCACCCCACTTAGTCGTTACTCTGCTCGGATCTTGTGCTAACTTGATCGCCGGAGGGTCCTCGGTGGTACCAAACCACCCCGGGACTTCTTTGCAGGTACTCGGCGTAGACTCCTCAAAACCACCAATCTGCTCAAAACCCATTGAGACCCAAACGCAACAGGAGATCTCCTCCAAGATCCTCCGGGAGATCAACTGAAGACAACATCTGACGGAGACCCGAAAAGAACCTCCATCAGTTGGCACCGTCTGTGGGAAATAAACTCCAAAAAAAACAAAGTTGGCATTCCGATCTCCATCCACATGGCAAGCGATCACCCTGATGATCCAAGCACCCGTCGCCGCCTCCCCCTCAACGGAGGCGCAGGTGAACCTCCGCCGAATGTCATCAACTCCTCTGCCGGCCACCGCCTCGCAAACCCCAGCAGTCGCCGATCCCTCGATCCGTCCCAGTCAACCTCGAGGTCCCGCGTCGGAGAGCCTCGTCGCAACCCTGTCCCTACCAGGGCGGTGGTGGTCAGCTCGCTTGTTTCCAGGCACGACTGGCACCCTCTCCCTCGACGGGGTCGCGTCCACGAGGCCCGCCAAGGCAGCTCGAAGGCAACCTCACCACGGGGTCTAAAGGACCTCGCCAGAAGGAACCAAGACCCATCAAGAACTATGGTCATGACGACAAGGGGACAGTCGAGAGCCTGCGAGACTCAGCACCCCACGCCGGCAATGAAGGCCAACGGCCGCCCGAGCAAAAAGGCCAGGGACCACGAGCCTATCACCTTTGGCGACGGGGATCTCCACGACATATCCATGCCCCATAATGACCCTCTGGTGATCACGGCCCGAATCCACCGGTATGAGGTCCACCGGATACTTATTGACTCGAGCAGCACGGCAGACATCCTCTTCCACGACTGCTTTCTGCGCATGGGGCTCACCCCAGCAGACTTGAAACCGACCTCCCACGTCCTTTCAGGATTCACCAAACACTCCATCCCGGTGGAAGGGGTGGTCACCCTGTAATTCAACGTCGGGGAGCCCGGCCGCACCCGTACGTTGCCTGTGGACTTCATCGTAGCAAAGGTCCCATCGGCCTACAATGTCCTCCTCGGCCGCCCGGCGCTGAACTCCCTCCAGGCCCAGATATCGACCTACCACCTGGCGATGAAGTTCCTTCTCGATCAGAGCGGGATAGGTCGGGTCTACGGAAACCAGCGGGTCGCGAAGGTATGCCTTACCGAAACATCTTCGTCCGAGCAGTCGGCCGACGATGCTGTGGTAAAAGACGACATCGAGGGTTCTCTGGACACCCGAGACGACCAAAAGGAGGTACGGGGGACGCCGGTCGAACCACTGACCGAGGTGCCCCTGACAGAAGGGGACGATGAAAAAACCGTCCAGGTCGGATCACTCCTGACAGGGACTCAGCGAGATGACCTGGTCGGTTTCCTCAGAAGAAACTCCGATGTCTTCACCTGGGCGCCTGCTGACATGCCTGGGATCGACCCCAAAATCATTTCTCACAAGCTCGGGGTCAATCTTGCGGCCCGACCCGTCAGACAGAAAAAGCGAAGCTTCGCCCCGGTCAAACAGAAGGCTATCGATGATGAGGTTGATCGACTTCTCGCCGCCAACTTCATCCGGAATGTGCTCTACTCGGAGTGGCTGGCGAACGTAGTTCTGGTCAAAAAGTCAAGCGGAAAGTGGCGCATGTGCGTCGACTTCACCGACCTCAATAAGGACTGCCCTAAGGACAACTATCCTCTCCCTCGGATAGATCAGCTCGTCGACAGCTAGGCCGGCCACGGGCTGATGAGTTAAATGGATGCTTTCTTCGGCTACAATCAGATCCGTATGAATCCGAAAGATGAAGACCTTACCGCATTCATAACGGACCGGGGGGTATACTGCTACAAGGTGATGCCTTTAGGCCTCAAGAACGCCGGGGCCACGTACCAGCGGTTAGTCAATCGCATGTTCAAGCCACAGATCGGCAGAAATATGGAAGTCTACGTTGACGATATGCTCGTCAAATCCGTCTCGTCGGCCGACCATACCAGGGATCTGGGCGAGGCCTTCGAAGTGCTCCGCAAGTTCAAGATGAAGCTAAACCCCACCAAATGCGCATTCGGAGTCACTGGGGGAAAGTTCCTCGGTTTCATGGTCACTCACCGTGGAATCGAAGCTAACCCAGAGAAAATCGACGCTATCCTCAACATGGTCGCACCCAAGACCAACGTCGAGATCATGCGGCTCACGGGACGAGTCGCTACTCTGAGGCGTTTCATGTCCAGGTCGGGGGAGAAATGCCTCCCGTTCTTCAAAGCTCTGAGGAAGATCCCAAGGTTTGAGTGGTCGAAAGAGTGCCAGGCCGCCTTCGACCAATTGAAGAAGCACCTCGCGACGCCACCACTGCTCACCCGACCAGTTGAAGGAGACGAGCTGTCGCTGTATCTGGCGGTATCCGACCAAGCAGCAGGCTCGGTGCTCGTCCGAGAGGTCGATGGAGCGCAGAAGCCGATGTACTATGTGAGCCATGTATTTAAGGACGCAGAAACGAGATATCCAGCCATAGAGAAGATTGTCTTGGCCCTCGTGGTGGCCTCAAGGAAGCTGCGGCACTACTTCCAGGCACACACCATCATCGTCCTCACTGAGCACCTGTTGGGAGCTATCCTTGCATCACCGGAATCCTCGGGCCGCTTAGAAAAGTGGAGGTGGGAACTATCTCAATTTGACATAAAGTATCGCTCGAGGCAGGCCATCAAAGCGTAGGCCCTGGCCGATTTCATCATTGAATGCACCATCCCTAGCAAGGAACCGGAGTCCACACCGCCCCTCGTAACTCAGTGTCCCGTCGCAGAAAGGCCTGGCTCGGTTCCTGAGTGGGTCATCTACGTCGACGGGTCTTCAACCGAGGAAGGCTGTGGTGCCGGCCTCATTATCCAGGGCCCGAACGAGGCGGAAATGGAGTACTCTCTGAAGCTCGGTTTCAAATTCTCGAACAATGCGGCAGAGTACGAGGCCCTCCTGGCTGGACTGTACATGGCCGCCGGGCTGGGACTGAAGACAATTCGAATCTGCAGTGACTCGACCCTTGTCGTCGGCCAAGTGACCGGCCGCTTTAAAGCTCGAGAGCCTCTGA
Source organism: Agapanthus africanus (assembly GCA_030015575.1). Taxonomy (NCBI): domain Eukaryota; kingdom Viridiplantae; phylum Streptophyta; class Magnoliopsida; order Asparagales; family Amaryllidaceae; genus Agapanthus; species Agapanthus africanus. Next base: position 353,978,856 of record JASDDO010000019.1, read on the forward strand.
TGGTGAAGTATCTGGACGAGGTGAGGAAACTCCTGAGGAACTTTGACGAAGTTCAAGTAGAACAAATACACAGGCAGCTGAATGCCCAAGCCGACGCCCTGAGCAAGCTGGCTTCGTCATACTCGGCCAACAATAAGCTGTCTATCCTCTTCGAAACCTTGCCTCAGCCCAGCGTGGAAGACGGAGCGACAGCACTCCACGTATATGCGGCGCAGGAAGGCGACCAAGATTGGAGAAAGCCCCTCGTGGAATTCCTGAAGGATGGTACGCTCCTGGAAGATCGGGATGCCGCCCGCCGTCTCCGGGCCAAAGCCCGCCACTTCATCTGGAGCAATGGGAACCTCTACAAGAAATCCTTCACTCAGCCCCTGCTCCGGAGCATCGACCCCCACGAGGCCGACTACGTCCTCCGTGAAATCCATGAGGGGGTTGGCGGTGCGCACCAAGGGGCCCGAACCTTGATTCAAAAGGCGTTACTCCAGGGGTACTACTGGCCCACTATTCACGAGGAAGCCCAGAAGCTAGTCAGAAGATGCAAGAGTTGCCAGCTCCACGGCAGCATCCTTCGCCTCCCCGCTACCGGCTGACCGCCCTAACATCCCCATGGCCGTTTGCCCAATGGGGATTGGACATGATCGGCCAGTTCCCTACCGGCACGGGCGAGCACAAATATGTCCTCGTCGCGGTAGACTACTTCACCAAGTGGATCGAGGCCGTCCCCATCAGGAAACCGGATGCCGCCACGACCATCAAGTTCTTGCAAAACAATATGATACTCCAGTTCGGCATCCATAGATGTATCATCACCGACCACGGGACGAACTTCGAGAACGAGCAAGTGAAGAACTTCTGCAAAGAGTACCATATCCTCATGAAGTTCGCCGCGGTCGCGCATCCCCAATGCAACGGGAAGGGTGAAGTCGCTAACCGAGATGTCCTCCGAGGTCTCCAGACCCGCCTAGAAGGGCGACAAGGCAGTTGGGTCGAAGAACTGCCTCGGGTCTTATGGGCCCTGCGCACGTCAAAGAAGACCCCCACTGGGGAAACCCCCTTCAGCCTCTGCTATGGACCGAGGCAATGGTCCCAGTGGAGATCGGGTTGCCCAGTCATCGGGTCGAGCACTTCGACGACGATGCGAACACCTTGGCGCTACGGACCAACCTGGATATCTTGTTGGAGAAGAGAGACCGGGCTCAAATCAGGGCTGCCGCTTATCAACAACAAACGGCCCGATACTACAACGCACGGGTCAAGCGCCGCTCCTTCAAGACTGGAGATCTTGTCCTACGGCGAAACGAGTTCATCGATCAAGGCAGGCTACACAAGTTCTCCCCAAAGTGGGACGGTCCCTTCCTCGTCTCTGAGGTACTCCCCGGCGGAGCCTATCGCCTATAAGACGCGGACGGACGCAAGTTCCCGCGGCCTTACAACGCCGAGAAGCTCAAGCTATACCAATGAGGCCGAGGCCAACAAGTGTGTACCCCTCCTTTCGAAAAGACGATGTAAATGTTTCCTAACAATCCTTTCTATTCAAATAAAGGAACGCCAGAACATTGCAAATAGAATTTTGTCTTTGTGATCCAAGGCCCTCACCAAATAGGTAACCGCGCAGCTTCACTGCCCGGTTATCCCTTCTTGGCCGGTAGCTTCCCTACACGCGGCGCCAGGAATCAAAAGCCCTCGCCAAGAGGCAACCGCGCGGCTTCATTGCCCGGTTATCCTTAACAGGCCTCCTGCGGCCCCTCCAACGCTGAGGATCAAATTCCTCCTTAGAGGCGGCTCAGAAGCTACCCTGCTCGGCTATCCCCGGCTGGTAGCTTCCTACCACGACCGACAGGGATCAAAAAGCCCTCCCAGAGACAGTCGAGCCCGACCCTCGCTCGGCTATCCCCGGCTGGTAGCTTCGACCACAACCGACAGGGATCAAAAGCCCTCCCAGAGGCAGTCGAGCCCGACCCTCGCTCGGCTATCCTTCAGGACAAAAGCCCTCGCCAAGAGGCACCGGGCAGTAACCCTGCCCGGCCAAGGGTCCTTGGTAGGATTCTTACAGCCCCTCCCGCGCTAAGGACCAAAGTCCTCCCAGAGGCAGCCGAGCCCGACCCTTGCTCGGCTATCCCCGGCTGGTAGCTTCCTACTACAACCGAAAGGGATCAAAGTCCTCGCCAAGAGGCACTGGGCAGTAACCCTGCTCGGTCCCCATCCTGAAGGATCAAATCCCTCGCAAGAAGCAACCGAGCGGCTACCCTGCTCGGTCATCTCCGGCCGGTAGCTCCCTACCCATGACGCTAGGGTTTAAAGCCCTCGCAAGAGGCATCTGAGAGGCTACCCCGCTAGGTCATCCCCGGTTAGTGGTTGCCTACCCACGACGCCAGAGACCAAAGCCCTCGCCAAGAGGCAACCGCGCAGCTTCACTACCCGGTCATCCTTAGTAGGCTTCTTACAACCCCTCCAACGCTAAGGATCAAAGCCATCGTAAGAGGCAACCGAGCGGCTACCATGCTGGTCATCCCTAGACGATAACTTCCCTACTCGTGGCGCCAGGGATCAAGGCCCTCGCCAAGAGGCAACCGCACAGCTTCACTGCCCGGATGGCGCCCACCGTGGGTCATCCTCCTGCCAACTAGACGCTGCTGGTTTGAAGACTTCATAACGAAGCCACCTAGCTCCCTTCTGCTTGGCAAATCTGTGGCGGGCAGAATGTTGCTCATTAAATGCCGCAGACCCGAAACCCCATTGAGAGACACCAAATCTATTCAAGTCTGAGCGATCCCCCCTCGACTCCAGGGCCATGGGAATACCTCCTTCTCAGCAGCACTTGGCATGCTTGACAAGTGATCGAAATCAACTCGACATACGATCGCCTGACATGGAAACCCAACAAAGCAAGCAAGTATATTCTACGAATACTCTTCACATCCAAAAGATAAAGTGCAAAGCAATGAAACAGCAAGAGTTTTATTCGCACAAGCAAAATGTTTTTATAGGGGTATTGGGGGCTCCCCAGCCTTACAAAGTTCTAGACGCTTACAAAAGAGGGACGAGAAAATATCAAAAAGGCCTAAGTCACAAATCCCCTCCTGCGCCTCGCTTCCCTCATCACTGTCATCGCGGTCTGCCAGAGGCTTCACCACCGGAGGTTTTGCCACCAGGGATGCGCCTCGCTTCCCTCATCGCTGTCTGCCGGAGGCTTTGCACCGGGAGTGGGACCCGAGCACGGAGCTCGCCGTCGGCGAACTCAGGAAGCTGCTCCTTCACGGCATCTAGAGCCTTGTTCTACGCGACGGCGGAATGCTCGCCAAGCTCAGCGTAGAACCGCTCTGACACCTTTTAATCAGCCACGGCCTTCCTAGCCCGAACCTCGGCGACCTCGGCTGCCCGAAGCGCCGCCTCGGCATCCCTCCTGCTGGCGTTTTTCTCCTCCTCCATGGCCGCAAAACGATCGGCCAGATCCGCCAGCTTCGCCTCAGCAATTCGGTGGGATGCACTCAGGCGACGATAGGCACCCTGGTTCGCTGAGACGGCGAGCTCCGCGCTCTCCGCTCGGGCTGCCAGGACATCAGCCCTCGCCCTCTCCAGATGCAGGTCACGTCGCAGGACCTCGACCTCTGAAGGAAACACTTCCACCGGCCTCGGTGCATGGAACGCCCTCTCGGCCTCCATACGAGTAACGAGGGCGCAGTGTTGGAGGACCTGACGGGAAACGGATGAGAAACTTGGAGACGCTCGAGCCAAAGAAAAACAACAACGTGTGGGGGAGTTCATACCTGGACCGTCCCTTAGGCTATAGCCTCCATTTGGATCCTCAGGGTGACATGCGGAAGCCTCCTCCCGGCCGACTCTTCCATCCCTGCAAGCAGGCCGGCAGCGACGGAAAGCCTAGATGGAGCCATGAAGACGGCATCACCCTCCTGCACGGGAATCCCCTTAGGAACCCTCGACGGCGGCGCACGAGAGATTGTCCTTTTCCTCTTAAAGGGGACCCTATCCTCACCCTCCCTTACGTCTCGGATGACCATGGACGTCTCTGGCCGCCGCCGGAGCAATCACCAGGAGCCACCAACGAAGCGGGCAGCCCTATCGCCGGCGGAACATTCGGCGCAGGGCATGACCCAGCCGGGGGCACGGCCGCGCCGCTGGCCTCCCTCCGGAACGAGAAACCCAAAGAGTGAGAACGAATCATGTATCCTGCCCAAAAGAGGAAGAGCGCCGAGCAACCAGGATTTAGAGCGAGAAAATATGAAGGAGTAGGGGCCCTGGAGTCGGCCCTACCCCTATTTATCACCACAATCGCCCTCATCCAACGGCGCCCTTCATCTCCCGCCAAAACGCCTCCTCGCACCCAATGGCCCCGATCGCTCCTCTTGTCGTTCCCACACTGGGCCGCATCCCATCAGACGCCGCAGGTCTGCACACGTCACGTCGGCCAACCAATACTTGACACGCGGACCGTCATTTCAGTGACAGGATGCATGAACCGGCGCTCCTTCCTTAAATGCAGAGATCTCTCCCTGATTCGCTGGCAGAAAAGACAGCTGACAGCCCGAGGACGCGTCCCAACGAAATCTTAAGAGGGAGCTCACCCCGGGCGGCCCGGCAGTCCACTCTTGACCCGACCCGCCAGCTGGTCGGGACAAGAGTGGGGGGCTAATGATGATGCTCTATATTGGCGATCTCCCAGATCAGGACACGTGGCAGATGACGTGTTCCAAAACTCAAAAGAAAGGGCCCACAGAGGCCGACCAGGCCGCCTCTGTACCCGACCTACAAGCACAGGCTGACTCTCCCCAGGACCCCCTGCAAATTGGCCTCCTCGGCCTCTCAGCTCTCCCCGAGCTTCCACAGGACCAAGACTCCTCGGCCCTCCCGCTCATTCCCGGGCTCCCCAGCCATGGCCATCTTGCTCGGTCCCTCCGACCGACCAACTCCACCACTCACAGGCGTAACCGCCGCTCCGCGAATCTCGCCATGCGCAGATTCTCCGCCGGCAACATCCCACGTTCCACGCTATCACGATCCCCATTAACGAGCGATCCGCTCCTTACGCGGGCGTGACGTCAGAAACGTAACTGCCGGCGAGATTCTCACGCCTGCTGCTGCGTGCTGCCGCCACTATATAAACCCCCATAACAGAGGGGTCAAGTAAGCTTTTTTCACCCCACTTAGCCGTTACTCTGCTTGGATCTTGTGCTAACTTGATCGTCGGAGGGTCCTCGGTGATACCAAACCATCCCGAGACTTCTTTGCAGGTACTCGGCGTAGACTCCTCAAAACCCATTGAGACCCGCACGCAACAGGAGATCACCTCCAAGATCCACCGGGAGATCGACGGAAGACAACATCTGACGGAGACCCGAAAAGGACCTTCATCAAATACAGACGTTGAGTTGCTGTCTTCCGTTTCTCCATCGGTTATCACTAATGATTTAGATGATAAGGTTTTACACCAAGGATCATTATCTCAAAACATGCAGAATTCTTTAAATTCGGTAACTGAAATTGCTAACTTAGACAACTCAGTTGTGCAAAATGAGCCTTCTATCTCGAATGAGTTAAGACTTGGATGGTGATCGCATGATCTCTTCTGGATTCAAACCGCCTCACATCAAGAAGATGACCGCTAAAAGAAAATTGATTACCATTGCTTCTAATAAACGTATTTTCCTATTACGTAGTACTAACATTTCGTTCAAGGATTCTTAGCAGAAATCAGGTTCGAAATACACTACTAAAACTTCTATTAAATCTCTTGACGATTTTGACGACAATGCTATTATGAATGTTGTTATTTCTTGCGGTGTTATTATTAAGAATGTAAATATTATCAATAGTATTCGTCTATTGGATAAGAACGGAAGTTATGAAGGATCTTGATTCTATTTGGAGCTTTCAGAAAGGATTCATCTTTTGTTTTAGAAATCGGGATTTGCAATGCTTTCAATTTAGCGGCAGCGAATGCTTTTGAAATAAACCGTGCAAACATTTTTTGTTTCGTATGTACTTTTTTATTGATGTATCGAGAATTGTTTATATCGATGCATAAATTCTGTATCCTGTAAAAAAAAAAATTAATTTATTTTATTGATTAGGACGTCTTCCCCTGTTTTTGCCGGATCATCATGTATATATTTAACTATGTAATATAGCATAATTAATTTTAAAGATATCTTGTTTTAAGTACAAAATAAATTAGGCAATCAATCTGTTGTATCCATGGAAACGACAAATGACAGTGGCATCATCAATGACTTAAAAAAAACAAATAATATAATAATCTAAGCTATTTGTCATAATCATTACTAATAAACTATAATGGCCTTTGCGATATTATAAGCTACAATCAATTATTTGAAAATAAAAATAAGACTATATATCCTTAATCACATCAACCTCTAGCCTCCTTAGATATAACTAACAATTTCATGGTTTCACAAATTTTGTGGACTTTAATGTTATTGTGCCAAAGAAGACAAGAAGAGTTGTTGCCATGCTTCAACGAAAACATAAAAAATTACGAACCTATTATAAACGTCTATAACCATTAAAATGTATCAAACAAACACAACTCTTATGGTAATTTTTTCCTATCAAATACGAGCGGTTTAGATTCAATTCAAACAAGGGTTTCATCCAAAAGAAAAATATTAAAATATAAGAGTTAAATTCGAATTAAGTTAAAACATCATGTGTATGTGCATGTGCCGTAAACTGGCTTATATATACTGAATCAAATATACCTTTTTTAGTTTGCCGATGTATATCTAGCATTTATATTTTAACTCTGGTAGAACAAGTATGCCTTGTGATGAATTTTGGATCTATAACTATTTTTTTTATATAAAAAGAAACTTATTTATTGTAAACAATGCAAATTAATGTGTTTGAATTAAGTTTGGAAGCTTGTTGAGTTCTAGTCCAAATCTACTCATGCAAACCCGTGTTGTGTAAATTCAAGTAACATAATATTCATCATGGTACAACAAGGACCATGTGTCAAGTTAAACGAAATTAACTAAACAGAGCTAATTTAAATCGATATAACAATCGCCGATTTAACCGAGCGGAAATGAAAAAAAAACAGGTTCATATCGACATATGAGGGCAGATAAAAGGTACGGATCACTGATGACATAAAAAAATATGTAGCAGGTCCCCGTAATCTCCCCCTCGCTGTGTCTTTTATAAATGTATGAACGCTGTATCCACGTGACTTACCAAGAATTCACGTGCCGTTATTTAAAACGAAAATTTAGATATCATCCTTTGGCCGTTAGATTCGTTTCCACAAATTAACTTTAGAGTAATTTTTTTCCCGCATATGTCCCTTATTTTCAATAAGAACACCAAATTTAGGTATTTCTAAACAAGGTCGCCAAATCTCTTAAGCCATTCTTTTGGTACCAATAGTTAATTTACCAATTTCCATTCACCCACTGAAATTTCTCTATTCCGTATGTATCCATTCTTGAACTTCGAGAACTAAATAAAATGTCTAGTGTCTCTGGAATTACAATTTTATACTTTAAGCTTAGAAAGGGAATGATTCTTAAAAGGGATGGTGATGGAGGTTGGAATCTTTCTCAGATATTGTCCTCCGCCGATCTTGCTGCTGTTAGTTATATGTATGCCCTAGAGGCCATTATTGTACATGTGATGTATATTATAGTGGATGTTTGGATATATATAGAGAGGACTTTCTTGCTTGACATGATAGTATGCTATCTGATTGCACTTTGTCTTAACATGTAGACTTGTATTGTGATACTGTCTTGCTCTCACATGATGATAAAGCCCTTAGGATGAGTACTTGACTACTAGGACTATGATAGAGATCATACTAGTAGGGCCAGGGTAGTCCACAAGTACATCCTTTAATTGTTCCTAGTCGAGAGTGTATCGAGACAGGGCATCGATATTCCAGAGTAGACTAGAGTATACGCTTCTTGACTCATATGATGGGCGATGGATGATCCCACATCCATTGGTATTTGACATCAAAAATGGTATACGTGTAACATTTCAAAAAAATAAAATATTATTTTTGGGAATTTTTATAAATTAATAACAAAATATTGAATATTTTAATAAGACGGTATAATTAAATACCGATAAATTGGGAAAATTATGGAAATTATTAAAAGAGGGTGGTTTATGTGAATTATGCAAATTTTAAGCTTTTATGATTAATTATATGCTAATTTAGTGCTAATCGCGATTAAATATCGCTAATCGCGCATTAAGCTTATTTTGTGCAAATATGCACCATATCTTTTTTTTTAACACTTGTTACATTTTACTACATATTTTTGGGTGCATGGCTTTTGTTTTGGGGTTACTATTGAGGAGAGAAAGAAAATAGAAATAGAAAAGGAAAAGAGTATAATATAGGTATGGGTGAGAGAGAGAAAGGTAAGAGTTTACCTTTGACTTTGTCTTGATGCCATTCCCTCTCCATTTCTTCACTCATTTCCTCTCCCCTCTCCTCTTCTTCCCGCTGCTGCTGCTGCTCTCTCCCTCCCTTCTTCATCTCCCCAAAACTCCATGCTAAACACTCCAAAACCCAAACCCCATCTCACAAAAAAGATGCACAAGCTCACTAGCTATCCCATATTCTGTACACATACATACTTGCACATACATAGACGATTCTGTCTTGATTTTGGAGATTTGGGAACCGCAAGATGTATTTTAAAACTGTATTCATTTTAAAAGAGCGGTTTCCCTCAATATGTGCATATTACTATTCCATGTTGTATGATATACTAATATGCTTATATTTCTTTTACATGTCGCATACATCATGCTTTATGATTATACGCATTGAGATATGTTGTTTCCATGATATTTCTGGATTTGGGAACCGTGGGTATTTCAAAAGAGAGTATGTATTGTTTTAAAAACCCGGTTACCCTTGATATGATATTTCAATGCGTCCACCATGTGTTTTCTCGGTTCTGAGAGCGACATGTGAAACCCGATTCGAGGAGAGGTAGGCACCGTCTGCGGGTACATGGTGGACCCGGTGAGGTACCCCGGGGCAAGAAGACTCGTATATGTTAGACGATGAGCCTGGCAGGGGAGTACTACCTACCGGTGATAGTATTTGAGCTCGGCGGATATCTGGGGGATACCGACCGGAGTTGAGAGATGAGACGGGCCGATCCGGACTGACGGAGCCCTATGTATATGAGGATTTACGTGCCGATACTAGGCACAGGTTTCATGATGTTTTCGAGTGTCGATGCTTGACACTCAGGTTCCATGATTTTGATACGTCACGAGCGACACATGTTGATTTACATCCTCATACTACCATGCATATGCTTTATGATATTTACATGCATGATGCTTATTGTCATTGGGTGACACGTGGACGATTTCCACATACATATAGTTGACATTGATGATATTGATCACACAGTTGGATGATATCCGCATACATATAGTTGACATTGATCACATAGTTGGATGATATCCACATATTCATAGACTTCATAATATAGTCGACATTAATCATACCTCATATTTGTGATATGTTATTACCTGAGGCACTGGCACGAGCACCTGGCACTACACTCATATATACATGTTACATTGCCACCTTATCATGCTTCAGACTTATTCATTTGATGTTTATATGTGTGTGTGTGTGTATATATATATATATATATATATATATATATATATATATATATATATATGATCGTATTGACCTAGGATTGTGTCATACATACGATTTCTGCTCTGTGATGTTTTCTATTCACGAGTTGGCAACTCACCCCCGTTGTATCACAGTTCTTGCATGTTTTGCCGTACAGGTTTCATTGCGGCTTTTCTGGCACACTGCTTCCTTTCTGGGTGATTTCATTGGTAGGTGGGTTCACTCGCATCGTGACCATCCTTGTATTATTTTATTCAGTTGTTTCTAGTAATTCCATCAACCAAACTTGTATATTGTTTCGGACTTAGAAAACCAGTTGTGTATTATTTCGACCTTAGAGTCGCGCGTTATAGTATTATGGTTTTCATGCTGATTTTTGAGTTTTTCTTTGAGTTTGATCCTCGCCCTTCGGCATTGTATATTATACTGCTTGCGTGGTTGTGACCGTCGATTGACGAAGAGCTAGCTCCCGCTTGGGGATGCTTTTTATCATTGTATATATATTATTCATATTGTACCCAGTTTGGGGCCAGTATTTACAAAGGAAACTCTGCCGAAATTTTCAGAAAAGATTAGAGATTTTAAAAATGCATATTCGGCTTACTTATTTAAAAACCTTGTTTTTAACAAAACGTGTTTTCTTCACTTCTTAAAACTAGTTTTCCTTATTTACTCCTTAAAAATGGTTTTAGATTTTTGGGCTTTTGGCTTACTTGAATTAGATGAGGTCCTATAGACTTCATATGATTCAAGGGCCAGTCATGTGCTATTTCGGGTCGTGACAATACGGGTGCTCAGTGGAGACTGGGTACACTGAACGGACTCGCCAAGAACTCCTAGTAGGTATTATACCTATCGTCAGATAGCAGTTCTCTGGTGACACTGGTATAGGTTAGTCTGTAGACCCGAGATCGTCATAGAGTCTTGTGTGATTCCCACTGTGATTTGATTTCCACCTTACCATGTTCAAGAGAACGTGCAAAACGGTGGCTTTTGGGTACAGTCCCGAATTACATGGAGGTAATGAGCGATAGGACACTGTGATTTGATTTCCACCTTACCATGTTCAAGAGAACGTGCAAAACGGTGGCTTTTGGGTACAGTCCCGAATTACATGGAGGTAATGAGCGATAGGAGGGGATTCGTCTCTCCCGGTATTGGGGGTTGATGTTGCGCTGTGCTCGATTGGCCATAACAGGAAGTCCCTGGCCAGGGCTAATACGGAGATTTACTGGTAAGTGTTATCAGTAGTTTCTCGACCCGTTATGAGCCTCACATCGACACGGCTTATCGGTTACTGGGGTCTGACGTTTAGCACCCCTAGACTAGATATGCGATATATCAGACGAAGAGACCGGACTGTACGGTAGTGTTACTGACAGGCTTTACAGAAGTTAGAGTGGGCTTGCTTGTTGATCTTCTGATCGCTCAATACCCGGGTAGCCGTTATGTCCAGCTAGTACCGCTGACGGCTTATGGGTGCTTGATATGATCATTATCTACTGCCGGCGTATTGACGAGTCTTTAGAGTCCTACACAGAGGTTTACTGGCTCAGGCAAAAAGAAGTAGGAGCACATATGTGATATTTGCGGAACCGAGATTAATACGAGTATGTGATACCGTATTCTATTCTTGCGATTTATTCGTATCGGTCGGTTATATGTAATATAGCCGAGTTATCGAATTAAGTGTTGATTCGATAAGTTGATACAAATAATATTAGTCGGTTGTATGTGATATATCCGGATTATTAAATCATATGTTGATTTAATGATTTAATGTATAATTATATATTTGATATATTAATTTACATTAACTAATATTTGCTCACTTAAGCACTTCTTTTTCTCACATGTGCACACTTAATATATATGTGATATATATTAATTGTGTTTTCTTTTTTGTGTCATACTTGATGATACACACTACATGGGTGTATGAGACTCACACCATGCTCATGATAATGCAATGTTTATTTATTTAAGGTAAATCCAAATTAGTTGGAAATTAGTCACATGGCATGAAGCTTGTGGAAGCTTGTAGATGCATTGACTTAGTCCACTAATTTTGTTTTACTTAAGATATTTATTAACCCAACCATTATCTAAACTCATGGTTAAATCTCTACATGAGTTATATGAGATATTTCTCACCCATGGTTGTCATTCACTCTCTCATCCATTATTTGCTTCTTTTTCTTCATCAAGAGCTTAGCTCTCTAGGTTTTTGAGAGGAGAAGAAAAAGAGTGAGAAAATTAATTCTAAAGTGAGCAAAAATCCTACTTCATCATCCCCTACTAGATTAGCCATTTAGTTTAAGGTGTTAGCTTCACTAATCCCTCATTAGTGAAGAGGTAGCTTGGGTTAGTGTTTTCTCGACGTAGATCATCTTCGGCCTCGAAGACTTCGTGCAAGCTCGTTCCTTTCATCTTGTGGAGCCACTCTAGAGTCCGCAAGATCACTACTTGGAGCGAAGGGACTACTACACGGAGCTATTGAAGTGAAGGACCGGTCTACAAAGGTTGTATTCCCAGTTCACTTAGTTGTAAAGTTGTTTACACTTTGTATTGTCTAAATCTCTAGTTAAGATTCTAGGGTTAGGGTTGTTTAGTATGGCAAAATTTTGAAAATGGCATGGACGATGTCTCCCCAAACCTTGCTGTCGTGCTTAACATTCCTACAGCTGCAAGAGTTCCTGAACGGTTGAGATTGAGAGTGAAAATTAGACGTGTGGATTTCAATGGGTTGGTGTTGATGCCGAGCTACATGCAAGGGAAGTCCTGGGGTGAGTGACCATCGTAGGACCCTCCGACGATAAAGTAAGTATCGAGATATAAAGGCAGGGTAGCGGCGTATTGGAATTGATTTTCGCTTACCTGGACCGTCTAGAAGAGGGGGTTTATATAGCGGTCGTGTGGGAGCAAAACGGCGCGAGGTTCCCGCCGTCCGTTACGCCCTTATGACACGTTCGTGTTGATGGCGGGATATGCCCATTAATAGCGAGATACGCTCGTTAACGGAAAACGTGCCAGCGTGGGATGCGGGACGTGGAGCGGCGGGAATCTCATTCTTGCGGGATATGCAGAGCTGTTACGGGGGAGCTTGGGCTCCTTGCCCCGTGTTTGACAGGGAGGCCGAGTAGTCTCGGCTCGGTAGATAGCTCAGAGTCGAGCATGGAGGCCGAGGAGTCTCGGCTCGGTAGATAACTCGGAGTCGAGCGAGGAGGCCGAGGAGTCTGGGTTGCCTCACCGCATATGGCGGTACTCCGGGAAGGCTTTTCCGAAAGGTCGGGTACCACCTCGTCACGGGGTCCCGAGAAAGACTCGTAATGTGTCACCCTGATTCCCCGTCGTAGCCCCCAGGGGTCCAGAGAGTATGTATTGACGACGCGTCATCTCCCACGTGTCGCAATCTGGGGTGTTACCGTTCATGAACCTCATCATCAGCCCTCCACTCTCGCTGTAATATTTCCAAATAATCAAATATTATTTTTGGGAATTTTTATATTTTAATATTATTTTAATGAATATTTTAATATTTCGGTATAATTAAATATCGATAAATGGAGAAAAAGTTGGAAAAATTATGGAAAATTCTAAAATAGGGTATTTTATGGAATTATGCAATCTTTAAGTTTTTTATGATTAGTTTGACACTAATTTAGTGCTAATCACGATTAAAAATAGCTAATCGGATTTTTGGCATTTTGGTGCAAAACATGCACATATCACTTTGGACTTGTGTTACATTATTCTTACCATGGCTTTTACTTTGTGTCTACTATTTGAATGAGAAGGTTTTGGAAAAGAAAAGAAAAGGATTTTGAATAAAGAAATAGGTATGGTGAGAGAGAGGGTAGGTGAGGGTGTTGGCCTAGCCATTTCCACTCATTTCTTCATCACATTTCTCTCTCCCTCCTCTCTAGAGCTGTTGTTGCTCCTGCTCTTCCCTTTCCTTCCTTCACCTTCAATCCCCCAAAACACCACAAAGATCATCTCAAAACCCCATTCGCTCTTCACAAAACATGCTCACAAGCTCGAGAGGAACGCATTGGACTAAGGAAGAGTGGATCTTGAGGACTTTGAGCAACTCAAGAAAATTCTTGAGTTGCCAAAGAAGGTAAATTCTGCAACCTTAGAGTAGTATTTCATTTCTTGTGCATCAATACTAGTTTCATATCGATATGGTGTCGTTTGTGGACTTTGGAGAATTCTAGTTAGGGTTTAGGGTTAGACCTGAAATCAAAAGTGAAATTGAGGCTTGTGATGACCTTAGAACTCCTGGTGTGATGGTATTTTGGACCCAAACCTGAACTAGAAACCAGAATACGGATTTATGGAATCGATATCGGGGAAAACAGTGAATCTGTGATTGTATTTTGTCATCTACTATCACCCGAGACATCCTAAAATAAAATTGATTGGACAGTGAGATGTGCAGGCACCCTAGAACCACCACCTAAAACCCTAGCCCCTACCTCCATTTTATGGCTACAATTAAATTCCTTCTGGCCGCAATTTGCGGCCAGATCTGGCCCAATGTGGGTCGTGCTTGTTCTGTAAGTCTATATCCAGTGAACTTGACCCCTGGCATGTTTAGATTTGTCTAATTTGACTTAGGGTGAAATCTGGAGCCTATTTCCTTAGTTTCTGTTTTGGATTCGTGTTTCCGTATTCCGTATTTCTTATTCTGAATTTGCATATGGTGTTTTACCTCGACTACTTGGCGTTTATACGACGATATCGAGGGTTGTTGATAGTTTTGAAAGGCGTTGTCCATAGGTTCTAACCTATAGAACATAGCGTATCGTTTTGGGGTTTCGTATGCCATTTTAGTTTTGAATTGGTTTTGATACGCATTTGCGATACGTTAATGTGTAGGTACCCCATGAAGACTTCGGGATGACAAGCAAATGCGTGGCGACGTCGACAGATAAAGACGCAAGGTGAGTAGATTTATATCTACGGGGAGAAGTCGGGTGAATGGCGTATAGCACCCCTGCAGTCCGTGGTGATGTATACGAATACGTATACACACGTATACTTATTATGTGTTGTTTAAGTTTATTGATGGTAATAATGGATTATGGATGATAAGGATGTATTGGTTTAGTATAGTGCGAAACCCTAGAGTAGTGGTTGCACCCACACATACACGTACACATATACTTGCATACATTCTTTCTTTTATCTGTGCGCATTTGGAGGTGTGTATATCTACACATGGGTATAGGACTATGTGTTCATATACGGGATTTGAGTATGATACGTGGGATTGAGATGAGTCGATGTGATTTGATTGAGGCCGTGAGATTCGGCGATATGACAGAGTTCATATTTGAGATACGACATGATGGTTTAGCGGGCTTTTGGGCATGTGTGTTACCCCGCATTCATACCTATGTAGATGGTATCGATTGTACTAGACTTAGATCTGTACCCTAGATTATGTGATATGATGGTAGTGATACCTGGTGTGTGACGAGATAATGTGATATTGACCCGTACCCAGCTATTGGGATGCCGTACGACGATTTACCGTACGAGCCTACATTGATGATAGATCCGCGCTCATGACCCGAGGATGTTATATCGTTTGTGATACTATTGAGGCGGGATTACTGACTATTATATTTATATATATATATCGACTCGGATTTAGGTGGTTTCCATACCCCTCCTGATGGACTTGGCTTAGTAGACATTGGACTAGACCCGAGTCATACCTATTGCAAAACTAACGAATCGGGGATATTTTAAAGAGAGGCAAAAAGGATTCTACGGGTATTTTCAAATGAAGCATCTTTTCTTAAAACACCGTAGCCCTTATTTTATTAAAAACCCGATTCGTCTTGTTTCAAATGTCAAGGCTGCATGATATATTTATTGAGGTAGATTCTTTACTGTTGCGTTGATTATTCGATTCCGCATACTCATGCTATTTGCATTGCATCGCTTGTGTTGTTGATATATTACAGTCATGCTGCTAGGACACCAGCACCATTATCGATGATGCGTATATTCCACGTACACTTGTTGCCGGCTCACACACTTCATCATCGATAATTGCCATGTCACTACACAGTAGTATTATTGCATCAGGATAGGACCTTGTATGTGCATACTATTATTCCATGTTGCATGATATCCTGTTGTACTTGCATTTCATTAATATGCCACATACATCATGCTTTCTGATTATACGCATCGAGATATTCGTTTTCATGATATTTCTGGATTTAGGAACCGTGGATAATTTCAAAGGAAGGTATGTACTTATTTGAAAAACCCGGTTTCCCTTGATATGATATTTGCGCTGCTACCATGAGATTTATCGGTCCTGATTTTATACTCCATATGAGAGAGTGGGCTGACCCGGACTGACGGATGCCCCATGTATGAGAGAGTGGGCTGACCCGGACTGACGGATGCCTGATATATGAGAGAGTGGGCTGACCCGGACAGACGGATGCCCGATATATGAGGATTTACGTGCCAATGCTAGGCACAGGTTTTCATGATGTTTTCGAGTGTCGATGCTAGGCACTCAGGTTCCATGCTTTTGGTTATATCCTCATATTTCCATGCATATGTTGATGATATTTACATGCATGATGGTTATTGTCATTGGGTGACGAGTGGACGAGATCCACATACATGCAGATTTGATTACATTGATCATACCTCACATTTATGATATGCTATTACCTGAGGCATTGGCACGAGCACTTGGCACTACACTCATGTATAGAGATACATTGCCAGTTTAGCATGCTTCAGACTTGTTCATATTGAGGTTTATATATATATGATCGTATTGACCTAGGATGGGTCATGCATTCGATCTCTGCTTGTAGATATTTTCTATTCACGAGTTGGCAACTCACCCCCGTTGTGCCACAGTTCTTGCAGGTTTTGCCGTACAGATTCCATAGCGGCTTTTCTGGCACACTGCTTCCATACGGGTGACTTGCTTTGGTAGGTGGGTTCTTTTGTATCAGAACCACCCTTGTACATGTACTTTTCAGATGTATCTAGTCATTCCATTAACCAAAAACGTATATATTGTTTCAGACTTAGACACAGTGATGTATTATTTCGACCTTAGAGTCGCGCTTGTAGTATTATGGTTTTCTGGCTGTTTTGAGTTTCTTTCTGGGTTTTGATCCTCGCCCTTTGGCGTTGTATATTATTATTGCTTGCGTGGTTGTGACCGTCGATTGACGAAGAGCTAGCTCCCGCTTGGGGATGTCTTTTATCATTTCATATATATTATTCTTGTTGTACACCGTTCGGGGCCAGTTTTTACAAAGGAAACTTTGCCGAAATTTTCAGGAAAGGTTACACATTTTAAAAATGCATATTCGGCTTAGTTATTTAAAAACTTTGATTTTCAAAACATGATTTCTTTACTTCTTAAAACCAGTTTTCCTTATTTACTCCTTAAAATGGTTTTAGATTTCTGGGCTTTTGGCTTACTTGGATCAGATGGGGTCCTATAGACTTCATATGGTTCAAGGGCTAGTCATGTGCTCTTTTGGATCGTGACACTTGCCCTGATCTATTCATGGATCAAGGTCGAGAGTGGTAAGCCCGGCCTTTCATGACTCAGCCGAAGATTTCCCTGTGAGGGGCTACCCGACGACGGCGGGACGTTTGGCAGCAGCTCTTCTTGGGTCGCTGGGTCCACGTGGCGGCTTAGGAAACGCCTCAGTTCCCATGCGTATCTTTGGTGATGTCAGCGGATTAGCGAAATGATTGCGCATTTAAAGAGGGGGCGCTGTTTCATTCGCCCACCGGTTGGATTACATGCCACGTGTCCGCCGTTGGCTGGCGGAACGTGGGGAATCGTCACCGAATCCTACCGTGAGGAGACATGTCTAATGGACGGTCGCCATGTAGAGCCTTGATGTCTGCTAGGCGTGACGCTTCGTTTTGGCGGGAACCGATTTGGGCTGTTGGATGCCTCCTCATGGAGTGTATAAATAGGAGTGGCTTTCCTATGGCCGACACTTTTCCCTAGTCGACTCTCCTTGCCTGAAGATTGATCGGCGCCCCTCTGCTTAGGTCGGAACTTCAACCAAAATTTTCCTCGGCAAGTCCTTTCTTGAATCAGGTTAGATGTCTTCTTCCGAAGTATCTGTTGACGTAGTAGGGATCAAGTCGGGCGATGAGACTTCAGTTTCTGAAGCCGAGTCCAGCGGGTCTTCTTCCTTCTTGGCTTCCGATAGCCGAAAGAGTTCCTATTCTTCTTCTTCTTCATCTTCTAAGGGGGTGTCGCTCTTGTCTCACGTCATCGGGGGGCGACAAAGGCCCCCAAGGTGCGCATTGGGAACATCCGCGATGCGCCCTCGGTCTTGAACCGTCTGGATGAGCTTTCTGAAATCTGGGTTCGATTTCATATCCCCTCCGGCTATTTACTTCGTTTGGCCAGGGAGAGTGAATGGGCAGACCAGGTACATGGTAAAGAGATTGCTCTGTACCTAGAAGCATTTCGGGCAATGTTATGTCTGCCCTTCCCGCCTGAAGTTTGCGTCGTGCTTCATTGTTTCCACCTTGCTCCGGGCCAGCTAGCGCCAAATTCGTGGAGAATCCTCCTCGGATTTCTGGTCCGGATGAAAATTTATCGGATCCACTTTGATTTGAGTATCCTTCTTTCCTTTCTTTGTTATAAAAACCATCCCGGCACCAGTAAGGAAGAACAGAGTTGGGTGTATCTTTCGTTTAAAAAACATAAGGGTAGGGCGGCCGGGTCGGGGTAGTGGTTGTCCCTTTCTCCATCCACGAATGAAAGGAAAAATTCGTCTTTGTCGAGCCACCGGAAGGTGAGGATTGGCCGGTGCCCACCCAGTGGCACATGGCCGATTGTCCTAGGGTTAGGCGGTCGAACACCCCTGAGGCAAGAGTGGCGTCGCAGAGGGAACCAATCTAGCGGGCTGATATCCTGCTTTCCAAGCAGGCTCTGAGCTGTGCTGGGATCAGTCCCGCGTGCTTTGTGGGTAAGTCAGGGCCTTCGTTGATCTATTTAGACTTTGCTAAAATTTTGTTGCTGATCTTTTTCTTTATGTGTTCTTCGCAGAGCCTATGGATCATCAGAAAATTATGGCTGCCATGGCCGCCAATGCCCAGGGGAGGAAGAGCGGCGGCTCCAGCTCGGCCCAGCCAGCTCCAAGTACGGTTCCTTGGCAAGTTCCTCTTGCCAAGGCTTCTGCAGCACCCCCAGTCCCGGAGGAACGCCGTAGAGGAGGTCACAAGAATGCGCGGGATGCGGCGCCTCGAACTAGGACGGAGGCGCCGCCTGCACCCGAATCCCCCCTCAAGAGGCAGAAAAGGGTGGTTTCTCGGTTGCCTTCGACCGGGATTTAAGTGCAGGAAGGTGAGTTCTGCATTGAGGTGTCCTCGGGGCTCTCCGTGGCTGACGGTCTACTGGCGGACATGGAGAAGTTGGCGGGGGCCAAGATTCCCCAAGGCACGATGAAGGCTCAGGTGGCCGCGATAGCTCAGGAGGCTGTTCAGGTTGGTAACCATTTTTTAAAAAGAATTTCTCAAGTGTTTTTTGCTCGGTCTTTAGCTTTTTTTTTAACATGGTTCATGTTTCCATCAGGACCTCCAGCACTGTGCCTTCCTCGCTGCCATGAAATCCGAGGAGGTGGCCCCGGCGATGAAGAAGGCAGGCAAATCTTCCTCGCGGGAGGAGGAGCTCCTTGTCCAGCTGCAACAGACGGAAGAGAAGGCGGCCCTCCTTGACTCTAGGTTAGTCGCGGAGGTTCGCCAAGTTGAAGGAGTCTCATCGACTCCTGACCGAATCCAACTGGACTATCCAAGTATAGGTGGGGAGGTCAACGGGCTCTACGATGCCATGACGAGGCAGAATGACTCGTTCAAACGGGATGCCCGGGCAGCCTGCGAGGCGGTGAAGCTTGCGGAGGGGAGAACGGAAAGTGTCGTAGAGGAGTATAAGACCTCCGACTAGTTCTACCTCGACCTCGCCGATTCCGTGGCCGTTGGGTGGCACAATGCCCTCGACGCCGTTAAGGAGGCCGTGCCCAGGTTCGACGATTGGGAACTTCACGCCCGGTATACCCTAGCCGAAGAAGCACCACAGGGAAAAGGTGTCGAACCGTCCGGAGAGCAGGTGGCGAAGGTCGTGGTCGCCGAGCCGGAGGTCGCCATTATAGCCCCCGATGGAAGCGCCGAGCCAGGAGGAGGACCGGCCGAGCAGGCGGCCTGAGCTATTTCTGCTTTGGTTATTAATTTTGTACGCCTCCGGGCATTTTTGTAAGGCTGGGGAGCACATAATACCTTGTACATAATTTTGAATGTAAATAAAGTATTTTTAGCTCGTAAGTGTTTTTGTCTCCGAAGCCTTTTTATCCCGCAAGTCTTTTTACTTCACAAGTATTTTTAGCCCGTTAAGTGTTTTTGTCTCCGAAGCCTTTTTATCCCGCAAGCCTTTTATCTCGCAAGTATTTTATCTCGCAAGTGTTTTTAGTTCGCCTTCGGAATACTTCTATTTTCACAAGTGTTTGGGCGAGCGCGACGTAAGAGCTAAGGCAAGCATAGGCAGACCGGCGTTCACCCTTTTCCCGGAGTCGAAGCGACGATCGTGCATCGAGTATGAATCGAGCGATAACCAAGGGTAGGCAAATTGGTGCCCTTCCTTTCTCCGGAGTCGAAGCGGCGATCATGCATCGAGTATGAATCGAGCGATAGCCAAGGGTAATAAGACCGGTGCCCCCTATATTTAGGTTTTGATCAGGATGAACAGGGAACTAATCAGCCTCCTTTTAACGAGTGCTTTGGATCCGCGGATTGACTGGGCAGGAAGTTGTCCTCGGTGGATGAGCCAATCAGGAAGTGTCACGTCCCGCTTCCCGGTGTACGGGGAAGGCACGCGGCGAGGCCCTCTACGTATTTACTCGAAGTAAACACGCTAAGCGTATCTAAGCAATATAAAGTAAATGTACACAAGAGAAAATGATAATAGATGTAATTGAACAACTTTTATTTATTAAACATTTCTTTACAAGTACAACTGGAAATGTAAATACAAGGATGGAATGCAATGCCTAAACAATGGCATAACTGAAATGAAAATATGTACAAGTAAAGTCACTGCTCAGGATCTTCTGTGAACTGCTCCAAGTGCTCCTGGCTGGTCTCGAACTCTAGTGCGTCCGATCCATCTAACAACATTCCAAAGAAAGAAGAGAAATAGGAATGTCGCCAGCGAACAATCACTCGGTAAGTCCCAAAGATGAGTAGAAATAGAATAGACAGAAAGAGAGTATAACTAGTAATATTTGGATTATAATATTAACGCCGTTGTTTGTAGCTTGGTACAGAATATGCCAGTGTATACGAGAGGAGTCCAACTTACACCGTGGACTTTGGTAACCCGTAGTACAAGACTCCGTCGATAATACCACGGAACAACGGAATGGATGTAATTACGTCTTAAGTTACCACCTCGTGCCACCTTTAACATGTTCCGTACCAGTCTACCCCTTTATAACCCCGTAGTGTATATTGTATTGATTGTATTGTATTGTCTTGTATTATAAATTGAAAATGGAAGACTTGCCGAAACCATGATATCAGTAAATGGAAATGGATGTAAATGGAGGGTCATATAGACGGAGTATATCCATGGTTCGGTTCAGTCAAGTTTTAGATTGATATAGATTTGAATAGACGAATTTATGGTTTCATGTTGTTGTTCGCCGCCGAAAACCGGGAAGACATTCGTCTTGCCTGAATTTGGGGGCAGATGCTATTTGGTTTTATCTGTCCACCTCTCCGAAGATACCAAGTTGATTTATGACACCGTGTATCGGAGGTTTAGACGGATGCGGCCGATGTAGCAGACTTCGTCAGATTCCCCCTCATTGTGAGGGTTTTTTGATTGTGGGGACGCTCTTCCCTACAGACGCAAGCCCCTGCAGTTAATTACGCTACCGCATCGCGGTAACCACTTTCTCCTTCTCCAGATGGTCACTTCGTGTCGTGTGTGTTTGTTTTGTTTTTGGTTGCCCATGGATTGTATACGGAGACTAATTTATATTGTCGCCCGTAGGGTATGGATTAGTCCAAATCCGTATTTTCTTAGATTTGGTTTTGGGTTGGGTTTAAAGATTGTTAATCTCATTTGAAACTAAGATCAACTTAAACGTTTGTTAAGGATACGTTAGTCTAATTTTAGACTAATATCTACTTAACAGGATCATTTAGATCCAACAAAAGAGCATATGGACTCTATTGTTTTAGTTCAGAGACATTGCGGTCCATTGGGTTTAAGGACATCATAGTCCATGACAGTTTAAAGATGTCATAGTCTGTAAAATTTAAAGACATAATAGTCTATGAGTTTAAGGACCTCACAGTCCATAAAATTTAAGGACGTCATAGTCCAGTTTAAAGACGTCATAGTCTGTGAAGTTTAGAGACATCATAGTCTATGAGTTTAAGGACCTCACAGTCCATAAAGTTTAAGGACATCATAGTCCATGAGTGTAAGGGCCCCACAGTCCGTAAAGTTTAAGGACATCATAGTCCAGTTTAAAGACGTCATAGTCTATGTGGTTTTGGTTCAACCGTTTTGGGGATGCACCAAAAGTTATTGGTTATTGGGACCCTCCGTCTCTCTGAAAACGTTGAAGAATTACAACGACATATATCAGAGGTACGAAGAGATGTACCCTTGAACCAATGTTGGTTGGGAGATCTGTAGTCAAGTTTGGGACTAAGATCAATTAAAAGATTGTGAGCACATGTGCTCAATTAATCTGAATTAGGAACTTGTGACCAACTTGGGCTCGGCCCACTCAGTTAAAATGTTGAACATTTAACAATGTTGAGCATGCGTTTGGGTTCTGACAATCTTTTTATCTTCTATTGAGTGTTGAGCACTCATTATAGCTCTGGGGCTTTACTTAAAGAACAATTGATGTTCCCTCAGCGCACATGTGAGGAGCACGTGGCGCGCTTGGCGCTGAGCGCCAGACTGAGAGCGCTAAGGCGTTTCCTGTGAAAGAGCACACACGTGAGGAGCACGTGGTGCGCTTGGCGCTGAGCGCCAGTAAATGAGTGCAGAGCGCTCCTTGTGAAATAGCGCACACGTTAGGAGCACGTGTAGCACTTGGCGCTGAGCACCAACTTTGAAGCGCTGGGCGCTTCTTTTAAAACAGCGCTTGGAGCTGCGGCGCTGTGCGCCAGTCTTGGAGCGCTGATGCACTTTTTTAAATTGGAGCGCTAAGAGCGCTGCGGCGTTTGCACCAGACTTGGAGCGCTGAGGCGCTTCTTTTTAATTTGGAGCGCTAAGGCTCTTTTTAGGCAACTTTGATCAGTTCTGCGCTATGAGAATTAAATTCTCAGTTATAAGAGACTTTGTCTCGTGGGTCTAAGAACAAAGTTCTTATTTTTATAGGAGATATTACAATCTCTTATTTTTTGTGAAAGGCTTTGCCCTTATGGATCTGTGATCTGAAGAGAATTGAATTCTTCTTCCTCCCTTTTTATGATGAGATGCTATGATCTCTTTTGTGAAAGACGTCTGTCTTATAGATCTATGATCTAGAAAAAGAACTAAGTTCTTCTTCTCTTGATGAGATGCTTTGATCTCTCTGTTTTTTTTATTTACCTTGAAGAAATTCTTCTTCTTCCGAGAGCTTGCTCTTCTCTTTTGAAATTTCTCAAAGTTTATGGGGGGTTCCTCTATATAAGACTTGAAGTCTTCGGTCCTTTATATAGGGGAGGCTGATTTGTTGAATCAGTTGAAGAGATCTTTTCTCTAATTGATTTGGGAATGTTTCCCACTGTTGGATCTTTGATCAAAGGGCTTCTGTTTTACAGAAAGCAATCTTCTTGTTTTTAACAAGATTGGGAAAATATTTTTCCATACAGAACTTATTCTGTATCTTGGTGATTTTTAGTCACCATTGGATCTTTTATCCAACGGCGGGGAACATTTAGTTGGCACTGCTGGCAACAGAGTCTTTGACTCTTAGCGCTGGCACTGCTGGCGCTAGCGCTCGTGAGCGCTGCATCAGAGTCTTTGACTCTTAGCGCTTGCGCTGCTCGTGCTGGCGCTCTCGTGCTTTGCACATGAGCGCTGCATCAGAGTCTTTGACTTTTAGCGCTGGCGCTGCTCGCGCTGGCGCTCTCGTGCTCTACACGTGAGCGTTGCATCAGAGTCTTTGACTCTTAGCGCTGGCGCATTTAACTTTAGCGCTCTCGTGCTTTGCACATGAGCACAGTATCAGAGTCTTTGACTCTTAGCGCTGGCGCTATTATGAAGCGCTGCTTCATTTCAAATTTCAAAATTTGAACAGAGTTTTGCTCTGATTGGGGGAAACAAATGCCCCCTACCGTTGCGCTTACGTGGCCTACACGTGAGTGCAGCGGTGGCAGCATCTCTGCCATTGGATCAACTTAGAAGTTGAAACAGCTTTCAGTGCCTATAAATAGGGCCTTTGGCCCTTGAGATGACCTTTGTTCATCTTCCTTCTTGGTTTTTCTGAGAATTAATTCTTTTTCAGAGCATAGTTCTTTGTTTTAAGAACTTTCTTAGAGATGGAACCCTGTCGAAAATTTTAGGTAAAGATTAAATCTTTTAAGGAATTACTTCATAATCTAGAGTTTTGCCCATTAACAGAGCCTTGCTCTTTTCAGATCATAGATCTAAAGAAACTTTTAGGGTTTTCTTAACAGAGCTTTGCTCTCTTGAAATCATAGATCTAAAGAGATCTTTCTTAGGGTTTCTTAACCCATTAAAGAAGAACTCTTAGAGTTCATCTTGCAGATCTTAAAGATCTCAGAGTTTTTAACTCAGTAAAGCTTTGCGTTTTGGGTTTTTGATGGATTATTCCATGTTCTTCGCAGAGCATTGCTCTTTAGAATTTTTGGGGGGAATTTTATTCCCTTCATCATTAATTATGACAGATGTCATATCTGTTGTAGAGCGCTGCTCTCAAGGAGTCTAATTCCTTGGCCCGAGGAGTCTCTCATTAAATGAGAATCCTTTTAGGATTCTCTCCTTAATTACACAAATTTGAATTTGTTCGGTGTCTTAATCGGCACTTGTTTTCTTCATGCGGATATCAAGAGTTGTTTAAATCTCCGTGTCTTGATCGGTCTGTCCACTAAACTCTCACTGATTTTCATTTTCAGGTGCCATGGTCGCTCATATGTACTGTCTTGACGAAATCATTTCTTATGAGGACATTCGTGCACAAGGCCGTTTTCAAAACCAGGAGTTCACAAATGCCCAATGCGCTGAAATTATGAATCGTTTCAACTCACATAATGGTCAACTACTTCCTCTTCGCTCCGCTCTCTTAAAGATTATAGTGAGAGAAATTTGGGGAGCACTTCCTGCATTTTATAAAGCCATGACGCTTAATGCACTGGATGACGCTGAAGATAAGGTGCACTCAGTGTATCTGACGGGCTTGATCTCAAAGAAGCAGCGAAATAATCTCATTGATATTTTGCATCAAACTTTCCAACAGACGACGATAATCGCTGCTTATCAGAGGGTGGAGGACATCAGTGAAGACCTTGACGCTTGCGATCGTGAGAGGATGCATACGAGAATGGTCCGAGAGGCCCGAAACATTTTAGATGGCCTTACTTTTGAATTTCTCAATCCATGTCCTGGATTTGATGTCTTGTCATTGTAAACATTTTAATAATGCTTTCGTTTACCGTTTTAATTGCTTTAAGAATTTTCTGAATTATGAATGACCAATTTTTCGTTTCCATGTGTTTATTTTATACATTAAACCTTTTTGCACATATATGAATGGGTATGCTTCGAACACTTAACTGAATTCGAATCAAATGTTCTTTTTATTGTCTTGCATAGTATGTGGTTGACGTCCGTAGGTTACGCTTTTTGTTTTGACTTGGCGCAAAGCAGTTTATGCACTCTTGAGTAGCACCTATATTTCTCTTGCGTGTAATTTTGGCAAATGTGGTCCGTAGATGGTCTATCCTGACCTCTTCGTAGGGTAGCGATGGCTTAGGAAACATGTTTAGATCCGCCGCCTAAGACTTTTCAATTTTATGAGCCGTGAGGGTCTCATAAAGATTTTTCTCCCTACGAGTCGTGAGGATTTCGTAGGTGTATTTTCTCCTTAGGAGTCGTGAGGACTCCTAAGTGCGTTCTCTCTTGAGAGTCGTAAGGATTTCACAAGAGAATTTTCTTCCTTACAAGTCGAGAGGACTCGTAAGTGGTTGATGCGTTGACTTGTTCCCGAGTCGAAGCGTTGCTTCAACGGGGAGGTTGTGGGTTGATTATCTCTGTTTTCTATGGTGTCAAGATCGACTTTCTCCGTTTTCTACGGTGTCGGGGGTTGACTTTCTCCGTTTTCTACGATGTCGGGATCGACTTTCTCCGTTTTCTACGGTGTCGAGGGTTGACTTTCTCCGTTTTCTACGGTGTCGAGGATCGACTTTCTCCGTTTTCTACGGTGTCAAGGATGACTTTCTCCATTTTCTACGGTGTTGGGATCGACTTTCTCCGTTTTCTACGGTGTCGGAATCGACTTTCTCCGTTTTCTACGATGTCGGGGGTTGACTTTCTCCGTTTTCTACGGTGTCGGGATCGACTCTTTCCGTTTTCTATGGTGTCGGGGGTTGACTTTCTCCGTTTTCTACTGTGTCGGGATCGACTTTCTCCGTTTTCTATGGTGTCGGGGGTTGACTTTCTCCGTTTTTTACGTTGCCGGGATCGACTTTCTCCATTTTCTACGGTGTCGGGGGTTGACTTTCTCCATTTTCTACGGTGTCGAGGATCGACTTTCTCCGTTTTCTACGATGTCGGGGATGACTTTCTCTGTTTTCTACGGTGTCGGAATCGACTTTCTCCGTTTTCTACGGTGACTTTCTCCATTTTCTACGGTGTCGAGGATCGACTTTCTCCATTTTCTACGGTGTCAGGGATGAATTTCTCCATTTTCTACGGTGTCGAGGATCGACTTTCTCCGTTTTCTACGGTGTCAGGGATGACTTTCTCCGTTTTCTACGGTGTCGGGGGTTGACTTTCTTTGTTTTCTACGGTGTCGAGATCGACTTTCTCCGTTTTCTACGGTGTCGAGGATCGACTTTCTCCGTTTTCTACGGTGTCGGGGGTTGACTTTCTCCGTTTTTTACGGTGTCGAGGATCGATTTTCTCCGTTTTCTACGGTGTCGGGATCGACTTTCTCCGTTTTCTACGGTGTCGATGATCGACTTTCTCCGTTTTCTACGGTGTCGGGGGTTGAATTTCTCCGTTTTTTACGGTGTCGAGGATCGACTTTTTCCGTTTTCTACGGTGTTAGGGATGACTTTCTCCGTTTTCTACGGCGTCGAGGGTCGACTTTCTCCGTTTTTTACGGTGTCGAGGATCGACTTTCTCCGTTTTCTACGGTGTCAGGAATGACTTTCTCCGTTTTCTACGGTGTCAGGGATGACTTTCTACGTTTTCTACGGTGTCAAGGATCGACTTTCTCCGTTTTCTACGGTGTCATGGTTGACTTCAGGTTGTCTGTGAACCGTGGAGTCTTGGAACTAAGGACTTTGCCGTGGCTCCGATTGGTGGTGTCGCGTCTGTATCCTGCTGGCATGAGAACGAACGCCGTTGCGGGTCTTCTGGGATGCAGATATTGCCGCTGAAACATGACTCTTCCTTTTGATAGAGTTTGTTGGTACACGTGGTTCCCTTTCGTTTATGCCCATGGATTGTATACAGGGTCAGTATGGACTTACCTGCAGGGCAAAAAATTTCATTTCATTTTTTTATTTCTTTCCGCGATACTCTATCATTTCAGCTTTTTATATTGCGAAAGTCGCGATTGCCCAATCATTTCGGCTATTTTTCTTTTTACTCGCTGTTTTTTATTGCGAGTTGCCCAATCATTTCGGCTATTTTGTATTCATATATTTTACTCGCTGATTTTTATTGCGAGTTGCCCTATCATTTCGGCTATTTTATATGCATTTATGGCTCACTAATTTCTTACCGCGAGCATGGGACTTGGGATCTGATACTGATTTAGGCATCAGCATCGCTACAACTGGGATATTGCCAGGAGCGAATCATCATTTGCCTTTGTCAGTTTGAACAAAGGTGGCTTAGTAGACCGGGTTAAGATCCTGTCAACTAAGTCTTTTTGACTTCATGAGCCGTAAGGGTCTTATAAAGGTATTTTTCTCTACGAGTCGTGAGGATCTCGTAGGTGCGTTTTCTCCTTAAGAATCGTGAGGATCCTCAAGTGTGCATTCCCTTATAAGTCGTAAGGATCTTATAAGAGTGTTTTCTCCTTATAAGTCGAGAGGACTTATAAGTGTTTGTTCACCGAATAGGGGAATTTCACGCTATTGGTGGAACTTGGTGGGGAAGACGTTTATTTGTGCCCGTGGATTGTATACAAGGGCTACTATTAACCGCTTGTAGGGCAGTCTGGGGAGTGTGATGGCTTAAGAACAGGTTCAGATCCCTATAGCTTAAGGCTTTTGAATCTTATAAGCTGTGAGGGTCTCATAGGGGAATTCTCCTTACGAGTCGTGAGGATCTCATAAGTGTAATTTCTCCTCAGGAATCGTGGGGATCCCTAAGTGTGTTGTTCCCTTGTGAGTCGTAAGGATCTCACACGGGTATTTTCTCCTTACAAAGTCGAGAGGACCTTGCAAGTGTCTTTTAACGAGATTGCGCCCTTTCGGGTTTTCACAAACTCGCCGGTAGCCCTGCTGTTTTTACTCACGGAGCCCTTTCGGGTTTTCATCCGTGCCCATTTCGCTTCTGGATGTACCGTTTTTTTTCCGCGTCAGCTTTAGGATGTTGCGGTTCGTAGTAGTTTACAGACGTTTCGGTCAAGCGTAGTGTTTTTTCAAGAACCGACCGTTATTGGCCTAAAGGGTCTTTCGCCATGCATATTCATGAGCAAGTAAGCCCCACCTTGGTAGACCTTGTCTATGATATACGGGCCCTCATAGTTTGGCTCGAATTTCCCCGTTTGGCACGATTAGGGATCATAGGTCTTTTTACGACTGGCACGAGTTCGCCTTGGCGGAATGTTCTCGGCCTAGTCAATTTTTCGTACGAGCGTGTCATCCTTGCTTTGTAAGCCTCTACGTTTTGCTGCGCCATGAGGCAAGTTTCGTCAAGGGCGTCGAGCTCCTCCAGCCGAAGATGAGCATTCTCTTCGTCCGTTAGCTCATAATGAACTGCCACTCGTAGAGAGGGTAGCTCTATCTCTAAGGGGAGTACTGCTTCTGCGCCGAATACCAATGCATACGGCGTTGTATTTGTGGCCGTTTTGAACGTAGTTCGATACGCCCAGAGAGCTTCATGCAACCTCTCGTGCCAGTCCTTTTTGTTTTTGGACACCATCTTCTTTATGATCTTCATCAAGGTCTTGTTGAAAGCCTCAGCCAGACCGTTAGCTCGGGGATTATAGACCGAAGAGTATCTCCAGTCTATGTTATGCTGTTGTGCGAAGCGGCTGATCTTGTGGCTTCTGTAGGCTGGCCCGTTATCAGAGATAATCCATCGCGAAATGCCGAACCAATAGATGACGTGTGTCTTGAAGAAATGGAGAATATTCTTTGTCTTCACTTCTCTTAGTGGTATGGCTTCTGCCTACTTAGAGCAGTAATCGGTTGTCGCCAATATGAACCGATGTCCTCTGGACGATGCTGGTTCGATTGGCCCGATTATGTCAGTTCCCCATATTTCGAACGGCCAGCTAGCCACCGTTGTGTGTAGCGGATTCGGATGCTGGTGGATGAAGTCCCCGTGAATCTTGCACGAGTGGCACTGCTTCGCGTATTCGAGACAGTCTTGGATCATCGTGGGCCAATAGTAGCCCATCCTTTTGATCTTCAGCTTCATCTTTGGTCCGGCTTGATGAGAACCGCAGAGTCCGTCGTGAGTTTCTTGGACGACTTTCTTTACTTCTTCCGGTCCCAGGCATCTTAGCCATAGAGAGTCGAATGATCTCTTATACAGAGTATCATTGACGAAGGCGAAAGACAGAGCTCGTTTCATGAGCTGATGTCTCGAGGATGCATCTTCAGGTGTTTGACGGGATTTGAAGTAGTCTATAAAGACTTCTTTCCAATCCTTAGTCTTTTCCTGGTCTTTTATTTGTAGAGCCGTCTGCTTGGTCGCTCCCTTTTCTTCAGATGACTCCAGAGATATTTCTGCCGGTGCAAGAACCCGACGGTTTTGCATAACGATCCTCACGTCATCGAGGTTTTCGTCAGCTAGTTCTTTAGCGAGTTTGGCTAACGCATCCGCCTTGCTATTCTTCGCTCACGGTATGCTTTCCAGGGCGTAGGAAGGGATTTGAGTCAGCAATTGTTGCACTCTCTCACCATACTTTACCAACTCTGGTTTGCACGTTTGATAGTCGTCATTTACTTGACTAACGACCAGCTGGGAGTCTCCGTATATAAGGAGGTTTTCGATTCCCATGTCGACAGCGATCTCAAGACCTGCTATCAAAGCTTCATATTCGGCCTCATTGTTCATCCTCGACTCTGTTAAGGAGAAGGCAAAGCGCATTATCCCTCCTTGTGGAGTCACGAAGATGAGGCCTACCCCCGATTTGATTATAGGGGAGCTGTGCTTTCGCTTCTTCATGGAAGATGCTCCGTCAAAATAGAGTTCCCATCGGGTATCATTCTCTCTTTTCCCCCCGTCGATCGTGTCAAACGCGTGCTCGTCTGGCAATTCGCAATTTAGGGGTGAATCGGCAGGTATCAGATGCTCAGCGAGGAAGTCGGCGATGGCCTGGCCTTTCACTGCCTTGAGCGGTCGATATGTTATCGAGAATTCCATTAAGAATAGGGCCCATTTAGCGAGCCACCCTGTTAGTATGGCTCTTGACATCAAATACTTGGGAGGATCCACTTTTGATATGAGATGGACCTCATGCGCCAGAGCATAGTGTCTGAGCTTCGTTATCGCGAAGATCAATGCCAGACAGTGCTTTTCGATAGGGGAGTAGTTGTTTTCTGCCCCCAGGAGAACTCGACTCAAATAGTAGAGGACTCTCTCTTTCCCTTGGTCGTTCTCCTGTGCCCATAGTGCACCTAACGAACCTTCAAGGGCGGTTGTGTACAGGATGAGGGGCTTTCCCTTGACCGGAGCGGTCAGTACTAGCGGATTCTGCAGATATTGCTTGATTTTGTCCAGTGCCCTTTGGCATTTACGATCCCAAACGAACAGGTTCCCTTTCTTCATTAGGTGACTGTAAGGGCGGCATGTGCCGGAGAGGTTAGCTATGAAGCGTCAGATATACGCGAGCTTTCCTTGGAGAGACAGCAGTTGTTTCAGAGTCCTTGGCGGAGGCATTTCCATAATCGCCTTGATCTTTGACGGGTCTATTTCGATGCCCCGATGTCGTACGATGAATCCTAGGAATTTGCCGGAGGAGTCTCCGAACGCGCATTTGAGAGGGTTCATCTTCAGATTGTATTTCCGAAGACGTTGGAACACTATCTTCAGATGCTCCTAATGCTCCTCGTGCGATTTGCTTTTTACCACGAGGTCGTCAATATAGCACTCGACGATTTCGTGTATGAGGTCATCGAAAATCTTCGTCATGGCCCTCTGATAGGTGGCGCCAGCATTCTTCAGACCGAAAGGCATCACTTTGTAGCAGAATATGCCCAAAGGGGTCCTGAAAGCGGTATGCTTCTGGTCTTCGGGATGCATCTTTATTCGTTTGTACTCTGATGAGCCGTCCATGAAGGAGAAGACTTCGTGAGTGGATGCGTTGTCTATCATCAGCTCGGTGACCGGTACGGGAAAGTCATCCTTTGGACGGGCTTTGTTAAGGTCCCGAAAGTCCACGCAGATGCGCACCGTCCCATTTTTCTTTATTACTGGGACAATGTTGGCGATCCAGTCAGGGTACTGAACCTCTTGGATGAAGCCCGAATCGATTAGCTTCTTGACCTCGGCGTTGATGCTCATTTCAAGTTCAAGCCGCATTCTTCTCGGCGCTTGTTTGACTGGCTTGACGTCCGGAGAAATCGACAATTTATGGACGGCTATTTCTGGATCTAATCCCGGCATCTCGGAATAGTTCCACGTGAAGCAGACTTTATACTGCATGAGCACGTCTTTGAGCGTAACCACCTTTTCTTCAGACAACAGCTCACTGACGAATGTCGGTCGTGGGTCATTTGTTGTCCCCAAGTCGATTTTCCTTAGGTTGTCCGCAGTAGTATGTATTCCATCTTCCAGCTCTTTTGGCGCCGGTAGAAACTCTGAGATCACCTCGTCATCGTTGTTTTCGAAGCACCAGGGGAGGTCAGCCATATCCTCGCGCTCTCCTTCTTCCGACATCGTTATCACGTGACAGGTGCGAGATCGCTTCCAAGACCGATGTCGATCCGTCTTTACTCTCGCAGCATATATGGCCTTCGGTTCATGCTTCTGTGGCAGGGTTACCCTCCAACTGCTGGATAAAGCGAACCTGCCTTGCTGATACTGGTATTCTACCCAGTCTTTGAATGTGAATCCGTCTTCAAGAGGATGTCCTATCGCTTGGTGATAGGAGCAATAATCCGGGTGAGAGACCTCGTCTGCTTGTTCGGGCTATTTGGACTCCGGGAGCGTAATCATTTGATGTTTCATAACAAGATTAAATATCTTCCTTGTCTTGTCTTGGGGAAAAGAATATGCTCGACACATCTTCTTTATGAGAGACGGATCTCGGCTGCTCGATTCTCGATCGCGTGGCTTCTTGGACCCGCTTTGCTGTTGTCGAACGTTTTTTCCATTCTTCAGTTTGTTTTTGCCTCCACATTGAGTCTTCCGTATGACGGGCTGGCGATGAAGGGCATCGTCATTCCCGTAGCCTGCTGAAGGAGGCGCTGCGTCCTGGATTTCTCGTAAATGGCCATTTCGCGGCTATGGTCATCCCAGACCTTTTGACCCGCTTCCCTTATTACCTTGTCCATCTGTTCTTCGAACGACGGACTTGGCACTTTCATGGCGGGACCTTGTTTTGGTTCAGGGTTAGCGTCTTTTAACAGAGCATCTCCTTCTTCATCAAAGTCATGTACAACATAGCAGCCATAGAATCGCTCCCGTTTCTTGGATTGAACATATCTAAGCCCGATCGTTTCCATTCTCCTATTGGGCAACTTTCGCTGAGTTCCGGGGATGTTCCAGATCCTGTTGTAGAACTGAGCTTATCGCGCGGTCTGCTTAAAGGGTACGCCTTGGCGCCTTAACAGCCTTTTTAATCCTTCTGTGTAGTATCTGGGCAGACGGATGGGCTGGAGCCTGTCAAGTGCAGAATCGGCACCATGCCAGATTTCTTTCTCCACTTTGGTTTCCGCGGATCGATAGAATAGGATCGCCTTTTCATCTTTTCGCTTGGGAGGGATGTAGAACGTCTGGAGTTATTGCACATTATAGGTATCAAGTGCGTCGAGGTCTTTGTAATGTTTTTGCGGAACCTTGGCGATTTGCAAACTCCGTTCATCGCCAGTGAAGGCTTGTATTGATGGCCGAACAGAAAATACTGCATTGACCTCATCTTCCGAGTCGCTGCCGAAGACCAACATAGGGGTAGACGGTCCAGGCTTGTTGCATTGGGGCGGTCCCGAATAGACTATCTCTTCTTCCTCCTCGGTATCGCTCCCAAAGAGCGAATAGTGGTGATAGCTTTTTGCTTGTCCTCTGGTTTATGGCATCTTTCCGTGTCTTTGAAGTTCGGTAAGAAGTACTTTGCATCTTCATACTTTCGGACTTCATTCACGGAGAATGGGTTCAGCTCCCCTGTCACGGTATACTCAAGACCATCGTTGAAATACTTCATACACTGATGTTTTGTAGAAGGGATGATATTGTGCTCGTGTAACCAAGGCCTGCCGAGCAAAACATTGTAGCAAGTCTTGGCATCAATGACGTGAAACTTGATGTCGGTGATGAGCAGCCCAAAGCGTAATGTTAGTATTACGGACCCGAGCGTCCGTGATGACTGGGAGTCGAATCCGGAGATAGTAATTTTATCCCGAGCGAGGTGTTGAACGCTCATGCAGATTTCTTTTAACACCCTCACATTTAGGAGGTTGACAGAGGACCCGTTATCAACTAGGATCTTCCCTATCTTGATGTCATGGCAGTATCCGGAGACATACAAGGGACGGTTGTGCTCACACGTTCTGAGGAGGAGATCTTCATCGCCGAAAGTGATATCAGCCGTGTGCACTTCTTCTGACTCGTCCTTCATCTTCTCTTCGACAAGGAAAGCTTGGAACTGCTCGGGATCTTGTAGTGTCTTGATCAAATAATCTCTCGCCTCTTTAGATAGCAGAAGGGCATCGAGAATGCTTAGCTACGAGGGTATCTTTCTCAGGTGTGCCAGAACGTTGTAATCCACCTTGTTTTTCTTTGGCGGGTCCTTGGCTGTCAGCTTTTTGACGACTTGATCATCGAGGGCGATATCTTCAGGGACTTTTTTCTTCCCCTTATCTTTTTTACTCGACCCTTTGTTTGTGGGTCCGAGATTCTTCTCGGGTAACGTGCGATTACGCAGCTGAATGTTCTCGCAGGTTTTTATCTCTTCTGTTTCAGAGATGGATTCCTTGAAAAGAGGGCTGAGGGCTATTTCTTCATCAGAATCGCTCCCGAAGGTGAGAATTTGCGATCCCTTGCTATCAACCATGTGATAGTTGCCGGCAGTTCTTTTGCGCTCATCTGTCGTGCTCTTCTGCTCTCGACGCGTTTTGCACTTCATCCGCTTGAAATGCTGCCGGTGGGCAACATATCCTTACCACCAGTTTTTAAAGGCGTCGCATTCTTCAGTAGGGTGCGTGGTCCTCCGGTGGTACAAGTAGTAGTTTGGATGTCCATCTATTTCGTCAAGGTGTATCCCGCCAGGAGTGTTTCCTTTGGGGGATGGCAGCTTCATTCCCATTAACAGGGCTTTAGCGAATCGTTTCCTTGTTTTTAGCCTGGTTCTATCTGCCGTAGGCATGCTTTGGTCTGGTTGGAGTGTTTTGTGACCCATGACTTCTTTAAATTGACGCCGACTCCTGGCCTTTTCGAATATGGCCATTTCGCATTCTTGATCATCCTTGCTCTTCTGACGGGCTTCGTTCAGCAGCAGGTCGATCATCTCGTCAGACGGTTCCAAGGGTTTTGGCTTCGACCCTGCCCCCAGCTCCTTTATGCTGTCTTCTAACGCCGAGCGAGCTTCTTCGTTAGTTAACGCCGAATGAGAGATCATATGGCAACTTGCCACATAATCCTCAGATTCTTCTGACGAGTCATCTCTATCGTTATTGTCGTTATCCCTGCTCTCAAGGATATTGTTGAGAAATTCTTGGAGTGTGACCGGAGTTCGCGCTTTTTGGTTGTATTCCTCCAGCGCGTCAATATGTTTTTGCAGGTCCGTGCGCTTGTTATCAGGCTTCACGGGCTTTTTGGTCTTCTTCTTCTTCTTTGAAGACTTTGACGGCTGGGCATGAGCGTTTTGACTATCGCTACCAATTCTTGGCGTCGGGCGCGGGTTCAGCATTCCTTTAATGACCTCGGGTTCCAGCGGACTTTTCCACATGATCGCAGGGCATGTTTGGATATCCTTCAGCATTCTTTTCGTTTTGGCTGAAAGAGTGACCTCCTAAGGAGCTTCTTCTACAAAAGAGCACGATGCACCTGGTGTGTCCACCTTTTTAAGAGCGTGCGGTTGAGGCGGGCTTACTTTCCAATTCTCGGACAGTGCGAATTTGCCCTGTTGGTATTGGTCCTCAATCCATCCTTTGAAGACGAAGCAATCTTCGATTGGATGGCCTATTACTCGGTGATAGGGGCAGTAATTGGGATTATTGATATCACCGGGCTGCAGTGGGCGTTTTGGATCCGGCAAGGTGATGAGCCTGTTGCGCACCGCCAGCTCGAACAGTCTCCTCGTTTTATCCCGGGGAAACGAATAAGGGCGCCTCAGCTTCTCGTTAAAGAATCGATGTCTATCGTCTTAGCGATCAGTTGGTTTTTGACCACTGGGCTGCTGCTGAGCATTGGCGACGAAGGTCGCTTTCCCTTTCCCCTTTTCGTTTCGAGCTTCCATCTTCGAAGAAGATGGTCTGTGGCCCATCTGATCCATTTGGGCCAGCTTGTCAATCAAGGCCTGGAAGGTAGTCGGCTTGAAAAACATCATGAACTGGGATATGGTCGCCTGCGGATCGATGGTACCCATGAGCATGCCTGCTGCAGGAGCTTCTTCGATGCGTTGCTCGCATTTCGACCATAGATTCCGCCACCGGATTGCATACTGAACCCATGTTTCGCCTGGCTTCACCCTGGCGTTAATTAGTGCGGTGATCGGGGTGCGATCGCTAGTGCTTGTGGATCTTTGTATAAACAGTAGCTCCATTTCTATAAATGTCTTAACGGAGTCATTCGGGAGCTCGGAATAGCACTCGAATGCTGTCTCCGACAAGCTGCCAACGAATTGGCGAAGTAGTAGCTTATCGTCACCTCCGGTGTTGCCGCACAAGGCTCTGAATTGAGCAACGTGCTGGTGTGGATTCCCCGTCCCCTTATATACATGGAATTTAGGGATCGTATATCCCGGCGGGTACTTTATTTGGTCGTACCAACCCGGATAGGGTCGTCCAGTCTTAACAATTTGGCCGGCCGCTTTGCTCGCCTGATGAGCTCGTATCTGTTGAGCGATATAGTCATCCAGGACGGATTAAGAGATGGTCTCTTCCTTGGCTGCTGATAGAGCAGGAAGAGGGTTTGATGTCTCCCCTCTGTCGTCTTCAAAGATAATCGGAGGGACTTCAGCTAGAAGATCCGGCTGTATCATCATTCCGACCATATCTTGGAATAAAAGCGCCATTTGTTTTATGTTGGCCGCTTGTTCCGCGGCCTCTTTATCTTTCCTCTCGAGCATTCTTTGGAGGAACTCGGCATCAGTTTCCTGTTCTTGACGCTGCTCCGACGATATTTCCGGGCTTTCTTTTGGCCCAGTGAGTGCGGCCATCTATATCAGCATCTCCTGGAGCTTTTGTTGCTGCTCCTGAGTTTTCGTCACAGACCGTGTGAGCGGTCGATGACCTGTAGAAGCACGGCTTTCCTCTTTTCTGGAAGCCATATAAACAGTATGCACTATCATGCCCCCAGACTTGGGGCGTTTGGATTCAATGCTCTTGCGATTTGTCGCGGACGCAGGGATCTTCTCCGGCCTTCTCCTTTTGTGAGCGGTCGAAGTTGAGGGGGCCGTTGTAGCGGGCACCCAAGTAGACGACACCTTCTGTGGCACGACACGGTGGTCCTTCTCTCGCCGAACCTTCATTTCCTTCGGTCGGCGGGAGTAGTTTTGGTTGATCACCGAGTCCTGGACCTGTCGCCAGACCTTGTGAATTTTAGAGGACAGCCGCTGAGAGGGCTGCTCCGGCTTCAGCTTTGTAACGTTCTCCATAGATGGAGGAGACTTTTTCATCACGGCAGTTGGCGAATTCCTGCGCACCCTCCTAAGCGGTTCAAAGCTGTTCCCAGTTGGAACAGCAGCATTAATTTCCACCACTGGAGCTGGCGGAGTCAGTCCAGAAGGAGAGCTACCCCCAGTTTTCCTCACTCGGCGCCAACGGCGACGTTGAGCATGTCGCGCGGCCGGAATCACCTCCGTTGTCAAGGTAGCTTTGCCATGTCCCTTGTCTTGATGAGAAGTTTCCGTTGGTGTCAGTATATCGAAGACTGGCGTCCGTTGAGAGGGAACGTTAAACCTATCGAAGATTGACTTTTGGGCGGGGGAAGCAGCTTTGGTGACCTCGCCCGAAGCGGGAGTCGGAACGGTCAGTCTAGCGAAGACCGATCCTTTAGAAGGAAAGTGCAACATTTCAAAAAAAATAAAATATTATTTTTGGGAATTTTTATAATTTAATATTATTTTAATGAATATTTTAATATTTCGGTATAATTAAATACAGATAAATAGGAAAAATTTTGGAAAAATTATGGAAAATTCTAAAATAGGGTATTTTATGGAATTATGCCATTTTTAATTTTTATGAATAATTATATGCTAATTTAGTACTAATCGCGATTAAAAATCGCTAATCGGTTTTTTAGCAATTTTGTGCAAAACATGCACATATCTTTTTTTTCTACACTTGTGCATTTTCTATCATGTTTCTTTTGGGGTTACTATTTGAGTGAGAAGGAAATAGAAAAGAAAAAGAAAAGAAAAGAGAAAGGATTTTAATATTGGGTATGGGCAAGTGAGAGAATGAGAGGGTGAGGTGTGTTGACTTAGACTTAGCCATTTCTCTTCTTTCTTCACTCATCTCTCTCCCTCTTCAGCCCTTGCTGCTACTGCTGCTCCTCACCTCCCTCCCCACTTCACCTCCTCAAAAACATCTCAAAAAAAAACACCAAAACCCCATCTTCATTTCACAAAAAGTGTGCACAAGCTCAAGACAAGCCCATTGGACCAAGAAAGCAAGGATTTTGGCCACTAGGGGCAACTCAAAAAAATTCTTGAGTTGCCAAATAAGATATTTACCGAACCATTAGCTTAGTTTTAGCATTACTTATACCCCTATGCTAGTTTAGAACCGATATTGTTTGATTTGGTGGACTTAAGGAAAACCTAGTTAGGGTTTGAGGGGATTTGGGTTATGATGTGAAATTGAGCTCAGTAAAGGTTATACAAACATCCTAGTGCATGAATTGAGACCCAAACCTGAGACTTGAAACCCGGAATACGGATTTAGAAACCGATATCGGAAAATTTAAGAAATCTGTGAAGGTTATATTGAATCTGCTATCTCCCCGAGACTCTGAAAATTATTTTGGTTGGACAGCGATATGTGCAGGCATCCAGAAAGCTACCACCAAGACCCTAGCCCCTAACTCCCAGTCCCGACCGCAAATTTATTCCAATTGGCCGCAATTTGCGGCCAGACCAGCACGAAATTGTCTCGTTTTTGTTCCAGAGCTCCTACATCTATAGATTAGACCCCTGGCATGTGCAAAATTGTCTAATTTGACCTAGGGTGAAATCTGGGACCCTTTTCTCTAGTTGCTGTTTTGGATTCAGGTTTCTGTATTCCGTATTTTGAATTCTGGATTTGCGTATTGCGTTTTACCTCGAATATTTGGGGTTTATACGACAATACGATGATTGATTGATGGTTTTGAAAGCGTACCCATAGGTTCTAACCTATAGGCCCCTTAGCGTATCGTTTTGGTTTTCGTGTGTCGCTTTAGTTTTGACTTGGTTTTAATACGCATTCAAGATACGTTGATGTGTAGGTACCCCATGAAGACCTCAGGACGACAAGCAAACGCGTGGCGACGTCGACAAATGAAGACGCAAGGTGAGTAGATTATATCTACGGGAAAGTCGGGTGGATGGCGTATAGCACCCCCGCAGTCCGAAGTTGGTATACTATATATGTATATATTATGTATATGATAGTCTATAGGGTGTCGTGGATATTGTGTTAGGTGCACTATGTATAGATTAGGGTTAGAAGTAAACTAGTGTAGTTCCTAGTCGCGAACCCTAGAATAGGTTTACACACACGCACACCCTTGCATATTCATTATATTTATACTGTGATGATGATGGATAATGGATGACATTGGAGATGAGTCGATGAGATTGGGCATAGTGCCGTGATATCGGTGATGTGATGTGATTCGTATTTGGGATACGACATGTGATCTTTGGCGGGCCTTTGGACGTGTGTTTACACACGCAGTTATATAGATGGTATCGATTTGTACTAGACTTAGATCAGTACCCCAGATTATGTGATATGATGATAAGGATACCAGTTAATCGATGAGATAATGTGTTATTGACCCATACCCAGCTATTGGGATGTCGTACGACGATTTACCGTACGAGCTATATATTGATCATTGATCCGCACTCATGACTCGAGGATGTCAGGTGATATACGGTATGCTTTCTGATTATGCGCATTGGGATATTCGTTTTTATGATATTTCTGGATTTGGGAACCGTGGGTATTTCAAAGAGATTATGTAAATGCTTTAAAAACCCGGTTACCCTTGATATGATATTTCAGCATCCACCATGAGTTTTATCGGTTCTGATACACATATATACCCCATGCGAGGAGGCGTAGAGGCCGTATGAGGGTACATGGTGGGGCCCGGAGGTACCCGGGGCGAGAACGGATCGCTGGATTTGTTAGACGGTGAGCCTGTCAGGGGAACCATACCGTCCGGTGACATTACCTTTGACTCGGCGGTTATCTTGGGGATACCGACTGGAGTCATGTATGTATGGAATACGTCGAAATTCGAGGGTCGAAGCTGGGTACTTGGGGTTTCGAGATAGCGTATTATACGCACCTATCAGGGTGCCAGTCTTGGTGACAGCACCTGATAGATCAGTATTTTTGTGTCGATGCTTGGCACATTGGTTTCATGATATTTCTTTACTCATATGTATATATAACAGTGGAGTAGGATGCTGTTATATATGCCCTTACACCAATATTAGTGGTATGGGACGCTAATATATGTGTATTGATATCAATTTAGACACTTCATCATATTTATTCATGCAGATTTACCTCATATTCATGATATGTTATTACCTGAGTACCTGGCACTACACACATGTATAGATGTTACATTG
This sequence comes from Agapanthus africanus, assembly GCA_030015575.1. Classification (NCBI taxonomy): domain Eukaryota; kingdom Viridiplantae; phylum Streptophyta; class Magnoliopsida; order Asparagales; family Amaryllidaceae; genus Agapanthus; species Agapanthus africanus. The sequence goes on from JASDDO010000019.1 coordinate 354,019,146, forward strand.
CCACCTTATCATGTTTCAGACTTATCCTTTTGAGGTTTATATATATCTGATCGTATTGACCTAGGTTTATGTCGTGCATTCGATTTCTGCTTGTAGATATTTTCTATTCATGAGTTGGCAACTCACCCCCGTTGTGCCACAGTTCTTGCAGGTTTTGCCGTACAGGTTCCACAGCGGCATTTCTGGCACACTGCTTCCTTTGCGGGTGAATTGCATTTGTTAGGTGGGTTCTTTTGCATCAGAACCACCATTGTACATGTATTATTCTTTTGTATCTAGAAATTCCATCAACTAAAACTTGTATATTATTTCAGACTAAGAAACTAGCGATGTATTATTTCGACCTTAGAGTCGCGTGTAGTAGTATTACGGTTTTCATGTTATTTTGAGTTTCTTTTTGAGTTTTTATCCTCGCCCTTCGGCGTTGTATATTATATTGCTTGTGTGGTTGTGACCGTCGATTGACAAAGAGCTAGCTCCCGCTTGGGGATGCCTTTTATCATTGCATATATATTATTCTTGTTGTACCCCGTTTGGGGCCAGTATTTACAAAGAAAACTCTGCCGAAATTTTCATAAAAGACTATACATTTTAAAGATGCACATTCGGCTTACTTATTTAAAAACCTTGTATTTAAAATATGTTTTCTTCACTTCTAAAAACTACTTTTCCTTCATTTATTATTTAAAATGGTTTTAGATTTCTAGGCTTTTTGGCTTACTTGGATTAGATGGGGTCCTATAGACTTCATATGATTCAAGTGCCAGTCACGAGCTATTTCGGATCGTGACAAAGTTGGTATCAGAGCTCTAGGTTAATCTTGGTTCGAGTCTAAGTTTGACTATGTGGAGCCTAGGGCGTCTATATATATATGGAACTTAGGCTTGACCTTACGGAACTTAGACTTAGTCGAGGGGGTATTAGACCCGAACTTTCGTCGCGTAGGATGACCCTTGGTTGATGGAGTAGGTGACTTCGGTAGAGTGACGTACCGTGTGTATGTTCCGCGGCATACTTACGACACGCCACTCCGCTTAAGGAAGCTTAGGATGTACATTTTCTTGCACAGTATTATATTCATTCCTACGATCTATCCTCATCGATACTGGTTATGATTGTGCTGCCACGATCACACGGGCAGAGAGAACTACGGCTAGAGTTGCGTCAGCATAAGCTCGTCGCAGACGAGGACTGACCAGGGAGTGATTCCAGAGACTTATGATTGCATTTAGAGGCGTCGTCTTATTGTGTTTTCGTGCCATGGGCGTTTGACAGATCGCTTTCACGAGATTTCTCGGATGTGCTGATCAATACCAGAGGAGCAGGCTACTGCTAGAGGCCAGCCAGAATGTGATGACCATTGATATGTCGCTTACTCATGATGATCGAGGCACTACTCAGCGTACAGACGAATGAGCCAGTTGCTGCTGCAAATGATGAGATATCGCCCAGATGATTGGAGCTACTGCAGCATGAGTATATACTTAGAGATATGATGGTGAGTCGCTAGTCACCTAAGGATGAATGACTAGGACGTGTGATTCGTTCGCTTACCCCGATGCGAGGTCATCAGATAGATTGATTCCAGCTAGAGGCAACTTCACGTAGGTTCGCTGAGAGTCGATTGAGACGATCGAATGTCAGGAGCCCATTTTCCAAGTTTAAAGTATTCGGAAAGACATGCAAGCGAGTCTATGGACCCTCTAGAAGAATGAAACCCTAACTCGACATAATGACCGTGTGAAAGCCTTTGAACCTTAGGGTTTGCGGCGGTTCCGCGGCGCCATTAGTGAGGCTTGGGTTTGCCCTTCTACGGCTGGACCACTGATGCTGTGGTATGTACTCGATACTATTAAACTGTACCCAAGATGTTGATATCTTGGGGGATTATGAGGTTTTGACAAATCGATCGTATAGTTCGACATCATTCGGATATCATGTGATGGGACACATTGCTTGGGAGACTCCAGATACGAGTATAGCCGTTGGAGCGTCGTCCATGCAGCCACGATGAGACGAGTCCGAAGCAGTCGACAGCAGAGAAAAGTGGAGTAAGAGATTCGCATGAGATTACGATGAGATGAAGTTCCACTCCGCTGACATCAGAGATGCGATACGCACGCAGAGGCATTATATATGGATATATCTTCCAGAAAGAGGCGCGATGAGTATGCAGCCGTTCCGGAACAAAAATTAGCTTCAGTAAAGGACGATGACTTCCGGGCATTTCGGCAGAAAAGAGATATGAGAGAGACTTCGGATGGACCGTAGCCGAGAACATTGCAGTGCGCAGATAGAGGCGTGACGTCATAGTGGACGACGATAAAGACAAGTGAAACCAGGGGTTCGTGCGAGACGCTGACGAGCTGTCATTACTTCCCGTCGAGACCAGAGACCTGATATGCTTACAGAGGCATTGGGATGCGAGCAATTTTCGAGAAAATGTTGTGCTGAGGACGCAGATGTCCATTGAGCGAGAAGAGATTATGCAAGAGTACCCGCCTCCGAACAGATCAGCATAGGCAAGATCGGAAGAGACCTTGAGCAGGATTCCTTCCAAGACATTGCTGCAATGATATTTGCACCCAGGATCAGATATGTCTCGTGCATTCAGAGAGCCAGAGGCCGACGCCAGTGACATGCTGCTTTACGAGTGGTCGTGAGGATTGACCAAGAGATGACCAGAGAAGTGCCGGAACGAAATCGTCCCCGTTAGCACACCTGACAGGGCCGATGAGCCGATGGATCGTGAGATTGGTAATCCACAGAGAAGATAAGGACCCAGAGACAGAGGACGCTAGACCGTGAGCAAGAGGCAAGTAGATATCTTGCGCTGCTAGCATTGGATGCACCTACACCTTCCCGGCTTTGAAGGAGGATATACCGACGACGGTATTTATGATTTGTGATTTTTTGATTCGATTATCACGTATCCGTCACCTTGGATTTCGGTATTTTGGGCGTTCTGTTTGCATGATTTACTCTGGATGATTGAGTTTCATGATATTTGTTTTCTTGAACCATGGTTGCACCTACTGGGTATTTATACTTTGCGCATAGTTATTACTCTTGAGGTATTGATTGTGATTTCATGCCTATTTTATGCCAGTGATTTAATTTACGCTTCCAGCATAGTTTTCATGCACCCTTAGTGTTTTGATTGATTTATGCACGCTGATGCACACGGTTGTGAGCTTATACACGCGGCATACCTGATTTGGATTAAGCCGTATTGTATACCGTCGATGTTGATTCTGATATTGATGTTGATTTCTTGCACTCCGTGCATTTGATTTGGATTTTGCGCTTGATGAGCGCATGTTTTGAGATACGATTTTGGTGCACACCCGATGCACTAAATCGGGATTCTTCGTGCATGTCAGATGCACCTGATTTTGCTGTCGGGCACACATGTTGCCTATGATAGATGTTGTGTGCACACCCGTTGCACCTAGATGTTGTTTTGTACACCTGTTTGGCACATATATGGATTTTGATTTCCGTACGCACCAGACGCACAGGGTATTCTTATATACATTTTTAGGATTGATTCTTATGGAGCAGTACATTTTTATGATATTTGCTATGTGTTTTCATACTGAGCAGGACTAGTCAGAGGAAAGTACCTGGATATATTTTGCATGCATTTACTTCAGCTATTTACATGTATAGAATTGATATTTACATGTATAGTTCGGATTTATATCATATTGGTTTTGCTTTGGATTTGACATTTGTGTCTTTATCATGACTCCGATGATTGCGGGATGCTTGACAGAGTTTCTATTTTGAGCTATCTGCTCATTACCTATGCGCATGTATTGCGCTATGATGCGTTTTATGTATTGATGATTTCGGAGCCCCGACAATTTGGATTTTTACTGAAATATTTTAGAATTTGGGGGTTTAAATTTAAATTCGGGGACCGAATTTCTTTAAGGGGGGAAGATTGTAACATTTCAAAAAAAAAATATTATTTTTGGGAATTTTTATAATTTAATATTATTTTAATGAATATTTTAATATTTCGGTCTAATTAAATACAGATAAATGGGAAAAAATTTGGAAAAATTATGGAAAATTCTAAAATAGGGTATTTTATGGAATTATTCCATTTTTAAGTTTTTATGATTAATTATATGCTAATTTAGGGTTAATCGCGATTAAAAATCGCTAATCGGTTTTTTAGCAATTTTGTGCAAAATATGCACATATCTTTTTTTTCTACACTTGTGCATTTTCTATCATGTTTCTTTTGGGGTTACTATTTGAGTGAGAAGGAAATAGAAAAGAAAAAGAAAAGAAAAGAGAAAGGATTTTAATATTGGGTATGGGCAAGTGAGAGAATGAGAGGGTGAGGTGTGTTGACTTAGACTTAGCCATTTCTCTTCTTTCTTCACTCATCTCTCTCCCTCTTCAGCCCTTGCTGCTGCTGCTGCTCCTCACCTCCCTCCCCACTTCACCTCCTCAAAAACATCTCAAGAACAACACCAAAACCCTATCTTCATTTCACAAAAAGTGTGCACAAGCTCAAGACAAGCCCATTGGACCAAGAAAGCAAGGATTTTGGCCACTAGGGGCAACTCAAGAAAATTCTTGAGTTGCCAAATGAGATATTTACTGAACCATTAGCTTAGTTTTAGCATTACTTATACCCCTATGTTAGTTTAGAACCGATATTGTTTGATTTGGTGGACTTAAGAAAAACATAGTTAGGGTTTGAGGGGATTTGGGTTATGATGTGAAATTGAGCTCAGTAGAGCTTATACAAACACCCTAGTGCATGAACTGAGAACCAAACCTGAGACTTGAAACCCGGAATACGGATTTAGAAACCGATATCGGAAAATTTAAGAAATCTGTGAAGGTTATATTGAATCTGCTATCACCCCGAGACTCTGAAAATTATTTTGGTTGGACAGCGATATGTGCAGGCACCCAGGAAGCTACCACCAAGACCCTAGCCCCTAACTCCCAGTCCTGGCCGCAAATTTATTCCAATTGGCCGCAATTTGCGGCCAGATCAGCACGAAATTGTTTCGTTTTTGTTCCAGAGCTCCTACATCTATAGATTAGACCCCTGGCATGTGCAAAATTGTCTAATTTGACCTAGGGTGAAATCTGGGACCCTTTTCTCTAGTTGCTGTTTTGGATTCAGGTTTCTGTATTCCGTATTTTGAATTCTGGATTTGTGTATTGCGTTTTATCTCGAATATTTGGCGTTTATACGACAATATCGAGGATTGATTGATGGTTTTGAAAGCGTACCCATAGGTTCTAACCTATAGGCCCCTTAGCATATCGTTTTGGTTTTCGTGTGTCGCTTTAGTTTTGACTTGGTTTTAATACGCATTCACGATACGTTGATGTGTAGGTACCCCATGAAGACCTCGGGACGACAAGCAAACGCGTGGCGACGTCGACAAATGAAGACGCAAGGTGAGTAGATTATATCTACGGGGGAAGTCGGGTGGATGGCGTATAGCACCCCCGCAGTTCGAAGTTGGTATACTATATATGTATATATTATGTATATGATAGTTTATAGGGTGTCGTGGATATTGTGTTAGGTGCACTATGTATAGATTAGGGTTAGAAGTAAACTTGTGTAATTCCTAGTCGCGAACCCTAGAATAGCTTTACACACACGCACACCCTTGCATATTCATTATATTTATACTGTGATGATGATGGATAATGGATGACATTGGAGATGAGTCGATGAGATTGGGCATAGTGCCGTGATATCGGTGATGTGATGTGATTCGTATTTGGGATACGACATGTGATCTCTGACGGGCCTTTGGACGTGTGTTTACACACGCAGTTATATAGATGGTATCGATTTGTACTAGACTTAGATCAGTACCCCAGATTATGTGATATGATGATAAGGATACCAGTTAATCGATGAGATAATGTGTTATTGATCCATACCCAGCTATTGGGATGTCGTACGACGATTTACCGTACGAGCTATATATTGATGATTGATCCGCACTCATGACTCGAGGATGTCAGGTGATATACGGTATGCTTTCTGATTATGCGCATTGGGATATTCGTTTTCATGATATTTCTGGATTTGGGAACCGTGGGTATTGTTTCAGACTTAGAAACTAGTGATGTATTATTTCGACCTTAGAGTCGCGTGTAGTAGTATTACGGTTTTCATGTTATTTTGAGTTTCTTTTTGAGTTTTGATCCTCGACCTTCGGCGTTGTATATTATATTGCTTGCGTGGTTGTGACCGTCGATTGACAAAGAGCTGGCTCCCGCTTGGGGATGCCTTTTATCATTGCATATATATTACTCTTGTTGTACCCCGTTCGGGGCCAGTATTTACAAAAGAAACTCTGCCGAAATTTTCATAAAAGACTGTACATTTTAAAGATGCACATTCGGCTTACTTATTTAAAAACCTTGTATTTAAAACATGTTTTCTTCACTTCTAAAAACTACTTTTCCTTCATTTATTATTTAAAATGGTTTTAGATTTCTGGGCTTTTTGGTTTACTTGGATTAGATGGGGTCTTATAGACTTCATATGATTCAAGTGCCAGTCACGAGCTATTTCGGGTCGTGACAGAGAGTCCGCTTTGACGATTTCCTCTACTTGAGCCGAAATGGCTATCCGCTTTTGAATAACCCCTTCGGGTATTGTAGGCTTCTTTACGGACCCGCCTGAGCTTTGGCCCAGTCTGTTGAAACCGAGGCGCTGGATTTGGGCGACCCGTTGAGAGGGGTCGCGGTAGTTGTAAGCCGATCAAAGACTGGCTTCTTCGGAACTTCTTGCGATGGCAATGCGGCGTTGAAGCTTATTGGTGGGAGCATGGTCCCAAAAACCCAGTGGTGGCTTGCGTCACCTGTTCCACTGGCATGGCGAAGATGGAGGCCGCTTGGGGCCCATAAGTCACTCTTCCGGCGAGGACGGAGTGGGAGTTGTTGTAGCAGTTAGTGCAGTTCGAGGCCATTGCTATTCTTTTCTCTGCACGGAGCAAGACACCAAATCTTAGTATCTCGAATCCATGGGCAACCATATCAAACCGCGATTCGTTCGTGAAACACGACACACGAAGTGTGGAGTGGAAAGAGGAAAAGGTCCCATCGGGCTTGCCAGAATCTGTTCGCCGCCGAAAACCGGGAAGACATTCGTCTTGCCTGAATTTGGGGGCAGATGCTATTTGGTTTTATCCGTCCACCTCTCCGAAGATGCCAAGTTGATTTATGGCACCGTGTATCGGAGGTTTAGACGGATGCGGCCGATGTAGCAGACTTCGTCAGACTCCCCCTCATTGTGAGGGGTTTTTGATTATGGGGACGCTCTTCCCTGCAGGCGCAAGCCCCTACAGTTAATTACGCTACCGCATCGCGGTAACCACTTTCTCCTTCTCCATATGGTCACTTCGTGTCGTGTGTGTTTGTTTTGTTTTTGGTTGCCCGTGGATTGTATACGGAGACTAATTTATGTTGTTGCCCGTAGGGCGTGGATTAGTCCAAATCCGTTTTTTCTTAGATTTGGTTTTGGGTTGGGTTTAAGGATCGTTAATCTCATTTGAGACTAAGATCAACTTAAACGTTTGTTAAGGATACGTTAGTCTAATTTTAGACTAAGATCTACTTAACAGGATCATTTAGATCCAACAAAAGAGTATTTGGACTCTATTATTTTAGTTTAGGGACATTGCGGTCCATTGGGTTTAAGGACATCATAGTCCATGACAGTTTAAAAACGTCATAGTCTGTAAAGTTTAAAAACATCATGGTCTATGAGTTTAAGGACCTAACAGTCCATAAAGTTTAAGGACATCATAGTCCAGTTTAAAGACGTCATAGTCTGTGAAGTTTAAAGACATCATAGTCTATGAGTTTAAGGACCTTACAGTCCATAAAGTTTAAGTACATCATAGTCCATGAGTTTAAGGACCCCACAGTCCGTAAAGTTTAAGGACATCATAGTCCAGTTTAAAGACGTCATAGTCTGTGTGGTTTTGGTTCAACCGTTTTAGGGATGCACCAAAAGTTATTGGTTATTAGGACCCTCCGTCTCTCTAAAGACGTTGAAGAATTACAACGACATATATCAGAGGTACGAAGAGATGTACCCTTGAATCAATGTTGGTTGGGAGATCTGTAGTCAAGTTTGGAACTAAGATCAATTAAAAGATTGTGAGCACATGGGCTCAATTAATCTGAATTAGGAACTTGTAGCCAACTTGGGCTCGGCCCACTCAGTTAAAATATTGAACATTTAACAATGCTGAGCATGGGTTTGGGTTCTGACAATCTTTTTGTCTTTTATTGAGTGTTGAGCACTCATTATGGCTCTGGGGCTTTACTTAAAGAACAATTTATGTTCCCTCGGCACACACGTGAGGAGCAAGTGGCGCGCTTGGCGCTGAGCGTCAGACTGAGAGCGCTAAGGCGTTTCCTGTAAAAGAGCGCACACGTGAGGAGCACGTGGTGCGCTTGGCGCTGAGCGTCAGTAAATGAGTGCAGGGCGCTCCTTGTGAAACAGCGCACACGTGAGGAGCACGTGTAGTGCTTGGCGCTGAGCGCCAACCTTGAAGCGCTGGACGCTTCTTTTAAAATAGCGCTTGGAGCTGCGGCGCTGTGCGCCAGTCTTGGAGCGCTGAGGCGCTTCTTTAAATTAGAGCGCTAAGAGCGTTGCGGCGTTGTGCACCAGACTTGGAGCGCTGAGGCGCTTCTTTTTAATTTGGAGCGCTAAGACTCTTTTTAGGCAATTTTGATCAGTTCTGCGCTCTGAGAATTAAATTCTCAGTTATAAGAGACTTTGTCTCGTGGGTCTAAGAAAAAAGTTCTTATTTCTATAGGAGATGTTACAATCTCTTATTTTTTGTGAAAGGCTTTGCCTTTATGGATCTATGATCTGAAGAGAATTGAATTCTTCTTCCCCCCTTTTTTATGATGAGATGCTATGATCTCTTTTGTGAAAGACGTCTGTCTTATAGATCCATGATCTAGAAAAAGAACTAAGTTCTTCTTCTCTTGATGAGATGCTTTGATCTCTCTGTTTTTTTTATTTACCTTGAAGAAATTCTTCTTATTCCGAGAGCTTGCTCTTCTCTTTTGAAATTTCTCAAAGTTTATGGGGGGTTCCTCTATATAAGACTTGAAGTCTTCGGTCCTTTATATAGGGGAGGCTGATTTGTTGAATTAGTTGAAGAGATCTTTTCTCTAATTGATTTGGGAATGTTTCCCACTGTTGGATCTTTGATCCAAGGGTTTCTGTCTTACAGAAAGCAATCTTCTTGTTTATAACAAGATTGGGAAAATATTTTCCCATACAGAACTTATTCTGTATCTTGGTGATTTTTAATCACCATTGGATCTTTGATCTAATGGCGGGGAACATTTAGTTCCAGCGCTAGCGCTCTCGTGCTTTGCACATGAGCGCTGCAACAGAGTCTTTGACTCTTAGCGCTGGTGCTGCTAGCTCAGGCGCTCTCGTGCTTTGCACGTGAGTGCTGCATTAGTTTCTTTGACTCTTAGCGCCGGCACTGCTAGCGGTAGCGCTTTCGTGCTTTACACATGAGCGCTGCATCAGAGTCTTTGACTCTTTGCGCTTGCGCATTTAGCGCTAGCGCTCTCGTGCTTTGCACGTGAGCGCAACATCAGAGTCTTTGACTCTTAGCACTGGCGCATTTAGCGCTGGCGCTATTATGAAGCGCTGTTTCATTTAAAATTTCAAAATTTGAACAGAGCTTTACTCTGATTGGGGGAAACAGTTGTATTATAGTTTTATACTTGAATCATATTCAAGTCAGATTGATTATATTGAGACTCAGTCTGAGTCAAAAACTTAGAAAAGAAATTGAAATCCTGAATTAGGTTTTGATGTTATCGGTAACTGCTGCACATGGACGACAGGATTTGTGTCTTTTTCAAAGACAATTACCATGTTGATAATACCGTTTGTTAGGTTGTCTATCTTAGATAAGCAAGCACCCACTTTCTCCGGCTCCCTGAGGCTCAAGAGAATTGGTACCGCTTAAACCTATATTTACTAGGGTCCTCATTGTAATTTATATAACTTGAGGGAGTTTTATGTAAAAATAATTTGATATAATTTTCAAAATACACCTCAAGCATTTAATTATCGTCTTTAGGGTTTTCATAGTTGTATATTTTAGAATTGTGAAATTTCTAGTAAGTAGAACCTAGTTTCCATAGTATATGGTATTTTTTTGAATTATCGGTATCTTGCATTGAATTGTAATGGTATTTTCCTGAAATGGCGATTCCTTTGATTTGGAAAACTTGGAATATTTATATAATATAATTAAAATAGATATTTTGATAAAACTTATATTATATAAAATAAATTTGATTTATTTTCTAGAAATCTCATTTTTCTTAAAAATAGCATTAAAAATTCCATCGAAATCGAATGCTCCTTGCGGAGGTCTTCATCTCGCTCTAATAGACCCGAGAACGTGCGATAACCCGCACAATCCCGATCGGGGTTCTCCAAAATGGGTTGTAGAGGCGTAATTGCAAGGAATTAATGAATACTCTTTTTAAAGAAAACGGTTTTGTAATAGTTTAGGGTATTTTATTGTAACTCGTGATATTCCCAAAAACATTGCCCAAAAGTAAATCGTGCTTTGTCCAATTTGTGTGTTGTTTTGAGGTAGGTCCTTACCTCGTGAGTTTTCTAAAGGTAATACATGTATTATGTTGATTTGTGTCGAAAATAAAGTATATGGTATTTTACCGTAAAAATACGATAAAAGTTGCATAAAAGATTCTTTTGATATGAAACTTGTTTTAATGTGTTTGTTAATGTTTATTAATCACTATATGAGAGCATGGTATTTTCTTGATTAAGAAAATTTGAGTTTTGAAGAAAAACCGAATCGAAAGTCGAATTAACTCCGCTTCCGTCGGATTTTAGAATTTGAAGTTTGTAAGATAGTAGAAGAGAGGGGGAGAAGGGACTTACTGGCTTTTGGGAATGAAGAGAGGTAGGGGAAGACTAGGGAAGCGTCGGGGCGTCGTTTTGTCGCCGGAATCTCCTTGAAATTTCGTCGGAACTTTACCCTTCACTAACTCCACTTATACACTAAAGGGACTTGGGAATTCTTGAGAGTTTTGGCAGGGATTTCTGAGTGAAGATGTGTGAATTGGGGTGTGGTATTTATAGGAAAAACTAGGGTTTGGTGTATTGAATGGGGGAATTAAAATTTGTATTAAAAATGGATTTAAAGAGGTATTTTAAATTCTCTGGTTAATTGCATAGAAGATAAACAGCCTAGGGGAAGTGGGGAAGGCCAAAGGGTTGCAGGGGAAAATTTTGGGGGGCAACACTGACGGTCCGACCGGAGGTACCGGGCCATATAGGCATTTCGCCGGGCTATTACCATCGGTTGGGGTTGGTCTTGGTGCCACGTATCGGGGTCGCTTCAACTAGCCTCGTGCACATGTTTAAATAATCTGTGTCTTTTCTTTTTACGTGTTGTACACGTGCAAACCTTTGGGCTTCTAAAAGATTAAAAGAAATTAAAATAAAAAGATAATGTGGCTGATGGGTTTTGAACTCGGGTGCTATGTCACAGCAGTGCAAGGCCTTACTAGTGAGCTACAAGCTCTTTCTTGCTGTTCAAAAGCAAATCAAACTTATAATTTGTGTTCAGGCTTGGGTATTCCCTTCTGTACTTTTGAAAAAATTTGTACAGAAAGTTAGGGTTGTTACAGGAAGCTACTCGGCCGCCTCTTGTCTAGGCCTTTGGATCTGCAGATTGACTGGGCAGGAAGCTGCCCTCAGCGGATGAGCCGAGCAGGAAGCTACTCGGCCGCCTCTTGTCGAGGGATTTGGATCCACGGATTGACTGAGCAGGAAGCTACCCTCAGTGGATGAGCCGAGCAGGAAGCTACTCGGCCGCCTCTTGTCGAGAGTTTTGGATCCGCGGATTGACTGGGCAGGAAGCTACCCTCAGCGGATGAACCGAGCAGGAAGTTACTCTGCCGCCTCTTGTCTAGGGCTTTGGATCCACGGATTGACTGGGCAAGAAGCTGCCCTCGGCGGATGAGCCGAGCAAGAAGCTACTCGGCCGCCTCTTTTCTAGGGCTTTGGATCCGCGGATTGACTGGCAGGAAGCTGCCCTTAGCGGATGAGCCGAGTACAAAGCTACACGGCTGCCTCTTGTCGAGGGCTTTTTAAATTCAATAGTTTTTCTTTGGGATGTCGTTCAACCTTCCATGACCCATATAGGTGGGAATGGTGACCGTCACTGATGACACGTGGCGGTACCATATCGGGAAAGTGTGATATTCCGTGATTTGCGTTGTTGCGCGAGTAGATCTCGGCCGTTGGAAGATATTTGTTGAGGCTCTAGATATCGAAGGTATGGTCTCACCTTCGAATTCTCATATCAGCTTCTTCCTAGTCGTGTGTTTCTTGAAGATGACCGACCGCGTATACACCATCAGGGAGATCATTTCTCGGGACGATGTGTATTTTTATAATCTCGACCGTTCCAAAGAGATGTACGAGGAGGTGATAGGCCGCTTGGAGGGCCACTGTAGGCGCTTAGCGCTTACTTCTCCAACGATCTCCTCTCCTTCAAGTGCTAATCTACGCGATATGGAGAACTTCCCCGGGTCTGTACAACACCCTATCTCCGCAATTGATGGACGAGACTGTAACATTTCAGAAAAATAAAATATTATTTTTGGGGATTTTTATAATTAAATAATAAATATATTGAATATTTTAATAAGGCGGTATAATTAAATACCTATAAATTGGGAAAAATTTGGAAAATTATGAAAATTACTGAAATGAGAGTGCTTTATTGGATTTAAGCAAATTATGAAATTTTATGATTTATTATACACTATTTTAATGCTAATCGCGGTTAAATATCGCTACTTGCGCATTAAGCTTGTTTTGTGCAAAACATACACCATATCATTTTTACACTTGTGCTACATTTTTTAACCATGGTTTCATTTGGGATTTATGTGTTGGTTTTAAAAATGAAATGGAAAAGAAAAGATAAGAAAATAAAAGGAATAGAATAATGAGGGATGGGCAAGAGAGAGAAGAGAAGAGAGAGGGTGAGGGGTCAAACCTTGGACCAAGGCTCCCATTCCTTCTTCATTCCTTCATCATTTTTCCTCCCATCATTCCCTCCATGGCTGCTGCTGCTGCCCTCCACCTCCTCCCTCCTCAAACACCCCACTTCATCACCAAAAACATCTTAAAATTCCATCCTCATTTCATAAAAAATGTGCACAAGCTCACAAACTACACTTTGGACCAAGAAAGTTTGCATTTTGGTGCTCTAGGGGATTCATGGGTGCCAAATGAGATAATTTCTGAACCATTAGTGTAGTATTTAGTTTACCTTAGCTTCCATGCATATTTAGAAGTGATTAGGCGATGTTTATTAAGATTTGGAAATTCTAAGTTTAGGGTTAGGGTTTGAATTGAATTGTGATAGTGTAATTGAGTTATTAGTGATTTTAAACCCCCTGTTGTGATGATATAGTGGACCGAACCTGAGACTTAAACCCTGGAATACGAACATAGAAATCCCCGATATCCGTATTTTATGGAATTTTGTAGGGAATTTGCAATCTGCTAACACCCAGGTGACCTGAAAATTATTTAGCAAAGACAGTGATACATGCAGGCAACCTAGGACCCCCCACTAAAACCCTAGCCCCTAAGCCCTCACTATGGCCGCAGAAATAATCCTTCTGGACGCAATTTGCGGCCAGACCTGGGGCATTTTGGCTCGTGTTTGTTTCATGGCTCCAGTATCTGTAATCTAGACCCTTCACATATGTAAAATTGGCTGATTTGACCTAGGGTAAAATCTAGGACTAATTTCATGAGTTACTGTTTTGATTCGGGGTTATATTTTTCTTATTTTGGATTCTGGATTTTTGTATTTGTGTTTTACCTCGATCACTTGACGTTTGTACGACGATATCGAGGGTTATTTGGTAGTTTTGAAGGCGTAGTCCAGAGGTTCTAACCTATAGGCTTTTAGCGTGTCGTTTTGGTTTTGAATTGGGTTTTAATGCGGCACGATACGTTATGATGTGTAGATACCCCCACGAGGACTTCGATACGACAAGCAAGCATGTGGCGACGTCGGCAACAGCAAGCGAAGAGCAATGTGAGTAGATTATATCTACGGGGAAAGTCGGGTGGATGGCGTATAGCACCCCCGAAGTTCGTAGTATAGTGTATGGTATATATATATTATATGGATATAATTATATGTTATTGCGAGGTTATGATTATCTAGATAGACTTTGGGAGTCATGGATAATTTTAGTATCATTGGATGATGGTGTCGCTGGTTAGTTTAGTCACGAGCCCTAGAATGAGGTTTACACCCACACGCACACACATGCTTACTTTGTTATACTTGGGCGTATATGGGGATATGTATATACACACACACACATAGGTATGGGACTATGTATATATATATATATATATATATATATATATATATATATACGTATACCTACACATGGATGATGAGAATTGTATATGGTATTTGGAGATGAGTCGATGAGATTGGGCATGATGCTATGAGATCGGTGATATGTTTTGTTTCGTATTGTGAGATACGACATGAGATTATAGCGGGCGTTTAGGTGTGTGTTTTCATACACGCATATATATATATATATATATATATATATATATATATGGTATCAGTTTGTACTAGACATAGATCAGTACCCCAGTTCATGAGATATGATGATAAGGATACCAGATAAATGATGAGATGAATGTGATATTCGACCCGTACCCAGATTTGGGATGCCGTACAATGGATTTACCGTACGGGCTATATATTAATGATAGATCCGCACTCTTGACTCGAGAATGTCATATTGTATATTGTATCGTATGTGATACTATTGAGGCGGGATCACCAACTATTATATTTGTATATATTGACTCAGATTCAGGTGATTTTCCCTTACCCTTTCGGATAGACTGTTCGTTTAGTCCTGTAATTTACTTGTAGATGTTAGACTAGACTTGAGTCATACCTATTTCCAAAACTAACGAATCATGGGTATTCTAAAGACAGGCCAAGGGATTTTACGGATATTTCAAAGGACGTACCTCTTTTCTTAAAAACACCGTAGCCCCTATTTTTTTCCAAACCACCACGATTTGTGTGATTTTAAATGACAAACTGTATGACTCGTATAACTAATGTAGACTCCTTATTGTCGCATTTACTTTCCATTTCCATATATTCATGTGGTTATTAGCGCATTGCATGCTTATATACTTGTGATTTATGTTATATTAAACCCATGCTTTCAGGACACCAGCACCATTATCGATGATGCGTATGCTCCACGTACACCTGCTTGCCGGCTCACACACTTCATCATCGATAATTGCCATGTCACTACACAGTAGGACAGTTGCATCAGGATATGACCCCTTGCATGACATACTTGCATACACACATATTATACACCCATACTTGCATACATACGTATTTTCACATAATAGATGATTCTGGCTTGATTTACGAGATTTGGGAACCGCAAAATATATTTTAAAACTGGATTCATTTTAAAAGAGTGGTTTTCCCTCGATATGTGCATATTACTGTTCCATGTTGCATGATATACGGATATGCTTACATTTCTGTTATATGTCGCATACATCATACTTTATGATTATACACATTGAGATATGTTGCTTTTATGAGATTTCTGGATTTGGGAACCGTGGTTATTTCAAAAGAGAGTATGTATTGTTTTTAAAACCCGGTTTCCCTTGATATGATATTTCAGTGCGTCCACCATACGTTTTCTCGGTTCTGAGACGTATGACATGTGAAACCCGATTCGAGGAGTTGGATAACGATGATTGCGGGTACATGGTGGACCCGGTATGGTATCCCGGAGCGAGAACGGATTGCAGTGCTGAAGACGGTGAGCCTGGCAGAGGGACCACTACCTACCGGTAATAGTATTTGGGCTCGGCCGATATCCAGAGGATACCGACCGGAGTCGAGAAATGATATGGGCCGATCCGGACTGACGGAGCCCGTGGGCCGATCCGGACTGACGGAGTCCGATATATGAGGATTTATGTGCCGATGCTGGGCACAGGTTTCATGATGTTTTCGAGTGTCGATGTTGGACACTCAGGTTCCATGATTTTTATGTGTCGCGAGGGACACACGTTGATTTATATCCTCATACTTTCATGCATATGCTTTTATGACTTTTACATATATTATGTTGTTATGTCATTAGTTGACACGTGGACGAGATCCACCTACATACAGGCATTGATTACATAGTTGGATGATATCCACATACTTATAGATTTCATGATGATTACATTGATTACACCTCATGTTTATGATATGTTGCTACCTGAGGCACCGACACGAGCACTTGGTATTACACTGATGTATAGATGTTTGCCCTTGCCACCCTATTCATGCTTCAAACTTTATCATTTTGAGGATATATATATATATATATATATATATATATATATATATATATTACTGATCGTATTGACCTAGGATGGAGTCATACATACGATTTCTGCTCTGTGATGTTTTCTACTCACGAGTTGGCAACTCACCCCCGTTGTGCCATAGTTCTTGCAGGTTTTGCCGTACAGGTTTCATTGCGGTTTTGCTGGCACACTGCTTCCATTCCGGGTGATTTGCTTTGGTAGGTGGGTTCACTTGCATCGTGACCACCATTGTATTTTATTTACATTCAGTTGTATCTAGTAACTCTATCAACCAGACTTGTATATTTATTCGACTTAGAAAACCAGTTGTTTATTCTTTCGACCTTAGAGTCGCGCGTTGTATTATTATGGTTTTCTTGATATTTTGAGTTTCCTTTTGAGTTTTGATCCTCGCCCTTGGCATTGTATATTATATTGCTTGCGTGGTTGTGACCGTCAATTGACGAAGAGCTAGCTCCCGCTTGGGGATGCCTTTATTCATATTATGCATGTTGTACCCTTTTGGGGCCAGTATTTACAAAGGAAATTCTGCCGAAATTTTCAGAAAAGACTTGATGATTTTAAAAATACATATTCGGCTTATGTTATTAAAACCACTTGTTTTAAATAAGTTTTCTCCATTTCTATTCAAAATGGTTTAGATTTCTGGGATTTTTGGGCTTACTTGAATTCGATAGGGTCCTATAGACTTCATACGATTCAAGTGCCAGTCACGTGCCATTTCTGGGTCGTGACAAAGTTGGTATCAAAACGCTAGGTTAACCTTGGTTCGAGTCTAAGTTTAACTATGCGGAGCCTAGAGCGTTTGTATATATTCGGAACGTAGGCTTGACCTTACGGAACTTAGACTTAGTCGAGGGGGTATTAGACCCGAACTTTCGTCGCATAGGTTGACCTTGGTTGATGGAGTAGGTGACTTAAGGAGAGTGACGTACCGTGTGTATGTTCCGCGGCATACTTACGATACGCTACTCCGCTTAGGGAGCCTTAGGATGTACATTTCCTTGCACAGTATTACATTCATTCATGATCTATCCTCATCGATATTGGTTTATGGTTATGCTGCCATGATTGCACGGGCAGAGAGAGAGCTACGGCTAGAGTTGCGTCAGCACGAGCTCGTCACGGACGAGGACTGGCTAGGGTGTGATCCCAGGGACACACGATTGCATAGAGGTGTCATTTTATTGTGTTTTCGCGCCATGAGTGTTTGATGGATCGCTTTTACGAGATTTCTTGGACGTGCAAATCAGCACCAGAGGATCAGGATACAGCTAGAGGCCAGCTGGAATGTGATAACCGTCGATGCACCGATTATGTGATGATTGAGACACTGTTCAGCGTGCGGACAAATGAGCCAGTTGCTACTGTGAATGACGAGATAACGCCCTAGATGTTTGGAGCTATTTCCGCATGAGTTATACTTAGAGATATGATAGAAGATCGCTAGTCACCCATGGAGGAAGGACTAGGACATGTGATTCGTTGCCTACCCCGATGCGAGGTTATCAGATTGATTGATTTCAGCTAGAGATGACTTCATGCAGGTACGTTGGGAGTCGATAGAGACGATCGAATGGCAGAAGCCCATTTTCCAAGTTTAAAGTATTCAGAGACAAATGCAAGTAATGTTATGGATCCTCTAGAAGAATGAAACCCTAACTCGACATAATGACCATGAGAACACTTTGAAACCTTAGGGTTTGCGGCAGTTCAGCGATGCCATTAGTGAGGCTTAGGTTTTCCCTTCTACGGTTGGTCCGCAGGTACTGTGGCATGTTCTGGAATACTATTAAACTGTACCCAAGATGTTGAGCTCTTGGGGGATTATGGAACCTTGACAAATCGATCGAAAGGTTTGACTTCATTCGGATATCATATGATGGGATACATTGCTTGGGAGACTCCAGATACGAGTATAGCCGTTGGAGTGCAGTCCATGCAACCACGAAGAGACGAGTCCGAAGCAGTCGACACTAGAGAAAAGGGGGGTAAGGGGTTCGTACGAGATCTTGATGAGATGACGTTCCACTCCGCTAACATCAGAGATGTGATACGCATACAGAGGCGTTGTATATGGATATATCTTCCAGAAGGAGTCGCGATGAGTATGCAGCCGTTCCGGAACAAGGAATTGATTTAGTAAAAGACGATGGCTTCCGGGCAGTTCGGCAGAAACAAGATTTGGGAGAGACTTCGACGGAACCTTTGTGGAATACTATACGAGAAGACTTGGACCCAGGAGAGATCATATTGTGCACACCCAGCAGGCCAGAGTTCGGCATCGTCGACGAGATTGTTGGCCAGAGATCTTTAGAGGATGTGCCAGAGCGGGACGGTTTCCGTCGTCATTCCATATTGGGCCTCTGAGCCAAGGAGATATATATCTAGCAATTCGCAGTGAGAGACAAGAGCCTAATAGCACCAAGCGCCAGACCATGGACAGGAGGCAAGTAGATATCTTGCTCTGCCAGGTTTGGATGCACCGACACCTTCTCGACTGGGAAGGAAGGATATGTCGACGACAGTGTTTGCGATCTGGGATTTGTTGATTCGAATACCACGCATCCGACATTTTTGGATTTTGGTATTTTGGACGATTCGTTTGCATGATTAAGATTTTGTACACTACGGTTGCACTTGACCTCGATTTGATATCATTCGAGATATTGATTTTTGAGTTCATACCTATGGTATGCATGTGATTTGACTTGTGCGTTCGGCATAGTTTTCTTGCACTTTTTGTATTTGATCTGCTTTTGTGCACGCTGATGCACATGGTTGTGAGATTATATACCACGGTATACCTGATTTGGATTTGGATTGAAATGTGCTGTATACCGTCAATTTCGATTGTGATACTCGATATTTGTTTTGTGCACCGGATTGGATTTTGCGTATGTTCGGCGCTTGATATTGGATTTCGTGATTCGTGCATGTTAAATGCATATGATTTAGATTTTATTCGTGCATGATGGATGCACCTGATTTGGATTTTCGCGTATGTTGGGCGCATGTTGAGATGCGATTTTGGTGCACACCAGATGCACTAAATCAAGATTCTTCGTGCATATCAGATGCACCTGATATTGCTGTCAGGCACACCCGTTACCTATGACAGGTATTTCGTGCACACCTGATGCACTTAGATGTTGTTTCCGTGCACATGTATGGCACATTCATGGGTTTCGATTTCCGTGCGCACCAGACGCACGTAGCATTC
The DNA here is from genome assembly GCA_030015575.1 of Agapanthus africanus. Lineage (NCBI taxonomy): Eukaryota > Viridiplantae > Streptophyta > Magnoliopsida > Asparagales > Amaryllidaceae > Agapanthus > Agapanthus africanus. Next base: position 354,038,885 of record JASDDO010000019.1, read on the forward strand.
ATATGCACATTTTTGGATTGATTCTTATGGAGCAGTACGTTTTTATGATATTTACTATTTATTTTCGTATTGAGCAGGACTAGTCAGAGGACAGTACTTGGATATATTTTGCATGCATTGATAGCTATCAAAGGGATTTCCAAAAAGGGAGCTATAGTCTCAGTATTTACCTACGTGTCTGAGATGACACGAAACATTTTATAAAGGAAACTCTTCTAAATTATTTTCAAAAACGGCGGGACGTACATATTAAATAAAGGATAAGTATATATATAGTTATTTTCTTACAATAGACATCCGCCACTGTGCCGCGATACGCGCATCGCACAGCAACATGAAAGGTTTGGCATGCATTTCCTTCAGATGTTTACATGTGTAGTGTTGATTTATATCGTATTGGTTTTCGTATTGGATTTGACATTTGTGTCTTCACCATGACTCCGATGATTGCGAGATACTTGACGGAGTTTTGATTTGGAGTTATCTGCTCATTGTTCATGCGCATGCATTGCGCTATGATGCGTCTTATGTATTGATGATTTCGGAGTCCCGACGACTTGGAGTTTTTACTGAAATGTTTTAGTATTTGAGGGGCTTAAATTTAAATTCGGGGACCGAATTTCTTTAAGGGGGGAAGATTGTAATATTTCAGAAAAATAAAATATTATTTTTGGGGATTTTTATAATTAAATAATAATTATATTGAATATTTTAATAAGGCGGTATAATTAAATACCGATAAATTGGGAAAATTTGGAAAATTATGGAAATTACTGAAATGAGGGTGCTTTATTGGATTTAAGCAAATTATGAAGTTTTATGATTTATTATACACTATTTTAATGCTAATCGCGGTTAAATATCGCTAATCGCGCATTAAGCTTGTTTTGTGCAAAACATACACCATATCATTTTTACACTTGTGCTACAATTCATAACCATGGTTTCATTTGGGATTTATGTGTTGGTTTTAAAAATGAAATGGAAAAGAAAATAAAAGGAATAGAATAATGAGGGATGGGCAAGAGAGAGAGGAGAAGAGAGAGGGTGAGGGGTCAAACCTTGGACCAAGGCTCCCATTCCTTCTTCATTCCTTCATCATTTTTCCTTCCCGCATTCCCTCCATGGCTGCTGCTGCTGCCCTCCACCTCCTCCCTCCTCAAACACCCCACTTCATCACCAAAAACACCTTAAAAGTCCATCCCTATTTCATAAAAAATGTGCACAAGCTCACAAGCTACACTTTGGACCAAGAAAGTTTGCATTTTGGTGCTCTGGGGGATTCATGGGTGCCAAATGAGGTAATTTCTGAACCATTAGTGTAGTATTAGGTTTAGCTTAGCTTCCATGCATGTTTAGAAGTGATTAGGTGATGTTTATTGAGGTTTGGAAATTCTAAGTTTAGGGTTAGGGTTTGAATTGAATTGTGATAGTGTAATTGAGTTATTAGTGACCTTAAACCCCCTGTTGTGATGATATAGTGGACTGAACCTGAGACTTAAACCTCGGAATACGAACTTAGAAATCCCCGATATCCGTATTTTGTGGAATTCTGTAGGGAATTTGAAATCTGCTAACACCCGGGGGACCTGAAAATTATTTAGCAAAGACAGTGATACATGCAGGCAACCTAGTACCCCCCACTGAAACCCTAGCCCCTAAGCCCTCACCATGGCCGCAGAAATAATCCTTCTGGCCGCAATTTGCGGCCAGTCCTGGGGCATTTTGGCTCGTGTTTATTTCATGGCTCCAGTATCTGTAATCTAGACCCTCCACATATGCAAAATTGGCTGATTTAACCTAGGGTAAAATCTGGGACTAATTTCATGAGTTGCTGTTTTGATTCGGGGTTATATTTTTCGTATTTTGGATTCTGGATTTTTGTATTTGTATTTTATCTCGATCACTTGACGTTTGTACGACGATATCGAGGGTTATTTGGTAGTTTTGAAGGCGTAGTCCATAGGTTCTAACCTATAGGCTTTTAGCGTGTCGTTTTGGTTTTGAATTGGGTTTTAATGCGGCACGATACGTTATGATGTATAGGTACCTCCATGAGGACTTCGAGACGACAAGCAAGCGCGTGGCGACGTCGGCAACGGCAAGCGAAGAGCAATGTGAGTAGATTATATCTACGGGGGAAGTCGGGTGGATGGCGTATAGCACCCCCGCAGTTCGTAGTATAGTGTATGGTATATATATATTATATGGATATATTTATATGTTATTGCGAGGTTATGATTATCTAGATAGACTTTGGGAGAAATGGATAATTTTAGTATCATTGGATGATGGTGTCGCTAGTTAGTTTAGTTGCGATCCCTAGAATGAGGTTTACACCCACACGCACACACATGCTTACTTTGTTATACTTGGGCGTATATGGGGATATGTATATATATATACACACATAGGTATAGGACTATATATATATATATACACACACACACACACACGTATACCTACACATGGATGATGAGGATTGTATATCGTATTTGGAGATGAGTCGACGAGATTGGGTATGATGCTATGAGATCGGTGATATGTTTTGTTTCGTATTGTGAGATACGACATGAGATTATAGCGGGCCTTTAGGCTTGTGTTTTCATACAAGCATATATATATATATATGGTATCAGTTTGTACTAAACTTAGATCAGTACCCCAGTTCATGAGATATAATGATAAGGATACCAGATAAATGATGAGATGAATGTGATATTCGACCCGTACCCAGATTTGGGATGCCGTATGATGGATTTACCGTAAAGGCTATATATTAATGATAGATCCGCACTCTTGACTCGAGGATGTCATATTGTATATTGTATCGTATGTGATACTATTGAGGCGGGATCACCGACTATTATATTTGTATATATCGACTCAGATTCAGGTGATTTTCCCTTACCCTTTCGGATAGACTGTTCGTTTAGTCCTGTAATTTACTTGTAGATGTTAGACTAGACTCGAGTCATACCTATTTCCAAAACTAACGAATCGTGAGTATTCTAAAGACAGGCCAAGGGATTCTACGGATATTTCAAAGGCCGTACCTCTTTTCTTAAAAACACCGTAGCCCCTATTTTTTTCCAAACCACCACGATTTGTGTGATTTTAAATGACAAACTGTATGACTCGTATAACTAATGTAGATTCCTTATTGTCGCATTTACTTTCCATTTCCATATATTCATGTGGTTATTAGCGCATTGCATGCTTATATACTTGTGATTTATGTTATATTAAAGCCATGCTGTCATGACACCAGCACCATTATCGATGATGCGTATGCTCCACGTACACCTGCGTGTCGGCTCACACACTTCATCATCGATAATTTCCATGTCACTACACAGTAGGACCGTTGCATCAGGATATGACTCCTTGCATGACATACTTGCGTACACACATATTGTACACCCATACTTGCATACATACGTATTTGCACATACATAGTTAATTCTGGCTTGATTTACGAGATTTGGGAACCGCAAGATATATTTTAAAACTGGATTCATTTTAAAAGAGCGGTTTTCCCTCGATATGTGCATATTACTATTCCATGTTGCATGATATACGGATATGCTTACATTTCTGTTATATGTCGCATACATCATACTTTATGATTATACGCATTGAGATATGTTGCTTTTATGAGATTTCTGGATTTGGGAACCGTGGTTATTTCAAAAGAGAGTATGTATTGTTTTTAAAACCCGGTTTCCCTTGATATGATATTTCAGTGCGTCCACCATGCGTTTTCTCGGTTCTGAGACGTATGACATGTGAAACCCGATTCGAGGAGTTGAATGAGGCCGATTGCGGGTTCATGGTGGACCCGGTAAGGTACCCCGGGGCAAGAACGAATTGCTGTGCTGAAGACGGTGAGCCTGGCAAAGGGATCACTACCTACCAGTGATAGTATTTGGGCTCGGCAGATATCCGGAGGATACCAACCGGAGTTGAGAGATGATATGGGCCGATCCGGATTGAGGGAGCCCGATATATGAGGATTTACGTGCCGATGCTGGACACAGGTTTCATGATGTTTTCGAGTGTCGATGCTGGACACTCAGGTTCCATGATTTTGATGTGTCGCGAGGGATACACGTTGATTTATATCCATATACTTTCATGCATATGCTTTCATGACTTTTACATGCATGATGTTGTTTTGTCATTGGTTGACACGTGGACGAGATCCACCTGCATACATGCATTGATTACATAGTTGGATGATATCCACATACATATAGATTTCATGATGATTACATTGATCACACCTCATGTTTATGATATGTTGCTACCTGAGGCACTAACACGAGCATTTGGTATTACACTGATGTATAGATGTTTACCCTTGCCACTCTATTCATACTTCAGACTTTATCATTTTGAGGATATATATATATATATTACTGATTGTATTGACCTAGGATGGAGTCATACATACGATTTCTGCTCTGTGATGTTTTTTACTCACTAGTTGGCAACTCACCCTCGTTGTGCCACAGTTCTTGCCGGTTTTGCCGTACAGGTTTCATTGCGGCTTTGCTGGCACACTGCTTCCATTCCGGGTGATTTGCTTTGGTAGGTGGGTTCACTTGCATCGTGACCACTATTGTATTTTATTTACATTCAGTTGTATCTAGTAACTCCATCAACCAGACTTGTATATTTATTCGACTTAGAAAACCAGTTGTTTATTCTTTCGACCTTAGAGTCGCGCGTTGTATTTTTATGATTTTCTTGATATTTTGAGTTTCCTTTTGAGTTTTGATCCTCGTCCTTGGCGTTGTATATTATATTGCTTGCGTGGTTGTGACCGTCAATTGACGAAGAGCTAGCTCCCGCTTGGGGATGCCTTTATTCATATTATGCATGTTGTACCCTTTTGGGGCCAGTATTTACAAAGGAAACTCTGCCGAAATTTTCAGAAAAGACTTGATGATTTTAAAAATACATATTCGGCTTATGTTATTAAAACCACTTGTTTTAAATAAGTTTTCTCCACTTCTATTCAAAATGGTTTAGATTTCTGGGATTTTTGGGCTACTTGAATTCGATGGGGTCCTATAGACTTCATATGATTCAAGTACCAGTCACATGCCATTTCCGGGTCATGACAGAGGCGTTTGATAAAATGTATACGGTCCACAAGCTTGGTCTGATCTAGAAGAGTAGGAGAGACCGCTCGGTGGAACTTCTTCTTGAGTGTTTCCAACAAAGATTAGTCATTGCATCTTGCTCAGCGGATGGGGACCCCGGCGATTCCATGGCTTCTAGGGTTCATGGGTACCGTCAGAGGGAGCGGGCGGAGGCTGCCTGGGCTCGGCTGGAGGAGCTTTCTTCTGAGTATCACCACCAATGTTTTCTCAATCCTCGTACTACTCTTCTGTAATAGTTGTAAGGCAGGGGAGCCGATAATACCTCCGAATAAATAAATTTGTCTTTGGTTATTGTAACATTTCAGAAAAATAAAATATTATTTTTGGGAAATTAAACAATATACGTAATAAATCTTATGAATATTTAATGTATGGAGATTAGTTTTAATGATACGGTATAACTATATACCGATAATTCGGGAGATATTTGAAAATTCTGCATGATTATTGATTTTGAGTGTATTAAGTCGATTTGGATATTTTAGAATTTATTTGCATACAAGTTTACGGCTAAACTTAATTAATAATTACTAATTATGCATTAAGCTCGATTATGCACATGACATGTACCATGTCATATTGTAAAAATACTTGTTACATTTTTTATGAAACATGATTTTACTGTAGGGTTCCTAGGCACACTAATGAGGTTCCACAAGGCATCAACCATGCCAAATTCTAATTTTTCCGGTGCCGAGAAACCCTAATGCGATCGTTAACTAGAGTTTAGGCGAAAACAAATGCGAATAAACAACTTTACTCTAAAGGGAATGGAAATACAACCTTTGTAGATCCGGTCCTCCACTTCCTTAGCTCGATGATGATGTCCCTCCGCTGCGATCATTGGATCCTGGACTCTAGCGATGGTTTCGTCGAAGAAATGATCGGGCTAGGTCGTCGACTTCGATGCCGAAGATGATCTATGTCGAGGCAACTCAAACTCAAGCTCCACCTTCACCAAGTCATGAAACTTGTGAAGAAAACATCCTATACTACATGGCAAGTGGTAGAGGATGAAGAAATAGGAAGTGGGTTCACTTTAGAATTGGATTTCTCACTCTTTTTATCATGACACCATTAGAGGTTGCAAGGTTTCTTCTTCTTGAAGAAGAAGAAGAAGAAGGAAAAAGAATATGATAAGAATTATCAATAATAGAAAATAAAGTGATTCTTATCATTATGCAACCTTGGGTTAGTTTAACAAGTGTAGAGAATAAACTAGGGTTAGGTGAATGGTTAGGTTTAGGAAAGAAACAAAAATGGTCAAAGCTTTTCAAAGCTTCAAGTATAAAACAAAAGGCCACCATTTTATTTATCTTTCCAAAAATAAATAAATAAATAAAATAAATAATCAAGAAATGATAACAAAACCCTAACCATTTACTTAAACATGGTTTAAAGTAAACATACACCCAAGTTTGCATGTATCATCAAACATGATACAATCTAGTGCACAAAACTATATCATATATACAATGTGCACATCAAGCGAGAAAATCCATCTTAAGTGAACCAATACTAGTTAATGCAAAGTAATATATCAAATATATTATTATACATTAAATCAACACTTGATTTAACGATCCGGTCATATCGCATATGACCGACTAATATCCAATGTATCGACTTATCGAATCAATCCTCGATCCGATAACTAGGTTATATCGCATATAACCAATCGATACATTCATCGCGAGAATAGAATACTGTATCACATACACGTATTATTCTCGGTCCCGCACATATCTCATACGCGCTCCTATTTCGTTTCGCTTGAGCCAGGAAACCTCTGTGTAGGACTTTAAAGACTCGTCAATACGCCGGCAGCAGATGATGATCATATCAAACACCCACAAGCCGCAAGCGGTCTGCTAAACGTAACGGCCACCCGGGTATTAAGCGATCAGAAGATCAACGAGCAAGCCCGCTCAGACTCCTGTGAATCCAACCAGCAACACTTACCGTACAGTCCGGTCTGTTCGTCTGATATGTCGCATATCTCGCCTAGGGGTGGTAAACGTCAGACCCCAGCAGCTCGATAAGTCGTGTCGATATGAGGTCTATAACATTTCGAGAAACTACTGGTAACACTTACCAGTAAATCTCAGCAACCCTGGCCAGGGATTTCCGGTTATAGCCAATCGAACACAGCGCAACATCAACTCCCTATACCGGGAGAGACGAATCCCCTCCTATCGCTCATTGCCTCCATGTGATTCGGGACTGTACCCAAAAACCACCGTTTTGCATGCCCTCTTGGACGTGGTAAGGTGGAAATCAAAGCACGGTGGGAATCACACAAGACTCTATGACGATCTCGGGTCAACAGACTACTCTGTATCAGTGTCACCAGAGAACTGCCATCTGACGTGAGGTATAATACCATCTGGGAGTTCTCGGCGAGTCCGTCCAGTGTGCCCAGTCTCCACTGAGCACCCGTATATCATCTCTGATGTCAAACACCAATGGATATGGGATCATCCATCGCCCATCTATATGGGTCGAGAAGGTATACGCTAGTCTACTCTGGTATATCGATGCCCCGTCTCGATACACCCACGACTAGGGACCTTAAAGGATGTATTTATGGACTACCATGTCCCCACTAGTATGATCTGCATCATAGTCCAGGTAGTCAAGTACACATCCTAAGGGCTTTACCAACATGTAACAGAGAGACAATCAGTGTACACGTTAAGGTAAAGAGCAACCAGATAGCATACTATCATGTCGAGCAAGAAAGTCCTCCCTATATATGTCCAAGCATCCACTACAATATACATCCTATGTATAGCAATGGCCTCTAGGGATACATATAACTAACAATCTCCCACTTGCACTAGGGCCATCTGATAGCAGTGGTTGTAGTATCTCATACTCAACCATCCCATAAAAGTCTCTCTCTGGGAAAAGGCCTTCGTGAGTGGATCCGCCGTGTTGTCCTCTGAGTCTACTCTCCTAACCTCGATCCCCTGGAGATCAACCATCTCCATGATCAGGTGATACTGCCTTAGAATATGTCTGGATCACTGATGGGACGGACGTTCCTTGGCATAAGCCACAACTCCATTGTCACACAATGGGAGGAACTAAGTTCATCTCATGAACCAATATACACCCAGACTGTCTCTTTGGTAGCATCTTAAATAGCGATGTATCCAGCCTTTATCGTCTAGTATGCCACGGTATCTAGCTTGGAACTCTTCCAACATACCGTCCCTTTACTGAGGGTAAAGACAATGCATGTGACTGACTTTCAGTCGTCCTTATCATGCTGGAACCCTTCCAGTGATTGCCCCCAGGATCGATTGATACCATCTCACTACATCTAGTGAGTATCCTAACATCCAATTAGATCTATCTCATAGATCCAAAACATAGGATTTAGGAGGTATCAATTTGATCCTATATGGAGAATCATTGTGATAAGCGGAGATTGACCGAGCGTAGCATAGGAAACTCCTTTCTTATCAAGAGTATGTCATCCACGTACTCTACGAGGATCTTCACCATACTCCCTACTACCCTTTTGTTTATACAAGGTTCATCTACCATTTTAATGATGTCAAACTCTTTGACTAACACATCAAAACAGACGTTCCAACTCCGCGATGCCTGCTTTATCACATAAAACATCTTGCACACGTTTCCGCTGCTCCCACTGTCTACGAAGCCCTCTGACTATGTACTTATAGACGCACTTCTCTAAAACATCATTTAGAAAAGCAGTCATGGCACCCAACCGGCAGATGTCGTAGTCATGGTATGTAGCCGTGGCAAGTAGGATCTGGATGGACTTAAGCATAGCCACTGGAAAAAGGTTTCATCATTATCCACGCCTGGTCGATGACGAAAACCTTTAACAAGTCTAGCTTTGAAAGTCTCAACTTTTCCATCTACACCAAGTAATCTTCTCAAGATATACTTGCTCCTGATGGGGATTTAACCCTTCAGATATAGCAACTAAAGTCCATACTTTGTTGGTGTACATGGATTCCATCTCAGATCACTAAGCATCCAGCCATTCTTACAGAGTCTCACTCCTGATGGTCAGCTCGAAACTAGTTGGGTCATCATCTCATGATGCAATCCTCGCTCCCACTGTCATAGAGAAACCGAAGTAACTCTCAGGTGGGTGAGGAACCCTACTAGATCGGCGGAGAGGCTGAGGTTCGTTGGAATCTACTGAATCTTTTGGTTCTATCAAATCATCAGCTGCAGTTTGTATAGCTGGAACATTTCCAGTTCTACATAACAGATCTTGCCTCGAGCTTGTCCGGATTTTGCTTTTCAGATATAGGCTGGACAACCCCAAATCTTAGCTAACTTAAGATATGGGCTCTTCCCTTTCCATATCACATATGAAGTGGTAGGCAACTGATTTGATTTGAACCCTTTTCAATAGGTATGCAGCTTCTCAAGTGCATAACTCCCAAAAGGAAATAGGTAATTCAGTAGTACTCATCATAGAGCACACCTTATCATATAGGGTGTGATTGCTCCGCCCCGATATACCATCGTGCTATGGTGTATACGGAGGAGTAATGCAGAGAGAGAATCTCATTCTCCATTAGAAAAGTCCAAGAATTTCGTGCTAAAGTATTCTCCTCCCTGATCACATCAAAGGACATAATACTTATACCCGTATTTTCGTTCTCTACTTCTAACTTATATTTTGTGATTATCTCAAAAGTTTCGGACTTGTGTTTCAACAGGAACATATGTCTGAATCTTGAGAGATTATCAGAGAATGTAATGAAGTACAAAGAACCGGTCCTGGCATGTGTAGACAGAGGACCTTGCATACATCACTATGTATCAGTCCCAAGAGTTCACTAACTCTTTCTCTGTTTCCAACAAACAGAGCTATGGTCATTTTATCTTTGTGACATGACTGGCAAATTTCACAAGATGTAAATTCAAACTGATTTAAATATGCATCCAAATATAACTTCAGCCAGTCGGGTCGCATTGATATGACCTAGTCTACAATGCCTCAAGAAGGATTCGTTCATTTCTGAACTCTTCCTCTTGTGTTTGTTCTGTATACTAAGAACTGTAGTTTGATTTAGAACGTCAATGCTTTTAGATAACGTGCCTGAACCGATCAACTTTTGATATAGGAAATGTTCAAAACATTATCCAACAATACAAAATTATATCCTTTCTTTACTAATAAAAAGACTGATATGATTTTGTATATCAGGTTTGGTATCTAATAACATTCGTTCAGAATCAATGTACTGTTAATACAGGGTGACAGTTGTTCAGACCATAATATTGCATTTATCATTCCCCTATTCTTATCCTTTTTATAAATAAACAGGTACTCTTGACGCACGTTTGTTGCATATTACAGGATACAGGTTTCTGGAGCAAATACAGTGAAAAAGACACAAAACAACAGAAAAATGGACTTTTGACCAACAAGCAGACCGATACTAGTCACGCCTAGTCAGAGAACAGTGCAAGGTCCAAAATGTCATGAGAACGGTTGAAAGATCGCTATGAATATTCACTGAAATATCTGGAGAATACCTAGAAGCCTAACAGAGAAAAGGACTATAGAAACAGAAAGCCAAGAAGCCCAGAAGAAAGCCCACAAAATCTCACAGCCCAAGTCCACAGTTTGGCCGCGGATCCGCGGCCAAACCCATGCTAGCGCCGCGGATCCGCAGCCGTCTAATACACGTGTCGGTGGAGATTTCTTCTGTTGCTGCGACTGTTCTGGTGTTGGGATTCTCAGGGGTCAAATCTGTAATTTTGCATGTGCGAGAGTCTGTAGCCCTAGGTTTTCTATTTTCCTATAAATTGTAATCTTAGATCTAAAAATTGTATGCCTCTTTTCAATAAATAAAATTCAGAAATTCTGGAAGTGACATTCAGATCTGTTCTTTATCGCTTGGAGGGAGCCATCACCATTAGTAAGTGTTTTTCTTTTATTCTTTTAATGTTATTTCATCCCCTAATGAGCGAGTAGTCTCCTCGCTTGTTAGGGTTAGACTTAGGGAAAGGGTTGAGAGATGAGATCTCTCACCCCTTTCAATGCCATATTAAACTAACCCATTAAGAACTCCATGCATACGCGCACAACCGCTCCCTGCGGCACCCTACCCCTCGAGGTAACGGTGAACCGCAGTATAAAGGGCCGGTTGCGCGCGTTTTCCATGGGGGTTAGGGTAATTAACGATAAAGGAAGGATACGAATCTAGAGGAAGAAAACATCTTCCCAAAAGAGTCGTATCCACTTTATCGATAATTACTATAACACCTAATGGATCTAAAATACGGCATTGAAAGCGGTGAGGAAACATCAATCTCCAAAACTTCCTCTAAGCCTAACCCTAGCAAGAATTTAAATTAGATTAATTAAGTTTTAGATCTAGATTTTTATAAAACCAAAACGACAAATAGAATCAACTCGTTAAGACACAATAAAGGAATTTACCCGTCTCTGTGGATCGACCCGCACTCACCGGCTAGCTGCGAAGCGACGCCGTTTCTGATTGCGGTAATAATATTTTTGATCGTAAAATCTCCATCAATCAAATGGCGCCGTTGCCGGGGACGGCGTAAAATTTCTTTTTGTGAATTTTCGGGTTGATATAAATTTTAAAAATTATAAAAATCTGAAAATATAAAAAATAAAAATAAAAAAAATAATCAAGTTTGATCTGTTTGAAGGGTGTATCTTTTGGATCTTGCAGGAACAGCGAAGGTCACGGATCTAGAACTTTACAGAGGGGCAAATAAAAATTTGGAGCATAAAAACAGAGAGAAATTGTAATTACAGAACAGTGCAAAAATTTCCAGAGCGCGATCCCACCAGAACGCCGCGCTTCCGCCGCATTATGGGCCATCTGCCGCGGATCCGGGCTCCTCCTGCCACGTCAGCGCACCAACTTTTGTGGGTTTGTCTCTCTTTCTTCCCTCTGCAACCTAAAGTATATCTCTCTGTAAAAAGTTTTCTGCAGGAATTCTTTGCGTAAAAAGTCTTTCTCCCCCTTCTAAATAACAGATTTCTGCAGGTTTCTTTGCGCCGCGCTAAAAAATTTTTGATTGCAAGTGAAATTTTATCTGTTTTGCATAATTTAACCGGATTCTAAGGGGCTAATTGACCAAACTCAGATTGGGTGGGGATTTCATCACCCTTCCCAGGACCCCAGAAAACACCTAAGCATTTTGCATCGACCACCTTTAATTAAAAAAAGATTAGACTCAGACCTAAGGACAGCGAGCTCAATAGGAAAAGGACTAGGGTAGGCATCGGCCGTTTATCCTAACCGACATTGCGGTGTCTAGGTTAGTGGTTTTTAATTAGGCCCACTGTAGTGGTGGTTCCTTCCCACTTACCTGGCCGTATTTGTCCGTGAAGAGGCGGTTTGAGGTCTATTTCTAGCCCTAGTTAGGAGCTGTCTAGTAGACCTAGGCAACCCTAGATCTAGGTCTGATTGTGCATGTGTGGTTGATTCAGTTGTGTCACGAGTCCATTTTCTAAAACCTTATTGCAAAACTCTCCAATAAAAAAATTTAACGAAAAATCTTTTAAAAACTTGCAAAAATTTTGTCGCTAAGAAATCCTTGCACTCTTCTATCATGGGTACCCCACATCATAAATCTCTTGCCGAGTCTTGGTATCCCGAACCTAACTTTGCGTCGTTCGTCAATTGTTTCGGTCAATTTAAAAAAGATCCCTCCTTGCCAAAAATTTCGTTGAAAGATCAAATAGAGGCGTCTAGGAGAAATAGTTTGACTTTTCAATCCACTTTGTGTCAACCGAGTCAACCTTTGCAACCTACATATGTTGATACCACTTCTTCAAGTCCTTCTGTCACTCCTAGGCCGATGTCCATTGCTGAGCATATTGCTCAATCTCGCAATCGATCTTTCACCCCTCTCCACTCATCTAGTTTTAGGGATCCGCACAATTATTCACCTTCTTATCCATATGTTGACCCTACTCCTGTCTTACCACCCACTTCCTACCAGTCATACCCGACCTTCCCACCTTCACTAGACGCTGTTTCGACACAGCCATTAGGGAGTTTCACATACCCAACTAATTTTGAATCTTTTACTGAAACCCCCTCACCACCTAAGTCTAGTTTGGAAGAGTCGTTGGAAGCATATATTGCTGTAACAAATAAAATAATGAGGAATGTGGAAGCATCCATGGCCGCCCTTATGCAGCCTAGTGAACCGGTAGCTAGTGTCCCGCTAGCTCCGAATTTTTCAATGTACAAGGCGGCAGTTGGACAGAGTGAGAATGAGAGAGGATTTTCAAATCAAACCTACCCTTACCCAATTGAAGCCCACAACTCCGGTTTTCCATCGATTGTTCCAAATGATTCACCAGTTGAAAATAAAAATGAGTTGTGCGATTTTGTAGTGTTTGATTTGCCAAATTGTGAGGAACCCCTTCCGAGTGAAACCGCACCTAATCCTTTCGATCTTTACACCTCCACTCTAGAACCTACATTGATAAATATCCATGCTGTGGATGAAGTGTCTAAAGAAATTGATTTTCACTTGATTGAGGATATAGACGCCGGGAATATTTCGGATGATGAACCAGTCGATTTAATAGAAATTTTATGTTCAAATCATCATCCTGAGTTATTAAATGTTTCCCCCGAATCTCATATGCGTCTAGATTTTGATGATAATGGCATGGATGAATTAAATATTGAGGATAGTACTGAGGAGAGTCTTGAGGATAATATCGAGGTTCAACCATTTTTATTTGATGTGTCAGATTTTCCAATTCAGCCTCCTAAACCTTTGACTGTTATATCATCCTCCCTCCTTCCTATTGTTCCGACCGAACAAATGACCGTTACGCTTTCATCTCCTATACCAAGTTCGGCATACCCATGTTTTCTTACGAATCTTGAGGGATTTGACCCCATTGCACGACGAGTTGGTAGGTTAGCGCAATCGCTTTTAACACATCGGTCATCACAAATTGCGCTAATTTATTCACTCAATTTACACCCTCAAGATCGCACTCCTTTCCGTCTTTCTTCTCCCCCACCGAGACCAGATTCTACCATTCTTCTTTCCACACGGTCTCGCGTGCTTTTCATCTCTTTTCTTTCCATCCCATTCTTGCACCAACTCTACCGTTACCATGATAAGATTTTTGAATGGTTGGTGCTAACATTTGGCTTGTGTAAGGCCAAGCTTAACTTTGGGGGGAATCTTGTTGTATATATGTATATATCCTTTTGTTTTCTTTTTCTATAAAAAAAAAAATTCAAAACATAAAAAAAAAATTTATAAATAAATAAACAGGGGAGTATCGGTATTTTGACCCTCTTGGTTTAGCATGACAGTGAGGACACTGTCAAGTTCAAGTTTGGGGGTATGCTCGGTACGTCTTCTTCCTTCGCATTCATTTGTACATATTTTTGCATTTGCATACTTATTTGAAAACCCATAAAAATTTGAAAAATTTCAAAAATTATAAAAATAATTGTATTCAATTTTGGCTAATTGACTTGAGTTTGACTAATAGGTTAACTGGTTATGAACAACTAGATCTTAGACTTAATGAATTAAAAACCCTAAAAATAACATTTCTTAAAGTTTAACGGTAGAAAGTATATGCCTTGTAGTTTATTTAGAAATAGGCCAATTTTGGGTTCACTTCTTGGGCTAAGTCGAAACAAGGGAAGAGTATTGATGTTCTAATTAAAGTATAAGTTTGAAAGATAGTTCCTAGCTTAAATCTAAATTCTGAAAATGTATACCCTACAATTTGCACATTCACGCACCTTGAAACTTGGAATAGTAGAAGAGACCTTGAAATGCTCTTGTCTAAAGTCCTTAGTGCAATGAAAATGAAAAAAATATATAAGTGTGAATAAAGAATAAAAAAATGGACACTGGTTTTTGTGATTACTTAAGGCTGTAAAAATAGAAAAATATTTAGCGAGGGTGCTTCATCACCTAGTGCCTTAGACCAACTGGTTTGGGAGTCACTGCTAAAGCCTTGGGTGTTGCAAGGACTAGGAAGTACGCTTTAAAGTGCAAACGCATTTTGTAATCGGTCGTTGGTACCTCAAGAAGTATTAACGGTCGCATGAAGGATGTGTAAGCAAATTTCATTCACCAACTAATTAGTACTTTGGACAATGGACAAGGGCATGATTGCTTGAATTGAATTTCCAAGTGTAGGGGTGATCTATACACACACGTAGGGGTACGTGATTGGAATTTAGATAAGAGAGAGGAATGAAAGATAAAATTTGTATCTTTAATAGAGTTGATAGAAATTCCTGAGTGGAGATGTAACCCTAGAAGGAAAACTTAAGAAATGCCGAAAGCTAAGTAAGTCTACATAACATATATAATCTTAAGTTAAATAATGAGGAAGCGTGAAGAATATGGGTGGACAATTTACGAGTCAAAGATAATAGAATTCCTTGTTAGAAGACCTAATTGGAGAACAAAAGTCAATGGGCCAAGTTGATAGGATTTTGTGGGTGTAATCCGCTGAAAACCCTCAGGAGACAACACTCCTCCTACTAGGGACACCTAGAGGTTTAACGGCTTGTTGCACGTGCTCAGTGCAATCGCGTTTCCCTGCGAAAGTGCGGTTAGGATTTTAGTGAATAAATAATAAGTTTGCTCTAGGACGAGCAAAAGGTAAGTTTGGGGGTATTTGTTCAGACCATAATATTGCATTTATCATTCCCCTATTCTTATCCATTTTATAAATAAACAGGTACTCTTGACGCACGTTTGTTGCATATTACAGGATACAGGTTTCTGGAGCAAATACAGTGAAAAAGACACAAAACAACAGAAAAAGGGACTTTTGACCAACAAGCAGACCGATACTAGTCACGCCTAGTCAGAGAACAGTGCAAGGTCCAAAATGTCATGAGAACGGTTGAAAGATCGCTACGAATATTCACTGAAATATCTGGAGAATACCTAGAAGCCTAACAGAGAAAAGGACTATAGAAACAGAAAGCCAAGAAGCCCAGAAGAAAGCCCACAGAATCTCACAGCCCAAGTCCACAGTTTGGCTGCGGATCCGCGGCCAAACCCATGCTGGCGCCGCGGATCCGCGGCCGTCTAATACACGTGTCGGTGGAGATTTCTTCTGTTGCTGCGACTGTTCTGGTGTTGGGATTCTCAGGAGTCAAATCTGTAATTTTGCATGTGCGAGAGTCTGTAGCCCTAGGTTTTCTATTTTCCTATAAATTGTAATCTTAGATCTAAAAATTGTATGCCTCTTTTCAATAAATAAAATTCAGAAATTCTGGAAGTGACATTCAGATCTGTTCTTTATCGCTTGGAGGGAGCCATCACCATTAGTAAGTGTTTTTCTTTTATTCTTTTAATGTTATTTCATCCCCTAATGAGCGAGTAGTCTCCTCGCTTGTTAGGGTTAGACTTAGGGAAAGGGTTGAGAGATGAGATCTCTCACCCCTTTCAATGCCATATTAAACTAACCCATTAAGAACTCCATGCATGCGCGCACAACCGCTCCCTGCGGCACCCTACCCCTCGAGGTAACGGTGAACCGCAGTATAAAGGGCCGGTTGCGCGCGTTTTCCATGGGGGTTAGGGTAATTAACGATAAAGGAAGGATACGAATCTAGAGGAAGAAAACATCTTCCCAAAAGAGTCGTATCCACTTTATCGATAATTACTATAACACCTAATGGATCTAAAATACGGCATTGAAAGCGGTGAGGAAACATCAATCTCCAAAACTTCCTCTAAGCCTAACCCTAGCAAGAATTTAAATTAGATTAATTAAGTTTTAGATCTAGATTTTTATAAAACCAAAACGACAAATAGAATCAACTCGTTAAGACACAATAAAGGAATTTACCCGTCTCTGTGGATCGACCCGCACTCACCGGCTAGCTGCGAAGCGACGCCGTTTCTGATTGCGGTAATAATATTTTTGATCGTAAAATCTCCATCAATCAACAGTGACCAACAGACTTGGTTGCAACACTTGTACCGTTTTCTGTCTCATGAAACTTATCACCCGTTCTCAGTTCTTTACCTATCTGTAGCCCATGTAACAGATTACATATGCGGGATCCTGATCCGGTATCACATACCCAGGACGTAAAGGATATTGAGAAACAGTTCTTTATAATGAACACACCCGAAGGAGATGCATCATATGCACTTTCTTCGTTTGGGCGGCACGGAAAATCTGGTATTCCCCAATTTCCTGCTCGGTCTTATAACAATTATAAGTTGGAGCAGGACCAACGTTCCCCAGCTCAGTATAACAAGCGGGTTCGGTCAATAATCCGTATTATTATCTTGATTAAGGCGTGATATGGTCGCTACCAGGAGAGAGAGAAAGAAGAAAACACTCTGCGTATGCTCTTGCATGAATAGATTGGTTATTATTTTATCCAATCAGGATGGCTCCCACTGTTTTTATCAAATCTTCCTTCAAACCCTAAAAGGAAAGACTAGCCGGGATTAATTACACGCTACAAGTTCGCCAATCTTTCAGCCAGGCCAGTGTCGGTACTTTGAGGGAGGTCCCCCGTGCTTTCGCACGAACCTAATTAATGTAATCCTCGTTTTCCCAGAGGCGTAACCCCGTTGACACCTTTCTAGACACCTACTTGATCGGCTAATTGTAATGTGTAAAACTCTCCCAGGAGTAACTCTTACTCGCAGCGGGTATCGGGATCCAACTATCTCATAGAAAGTATGCAATCTCATTGCAAATTTCAGCACTTGAAATTCCCGATAAAATTTTGCCCCTAGCATGCTATGACCTTGACGCATGCCAAACAACCCATAGTCCGCTAGTCAAGTTCAACCCGTATATTTCTTGATTGAATTAAACCCATCCGCACGACCCTTGACACATGCCAAATAACGCCGTACGAATACCCTAATCCAATCGCATCATATGCTAGCAGATAAGCACTAGTTAGTTACCGTACACTACGCCTTGACGCATGCCAAACTACCGCAGCACGAATACTAAATAGTACTTATCTGAAATGATGGAGGGCTACGACAGGTTTTTCTGAAAACCTATTGCGTAATGAACTTGATATCGTTGTAGAATCAAATGATTTTAAAATGGAGTGTTTTTGAGGCTTTTCTAGTTTTGCTAAAGGGGTCACTCCCGGTGAAGGGATCGTCGGCCCTTTCCTCATCGAATAAGGTGCAGGATATATCATATACATCACTGTGCAAAGCAAGAACTAGAGAAGCAATCAAAAGACAAACCGAGGGTTGTAGCATCTGCCAGTTATTGCTAAAGGAGTCACTCCCGGTGAAGGGATCTCGGTCCTTTCCTTATCGAATAAGGTGCAGGATGTTCTACAAGGAACACCGCAATGCAAAGCAAGAACTGTAGCTACCTGTTTTATTTTTGAAATTCGATTCCACAACATCTTTAGGTTTCTTTTCTTTCATTAATCATATTAATGAAGTCCCATCATTTAAACACCTAAACATCACACATAAATACGACGTATACTTATGCCATCCGCATTCGCCTCGATGTCCTCTCGTGCACCGTTAGGTTAGGTAACTAACGGCAGAGCAGGGCAGTGCTAGCGCGGGTGTAAAACATAAGTAACTCCTATATAATATATCATATATACTATATACTGTATCTATCACAGAACATCAAATGATCACATCACAGATATCGCAGCAGAAGAATCATATGAAACATTGGATATACTAGGATGTCCGTGTTTTCAATACGAGCCAGTATAAAACACCGATTCCACGGTCGCGATGAATAGCCAAACCCATACCCCTTAGACCCCTACGAGAGCGGCAAGCAACCTTACCAATTCTAGAGTTAGGAGACCCGGACTCGACTCCTCGAGTTGGTCTCCCACTGGACTCCAGAACCCGGTTACTTGTGCCCTCCTCCTTGGGTCTATCCTAGTGCGGAAAAGTAAATAATATACAAAAGGTGACATCTTCCGCAACCTGGAAGTGCCCCAATAAAAGAATATTACACACAAGTTTTTTACATGAATGAAAATGAAAAACACTCATCTCACATAAAAAAAACCCGGCTATTCAAAACGCGACGATCCAATATAACATATCCAGCAACACATAACATCACATGTCATCAACGTAAGTAAACATGCGTATCCCAATTGTCGTTGACATATAGCAACGAAACCGGTGATATCACATATTACACTTACGGTCACAGAAAAGAAAGTGTAAAACTACAACAGTTGGAATCCACAAACTTCATAGACATCGCATGCCTAATCAAATGAATTCCTTAGACATCGCATGCCTAACAATTATAAACCCCGCATTTTAGTCTCATCATCGAAAACTCTTTTCAATATCAAGTCGGGAAATTCAACAAAATTTCCGACATTCTGATCGAATGATCGTCGCAAACTTTAGTAGGCGGCTGCACCCCCGATGCCGTCGACGAAGTGCACCAAGGCGGAACACCGCTGCCGCGAGCACCCGAACGGATGCTTTCGGCGACGGGGTTCTCCTACAGTCACTTGGTCGGGGCTAAGGGGTGTAGCTGTCTATTAGTTTACCCGGCGAGTATCCGCGCGCGCTACGTGATTGCGACGGACTTCTGATCACATCAAAATTCCGTGGCAACCGATCAAGTGAGACTAAAGTGCTATGTTTATAACATTCAAATCAGTTATCTCATAACTACTTGTGGATTCCAAATATTGTATCATATTCCAGATAAATAGAAATGTTAAACTTTCCGATCGAACATCTAAACACCCAAGTTTTCCCGAAACAGATCAACACATGAAATAAGTTCAAAAACATTCACTTCATGCCTCAGTACCAACGATCCAGCCGTAGAAGGGTCAAGCCAACGGCTCACATGTGGCACGCCGTACTGCCCCAAACCCTAAGGTTCAAAGGGCAGTTCAAGACGGTCACATAATCGAGTTAAGGTTTGTTGTCTTCTAGAGGGACCATCGCGTTACTTGCACTATTTAGAACGTCATTAAACTATGGAAAAGTCCAACAATTGGAAATTTCCCAGTAGGGGAAAAAGTGAGTATTTATATCCGGTCGAACTTTTTAACATTTTCTAAAATTACCCGGAAAAACACATAGACAAAATTAGACAATCCGATCGAATCTACGAACTCCCAATACAACCAAGAAAACTCAACTCTTGAGTAGAAGTTAAAAATTCCCAGAAAATACAACACTAAAAGATAGGAATTACTGTGAAATTTTCACAAAAGAATGTGACTTTATGGCCGCGGAACCGCCGCAAGAGCCATGCTCGTGCCGCGGTTCCGCCGCGCTTTAGTCGACTCAGGAGTTCGTGCTGCACAGTAATCCCTAAAAAACCTTGCTGATTTTTCTGCATATTTTTAATTCACAAAAATCCCCGATTTCAAAAACTGTACAGATAATGGTTTAGGGTTAGGGTTTCGGGTTCGATCAGACTTCTAACATCGTCTACACTTCGCCTAAGGCTCTAGCTAGTCTCTGATACCACTGTAGGGTTCCTAGGCACACTAATGAGGTTCCACAAGGCATCAACCATGCCAAATTCTAATTTTTCCGGTGCCGAGAAACCCTAATGCGATCGTTAACTAGAGTTTAGGCGAAAACAAATGCGAATAAACAACTTTACTCTAAAGGGAATGGAAATACAACCTTTGTAGATCCGGTCCTCCACTTCCTTAGCTCGATGATGATGTCCCTCCGCTGCGATCATCGGATCCTGGACTCTAGCGATGGTTTCGTCGAAGAAATGATCGGGCTAGGTCGTCGACTTCGATGCCGAAGATGATCTACGTCGAGGCAACTCAAACTCAAGCTCCACCTTCACCAAGTCATGAAACTTGTGAAGAAAACACCCTATACTACATGGCAAGTAGTAGAGGATGAAGAAATAGGAAGTGGGTTCACTTTAGAATTGGATTTCTCACTCTTTTTATCATGACACCATTAGAGGTTGCAAGGTTTCTTCTTCTTGAAGAAGAAGAAGAAGAAGGAAAAAGAATATGATAAGAATTATCAATAATAGAAAATAAAGTGATTCTTATCATTATGCAACCTTGGGTTTGTTTAACAAGTGTAGATAATAAACTAGTGTTAGGTGAATGGTTAGGTTTAGGAAAGAAACAAAAATGGTCAAAGCTTTTCAAAGCTTCATGAAGCTTCAAGTATAAAATAAAAAGCCACCATTTTATTTATCTTTCCAAAAATGAATAAATAAATAAAATAAATAATCAAGAAATGATAACAAAACCCTAACCATTCACTTAAACATGGTTTAAAGTAAACATACACCCAAGTTTGCATGTATCATCAAACATGATACAATCTAGTGCACAAAACTATATCATATATACAATGTGCACATCAAGTGAGAAAATCCATCTTAAGTGAACCAATACTAGTTAATGCAAAGTAATATATCAAATATATTATTATACATTAAATCATTAAATCAACACTTGATTTAACGATCCGGTCATATCGCATATGACCGACTAATATCCAATGTATCGACTTATCGAATCAATCCTCGTTCCGATAACTAGGTTATATCGCATATAACCAATCGATACATTCATCGCGAAAATAGAATACGGTATCACATACACGCATTCTTCTCAGTCCCGCACATATCTCATACGCGCTCCTATTTCGTTTCGCTTGAGCCAGGAAACCTCTGTGTAGGACTCTAAAGACTCGTCAATACGCCGGCAGCAGATGATGATCATATCAAACACCCACAAGCCGCAAGCGGTCTGCTAAACGTAACGGCCACCCGGGTATTGAGAGATCAGAAGATCAACGAGCAAGCCCGCTCAGACTCCTGTGAATCCAACCAGCAACACTTACCGTACAGTCCGGTCTATTCGTCTGATATGTCGCATATCTCGCCTAGGGGTGGTAAACGTCAGACCCCAGCAGCTCGATAAGTCGTGTCGATATGAGGTCTATAACATTTCGAGAAGCTACTGGTAACACTTACCAGTAAATCTCAGCAACCCTGGCCAGGGATTTCCGGTTATAGTCAATCGAACACAGCGCAACATCAACTTCCTATACCGGGAGAGACGAATCCCCTCCTATTGCTCATTGCCTCCATGTGATTCGGGACTGTACCCAAAAACCACCATTTTGCATGCCCTCTTAGACGTGGTAAAGTGGAAATCAAAGCACAGTGGGAATCATACAAGACTCTATGACGATCTCGGGTCAACAGACTACTTTGTACCAGTGTCACCAGAGAACTGCCATCTGACGTGAGGTATAATACCATCTGGGAGTTCTCGGCAAGTCCGTCCAGTGTACCCAGTCTCCACTGAGCACCCGTATATCATCTCTGATGTCAAACACCAATGGATATGGGATCATCCATCGCCCATCTATATGGGTCGAGAAGGTATACGCTAGTCTACTCTGGTATATCGATGCACCGTCTCGATACACCCACGACTAGGGACCTTGAAGGATGTACTTATGGACTACCATGTCCCCACTAGTATGATCCGCATCATAGTCCAGATAGTCAAGTACACATCCTAAGGGCTTTACCAACATGTAACAGAGAGACAATCAGTGTACACGTTAAGGTAAAGAGCAACCAGATAGCATACTATCATGTCGAGCAAGAAAGTCCTTCCTATATATGTCCAAGCATCCACTACAATATACATCCTATGTATAGCAATGGCCTCTAGGGCATACATATAACTAACATTTAAGTCTTCATTTGTGCATGGCTTCATTTTGGTTTTTACAATTGTTTTATAAAATAAAAAGGAGAAAAGAAAAAGGATTTTAAAATTTTAGATATTTTGAGACCAAGAGACAAGGAGGTATGGGCTTGGGTGATGAGAGAGAGAGGGGGGGTGAGGGGTCTTTGACCATGGCCTCATTTTCTTCATTCCATTTTTCTTCATTCTCTTTCTCCTCCTCCTCATCATGGATTCCCTCTTCCCTCCACCTCCTCTACCTCTTCACAACAACCCCAAATCCACACAAAAACCTTGTATTCCCTTCATTAAAATTGTGCATAAGCTCACTACAAGCATGGTGGACCAAGCAAATTAGGATTTTGAGCACTTGGGGCAACTCAAGAATTTTCTTGAGTTTCCAAATGAGGTATTTCTTTCACCATTAGAGTAGTAATTCATTTCCTTTCGCATTTATTTTAGTTTAGAAATGATTAAGTAAGGTTTAGTGATCTTGGAAAATTCCAAGATGAAGTTTAGGGGATTCTTGAGTTATGATGGTGCAAGTGAGAGTAACTGGTGACTACAAACCCCCTTTAGTGTTAAAAACTAGATTAAACCAGAACCTAGGCCATGAAACTTGAGTTTGAAACTTTCTGTGTCGGTTTGTGTATAATTTGATGCCTACAGGGAATCTGGAGTGACCTGAGATCTGTACGAGAAAAACTAGCAACCCTATTGACCTAGATATAACACTAGAAGACCACCCTGAGGAGACGAACCATAACAGAGCATGTTGGGCCGGCCAGGCCGGATTTGGGGAGTATTTCGCCGGGTCATTTATGGGTTTTGGTGTTAGAATTGGTTCTATAGCTCACAAACCCCATATACTACCCCACTGTATTGCTTGTTTAGCCTAATTTTACCCGAGACTAAATCTGGAACCATTTTCTTGAGTTGCTTTTTTGATTTGTGACTTTTAAATGACTTGAACTTTGGGTATTGTGTTTTGGTCTCGGTCACTTGACGTTTGTACGTCGATATCGGAAGTTGTTTGGTTATTCTTGCATGCGTAGACCATAGGTTTTAACCTATATGCGATTCGTATGCCGTTTTGGTTTTCGTACGCGATTCTATTTACGATACTGTGTGTTTATAAATGTAGGCACCTTCACGTGGACTTCGGATAACAAGGAAGAGCATGACGACATTGACTTCGGCAAGCAAGGATCAAGGTGAGTAGATGTATATCTACGGGGAAGTCGGGTGGATGGCGTATAGCACCCCCGCAGTTTCGTAGTGTAGCATGCGAATACGTTATATATATATATATAAATATGTGTGCAGTGAGACGTGAATAATTAGAAAGGAAGTCTTTAGGAGATCATGGGTTAGTTTTAGCGTAATTGGAAGATAGTGCCTTTAGTTTAGTTTCTTAGTCGCGAAACCCTAGAGTAAAAGTTTACACATACACATGCACACACGTGATATGTTTGGGTGTATATGTTTATATGAATATATATATATATATATATATATATATATATATATATATATATATATATGGATGCATTGGTACGCACACACACACACACACACACATATATATACATATACGTATATACGGATGATGAGGATAACATATGATACTTGGAGGTGAGTCGATATGATCGGGCATGATGCCGTGAGATCGGTTATGTGATTTGGGTCGTGTTATGATATACGACATGATATTATAGTGGATCGATGGACGATGTGTTTTTATTCACACGCGGATATATGTTTGATGGTATCGGAATGTACTAGACTATAGAACAGTACCCCTAATTCAGGATATTATGATAATGATACCATATGAATATTGAGGTACATGTGATATTTGACCCGTATCCCGATTTTGGGATGCCGTATGATGGATTTTACCGTACAAGGTATAAATATGATGATTGATCCGCACTCTTGACTCGAGAATGTCGTATTATATATTTTACTGTACGTGACGCTATTAAGGCGGGATCGCCGACTACTAGATATATCGACTCGGACTTTAGGTGGATTTCCATACCCTTTCGATTAGTCTCTTAGCTTAGTCCTGTAGTTTATTGCGTAGATGATAGACTGGGCTCGATTCATACTTATTTTCAAAATTAATGAATCGTGAGTATCTTAAAGACAGGCTGAGAGATACTATGGATTTTTCAAAGGATGTATCTTTTCTCAAAGACCCCGTAGCCCCTATTTTTCTAAAACCACGATTCGTGCGGTTTCAAACACCAAAAACTGTATGACTTGTATATAGAAATGTATATTCTTAAATGTTGCGTTTACTATTCATTCTCCGTTATATTCATGTTCTCATTGCATTTCATGTTTATACATGTGTTTTCTTAACTATTATGAACTCGTTTGTTAGGACACCAGCACCATTACCGATGATGCGTATGTCCATAATCACTTGCTCGTCGGCTCACACACATCATCATCGGTAATTGCCATATCACGTACACTTTAGAGAATATTACTTCATTGATATAACTTGCTAGCTGATAGTTCCGATATATCATTACTGTATTAGTTTAGATATTGCATTCTTTATTTAGATACCCATGCATGTATATATATTCATTTGTCATGCAATATTATGGGGATTTATGCCGGTAATTCACTGTTTATTTACTTTCGAGTTTGGGATTTCGGATTTTCCATGAGATTTCTGGATTTGGAGAAACCGCAAGGATTTTATAAACTCATTATTATTTCTAAAGATAGAAATTGTTGTTTTCTCGTGATATGATGTGAGAGGTGTCCACCATGAGTTTTCTCGGCTCTTAAGCGGTATCATACACCCGATTCGAGGAGGAGAATGAACCATCTGCGGGTGCATGGTGGACCCGGTGCGGTACCCCGGGGCAAGATGGTCGCAGATGATGGCGTTGAGCCCTGCAGGGGAGCACTACCGAGCGGTTTTTTGTGACGCGGCGGATATCCGGAGGATACCGACGTAGTCTTGAGATTTGATGATATGGGCCAGTCCGGATTGCCGGAGCCCGAGATTTGATGATATGGGCCAATCCGGATTGCCGGAGCCTGAGATATTGAGATATTGGGATATATATTTTGTGTCGATGCTTGACACGGATTCTCTGTTGATTTCATTGACGATACTTCGGTTTTTATACAAAAAATCTCACTGAGATAAGAAAACAGTTTTCTCGTACAATATGTATTTTACTTTCATTCTTAATACATTCGTACATCATATATGTGACATGTTGCTACCTGAGGCACTGACACGAGTACTTGGTATCATACTTATGTTTAGATGATTACCTTTTCCATTATTAGATATTTCAGGTTATATTTCATGAGGACATTATTGTATGACCTAGGAGAGAGTCATACATGCGATTTCTTCTCGGTGATGTTTTCTACTCACGAGTTGGCAACTCACCCCCGTTGTGCCACAGTTTCTTGCAGGTTTGGCCGTACAGGTTTCGTTGCGGCTTGCTGGCACACTGCTTCCTTCCGGGTAATTGCTTTGGTAGGTGGGTTCACTTGTATCGTGACCACCGTTGTACACTTATTTATTTCAGTTGTATCTAGTAAACTCCATCAACAAGACTTGTATATTTGATAGATTTAGAAGAACAGTTGTAAATTCTTTCGACCTTAGAGTCACGCGCTTGTATTATTATGGATCTTCTCTGGGTTTTTCTTGAGTATGTTGGTTTCATTTCTGAGTTTTGATCCTCACCCTTCGGCGTTGTATATTATTTTGCTTGCGTGGTTGTTTCCGCCAATTGGCGAAGAGCTAGCTCCCGCTTGGGGATGCCTTTATTCATTACTTATGTATATGCTTGTTTGTACCCGTTTGGGGCCAGTATTTACAAAGGAAACTCTGCCGAAATTTTTGGGAAAAACTTGATGCTTTTTTAAAAATGTTTACAACTTTAAAAGTGATTTTATTGTTTAACTTTTAAATGAGTATTCCTTCACTCCTTCTCTTAAATTGTTTAGATTTATGGGCTTTTGGCTTACTTGAATTAGGTGGGGTCCTATAGACTTCGCATGATTCAAGTGTCAGTCACGTGCCATTCCGGGTCGTGACAAAGTTGGTATCAGAGCGCGAGGTTTAACCTTGGTTCGAGTCTAGGTTTGACTATGCGGAGTCTAGGGCGTATATATATATTCGGAACATAGGCTTGACCTTACGGAACTTAGACTTGGTCGATGGGGTATTAGACCCGAACTTTCATCGCGTAGGTTAACCTTGGTTGATGGAGTATGTGACTTAAGTAGAGTGACGTACCATGTGTATGTTCCGCGGCATACTTACGATACGCTATTCCGCTTAAGAAGCCTTAGGATGTACATTTCTTATGCATTGTATTTCTATTCATTCCTATGATCTATCCTCATCGATATCGGATTGTGGTTTCTGTTACCACGGTTACACGGGCAGAGAGAGAACTTCGGCTAGAGTTGCGGTCAGTATGAGCTCGTCATGGACGAGGACTGACCAGGATGTTTTCCGGTGACATGAGCGTTTCGATATGTCATTTTACTATATTTTCTCGTTGACGCGATCGATCAGATCAGCACCAGAGGATTGGGCCATCGCTAGAGGCCAGCCAGAATGTGATGACCGTCAATGCACCGTTTATTATTGATGATTGAGGCATTGTCTATCGTGCGGACGAATGAGCCAGTGTTGCTGCGACTGACAAGATATCGCCCCAGATGTTTGAAGCTATTGCATCCCGAGTTTGTACTTAGGGATATGATAGAAGATCGCTAGTCACCCATGGAGGAATGACTATGACATGTGGTTTGTTTGGATATCCCGATGCGAGATTGCTGGATTTGCTAGCTTTAGCTGGAAGAGGACCTCACATAGGCACGTTGTGAGTCGATCGAGAGAGAATGAGCGTAAGCGCATCACTCCGATATTTGAATGAGTTCCCGAGAAGGTGATTGGCAAGATGCCTACTACAGGATATTTGAACTGCCGAATACGTAGCTTCGGAAAGGAGACTCTAGATATGAGTATAGCCGTTTGTAGCGCAGTCCATACGGTTACGAAGAGATGAGTCCGAATCAGTCCATATTAGAGAAAAGTGGAGTAAGAGGTTCGTACAATATTTTGACGAGATAACGTTACACTCCGTCGACATCAGAGTTGCGATACGCATGCAGAGGCGTTGAATATAGATATATTTTTTAGA
The DNA here is from genome assembly GCA_030015575.1 of Agapanthus africanus. Taxonomy (NCBI): domain Eukaryota; kingdom Viridiplantae; phylum Streptophyta; class Magnoliopsida; order Asparagales; family Amaryllidaceae; genus Agapanthus; species Agapanthus africanus. The sequence continues at coordinate 354,066,959 of JASDDO010000019.1, forward strand.
AAAAGTCGTGATAAGTATGCGGCTGTTCCGGAACAAGAAATGGATTTAGTAAAGAGTGATAACTTCCGGACAATTCAGCAGAAACGAGATTTGGGAGAGAGGCCCCGACAAAAATCTTTCTGGAATACTACACGAGAAGACTTGGACCCAGGATCGGTCGTATCACGCACACCCAGTAGGCCAGAGTTCGGCATCGTCGATGAGACGTGTTATGAGTGCCCATGATAGTTGGCCAGAGATCTTTAGAGGATGTGCCAGAGCGGAACTGTTTCCGTCATCATTCCATATTGGGCCGTTGAGCCGAGGAGTTATGTAACTGGCAATCCGCGGTGAGAGAAGAAAGCCTAAGGGCACAAGGCGCTAGACCATGAACATGAGGCAAGTAGATATCTTGCTCTGCTGGCTTTGGATGCACCGACACCTTCTCGACTTTGAAGGAAGGACATATCGACGACAGTGTTTATGATTTGCGATTTAGTGATTCGAATATCAGGTATCCGTCATTTTGGATTTCTGTACTTTGGGCGATTTATTTGCATGATTGAGTTTTCGTGCACCACAGTTGCACTCGATTTCGATTTGATGTCGTTCGAGATGTTTGATTTTGATTTCATACCTATGGTATGTATGTGATTTGACTTGTGCCTTCGGTGTAGTTTTCATGCACTCTTAGTACTTCGATTCGAATTTGTGCACGCTGATGCACGGGATGATGAGATTATATACCACGGTATACCTGATTTGGATTGATGTATGTTGTATACCATCGATTTCGATTGTGATATTCGATATTTGTTTTCGTGCACCTTGTTCACTTGATTTGGATTCTTGCGGATACTTGGCGCGCTTGATGCGATTTTGATGCACACCAGATGCACTAAATCGGGATTCTTCGTGCATATCAGATGCAACTGATATTATTGTCAGGCACACCAATTGCCCTTGACAGGTGTTTTCGTGCACACCCGTTACACTTAAATTTTGGTTTCTGTGCACATGTATGGCATCTTCATTGATTTCGATTTCTGTGCGCACCAAACGTACGTGGCATTATTACATGTACTATTGAGTATGATTCCCTTTGAGCAGCACGTTTTTATAATATTACTATTTGGTTTAGTAACCGAGCAGGACTGTTCTGAGAACAGTACCCAGATGTTTTTGCATGCATCGATAGTTACCGAAGGGGTTTCCAAAAAGGAGCTACAGTCTCAATATTTTTCCTATGTGTCCGAGATAACACGAAACATTTTACAAAGGAAACCCTTCTAAATTGTTTTTAAAACGGCGGGACGTATATGTTAAACAAATGATATATATATTCTTACAATAAACGTCCGCTACTTGTGCTGTGGTACGCGCATCATACAGCGACTTGAAAAAGGGTTAGCATGCATTTCCTTTCAGATGATTTGACGAGTTTACAACGATGCGTACTATCTACATGTTATAGTTTTGATGTATATCATGTTGGTTTTCGTATTGGACTTTGATAATGGTATCTTCACCATAACTCCGATGATTGCGTGATGCGTGACGGAGTTTTGATTTTGAGTTATATACTCGTTTTTCATGCGCATGCATTGCGCTAAGATGTGTTTTAAGTAAATATGATGTCGGAGCCCCAACGACTTGAGTGTTTTGCTGAAATATTTTAGTATTTTGGGGGGGGTTAATTTAAATTCAGGGACCGAATTTATTTAAGGGGGGAAGACTGTAACTGCAGGGTTACCTAAGACGGCAGCAAGGTTTCGGGAGGCATCGTCCATGCCAAATTCAAAAATTTGCCGTTTTAGCTAACCTTAGCTAGGAATCGTTAACTAGAAATATACGGAATCAAATGCAAACACTTTGCAATAAGTAAAGAGAGCGAGGAATACAACCTTTGTAGACCGGTCCTTCACTTCAATAGCTCCGTGTAGTAGTCCCCTTCGCTGCGATCGTAAACTCCGGACTCTAGAGAGGCTCCCATGAAGAAACGAACATGCTTGCTTCGATGACTTCGAAGCCGAAGATGATCTACGTCGAGGAGACACTAACCCAAGCTATTTCTTCACTAGGTCATGAACTTTGTGAAGAAAACACCCTATACTAAATGGAAAGTAGTAGAGGATGATGAAGTAGGAAGTGGGCTCACTTTAAAATTGATTTTCTTACACTTTTTCTCATACCTCCATTAGAGCTAGAAAGCTTTTTGAGAGGAAGAAGAAGAAGAAGAAGAAGAAGAAGATAGAACTCATCATATGAGTTAATCCTAATGAAACCATGGGTGAGTTAAGCCCTCATGCTTAACTCATGTAGATAATTAACCAAGCTATAAGGTTAAGGGTTGGGTTAACTAAATATCCTAAGGAATGACAAAAGAGTTGATTTTATCAATGTTTCTACAAGCTTCATCTAAGCTTGAGAACTTTGACTAAGTCTTTCTCTTTTGTTAAACCTTAAGAAATAAACAAAACCCTAATTTAACCTTAATATGGTATAATTCTCATACACCCATCTTGTATGTATCATCAAGCATGACACAAACATGTACACTTGCATATATCACATATATACAATGTGCACATAAAGTGAGAAAAGAAATCATAAGTGAGCTAATACTAGTTAATGTAATGTAATATATCAAATATATAATTATACATTAAATTATTAAATCAACTCTTGATTTAATAATCCGGCTATAACCGACTAATATCATGTGTAACAACTTATCGAATCAACACTTAATCCGATAACCCGGCTATATCGCATACAACCGATCAATGTCACGAATCAAGAGAATAGAATACGTTATCTCATATCGTATCAATCTCAGTCCCGCACATATTACATATGTGCTCCTACTCCATTTCGCTTGAGCCAGGAAACCCCTGTGTAGGACTCTAAAGACTCGTCAATACGCTGGCAGTAGGTGATGATCATATCAAACACCCACAAGCCGCAAGCGGTCTGCTAAACGTAACGGCCACCCGGGTATTGAGCGATCAGAAGATCAACAAGCAAGCCTGCTCACACTCCTGCGAATCCAGTCAGTAACACTACCGTACAGTTCGGTCTCTTCGTCTGATATGTCGCATATCTCGTCTAGGGGTGGTAAACGTCAGACCCCAGTAACTCGATAACTCGTGTCGATATGAGGCTCATAACAGGTCGAGAAACTACTGATAACACTTACCGGTATATTTCTGAAGCTGCCTTGGCCAAGGACTTCCTGTTATAGCCAATCGAGTATAGCGCAACATCAACTCTCTATACCGGGAGAGACGAAACCCCTCCTATCACTCATTGCCTCCATGTGACTCGGGACTGTACCCAAAAGCCACCGTTTTGCACGTTCTCTTGAATGTGGTAAGGTGGAAATCAAAGCACGGTGGGAATCACACAAGGCTCTATAACGATCTCGGGTCTACAGACTAACCTGTACCAGTGTCACCAGAGAACTGCCATCTGACGTGAGGTATTATACTATCTGGGAGTTCTCGGCGAGTCCGTCCAGTGTACCCAGTCTCCACTGAGCACCCGTATACTGTTTCTGATGTCAAACACCAATGGATATGGGATCATCCATCGCCCATCTGTATGGGTCGAGTAGCTATACGATAGTCTACTCTGGTATATCGATGCCCTGTCTCGATACACCCACGACTAGGAACATTTGAAGGATATACTTAGCGACTACACTGTCCCCACTAGTATGATCTACATCATAGTCTTGGTAATCAAGTACTCATCCTAAGGGCTTTATCAACATGTAACATAAAGACAATCAGAGTACATGTTAAGATAAAGAGCAACCAGATAGCATACTATCATGTCGAGCAAGAAAGTCCTCCATATATATGTCCAAGCATCCACTACAATATACATCGTATGTACAGTAATGGCCTCTAGGGCATACATATCATTAACAATCTCCCACTTGCACTAGGGCCATCTGTTGTAATATCTCATACCCAACAATCAGCAGTGGTTGAAGTATCTCATACTCAACCATCCCATAAAAGTCTCTCCTGGGAATTGGCTTTGTGAGTGGATCCGCGCTGTTGTCCTCTGTGTCTACTCTCCTAACCTTGATCTCCCTGGAGATCAACCATCTCCATGATCAGGTGATACCGCTTAAGAATATGTCTGGATCTCTGATGGGACGAGGGTTCCTAGGCATAAGCCACAACTCCATTGTCACACAATGGTAGGAACGAAGTTCATCTCATGAACTTAAATACATCCAGACTACCTCTTTGGTAGTATCGTAGGTAGCAATGTATCCAGCCTTTATCGTCTAGTATGCCACGGTATCTAGCTTGGAACTCTTCCAACATACCGTCCCTCCACTGAGGGTAAAGACAATGCCTGTGACTGACATTCAGTCGACCTTACCACTCTGGAAGCTATCCAGTGATTCTCCCCAGGATCGATTGACACCTTCTCACTACACCTAGTGAGAATCCTAACATCCATCTAGATCTATCTCATAGATCCAAAACCCAGGATTTAGGAGGTATCACCTTGATCCTATATGGAGAATCCTTGTAATAAGAGGAGATTGACCGAGCGTAGCATAGGAAACTCCTTCTCTATCAAGAGTATGTCATCCACGTACAATACGAGGATCACCACCATACTCCCTACTACCTTTTTGTATATACAAGGTTCATCTACCATTTTGATGAAGTCAAACTTTTTGACTACCACATCAAAACAGATGTTCCAACTCCGCGATGTCTGCTTTAGCCCATAAAGCAACTTGCACACGTTTCCGCTGCTCCCACTGTCTCCGAAACCCTCTGGCTGTGTACTTATCGACGCTCTCTTCTAAATCATTATTTAGAAAAGCAGTCATGACACCCAACCGCCAGATATCGTAGTCATGGTATGTAGCAATTGCAAGTAGGATCTGAATGGACTTAAGCATAACTTTGAAAGTCTCAACTTTTCCATGTACACCAAGTAATCTTCTCAAGATATACTTGCTTCTGATGGGGATTTAACCCTTCAGATAAAGCAACCAAAGTCCATACTTTGTTGGTGTATATGGATTCCATCTCATATCGCTTAACATCCAGCCATTCTCACAGAGTCCCCACTCCTGATGGCCTGCTCGAAACTAGTTGGGTCATCATCTCATGATGCAATCCTCACTCCCACTGTCATAGAGAAACCGAAGTATCTCTTAGACGGATGAGGAACCCTACCAGATCAGCGGAGAGGCTGAGGTTCGTTGGGAACTATTGAATCCTTCGGTTCTACCAAATCATCAGTTGCAGTTTGTATAGCTGGAACTTCTTCCAGTTCTACCTCATGACCACTAATTTCTTCATAAGAAATTCCATTTATCAAAGGTGGCATGCTGAGAAACAAAACACATTTTGCTCCTCAGTGTGGTAGAAGATATTCTCTTGCGAATGCTTGGGATATCCAACAAACTTCCACAGATCTGATCTTTTCACGAGCTTGTCCGGATTTTGCTTTTAGACATAGGCCAGACAACCCCAAATCTTAACATCCTTAAGAGATGGGCTCTTCCCATACCATATCACATATGGAGTGGTAGACACCTGATTTGATTGGAACCCTATTCAATAGGTATGCAGCTACACAAGTGTATAACCCCCAAAAGGAAATAGGTAACTCAGTAGTACTCATCATAGAGCACACCATATCACATAGGGTGCGATTGCTCCGCCCCGATACACCGACGCGCTATGGTGTATACGGAGGAGTAATGCTAAGAGAGAATCTCATTCTCCTTTAGAATAGTCCAGGAATTCCGTGCTCAAGTATTCTCCTCCCTGATCACATCAAAGGATATAATACTTATACCCGTTTTGGTTCTCTACTTCCGATTTATATTCTATGAATTTCTCAAAAGCTTCAGACTTGTGTTTCAACAGGAACATATGTCCGAATCTTGAAAGATAATCAGTAAATATAATGAAGTACAAAGAACCAGTTCTAGCATGTGTAGACAGGGGACCTTCATACATCATCATGTATCAATCCCATGAGTTCACTAACTCTTTCTCTGTTTCCAATAAACGGAGCTATGGTCATCTTATCTTTGTGACATGACTGACAAGTTTCACAAGATGTAAATTCAAACAGATTTAAAAATGCATCTAAATGTAACTTAGTTAGTCGGGTCGCATTGATATGACATAGTCTACAATGCCTCAAGAAGGATTCGTTCATTTCTAAACTCTTTCTCTTGTGTGTGTTCTGTACGTTAAGAACTGTGGTTTGATTTAGAACGTATATGCTTTTAGATAACGTGCCTGAACCGATCAACTCTTGATATAGGAAATGTTCAAAACATTATCCAACAATACAAAATTATATCCTTCTTTACTGATAAAGAGACTGATATGATGTTGTATATCAGGTTCGGTATCTAATAACATTCGTTCAGAATTAATGTATTTGGTAATACAGGGTGATAACCGCCAACATACTTGGCTGCAACAATTGCACCGTTTTTAACACTTAAAACGTATCACCCTTTCTCAGTTCTCTACCTCTCTGTAACCCATGTAACAGATTACATGTGCAGGATCCTAATCCGGTATCTCATACCCAGGACGTAAAGGATACTGAGAAACAGTTCTTTGTAATAAACACACCCGAATAAAATGCATCAGCATGCACTTTCTTCGTTTGGGCGGCACGGGAATTCAGGTAATCCCCTATATCCTGCTCGGTCTTATAACAATTATAAGTTAGAGCGGGACCAACGTTCCTTAGTGGAGTATAACAAGCGGGTTCGGTCAATACATCCGTATTATTATCTTGATTAAGGCGTGACATAGTCGCTACCTGGAGAGAGAGAGAGAAGAAAACACTCAGCGTATGTTTTTGCAAGATTAGATTGGTTATTAATTTATCTAATCAGGATGGCTCCCACTGTTTTAGTCAAATCTTCCTTCAAACCCTAAAAGGAAAGACTAGCCGGGATTAATTACACCCTACAAGTTTGCCAATCTTTCAGTCAGGCCAGTGCCGGTACTTTGAGGGAGGTTCCCCATGCTTTCGCACGGACCTAATTAAAATAAACCTCGTTTTCCCAGAGGCGTAACCCCGTTGACACCTTTCTAGACACCTACTTGATCGGCTATTTGTAATGTGTAAAACTCTCCCATTAGTAACTCTTACTCGCAGCGGGTGTCGGGATCCAACTATCTCATAGAAAGTATGCAATCTCATTGCAAATTTCAACACTTGAAATTCCCAATAATATTTTACCCCTAGCATCTTATGACCTTGATGAAAGCCAACAAACCATAGGCTGCTAGTCAAGTTCAACCCGTCATTTCCTGATTGAATTAAACCCACTCGCACGGCCCTTGACGAAAGCCAACAAAGTCGCACAACTACCCTAACTCAATCGCATCATATGCTTATGCAGATAAGCATAAATAGCTACCGCACACTACGCCTTGACGAAAGCCAACAAACGTAGCACGAATACTATGAAGTATTTATCTGAAATGACGGAGGGCTACGACAGGTTTTTAAGAAAACCCTTTGCGTAATGAACTTGATATCGTTGTAGAATCAAATGATTTAAATGGAGTGTTTTTTAGGCTTTTACTAGTTTTGCTAAAGAGGTCACTTCCGGTGAAGGGATCGTCGGCTCTTTCCTCATAGAATAAGGTGCGGGATATTTCACAAATATCACTATGCAAAGCAAAAAATATAGAAGCAATCAAAAGACAAACCGAGGGTTGTAACATCTGCCAGTTATTTGCTAAAGAGGTCACTCCCGGTGAAGGGATCTCGGCTCTTTCCTTATAGAATAAGGTGCAGGATCTTCTACAAGGAACACCGCTATGCAAAGCAACAGCTAGAGCTACCTGTTTTTGAAAATTCGATTCCACGACATCTTTAGGTTTCTTTTATTTCATTAATCTCATTAATGAAGTCCCATCATTTTAAGTTACCTAAACATCACAGATAAATACAACGTACGCTTATGCCATCCGCATTCGCCTCGATGTCCCCTCGTGCACCGTTAGGTTAGGTAACTAACGGCAGAGCGGGGTAGTGCTAGCGCGAGAGTAAAACATAAGCAACGTCTATATAATATATCACATATACTATATCCTGTATCCATCTCAACATATCAAATGATCACATCACAGATATCGCAGCAGAAGAACAACATATGAAATATTGGATATACTAGGATTTCCGTGTTTTATTTTAAGCCTGTATAAAACACGGATTCCACGGTCGTGATGAATAGCCAATCCCACACCCCTAGACCCCTACGAGAGCGGCAAGTAACCCTACCAATTCTAGAGTTAGGAGACCCGGTCTCGACTCCTCGAGATGGTCTCCCACTGGACTCCAGAACCCGGTTACTTGTGCTCTCCGCCTTGGGTCTATCTTAATGCGGAAAAGTAAATAATATACAATGGTGACATCATCCTCAACCCGGAAGTGCCCCAATAAAAGAATATTACATACAATGAATTTTACATGAATGAAAAAGAAAACTCTCATCTCACATAAAACTCAATCACGACGATCCAATATAACATATCATAGCAACACATAACATCACATGTCATCAACGTAAGTAAATATGCGTATCCCAGTTGTCGTTGACATATAGCACCGAAACCGGCGATACACCACATATTATACTTACGGTCGCAGAAAAGAAAGTAAAAAACTACAACAGTTGGAATCCGCAACCATCTTAGACATCATAAACCCAACGTATCACATACTTTGGATTTCATGCCTAACCAAATGAATTCCTTAGATATCTCATGCCTAACAATTATAAACCCCACATTTTAGTCTCAATCTCGAAAACACTTTTCAATATCTAGTCGGGCAATTCAACAAGATTCCCGACATTCTGATCGAATGCTCGTCGGAAACTTTAGTAGACGGCCGCACCCCCCGATGCCGTCGACCAAGTGCACTAAGGCGGAACACCGTTGCCGCGAGCACCCGAACGAATGCTTTTGGCGACGGGGTTCTCCTACAGTCACTTGGTCGGGGCTATGGGGCGTGTTTATCTATTAAGTTTACCCGGCGAGTATCCGCGTACGCTACGTGATTGCGACGGACTTTTGATCACATTAAAATCCCGTCGCAACCGATTAAATGAGACTAAACTGCTAGATTTATAACATTCAAACTAGTTATCTCATAACTATTTGTGGATTCCAAATATTGTATCCCATCACATAATATCTGGATGAGGTTAAACTCTTCGATCGATTCGTCAAAGTCCCACAATTTCCCGACAGCTCAACACTTGAGCACAGTTTTAATAATACCCAGAAGATACCTCAGTACCTATGAACCAGCCGTAGAAGGGTCAAACCAACGCCTCACATGTGAAACGCTAAACTACCACAAACCCTAGGGTTCAGTGGCGGTTTTGATGGCCACATAATCGAGTTAAGGTTTCGTTCTTCTAGAGGGTCCACAGAATCACTTGCATATTTTTCCGAATACGTTAAACTTGGAAAAATGGGTTTTTGACATTCGATCGAACTTTTTAACATTGTCTAGACAATATTTGAAACACCCGAAACAATGTTAAAGCTACGAATACGAAACACTCCGACTTGCTTATAGTGTAAGATTACATCACATGCAAAACCAGCAAAAATAAACAACACCTGAAACACCAAAACCCAGCACCTGAAACACACCCAAAAACTTAACCCCAAACTCCATTGAAAATCCGAGCAGGCCGGAATTTCAAGCTTTGTCGCCGGTCATTTTCCGAGGGGAGGGGTCCATTTTTGGGTAGTGTTCATGATGTATCTCATACAACATTCTGCACTTGTTTAAATAATTTTTTGACAACAATTTAAAATCGACAGAAACTAGGGTTTTGCGTTTCAAGTTTCGGAGTTGTTTCGGTTTCGTAATCTTAACAAAATCCGTATTAATTTCTAGCATGTCTCTGATACCACTGCAGGGTTACCTAAGACGGCAGCAAGGTTTCGGGAGGCATCGTCCATGCCAAATTAAAAAAATTGCTGTTTTAGCTAACCCTAACTATGAATCGTTAACTAGAAATATACGGAATCAAATGCAAACACTTTGCAATAAGTAAAGAAAGCGAGGAATACAACCTTTGTAGACCGGTCCTTCACTTCAATAGCTCCGTGTAGTAGTTCCCTTCGCTGCGATCGTAAACTCCGGACTCTAGAGAGGCTCCCATGAAGAAACGAACATGCTTGCTTCGATGACTTCGAGGCCGAAGATGATCTACGTCGAGGAGACACTAACCCAAGCTATTTCTTCAGTTGGTCATGAACTTTGTGAAGAGAACATCCTATACTAAATGGCAAGTAGTAGAAGATGATGAAGTAGGAAGTGGGCTCACTTTAGAATTGATTTTCTCACACTTTTTCTCATACCTCCATTAGAGCTAGAAAGCTTTTTGAGAGGAGGAAGAAGAAGAAGATAGAACTCATCATATGAGTTAATCCCAATGAATAATGCAACCATGGGTGAGTTAAGCCCTCATGCTTAACTCATGTAGAGAATTAACCAAGCTATAAGTTTAAGGGTTGGGTTAACTAAATATCCTAAAGGATGACAAAAGAGTTTACTTTGTCAATGTTTCTACAAGCTTCATCTAAGCTTGAGAACTTTGAATAAGTCTTTCTCTTTTGTTAAACCTTAAGAAATAAACAAAACCCTAATTTAACCTTAATATGGTATAATTCTCATACACCCATCTTGTATGTATCATCAAGCATGGCACAAACATATACACTTGCATATATCACATATATACAATGTGCATGAAAAGAAATCATAAGTGAGCTAATACTAGTTAATGTAATGTAATATATCACATTTATAATTATACATTAAATTATTAAATCAACTCTTGATTTAATAATCCGGCTATAACCGACTAATATCATGTGTAACAACTTATCGAATCAACCCTTGATCCGATAACCCGGCTATGTCGCATACAACCGATCAATGTCACGAATCGCGAGAATAGAATACGTTATCTCATATCGTATCAATCTCGGTCCCGCACATATCACATATGTGCTCCTACTCCGTTTCGCTTGAGCCAGGAAACCCCTGTGTAGGACTCTAAAGACTCGTCAATACGCCGGCAGTAGGTGATGATCATATCAAACACCCACAAGCCGCAAGTGGTCTGCTAAACGTAACGGCCACCCGGGTATTGAGCGATCAGAAGATCAACAAGCAAGCCTGCTCACACTCCTGCGAATCCAGTCAGTAACACTACCGTACAGTCCGGTCTCTTCGTCTGATATGTCGCATATCTCGTCTAGGGGTGGTAAACGTCAGACCCCAGTAACTCGATAACTCGTGTCGATATGAGGCTCATAACGGGTCGAGAAACTATTGATAACACTTACCGGTATATCTCTGAAGCTGCCTTGGCCAAGGACTTCCTGTTATAGCCAATCGAGCACAGCGCAGCATCAACTCTCTATACCGGGAGAGACGAAACCCCTCCTATCGCTTATTGCCTCCATGTGACTCAGGATTGTACCCAAAAGCCACCGTTTTGCACGTTCTCTTGAACGTGGTAAGGTGGAAATCAAAGCACGGTGGGAATCACATAAGGCTCTATGACGATCTCGGGTCTACAGACTAACTTGTACCAGTGTCGCCAGAGAACTGCCATCTGACGTGAGGTATTATACCATCTGGGAGTTCTCGGCGAGTCCGTCCAGTGTACCCAGTCTCCACTGAGCACCGTATACTGTTTCTGATGTCAAACACCAATGGATATGGGATCATCCATCGCCCATCTGTATGGGTTGAGAAGCTATACGCTAGTCTACTCTGGTATATCGATGCCCTGTCTCGATACACCCACGACTAGGAACATTTGAAGGATGTACTTAGCGACTACACCGTCCCCACTAGTATGATCTACATCATAGTCCTGGTAGTCAAGTACTCATCCTAAGGGTTTTATCAACATGTAATATAGAGACAATCAGAGTACATATTAAGATAAAGAGCAACCAGATAGCATACTATCATGTCGAGCAAGAAAGTCCTCCATATATATGTCCAAGCATCCACTACAATATACATCGTATGTACAGTAATGGCCTCTAGGGCATACATATCACTAACAGTAACATTTCAGAAAAATAAAATATTATTTTTGGAAAATTAATAAATATAAGTAATAAATCTTATGAATATTTAAAGTATGGAGATTAGTTTTAATGATATGGTATAACTATATCCCGATAATTCGGGAGATATTTGAAAATTCTGCATGATTATTGATTTTGAATGTATTAAGTCGATTTGGATATTTTAAAATTTATTTGCATACAAGTTTACGGCTAAACTTAATTAATAATTACTAATTATGCATTAAGCTCGATTATGCACATGACATGTGATCGCACGCTTTTGGCGTGTCGGATATTCAAAGTTCTAAAGTTATAACCGCGATCAGGACGGTGTCGCTTTGCAGCTAGCCGGTTGAGCACGGGTCGATCCACAGGGAGATGGTTGTATGTCCGTTCTTGTTTTAGACGAGTCAATAAAGAATTTGCATATGTTTGTTCGTTTCTAACCTATGTGTTATATGCAAGTAAAAAGTTGTTAAGAAAAAGATACGAAATTGTAAGCTAAAGAAATCCGCACTCAAAACCTTTGAGCCGAGTCCTGACCAATTGAAGCTAGAGCAATCGGCAACAACATGGATTAGGGGATTTAAGCACGGTATTCGTGGAATCCGGCTTATTTACCCTTGTCCTTCCGTTCTTGTCTCTTGCTTTCGCCTTCGGCCAAACCGAACGCAACCGGTCGCGGTTAGGAATCACCGTTACCTTGGTAGGGTAGGGTGCCTAACGGAGCGCTTGCGTAACGTTTGGGCGGAGTTCAATGGAAGATAACGGGAAAAGGAAATGAGCAAAGAAATATTAACTTACAATACCGTATTTATTCTTAACAACGATAATTACAACCATTCACAAAAACGAACCAAAAAGAGCAAAAGAAAAGCAAAGATTACAAGTAAGTAAGTGCATGGAATTAAATTGCAAGTAAGTAAGCAAGATAATAAAAAGCAAGTAATAAAAAGCGAGAAAGAAAACTAGAAACTAGAACTCAAGACAAGCATGGGATCAATAGCCAACCCTTAAACTTGCAAGCTCAATCAAGAGGTTGCAAGATCAAGAGAAGGGTAAAGAACTCATGTGAAGTGAAGAACTAATTCCATAAGAAAATACAACCCTTGAGATCAATAACTAACCCTTAACCTTTCAAGCTCAATGAAGAGGTTGAAAGATCAAGAGGAAGCAAAAATCTCAAGGGGAAGCTAAACAAATAAGAATGATACAAAAACCCTCATCTTCATTCACATCCACTCAATGCTCTCACTACATTTCCATGGAGGAAGAATGAAGAAGAAGAAGAAAGAAAGAAACTAAAACTACACTAAAGTGGCTAAAAGAATGGACACCCTTGGCTTGGCAAATTCTGGGGTATTTATAGGCAGGGAACTGGAAACCTAGGGCAAGAATCGGGCTCCATATAAAAGTACCAAACTGCCCCCAGAAAACGACAGAGAGAAGAGTCTACATGGCCGCGGTTCCGCAGCCTAAGCGCGCTAATGCCGCGGAACCGCGGCGCTTTAGAGGAGTTAGGCCATAGGATTTTGTGGGGTTCCCTGGTTTGATGTCTTCTTCAGTGTGGTATATGACTTTTCTCAGAAACTCTTCACAATTCTTCCAGAATTTCAGTAGATCAAAAGGTGATGTGATGTGGATCTTTTGCCATGATTTCCTCGAGCTCCGCGTAGATTTCTTGGATCTTGTGTTGACATTGAGCTTTGTGCATGACATGACAATCGATTTGCCATTGTGTCCCTTAAACTGGTATGTGGCAACACACGGATAGAGAGCGGAGACCCGTGCTTTATCTGTTGTTGGCAGTAATCCGGAATTTGTCGTACTTTTCCATGGATTTCACTGTTTAGAGTTGAGAACCAGTATTCTGCAAATATGTAGCAAACACTGATCAAAAGCACCTGCTTATAAATAAACGAGCGTAAGAATGGGCGGTATAAAATGCAATATTCTGGTATGAACAACATGCACCATGTCATATTGTAAAAATACTTGTTACATTTTTTATGAAACATGATTTCAAGTCTTCATTTGTGCGTGGCCTCATTTTGGTTTTTACAATTGTTTTATAAAATAAAAAGGAGAAAAGAAAAAGAAAGAGGATTTTAAAATTTTATATATTTTGAGACCAAGAGACAAGGAGGTATGGGCTTGGGTGATGAGAGAGAGAGGGTGAGGGGTCTTTGACCATGGCCTCATTTTCATCATTCCATTTTTCTTCATGCTCTTTCTCCTCCTCCTCTCCTCCTCCTCCTCATGGCTGCCCTCTTCCCTCCACCTCCTCTACCTCTTCACAACAACCCCAAATCCACACAAAAACCTTGTATTCCCTTCATTAAAATTGTGCACAAGCTCACTACAAGCATGGTGGGCCAAGCAAGTTAGGATTTTGAGCACTTGGGCCAACTCAAGAATTTTCTTGAGTTTCCAAATGAGGTATTTCTTTCACCATTAGAGTAGTAATTCATTTCCTTTAGCATCTATTTTAGTTTAGAAGTGATTAAGTAAGGTTTAGTGATCTTGGAAAATTCCAAGATGAAGTTTAGGGGATTCTTGAGTTGTGATGGTGCAAGTGAGTGTAATTGGTGACTACAAACCCCCTTTAGTGTTAAAAACCTATATCAAACCAGAACCTAGGCCATGAAACTTGAGTTTGAAACTTTCCGTGTCGGTTTGTGTATAATTTGATGCCTACAGGGAATCTGGAGTGACCTGAGATCTGTACGAGAAAAACTAGCAACCCTATTGACCTAGATATAACACTAGAAGACCACCCTGAGGAGACGAACCATAACAGAGCATGTTGGGCCGGCCAGGCCGGATTTGGGGAGTGTGTCGCCGGGTCATTTGTGGGTTTTGGTGTTAGAATTGGTTCTGTAGCTCACATACCCCATATACTACCCCACTGTATTGCTTGTTTAGCCTAATTTTACCTGAGACTAAATCTGGAACCATTTTCTTGAGTTGTTGTTTTGATTTATGGCTTTTAAATGACTTGAACTTTGGGTATTGTGTTTTGGTCTCGGTCACTTGACGTTTGTACGTCGATATCGGGAGTTGTTTGGTTATTCTTACATGCGTAGACCATAGGTTTTAACCTATGTGCAATTCGTGTGCCGTTTTGATTTTCGTACGCGATTCTGTTTACGATACTGTGTATTTATATATGTAGGCACCTTCACGTTGACTTCGGATAACAAGGAAGAGCATGGCGACATTGACTTCGACAAGTAAGGATCAAGGTGAGTAGATGTATATCTACGGGGGAAGTCGGGTGGATGGCGTATAGCACCCCTGCAGTTTCGTAGTGTAGCATGCGAATACTATATATATATATATAAATATGTGTATAGTGAGACGTGAATAATTAGCAAGGAAGGCTTTAGGAGATCATGGGTTAGTTTTAGCGTAATTGGAAGATACTGCATTTAGTTTAGTTTCTTAGTCGCGAAACCCTAGAGTAAAAGTTCACACACACACATGCACACACGTGATATGTTTGGGTGTATATGTTTATATGTGTGTGTATATATGTGTGTGTGTGTGTGTGGATGCGTTGCTACATATATATATATATATATATATATATATATATATATATATACATACATACATA
The DNA here is from genome assembly GCA_030015575.1 of Agapanthus africanus. Lineage (NCBI taxonomy): Eukaryota > Viridiplantae > Streptophyta > Magnoliopsida > Asparagales > Amaryllidaceae > Agapanthus > Agapanthus africanus. The sequence continues at coordinate 354,082,703 of JASDDO010000019.1, forward strand.
CATATATACATATACGTATACATGGATGATGAGGATAACATATGATACTTGGAGGTGAGTCAATATGATCGGGCATAATGCCGTGAGATCGGTTATGTGATTTGGGTCGTGTTATGATATACGACATGATATTATAGTGGATCGATGGGCGATGTGTTTTTATTCACACGCAGATTTATATTTGATGGTATCAGAATGTACTAGACTATAGAACGGTACCCCTAATTCAGGATATTATGATAATGATACCATATGAATAGTGAGGTACATGTGATATTTGGCCCTTACCCCGATTTTGGGATGCCGTACGATGGATTTTACCGTACGAGGTATAAATTTGATGATTGATCCGCACTCTTGACTCGAGGATGTCGTATTATATATTTTACTGTACGTGACGCTATTGAGGCGGGATCGCCGACTACTAGATATATCGACTCGGACTTTAGGTGGATTTCTTTACCCTTTCGATTAGTCTCTTAGCTTAATCCTGTAGTTTATTGCATAGATGTTAGACTGGGATCGAGTCATACTTATTTTCAAAACTAACGAATCGTAAGTATCTTAAAGACAGGCCGAGAGATACTACGGATTTTTCAAAGTATGTATCTTTTCTCAAAAGACCCCGTAGCCCCTATTTTTCTAAAACCACGATTCGTGCGGTTTCAAACACCAAAAACTGTATGACTCATATATAGAAATGTATATTCTTAAATGTTACGTTTACTATTCATTCTCCGTTATATTCATGTTGTCATTGCATTTCATGTTTATACATGTGTTTCCTTAACTATTATGAACTCGTTTGTTAGGACACCGACACCATTACCGATGATGCGTATGTCCACAATCACTTGCTCGCCGGCTCACACACATCATCATCGGTAATTGCCATGTCACGTACACTTTAGAGAATATTACTTCATTGATATAACTTGCTAGCTGATAGTTCTGATATATCATTATTGTATTAGTTTAGATATTGTATTCTTTGTTTAGATACCCATGCATGTATATATATTCATTTCTCATGCAATATTATGGGGCTTTATGCCGGTAATTCACTGTTTATTTACTTTCGAGTTTGGGATTTCGGATTTTCCAAGAGATTTCTGGATTTGGAGAAACCGCAAGGATTTTATAAACTCATTATTATTTCTAAAGATAGAAATTGCGGTTTTCTCATGATATGATGTGAGAGGTGTCCACCATGAGTTTTCTCGGCTCTTGAGCGGTATCATACACCCGATTCGAGGAGGAGGATGAACCTTCTGTGGATGCATGGTGGACCCGGTGCGGTACCCCGGGGCAAGATGGTCGCAGATGATGGCGTTGAGCCCGGCAGGGGAGCACTACCGACTGGTTTTCTGTGACGCGGCGGATATCCGGAGGATACCGACGTAGTCTTGAGATTTGATGATATGGGCCGGTCCGGATTGCCGGAGCCCAAGATTTGATGATATGGGCCAATCCGGATTGCCGGAGCCCGAGATATTGAGACATTGAGACATTGAGACATTGGGATATATATTTTTTGTCGATACTTGACACGGATTCTCTGTTGATTTCATTGATGATACTTCGGTTTTTATACAAAAAATCTCACTGAGATAAGAAAACAGTTTTCTCGTACAAGATGTATTTTACTTTCATTCTTAATACATTCGTACATCATATATATGACATGTTGCTACCTGAGATACTGACACGAGCACTTGGTATCATACTTATGTTTAGATGATTACCTTTGCCATTATTAGATATTTCAGGTTATATTTTATGAGGACATTATTGTACGACCTAGGAGAGAGTCATACATGCAATTTCTTCTCGGCGATGTTTTCTACTCACGAGTTGGCAACTCACCCTCGTTGTGCCACAGTTTCTTCCAGGTTTGGCCGTACAGGTTTCATTGCGGTTTGCTGGCACACTGCTTCCTTCCGGGTGATTGCTTTAGTAGGTGGGTTCACTTGCATCGTGACCACCATTGTACACTTATTTATTTCAATTGTATCTAGTAAACTCCATCAACCAGACTTGTATATTTGATAGAATTGAAGACTAGTTGTATATTCTTTCGACCTTAGAGTCGCGCGCTTGAATTATTATGGGTCTTCTCTGGGTTTTTCTTAAGGATGTTGGTTTCATTTCTGAGTTTTGATCCTCGCCCTTCGGCGTTGTATATTATTTTTCTTGCGTGGTTGTTTCCGCCAATTGGCGAAGAGCTAGCTCCCGCTTGGGGATGCCTTTATTCATTACTTATGTATATGCATGTTTGTACCCGTTTGGGGCCAGTATTTACAAAGGAAACTCTGCCGAAATTTTTGGGGAAAACTTGATGCTTTTTAAAAAATGTTTACTACAACTTTCAAAGTGATTTTATATGTTAACTTTTAAATGAGTATTCCTTCACTCCTTCTTTTAAATAGTTTAGATTTCTGGGCTTTTGGCTTACTTGAATTAGGTGGGGTCCTATAGACTTCATATGATTCAAGTGCCAATCACGTGCCATTCCGGGTCGTGACAGTTATGGTTATGGTGTATTGGCTCTTCCTTTACCAACCCTTTTTTGGACTTGTGTCTCCTCCGACCCCCAAGCTCGGGGCCGAGGAATGTAATGAAGGGGTGGAGCCCCGAGGTGATGCAGAAGTCTATCCTGTGAGAGGACTTAGTTTGGAAAACTTAGTCAATGCGGGAAAGAATTGCATTATTCAGAAGAGGGTACATGTTTATTTATACAACTTAAACTTTTCGGCGTTATATGGCCGAGGAAAAGCACGCCCCTCGGAGTCCTGGAGGCGGTAGGCTCCACCGAGCAATGCTTCCGTTACGAGAAATGGTTCGTCCCACTTTGGGGAGAACTTATGTAGTCTCCTTTGGTCTACGAACTCATTTCTTCATAAGACCAGGTCTCCTGGCTTGAAGGCTCGATGCTTAACTCGGGCATTGTAGTAGCGAGCGGTTTGCTGCTGATAAGCGGCTGCTCTGATTTGCGCTCGATCTCGTTTTTCTAACAAGATGTCCAAGTTGCTTCGCAGTTCCACGGTGTTAGCTTCATCGTCAAAGTGTTCGACCCTATAACTGGGCAATCCAATTTCTGCGGGGACCATTGCTTCGGTGCCGTAGCAGAGATTGAACGGGGTTTCTCCCGTCGGCGTTTTCCTTGATGTCCGTAGTGCCCAGAGCACACGAGGCAATTCCTCGACCTAGCCACCTTGTCTCCTTTCCAGGAGAGCCCGGAGCCCGTGAATGACGCTTCGGTCTGCTACTTCGGCTTGCCCATTGCATTGGGGGTGTGCTACCGCGGCGAACTTCATCAATATGTGGTAGTCGCTGCAAAACTCCTTGAATTTGTCATTCTCGAAGTTGGTCCCATGGTCGGTGATGATGCTCCTCGGGATTCCGAACCAGAAGATTATATTATTCTGCAGGAACTTTATCGTAGATGGGCGTCTGGCTTCCTGATGGGCACAACCTCGATCCACTTTGTGAAGTAGTCTATCGCAACAAGAATGTACTTGATTCCACCCGTGCCGGTAGGGAGCTGACCTACCGTATCCATCCCCCACCGTGCAAATGGCCATGGGGAACTTAGCGGCATTAGTTCGGTGGTGGGGAGGCAAGGAATGTTGCCGAAGAGTTGACAGGTTTTGCATCTTCTAACCAGTTTCTCGGCATCTTGATGTATTCCCGGACAATAGTACCCCTGGAGTAGTGTCTTTTAGACCAGGCTACGGGCCCCTTGATGCGCCCTTCCGACCCCTTCGTGTATCTCCCGTAGGACATAGTCTGCTTCGTGGGGATTGACACACCGGAGCAGAGGTTGAGTGTACGACTTTTCGTATAGGTGTTCTTTGCTCCATATGAAATGGCAAGCTTTAGCATGAAGCCGACGGGCCTCGACTCGGTCCTTTGGAAGAACCTCTTCTTTTAGGTATTCTACGATGGGCTTTCTCCAGTCCGGGGCATCTTCTTGAGTCGCGTAGATTTAGAGCATTGCTTCCCCATTTTCGATGTTAGGCCGAGGTAGAACTTCAAAGAGGATATTTCTCTTGTGATTGGCTGAATAGGAGGCGGGTTTGCTCGGTGCATCAGCCTCAGCGTTCAAATTTCTATGAATTTGCTCCTTTTGGACTTCGTCGAAGTTTTTCCGAAGCCTTTTTATCTCTGCCAGGTATTTTATCATGAGTGGTTTTCGGGCTTCGAAACGACCGGTTACCTGGCCGACGACTAGTGCAGAGTCGCTATGTATCCGAATGGTCTTCAGCCCCACTCCGGAGGCGATTCGTAGTCCTGCCAATAAGGCCTCGTATTCAGTGGCGTTGTTTGATGCCTTAAAACCGAGCTTTAGGGAATACTCTATTTCCGCGTCATTCGGGCCTCGGATGATCAGGCACTCCCCACTTCCTTCTTCTGTACAGGATCCATCTACATAGAGCACCCAGTCCGGGATTGGGCTGGATACTTACTCGACTGAGGGACGTGAGTCGGGGCTTTGAGCAGTTGTTCCTTCCCTCATGGGGATGGTGCACTCGACCACGAAGTCGGCTAGGGCCTGGGCTTTGATGGCCCTTCTGGGTCGGTACCTGATGTCGAATTGGGACAATTCCCATCTCCATTTCTTTAGGCGGCTCGACGATTCGGGGGAGGCGATGATATTCCCTAGAGGTCTTTCAGTGAGGACGAGGATCGTGTGTGCCTAGAAATAGTGTCATAACTTCCTGGTAGCGACGATGAGTGCCAGGGCTATTTTTTTATAGCCGGGTATCTGGTTTTCGCGTCCTTGAAAACATGGCTTACGTAGTAGACTGGCTTCTGCATCCCTTCGAATTCCCTGACAAGCACCGAGCCCGTGGCTTAGTCGGAGACAGCTAAATATAGCAACAGTTCGTCGCCTTCGACCGGTCTGGTGAGAAGTCACGGGGTCGCCAGGCGGGCCTTGAGTTGTTCCAGAGCATTCTGGCATTCCTCGGTCCATTCAAACCTAGGAATTTTTCTGAGGGCTTTGAAGAAAGGGAGGAATTTTTCCCCGGCTCTGGACATAAAGCGACTCAATAGGGCCACCCTCCCAGTGAGTCGCATGATATCGGTATTGCTTTTAGGCGTTGTCATGTTAAGGATGGCGCTGATTTTCTCTGGGTTTGCCTCGATTCCTCGATGGGTAACCATGAAACCGGGGAATTTCCCGCTTGTAACTCCAAACGCGCATTTAGCCGGATTCAGCTTCATCTTGTATTTTCGCAGGATATCGAACGCTTCGCCGAGGTCCGCAGCGTGCCTGGCCGACGAGGCGGATTTTACAAGTATATCGTCGACGTAGACTTCCATATTTTTCCCGATCTGTGCTTTGAACAGTTTGTTGACCAGTCGCTGGTACATGGCCCCGGCGTTCTTGAGTCCGAAAGACATTACCCTATAACAGTATACCCCCTGATCCGTGGTGAAGACTATCAGCTCTTCTTCGGCCGAGTTCATTCGGATCTGATTACAGCCGGAGAAGGAGTCCATGAAGCTCAGCAGCTCATGGCCGGCCGAGCTGTCCACTAGCTAGTCTATCCGAGGAAGCGGGTAGTTGTCTTTAGGGCAAGCCTTATTTATGTCCGTGAAATCGACGTACATGCGCCATTTCCCGTTTGCCTTCTTGACCATGACTATGTTCGCCAGCCAGTCCGAGCAGTCCAGATTTCTGATGAAGTTGGCAGCGAGCAATCGATCCACCTCGTCCTCTATCGCTTTCTATTTAATTAGCGCAAAACTTCTCTTCTTTTGTCGGATCGGCCTGGCTTTCGGGTCGACCCCGAGCTTGTGGGAGATCACCTCGGGGTTGATCCCAGGCATGTTCGCTGGGGTCCAAGCGAACACATCCGAGTTGTCTCGGAGGAACCGGATCAGGCCTTCATGGATGTCTCCTATTAAGAGAGGGCCGATCCAAACCGTCTGACCGTCGACTCCCTCTATGAGGGGAACTTCTGCTAACGCTTCCACCGGGGCGTCTCGAACTTCCTTTCGGCAGTCACAGGTATCTAAAGACCCCTGAGGATCATGTGTGTCTTCAAAATCATCACCTTTTTCTCGGGTGGGGGATGTTGAGGTGAGGCAGATCCTGGCATTTTGTTGGTCCCCATAGGCTCGGCCTATTCCCCCATTATCTAAAGGGAATTTGAGCGCAAGGTGATAAGTCGATATCTGAACCCAGAGAGCGTTTAAGGTAGGGCATCCCATGAGAACGTTATAGGATGACGGGACCTTAGCAACAAGAAAGTTCACCGGTTCCCCAATGTTGAGGAGGAGGGTGACTGACCTCTCGGCCGGGATGGAATGGTTGGTGAACTCAGAGAGAACGTGGGAGGTCGGCTGAAGGTCGGATGGACCTAATCCCATACGCTGGAAACAGTCGTAGAACAGGATATCCGCTGAGCTCCCTAAATCGACTAGTATTCTCTGGACCTTGTAGCAGTGGACCCGGGCTGTTATCACAAGCAGGTCATTATGAGGAAGTGATATGCCGTGAAGGTCTTCGTCGGTGAAGATGATCGGGGCATCCTTCCTGCATTTCTTATGGGGTGGATCACTTATGTCCCCCACTTGTAGGAGGTGGTGGTTCATCCCACTTTCCAGGGTTGGATTCGTCAAAATGATCATGATTTGCCCGATTGTTAACTCCCCGAGTGGAGTTTTGACTTTTTTCTCCCCCTCCGTTTGTCGCTTGTCTCGTAGGTATTTCTCCAGGTGGCCAGAGCGGATCAATTTCTCGATGTAGTCACGGAGTTGCTTGCAGCTCTCGGTCGAGTGACCCTGCGACCTATGATAGGCGCGGTACGGGCCGCGGAGCCACTTGCCCATCCTCTAGGTATCCGCTGAGCTCCCTAAAACCTCTCGCCCTTAGCCTCCTCTAACAGCTCGGTCTGGGAAATGTTCAGAGGAGTGTAGTCCTGGAACCTTGGGGAATAACGTTTCAGGCAATCAACTTTCTTTTTCTCTTCCATGTCCCGTCTTTTCCGGTCTGTTTGGTCGCCTTTGGGCAGGTTGGAGTTCACCTCTGACTCGAGTTGGATTTCTCACTCGATCCATGCTTTCACTTCGTCCATGGTCTTATGTTGCGCCAATGCAAAAGAGCGGAGCCACTCTTTATGCCTAAGACCTGACCTCAGCACGGTGATAACCGTTTCGTCGCGGTGCTCGGGAACCTCCAGGAGGGCGTTGTGGAAGTGGGTGACATACCCCTTGAAGGATTCTTTGTCTCCGTTCTTGATGGTGAACAGATAGTCGACCGTCTTTTTCTGTCGTCGGTTACCGACGAAATGACCGAGAAATTGGATAGCCAGCTCGTCAAAGGTCGAGATGGAGCGCGGTGCAAGCCCTCGGAACTAATCCCGACCAGCTCGGATGAGGGTGGTGGGGAAGGCCCTACATTAAGCCGCATCCGAGTTATCTTGGAAGCTCATGGCAGCCGTGAACGCGTCCAAGTGGTCCTTCGGGTCGGACTTTCCGTCAAAAAGAGGCACTTTGGGCGGTTTGTTTCTAGAAGAGACACGTTCGGTTAGGAGTCGCTCAGTAAACGGTCTTATGAGTGAATCAGCGAAGTACTTCTCCCCTTCCCCGGCCGTGTGGTCGTCCTGTCGTATGTCCTCAATCTTCTTTTCGAGGGCCTCAATCCGTTGGTGGTACCCGAGGATTCTCCATAGTCGGAGCACCGGCTATCTCTGCTCTGGATTCACGCGACGGTGCGGCTTCGGTTTCGCTCTATCACATTTCTTAAATTCTCGGACGAGGCCCTTCTTGAGTAGTCCCGATGTTCGCTGTTTGCGCGGCCTCGACGGGAGTGGAGACGTCGGTCGTGCCTAGAAGCAGGCGAACTGACCGACACCTCCTCAGGGGGTGAGAGCACGCGGCGGGTGTCGGAACGATAGCCTGGTCTCCTATGAGATCGGGGCGTTGAACTTTTCGGCGCCCATCAGGTCATTGAATCATTCCCCGCTTGTAGGTTGTAATTGCCGGAATCGACGCGCCGGCTTTCGTTAACATCAAGGTGAGCACGATTGAGGTCAAGGACCTGAGTGCGCGTACTCGCCAGCATGCGTACGTCCCCATCCTGGGGAAGGGGAACTGCGGTTTGGTGGGTGTGGCCAGCCACTTGAACGCGGGCGAGCGCGTCAACCATCGCCGTGAGCCTGTCGATCCTATCAGATAAGGCGTTGATGACATTAGGAGGGGGAGTAGGACCGCTCCCTCCTCCGTTATGGGGGCGAAACGGCTCGTGTTGGGATCGTTACGGTCATCGCTTGCCATTGAATTGAAGGCTGGAGATCAACTTTTGTGGTGGAAAAGTCTTTCGATTTCCCACAGACGCCGTCAACTGATGGAGGTCGGAATCTCCCTCAGATGTTTTCCTCCGTTGATCTTGCTACAAGCGTTCCTGAACGGTTGAGATTGAGAGTGAAAATTGGACGTGTGGATCTCAATGGGTTGGTGTTGACGCCGAGCTAGCTGCAAGGGAAGTCCCGGGGTGGGTGACCACCGTAGGACCCTCCGACGATCAAGTAACTACCGAGGTATAAAGGCAGGGTAGCGGTGTATTGGAATTGATTTTCGCTTACCTGGACCGTCTAGAAGAGGGGGTTTATATAGTGGTCGTGTGGGAGCGATCCGGCACGAGGTTCTCGCCATCCGTTACGCCCTTATGACATGTTCGCGTTGATGGTGGGATATGCCCATTAATGGCGAGATACGCTCGTTAATGGAAAAATGTGTCAGCGTGGGATGCGGGACGTGGAGCGGTGGGAATCTCGTTCTGGCAGGATACGCGGAGCTGTTACGGGGGCGCTTAGGCTCCGTGCCCCGGGTTTAACAGGGAGGCCGAGGAGTCTCAACTCAGTAGATAGTTCGGGGTCGAGCGTGGAGGTCGAGGAGTCTCAGCTCGGTAGATAGCTCGGAGTCGAGCAAGGAGACTGAGGAGTCTCGCCTGCCTCACCGCATATAGGGGGTACTCCGGGAAGGCTTTTCCGAAAGGTCGGGTACCACCTCGTCACGGGGTCCCGAGGAAGACTCGTAATGTGTCACCCTGATTTCCCGTCGTAGCCCCCACGGGTCTAGAGGGTATGTGTTGACGACATGTCATCTCCCACGTGTCGCAATCTGGGGTGTTCCCATTCATAAGCCTCATCAGATGGAATATGGCTCGTAATAATCTATCATCCGGGCATACGGGGGCTTGATAAAGTTAGCCATTAGCATGTCATTTTTACTGTTTTGACAATCTCTTTCATATTAGATCAGCCCTAGATGCTAGGGTTAGGATTCCAAATTGTCATTTCTAAGCTTTAAGTTCCCTTTTCAATTATCGTTTTCCAACTCGTAGTCTCATCTGTTACCAACTCCTAGTCACATTTGTAGGGATGTGAACTTATCGGATACGAATAGGATGTAGATGTAACCATATAAGTATCCGATAATTGTTGGCCGATGTGAATACGAATAATGAAAAACACTATCTATATTTGAAAATTTTCGGATGAATTATTATAAAATCGAATATCGTAAAAATTATATCCATACATAATATAATAAAGTCGGATATTAAACCGGATACAAATATCGAAGGAATATTTATGTTACCGTATCCGAATCCGGTTATCACCGGCGACTATAGACACGAATACAGATAGTCATCGGAAATGAAAACCAATATCCGTATTTGATGACAATCGAATATGAATATGGATCATATTCATATTATCCATATTTGTTTACACCCCTGCTCATTTGAGCCTAACTTTTGTAATAAAGGACAAAGGTAACTAACCCAACCGCTTTAACATGGAAGCAATGATAGAAAACTAACATGAGGGCTACTACGGACAATAAAATAGATTTGGGGATCTTATTTCTAAATAGAAAGATTTGAGGGACTTATTTAGAAATAGTGTAGACCGGGGTTGTATATAATATCGAGAGAGAAAAATCGGGGGGTCAAAATATCAAACCCTTACATACCTCGATTTTTCCCCAATTTAACCCTAATTTAATAAATAAATCCCAAAATAAGGATTGGGCAAAAGTATTTCCAAGAATAGACATCCGTACGCCCGTAGAACTTGGGCTTGCGGGGCAGTTATATCAAAATAGAAAACGCTATCCTAAAGAGCGTTTTAGTCTTAATGAAAACACTATAAAAAATAGCGTTTTCGTTTGCATATTCTCACCCAGAGACATTCTTGGGTTGAAATATGGGAAACGAAAACGCCATTCTAATAGCATTTTCATTTGGAAGAAAACGTTATAAGAAATAACGATGCTATTAGAAATAGTGTTTTATTTGGGCCCCACCTGCTTCCATTATAAAACTTATTGATACTTTCCTTTTCCTCCTCACTCTCATTCACTTGCAGCCCCTTCCTCCTCCTCTCCGAACTCTCGAAGTCGCCGAACAACATTTTTATGGTTTTACACTTTGCCCACTAAGCTTTTTTTATAACTTATAGCATAATCGAATATGGCTTTAATGGTTTGAATTATGGCTTGGGACGTCATATTCAAATTTACCTTCACAATATCAATAATAATTTTTGCAACAAAACTCGAGTCAATCTGCAAGTGATCTTTGTTTAGAATTGAATTGACACATGTGTGAGGCTCTTTGATTGTCTTGATCGTGAATGGCTCGTCAATATTCCGCCTAGATGCATGGAGAGCCCACGGACAAGCTCCACCGATCTTGCACACAACCCTCCAAGTCAATAAGTTTGGCTTTACAACTGTATACTGCTAATATTTTTTAACTGAATACATCGTCGCTGCATGTTTCAAATCCTATTTATATTGAATCTGTTGACCTTTATACAGTTCCAGACCACTGGCTCCGGTAATATCTTATGCTTCACAATTGTTCATTACCGCATTTCCAATCCAATCTGTGGAAGTAAACACGGTTGCCGGTGCATTTTGACAAGTCAAATTTACCGTATTCCACGCCGCTGGATCATCCTCATCATCGTCCTTACCTACGTCACGAGTGTCTTCATTATCATCATTGTATGTTAATTCATTGTTGACCTAGGCACCTACAAATAACTGAGAAGGATTCCCATTCAACATACTCATATATGATACCATATTACCACCTTCACCGCAAGCACGTTGTGGTGATACTTTATGCTCACCTGCCGGGACTTCACCTGTAACATTCTCACTTAGCGGATTTCCCCTGTAAGTGGAACTTCATTCTGTGACAGAAATTCATGCCGTGACGTGAACCGCATTTCTGGGAGCTGGTGTTCTTCAATATACAACTTCAACACACCCCACGGCGAATTTGGAGCTGGTATATACTCGATCATAGATTATAGTGAGTTATTATCTACGATGTTCACAAGCTTGAAGTGCGATCTTCCCCCTTCCAATATCATATTGTGCCTGAATTGTCAAACGACATGCTTTATGATCGAGCACTAATTTTTCATAGATCAGCCCTAGCAATTCTTCCATCGTTGCTTGCCGACGGAGCCAAATTGACTCTTGTGTAGTATAGTCATCATATTCAACACCATGAGTTCTACTGTTCACAACCCGCCCACCAAAATACAACCAAGCCGGAAGATAACAATCCATGATCACGATATCACCATCTTTCAGTATAAAAACATTTTCATCAATGCACACATTGAATGCAAAGCAATATATTTCTAAACGATAATCGCATAAAATTCCTCTCTAATTGCACAAAACCCCTTTCTAATTCACCCATCAAACCTTAAATTTAGATATCCCATAAAAATAGCTATTTTAGACAAAATTATTGGAACCCAACTACTATCCAATATCCTGCAGCCTCCACCGATCCATCAACCCACCATCCAAAACCCTAATTTTGATATAATTTAATTTACTGTAAATTTTTTGAAATATTATCAAAAAAATGAGTTGAGCAAATCTTGAGAGGAAGCCAAGAGCTGGATCGAGGGCGAGGGCGGGGGCTGGATCGAGGGAGGAGGAATGGGTTGCGAGGGTGCGAGGGAGAAGAAATGGGCTGCGAGTGCGGGCGAGGGGGAGGGAGGAGGAAGGGGCTCGGAGGGTTTCAGAGCAGAGTGTTGGGTTACCTTAACGCCCTATCCATCGAACGTGGCAGTTTGCGGAACAAAAATTTTCTTATGAGTTTAAAAACGGCGCTAAGTTAACCCAATAAAAAAACCCGGATCTTTCCATAAACCTATCTAGCAAAACTAAATGAGATGAACTAACTACTATGAAAGAAGTCTCACCAAACGATCCAAGTCCTTCGGTCTTCTTTCCTCATTGTTAGCTCCAAGTGTCCACCTTGAACATGCTTGATCTTCTTTTTCCGCTCCATCGATTCTCCGGGATCGAGCTTGTTCTCCGGTCCTCCTTTGTCATAGATGATCCACACGAGGGATGTGATCCATGGCTCTGGCTCCTAACTAAGTGTCAATAAGAGCAACTAGAGAACTTGGGTTGCTAATCCAAGTTGTCTAGGATGTAGTGTGGAGTTCTATGTGTTCTACTATCTCTATCTTGCATCTTCACTTGTTTCTCAACTCATGAGAGGGTAGTGAAGAGGAAGATGATGAAGGTGGAGGAAACTCAAGAGGAGGGAGGAGGGTGAAGCAAATATGAGAGCTCAAGAATAATGAAGCATCCATGTGAGAGAAAATCCAACACCATGGTTTTGTGTATCAATTTCCATGAATAAACAAGTGTAGCCATGCTTCAATAGTAACCACAAATGAATAAAGAATTCATTTTTCAACTATTGAAGCCATGCCTCTCACCATGCCCCCCTTCTCCTTAATTTCCACCTCATTTCCATTTATCAATAAATGGAAAAGTCCATGATGAAGTGTCCACCTTCTAGAAGGTAATTTGTAATAAAATACGGATTACAGCATGTTGTATATACATACCTGCATTCGGATAAAAACAAGAATGCCCAAAGAGATAGAATAACACGAAGAACGTAATACTAGAATATACATATCGAAATACATATATGTAAATTATCGAATCAATACCTGATTCAATAATCCGACTCAAACCCGAGCCGGCTAGTATTATCAACTGTCCGATCGAAAGTCCGGGTACAAAGTACATCAATCGATCGGAACCCTGCACGTATCCAATACGGCTACTACATCATTTCGCCTGAACCAGGGAAACCCTCTGTGTGGGACTCTAGAAACTCAACAGTACACCGGCAGTGAGCTACTGGATAAATCCATAACCACAAGCACGTCAGCGGCACTAGCTGTACGTAACGGCTACCCGGGTACCTATCGAAAAGGAAGGCCGACGAGCGAACCCATCCGGATCCCAACTGATCCTATCTGTGACAGTCTCCGTACAATCCGGTCTCTTCGTCTGAGAGTATCGCATACCGGGTCTAGGGGGTGGTAAACGTCAAACCCTAATAACCCGGTAATTCGTGCTGATGTTGCTCAGGACCAATCCGGGAAACTACTGATCAGCCTATCAGTAAATCCCAACTGCCTTGGCCAAGGTCTTATGGTCCTGACCAATCGAACACAGTGTGATATCGACTCCCTATGTCGGGAAAGACGAATGCCCGACAATTGCTCATTGCATCCATGTGGCTTGGGACTGTACCCAACCAAAACCTGTTTGCACGACTCAGTAGAACCGTGGTAGGGTAGTGATCTAAGCACAGTGGGAACTCACACGAGACAAATGCCGATCTCAGGTCTAAAGACTAACATGTACTCATGTCACCAGAGAACTTCTACCTGACGATAGGTATAGTACCATCTGGAAGTTCTCGGTGAGTCCGTCCGGTGTACTCACCCCCAGTGAGTACCTGTATACGATCTTAGGTGCGAAAGACCAATGGTTGTGGGACCATACCATTGCCCCTCGTTGGGGTCTAGAAACGTATACACTAGTCTACTCCGGAATATCGATACCCAGTCCCGATACTCCTACGACTAAGGACCGTTTAAGGATGTGCGTACCGACTACCCAGGTCCCACAAGTATGATCGCCATCACAACGCGGGTAGTCTAGCAATGATCCTACGGGCTTTATCAACATGTACAAAAGATATGTAATAGCAAGTAAAATATACACATGTTAAGATAAAAACAAACCAGATAGCATACTATCATATCGAGCAAGACTGTCATGTACATATATATGTCCAAGCATCCAAATGTATACATATACAATAATGGCCTCTAGCGAAAGAATATAACTACAGTTTTTCGAAATTTGTTCCAACAACATATTTTAGTTTTTCTTATCTTGCATTAATCAAAATTAATGCGGTCCCTTCAATTAATACTATCAGACCATAAAAAGAACAAAAATACAATGTACGTATATGCCATCTGCATTTGCCGCGGGGCCCCGTCATCACCCGTTAGGTTACTTAACTAATGACAGAGCGGTGGATGGACTAGCGCGAGTGTAAAACATATACAACATCTACTAGTATATATATAACAATCATCTCAGGCATGATAGCAAACAACGTCACAGAATCTCAGCAAGCAATACAGAATGGTGGATAATCTTGGAGCCCCGGGTTTCATTTGAGCCGCAAATAAAACCCGACGTTCCCGGTCATGTGGATAGCCTTTGCAATGAAAACCTGGACCCCTACGAGCGCGACAAGTTACCCGCTAATCCCTGAAGTGAGGCAACCCCCTTCAACAAAGTGAATGGGCCACCCAGCACTTTACGGAATCCGATAACTTGGGCACCCCTCCATGGGTCATCCTATACCCTCTACGAGTGCGGTAATAGCCCGCCAATTCTAGAATGAAGCCCCCTCCGTCTCAACGCCATGAGATGCGGGCTTGTTTCCTTATAGAACCCGGCTATTCGTGCACTCCACTGTGGGATAATCCTAGTACAGAAAATGAAAATAATATGTACAAATGGTGACATCAACCTTAACCCGGTCGTGCCCCTAACAAATAATATACAACCCGGCAAAGACGGCAGTCCACATGTCGGACGCTCGCCCCGCAAATGAATATACAAATGAATCTTAAACTGTACCACTAACATTGCACCACATGCTATCCACCACGACTGTCTAACCAAAATCACAGCACAAACACAAAACATCAACGTGAATGTCATGTTCGCAAACCCGTCTAAAAGAACATATAGCAATTAGACGAGTTATACCGATCGAATGACATTCACGGTCGCAGATAGAAGTGAATATACTGTAAACTATTAAACAGTGTCAAATATAACGACTTGTAAACACTCTGAATTGCCCCAAACTCAAAAACAACAGAATATCAAACTTGGGCAAAAACAAACAACACCTGAAACCCAAACCCCAAGAGATAAGAAGCCAGAACAAAACTCGACCCAATTCTCCATATTAAAACCGGTGAGGCCAGGGATATTCATGGTTTATCCAGTCCAAACTTGGTAGAATTTCTTCATTTTTGTTCTGGGTTCATCTCACAGTCAAAGGATCACTTTGCACTTGCTTAAAAAAAAATTTGAAGCCTCTGAAAAATCGACAGAAACTTGAAGTTTGGTTTCAATGTTTTGGAGTTGTTTCGGTTTCATTGTTTTAACATTGTTTAAACTTGCTAGTATAGGGTTTATGGGCTGGCTCTGATACCAGTTGGGTTACCTTAACGCCCTAGCCATCGAACGTGGCGGTTTGCAGAACAAAAATTTTCTTACGAGTTTAAAAACGGCGCTAAGTTAACCCAATAAAAAAAACCGGATCTTTCCATAAACCTATCTAGCAAAACTAAATGAGATGAACTAACTACTATGAAAGAAGTCTCACCAAACGATCCAAATCCTTCGGTCTTCTTTCCTCGTTGGTAGCTCCAAGTGTCCACCTTGAACATGCTTGATCTT
The DNA here is from genome assembly GCA_030015575.1 of Agapanthus africanus. NCBI lineage: Eukaryota > Viridiplantae > Streptophyta > Magnoliopsida > Asparagales > Amaryllidaceae > Agapanthus > Agapanthus africanus. The sequence continues at coordinate 354,098,567 of JASDDO010000019.1, forward strand.
CTTTTCCCGCTCCATCGGTTCTCCGGGATCGAGCTTGTTCTCCGGTCCTCCTTTGTCGTAGATGATCCATCCGAGGGATGTGATCCATGGCACTAGCTACCAACGAAGTGTCAATAGGAGCAACTAGAGAACTTGGATTGCTAATCTAAGTTGTCTAGGATGTAGTGTGGAGTTCTATGTGTTCTACTATCTCTATCTTGTCTCTTCACTTGTTTCTCAACTCATGAGAGGATAGTGAAGAGGAAGATGATGAAGGTGGAGGAAACTCAAGAGGAGGGAGGAGGGTGAAGCAAATATGAGAGCTCAAGAATAATGAAGCATCCATGTGAGAGAAAATCCAACACCATGGTTTTGTGTATCAATTTCCATGAATAAACAAGTGTAGCCATGCTTCAATAGTAACCACAAATGAATAAAGAATTCATTTTTCAACTATTGAAGCCATGCCTCTCACCATGCCCCCTTCTCCTTAATTTCCACCTCATTTCCATTTATCAATAAATGGAAAAGTCCATGATGAAGTGTCCACCTTCTAGAAGGTAATCTGTAATAAAATACGGATTACAGTCTGTTGTATATACATACCTGCATTCGGATAAAAATACGAATGCCCAAAGAGATAGAATAACACGAAGAACGTAATACTAGAATATACATATCGAAATACATATATGTAAATTATCAAATCAATACCTGATTCAATAATCTGGCTCAAACCCGAGCCGGCTAGTATTATCAACTGTCCGATCGAAAGTCCGGGTATAAAGTACATCAATCGATCGGAACCCTGCACGTATCCAATACGGCTACTACATCATTTCGCCTGAACAAGGGAAACCCTCTGTGTGGGACTCTAAAAACTCAACAGTACGCCGGCAGTGAGTTACTGGATAAATCCATAACCATAAGCACGTCAGCGGCACTAGCTGTACGTAATGGCTACCCGGGTACCTGTCGAAAAGGAAGGCCGACGAGCGAACTCATCCGGATCCCAACTGAGCCTATCTGTGTCAATCTCCGTACAGTCCAGTCTCTTCGTCTGAGAGTATCGCATACCGGGTCTAGGGGGGTAAACGTCAGACCCTAATAACCCGGTAATTCGTGCTGATGTTGCTCAGGACCAATCCGGGAAACTACTGATCAGCCTATCAGTAAATCTCAACTGCCTTGGCCAAGGTCTTATGGTCCTGACCAATCGAACACAGTGCGATATCGACTCCTAATATCAGGAGAGACGAATTCCCGACAATCGCTCACTGCTTCCATGTGGCTAGGGACTGTACCCAACCAAAACCTGTTTGCACGACTCAGTAGAGCCGTGGGAGGGTAGTGATCAAAGCACAGTGGGAACTCACACGAGACAAATGTCGATCTCAGGTCCAAAGACTAACCTGTACTCATGTCATCAGAGAACTTCCACCTGACGATAGGTATAGTACCATCTGAAAGTTCTCGACGAGTCCGTCCGGTGAGCACCTGTATACGATCTTACGTGCGAAAGACCAATGGTTGCGGGACCATACCATTGCCCCTCGTCGGGGTCTAGAAACGTATACACTAGTTTACTCCGGAATATCGATACCCAGTCTCGATACTCCCACGACTAGGGACCGTTTAAAGATGTGCGTACCGACTACCCAGCTCCCACAAGTATGATCGTCATCACAGCGCGGGTAGTCTAGCAATGATTCTACGGGCTTTATCAACATGTACAAAAGATATGTAATAGCAAGTAAAACATACACATGTTAAGATAAAAACAAATCAGATAGCATACTATCATATCGAGCAAGACTGTCCTGTACATATATATGTCCAAGCATTCAAATGTATACATATATAATAATGGCCTTTAGGGCATACATATCCAACACGGAGGAAGGGGCTGCAAGTGGGTGAAAGTGAGGAGCATAGCGAAAGTCTCGATAGGTTTTATATTGAAAGTGAGTGGGGCCAAATGAAAACGCTATTTAACGCTATTTCTAATAGCATTTTCTTTCAAATGAAAACGCTATTAGAAATAGTATTTTTGTTTCCCATTTTTCAACCCAAAAAAGCCTCTCGAAGAGAAATGCAAACAAAAACGCTGCTTCTAATAGAGTTTTCATTAAAAGTTCAACGCTCTTTAGGACAGCGTTTTCATCCCAAAGAAAACGTTATCCTAGTTAGTGTTTTATATTTTTATATAACTGTCCGCACGAGTATGTTTTACGTACAAAGGTTTATTCTTGGAAATACTTTTGACCGTCATATTTTAGGATTTATTTATTAAATTAGGATTAATTTGGGGGCAAATTCTACCTACTTCTTTATTAATCTTTCTTAATTTAAATCGATTTCGTTGGCTGTGAGATCAATCAAAGAGGCAGGTGAAGCGAGGAGCTCCACTATAAAACCAAGAAGCAGCCCCCAATTTTTTCTACTTTGTTTTGATCGCATCTTTGAAGAGGTATATTCTTTGATCCCATTTTCCCATTTTTTTTCCTTTGGGGAATTAATTTTTGATCTGTTTAATTTCATTTGAAAGTAGGAAATATAATGAAGATTTGGGTCATTTCATTTGATTGAGTATTCGTCAAATAAGTAGACAAGACTTGTTTTTGTGTGATTTAATTGTGAAATTATGGTTGTAGACTTGTTGACTTAGAGTTGGGAATGAATCCTTTTAGAATTTGGAGGGGGTAAGTATTTGATTGGCTAGGGATTTGTATCTAATTAAGAGAAGGTGTGGTGTTGTTAAATCTTTCATGGTTATTTTTATAGAGAAAGCTCAGACTTTTAGGCGATGATGAAGATGATGATACCACAGATGAGATGATGTTGATGCTTACCATGGTGGTTTTCTTTGGGAATTCCTTGTGCAATGTTACTGCTTTCACGATTTCTTGCTTTTCTGAAGCTTTGTCGGCCGTGAATTTGGCACTAATTAAGAGAAGCTTGACAGCCCAAAGTTTTAATGGAGCCTTGCTTTGATGAAATAGGATGAATATGAGATTTAGTTGATGCTAGTGTCTTCTGGGAATTGAAATATTAATTCTGTTTACAATTTATCTCACTTTGTAACCATAGGCATGGATAGAGTATCAATGGTGGAAAAATGATGGTAAACTTCTTGTAATCTGTGTTTAATTGCTTATGCTTGGATTGAAACAAGAAGGATCTGTTTAATTAAGAGTTGTAATGTAGTTGCAACTATATTATTTCATATGTTCACATAGGAGTAAGGTGTTGAATTTAATTAATTAAAAAGCCCTCTTTTTTTCCTTCTTCTTTTTAAAGCTTGGTTTTATCTCTAGGAATTTGGAAATGTGGGAATTCATATTACATGATATTTTATATAATCATACTTTTTCTCTACCAAAACCACCGTTGTTGGTCCCAAATCTGGATGAGAAAGGGTGAGAATTGTGGTAGGCTTGTGACAGCCAACGCAAAACTTTGTCATATTCTATGACATGAACCATAATAAGAATATCGTTGGGACGTCCCCTACTCAGCGACGTGCTACATCGGATCCCGGATGAGTGTTAATGCAAGGGCTTCTAGGCCGTCGTCCAGAAGCGGCGCGCTATATCAGACCCCCGGGTATAGTGAAAAATAAGCAAGGATTTCATTGGATCCGTCTAGTCTAATGGAACATAGGTCCCTTTACGGGTAGAATAACAAAATTAGTAGGGGTGATGATTAGGAGAAAAGTTGGTATTATGTGTTTGCAAGAAACTAAGTGGGTAGGTGAAAAGGGTAGAGTCATAGAACCTTGGGTTATAAACTTTAGTATACATGCAGAGATAAAAATCGTAATGGGATAGACATAATCATAGATAGACGGTTGTTTGAGAATATGGTTGAGATTAGAAGAAAAGGTGATAAGATTTTATTGGTTAAGCTTATTTTAGATGGGAAGATCCTTAATATTATTAGTACTTATGCACCACAGATAAATCTTGATAACGCTAGTAAGCGTCTATTTTGGAAGGATTTAGATAAGATGGTGCAAAGGATAGCCAGTGGAGAGAAGTTATTTATTGGTGGTGATCTCAATGGATATGTAGGTACTAGACGTAGTGGGTTTGATACTATCCATGGTGGTTTTGGTTTTGGATAGAGAAATGAAGCAGCTAAATCGATTCTAGATTTTGCCTTATCTTATGACTTGATCTTGGTAAACATTTGGTTTAGGAAAAGTGAGTCTCACCTTATCACCTTTAAGAGTGGATCAAGTGCAAATTAAATATACTTTTTTCTGACTGGAAAGATGATAGAGATTTGCTGCATCGATTGTAAGGTAGTGCCAGGTGAGGTGTAACCACTCAACATAGACTTTTAGTTCTAATTATTTGATTTAGAAGAGGATCTAAGAAGATTAGATGTGAAGTAGAGTCTGTAGAATTAAGTGATGGCAACCGAAGAAAAGTAACCAAAAAGCCTTTATAGATCGTGTAGTTTAAGAAGTGGATTGACAGTATAAAGATGATTCAGATACAAGATGGAACAAGATAGCTAGTTGTATCAAGATGGTAGCTAGAGATTTACTTGGTGAGTCGAGAGATGGTGCTTCATCTTCTAAGGACACGTCACGGTGGAACAAAAAATTAAAGGCCTCTATTAAAATCAAGAGTTCTTATAGAGATTTGAAGAAAGCATAGATACAGAGAGATTTGAGAAGTATAAAATAGCTAAAAAAGAAGTTAAGAAAGTTGTTCCGGAAGCTAAAACTAATTTCTACAAGAAAATGTAGGAGAAGTTGGATACTAAGGAGGTTGAAAATGATATATAATTAATTGCTTAGATGCGGAAAAGGAAAACTAGAGACTTATGTACAGTGAAGTGTGTCAAAAATGAAGATCAGAAGGTTTTAGTTCGAGATGTGGATATCAATGAAAGGTGGAGATATTATTTTGACAAATTGTTTATGAGAGTTTTACTAAGGATTTGGATAGACTTGTCATTCAATCTCAAGATATAAACCATGATTTCATGCGTAGAATAAGAATACCTGAGGTTAAAAAGATTTTGAAGAGAATGAAATAAAGAAAAACGGTTGGTCTAGATGGGATTCCTATCGAGATTTGAAGATGATCAGGAGAGATAAACGTTAAATGGTTGACAGATCTGTTTAATAAGATTTGGCAGGCCAAAAAAATGCCAAATAAGTGGAGAAAAAGTACTCTTGTATCTATCTATAAGAACAAGGGCGGCATTCAAAATTGCTCAAACTACCGTGAAATAAAATTTATGTGTCACACCATGAAGTTTTGGGAGAGATTGAATACAGGCTAAGAAAAGATATTAAGATAACAGAAAACCAGTTTGGGTTCATGCCGGATGATCGACAGAGATTGTTCATTTGCTTCGTCAACTTGTCGAGCGTTTTCGAGAGAGGAGAAGATATTTTTATATGATATTTATTGATTTAGAGTGAACGTACGATAAAGCACCTAGAAAGATATTATGAGAGACGATGATGAAGAAGGGAGTCCCAGTCAAGTACATTGACATAATCAAGAATATGTACGATGGAGTAATGGCAAATGTCGGAACTTGCGGCGGCTTAACGAGTGGTTTTTCGATTTCAATTGGTTTGCATCAAGCATCTGCATTAAGTCCATTCATGTTTACTATCGTGATGGATAAGCTTACTAGAACTATCCAGAATGAGATAACTTGGTTATGTCATTTGCTGATGATATTGTTCTGGTAAATGAGACGAAAGCAGGGTTAATACCAAATTAGAGTCATGGAGGCAAACGTTGGAAACTCGGGAGTTCAAATTGAGCAGGTCTAAGATAACATATATACAATGTAAATTTAGCAAACAGAGAAGCCGAGACCACAATGATACAACACTGGATGGGTAAGAGATATCACCGAGCGATCAGTTTAGATACTTCGGTTCCATCATCCAAAAGGATGAGGAGTTCGATAGCGATGTCAACCAAAGGATCCAAGCTGGTTGGTTGAAATGGAGTAGTGCAATATGGAGTTTGTACGATCGTAACTTTCCATTAAGGTTGAAAGGGAAATTTTATCGGAGTGCTATTCGGCCTGTCTTATTATATGGTACAGAATACCGGGATTCTAAAAAGTATCATATACAGAAGATGCACGTAGCGGAGATGCACATGCTTCATCGCATGCTTCATTAGATGTATAGTAACACTAGAAAACATAAGATGCAAAATGAGGATATTCGTGTAAAAGTTGGTATAGCACCTGAAAGGAGAAGATGCAGGAAAACCGGCTAAAATGATTTGGTCATGTGCGACGCAGATCTATGGAAGCACCGGTTCGACGAATGAATACTCTCGATATAGGCAATGTTATAAGGGCGAAAGAGAGACTGAAGAAAACGTAGATGGAGGTGATACAAAAAGATATGGTTGCCAAAGGCCTCAATGAAAGTATATTGTTCGATAGGAGTGAGTGGAGGCGGAGGATTCATGTGCTGGACCCGGCGCGATTCTCATGTTGGTTCATGTAGCCTACCCCATATGCTTGGAATAAAAGGCTCGGTCATTGTAGTTGTTGGGTACTTTTTCTCTACTGAAGGTGTGGAGTTATATTTCTTAAATTTTGATCCAGAACCGCTTGTTGATTGAAATGCATCCATTATGCTCAATTCAAATGCATGAAATATGTACTCCCTTGAAAACAATTTCTTTCTCCTATAAAAACCATAACAGTGATGCTCATTTCTAAACTTTGCAGTTTCTCTACTCGAAATAGAACTCTTTCTAACCTACCCGTGCATTTTGCAGATATAACATTTTATTCACAAGTCTCTGACAAAGTACAGATTAGCTATGTCAACTGGATCAAGTGGGTCATCACCTTCAGGAGATTATTCTGTTGGAAGAACAAGCTTTAGGAGTGAATCTTCTATCGATGAGAAATCCTTAGATGATGTAATAGAGACTGGGTGCCTCTCCATTGTTGTGCTTGGTGCTTCCGGAGATTTGGCAAAAAAGAAGACATTTCCTGCTCTCTTTCACCTTTTCCGACAGGTTTGCCATATTTCGCCGCTGAAACAAAGTTGATCTAAATTCTACAACTTTAAGCCTTGTTTGGGAATGAAGTTAAGTTTAGCTAACCGGAGTTTCATAAAGTTGTCTCAACGTAACTCCAAAATCCTAACTTTGCGATGTTTGGCATTGATTTTGGAATTTAGAAAACCCAGGTTCGATAACCAGAGTTTACTACTCTCCAATCCAACCAAAGATTTTTAAACTCCAAAATTTGTAAAGAAGTTTACACAGCTCCAAAACAACATTTGGAGTTTATAAAACTCCAAAGCTAAACACTCATCAAAGCTAAGTTTTTAAAATAGAGACAGGACCTTGCAAACTAGAATTTGCATACTCCTCCCTCCACTTAAACATAAACTCTAGTTTCCCTAACTCCATACCCAAACAGCGCCTTAGATTAGCTATCATCTATTTTTTTAATGAACATGTTTACCTACATGAACTCAAAGCTACAAAAACTGACATTATTTGTTTGCTGGCCCATGAAATGATTTCATTTCTGTGTTGATGCAACTAGATTTTTAGATATTAGCTGGTCATTACCATTATATGAAGCAAATAAAAATTTGTGACCTCAATTTTGTTATTACTACCTGTTTTCCCCTGATGCTCTGTTTTTCTCTGATATTTGTAGCATGTGCTTGAATCTTTTTTTTTCCTCTTCTTCTTTTTGTTAAGTTCCAATCTGGCTTCTACACAACCATCCTCTCTTTTTTTGGGTTGAGAATTACTGTGAAAATTTTGGGACACAAGAACTGCTAATTAATTGGAATTTGGTGGGAGCTGCTCTTAAGCTCATTTACATAGTATGTGTATCCAAATGTATAGAACATAGGTGCTGACCTCCACAACAGCAGATTAGCTTCTATATCATGTGTCTGAGTAAAAATTGATGCATTGAATCTTTCATCCTATAGAGTATGGTTGTATCTGGCATGCGGTATATTTCAACATTGTAGAAAATTTTCGAAACGATACTATCAGGCATCATCTAGAAACATTGCATTTGAATTTGGTATAATTTTTTACATTGACAGGTTTAGTATATAAAAAATATCTTTAAAATATTCATAAGCTTATTTCCAAAATAACCATGCCAGCTGTTATCTTGTGAACGTGTAGAGAATGATGTTGTCTGTAGCCTTTGGTGGTTGTGGTGTTATGGTGGTGGCAGTTGTAAGTTGGTGGTGATAACATTACAGAACATGAGTAGCCAGGCAGTGTCGTCACAGTATGTAATTAGTTAATTGCGTATGAATTATCTTTGGTTGTGAGCCACTTATGACTTGCAATATTTTCCTTTATAGGTGATGTACACATATGCATGCGGCAGCCCTTATAGTATGCAGTGTACTGCTGCCAAAAGTATTATTACGATTTTATTAGCGTTTGATTACTGTTACTGTTTGATTAATATGTCCAGTAGTATCCAATGTTGGCCCTTCAAGAATATATCACCACAGTTGTTTGGTTACTTATTATTGTCCCCTAAGGAACATTAATGTTATTGAATTATTGAAGGCATACCGTGCCTTTGTTATGATTATTCTATTATTACTTTTTGCTCATGTTATGATAACGCTTATTATTGCTTTATCGAGCTATTGTTACCTTTTGAGATCAGCTATAGTCCCTTACTTTAATATATTGTCATTTATGTAATTGTACTTGCTGATATATGTATAGGGATTCTTACAATCCAATGAAGTTCACATCTTTGGATATGCCCGAACGAAGATCACTGACGATGAATTAAGAAAACGAATCCGTGGGTAAGATATCACTGCTCTTATCTTAGTTTACTGGTTTTGCGATTATCCTAGTGATTTCCGTCCCGTGTGACCTACATCGACAATCATGGCTCAAATCTTTTTTTCTCCAACATATAAATTGCTTATGATACATTATTATCGGCAACTTCATAAAATATTGGCTCTTACGGGGGATTTCCTTGTTGCTTAACTGCTTAGGAGCAAATGTTGGCCCTTGAAATCATTCCTTGGAAGTTTTAATGCTGCTTAAGGATTGGAACTTTCTTGCGCTTCTTGAATTTAAACTCGAGGAAAACTTCGAGAGGCACCTGCTTAGTGTTAGCCAAGGAATTTTTCAGTTTCAACTGAAGATGAGGTGGCCTCACAAAAAATTGCTTTTTTGCTTCACCAAAGTTCCACATGACATCTGGTAGATGAGACATTTAATTTCATTCAAACATGTCGTTATATCGGTGGAGATGTATTTAATGATCTTGCTCCTTTACGGCGATGGAAATTTTGCATTCTTGCCCATTATTTACAATAGGAATAAGAACTTAAAGTGTCACTCTAAGGTGCACCCAGCAGGGGAACTGACATGGCAATACTTCATTGAGTGTTGCGTATCAGATATAGTTATGTGACATACATTGTATACTGTAAAATTTGGTTTGGCCCCACAACATATGGGCCCACACATGGATGCATATGTGCTTTTAATATAGTGGGACTCCATCCAAATGACTCAAGCCTTATGGAGGTTTACCCCATCTTATATTTTATACCATATGAATCCCACAATTTTCCCGACTTGAGACTATGTTGTCCACATTCTCAACACTCCTCCTTATGTGCAAAGGTGCACATGCAACGAGGAGTTCATGTGCAATGAGGGCTCAATCCTCATGTGCAACGTGGACAAATAAACACCCGAGCTATGGTACCATGAAAAACTCGGTTTAGCCCACACATGGATGCACATGGGCTTTTAATATAGTGAGATTCCATCCAAAAGACTCAAGACTTATGAAGGTTTATCCCATCTTATATCTTATACCATATGCAGCCCACAATTTTCCCGATGTGGGACTAATGTTATCCACATTCGCAACATATACAATATTCAGTTTGAAAGAGATGTCATTCCACTTTAAATACTATGTATTATCCAATAGAATGTTGCCATGTCAGCATTACGGTAGGGTGTAACCCTACCGTGATACTTTAATCCTTATTTCCTCTTTCTACTATGTTTGCAAAGGCATTTTTCTGGTCATTTTACCTTTCTGACTGTAGAATCATTTTTTATTTTTTGATTATACAGATACCTTAGCAAAGAGAAAGAAGAGTCAGCCGAGGAGACTGAATTCCTAGAGAAGTTTTTACAACTGGCAAGTAATCTCCTTTGCACTTTAAATATATATAAATATGATTAGTGACCCCTCAATTTTACTTTGCAGATCAAATATGTTAGTGGTTCATATGATAGCGCCGATGGTTTTAAGTTACTGGATAAGGAAATTTCAGAGCATGAAATATCCAAAAACAGTCAACCCGGGACCTCGCGCCGACTGTTTTATCTTGCTCTGCCTCCATCTGTTTACCCTTCTGTCTGCAAAATGATCAGAATTTATTGCATGAATCAGTGTAAGTTTTTTTATTTTCAAGTAATGTGATGTGATCCAATAGAAATATTTCTGGGTTTTCTTTTATGCAACCTATGATTATTGTATATTAGCTAGTTCTTTTCAAGAATTCAGTTAGTTTAATATAGTTTGATAGTCTACCAATGCATTTCTAGTTTAGAAAAAGACTGATTGATTTTCAAACATAGAATGCATCTGCTTCTACTTTATGAGCCAAAGAGTGAAAGGTATCGAGAACTGAAATATGAAGTTTCATATATATCATATTTCCATAATGGTTATTGGAATAAAGCTGATCTAGTCACCTGAAAGAACTTATAGCATATGAAGTAATTTCTGTCTTTTATTCATTTTTTAAAACCCCTCTAGTAAAATAATTGCAATGGATATTAATAGCGATCCTCATCATACTGGTAATACTTACCCTTAGCTATCACTGTTACCAGTGAACTACCTTGACCTATATTACAGTAAGCTCCCTTAAAGTGCTACATTTAAGGTATTTTAGTGAAAAGGCTCCCTTAAAACTAAAGTTAAGGGAGGCTACTGTAATTTTTTTAAAAACTTTAGTTAGTTCAATGAAAGTCAGTAATGGTTAATCAGTTTGGTGAAATTTACCATATATAATGAGATCAATTATATTTAGTCTTCTTATACAAAGACCAGTGTGTTTTGTCTTCTTATATAATACGATCGCTAATAGTTCCAACATGTAATTTCTTCCACAGTTTTATTTCGATATTACTTCTCAGCAGATAAATGTTCGATAAATTTTCCAGATCGACTAAATTATTTTTTCCTTTCATTTTTGTTCTTATGCAGCTCATCTTACCGGTTGGACTCGGGTTGTTGTTGAGAAGCCTTTTGGAAAAGACCTGAGCTCTGCTGAAGAACTAAGTGCTCAGCTTGGAGAGCTATTTGATGAGCAACAGCTTTACCGAATAGATCACTACCTGGGGAAGGAGTTGGTGCAGAACCTGGTAATATATGCATATATAATCAACAATCAGCATATACCTTTTGCTCTCTTAACCCTCACTGATAATTTATTCCATATCCTCTTGCGTAACCAGTTGGTGCTTCGTTTTGCGAATCGCTTCTTCTTACCTCTTTGGAATCGTGATAACATCGATAACATTCAGGTAACGATTTTATGTGGTTGATAGACTTGTTGGGAAAAGGACATACATATTGATAAACATAGAGTTTCTTACGAAGAAGTCGTCGAATTTCTCTGTTAGAGCTTCAAGTTCAGTTTTATTTCCTCTCTTTATAATGCCTTTCTAATTACTGTAATATTTCGTTTGTGGCTATAGTTGTCAGGGTAGGAAAAAGATTTAGATGCATAATTTCTTTGCGTTCTCAGAATTTGGGGTTGGCCTGAACTAATCAAATCCTCTAGCAAGGGCAAATGAAATCCCTGATCTAATAACTAACAATGAAAACACACAAACACAATTACAGACTAGCAAATTTACTGTTGTTCAGCAAGACTCCCTATGTCTGCGGAAAGAGAGGATTCTTGCATTACTCTTAGAGTAGGGTGTACTAAAGAATGTGGGAAGAGCTAGTGCTCTCTCTCTCTCTCTCTCTGTGTGTGTGTGTGTGTGTGTGTGTGAGAGAGAGAGAGAGAGAGAGAGAGAGAGAGGACCATCTTTTGAAATCTCTCACCTTCAACTATTCTAAACTAATTTCTGATAATAAACAACTGTTTCAGACCTCACATTTACAAGTTTTCTCAACCAAGTTCTCATAAAATCGTTGATTTAATTGAGTGTATATGGTTACCTTTTCCTTTCTCTTTATAAGCCTTCAAGTGAACTCTATGCGCACGGTTGTTTTATGCATCTTTCATACATCTCTAAATCCACTGAACATGCCTTCTTCGTTTCAAAGTAATTTCCTAAATCTAGTACTCACGAACAAACAAATGATGTAAGTTAATCTTGAAACGGTGCCTTTTATCTTTCTGTTCGTCAAAACGAAATTGGAGTTGATGACAATACTACTTATATAGTTATTTTAGTGCGTATCTTAAAAGTCTTATGCACTCAGTTGCTACCATTGTGTGTATTACACTACCAAAAGGTTTACACTGGTTTTGACTCTCTTTTTTTTCCAGCATGGAAGTTATAATTGTAAAGGGAAAAAAGAAATAATTGCTGTATGACTATGCTTTGATTTTTATATATAAACATCTGGGTTTCTTGCCCTGGCCTTTGGCAAAAAAATAAAAAAGCTTTAATTATAATTGCATCATGAAGTTATAAATTTAATTACATCATGGAAGTACGATACAATTTATTTGGCAGTCGGAGTGTTTGTTTTATATGCCTTGCCACTATTTATAATTTAATAATATTCTTTTTGATCAAGCTGTATTCAAATCTCTGTTACAGATTGTTTTCAGGGAGGATTTTGGAACCGAAGGACGTGGTGGATATTTTGATGAATATGGGTATGTTTGCAGAACTGTAGCTTTGTAACAAAAAGAAAAGGACAAGTTTATAGAGAAAAAAACAAATTAGTATATCTTCATAATTTGTTCTTCTGATGGTGGAGTGCATTGACCGAGTATGAAGATCCTCAATTTAACAAAAGAAATTACGATTGTAGAACATGTAGATGGTTTAGTAATTACTAAAATGTTTTCCCCCCCTTTTTAAGTGCTGCATCACTGTTTAGAAAGGAGACTTTACATTTTAATTTGTAAATTCTATTTTCTGTAATGGAAAACAAAAATTACTTTATAAATTTTGCATCTCACAATCAAACTTTTCAGATGCTAGTATATATGATGGACCAAAGAGAGACATCTTCTGTTCCTGTTGATAATTTATAGAGAAAAAAGAAATTAGTGTCTCTTCATAGTTTGTTCTTCTGGCAGAATGCATTAAAACTGAATATCAAGATCCTCTATTTAACAAAAGAAATTACGATTGTAGAACATGTAAATGATTTAGTAATTACTAATTTGTTTTGTATCTTTTTAAGTGTTGCATCACTTGATAGAAAGAATGAGACTTCACATTTTAATTTGTAGATTCTATTTTCTGTAATGCAATACAACAACAACAACAACTGAGCCTTTTATCCCAAGCATATGGGATAGGCTACATGAACCAACATGAGAATCACGCCGGGTCCAGCACATGAATCCTCTGTCTCCACTCACTTCTATCGAACAATATACTTTCATTGAGTCCTTTGGCAACCATATCGTTTCGTATCACCTCCATCCATGTTTTCTTCGGTCTCCCTTTTGCCCTTTTGCCATTGCCCATATCGAGAGTATCTATTCGTCGAACCAGTGCTTCCATAGGTCTGCGTCGCACATGACCAAACCATCTTAGCCGATTTTCCCGCATCTTCTCCTCCACAGGTGCTACACCAACTTTTGCACGAATATCCTCATTTCGCACCTTATCTTTTCTAGTGTTACCGCACATCCAACGAAGCATGTGCATCTCCGCTACGTGCATCTTCTGTGTATGATGCTTCTTAGGAGCCCAGCATTCTGTACCATATAATAAGGCAGGCCGAATAGCGCTCCGATAAAACTTCCCTTTCAATTTTAACGGAAAGTTACGATCACACAAAATCCCTGTTGCACTCCTCCATTTCAACCAACCAGCTTGGATCTTTTGATTAACATCACTATCGATCTCCCCATTCTTTTGGATGATGGAACCTAGATATCTAAACTGGTCGCTCGGTGATATCTCTTGCCCTTTCAATGTTATACCAATATGGTTTTGACTTCTCTGGCTACTAAATTTGCAGTGCATATATGCTGTCTTGGACCTGCTCAATCTGAATCCCTGAGATTCCAATGTTTGTCTCCATAATTCCAATTTGGCATTAACCCCAGCTTTCGTCTCATTTACTAGAACAATATCATCAGCGAATAGTATGCACCAAGGTACCTCATTTTGGATAGTTCTAGTAAGCTCATCCATCACGATGGTAAACAGGAATGGACTTAATGCAGATCCTTGATGTAAACCAATAGTAATCAGAAAATCACTCGTTAAGCCGCCGCAAGTTCTGACATTTGCCACTACTCCGTCGTACATATCCTTGATTATGTCAATATACTTGACGGGGACCCCCTTCTTCATCATTGTCCTCCATAATACCTCTCAAGGTATCTTGTCGTACGCTTTTTCTAAATCAATAAATATCATATGTAAATCTCTTCTCCTCTCTCGAAAGCGCTCGACAAGTTGACGAAGCAAATGAATCGCCTCTGTCGTCGATCGTCCAGGCATGAACCCAAATTGGTTCTCTGTTATCTTAATATCCTTCCTTAGCCTGTGTTCAATCACTCTCTCCCAAAGTTTCATGGTGTGACACATCAGTTTTATTCCACGGTAGTTTGAGCAACTTTGAATGTCATCCTTGTTCTTGTAGATAGGTATAAGGATATTTTTCCTCCATTCATTCGGCATCTTTTTTGTCTGCCAAATCTTATTAAACAGATCTGTCAGCCATTTAACGTCTATTTCTCCTAAGCATCTCCAAATCTCGATAGGAATCCCGTCAGGACCAACCGCTTTTCTTAAACCCATTCTGTTCAAAGCGTCTTTAACCTCAGGAAGTCTTATTTTACGCATGAAATCACGGTTTATATCTTGAGATTGAATGACAAGTTCATCCAAATTCTTAGTAAAGCTCTCATTGAACAATTTGTCAAAATAACCTCTCCATCTTTCCTTGATATCTTCATCTCGAACTAAAACCTTCTGATTTTCATTTTTGACACACTTCACCGCACATAAGTCTCTAGTCTTCCTTTCCCGCATTCGAGCAATCCGGTATATATCATTTGCAGCCTCTTTAGTGTCTAATTTCTCGTACACCTCTTTGTAGACCTTAGATTTTCTGTAATGCAATGGTTTACTTAAAAAAAAATTGTGTTCACTCTCTTGTTTGAGGTTTCGTTTACGGCGTCTTATGTCCTTTTTTTTGTGGAACATCTGAATCCATTTGGACTTGATTTGTAATAAGTATTGGTGGATATTTTATATGCTTTAAATTCTTGTACTATATTTTCTTGTTACTGCTTACACAGACGCTTAGCGTATTCAAGTCGGGAAGGAGTGCTTCTCGGTGTGAATATGTTGCGGGCCTGGTCCACTCCCGCTCTCGGTCTTTTGGGAAGCGGGACGTGATGGGTTTCTTTTTAGATGCTTGTATATTTGACAGACCAAAGAAATCCATCTGCCTTGTCTATTGATAGTTTGTAAAATTTATAAGTGAATAGCAAAATTTTATCCATCCTTTGTATCTCTGCCCTTCTATTTTGTTCAGCACTTAACAGCATTCATCATTTTATCTTTTGCAGAATAATTCGGGATATCATTCAAAACCATCTATTGCAGGTACTTAATTTTATATATTGGTTTTGTAAATCAATTTTCAAATTTGTGTGCACTTAATATCTGGCAATTCTTCACTTTCTGTTACTCCAATTCAATATATTTGTGAAATTAAAGTTTCTATTTATCCTTCAACAATTTTCTTTTTTTCTTTTTAACTATTTCAAAATGGAAACTGCTACAAAACTGATTTTGTCTACCAACTATCATGTAAACTATTATAAGCTGTGATTGTATATAATTATGTTTGTAGTATGATCTCAAGTCAGTACCTTTGCTCTTTAGATTTGAATTAAAGTTTGTATTTTGTACACGCACCTTTAGTTTCATGTATTGCTCGTTAAGTAAGAGTGATAACACTCTTATCACTTTCCTTGGTTTGGAAAAACTAATTCTTTCCATCTCTGGCAATTTGGATGATCCAACATAGCAATGAAATTATAATTAAAATTGCAATCGCAGCAACCTTTCATTATTTTATTCTTTGTGTGTGTGTGTGTGTGTGTGTGTGAGAGAGAGAGAGAGAGAGAGAGACAGAGAGAGAGAGAGAGAGACCGATTTCTTAATCATTACTGAAACTGTTGAATTTCCCTTTATTTCCATGCAATTACATTTAGGCGTGTCTCCTTTAGTTGCCCTTTAAGTGGATTGACTGAATCATACGTTCTTCTATACTGCTAAAGGTTCTCTGTTTGGTTGCCATGGAGAAGCCCGTCTCTCTTAAGCCTGAGTACATACGGGATGAGAAAGTGAAGGTATGAACTACAAATTCTTTCTGTTGATATTTATTTTTCTTTTGCGCTTATCCGCACATACGAATTCTACAGAGTGCCTTTTAAATCATTTATCTTAATTGTTAGGTTCTTCAATCAGTACTTCCAATATCATCTGATGAGGTTGTCCTTGGGCAATATGAGGGCTACAAAGATGACCCGACAGTTTCAGACAGCTCCAATACCCCAACTTTTGCGACTGTTGTTCTCAGGATACATAATGAAAGATGGGAAGGTCCGTTGCCATTTCTACTTTCCGTTTATTTATCCATATTGTTTATTTTTTGACGATATGTTTATTTGTTTGTTCATATTGTTATACACATACTATCAAAATTTATATATATTTCTCTGGCAAGTTCATGCGCCTGTCTTTAAGTTCTAACCTACTCATGATTTTTTATATCTATCTGCAATCTAATATATTATATCAACTATGTTATAAAAATTGCAGGTGTCCCTTTTATACTTAAGGCAGGAAAAGCTTTGAATTCAAGGAAAGCAGAAATCCGTGTTCAGTTCAAGGATGTTCCTGGCGATATCTTTAAATGTATAAACTTATTGCCTTTCCCAATTATATATATTATTTTATGGCATTTATCATGTGCTAATTTCAGAGTTTAACTATTAGTATTTGCACAATATTATAAAGATTTAAGGTAAATAGGGTATATGTATCTTGTTAAAGTTCTATAAATTGAAACTTGGGTTAATTTTTTTACTATACATTAGGCCATGCTACAGTAGCTTATAAACAAAGTAATTCGACGTAGAATAATTTTGGACAAGGAATCCGCCATATGCTGCAAAGTTCGGGAAAATTTACGTAACATCAGCACACGTTAAAACCATAATAACGATGAATTATTTCGGTGGTTATACAACAACAACTGAGCCTTTTATCCCAAGCATATGGGGTAGGCTACATGAACCAACAAGAGAATCACGCCGGGTCCAGCACATGATTCCTCCGTCTCCACTCACTCCTATCGAACAATATACTTTTATTGAGGCCTTTAACAACCATATCTTTTCGTATCACCTCCATCCATGTTTTCTTCGGTCTCTCTTTCGCCCTTTTGACATTGCCTATATCGAGAGTATCCATTCGTCGAACCGGTGCTTCCATAGCTCTGCGTCGTATATGACCAAACCATCTTAGCCGGTTTTCCTGCATCTTCTCCTCCACAGGTGCTACACCAACTTTTGCATGAATATCCTCATTTCACACCTTAACTTTTCTAGTGTTACCACACATCCAATGAAGCATGCGCATCTCCTCAACGTGCATCTTCTGTGTATGATATTTCTTAGGAGCCCAGCATTCTGTACTATATAATAAGGTAGGCCAAATAGCGCTCCGATAAAACTTCCCTTTCAACTTTAACGGAAAGTTACGATCGCACAAAATCCTTTTTGCACTCTTCCATTTCAACCAACCAGCTTAGATCTTTTGACTAACATCACTATCGATCTCCCCATCCTTTTGGATGATAGAACATAAATATCTAAACTGATCGCTCGACGATATCTCCTGTTTTTCTAGTGTTATACCAATATAGTCTCGACTTCTCTGTTTGCTAAATTTGCAATGCATATATGCTGTCTTGGACCTGCTCAATCTGAACCCCCGAGATTCCAACGTTTGTCTCCATAACTCTAGTTTGACATTAACCCCTGCTTTCATATCGTTTACTAAAACAATATCATCATCGAATAGCATACACCAAGGTATCTCATCTTGGATAGTTCTAGTAAGCTCATCCATCACGATAGTAAACAAGAATGGATTTAATGCAGATCCTTGATGTAAACTAATTGTAATCGGAAAATCACTCGTTAGGTCACCGCAAATTCTGATATTTGCCACTACTCCATCGTACATGTCCTTAATTATATCAATGTACTTGACGGTGACCCCCTTCTTCATCATTGTCTCCCATAATCTCTCTAAGTATCCTGTCGTACGCTTTCTCTAAATCAATAAACATCATATGCAAATATCTTCTCTCTTGAAAACGTTCGACAAGTTGATGAAGCAGATGAATAGCCTCTGTCGTCGATCGTCCAGGTATGAACCCAAACTGATTCTCTGTTATCTTAATATCCTTCCTTAGTCTGTGTTCAATCACTCTCTCCCAAACTTTCACGGTGTGGCACATAAGTTTTATTCCACGGTAGTTTGAGCAATTTTGAATGTCACCCTTGTTCTTGTAGAAAGGTACAAGGGTACTTTTCCTCCATTCATTTGGTATCTTTTTGGTCTGTCAAATCTTATTAAATAGATCCGCCAGTCATTAAATGCCTATTTCTCCTAAGCATATCCAAATCTCGATAGGAATCCCGTCTGGACCAACCGTTTTTCTTGATCTCATTCTCTTCAAAGCCTCTTTAATCTCAGGTATTTTTATTTTACGCATGAAACCACGGTTTATATTCTGAAATTGAATGACAAGTCCAATTCTTAGTAAAGCTCTCATTGAACAATTTGTCAAAATAATCTCTCCACATTTCCTTGATATCCTCATCTCGAACTAAAACCTTCTGATCTTCATTTTTGACACACTTCACCACACATAAGTCTTTAGTCTTCCTTTTCTGCATCCGAGCAATCCAGTATATATCATTTTCAGCCTCCTTAGTGTCCAACTTCTAGTACACCTCCTTATGGACCTTGGTTTTAGCTTTCCGAACATGTTTCTTAACTTCCTTTTTAGCCATTTTATACTTCTCAAATCTTTCCGCATCTTTGTTTTTCTTCAAATCTTTATAAGAATCCCGCTTGATTTTAATAGCAGCCTTTACTTCTTCGTTCCATCCTGATGTGTCCTTAGATGGTGAGCACCACCTCTCGACTCATCAAGTAGTTCTCTAGCTACCCTCTTGATACAACTAGCTATCTTGTTCCATGTTCTGTTTGAATTATCTTCAAACTACCACTCCGCCTCTTGGACTACACGATCTATAAAAACCTTTTGGTTACCTTTCTTCAGTCGCCACCACTTAATTTTAGGTTCTACCTTACGTTTAATTTTTCTAGGTTCTCTTTTAAATCGAAAATTTAGAACTAAAAGTCTATGTTGAGTGGTTACACTCTCATCCGGCACTACCTTACAGCCGATACAACCACCTCTGTCTATCCTTCTCGTTAGAAAAAAGTTATAAATGAATTATTTCGGTTGTTATGCAACTCTTAAAACTTTGGTTATCAAAATATTTATCAGTGCTACCTGCCATTCTTTCTAACTTAACCGTTTCTTCTTCTTTTTTTCGACCACTTGAAAATTTTGTTTGAACCGGTAATTTGATAAATTTATCGTTATGTTTCTTTTTTTTTAATCTTATTAAAACATTCATTTAAAACTTTGCACTTTCGTGCTTGTTTCTTGAGATAGGTAAAAAGCAAGGGAGAAATGAGTTTGTTATCCGCCTGCAACCGTTAGAGGCCATGTACATGAAATTGACTGTAAGTGCTTCATCAACATGACATCTGTACAAACTAAAATTATTGTTACCACATTTTAATTTCCCTGAAATTTGGCATTAAGCAAGAGGAATGAAAGGGGTCAAAGGCATTAGGAGAAAAGGCCTTAGTCAGTCAAAAAGTCAACAATCTATCCACTTTATATTGATTGACACCATTAATCTTGATCTACATATTCTGAGGTAGTCGCATACAAAAAGTTATGTGATTTCGATACTTTTTGTACTTGTATCGGAGGGTCGCAAATTTCACGATTTACCAATATTGGTACATTTTTTCCATAATCAAATCAACATCCAAGAGTCTCGAATGCACTTGGAAATTAGTGTGCTTATGCTTTAGGCCACAAAGATCAAGATGGAGGATGCCGATCATCAAAAAAAAATTGAGAAAAGTTGACTTTCCGCCCAATGTAGGGGAGAAACTCTCTCTTATGCCTTTGATATCCAAAATTTCTCATTACATAAGTGAGCTCAAAAAAGTTCCAATTTTGCCTCGAATAACATCTTTAGAGTACTAATAATAAGATAATAGCTTTATGTTGAGTATGATATAAGCAACCTAGCAACTGTTGAAAATTCAAGGGTAAACAAGTTTTAGTAATTGCTTGTTTCAAAGAAAGTGGGAGGAAGTTTTAATTTAATGTTCTAGTGCTAGATTTATTGCTTGTTTAATTTTTTAATATAAATACTGTAGATCAAGACTATACATCAATGTGATAACTCATTCAGGAGTTGTAGAATTTAATTTGATTATATGTATTAATTTGACTGTTGGTTTATTAGAGAGCAGTGATTGCTTGATTTACAATTATTCTTGTAACTCCTCTTATTCATGTATTTGATCTCTCTTATGCAGGTTAAGAAACCTGGATTGGAAATGTCAACCATACAAAGCGAGCTAGATTTATCTTATGGAATGCGTTACCAAGGCTGTGTAATCCCCGAGGCTTATGAACGGCTAATATTGGACACGTGAGCTCAACTTCTCATTTGAAGTCACATTTCATATTGTGCATTAGCAAACATATTGCTCTGCGTTACTACGTATGCGATGTGAATGTTTTGCTTTTAAGTCATAATTTTGCTTTTAAGTCATAATTTGAATTTATTGATTTCCTCTATGATTTTCATTATCTGTGTACAAATTTCAGAGTAGTTGATAATAGTTTCTGAATGACCACCAACCTAATAGCATCTACGACAATAAAAGCAAAGCAGGACGTAGTTATATTGCTGCATTTTATTTGTTGCGGAAGATGAAACTCTGAAGTGATCTACCATACCAACAGATCGTTTTCTTATGGTTGTTTTTCTTCTTCTTCTTTTCTTGTAACAGAATACGTGGAGACCAACAACATTTTGTGCGTAGGGATGAACTGAAGGTATATACATTTGATACAAGTTATATAAGCTGAATATACATTGTTTAATCATTAACCCAAAAGCTTGAAACTTTTGGGTAAAATGTTTTTTGACATGGTATTAGAACATCAAGTATTCCTGATTTTAAACCTCATTATAGATTAAACAATTTAAATAATTACATCATCTTTAAGAGTTGATTCATTTTGATTTACATCGCTAATCCACAACCAACTGCTTAAACTTAAGCTCGTGGATAAAATGGTTCTTGGCGTGCTATCAAAAATACCAGATTTTGGAAGTTTCTGAATCTCAAACCTTATGCTCGAACATATAAAATTATTCATTATCCCTATTTATCATGTTTTTCCTAGAGAGTTAAATTTCAGGTGGAGTCATTTCCGTTTGTCCTGAAGGCCCATGTAACATAAATTATAAATCCACAACCAAACAACTTAAGCTAGTGTGTGTTGTAACAATTTAATTCTAATATCTTGTCATGATCAGGCGGCATGGGAGATCTTCACACCTTTGCTACACAGCATCGATGCGGGTGAACTCACGCCTCTTCCATACAAACCAGGCAGCCGTGGGCCCGAGCAAGCCGATGTGTTGCTTGCCCGTGCTGGTTACGTGCAAACCCATGGCTATATATGGATACCACCTACCTTGTAAAATATTATAATTTCCGACAAGGCATTGGGTTAGCTTGCATGCATGGGAAAATTATGCGGTAGTTTATGACAAATAATGGCTTCTTAGATTGTGCCCATGCGAATGCATAAAGTGTTGATTTGTATCAGATAAAATGATCTATTTGTAAGTCAAGAATGTGTGGTAGCGTGTATCTTTGTAACAGGATTGAATCCTAATGGTGTTTTCTTATTGCCTTTGCTTCATGTTCAGTTATACTAAATGCCTCGTGACCATACTTTAATCTTGATGGAAATCCTTGTAGTGCATGAACAAGCATTCACAAGCGTGAGGCCTATATGTTTGATGTTAAACCTCAGCAGTGTTAAAATGCAGAGGGGAACCGAACAAATCGAGTGGATTCATTTTTGAATCTCCATGTGTGTAATTTTGAAATTGACAGGCGCTTCTCATAATAAAGTTGTAAGACCTCAAAGTGAAGGTAATTTTCTCGGCCAAATGAAACCTAGACTCTTATTCTCCTAAGAATTGTTGAAAGGGACCATTGTCATGGTGTCTTGGTCGTGAAAGAGAGAAAAAAACCGTTTTTATTATTTAAATATCTTTCTATTTTTGAACTAATCGATTCAGATAACAAAGTATAAGCAGACAATGAGACTGAGGGGGATTTAACATGGATCACAACTGGGCACATCCTATAGTGAGGAGCCATTACTATAATTGCTAACATAAAAAAATTTCTTCTAGTTATCACTCCTACATACACTTCTAAATCCAATGAAGTAGATATCAACACATTCTGTACAATAAAAAAATTAATACATATTAAACTTTCTAAATCGTATCAATAATATGAGGAACACTCAAATAAAAAACCCAATGTACCATCATATATGCATCTAGCTACTACAACTCGTAATATAACTTCCTTTAACATCAAGATATGGTTCATGCACTAATCTAGCTACTACAACTCGCAATATAACTTCCTTTAACATCAAGATATGGTTCATGCACTACAGCACTGCCGACAAACAAGTTTCATGGACTCAGCACTGCCCAGATTCAAGCAATCTACAATGTTATGTTCTCCAATGAAACCCCTAACTCAATACACACAGCATCATATTTCCAGAAAATGGCCACACACATAATTTTCAGAACACAGGTACACCCATTCAAGTCAAATAGCCACATACTCCCATTAAATTATTTCAGAATCAATCTTAATACATACAAAATTACTTTGCTACAATAAACACATCATCATTCAAAGCTCTCCACTTAACACGTACTACAATGGGCAGCAGAAAAACACAAGCATTCACATAAATACAAATCCCCATCAGAACCTAATAACACAATTCTGATGCCACAACATAAGTAAAATAAAGAAATACACTTCGATACAAATATATAGGACCTATACACCCAGAAAAAAGAGCAAGAATCAATCCTTGATAAAGCAAAGATAACAACTCCACTACACTTTGGTGCAGAGGCCAAAGCATTGTAAACACACACCGTCTCCAACGGTCACCACGTATCTATACGCACAGCATGAGAAACCGTTACAAAATTTGCCTAGACTGAATACGAACATTTTATATTCTAGTACTTGGAAAGTAAATAAATTACCAACCAACCTCACTGCGTCCCAGCTCTCAAGCTACTCATGGAACTTCAAACCCTTGCAAACATCCAATAGTACTTTTGTTACTTCTTTTTTTTTTTCCTTACACTTCATATTGTAAAATCATACATCCTAGTAATAACTAATAAGAATATTTACACATACATACTAGTAATAGATGATAAGAATATTCACATACGACCTTGCTGCATCTCAACTCCAAACCCCTCATAATTCTTCATACCAACATTTGATTTCTCCTTTTTCTTCCCCTCCAACACCTCAATTTCCTATCTCTTTTTGTATTCTTTTTTCGTCTCTTTCTCATTATCTTTTTCTTTTTTCCCCTTTTTTTGGATTATATTTTGATTCTACTTATCACTCCAACGATTCAACTATTTCACAGCTAAAGGCCCCACCATAACATCAATAGGGAATATATCACATCTAGGGATATATATTGTGACAAGCGACGTGAGGCCTAAGCTTGTAAATTAAAATAATATCAATGGCATCCCCTCTTTCTAACTTTTCGGTGCTTGCTTCGAGCAATCTGAGCAAATATAGGTCAATAAGAAAGTCTCCTCAAACCGGCAATCATTAACGCACCTCCCACACTGCAAACACCTCCCAATGCAAACGTCGCATGCCCTACAAGTCTGTGACCCTTTTTCTTTGCAGCTATCTGAAGGACAATCGAACACCGGCTTAAACTTCTGACACCCTGAACACATCTCGATGTCAATAGCACGATCATCATCACAAGAAACATAGGAGACACAATGATAAAATCTTGGCTTTGATGGTTTCGGCTGCTTCATATCATCTCCACCCAATAATAGTTGTAGCTCCTTGTACTGCTCCGGCGACACACTAAATAATCTACCAAGCTTGAGGTTTTTTATCCCTGCCACACTTGAAAGCTTAAAAGCCTTAAGGTTGTCAATTAAACCCTCTGTGGTTAATAGGGGACATTCGGATACACTCAACTGCATAGGAAAAATAAGCGTGTAATTGTAAATGCATATCGATAGATTCTCTTCAATTTCATTAAGCAAAAAAGAAAAGGCATGAGTATAAAAAAGATGCGAGAAAGTAATATAACATACATGCTGCATTAATAAACTAACCAATTGCTTCTAGGAACAACCAATGAATAATCTAGTAATAATTCCACATTGCAAGAACCTCAACAGGAAAGCTTTATGATAGTTAACCATAAACTAAATATTTGTCCATTTCAAATCAGGATTTAAATAAAAAGTTTCAGTGATTCAGTTCCAAAAAGGAATTAAATTGCAAAGTCAGGGCAGTCATACATATATGAAAACAATATACCATCAACTATGCATTGTATACAATGAGCAATCAAATGTCCATCATTGTTTTAGTTAATTACTGAAAATGGAAATAAAATTTCAAAGCTACCAGTAAATTTGAAACAGGGGAAATCACTTTGAGGATGAGAGCAGAAGGTTAGTAATTGCACGTATCATAGGTCCATTTAGTGAAGAAAATCTAACCGATCTAAGCAAAAAAGAATGATACAGAAATCTGCATATGCTAAAGCCTTTCTTAATAGTGCAGGCTTATACATGTTTGGTACACACCGACCACCCACACAGGTATGCATAGAAAGAAGAATTTTTTAATAAAAAAAGGTAAAATAGCAGCTAGCCAAAGAGTTAGAAGGCAAAACAGCGTAAGAATCTACATATCCAACTCAAAAGATAGATTATATTCACTTTACTAAATAATACTTGTTCATTATAGTCATAATCGGCTTATACTATCATAATATACTAAAGATGCATGTATATCCTTGGCTTCCTGCCTGTAGAGATTCACAATATTGTGCCATACTTCAAAATAACTTTACCACTGAATTAAGATTCAGAATATCCTATGCTAGACTTTTCTCTAAGTACAGATCTTGGGGACATTGAATCTGGCAAAAGGAAATCTGTTATACAATTCAGCATATATAGCAACTCTTGGTGCCATATTACAAGTTTACCATATTAGGTGGATAAAATATAGATATTTAAGCCACTGTGGCTGAAACAATTTTACATGTATGCATAAATGGATGTAGAAAAAAAATTGAAAACCTGAACTGTTATTAGAATGAGAATTAGAACAAGAAGAGAGCCATCAATTTGTCACCTTTCCCACTTACCCTAAAGTGCAGATACAGCTACAGAATGGAATGGTAACCCTGCCATTGGACATCCTAAGGTAGTAACTTAACTTGACCTATCATTTCCTAGTTCCACAAATCTCGAAATTATTATATAAGATTTTCCAACATAAACTACATTAGGATAAGCACCAAAAATTTCCCCGACTGACATAATACTTCTTAGCATTCAAATTACCAAGTAAATAATTTCTAGCCATAATACAAACATGCTTTCAGGATTGCACAAAAATTTATGGAAAGTGATTAGATGCACTTTGCCCAATGTAAATGTGCGGGGACAGTTTTTTTTGCCAAAGAATGTGCGAGAATTGTTGCTTTCTACTTGTGGTGAACACCTGCCGTCTAAACAGGAAAGTAGCAAAGCACTATGATGTGTCATCAATGAAGGAAATATTACTAAAAGAAATGGTGTATAAGTCCTAATGGAAGGACATGAGGTTCTTCTTAGTGTGTTAGTTAAAAGATAGCCAACCTCACAGATATTGTGATCTTAACTACAATAACGACATATTGCTCAAGAAGAACCAAAATAAAAACCTCCCAACTATATATAGCTCCCTAGAGGAATGAAAATTTATATTATGGCTTCGCGCAAGTTCATTATGCAAAACAAGTATTACGTTGGGTAGATGCAATTCTGCTTTCACTCAGAAATGGATCTCATTTGCTGATTCTATTATGCTTGCTCTTAAATTCATTTCCATTCATGAAAAAATGTACATTAAGCTCGCGACATGCCTTGAAAAGGTGCGAAACTATACTTTAAGAGCATATTGCTTTATAATCTCCAAATTTGTCCACAAATTATATAATTATACAATATTAGTAATTTGCACATGCGATGTACTTGGTATGAATGAAAAAATTTCATTCATGTAAATATTAAATGAAATAAATGTAAAAAGAGAAGCCATAAATAAAAAATTAAATCGACTTAATAGAAACACCGAATTTCATGAACCAAAAACTTACTGTATGAATGGATTACATGTAAATATCATAGACCACATTGACGAAAATTCATTCAAGGCTCATACTCATTCATCTCTACACTGATCTTAGAAATATCACATGGAATCCTTACATTAAAAAAACATGGAATCCTTTGATTAGCCTTAAAGCTTTAAGGAACTAGTATAAATTGAATCGATCATTAGAAGAGACTGGATGTAGATAGCCATGGGAGAAAGTTAAAGTAATGATGAGAGAATAGGAAATGAATAGTTAAGGAGATTATGCGAGAATTAGAATTTGGACACGGAATAGTTTTTATAACCGCACAACTTGGTTTATATGCATTGAATGTGCTCTTTAGTTTTTGGTTTTTAAAAGCCAAAAAAGGACGCATGCTCCCTTCTAGAGTGTTGACAGTTGAATTTGACATTCAATTAAAGAGACCCTTGAGTTTTGTAGTTAAAATAGTAAAGATAAAGTAAGCGGATAGAAACTGCTCATTTTGGAACTTATAGACAAACCAAATAAATTTTTTAACTGAAAAAGAAGAAAAAAACGACAAACAACAATTGAAAGGCTACTTATTTTCCTGTTTGCATGTGTGATTGAGCTTTACATTGAAGCATAGGCATAATATTAGAGCAATCATGAGGTGTGGAACAGTTATTTCTTTTTCTTTACCCAAGTGGTTTTGCTTTGTGTGTGTGTGAGAGCGAGAGAGAGGCACAACTTGTTAATGAGGACAATTATCAACAACAAACTCTTATTAGTGAATATAACAATGGAATCCAGATTAACAATAATACGAAACTACAAGATGCAACCAATCACCTATATGGATGGAATTAACAATGAATGAGAAGAAAAAATTCCGAACCTTTTGAAGCCTTGGGTTGCTCTCAAGCACCTTCTTCAGCCCGTCATGGGTGATCCTTGAGCACCCCATCAAGCTCAGACACTGCAGGCTCCCTTGAGCTCTCAGGGTCAATCTCAGAAGAGCATCATCAGTTATCCTCTCGTTCGAAGGACAATCAATGTGAATACATCTCCATAACAAAGGATCGTTCTGAACAGCATAATGAAGAGATCTGCAAACCCTTTCTACAGAAAGCAGATCTTGAGCATCCAGATAACCAAGAGAAAGCATCAAACCATCATGTGGAGGATCCTCTTCATGCGCTTTCGAAATCGAAGCCCCCTCGTCTCCAACAACAGACCCAAATTCACCGTCTTGAGCTCCATGCATAGATAATCCAAACAACCCACCATCAAATTCCTCATTCCAACAATAATCCTCAAACCAACCAGCAATGGCAGCAGAGAGATTTGAACGTTCCATCCCAAAAGGATCTGCCGGCAGCAGATCGATCGGATCAATCCAATCTCTTCCCCCTCCATTTTCATACGAATTCAACCAGCCCATGGATCCAAGATCATCATCGGACCGTTTCGATGCATGAATTGGAGCACGGGATGCGAAATTAAGGGTCATCGTACCAACCCCAAATTGAAAATATCCAATTTTTTTCCCCTAAATTTCACAACAATATCCTAATTTGATGAACCCAACCACCTCAAAATCCCTTTTTTGAACGGCTTCTAATCAAATCTATCCCAGATGTCACAAGAAAACTCTCTATTTTTGATAGCAAGCAAAAAAATTAGCATCAAAAACTTCACCGAGCCTCTTGCTCCAAGAGATTCAACCAAGCAGTAGACACCCCATCTACAATCCCCAAACAAGACCAGCAGACAACAACAACAAAAAGCCCTAATTCGATCAAATCAAAGCACGAAATTAAGAAATCTAACCTCGATCTGCGATTGATGAGATGGGAATAAAATAAGAGGAGACCCTGAAAGATCTCTCTTTTTCTTCTCTTTTGTGCGAGAGAGGAGAGGAGAGGGATCAAAGAGTAATTAGGAAATAATAGTAATAATAAAGGGAAGAAACGAGAATTTTTTTTTTTTTTTTTTGTATATTTGGGTGCCAGCAACGGTTTCAGCCGTACACGTGTCGGTCGTTGATTACGTGGCGGGAGGAAGGACGCGTGGGTCCGCGTTATCGGATGTGTGCAGCCTATCTACGGTGGAAGAAACCCTTTGGATATGTTAAGAGATCATGGGAGGATCCCATCCGTTGGATGCTGTTTTTGTGTTTTGTTTGTAGATAATAGAATGAACCACAGCCGTTGGATTTGCTCTAGATTACTTTGGAGTCGCCTATAGATGCCGGTGCTTTTTAAAGATGTGTTAGATTTGGAGGAGAGGGGGGTTTAATTACTCGGTATATTGGATGCAATCCATGCGACAACGAGTGAGAGATAGAGATTTTCGGGCAAGTTTTATGTTTTTCTCTCTCGTGACCGGATACTTATGGTTAGTCGAGGGAAGATTTTTCGTTCCAGATAGAATTTCAGCTTGTTGGATTTGGTTGCGTTTTTAATGCAATTCATTATTGAAATATATGTATGATTAACCGGAAATTCCTGTCAATTTTTTGTTCAATAGGAATGAGAGAAATCAAAATAAAAATGCAAATATCATCTCTTTATTTACTATAATGTGTTTCTAAATCTTACGTTCTTTCCATTTGTCAGCATGACTTCGGTTTATTATTTATTTGATGTGAGCTAGTCACATGACCACCTTTTCATCTCTTGAAATAAATCTTATACATAAATGAGAAATATATGTTTCTACCAATAAGTTATCCTACAACAAAGCTAAAGAATTTTTAAGATAACTTTTAACATATTCATCTTGTGCACTAAACAGTTTGTAAAATGCGCCCATAAATTTGAGTAATACTTGCCATTTTTCAACTCTTCTTATATGAACTAATTGCAAATTTACCTTCGACCTAGCACAAAATAGTTAACTTTTCATGTCTCGAATCTCATAATACACTCTCATGCAATTATCACACGAGTCATGCTCAGGCCTCGATCATAATTTTTCATGAGGATAATGCCTTCTTTTTATGTGACTAGCTCTACTTGTCTGTTTACTTTCAAATCAATTTACTTGTTTGATTGTGTAAATTGTCAAAAATTAAATTTTAAAAAGAAAAAAGCAAAATAAGAAAACAAGAGCAAATTGGTCTAGAATTGTGGCCTTTGCCTCGCGAATATTCAGATCTTATCGGAAAATATATAATCCGCAAAATTTAGTAATATATATTAGATGTGACGAAGTATATCATCCCACTATAGAAAGACGCATACATAGCAACACAGCATCCATTGATCCATGTCTTTTTTATCTCACTCTAAATGTCCCGGTTGCAAATAAATATATACATTGGTACATGGTTCAATAAATGGTTTGTTGACATATGCCCCGATGGTACAGGAAATTTCTATGGTGACACAATATATTTTGGCATTCTGCTTCCTATATATATACTCGCATCTTGCACGTGTCAGACATGTGTTCAAGTAAAAGTTATGCCTAATCATTTTAATTTTGAATTTTAAAAAAATTAAAGAAGATCAAAAAGGTTAATTTGTTTTCAAAATAATTCACAATAGTTCTAGTAATTATTTAAAATTAATAGAGATGGTTGTATAGTTATAACTGATTCAGTTGATGATTGTATTTATTAAATATTTGTTAAAAAATTCAACATTTAATTTTTTTGTTGATGTGGCGACATTTGAGACTACGTTAGACCATCTGGGCACGCTCAAGTTTTGTGTGTACTAGTATCTTGCACGTGCGATGCACGTATTCAAATAAAAATTATGTTTAATTTTTTTAATTTGAATTAAAAAATTTAGAGAAAATTAAAACATTGCGGGAGTGATTAATTTGTTTTGAAAATGATTCAAGGTGATTTTAGTAAATATGGTTGTATGGTTATAACTGATGCAGTTGGTAATTGTATTTATTAAATATTTGTTAAAGAAATTCTACATTTAATTTTTTCTACTGCTGATGTGATGCTATCTGAGGCTAGGCCCGACTAATGAAGCGAATCTGATGATGCTCGATATCGGTGATCTCCCAGATCATGACACGTGGCAGATGACGTGCCCCAAAGTTCACAAGAAAAGACCTACAGTGGCCGACCAAGCCACTCCTGTGCCCGTCCCACAAACAAACGCTGGCTCGCCTCCGAGCCCCCTGCACAATTGGCCTCCTCAGCCTCCCAGCTCGTCTCCGGGCTACCGCAGAACCAAGATATCTTGGGTTTCCCTGTCACGATCCGAAATGGCACGCGACTGGCATTTGAATCATATGAAGTCTATAGGACCCCATCTAATTCAAGTACACCAAAAACCCAGAAATCTAAACCATTTAAAGAAGAAAGTGAAGGAAAACTTTAGTTTTAAAGCGAGTGGTTTAACAAAATAAGCCGAAGTATACATTTTTAAAAGCTCAAGTCTTTTCTGAAAAGTTCGGAAGAGTTTCCTTTGTAAATACTGGTCCCAAACGGGTACAACATGCATAATATGAATAAAAGCATCCCAAGCGGGAGCTAGCTCTTCGCCAATTGGAGGTCACAACCACGCAAGCAATATAATATACAACGCCGAAGGGCGAGAATCAAAACTCAAAAGGAAACTCAATATCATCAAGAAAACCCATAATAATACAAGCGCGACTCTAAGGTCGAAATAATATACACTGGTCTTCTAAGTCTATAAATACACAAGTCTGGTTGATGAAGTTTCTAGATACAACTGAATATAAATAAAGTACAATGGTGGTCACGATGCAAGTGAACCCACCTACCAAAGCAATCACCCGGAAAGAAGTAGTGTGCCAGCAAAGTCGCCAAGGAAACCTGTACGGCAAAACCTGCAAGAAACTGTGGCACAACAGGGGTGAGTTGCCAACTCGTGAGTAGAAAATATCACAGAGCAGAAATCGTATGTATGACTCAATCCTAGGTCATACAATCATAATATATCCTCAAAATGATAAAACCTGAAGCATCTAATAATGGCAAAGGTAAACATCTATACAAAAGTGTAATACCAAGTGCTCGTGTCAGTGCCTCAGGTAACAACATATCATATATATGATGTATGAATGCATGAAAACAGAATACGTCTAAATGAGAAAACTGTTTTCTTATCTCAGTGAGATTTCTGTATAAAAATCGAGTATCATCAATGAAGTCAAAAGAGAATCAGTGTCAAGTATCGACACAAAATATATATCTCAATATCTCAATATCTCAGGCTCCGGCTATCCGGACTGGCCTGTATCATCAAATCTCAATATCTCAGGCTCCGGCTATCCGGACTGGCCTGTATCATCAAATCTCAGTATCTCAGGCTCCGGCTATTCGGACTGGCCTGTACTCCGATCGGTATCCTCCGGATATCCGTCGAGTCATAATAAAAACACCGGTCGGTAGTGCTCCCCTGCCGGGCTCAACGCCATCATCTGCGACCTTCTCGCCACGGGGTACCGCACCGGGTCCACCATGCACCCACAGACGGTTCCTCCTCCTCCTCGAATCGAGTGTATGATATCGCTCAAGAGCCGAGAAAACTCATGGTGAACTCCTCTCAAATCATATCATGAGAAAACCGCAATTTTCTATCTTTAAAATGATAATAAGTTTATAAAATCTTTGCGGTTTCTCCAAATCCAGAAATCTCATGGAAATCCGAAATCCCAATCTCAAGAGTAAATAACAGTAAATTACCAGCACAAAACTCCATAATATTGCATGACAAATGAATGTATGAATGCATCTGATATCAAGCAAGGAATGCAATAATTAAACTAGCATAATAAATCAATAACATAATGGAACTATCAACTAGCAAGTTATGTCAATGAAGTAATACTTCTAAAGTGTACGTGTCATGGCAATTACCGATGATGATGTGTGTGAGCCGGCAAGCAGGTGTACGTGGAGTATACGCATCATCGGTAATGGTGCTGGTGTCCTGACAGCATGATTTTAATAATAACTAATGGAAACACAGATAAGCATGCAATGCGATGCGAACAATAAGAATATGCGGAACATGAATAATAACGCAACATATAAGAAGAAACATTATATATATTAGTCATACAGTTTTGGCATTTGAAATAGCACGAATCATGGTGTTTAGAAAATAGGGCTACGGTGTTTTTACGAAAATGTACGTCCTTTGAAATATCCGTAGTATCCATTGGCCTGTCTTTAAAATACTCACGATTCATTAGTTTTGGAAATAGGTATGACTCGAGCCCAGTCTAACATCTACTATGTAAACTACAGGACTAAACTAACAGACTAATCGAAAGGGTAAGGAAAACCACCTAAGTCTGAGTCGATAAATATACATCTAGTAGTCGGTGATCTCGCCTCAATAGTATCACGCACGATACAATATATATAATATGACATTCTCGAGTTAGGAGTGCGGATCTATCATCATAATTATAGCTCATACGGTAAATCCATCGTACGGCATCCCAAATCAGGGTACGGTCAACTATCACATTTATCTCATTATTTATCTGGTATCATTATCATCATATCCCGAATTAAGGGTATTGATCTAAAATATAGTACATACTGATATCATCAACATATATCTGTGTATGTATGAAAACACATCGCTAAATGATCCGCTAAAAATCTCATGTCGTATCTCATAATATGAACCAAGTCACATCACCGATCTCGTGGCATCATACCTAATCTCATCGACTCATCTCCAATTACCATATACTATCATCATCATCCATGTACACACACACACACACACACACACACATATATATACACCCATATACGTACAAGAAAGTAAAATGTATGCGTGTGTGTGCGCGTGTACCTTATTCTAGGGTTCGCGACTAAGAAACTAACTAAATCACTATCTTCTAGTTAGACTAAAACTAACTCATGATCTCCTAAAGTCTTCATGCTAACTTATAACGTCTCACAAACACGTATTTATTTAAATATATATCATATCATATGCTACACTACGAACTGCGGGGGTGCTATACGCCATCCAACCGACTTCCCCCGTAGATATATATCTACTCACCTTAATCCTTACTTACCGAAGTCGATGACGCCACGCTCATCCTTGTTGTTCAAAGTCCACTCGAGGGTACCTACATATATACACACAAAATATCGTAAACCGAAATCGCGCACGAAAACCAAAACGGCACACGTATCTCACATAGGTTAAAACCTATGGTCTACGCATGCAAGAACAACTAAACAACTCCCGACGTAGACGTACAAACGTCAAACGACCGAGTCAAAACTAAAATACCCAAAAACCAAGTTTCAAAAGTCGCAAAATATCGACAGAAATCAAGTAAAACGACTATAGATATTTATTAATGTAAAATTAGACTTTTTTCATACAGGATAGGTCTAGTTATCTAAAAAGTGAGCTACAGACCAAGTTTCAGACCCTAACTCAAAAATTGGGCCGCAAATTGCGGCCAAATCGAATAAAACGGTGTTTACCACCGAAAACGGGGAAGACAATCGTCTTGCCTGAATTTGGGGGCAGATGCTATTTGGTTTTATCCGTCCACCTCTCCGAAAATGCCAAGTTGATTTATGACACCATGTATCGAAGGTTTAGACGGATGCGGCCGATGTAGCAGACTTCGTCAGATCCCCACTCATTGTGAGGTTTTTTTTTATTGTGGGGATGCTCTTCCCTGTAGGCGCAAGCCCCTGCAGTTAATTACGCTACCGCATCGCGGTAACCACTTTCTCCTTCTCCAGATGGTCACTTCGTGTCGTGTATGTTTGTTTTATTTTTGGTTGCCCGTGGATTGTATACGGAGACTAATTTATGTTGTCGCCCGTAGGGCGTGGATTAGTCCAAATCCGTATTTTCTTAGATTTGGGTTTGGGTTGGGTTTAAGGATCGTTAATCTCATTTGAAACTAAGATCAATTTAAACGTTTGCTAAGGATACGTTGGTCTAATTTTGGACTAAGATCAACTTAACGTTTGTTAAGGACACGTTGGTCTAATTTTAGACTAAGATCAATTTAACAGGATCATTTAGATCCAACAAAAGAGCATTTGGGCTCTATTGTTTTAGTTTAGGGACTTTGCGGTCCATAAGTTTAAGGACATCTTAGTCAATGGAGTTTAAGGACATCATAGTCCATAGTTTAAAGACGTCATACTCTGTAAAGTTTAAAGACATCACAGTCTATGAGTTTAAGGACCCCACAGTCCGTAAAGTTTAAGGACATCATAGTCCATGAGTTTAAGGACCCCACAGTCCGTGGTATGTCTGGTTGTTGGGACCCGTCATCTCTCTGAAGACGTTGAAGGATTACAATGACAAATATCAGAGGAGTGAAGAGATGTACCCTTAAACCAATATTGGTTAGGAGATCTGTAGTCCAATTTGGGACTAAGATAAAAAATTTATGAGCATATGGGCTCAATTAATCTGAATTAGAGATCTGTGGACAGCTTAGGCTCAGCCCATTCATTTAAAATGTTAGATATTTAGCAATGTTGAGCATTGATTTGAGTTCTAACAAACTTTTTATCTTTTATTGAGTGCTGAGCACTCATCATGGCTCTGGGGCTTTATTGTTTAAAGAAAAATTTATGTTCTCTTAGCGTGCACGTGAGAAGCACGTGGCGCGCTTGGCGCTGAACACCAGACAATGAGCGCATAGCGCTTCTGTTTAGTAGCGCACACGTGAGGAGCGCGTGACGCGCTTGGCGCTGAATGTCAGACAATGAGCATGGAGCGCTTTTGTTTAATAGCGCACACGTGAGGAGCACGTGGCGCTGAGCGCCAGACTTGGAGCGCTGAGGGCTTCTGTGAAATAG
This sequence comes from Agapanthus africanus, assembly GCA_030015575.1. Classification (NCBI taxonomy): domain Eukaryota; kingdom Viridiplantae; phylum Streptophyta; class Magnoliopsida; order Asparagales; family Amaryllidaceae; genus Agapanthus; species Agapanthus africanus. The sequence continues at coordinate 354,134,226 of JASDDO010000019.1, forward strand.
CGCACACGTGAAGAGCACGTGGCGCGCTTGGCGCTGGGCGACAGACAATGAGTGCAGAGCGCCTCTTGTGAAATTTGGAGCGCTAAGGCTCTGCAGCGCTATGCGCTGAGGCGCTGCTTTAAATTTGGAGCGCTAAGGCTCTACAGCGCTATGCGCTAGATTTGGAGCGCTGAGGCGCTTTTTTTAATTAGAGCGCTAAGACTCTTTTTTAGGTAGTTTTGCGCTCTGAGAATTAAGTTCTCTCTTATAAAAGACTTTGTCTCATAGATCTAAGAACAGTGTTCTTAATTTATAGGAGATATTTCAATCTCTTATGTTTTTGGTGAAAGACTTTGCCTTTATGGATCTGTGATTCTAAGAGAATTGAATTATTCTTCCCTTCTTTTTATAATGAGATGTTATGATCTCTTTTGTGAAAGACAATTTGTCTTAAAGATCTATGATCTAGCATAAGAACTAAGTTCTTTTTCTGATGAGATTTTTTATCTCTCGGTTTTTACCTTGAAGAAAAGTTCTTTTTCTCAGAGCTTGCTTTTTTCTTTGAATTTTCTCAAAGCTTGTGGGAGGGTTTCTCTCTCTGAGACTTGAAGTCTTGGGGCCTTTATATAGCGAAGGCTGATTTGTTGAATCGGTTAAGAAGATCTTTTCTCTAATTGATTTGGGGATATTTCCCCCGTTGGATCTTTAATCCTAGGGCTTCTGTTTTACAGAAGGCAATCTTATTGTTTTTAACAAGATTGGGAAATCTTCTTCCATACAGAATTTATTCTGTATTTTGGTGATTTTTAATCACCATTGGATCATTGATCCAACAGTGCTCTGATTTTCAGAGCACAATCTTTCCTGTTTGGAAAGATTCTGAGGAATGTTTCCTTAACAGAATTTTATTCTGGTCAATTGATGATTTTTAATCATGTTTGTTGGATCTTTGATCCAAGGGTTGAGAACATTTTGTTCTATCGCTAGCGCTTACGTGCTTTGCACGTGGCGCGCTGCTTAAAGTGCAGCGCTCTTAGCGCTAGCGCTTACGTGCTTTGCATGTGGTGCACTGCTTAGAGTGCAGTTCTGCTAGTGCTCACATGCTTTGCACGTGGTGTGCTGCCTAGAGTTCAGCGTTCTTAGCGTTAGCGCTCACGTGCTTTGCACGTGGTGCGTTGCTTAAGGTGCAGTGCTTTTAGCGCCAGCGCTCACGTGCTTTGCACGCAGTGCGCTGCTTCAGAGTCTTAGACTCTTAGCGCTGGCGCTCTTGGCGAGCGCTTTTATAAAGCACAGCTTTATTTTAAATTTCAAAATTTGAACAGAGTTTTCCTCTGATTGGGGGAAACAAATGCCTCCCCACCGTTGCGCTCACGTGGCCTACACGTGAGTGCAGCGGTGGCAGCATCTATGCCATTGGATCAACTCAGAAGTTGAAACGGCTCTCAGTGCCTATAAATAGGACCTTTGGCCCTTGAGATGATCTCTGTTCATCTTCTTTCTTGTTTTCTGAGAAATAATTCTCCTTCAGAGCATAGCTTTCTCCCTTAAGAAATTTCTTAAGAGTCAAAACTCTGCCCAACTTAGGTAAAAATTGAACTTTTTAACAGAGCTTTGCTCTCCTTAGATTATAGATCTAAAAATATATCTTTAGGGTTTTACCCATTAACAGAGCTATGCTCATGTCCAAGATATAATCTTTTTAGGGTGATTTTAACCCATCAACTGGAATATTGTTCATGAAGAACTTACGGGTTTATTCACAGATCTTGAAGATCTTGGAGTTTCTACTCTGTAGAAGCTTTGCTTTTTAGGGTTTCTTGATGGATTGTTTCATCTTCCTCACAGAGCATTGCTCTTTAGAAATTTTTAGGGGAATTTTATTCCCCCCATGATTAATTCTGACAAATGTCTGTCTGTTGCAGAGCACTGCTCTCAATGGGAGATTTACTCCTTGGCCCAAGGAGGCCTCATTAAATGAGAATCCTTTGAAGATTTCCTCATTTAATGACAGTCTCATCAAATGATGAGATTGTTTTATTAATAGTAAGAATCATCTAGATTGTGTGGGTCCTCTTTGGCCCCTTTTTACTGCATTGCAGTGTGGTACGGATTTAAAGTACCAAGTACCGAACTTGACTTGTAGCATTGACGGCTAACTTTGTTCTCTTTCGCGCAGGTACCATGTCTTTCGATACTTCGTTTCCCTTTGTCCGTTCAGAAAGCGGGTTCCCTGCAACGCCAGTAGACCGAGAAGTTTTCGCACTGGATCACGACCCAGAGCGGAAGAATCTCCATTTATGGGGAACATGGTACAACCAGATCATCATGGGTCGGCGCAGCTTCTCTTGCGCAACACCTTCAGAGCCCATTTCGGAGATTCATTATGCTGACGTACCCCTGGTGAACTATGCCGTGGGTGGTTAATTGGACTTCAAAGGGTTGCCTTCAGCCCTCTATGGCTGCAATACCTGTACAACTGCCGATGGCTTTGGACATTGTAGGGCGGCGTATATGTCAGGGAGAGTCGCGTCCTTAGGGACAGCCATACAACATAGGCTTGACTCCCCGTCACTCAGCTAGATATCTGCAGTGGGCCCGATACATCTTATCGGCAAAGAAGTCAGAGCTGCTGAGGCTCGGGTTGTACCCCACGATCTATGCTTCTCTGTTCCAGTATTCCACACCTCCAGCATGGTGGGTCAAAGCCTTTTTGGAACAATGGAACGTTCCAACTCACACCTTCCTTATGCTAGATCGGGAAGTTTCCATCTCTTTGGAGGAGTTTACGGATATCTCCGGCTTGCCTGTCAGAGGGGAGCATTATGAGGAGATCTTGCCCCCTGACGAGTATATTTTCGCTACCCGACTGGTGATGACGGGTCTAACCCCAGAGAATGCCATTCAGCACCGATTCCCCAGCTTGATCAAGGTGCTAAACATTTACGAGGGCCTATTTCTTGAATCTGGAAGCCATGGGGTTAGCTTTGCGGACTTCATCGCCCGTTTTCTCCGCCCAGAAGCTTTATCGCAACAAGGTGAAAGGTTTGCCAAACTTGATGATCCTTTCGGTTTTGGCTTGGATAGACGGCCGATAACGGAAGCCGATCAAAAGAGTTTCTTCCTTCCAAACGTCGCGGTCGTCCCCTTTTCAGAAATCGCCGCTCAGGACAACGATGAAGAAGCGTTCTTTCTAGGGTTCCTCGGTTTGTGGTTAAGCTGGTTCACGCTTTACATGCACCCTTGATACATGAGGCCGTCTGTCTTCTACCCAGCTCATCGGATGGTTGAAGGGAGACAGGTTGCTGTTGGGATTGCCGGGCTGGCTCATTTATATCACGGCCTTAGCTTGGAGGCCGACACTACTCAACCGGGGGTGCAGCCCGTGAACTTCCCGATGCATTATTTTACTTCATGGCTCAAGCTGCATGTGCTCAGTGCTTCTGGAATGCACAAGCGGCCCCATTTCTATGAAACTTGCAATTTTCCACGGATCATTTGGCTGGTCGATGCTTCCACTGTGGAGCCAAGTCAGCAAGAAGCTCGGGGTGTGATTCTTCGCCCGCGTATAGTCGGGGACGGCATGACCTTTGTTGATAAGGTCATGACCATCGGTAAGGAATCCGCTAAGAAGGTGCAGCCGCTGCGGGACACCTTTAAGGACGGAGCTTCTACCTTGAAAGCTCGGGAGATTCTCCATTTGTACTCGATCAAGCCGGGCTACTTGGTGTTCAGGCGGAACGACTCGGCTTTGTTCATGAGATATAACCCCCACCGTTTTGCCCAGCAATCAAGTTATAATCAAGGTGTCCCGCTCAAGGCATTCTTGGCAGAACCGGTTAATACTGAAGAGGGCATCCAGAGCGCTTTGCACCACTTCATGCGCCTAAACACAGGTTCCAATTTCTTTATCGGTGAGCCGAGTTGTGTTTCGATAACCCTGAACGTATACGTGGCGTGGTATCAACACGCGGTGGGTGCTGTTATCAAGGAGGAGAAGCAACTGTTGCTTGATCGCAAGGGTGCAGCCCCGGCTGGTAATCCGACCGTTCCCCTAAAGCAGCGGACCATCGTTCATCCTCCCTTGAGAGAGGCTGTTGTGATTGTGGTCCCGCGCGCCATATCTGAGCTTCCCCTTTCTCGTGCTCCCGTGAAAGCGATGGTTGTGGCGTCTACCGAGTCTGGTATGGGTTCGGAGATCGGGACTCGTCGTCCAAAGGTGCCCACCAAGCGTAAGCTTGTGCTAGCGGCTACCGGCACTCGCTCGCAGAAGAGAAAGAAGTCAATACTCTCTGCAGATATTGTATTCGGCCAGGAGCCTCATGCTCCTTACAGCGAGGGCATAAGTGAATACGGGACCAACGAAGGCTTATTCATGGCGCCGGATGATGCTGATCTAGAGGCTGCTATTGCAGCTTCCGAGCGATTAGCTAGCCACAAAGCAGGACTCGTCACCCTTGCACAGTCAGGTAGACTTCAGTCGTATCTTTTCGCTGTTATGTTTTTATTATCATGCTTTGACTGACACTTCTTCTTCAACAGGCATCTCCACTGAAGAAGCTCTCGCGGCTTCTCTCAAGACTTTTGAAGAGGAGGAAAGGCTTCGTGCTTCCTTGGTAATTCAAATAAGTAAAAGAAATAACAATTTATAGAACTAAACCATCTCGTCCGTCAAATAATATACATATAACCATCTCTCACTCTAAGTCATATACAGGTCTGATGGAGATTTTCTAGATACAAAATACAATACCAAAAGAGGAGGTTACTACATATGTAACCCACCTGTTTCCTGATTTAAAATCAGGAAAGCTTACGGAGGAGGCATCACGTGCTAGCACGTGACCAGCAGTCACGTGTTGGCATGTGACATTTAAAAGCAGCGGCAAAGACACATCAGTTCCCTGATCAAATCAAGGAAAAGGCTTCAGAAAAGGTCACGTGCTCACACGTGACCAGGGGTCACGTGTTGGCACGTGACGGTTGAGCAGCGGCCAGAAAACAGAGCGCAAAAAGGAGAAAAAAGCTAGTTCCAGGGGTCACGGGCTTATACGTGACCATGGGTCACGTGGCCACACGTGACCGGCTTTCAAAGCCTCTCTATTTAACAGAATTAAATTCTGAAAAGGATTCAAATATTTCCAAAGGAGAATGATTATTTGGAACCGATGGGATTAAAAATCTAAAGGTGATTAAATATCACCTATTTATGGAAAAATCTTGAACTTGGAAAGATTTCCCCTTAAAATCCAACCGAAATAACAAAGGAATATCTTTGGATTTAAAATCCAATGATGAATAAAATTCACCTAATAATCCAAAGGCCCGGATGAATGATGAATGTAAATCAAATCTCTCAATAAACAAATCAAATCTCTCAATGAAAGATTCACTAAAACTGATTGATTCTCTTCCTTCTCCTATAAATAGGAGCCAGGAAAATACAAGAAAAAAAAGAGAGGAGAGAGGAGACAGAGAGGAAGAGAGATAGAGCTTTGAGATTTTGGAAGGAATTGATCGTCTGCAAAAGAAAACCCTAGGTAAGAAAGGAGAGGCTTAAAAGGAGAATTTAATTCTCAAAAGAGTTTAACTCTTATATAAAAGAAGAACTTAGTTCTTTCTCTAGTAGAGGATCTGCAAAGTGCACATCTCCCCATGAATTGAGAATTTAATTCTCATTGGGTTGAGATCCTGCCATGCAGATCCAAAGCACAGAGGGGGAATAGGAATTTGAGAATTTAATTCTCACAGGATTATAGGAATTTAATTCCTTTGAAATAAAATTAGGGTTTAACCCTATAGGAATTTAATTCCTTCAAAATAAACAGAACCAGGGTTTAACCCTAACTGAGAACTTAATTCTGTTAAAATAACAGGAATTTAATTCCCTTAAGAAAGGAGAAATTAGGGTTTAACCCTATGATAGAATTCAGTTCTTCACATATATGAGGAATTTAATTTCTACAGAAAAGAAACTAGAGTTCAACTCTATCTAAAAATATAATTCTTTAAAAGAAGGTGGGAATCTAATTCCTCTAAAGTTATTATTAGGGTTTAACCCTATAAAGAATTTAAGAAAAGATAAACAAACATGCAAAGAAACAGGGTCACGTGCTACCACGTGACCCCTGAAAAGATCCACAGAGAAGGGTGTTAAGGCAACGCCTCACGTGCCCCACGTGACCCATGGCAGAAGTTCTAAAAGACAAACACTTAAATGCCCATCACGTGACGGCACGTGATGCTCCAAAGTATTCAATACTCTCGGCAGAACAAGTAAAGAGAAGGAGGGCGCTCTCACGTGCTACCACCACGTGACCCCTCTTGTCTTAGTGTTTAACACTAAATTGAAACCTCTGTATCCAGTGTTTAACACTGATTTGCTTTAGTTTTTAACACTAATTGAAAAACTCTATTTGCAGTGTTTAACACTAAATTTCTTAGTGTTTAACACTAAATTAAATTTCTGTTATCAGCGTTTAATACCGATTAACATTAATTTGGAATCTCTCTTTCCAGTGTTTAACACTGATTTGCTTTAGTGTTTAAACACTAATTTGAAATCTCTCTGGCCAGTGTTCAACACTGATCTGCTTTAGTGTTTGACACTAATTTGAAAGCCTTGTTGCTAGTATGTAACACTGATTATCTTTTGGCGTTTAACACCAGTTTGTTAATCTCATTCCCAGTGTTCAACACTGTTGGTCTCTAGTGTTCAAACACTGGCCTTAGCCTAATTGGCCAAGTTTCTAGAGGCAAAGCCTCTTCTTCAATGAATCAACAGAAACCCAATATTCCAAACATGATTGGACTTAGCCCAAGATGGCTATAAGTCCTCAATTCAAACTCAACTGGGCTAATGGGCTCATAATATAATTAATTGGTCTTGGTCCCAAACTGGGCCAAAGACTGTTTAATCTACCTTGGTTCAAGGGTACATCTCTTCATTCCTTTGATACTTGGCGTTGTAATTCCTCAACGTTTTCAAAGAGGTGACGGGTCCCGATGACCACACATTGATATGGACTGTGGGGTCCTTAAACCCATGGACTATGACGTCCTTAACCTTGACCGGAATGTCTTAAAACTAACAACGGACTATGAGGTCCTTAACCTTGACCGAAATGTCTTAAAACTAACAACGGACTATGACGTCCTTAACCTTGACCGTGATGTCTTAAAACTAACATCGGACTGTGGAGTCCTTAAATCCACGGACTATGATGTCCTTAACCTTGACCGCAACGTCTTAAAACTAACATTGGACCGCAATGTCCTTAAACTACCTATTGACCGCAATGTTACTAAACTAAACAACAGGGCTCCCTTAATTGCTCTTTTGTTGGATCTAAACGGTCCCGTTAAGTCGATCTTAGTCTAAAAACTAGACTAACGTATTCTTAACAAACGTTTAAGTTGATCTTAGTCTCAGATGAGACTAACGCATCCTTAAACACAAACCCCCCCAAACCCAAATCTAAGAAAGATACGGATTTGGACTAGTCCACGCCCTACGGGCGACGACATAACTCAGTCTCCGTATACAATCCACGGGCAACCAAACACAAAATAAACACACACGACACGAAGTGACCATCTGGAGAAGGAGAAAGTGGTTACCGCAGTGCGGTAGCGTAATTAACTGCAGGGGCTTGCGCCTGCAGGGAAGAGCGTCCCCATAATCAAAAACCCCTCAAGCGAGGGGGAATCTGACGAAGTCTGCTACATCGGACGCATCCGTTTAAACCTTCGATACACGGTGCCATAAATCAACTTGGTATCTTCGGAGAGGTAGACGGATAGCACCAATTAGCATCTGCCCCGAATCTCAGGCAAGACGTCCGCGTCGCGCCGCCATTCGGAGGGGAACAGATTCTGGCACGCCCGGTGGGACCTCTTCCTCTTTCCACTCCACACTTCGTGTGTCGTGTTCGTGAACCAAACACGGTTCGCTAAGGGTTGCCCTTGGGTTTCAAGGTACTAAGATTTGGCGTTTTGCTTATTGCAGAAAGCAAAGAATCAATGGCTTCCACTAGTACGAAATGCTCCAACTGCAACTGCAACCAGCGCTCCGCCTCGCCAAGAGGTATAGCCTACGGACCCCAAGCTGCTTCGCTGTTCACAATGCCTGTGGAACAGGTCACTCAAGCCACCACCGGTTTGTTTTTCGGGACCGTGCTCCCGCCAACGAGCTTCACCGCCCCTGTGCTGACACCGGAAGCTCCCAAGAAGTTGGTCTTTGATCGGCTTATACTTACCGCGGCCCCTCTCAACGGGTCGCCCAACACCAGCACCTCGGTTCTCTCCAGACTGGGCCAGAACTCCTGTGGACCCGCAATGGGGCCCACAATCCCAGAGAAGGCTGCTCCTAAGAAAATAACCAGTCCTGTTCCTGAAGTCATCAAGGCGGCTTCTCCTGCCAAAAAGTCGGTCTTTACAAGATTGACTGTTCCAGCTCCCGCTCCTGCTACCCAAAGGACATCGGTCTTTAACAGGCTGACACCAGCAGCGACCCCCCACCTACACAGGGGGCAGAACGAGGCTATCGCCCTCACAGAGCCGACTCCATCAGCACGACACGCTCGACGTCGCTACTGGCGCCGAGTGAGGAAGGCCGGAGGCAACTCCCCTTCTGGGCTAACTCCTCCAGCCCCGACGACAGAAGTTAATGCTGCTGTTCCAACTAAGAACAACTTTGAGATGCTGAATAAGGTGCGTAGGAATTCTCCTACCGTGGCGCTAAAGAGGTCTCCCCCTCCATTGAAAAGGGCCGCGGAAACAAAGCCAGAACAGCCCCAATCTCCTCAACGGCTGTCTTCCAAAATCTATAAAGTCTGGCGGCAGACCCGAGACTCGGTGATCGATCCAAATTTCTCCCGCCAGCACAAGAAGCTGAAAATCCAACAGGAAGTCAGTCATCACGCTAAGCCACGAAAAGCTGTCTGGGTGCCCACCTCAACGGCCCCCTCAACTTCCACTGCTCATAAAAAGAGGAGGCCGGAGAAGATCCCCGGGCCTGCGACGAAAGCTAAAGGCGCCGATCCCAGACGCTCTAAGTCTGGGGGCATGATGGTCCATACTGTATACATGGCGTCGGGGAAGGAAGATAGCCGTGCGTCTACAGGGCATAGACCGCTTACACGGTCGGTGACCAAAGCTCAGGAGCAACAGCAAAAGCTCCAGGAAATGATGATCGCAATGGCCGCGCTTACTGGGCCGAAAGAAAGCCCCGAGGCGTCCTCGGATCAGCAGCAAGAACAGGAAACCGACGCTGAGTTCCTTCGGAGGATATTGGAAAAGAAAGATAAAGAGGTTGCGGAACAAGCGGCCAATATAAAGCAAATAGCCCACTTATTTCAAGACATGGTTAGGATGATGATTCAACAAGATCCTCTCGCTGAAGATCCCCCGACCGTCCTCGAAGATGATAGAGGAGAAACGTCGAATCCACCACCGGCTCTTTCAACGGCCAAGGAGGAGACAATCTCCAAGGCTGAATTGGACGACTATATAGCCCAGCAGATCCGGGTTTATCATGCGACTGAGGCAGCTGGTCAAGTCGTAAAAATGGGGCGACCGTATCCAAGCTGGTACGACCAGATCAAATATCCGTCGGGTTATACAATACCGAAATTCCATGTGTATAAGGGGACTGGCAATCCCCACCAACATGTTGCCCAGTTCAGGGCCTTTTGCGGTAACACCGGCGGTGATGATAAACTGTTGCTTCGCCAGTTCGTGGGCATCTTATCAGAAACAGCGTTCGAATGGTATTCGGAACTCCCGAACGATTCTATCAAGACCTTCGCTGAAATGGAGTTGCTATTCACTCAGCGATTTGCAAGCGCCAGCGAACGCACTCCGATAACGGCATTGATTAATGCCAGGGTGAAACCAGGGGAAACGTGGGTCCAGTATGCTATACGCTGGCGAAATTTGTGGTCAAAATGCGAGCAACGCATTGAGGAAGCGCCCGCGGTGGGCATGTTCGTGGGAACCCTAGACCCTCATGCAACTATCTCCCAGTTCATGATGTTCTTTAAGCCAACCACGTTCCAGGCTTTAATCGACAAGTTGGCCCAGATGGACCAGATGGGTCACAGACCGTCTCCCTCGAAGCCGGAGCCTCGGAGCGACAAGGGTAAAGGGAAGGCAACCTTCGTCGCGAATGCTCAGCAGCAACCCAGTGCCCCAAAGCTGGCGGATCAGCTAGAAGAAAGACGACGGTATTATAATGAGAAGATGAAGCGTCCCTACTCGTTCCCGCGGGACAAAACGAAACGGTTATTCGAGCTGGCCGTACGCAATAGGCTTATAAACTTGCCAAATCCGAGGCGACCACCACAACCCACTGAGGTGAATAATCCCAATTATTGCCCTTACCATTAAACGGTAAGCCATCCGATTGAGGATTGCTTCGTTTTCAAAGGATGGATTGAAGATCAATACCTACAGGGTAAGTTTGCGCTATTCGAAAAGTGGAAGGTGAACCCGCCACAACCTCACACTCCCAAGAAAACGGACACACTGGGGGCAACTTGTTCCTTCATTGAAGAAGCTCCATAGGAAATCGTGCTTTCAACAAAAACCAAAAGGATGCTGAGTGATCTTCATACATGCCCGGCGGTCGAATGGAAGAACCCGCTTGAACCTCAAATCATCGAAGGGATGTTGAAGCCGCGCCCGACTACAAAGATCGGTGGTGATGGCCCAAGTACTCACACCCAACCGTCAAAATCTTCGAAGAAAAAGAAGAAGAAATCCAAGAAGCCCGTGGAGCCTGGAGACAAGCGCACGGATTTGCAGAAACAAATTGACGCGCTGGAGGAGTACAATCAAAAGGCGCGGACTCCCGTCACACTGCGAGAGTTCCTCAACCACGTCTTTCAGGAGGAAGATGATGGAGAAAGCTCATCGGATGAATCCGAGGGATATGTGGCGAGTTGTCATATGATTTCCCACTCGGCTACGGACGATGAGAAAATCCCTGGCACTGAGAAATTGGGGGCACAGCCTGAGCCAGAACTTGTATGGCCAACAGATGAAATGATCGACGCCTTTCTAAACGAGATTCGTTTGAAAAGTAAAGCCGATCAGGAGCGTGAGATGGCTGCATCGGAAGGAGCCAAATGCAAGCGACTAAACGAAAGAGTCAAAGCACTCTCGCCAGATCAAAAGACACCCGATGTGGATAAAAACATATTGAAGACGAGGAAAAGGTTTGCCAAAGTCATGTCGATGGGAATAAAGCTGCCACCCTCGGAAGAAAACACGTTCGATGGGGCGGAGAGGCACCCTAATTATTGCGCATATCATCGGAAGATTTCGCACCCCACTGAGGAGTGCGACGCTTTTAAGATGTGGTGGCAGGGATATGTTGCTCACCGGCAACATTTTAACCGCATGAAACGCAAAACTCGCCGAGAACAAAGAAGTACTACCGACAGGCATAAAAGAACTGCTGGCAACTGTTACATGGTTAACGCCGGAGGGTCACAAGTTCTCACCTTTGGGAGCGACTCTGATGAAGAAATGGCTCTGGGCCCTCTCTTTAAAGAATCCGTTTTAGGGAAAGAGGAAGAACCAGAGGCCTGCGAAAACATTCAGCTGCGCAATCGCACACTCCCGGAAAAGAATCTCGGACCCACGAATAGAAAAGATAAGGGAAAGGAGAAGGTCACTGAGGATATCACCTTAGATGACCAAGTCATGAAAGAGTTGGCTACCAAAGATCCTCTCAGGAAGGGTAAGGTGGATTACAACATCCTAGCGCACCTAAGGAAGCTACCTTCTCAGCTCAGCATTCTCGATGCCCTCCTATTATCAAAGGAAGCGAGAGATTCATTAATTAAGGCGTTACAAGAACCCAAGCAATTTCAAGCCTTCCTCGCCACAGAAAGGATGAAGGATGAACTGGAAGAAGTGCATACGGCCGACATCACTTTCGGTGACGAAGACCTTCTCCTCGGGGCGTGCGACTACAACTGTCCCCTATACGTCTCCGGATATTGCCACGATATCAAGATAAGCAAAATCCTGGTTGATAACGGATCCTCCGTCAATCTCCTTAATGTTTGGGTGTTGAAGGAAATCTGCATGAGAGTACAACACCTCGCTCGTGACAAAATTACCATCTTCGGTTTCGACTCCCAGTCATCACGGAGTCTCGGATCCGTGATATTAACATTACGCTTCGGACTACTCGTCACGGACATTAAGTTTCACGTCATTGACGCCAAGACCTGCTACAACGCCTTGCTCGGTCGTCCTTGGTTACACGAGTACAACATCATCCCTTCTACACAGCATCAGTATATGAAGTACTTTAAGGATGGTTTTGAGTATACCGTAACAGGTGAGCTGAACCCATTCTCTGTGAACGAAGTCCGCAAGTACAAAGATGCAAAGTACTTTTTGCCAGACTTCGAGGATACAGAAAGGTGTCGCAAGCCGGAGAACAAAGCCGCCGCTACCATCCCTGTTTTCGGAAGCGATACCGAGGAAGAAGAAGAGATAGTTTACGCTGGTCCGTCTCGACGCAACAACCCGGGACCTTCCGCCCCCATATTAATCTTCGGAAGTGACTCGGAAGATGAGGTTAATGCCGTGTTCTCCAGTCGGCCATCAATACAAGCATCCCCTGGCAATGATCAGAGTTTGCAAATCACCATGGTGCCGTGGGAGCACTACAAAGACCTTGACGCACTTGAAGCTCACACTGTGCAAGAGCTGCAAACATTTTACGTCCCTCCCAGGAGAAAAGGCGAAAAGGTGATTCTATTCTATCGATCCTCGGAAACAAGGGTGGAGAAAGAGATCTGGCATGGCGCGGATTCTACACTCGACAGGTTCCAACCCATCCGTTTGCCCAGATATTACACAAATGGACTAAAAAGGCTATTAAAGCACCAAGGGGTACCCTTAAAGCAGACTATTCGATAAGCTCGGTTCTACAACAGGATTTAGGATGTCCCTGGGACTCAACGCAAACTGCCCAACGGGAGAATGGAAACGCTTGGGCTTGGATACATGAGAGCCTGGAAACGGGAACGAGTCCACGGTAGCTACGCCATATATAACTTCGATGAGGAGGAGGTTGCCATGTCAGGAAATGCCAACCCCTCATCAAAACTAGATCCCGCGATCGAAGTGCCGAGTCCGTCATTTGAAGAATGAATGGACAAGCTTATCAGGAAAGCGGGTCAAAAAGCTCGAGAAGACCATAATCGCGAGATGGCCATCTACGATAAAGCCAGGACACAACGTCTGTTCCATCAGGCTGTAAAAGACGAAGATGCTCCTCCCTGTCAACCTGCTGTGCAAAAGGCCCGACACAGAGGCAAAAATAAGTCAAAAAGCAGAAAAAGAAGCCGACAACGACAACGCAGGACCAAAAAGTCACGCGATCGGGAATTGCGCGGCCCGGATCTGTCCCTCATGAAGAAGATGAGTCGAGCCTATTCATTCCCTCAAGACAAGACGAAAAAGATACTCGATCTCGCTACAAGAGCAGAACCAGATCTACATCGGTCTTGGAAGCGAGCTCGTACCTGTCATATGGTAACGATGTCAAAAGGAGAGCCCGAGAATATGGATGACCTTCCCCGGTGGTTCGAAAACAGCAATGACGGCGAGGTAATCTCAGAATTTCCGCCAGCGCCGAAAGAACTAGAAGATGGCATACATACCACTGCAGATAACCTCAAGAAGATTGAGTTGGGATCGGCAGACGATCCGCGACCGACATTCGTCAGCGAGCTGCTATCTGAAGAAAGGGTGGCTGCGTTAAAAGACGTGCTTCTACAGCATAAAGATTGCTTCGCATGGAACTATTCCGAGATGTCAGGATTAGATCCAGAGATTGCTGTGCATAAATTAGCAATATCCCCGGATATCAAGCCAGTCAAGCAGGCGCCGAGAAGGATGCGGCTCGAGCTTGAGATGAGCATTAACGCCGAAGTCAAGAAGCTGATCGATTCGGGGTTTATCCAGGAGGTACAATATCCTGACTGGGTCGCCAACATCGTCCCAGTGATGAAGAAAAATGGAACAGTACGCATATGTGTGGACTTCCGAGATCTCAATAAAGCCTGCCCGAAGGACGATTTCCCAGTGCCGGTCACCGAACTGATGATAGACAATACGTCCACTCATGAGGTTTTCTCCTTTATTGACGGTTCATCAGGGTACAATCAGATAAAGATGCATCCCGAAGACCAGAAGCACACCGCTTTCCGGACTCCTTTGGGTATATTCTGCTACAAAGTTATGCCTTTCGGTTTAAAGAATGCCGGCGCCACCTATCAGAGGGCCATGACAAAGATCTTCGATGATCTCATACATGAAATCTTCGAGTGCTATATCGACGACCTCATAGTGAAGTGCATGTCATATGAAGAGCATTTAGAGCATCTGAAGACTGTATTTCAACGCCTTCGGCAATATAATTTGAAGATGAATCCCCTCAAATGCGCATTCGGAGTCTCCTCGGGAAAATTCCTGGGATTCATCACCGACACCGAGGTATCGAAATAGATCCATCTAAGATCAAGGCGATCATGGAAATGCCATCGCCAGGGACTCTCAAACAATTGCGGTCTCTCCAAGGGAAGCTCGCGTACATCCGGCGGTTTATCGCCAACCTGTCAGGCAAGTGCCGTCCTTACAGCCACCTGATGAAGAAGGGAACTCCATTCGTCTGGGATCAGAAATGCCAGAGCGCGCTAGATGAGATCAAGCAGTACCTACAGAACCCGCCGGTATTAGCTGCTCCAGTCAAGGGAAAGCCCCTTATTCTTTATACAACAGCCCTTGAGGATTCCTTAGGCGCATTATGGGCACAAGAAAACGACCAAGGGAAGGAGATAGCGCTCTACTATTTAAGTCGAGTTCTTCTGGGGCAGAAAGCAACTACTCTCCCATCGAAAAACACTGCCTGGCGTTGATCTTTGCGATAACAAAGCTCAGGCACTATGCATTGGCACATGAAGTCCGTCTTATTTCAAAGGTGGACCCTCTTAAATATTTAATGTCAAAGGCCATATTGACAGGGAGACTCGCTAAATGGGCCCTGTTCTTGATGGAGTTCTCGATAACCTATCAGCCTTTCAAGGCAGTGAAAGGCCAAGCCATCGCCGACTTCCTTGCTGAGCATCCGATACCCGCCGGTTCTCCTCTGAATTGCGAGCTGCCAGACGAACATGCGTTTGACGCTATCGATGGGAACGATACCCGATGGGAACTCTATTGTGATGGAGCGTCTTCCATGAAGAAGCGCAAACAAAGTACGCCAATGATCAAATCGGGGGTAGGCCTCATCTTCGTAACCCCACAAGGAGGAATAATGCGCTTCGCTTTCTCCTTAACAGAGCCGAGGGCGAATAACGAAGCTGAATATGAAGCCTTAATAGCAGGTCTCGAGATCGCCATCGACATGGGAATTGAAAACCTCCTCATATACGGAGATTCTCAGCTAGTCGTTAGTCAAGTAAACGGCGACTACCAAATGTGCAAACCGGAGTTGGTGAAGTACGGTGAAAAGGTGCAACAACTATTGACCCAAATTCCCTCCTATACTTTGGAAAGCATACCGCGCACGGAAAACAGCAAAGCAGACGCGTTGGCCAGGCTTGCTAAAGAACTGGCTGACGAGAACCTCGATGACGTTAGAATCAAGGTACAAAGCCGTCGGGTGCTTGCCCCAGCAGAAATACCTCCGGAATCATCCGAAGAAAAGGGAGCAACTGAACGGACGACCCTACAAATAAAAGACCGTGAGAAGGTTGAGGATTGGAGAGAAGTCTTTATAGACTACTTCTAATACCGTCGAATGCCCGAAGATGCGTCCTCAAGACATCAGCTCTTGAAACGAGCTCTGTCTTTCGCCTTCGTCAATAATACTCTGTACAAAAGGTCATTTGACTCTCTATGGTTGAGATGCCTGGGACCCGACGAAGCGAGAAGAGTCGTTCAGGAAGTTCATGATGGACTCTGCGGTTCTCATCAAGCGGGCCCGAAGATAAAGTTAAAGATTAAACGGATGGGTTACTACTGGACCACGATGATCCAGGACTGCTTCAAATATGCGAAGCAATGCCATTCATGCCAAATACATGGGGACTTCATCCACCAGCATCCAAATCCACTCCATCCAACGGTGGCTAGCTGGCCATTCGAAATGTGGGGAACTGACATAGTTGGCCCCATCGAACCAGCATCGTCCAGAAGACATCGTTTCATCCTGGCGACGACTGATTACTTCTCCAAATGGGCAGAGGCAGTACCACTGAGGGAAGTGAAGACGGAGAATATCCTCCACTTTTTCAGGACGCACGTCATTTATCGGTTTGGAACTCCGCGATGGATCATTTCCGATAACGGGCCAGCTTACAGAAGCCACAAGATCAGTCGCTTCGCGCAACAATACAATATAGACTGGAGATATTCCTCGGTTTATAATCCGCGGGCTAACGGTCTAGCTGAGGCCTTCAATAAGACCTTGACAAAGATCATGAAAAAGACGGTATCCCGAAACAAGAAGGACTGGCACGAGAGACTGCAAGAGGCTCTTTGGGCGTATCGAACTACGTTCAACACGGCCACGAGCACAACGCCATACGCATTGGTATTCGGTACGGAAGCAGTACTCCTCCTTAAGATAGAGCTACCTTCTCTACGAGTGACAGTCTACTGCGAGCTGACGGACGAAGAAAATGCCCACCTTCGGCTTGAGGAGCTTGACGCCCTTGATGAAACCCGGCTCATAGCGCAACAAAATCTGGAGGCTTACAAAGCAAAGATGACGCGCTCATATGAAAGATTGACCCGACCGAGGACATTCCGCCAAGGCGAACTCGTGCTAGTGGTCAAAAGGCCTATGATCTCCAATCGCGCCAAGCGGGGAAAATTCGAGCCGAACTACCAAGGCCCGTACATCATAGATAAGGTCTATCAGGGTGGGGCCTATCTACTCATGGACATGCACGGTGAAAGGCCTTTCAGGCCAATAAACGGCCGCTTCCTAAAGAAATACTACGCTTAATGAGCCACAGCCTAGGTCAATGATAGATGACGACGACTATGTCCGTTCGCTATCTTCCTAAAGCTCAAGCTCTATAAGTAGTAGCCGGCCCTCTCCTCAACGGACCGAAACGTCCTTAAACTAACGATGGACCGAAACGTCCTTAAACTAAAGACGGACCGAAACGTCCTTAAACTAATGACGGACCGAAACGTCCTTAAAACTACTACCGCAGCATCCTTAGGCTGACGAGATGAATACAAAAAATATAAATATAAAAAAAAAATAACGGTATGTCCATAAGCAAAATGGGCACGGATGAAAACCCGAAAGGGCTCCGTGAGTAAAAACAGCAGGGCTACCGGCGAGTGTTCATGAAAACCCGAAAGGGCGCGACCTTGTAAAAAAAAAGAAGAAAAAAAATAAAATAAAAACGGTATGTCCATAAGCAACATGGGCACGGATGAAAACCCGAAAGGGCTCCGTGAGTAAAAACAGCAGGGCTACCGGCGAGTGTTTATGAAAACCTGAAAGGGCGCAACCTCGTTAAAGGACACTTGCAGGGTCCTCACGACCTTGTAAGGAGAAACCACCCGCGTGAGATCCTTACGACTCACAAGGGAGCAACACACTTAGGAGTCCTCACGATTCCTAAGGAGAAATTACACTTGCGAGATCCTCACGACTCGTAGGGAGAACTCTCTTATGGGACCCTCACGGCTCATAAGATTTGAAAGTCTTAAGCTACAGAGACCTAAAGCTGTGCTTAAGCAAAATCCCCCATAACCTTCGACAATGCCCTACAAGCGGCTTATATTGACCCTTGTATACAATCCACGGGCGCGAATAAACATTTCCCCAGCAAAGTCACACCCGTGACTAGGGATAGGTCCATATGGTGAACAACCCTTATAAGTCCTCTCGACTTATAAGGAGAAAACTCTCTTGTAGGATCCTTATGACTTACAGAGGAACATACACTTAGGAATCCTCACGATTCCTAAAGAGAAAATACACCTGCAAGATCCTCACGACTTGTAGGGAGAAATACCTTCGTGAGACCCTTACGGCTCATGAAGTCAAAAGCCTTAGTCGGCAGGACCCTAACCCTGCTTATTAAGCCATCTTTGTTCCACATCGACAGAGGCAAATGATGATTCGCTCCTGGCAATATCCCAGTTGTAGCGGTGCTGATGCCGAAATCGGTGTCTAAAATCCAAGCTTGCAGCGAAAAGGCTAGCGAGTCACACATGCATACAAAATAGCCGAAATGATGGGGCAACTTGCAATAAAAAGCAGCAAGTAAAAAAATGTATGCATGAAAAATAGCCGAAATGATTGGGCAACTCGCAATAAAAAGCAGCGAGTAAAAATAAAATAAATAGCCGAAATGATTGGGCACCGCGAAAATAGCCGAAATGATGGGGCAATCGCGACTTTCGCGATATAAAAGCTGAAATGATAGAGCTTCGCGGAAAAAGAAATAAAATAAAAAAAATTTTATGCCCTACAGGTGATGTTACATCACTCCCTGTATACAATCCAAGGGCGTAAACAAAGAAAGGACCATACTCCACCCCAAGGTTTCATCATAAGAAGAAGCCAAATCTCGACGGGCCGCAAATGACCTAGAGGTCATCTCAACACTCGTCTCATGACAACAGACGCAACTTCAAGCGAAGCGGAACAGTGGAAACTCCCAGTTCCATGGCTCGGCGATATACAGATCACCAAGAGTCAAACCCTCATTCCGTGAAACGCGGATACAATCAGCAAAATTTCTGGTTACGTGGAACGCGGATAACGTCACTCTTTGACCCCGTGGAAAACGTCCAGAGCGGATCCTGGTCCTCGCAGAGCACGGAAGTGAACCCGTGTGAAGCATCCAGATCGGAGCCTAGTCCTCGCCGAACGCGGCAGTGAACCCGTGTGAAGCATCTAGTGCAAATTCCTGGTTACGTGGAACGCGGATAACGTCACTCTTTGACCCCGTGGAAAACGTCCAGAGCAGATCCTGGTCCTCACAGAGTACGGCAGTGAGCCCGTGTGAAGCATCCAGAGCGGAACCTAGTCCTCGCTAAACACGGCAGTGAACCCGTGCGAAGCATCTAGTGCAAAATTCCTGGTTACGTGGAATGCGGATAACGTCACTCTTTGACCCCGTGGAAAACGTCCAGAGCGGATCCTGGTCCTCGCAGAGCACGGCAGTGAACCCGTGTGAAGCATCCAGAACGGAGCCTAGTCCTCGCCGAACACGGCAGTGAACCCGTGTGAAGCATCTAGTGCAAATTCCTGGTTACGTGGAACACGGATAACGTCACTCTTTGACCCCGTGGAAAACGTCCAGAGCGGATTCTGGTCCTCGCAGAGCACGACAGTGAACCCGTGTGAAGCATCCAGAGGGAGCCTAGTCCTCACCGAACACGGCAGTGAACCCGTACGAAGCATTTAATTCAAATTCCTGGTTATGTGGAACGCGGATAACGTCACTCTTTGACCCCGTGGAAAACGTCCAGAGCGGATCCTGGTCCTCGCAGAACACGGCAGTGAGCCCGTGTGAAGCATCCAGAGCGGAGCCTAGTCCTCGCCGAACACGGCAGTGAACCCGTGTGAAGCATCTAGTGCAAATTCCTGGTTACGTGGAACGCGGATAACGTCACTCTTTGACCCCGTGGAAAACGTCCAGAGCGGATCCTGGTCCTCGCAGAGCACGGCAGTGAACCCGTGTGAAGCATCCAGAGCGGAGCCTAGTCCTCGCCGAACACGGCAGTGAACCCGTGCGAAGCATCTAGTGCAAAATTCCTGGTTACGTGGAACGCGGATAACGTCACTCTTTGACCCCGTAGAAAACGTCCAGAGCGGATCCTGGTCCTCGCAGAGCACGGCAGTGAACCCGTGTGAAGCATCCA
Source organism: Agapanthus africanus (assembly GCA_030015575.1). Classification (NCBI taxonomy): domain Eukaryota; kingdom Viridiplantae; phylum Streptophyta; class Magnoliopsida; order Asparagales; family Amaryllidaceae; genus Agapanthus; species Agapanthus africanus. The sequence continues at coordinate 354,154,131 of JASDDO010000019.1, forward strand.
GAGCGGAGCCTACTCCTCGCCGAACACGGCAGTGAACCCGTGTGAAGTATCTAGTGCAAAATTCCTGGTTACGTGGAACGCGGATAACGTCACTCTTTGACCCCGTAGAAAACGTCCAGAGCGGATCCTGGTCCTCGCAAAGCACGGCAGTGAACCCGTGTGAAGCATCCAGAGCGGAGCCTAGTCCTCGCTAAACACGGCAGTGAACCCGTGTGAAGCATCTAGTGCAAATTCCTGGTTACGTGGAACGCGGATAACGTCACTCTTTGACCCCGTGGAAAACGTCCAGGGCGGAGCCTGGTCCTCGCAGAGCACGGCAGTGAACCCGTGTGAAGCATCCAGAGCGGAGCCTAGTCCTCGCCGAACACGGCAGTGAACCCGTGTGAAGCATCTAGTGCAAAATTCCTGGTTACGTGGAACGCGGATAACGTCACTCTTTGACCCCGCGGAAAACGCCCAGAGCGGAGCCTGGTCCTCGCCAAGCACGGCAGTGAACCCATGTGAAGCATCCAGAGCAAACACCGGACTGTGGAGTCCTTAAAATCCACGGACTATGATGTCCTTAACCTCGACCGTAATGTCTTAAAACTAACGATCAACCACCCTGATTCTGTACTGATTCTATCTTGGTTTAAGGGTACATCTCTTCACTCCTTTGATACTTGGCGTTGTAATTCCTCAACGTCTTCAAAGAGGTGATGGGTCCCTGCAACCACACATCAGACTGTGGAGTCCTTAAACCCACGGACTATGAGGTCCTTAACCTTGACCGTGTTGTCTTAAAACTAACGTCGGACTGTGGAGTCCTTAAACCCACGGACTATGAGATCCTTAACCTTGACCGTGATGTCTTAAAACTAACGTCGGACTGTGGAGTCTTTAAACCCACGGACTATGAGGTCCTTAACCTTGACCGTGATGTCTTAAAACTAACATCGGATTGTGGAGTCCTTAAATCCACAGACTATGAGGTCCTTAACCTTGACCGGGATGTCTTAAAACTAACATCGGACTGTGGAGTCCTTAAACCCACGGACTATGAGGTCCTTAACCTTGACCGTGATGTCTTAAAACTAATATCGGACTGTGGAGTCCTTAAACCCACGGACTATGAGGTCCTTACCTTGACCGGGATGTCTTAAAACTAACATCGGACTGTGGAGTCCTTAAACCCACGGACCATGAGGTCCTTAACCTTGACCGTGATGTCTTAAAACTAACATCGGACTGTAGAATCCTTAAATCCACGGACTATGAGGTCCTTAACCTTGACCGGATGCCTTAAAACTAACATCGGACTGTGGAGTCCTTAAACCCACGGACTATGAGGTCCTTAACCTTGACCGTGATGTCTTAAAACTAATATCGGACTGTGGAATCCTTAAACCCACGGACTATGAGGTCCTTAACCTTGACCGCGATGTCTTTAAACTACGATACCCTGGAGAACATCCCAAAGCGACCCTTGACCCCGTGAAATACGAATAAGGGCGACCGCACTCAGCACTTATGGGTCCTCACGACCTGCAAGGAAGAAAATTCTCTTGTGAAATCCTTACGACTCCCAAGGGAAAACCCGCTTAAGAATCCTCACGATTCTTAAGAAGAATTTACACCTACGGGATCCTCTCGACCTGTAGGGAGAAAAACTCTTTATGAGACCATCACGGCTCGTAAAGATCAAAAGTCTTAGGAAGCAGATCTTAACCCTGAATCCTAAGCCATCGCTGCCCTGCAAAGAGACCAAGATAAATTGTCTGCAGAACACATTCAATAGAAAGGGGACACACCATTGAGGAAAAAAAATATGTCTTTTATTCATAACTAAAATGGATACAAGGTACAATTCATGAAAGAGCAAAAAAGAAAATACTCTCGTTCAGGAGTATGCACAAAAAGGAAAGAAAAGATACAAGTTCTTCAAGCCGGCGGGCGATTTAACAATTTTGCTAGCTCATCCTGCTTTTGCTGGGTCACGGCTTCATTATTCAGGATCGCCAGGAGATGAGCCTCCGCTTGAGCCTGCTGGGCCTGATACGAAGCAAGCCGGCTTTCAAGCTCTTTCTCGGTGGCCTTGTGAGCCTCGACCTTTTCGCGAGTGAACATGGGAGCTTTATCGAGAGCCACCACCTCTTTGATGGACTCCTGAAGCACTCGCCAGAGTTCATATGCTTTGTTGGCCTTGGCGGTAAGATTAGCGTGAAGCTCGCTCAGCGCCTTGGAAGCTAGCTCTCTCTCCGAGAATTTGCGGCCAAGCCTTTTCTCGCATGACGTCATATTTGCCACGCACTGTGCTATCAGACCCCGCAACTCCGCTTTTGCAGCCACGGCTTCCGAGGAAAGGCGAGAACATTCAAGGGCGTGCAAGCAAGCCTCCACCTGCTGACAGAACTCCACCCAGACTCGCACCACCTCTTCGCTATGGTAGGTGGCAAGAAAAGGAAGAGAACCGTTAGCTTCGGCGGCAAACGCTTCAGCTGTGGTCGCCCTGCCAGCACGGAGCTCCTCAATCAAAGATGATAAGGAGACAAGGCTTAATTGGGCCAAGCGTTCTGAAGCCCGCAAAGCATAGGGGCCGGGCGGCATCATGATGCGTGATTCCAATGCTGTGGAGACCGGCAGGGCTGTTCGAATTTGAAAGATGTCAATAAAATTCTTAAGCAAAGAGCAAATGGAATTGTAATGAAATGTCGCTTACCTACGGTCATGCAAGTAAGAGCCGAAGATTCCCCTGGCCCTTCAACGACCTCGACCTCGTCGTCAGCTTCCAAAACTGTAAAAGACATCAACGTCATTTCGCAAAATGGCAACAATGCTATAATATGTAGCGAACAACGCTAACCTTGTCCAGATGAGAAGACGATGCGTTGAGGGGATATCGCCTGCGGAGCTGCCATCTCCAGCAGACGCTGAAACGATTGCCGGGGAGACAGATCGGCAATGGAGGCCGCCAGCCCGCGCAATTATGAGAACACAAAAGGGTTAGACAACAGAAAGATTGCTAATGTAAAATGTTAAAGGCTACCTTCAACGCTCCTCCCATTCTGAGCCGGGGGGATAGCGGCTTCGATGGCGTCTGCCGTGACCTCAGGCTCCAACAAAGGGAGGGTAGTCCCGACTATCTCCATCTCAGCCTTTGGGTCGCCTTTGGGGAGAGTCGTTGGGGGCGGTGACCCCCAAAGAAGCAAGCGCTCCGTGATCAATAACTGCCACTGGGGGCTCTATGGTAAGAAGAGCAGCCTCAGTAACCCCCTCCACATCGAGCAATGCTTCATCGAGAATTTCGACAGGCTTTAGCTTCAATGAGCCCGTGGGGAGCTCCCCCATCGTCGAAGATTCTGCACAATCCACACAAGAATAAGGATACATATATACAGGCGTAAATAATCTGAAAAGCTACAAAAAGAGAACAAAAACATACCGATGCACAGGGAAGCCTTCAATATGGCTTCTTCAAGCCGCTGCTCCTTCTCCAGGAGGCGTGCTCGCCTGGGTTCAAGGGTAGACTCGTGGCCGCTGGTCCACAAAGAAAGTGCATCCGCTGCGTCCTCTGAGGCGGCCTGCTTCAGGGCCCTTTCCCCCCATTCTTCCAAAGGGCCGATAAACCGCCGCCGAATCCACGAGGGGTCTTCGTAAAAGATTACAGCAGGATAGGGCTTCTTCGGAACCCTGGCGTTCTGAGACGCGTCTTTGGAACGCCGTATGGCCTCGGCCAACTGCGCGGCTTCCTCGGCGGCCGAACTCGGGAAAAGTAGTCCGGCGTCTGACTCCTGCAAGGTCAATGGTTCATCCTCAAGAATAGGCTCAGACTCCGCCAAAGAATCGAGCAAATTGGTGGCCACTTTCCTCCGCCGCTTGGAACCAGAGCCGGTTGCCGAAGACGACCGTTTCTTTCCCCGTGGAGCCTTGGTGCGGCGGCGGCCCATGTCGCCTTCAATACCCTCATCTTTATTACCCCCGCTTGGTGCCACAACCGAGGATGATACTGCCATTGTCGATGCCAAGGAGGACGAAGCTGCCTCGGGTGGTGGTGCTGTTACCGGAGCCCGTCTACCCCGCGACCGAGTACCCAGGGGCATACCAGCTATTGGAGTAAGATCTACTCCCGACTCTCCAGGAATAAGCGCAGTGCCGGTATCCCTCAGGGGAAAGCGGACCGGGGCACGCGGTCGCAGCGTGGCTCCCGTGGCCGGAACCTGAATAGGGGTACCGTGGCCAAGAAGCACCCTTCTCTCCTCAGTAATAATTAGGCTCACCCGATGGAGATACCAGCCCGTGAATGACCCCACGCATCGGGGAATGTAATCACCATCGGGGATCGTGAACTGAGAATCGGTGTTCAGCCTCACAAAGTGGTGGGCGGCATCTCGGACGGCCTCGAGCGAAGGAACTGGCGCGACTATGAAAGCTTCAAAAGGGACGCCCTGATCATAGCCAAACTGTCGGGCAAAGCGATGCGGATTGTACCGCATGAAGAGAGCCGCACTGTCCTGACGGAACACCAGGTAACCCGGTTTGATTGCATATAAGCGTGCGGCTTCCCGGGGCTTCAAAGAGGGCGCGTTGTCTATCGACCGATCCCAAAGCGGCTGGGCGGAAGAAGATAACACCCGATCATTAAATACCAACCCGCCAGTAGTAGCGTAAGGAGCAATCAACGCCCGAATGGCCCCAGATTGAGTTGGATCAGCGGCAGAAGCATCCACCAATCGCATAAGTCGTGGGAAGGGGTAGGCGTCATAAAATGCGGGCCTCTGATGCATAGCAAAAGCCCCCAACACGTGTATTTCGATCCAGGACGTGAAGTAATGAAGCGAAAAGTTTACTACATCCACGCCAGGAGTAGAAGTGTTAGCTGCGGTGCCCAACCCGTGATAAATATGCGCCAACGCCGGGATACCGACGGCCAACCGCGTCCCCTCAGCGATACAATGAGGCAGGTAGATAACCGAAGCCCTCATAAAACGACGATGCATGGAGATGACAAACCAACTGAGCCAGACACTGACAAATCCCACGAAGAACGTCTCCTCATCCATGCCGGGAGCTGCAATGGATTCGAAAGACATCGGAGACATAATGGGGATGTAGTACTGTGGTAGATCCGATTCAATGGTCGGCAGCTTCTTCGGACCAAACCCAAAGGGGTCTTTGATGTTGGCGAACTTTGGAGCTGTCTTCGACAAGACGTCCTCGCGAAGGAAACAAGCAATGAAGCTCTTGAAAGTAACACCCTGCTCTTCAGATTCGGTGAACAAACGATCGAAGATACCCAGCACCTTGATTAAGCTGGGACGCTTGTGGCAGACGGCGTTCTCAGCAGACAAACCGTCAACCGGAGCAGGCTCGGGTTCAAAGATATATTCATCAGAGGGCAGCAACTCCTCAAGCGTCCCTCAGATTGGCAGTCCCGAGATCTCATAGAACTCTCCCAAAGAGATCGAGACTTCTCTGTCCCCCAGAAGAAAAGTGTTGGTGGGGAGATTCCATTGATTCAAGAAAGCCTTAACCCACTAGACATGCGGGGATTGATAATGGAAGAGTGACACATATATCGCTTGGTAAAGCCCGACCTTCTGCAGCCGCGCACGATGGGTAGCAAGGATATAGCGAGCCCAGAGGAGATAACCCGTAGGGTGCTGAGGAGTGAGCCCTATCTTATAAATTTGTCCCCATGGGTGGGCCTCGCCCTGGCAAATGCGTTGTCCCAGGATATCTATAGCGGGTATTGGATGGTTCGGGAGACCGGTCGTCGAAGGCTCAAGCCGTCCCGTCGAAGTCCAATTTGGCATCTCCACAGCGAAAACCGTCCTCGGAGGATCCATCGGCAAAAATGGGAAAGTAGGCTCTGTCGGCACTTCACAGAGGAAACTCCGGCGACCCCGGATAATATGGCTGTACCAAGTTCCCCATAGAAGCAAGTTGGTGCAGTTTGGGTCATGAGCCCGGATCATCGTCATCGCTTCCTCGTCAGATGGTGATTGAGGAAAAGCGGCCTCCGAGCGAGTGAAGGGAAAGCACGGAACAGAAGCCATTGCACCTGAAATCGAATAATAGAAAACTGTCAAAAGCAAAGCAGCAATATATATGCATGCATGAACATAAAGACAGTTGAAGAAAGCGATAGCAGACTCTTTTTATGAGACCATTGGCTACAAAACACATGGGCCCCACAGAATCAGGATGACGGCTCGTTAATAATGAGACCAAGCAGTTGTAATAAGACAAAGGGGATATCCTCATTAAATAAGAAGTGGATTTCAAGTGCCCTACACATCCCCTAGAAGACAAATCTACCTTGGATTCTACAACAAATCAAACAGGATCAAGGGAATTAAATTCCCACAGAAAACATCATTACAAGCTTCTTCTTCATTGATCACAGAAGGACAACCTAGGGCAAAGAGACCCTAAGGAGCCTCCATGCGAAGAAACTGAGTTCTTCATAGGAATTAAATTCCTTATTGAGAAAAGGGAATTAAATTCCCAAAAACATTTTTGGGATGGAATTAAATTCCATGGATTTGAACCGCCATCATTATCTCCCTAAGGATCATACGAGCCCTAAAAGATCTACTGTTGAAGATTAAATGATTTCATATTTTGATTGAAAAGCTTAAAGAAAAAATGGGTTCCTGTTAAAAAGGGTAAAAACCCTTGCTTTGGATTTAAAATCCAGATGGATATGAAAGTTCATCGTTCATTCAAGAGCATTACCTGAAGAAAAGAGTCTTTTTGAACAGAGTTAAACTCTGAAAATGTTTCAAGGCAGAGAACTAAGCTCTGGAAGAAGAGAATTAAATTCTCAGAAAAAGTTTGCAAGGAGGAAGATAAGCAAAAGTGGAGGCGCTTCTGAAATGACCCCTATATTTATAGGATATGATGGAGACGCTTCATCTCCCCAAATCCCTAGAGGAATCCAACGGTCATAAAAAGTGACAGCGTTGCACTCACGTGCAGACACGTGAGAACAACGCTGTGGTGGCATTTGTTTCCTGATTTAAAATCAGGAAAGCTTACGGAGGAGGCATCACGTGCTAGCACGTGACCAGCAGTCACGTGTTGGCACGTGACATTTAAAAGCAGCGGCAAAGGCACATCAGTTCCCTGATCAAATCAAAGAAAAGGCTTCAGAAAAGGTCACGTGCTCACACGTGACCAGGGGTCACGTGTTGGCACGTGACGGTTGAGCAGCGGCCAAAAAACAGAGCGCAAAAAGGAGAAAAAAAGCTAGTTCCAGGGGTCACGTGCTTACATGTGACCATGGGTCACGTGGCCACACGTGACCGGCCTTCAAAGCCTCTCTATTTAACAGAATTAAATTCTGAAAAGGATTCAAATCTTTCCAAAGGAGAATAATTATTTGGAACCGATGGGATTAAAAATCTAAAGGTAATTAAATATCATCTATTTATGGAAAAATCTTGAACTTGGAAAGATTTCCCCTTAAAATCCAACCGAAATAACAAAAGAATATCTTTGGATTTAAAATCCAATGGTGAATAAAATTCACCTAATAATCCAAAGGCCCAGATGAATGATGAATGTAAATCAAATCTCTCAATAAAAAAATCAAATCTCTCAATGAAAGATTCACTAAAACTGATTGATTCTCTTCCTTCTCCTATAAATAGGAGCCAGGAAAATACAAGAAAAAAAGAGAGGAGAGAGGAGACAGAGAGGAAGAGAGATAGAGCTTTGAGATTTTGGAAGGAATTGATCCTCTGCAAAAGAAAACCCTAGGTAAGAAAGGAGAGGCTTTAAAGGAGAATTTAATTCTCAAAAGAGTTTAACTCTTATATAAAAGAAGAACTTAGTTCTTTCTCTAGTAGAGGATCCGCAAAGTGCACATCTCCCCATGAATTGAGAATTTAATTCTCATTGGGTTGAGATCCTGCATGCAGATCCAAAGCACAGAGGGGGAATGGGAGTTTGAGAATTTAATTCTCATAGGATTATGGGAATTTAATTCCTTTGAAATAAAATTAGGGTTTAACCCTATAGGAATTTAATTCGTTCAAAATAAATAGAACCAGGGTTTAACCCTAACTGAGAACATAATTCTGTTAAAATAACAGGAATTTAATTCCCTTAAGAAAGGAGAAATTAGGGTTTAACCCTATGATAGAATCCAGTTCTTCACATATATGAGGAATTTAATTTCTACAGAAAAGAAACTAGAGTTCAACTCTATCTAAAAATATAATTCTTTAAAAGAAGGTGGGAATCTAATTCCTCTAAAGTTATTATTAGGGTTTAACCCTATGAAGAATTTAAGAAAAGATAAACAAACATGCAAAGAAACAGGGTCACGTGCTACCACGTGACCCCTGAAAAGATCCACAGAGAAGGGTGTTAAGGCAACGCCTCACGTGCCCCACGTGACCCCTGGCAGAAGTTCTAAAAGACAAACACTTAAATGCCCATCATGTGACGGCACGTGATACTCCAAAGTATTCAATACTCTCGGCAGAACAAGTAAAGAGAAGGAGGGCGCTCTCACGTGCTACCACCACGTGACCCCTCTTGTCTTAGTGTTTAACACTAAATTGAAACCTCTGTATCCAGTGTTTAACACTGATTTTCTTTAGTGTTTAACACTAATTGAAAAACTCTATTTGCAGTGTTTAACACTAAATTTCTTAGTGTTTAACACTAAATTAAATTTCTGTTATCAGCGTTTAATACTGATTAACATTAATTTGGAATCTCTCTTTCCAGTGTTTAACACTGATTTGCTTTAGTGTTTAAACACTAATTTGAAATCTCTCTGGCCAGTGTTCAACACTGATCTGCTTTAGTGTTTGACACTAATTTGAAAGCCTTGTTGCTAGTATGTAACACTGATTATCTTTTGGTGTTTAACACCAGTTTGTCAATCTCATTCCCAGTGTTCAACACTGTTGGTCTCTAGTGTTCAAACACTGGCCTTAGCCCAATTGGCCAAGTTTCTAAAGACAAAGCCTCTTCTTCAATGAATCAACAGAAACCCAATATTCCAAACTTGATTGGACTTAGCCCAAGATGGCCATTAGTCCTCAATTCAAACTCAACTGGGCTAATGGGCTCATAATATAATTAATTGGTCTTGGTCCCAAACTGGGCCAAAGACTGTTTAATCTACCTTGGTTCAAGGGTACATCTCTTCATTCCTTTGATACTTGGCATTGTAATTCCTCAACGTCTTCAAAGAGGTGACGGGTCCCGATGACCACACATTGATATGGACTGTGGGGTCCTTAAACCCATGGACTATGACGTCCTTAACCTTGACCGGAATGTCTTAAAACTAACAACGAACTATGAGGTCCTTAACCTTGACCGAAATGTCTTAAAACTAACATCGGACTATGACGTCCTTAACCTTGACCGTGATGTCTTAAAACTAACATCGGACTGTGGAGTCCTTAAATCCACGGACTATGATGTCCTTAACCTTGACCGCAATGTCTTAAAACTAACATTGGACCGTAATGTCCTTAAATTACCTATTGACCGCAATGTCACTAAACTAAACAACAGGGCTCCCTTAATTTCTCTTTTGTTGGATCTAAACGGTCCCGTTAAGTCGATCTTAGTCTAAAAGCTAGACTAACGTATTCTTAACAAACGTTTAAGTTGATCTTAGTCTCAGATGAGACTAACGTATCCTTAAACACAAACCCCCCCAAACCCAAATCTAAGAAAGATACGGATTTGGACTAGTCAACGCCCTACGGGCGACGACATAACTCAGTCTCCGTATACAATCCACGGGCAACCAAACACAAAATAAACACACACGACACGAAGCGACCATCTGGAGAAGGAGAAAGTGGTTACCGCAGTGCGGTAGCATAATTAACTGCAGGGGCTTGCGCCTGCAGGGAAGAGCGTCCCCACAATCAAAAACCCCTCGAGCGAGGGGGAATCTGACGAAGTCTGCTACATCGGACGCATCCGTTTAAACCTTCGATACACGGTACCATAAATCAACTTGGCATCTTCGGAGAGGTAGACGGATAGCACCAATTAGCATCTGCCCCGAATCTCAGGCAAGACGTCCGCGTCGCGCCGCCATTCGGAGGGGAACACCACCTATTAAAGATACGATATAAGTTGCGAAAAGTAGATCTGCCTGGCCGCTAACTGTCCCCTCTACCCCTGCAAGGAACTGTGGCACAACAGGGGGTGAGTTTCCAACTCAGTGAATAAACTCCATTTAACGGCTAATAATGTAAATATGACGATCATACTAACTAAAATGTGAACAAGTAAAATGTATGATAGTATGTGGAAAGCATGAATCTGTACTATAAATATCATAACCAAAATGAAATCTCATCATTTATTTCCAAAATTTTATATCTTTCCGTGTCCATCATCGGCACAAAACTTCCCTTTCTCTCAGGCATCATTCCTCAAATGACCCTGAAATCAAAACACCGGTCTGTATCATCTAGATATCCGCCGTGTTTCACAACTATCTCCGGTATCGAGTATCCTTGCTAGGCTCGCCCGCCTCAAATGCGGCTATCCTGCCCCTCGGTCTCGACCGGGTCCACCATGTATCCAACTGTATATCTCCCCCACTCAGTATGGATAACGTAAAATCCGCGACCGTATATCTCCCCCACTCGGTCCGTAATAAAACCAAATCATAAAACATCTCATGGTGGATATGACACATCAATCATGAAAATCACTGGATTTATGTAATAGTATTCAAAACTCAACCATAAATCCTCAATAATACATTTACCTCCTATATCAACATGAAATACTCAAATACTAAACATGATGTTAATGATGCAATCTACTACTGTTATTGGTGTTTAAGATATGATATGAATCATTTTTTTTAGCAAGAAATTTACTAAGTGTAAAAGTGACATGGTAATATCGACGAGGTGTGTGTAACATGTAAGATGTGCACGTGGTATAACTCGTCGATACTTGTGCAGTGTACTAGCAACTAAACAAAATATATGTGAGTTATGAATGCATATTGTCAATTTAGCATAACAAAATAAAACATTTATTTAAATAAACTACAGGCGTAACACGCCAACTTTACAAAATTCCCCGGTAGATGTTTAGTCTACTCACCCGAAAACATCATATCTATTCAGGAATTGCCAACCCTTTTCCTTTTCTCGCTGCCTCCGAAAATCCCGTATTTGAATCTAACATCAAAATTTAACTTATATAAGGAGGCCGACATGACGGAAATGAAAAACACCCGTTCCCACGTACGAGTTATATGGTATACGACTATATCTAGCTATTTAACACTTAACCTGACCGGATATTTAACCCTAACCTGCATCGCTACAGAAATTAAATCGCGATGCGTTTTAACCGTGTCGTATTTTATGTTTTTAGATAACTCTTTCGATATTAACTTCCAGATTCTATCTGCAGTGAAACTAACTTGTTTAAATAAAACCAAAATGGCCAAAATTATACACTGAAACCCACCCAACCATCCAAAACCACCTAGCATCCTACAAAACCGGCGACGCCGGAATTTTCCTATTGTCCGCTGGCCCAAATCCGAGCCCTCCGATTCGTGATCCTATGGTTTGCTCTAGGTGTTACATACATCAATTAGGTCTTGTTTAGTTGGGTTAATTATCTTCCAAACAATAGCAGATTCAAACAGAGCCTAGTTTGGACCAAAATACGAAATTATAGAACTTGTTCATTTCAAATTAAACTAAGTACAGAACCTTAATTTCATACTGTGATTAAGAATATTACCCACAATAATTTGTCGGAATAACACCCTCCAAAATGCACAAGCTCCTTGCCTAGCTTGATGGTGAGATCCTTGTCTAGTTCTTCTTCTTCATCTCTCTTGTTCTTCTATGCTTGTTCTCTTTAGTTTTGTTTTTCTTTCAGAAATTTTCAGATTTTTAAACTTGGTAATTGATCTGAACATATCCTATATATGAGAAGAGGAAAGGGTGAGGTGGTAGAAGGAGGTGTCAAAAGTTAAAGCGTGCTATTTCATGCAAGGAGGAGGTGGTTGGTGTGTGTGTGCATGCAAGGAAGAGGTGTCCTTGCCTTATCTTCTAATTTTGTTTTAATTTGCAATAAAATTCTGAACTAAATAATTTTCTACCCCCTTTTTCATTTATACCCTTAACAATTTCCTATTTGCATAAAATCCTAAACTTTACTTAGAAACCCTTCACAACCTATGCTATTACAAAACACACATTTTATTAAAATAAAGCTAAAATTATCACTAAAACCCTTATAACTTATTAATGTTGCATTTAAAATTTTTAATTTAACTTATTTTACATATATCTTATGAAATTATCTAATTTGGTTTTAATAACTTTTTAATTTAACACCTTATTATTTATTTAATTAATTTTATTTATTTCTAAAAATTTCAGAATGCTACAATATTCCCCCCTTAAGAAAATTCGGTCCCCGAATTTAAAACTTAACTAAACGTACCTTCAAAAAGATGTGGAAATTTCCTTCGCATTGCATCCTCGGTCTCCCAAGTAATTTCCTCGCGGTCCTTTCCTTGCCAAAGAACCTTTACAGATGGAAGTATCCTCGATCTTAATTTCTTTGCCTGCCTGTCTAGAATAATGACTGGCTGCACTATGTAGGATAAATTCGGCTCAATCTGTAAGGTCTGATGCTGGATTGCGTGAGAAGGATCATGAAGATACTTCCGAAGCATCGAAACGTGAAACACCAGATGCACATCGGGAAAACTCGGTGGAAGTGCTAAATGATAAGCTATAGCACCCACTCTCTCCAGAATCTCGTAAGGTCCGACATATCTGGGGCTGAGCTTCCCCTTCTTCCCGAAACGCATCACACCCTTCATCGGAGATACACGAAGAAACACATGATCTCCCATATGAAACTCGAGTCTACGACGTCGTCGATCTGCATAGGATTTCTGTCTGCACTGGGCCGCCCTCCTTCTGTCCCGTATCAATTGAATCTTCTCTGTAGTGTCCTGTACTATCTGTGGTCCCAAAATGCTACTCTCGCTCAGTTCCGTCCAGCAAACAGGTGATCGACATTTCCTCCCATACAAAGCTTCAAAGGGTGCCATTTGGATCGTCTCCTAAAAACTGTTGTTGTATGAGAATTCTATCAAATGTAGGTGATGGTTCTAACTACCACCAAAATCAAGACTACAAGCGCGAAGCATATCCTCTAGTGTCTGAATGGTCCGCTCCAACTGACCATCTGTCTGTGGGTGAAAAGCCGTACTAAAGCTCAATCGTGTGCCAAGAGCTTCTTGAAGTTTCTGCCATAGCCTGCTAGTAAACTGGGTACCCCTATCTGAAACTATGCACGTCGGAACTCCATGCAGACGTACAATCTCATCGATATAAATCCGAGCATACTGTGCAAACCCATACGTCGTCTTCACTGGAAGAAAATGAGCTGCCTTTGTCAATCTATCTACAATCACCCAAATGGAATCATACCCTCTGCTAGTCCTGGGTAGACCCACCACGAAATCCATGGAAATCTGTTCCCATTTCCACTCTGGAATGGGTAAGGGCTGCAACTCTCAGGCTGGCCTCTGGTGTTCTGCCTTGACTTGCTGACAAGTCAAGCATCTCGACACAAACTCCGCAACATCCCTCTTCATTCCTTCCCACCAATAAACATCCTTCAGATCATGATACATCTTGGAGGAACCAGGATGAATACTGTATTCTGATCTATGAGCCTCCTCTAAGATCTCAAGTCTCAATCCGTCAGAATCTGGTACACAAAGACGAGTCCTAAAGCGTAATACTCTACGATCATCAATCACAAACTCTGATCCCCTGCCCTGCCTAACCTGATCCATAATCTCTGATATACGAGTATCTGCGGGCTGTCTCTCGAATACGATCCAATAACTGAGGTCGGGTGCGAACATCTGCTAACTGTCCTCCTGCCGAAGTGAACTCAAACTGTATACGACTATCATATAAAATCTGCCAGTCTGTAGAAGACTGTCTCTGCAAGATGCGCAAATGAGATAAGCTATCTTCAGGTCTCCGACTCAAAGCATCTGCTACAACATTTGCCTTGCCTGGATGATACAAGATCTCACAATCGTAATCTTTCACCAGTTCCATCCATCTACGCTGCCTTAGGTTCAAATCTCTCTGCTGAAAAATATACTTTAAGCTCTTATGATCTGTGAAGATTTGACACGACTCTCCATACAAGTAATGTCTCCAAATCTTAAATGCGAATATCACAGCAGCCATCTCTAGATCATGAGTGGGGTAGTTCTGTCCGTGCCTCTTCAACTGTCGAGAAGCATAAGCTACAACCTTGCCGTGCTGCATCAATACACAGCCTAAACCCACTCTAGAGGCATCACAATACACAACACAGCGACCTGACCCAGAAGGTAATGATAATACAGGTGCAGTCGTCAAGCGAGTCTTCAACTGCTGGAAACTCTGCTCACATGCATCTGTCCACAGAAATGGAACCTCCTTCCTAGTCAATCCGGTCAACGGTGCAGCTATCCGAGAAAAATCCTGCACAAAGCGTCGGTAATAACCTGCCAGACCTAAGAAACTGCGAATCTCTGTAACTGACACAGGTCTGGGCCAGTGCTGCACTGCTTCGATCTTCTTTGGGTCCACACGTATCCCCTCTCTCGTGACCACGTGACCCAAGAACTCCACACTGTCTAGCCAAAAGGCACACTTGGAGAATTTTGCAAACAGCTGATGCTCCTTCAAGGTCTGCAACGTAATACGCAAATGCTGCTCGTGCTCCTCTCTACTCCGGGAATAAACGAGAATGTCATCAATGAATACTATAATAAACTGATCAAGAAAAGGCCTGAAGATACGGTTCATCATATCCATAAAAGCTGCTGGAGCGTTGGTGAGTCCGAACGACATCACCAGAAATTCATAGTGCCCATATCTTGTGCGAAAAGCAGTCTTCGGAATGTCGTCTTTCCGAACCCTCAACTGGTGGTACCCTGACCGCAAATCGATCTTCGAGAAGTAGCCAGCTCCTTGCAACTGATCGAATAAGTCATCTATACGTGGTAGTGGATACCTGTTTCGCACAGTGACGCGATTCAGCTGTCGGTAGTCGATGCACAGTCTAATACTACCGTCCTTCTTCTTTACAAATAAGACAGGAGCTCCCCACGGTGATACGCTGGGACGAACAAGTCCTCTATCTAACAACTCTTGCAAATGACTTTTGAGTTCCTTCAACTCCGTCGGTGCCATACGATAGGGTGGTATAGAAATAGGCCCCGCACCTGGAATCAAGTCGATGCAAAATTCAATATCATGATCGGGTGGCAATCCTGGTAATTCAGCAGGAAACACATCCGGAAATTCTCGTGCGATCGGAACCTGGTCCAATGGAATCTCAGCGACCCCAAAGTCCTGAACAAAAGCCAAGAACCCATGACAACCCTTCTTCAAGAGTCGTCCCGCACAAAAAGCAGAAATCATGTTGGCAGGAGTAATATTACCGTCCCCCTGCACAACAAAAACCGGTTCACCTGGAAAACAAAATCTAACCGCTTTCCCCCGACAATCTACACAGGCATGACAAACGGCCAACCAATCCATACCAAGAAGTATATCGAAATCTAACATATCCAGGAGAATAAGATCAACTAGTGTATCTCTATCACCAATACGTACAGAACATGACCTGAACACGTGTCGAGCTATAAAAGAATCTCCTACTGGGGTAATCACCACTAATGGTAACTCTAATAACGATGACTCTCTTCCCAAAGAAAGTGCAAATCATGAAGATACATAAGAATGTGTAGAACCGGGATCAAATAAAATATGTTCCTTTAACGAACATACTTCAAGAGTACCTGTCACGACTGCATTTGATGCCTGGGCATCCTATGGAGTCAGCGCAAAAACCCGTGCCCGTCCCCTGCCCGCATCCTGTCGTCCTCTACCTCTATCTCCTCGACCTCTCTGAGAGCGTCCTGCAAAGCCTCGACCTCGAGGTGCAATTGCCTGGCGTGTAGCGCCAACTAGGGGAGGAAGTAAAGCCATCGGCGTAGAAGGTGGAAGGGGTAAAGCAGCCTGTGGAACAACGGTCCCTCTCTGGGATCTACAATCCCGCGCAAAGTGTCCGGAAAGTCCACAACTAAAACATGTAGATGGGGGCCTCTGATCATCGGGATAAGAACTGAACATCTGGCCCTGGGTCCAACCTCGTCCGAAACTGCGGCCTGGAGTATATCTGCCTCTACCTCTGCCAAACTGTCTAGTCATTGGCCCGATCGGTCTACTCCTCTTTTGCTCTGGAACAACCACTGCCTCGCTCAAACGCTCCTCCACTTGTATCGCTGCATCCATGGCCTGCGTATACGTATCAAAATGCTGGGAGCCTATAGCTAGATACAACTGCGTGTCCAGACTCCGTAGAAACCTCTTCACCCGAAGCTCCTCCGTAGGAACTAAATATGGAGCGTAGCGCGACAACTGGGTGAATCGTAAATCATAGTCTGCTACCGACATACTTGCCGATTTCCGCAACGCTTCAAAACTGCTAGCTCTAGCATCCCTCACACTCTGTGGAAGAAATCTGGTGAGAAAGACATCGGAAAACTCGGTCCACAACATCGGAGGAAGACCCGTAGCTCGTCCTCTCTCCATCGACTCACACCACTCCTGTGCAAGTCCCTCTAAACGAAAACTAGTCAGCTCAACTGACCTCGCATCAGAACATCACAATGATCAGTCAATCCTCGCCATCCTATCAAGAAAGGACTGAGGATCCTCCGCTACATCGGTCCCTGTAAATACCGGGGGTCGCAACCTCATGAACTCTGCAAGTGATACCTCCATCACTCTCGTATCTACAAGTGCTACCGTCTGCGTAGGCTGTACTTCGGACTCTGCCACGGTCGGTGCTGGATCCTGTCTCAGTACTCGAGTGGCCTCAGCTAACTGTCCTACCACTCACTGCAATCCCAACATGCCCTCCTCTATCCTAGTCATGCGATCTGGAGGAGGAGGTTCAACATGCTCATGCACCGCCGGAACGTCCGGTGTACCAGTCGCCGTCACAGGCAGACTCGCCCTAGCTGCATCCCTGGCTGCGGCTCGTCTAGCACGCGTAGCCATAGCAACTGGAACAAGAAACGAGAGTTGATAAGGCTTATGAATAGGAACAATCAATAACAGAGAGTCAAAGGAAGGACAAATCAAGACATACATCCTAAGGTTAATTAGGCTGAGTGTGATAGCATAAATATGCCGCGGAACATACGTATGGTACTGCACTCATCCTAATTCACCTACTCCATCAAACCAAAAGTCATCCTAAATCATGGACTCACGTCAACCTATCTTAATTCGCTACTCGATTCCGTAAGGTTAATCCTACGCTCTGATACCAACTTTGTCACGACCCAAAGTTTGGATGTGACCGGCACTTAGATTGTATAATATCTAACGATATGCACACAGTCCAAGTAAGCCAAAAACCAAGATCAAAATCCTTTTTGCGGAATTCTATATAGAAATTTAGTTTTAAGTAAAAATCACAGTTTATGAAGTTAAATATTAAACAAGTATAAAGTGTTAAGTTTGGTTGCATTCCTAATTGGGATCAACAACATCAATAGTGGAGACAAATATCTAAGAGTGTACGACATCAATAAAATTTCAAATAAGTAAAAGAAATAACAATTTATAGAACTAAACCATCTCGTCCGTCAAATAATATACATATAACCATCTCTCACTCTAAGTCATATACAGGTCTGATGGAGATTTTCTAGATACAAAATACAATACCAAAAGAGAAGGTTACTACATATGTTACCCACCTATCAAAGATGCGATATAAGTTGCGAAAAGTAGATCTGCCTGGCCGCTAACTGTCCCCTCTACCCCTGCAAGGAACTGTGGCACAACGGGGGGTGAGTTGCCAACTCAGTGAATAAACTAACATATAACGGCTAATAATGTAAATATGACGATCATACTAACTAAAATGTGAACAAGTAAAATGTATGATAGTATGTGGAAAGCATGAATCTGTACTATAAATATCATAACCAAAATGAAATCTCATCATTTATTTCCAAAATTTTATATCTTTCCGTGTCCATCATCAACACAAAACTTCCCTTTCTCTCAGGCATCATTCCTCGAATGACCCTGAAATCAAAACACCGGTCGGTATTATCTAGATATCCGCCGTGTTTCACAACTATCTCCGGTATCGAGTATCCTTGCTAGGCTCGCCCGCCTCAAATGGGGCTATCCTGCCCCTCGGTCTCGACCGGGTCCACCATGTATCCAACTGTATATCTCCCCCACTCAGTATGGATAACGTAAAATCCGCGACCGTATATCTCCCCCACTCGGTCCGGAATAAAACCAAATCATAAAACATCTCATGGTGGACATGACACATCAATCATGAAAATCACTGGATTTATGTAATAGTATTCAAAACTCAAAACCATAAATCCTCAATAATACATTTACCTCTTATATCAACATGAAATACTCAAATACTAAACATGATGTTAATGATGCAATCTACTACTATTATTGGTGTTTAAGATATGATATGAATCAATTTTTTTAGCAAGAAATTTACTAAGTGTAAAAGTGACATGGTAATATCGACGAGCTGTGTGTAACATGTAAGATGTGCACATAGCATAACTCGTCGATACTTGTGCAGTGTACTAGCAACTAAGCAAAATATATGCGAGTTATGAATGCATATTGTCAATTTAGCATAACAAAATAAAACATTTATTTAAATAAACTACGGGTGTAACACGCCATCTTTACAAATTCCCCGGTAGATATTTAATCTACTCACCGGAAAACGTCGTATCTAATCACGAATTGCCAACCCTTTTCCTTTTCTCGCTGCCTCCGAAAATCCCATATTTGAATCTAACATCAAAATTTAACTTATATAAGGAAACAGCTACGCCGACATGACGGAAATGAAAAACACCTGTTCCCACGTACGAGTTATATGGTATACGACTATATCTAGCTATTTAACACTTAACCTTACTGGATATTTAACCCTAACCTGCATCGCTACAGAAATTAAATCGCGATGCGTTTTAACCGTGTCGTATTTTGTGTTTTTAGATAACTTTTCCGATATTAACTTCCAGATTCTATCTGCAGTGAAACCAACTTGTTTAAATAACACCAAAATGGCCAAAATTATACACTGAAACCCACCCAACCATCCAAAACCACCTAGCATCCTACAAAACCGGCGACGCCGGAATTTTCCTATTGTCCGCCGGCCCAAATCCGAGCCCTCCGATTCGTGATCCTATGGTTTGCTCTAGATGTTACATACATCAATTAGGTCTTGTTTAGTTGGGTTAATTATCTTCCAAACAATAGCAGATTCAAACAGAGCCTAGTTTGGACCAAAATACGAAATTATAGAACTTGTTCATTTCAAATTAAACTAAGTACAGAACCTTAATTTCCTACTGTGATTAAGAATATTACCCACAATAATTTGTTGGAATAACACCCTCCAAGATGCACAAGCTCTTTGTCTAGCTTGATGGTGAGATCCTTGTCTAGTTCTTCTTTTTCACCTCTCTTATTCTTCTATGCTTGTTCTCTTTAGTTTTGTTTTTCTTTCAGAAATTTTCAGAATTTTAAATTTGGTAATTGATCTGAACATATCCTATATATGAGAAGATGAAAGGGTGAGGTGGTAGAAGGAGGTGTCAAAGGTTAAAGAGTGCTATTTCATGCAAGGAGGAGGTGGTTGGTGTGTGTGTGCATGCAAGGAAGAGGTGTCCTTGCCTTATCTTCTAATTTTGTTTTAATTTGCAATAAAATTCTGAACTAAATAATTTTCTACCCCCTTTTTCATTTATACCCTTAACAATTTCCTATTTGCATAAAATCCTAAACTTTACTTAGAAACCCTTCACAACCTATGCTATTACAAAACACACATTTTATTAAAATGAAGCTAAAATTATCGCTAAAACCCTTATAACTTATTAATGTTGCATATAAAAATTTTAATTTAACTTATTTTACAAACATCTTATGAAATTATCTAATTTGGTTTTAATAACTTTTTAATTTAACAACTTATTATTTATTTAATTAATTTTATTTATTTCTAAAAATTTCAGAATGCTACATTGGACTAGTCCACGCCCTACGGGCGACAACATAAATTAGTCTCCGTATACAATCCACGGGCAACCAAACACAAAACAAACACCCACGATACGAAGTGACCATCTGGAGAAGGAGAAAGTTGTTGCCGCGACGCGGTAGCGTAATTAACTGCAGGGGCTTGCGCCTGCAGGGAAGAGCGTCCCTGCAATCAAAAACCCCTCAGACGAGGGGGAATCTGACGAAGTCTGCTACATCGGCCGCATCCGTTTAAACCTTCGATATATGGTGCCATAAATCAACTTGGCATCTTCGGAGAGGTGGACGGATAGCACCAATTAGCATCTACCCCGAATTTTAGGCAAGGCGAACCTACGCGGTCGCGTCTCTGTATTCGGCGGGGAACAATAGCCTTACAAATTGAAGGAGGGGATGAGGGTATCGCCGCACCACTAGTACTCCCAGCTCTGCCCCCTATTGTAGCCAGTATAGTAGACTCTACTGTTCATGTATTTTCTTTATTTCTTGAGCCGACATCTGACTATGATTTGTTTTGCAGCGGTCGCACCGACTCCAGCTCCCTTCGAGTCTCGAATTCCAATGCCGGTAGGGCCCTTTGTTAAATGCCCATCTTCTAGGGGTGCCGCAAACAGCCTGCGAATGTTAAGTGAGTTCGTCGAGGATCTTGACACCGAGGCTTTCGCATCTGCTGCGGATTTTGCTGCTGAGGTTAATCTCATGCTGGCGATGCTCGCGAACTTCCACAGCGAGGGTGTCGTCGAGTCTTGGGTTAATCACTGTAGGAAAATCGAGGCCTGTCTGTATAAGATTGAGCTCAGGCGTCCTGCTCCGGAAATGTTGGCTTTGAACTCCCAGCGGGCTGCATGGGTTGAGCAGAGCGTGCCCTTCCTCCGCCATTTTGAACAAGAAGCGACCTTGAGGCGGAAGGAACGCGAAGAGGCTTCAGGTGAATCTGCTCGGCTGCGTGTCAAGTTGAAGCGAATGCCGCGCAACTGAGAGCCGTCTTTGACAATTTGCAGCGATGCATTTCGGACGGGCTGGCATTGAGGCGGAAGCTCGACTTCATTGAGCGGGTTACGCAGAGTCGCGAAGCTGCCCAACGAGAAATTGATGAGAAGGTTTCATCGTGTTTGCAGCAACGGGCTCGAGTCGAAGAGGAGCTGGCCGCAGCGGCTGACCATGAAAAGGAGTTGAAAGGAGCGCGCGAGCAACTTGCTGACTTATTGATAACGCCTCCTTCTCAATAGCTACCTTTGTATCAATTAAACATTTGTAATCTTTGAATAACATGTATCCATTTTTCATTCTTGAATTCATGAATAAAAGATACACATTTTTTATCTCCCACCGGCGCTTTCTTCTCTTTGTTGTGTTGTCATCATGTGATTTTAGCAGGTATGGCCCGTAGATAGTAGGTAGCTATCCATCTTGGACTCTTTACAAGGTAGCGATGGCTTAGGAAACAGGTTCAGGTCTACTTCCTAAGACTTTTCAACTTTATAAGCCGTGAGGGTTTCATAAAGATTTTTCTCCCTACGAGTCGAGAGGATCTCATAGGTGTATTTTCTCCTTAGAAATCGTGAGGATTCCTAAGTGTGTTTTCTCTTGTGAGTCGTAAGGATCTCACAAGAAAATTTTCCCGCTTACCAGTCGAGAGGACTCGTAAGTGGTTGTTTCCCTCCTTGTCGAGATTCGACTTTGGAGAGTGTGGCCTGTGAATAGTATGCAATAGTCCATCTTGGACCGACTTGTAAGGCCCCAGTGCTTAGGAAACATGTCCTTATCTCCATTGCCTAAGGCTTTTCCCTACGAGTCGAGACAAATCGAGAATTTCTCGTATAGACACTAATTTCCTCACGAGTCGAGACGAATTGAGAAGTTCTTGCAAGAATGTCCTAACGTCACAGTTAACCTCTGCTCTTTACGACAAAGGTCCGTTAGGGTCTGTGGTACTAGGGTTTTGCCCGTCGTACCGTTGCGTTGGCTGATGTATTCCTCGATAGGCACTCTTGCCGTTCGAATAGCCTTGCAACTGTCGTGTCTCTGATCCCTTCGGGGGCTGGACAAGACGTCTTCAAGCAATCTTCCTAGGCAGTTTGACCGTCGGAAGAGCAAGCGTTAGGAATTTTGCCGTGCCGCTTTTTACTTGAGGTTAGGCTCAGTATGGGGAGCCCCGATGAGTCATAACCACTCTGTGCTGGTGTGGGATGATCTCCGATAGTCTTTCAGGTTTTATTTGAGTTGCCGTCAAGACCCTGAAGTTAGGAATTTGGCATTTGCTTCGTTTACTGGCATTGCGTCTATTGTATCGAGATGAATGTCGCAGTTGTCTCTAGGTTGCCTGTGAACCTTCGAGGCTTGGAACTAGGGATTTTGCCATGGCTTCGTTGTTTTGACCCTGGGGTCAGTTGTTGATGTTGTATCTGCATCCTGCTGGAGTTGAGAAGAAACGTCGTTGTTGACACTGCGTCTGCTGTAACGAGACGAATGTCGAGGTGGTCTCTAGGTTGTCTGTGAACCGTCGAGATTTAAAACTAGGGACTTTTCCGTGGCTCCGCTTTGCTGACGTTGCGTCTGCTGTAATGAGACGAATGTCGAGGTGGCCTCTAGGTTGTTTGTGAACCATCGAGATTTGGAACTAAGGACTTCGTGGCTCCGCTTTGCTGACGTTGCGTCTGCTGTAACAAGACGAATGTCGAGGTGGCCTCTAGGTTGTTTGTGAACCATCGAGATTAGGAACTAGGGACTTTGCCGTGGCTCCGCTTTGCTGACGTTGCGTCTGCTGTAACGAGACGAATGTCGAGGTGGCCTCTAGGTTTCCTGTGAACCGTCGAGATTTGGAACTAGGGACTTTGCCGTGGCTCCGTTTTGCTGACGTTGCATCTGTTGTAACAAGACGAATGTCGAGGTGGTTTCTAGGTTGTCTGTGAACCGTCGAGATTTGGAACTAGGGATTTTGCCGTGGCTCCGAGATTGATTGTCGCGTCCAAATCCTGCTGGAATGAGGAGGAACACTGTTGTGGGTCTCCAGGCTGTAGATGTGGCCGTCAAGACTTGGATCGCTTTCTGATGGAGCCTGGTGGGATGATATGGTTCCCTCTTTGTTTGCGCCCCTGGATTGTATACATGGATCGATGTGATCTCACCTGTAGGGCAAAAGTTTCATTATATGTATTTTTTTGTTTTCTTTCCGCGATGCTCTATCATTTCAGCTTTTTTGTATCGCGAAAGTCGCGATTGCCCAATCATTTCGGCTATTTTTCACGGTGCCTAATCATTTCGGCTATTTTTCTTTTTCACTCGCTGCTTTTTAATGCGAGTTGCCCAATCATTTCGACTATTTTGTATGCATATATTTTTACTTGCTGATTTTGTTGCAAGTTGCCCCATCATTTTGGCTATTTCATATGCATTTTTGGCTCATTGATTTTATCGCGAATATGGAACTTGGAATCTGGTCCAGTCTCAGCATCAGCATCGCTGCGACTGGAATATTGCCAGGAGCGAATCATCATTTGCCGTGAAAGGACTTGGGATTTGATACCGATTTAGGCATCAACATCGCTACCACCGGGACATTGCCAGGAGCGAATCATCATTTGCCTATGTCGATGTCGAACAAAGGTGGCTTAGCAAACAGGGTTAGGATCCTGTCGACTAAAGCTTTTAACTTCATGAGCTGTAAGGGTCTCATAAAGGTGTTTCTCCCTACGAGTCATAAGGATCTCGTAGGTGTCTTTTCTCCTTAGGAATCATGAGGATTCCTAAGTGTATGTTCTCTTATAAGTCGTAAGGATCTTACAAGAGTGTTATCTCCTTATAAGTCGAGAGGACTTACAAGAGTCGTTCACCGTGTGAGCATATCCCTAGTCACTGGTGGGACTTTGTTAGGGAAATGTTTATTCGTGCCCGTGGATTGTATACAAGGATCAATATTGAAACGCTTGTAGGGCAAAAGCGGGGTGTATGACGGCTTAAGAACTAGTTCAGATCCCTATAACTTAAGGCTTTTGAATCTTATGAGCCGTGAGGATCTCAAAGGGGACTTCTCCTTACGAGTCGTGAGGATCTCGTAAGTGTGTTTTCTTCTTAGGAATCGTAGGGATTTCTAAGTGTGTTGCTCCCTTATGAGTCGTAAGGATCTCACACAGGTATTTTCTCCTTACAGGGTCGAGAGGACCTTGCAAGTGTCTTTTAACGAGATTGTGCCCTTTCGGGTTTTCACAAATGCGCCGGTAGTCCTGCTGTTTTTACTTATGGAGCCCTTTTGGGTTTTCATCCGTGCCCATCTCGCTTATGGACGTACCTTTTTTTTGCGTCAGGCTTGGGATGCTGTGGTCCGTAGTAGTTTATAGACGTCTCGGTCAGGCATAGTATTTCTTCAAGAAACGGCCATTTATTGGCCTGAAGGGTCTTTCGCCATGCATATCCATAAGCAAGTAAGCCCCACCCTGGTAGACTTTGTCTATGATGTACGGGCCTTCATAGTTTGGCTCGAATTTCCCCCGTTGGCACGATTGGGGATCATAGGTCTCTTGACCACTAGCACGAGTTCGCCTTGGCGGAATGTTCTCGGCCTAGTCAATCTCTCGTATGAGCGCATCATTTTTTCTTTGTAAGCTTCCAAGTTTTGCTGCGCCATGAGCCGGGTTTCGTCAATGGCATCAAGTTCCTCAAGCCGAAGATGAGCATTCTCTTCGTCCGTTAGCTCATAATGAACCGCCACTCGTAAGGAGGGTAGCTCTATCTCCAAGGGGAGCACTGCTTCAGTGCCGAATACCAATGCATACGGCATTGTGTTTGTGGCCATTTTGAACGTAGTTCGATACGCCTAGAGAGCTTCATGCAGTCTCTCATGCCAGTCCTTTTTATTTTTGGACACCTTCTTTTTCACGATCTTCGTCAAGATCTTGTTGAAAGCCTTAACCAGACCGTTAGCTCGGGGATTATAGATCGAAGAGTATCTCCAGTCTATATTATGTTGTTGCGCGAAGCGGCTGATTTTGTGACTTCTGTAGGCTGGCCCGTTATCGGAGATAATCCGTCGCAGAGTGTCGAACCGATAGATGACGTGTGTCTTGAAGAAATGGAGGATATTCTCCGTCTTCACTTCTCTTAGGGGTACTGCTTCTGCCCACTTGGAGAAGTAATCAGTTGTCTCCAGTATGAACCGATGGCCTCTGGACGATACTGGTTCAATGGGCCCGATTATGTCAGTTCCTTACATTTCGAACGGCCAGCTAGCCACCGTTGGATGTAGCGGGTTTGGATGCTGGTGGATAAAGTCCCCATGAATCTGGCATGAGTGGCACTGCTTCACGTATTCGAGGCAGTCTTGGATCATTGTGGGCCAATAGTAGCCCATCCTTTTGATCTTCACTTTCATCTTCGGCCCGGCTTGGTGAGAACCACAGAGTCCGTCGTGAGTCTCTTGGACGACTCTCTTTTCTTCTTCAAGTCCCAGGAATCTTAGCCATAGCGAATCAAATAATCTCTTATATAGAGTGTCATTGACAAAGACGAAGGATAGAGCTCGCTTCATGAGCTGATGTCTCGAGGATGCATCTTCAGGCGTTCGACGGGATTTGAAGTAGTCTATAAAGACTTCTCTCCAATCCTTGACCTTCTCCTGGTCCTCTATTTGTAGGGTTGTTTGCTCGGTCGCTTCCTTTTCTTCAGACGACTTCGGGGATATTTCTGCCGGTGCAAGAACCCGACGTCTTTGCACAACGATCTTTACGTCATCGAGGTTCTCGTCGGCCAGTTCTTTAGCGAGCTTGGCTAATGCATCCGCCTTACTGTTTTCCGCGCGCGGTATGCTTTCCAAGACGTAGGCAGGGATTTGAGTCAGCAATTGTTGTACTCTCTCGCAGTACTTTACCAACTCCGGTTTGCACGTTTGATAATCGCCGTTTACTTGGCTAACGACCAGTCGGGAGTCTCCGTATATGAGGAGCTTTTCGATCCCCATGTCGACAGCGATCTCAAGTCCTGCTATCAAAGCTTCATATTCGGCTTCATTGTTTGTCCTCGGCTCTGTCAATGAAAAGGCAAAGCGCATTATCCCTCCTTGTGAAGTCACGAAGATGAGGCTTACCCCTGATTTGATTATAGGGGACTTATGCTTTCGCTTCTTCATAGAAGATGCCCCGTCGAAGTAGAGTTCCCATTGGACGTCACTCTCTCCTTTCTCCCCGTCGATCGTGTCAAACGCATGCTCGTCTGGCAATTCGCAATTTAGGGGTGAATCGGCAGGTATAGGATGCTCAGCGAGGAAGTCGGCGATGGCCTGGCCTTTCACTGCCTTGAGCGGTCGATATGTTATCGAGAACTCCATCAAGAGTAGGGCCCATTTAGCGAGCTGTCCTGTTAATATGGCTCTTGACATCAAATATTTGGGAGGATCCACCTTTGATATGTGATGGACCTCATACGCCAAAGCATAGTGTCTGAGCTTCGTTATCGCGAAGATTAACGTCAGGCAGTGTTTTTCGATAGGGGGTAGTTGTTTTCTGCCCCCAGAAGAACTCAACTCAAATAATAGAGGGCTCTCTCATTCCCTTGGTCATTTTCCTGTGCCCATAGAGCGCCTAAAGAACCTTCAAGGGAGGTTGTGTACAAGATGAGGGGCTTTCCCTTGACCGGGGCGGTCAGTACCGGCGGATTCTGCAGGTATTGCTTGATTTCGTCCAGTGCGCTTTGGC
The DNA here is from genome assembly GCA_030015575.1 of Agapanthus africanus. Lineage (NCBI taxonomy): Eukaryota > Viridiplantae > Streptophyta > Magnoliopsida > Asparagales > Amaryllidaceae > Agapanthus > Agapanthus africanus. The sequence goes on from JASDDO010000019.1 coordinate 354,180,976, forward strand.
ATTATGATCCTAGATGAACGGGGTTCCCTTCTTCATTAAATGACTGTAGGGGAGGCATTTGCCGGAGAGCTTAGCTATGAACCGTCGGATATACACGAGCTTCCCTTGGAGAGACCACAGTTGCTTAAGAGTTCTTGGCGGAGGCATTTCCATGATCGCCTTGATCTTTGACGGGTCTATCTCGATGCCCCGGTGTCGTACGATGAATCTTAAGAATTTGCCCGAGGAAACTCCGAACGCGCATTTCAGAGGGTTCATCTTCAGGTTGTATTTCCGAAGGCGCCGAAACACGATCTTCAGATGCTCCTCGTACGACTTGCTTTTCACCACGAAGTCATCGATATAGCATTCGACGATTTCATGTATGAGCTCATCGAAAATCTTTGTCATGGCCCTCTGATAGGTAGCGCCGGCGTTCTTTAAGCCGAAAGGCATCATTTTGTAGCAGAATATTCCCAGGGGAATCCGGAAAGCGGTATGCTTCTGGTCTTTGGGGTGCATCTTTATTTGATTGTACCCTGATGATCTGTCCATGAAGGAGAAGACTTTGTGAGTGGACGTGTTGTCTATCATCATCTCGGTAACCGATACGGGAAAATCATCCTTCGAGCAAGCTTTGTTGAGGTCCCGAAAGTCTGCGCAGATGCGCACCGTCCCATTTTTCTTCATCACCGGGATAATGTTGGCGATCCAGTCAGGATACTGAACTTCTTGGATAAAGTCGGAGTCGATTAGCTTCTTGACTTCGGCGTTGATGCTCATTTCAAGTTCGAGCCGTATTCTTCTTGGTACTTATTTGACTGGCTTGACATCCGGAGATATCGATAATTTATGCACCGCTATTTCCGGATCTAGCCCCGACATCTCGGAGTAGTTCCATGTGAAGCAATCTTTATACTGCATGAGCACGTCCTTGAGCGTAGCCACCTTTTCTTCAGACAACAGCTCATTGACGAACGTCGGCTGTGGGTCGTTTGCCGTTCCCAAGTCAATTTTCCTTAGGTGATGGATTAGCGTTTGCTGCCGCCTGAGCGAGCATCTCCTGTAGCTTTTCACATTGCAGTTGAACTTTTGTCACGGACAGAGTTTGAGGTCGATGATTAGTATAAACTCGAACTTCGTCTTTGGAATTCAACACATAGACTATGTGAACTACCATGCCCCCAGGCTTGGGATGTTTGGAGTCTTGGCCTTTGGAGTTCGCTTCGGGCGCTTGAGCTTTATTGGGCCTCTTGTTGTAAAAAGCCGCTTTGGTTTTGGGAGGAACCGCTGTATCAGGATCCATCTTGGGGTGAGTCCCCTTCACCTGCTTCCACACCTTATATATAGATGAGGAAAGTTGTCTCAGGGAGCGAACTGGTTTCTGCTCTCGTGGGATCTCCATGGGCTGCGGAGACTTCTTCAATATTGCGGTAGGAGAACTTTGTCTGACCCTTCACAACAATTTGAAACTGTTCCCAGTTGGAACAACAACATTCACCACTGGGGTTGAAACAGGACCATACGGAGAACTTCCCCCAGCTCATTTTGTATGACGCTGATATCGACGTCGACCGTTTCTTACGGCCGGGATTTGATTAGCTTCAGGATTTTGCCGAACCTGCCCCTTGTTTCCTTTGAGAGCTTGAATATTCTGCTCCCTGCGTCGACCTTGGTCCTTGGCATGTGCCAGTTGTTTGAGGACTGATTCCGTTGGCAAAGCTGTTGCTTGGGAAGCCCGCCTGTGGACGACAGACTTCCTCTGGGCTTCCTCCATCGGCGTTGAGGCACCGAGAGTGGGAGGTGGGAGTGTCGACCCAAAGAGAAGCCCGTTGATTTCTTGAAGAGCCGAATTGCAGAGATTTGAGCCTGCAAGTGGCCCGTACTTGACTCCACCAGATATGACAGAGCCTGTGTTGCAAAGGTAGGAACAAACGCCATTCTTCATAGAGACGAAGCGCCGACTTCAGTATCCACTCCCCTAAGGGCAACTACAAACATACACACCGCGGTTATCTGATCACGGGAAAAACTCGACACACGAAGTGTGGAGTGGAAAGAGGAAAAGGTCCCACCGAGTGTGCCAGAATCTGTTTACCGCCGAAAATAGGGAAGACAGTCGTCTTGCCTGAATTTGGGGGCAGATGCTATTTGGTTTTATCCGTCCACCTCTCCGAAGATACCAAGTTGATTTATGACACCATGTATCGAAGGTTTAGACGGATGCGGCCGATGTAGCAGACTTCGTCAGATTCCCCCTCATTGAGAGGGTTTTTTTGATTGTGGGGACGCTCTTCCCTGCAGGCGCAAGCCCCTGCAGTTAATTACTCTACCGCATCGCGGTAACCACTTTCTCCTTCTCCAGATGGTCACTTCGTGTCGTGTATGTTTGTTTTATTTTTGGTTGCCTGTGTATACGGAGACTAATTTATGTTGTCGCCCGTAGGGCGTGGATTAGTCCAAATTCGTATTTTCTTAGATTTGGATTTGGGTTGGGTTTAAGGATCGTTAATCTCATTTGAGACTAAGATCAACTTAAACATTTGTTAAGGATACGTTAGTCTAATTTTGGACTAAGATCAACTTAACATTTGTTAAGGACACGTTAGTCTAATTTTAGACTAAGATCAACTTAACAGGATCATTTAAATCCAACAAAAAAGCATTTGGGCCCTATTGTTTTAGTTTAGGGACTTTGCAATCCATAAGTTTAAGGACATCATAGTCCATGGAGTTTAAGGACATCATAGTCCATGGTTTAAAGACGTCATAGTCTGTAAAGTTTAAAGACATCATAGTCTATGAGTTTAAGGACCTCACAGTCCGTAAAGTTTAAGGACATCAAAGTCCATGAGTTTAAGGACCCCACAGTCTGTGGTATGTCTGGTTATTGGGACCTGTCACCTCTTTGAAGACGTTGAAGGATTACAACGACAAATATCAGAGGAGTGAAGAGATATACCCTTGAACCAATATTGGTTGGGAGATCTGTAGTCCAATTTGGGACTAAGATCAAAGATTTATGAGCATATGGGCTCAATTAATCTGAATTAAAGAACTGTGGCCAGCTTGGGCTCAGCCCATTCATTTAAAATGTTAGACATTTAGCAATACTGAGCATTGATTTGAGTTCTGACAAACTTTTTGTCTTTTATTGAGTGCTGAGCACTCATCATGGCTCTGGGGCTTTATTGTTTACAGAAAAATTTATATTCTTTTAGCGCACACGTGAAGAGCATGTAGCGCGCTTGGCGCTGAACGCCAGAAAATGAGCGCATAGCGCTTCTGTTTAGTAGCGCACACGTGAAGAGCACGTGGCGCGCTTAGCGCTGAACGCCAGACAATGAGCACAGAGCGCTTCTATTTAGTAGCGCACACGTGAGGAGCATGTGGCGCGCTTGGCGCTGAGCGCCAGACTTGGAGCGCTGAGGGCTTCTGTGAAATAGCGCACACATGAAGAGCACGTGGCGTGTTTGGCGCTGAGCGCAAGACAATGAGCGCAGAGCGCTTCTGTTTAGTAGCGCACACGTGTTGAGCACTTGGCGCGCTTGGCTGAGCGCCAGACAATGAGCGCAGAGCGCCTCTTATGAAATTTGGAGCACTAAGGCTCTGCAACGTTGTGCGCTGGATTTGGAGCGCTGAGGCGCTTCTTTTAATTAGAGCGCTAAGGCTCTTTTTTAGGTAGCTTTGCGCTCTGAGAATTAAATTCTCTCTTATAAAAGACTTTGTCTCATAGATCTAAGAACAGAGTTCTTAATTTATATGAGATATTTCAATCTCTTATATTTTTGGTGAAAGTCTTTACCTTTATAGATCTGTGATCCTAAGAGAATTGAATTATTCTTCCCCTCCCTTTTTATAATGAGATGTTATGATCTCTTTTGTGAAAGACAATTTGTCTTAAAGATCTATGATCTAGCATAAGAACTAAGTTATTTTTCTGATGAGATTTTTTATCTCTCGGTTTTTACCCTGAAGAAAAGTTCTTCTCCTCAGAACTTGCTCTTTTCTTTGAAATTTCTCAAAGCTTGCGGGGGGTTCCTTTCTCTGAGACTTGAAGTCTTGGGGCCTTTATATAGTGAAGGCTGATTTGTTGAATCGGTTAAGAAGATCTTTTCTCTAATTGATTTGGGGATGTTTCCCCCGTTGGATCTTTGATCCTAGGGCTTCTGTTTTACAGAAGGCAATCTTATTGTTTTTAACAAGATTGGGAAACCTTCTTCCATACAGAATTTATTCTGTATTTTGGTGATTTTTAATCACCATTGGATCATTGATCCAACGGTGCTCTGATTTTCAGAGCACAATCTTTCCTGTTTGGAAAGATTATGAGGAATGTTTCCTTAACAGAATTTTATTCTGGTCAATTGATGATTTTTAATCATGTTCGTTGGATTTTTGATCCAAGGGCTGAGAACATTTTGTTCTATCGCTAGCGCTTACATGCTTTGCACGTGGTGCTCTGCTTAAAGTGCAGCGCTCTTAGCGCTAGCGCTTACGTGCTTTGCACGTGGTGTGCTGTTTAGAGTGCAGTGCTGCTAGCGCTCACATGCTTTGCACGTGGTGCGCTGTCTAGAGTCCAGCGTTCTTAGCGCTAGCGCTCACGTGCTTTGCACTTGGTATGCTGCTTAAGGTGCAGCACTTTTAGCGCCAGCGCTCACGTGCTTTGCACGTGGTGTGCTACTTCAGAGTCTTAGACTCTTAGCACTGGTGCTCTTGGCTCTAGCTCTTTTATGAAGCGCAGCTTTATTTTAAATTTCAAAATTTGAACAGAGCTTTGCTCTGATTGGGGGAAACAAACGAGAACCAAAACCCGATCAAGAAAGACGAGTGAGTAGTCTTAGACTCTTAGCACTGGTGCTCTTGGGCTTGGGTTTTTAGAGTAGCTTCCTAGTGGTCTGCACATCTCACTATATCTGCAAAAAAAAATTCAGAGTCTCCGGGTCATAGCAGATCTCTAGAAGTCATCACAATTTCCACAAAAACCTTATATCGGCAATTCTAAAGTTCATGTCTTGGGGTTTAGTCTCTGGTTTATTCCATAATATTAACTCTACAGGGTTTATGGACACTAATACATCTCAGTTTCAGTTTATCAACTCGTAAAATTACCTGAACCTCAACTTGGAATTTTCAAAGCTCACAAAACCTCACTAAATCGATTCTAAACTTAAATAGAGGCTAAAGGAAATGGATTACTACTCTAATAGTGAAAAAATTATCTCATTTGGCAACTCAAGAATATTCTTGAGTTGCCCCAAGTCTCCTCCCGTAGAGTAGGGGAAGGAAAGACCGAGACCCAAAGTCAAGAAAGACGAGTGAGTGATTGCCCAGTAGGCAAGCACGAGCTGGTAAGAGGAGAATATTCGCCATAGGGAATTATATAAAAGATAGGCTCTTGCCTCCCTACCATGATTGGTTAATGACCGACTTTCTCGCGCATACCCATGGACGGGACATTTAATCAAACCGCACCTTTAAACAGGTGGAAAGGGAAGAAGGAACTCTTCTCTTTTGATCTGAAAGCTGCTACTGACTCTTTGCCGTTCCCTGACGCCAACCTTCGTGTCAACCTTGTAGCTAGCACGAAGCTTGTATGAAGTAGGCTAACTGATTGGAGTCCCTCTTGCTGATGTGCCTCCGCCGGTAGTCTCCCCCCCTCCGAGCATCAGGATCCATCGTGGTACCTTGCTTCCTTCTGTCCCTGCCGGGTGCTAGTTCCCTTCCTAAGCGCTTGTGTAATCTAGTGAGAAAGCATGAGTATTGATGAAAGCCAGCAAAGGACCAGTTCATTTGAAAGCTGTTCCATCATGCTTGTAGTGAGCTTGTGCATGCTTTTTGTGAAGAGAATGATGTGTTTTTGGTGGTGTTGTGAGGTGGTGAAGGTGGTGGAGGGAAGAAGGCAGCCAAGTGAAGAGAGAGAAGAGGAAAGATGAAGGTGATGAATGAAAACAAAGAGCCATGGTCAATGAAGACCCCTCACCCCTCTCTCTTTTGCCCATACCTCAATACTTTATTCATTTTCTTTTCTTTTCTTTTATCTTTTCTTTTGTTTTCTTTTAAAATCAAACCATGCATGAAAAATAAAGAAAAGCCATGGTAGAAAATGTAAAAATGTGAAATATGACATGGTGCATGTCATGTGCACAAATCAAGCTTAATGCACGATTAGTGATATTTAATCACGATTAGTATTAAAATGGAATATAATTAATCATAAAGAATTTATAATTTGCTTAAATCATATAAAACACCCTCATTTCAGTAATTCCTATAATTTTCCAAATATTTCCCAAATTATCAGTATTTAATTATATCATAACATTAAAATATTCATAATATTTATTATTTTAATTATATAAATTCCCTAAAATAATATTTTATTTTTCTGAAATGTTACATTCCCGCTCGTCCGCGAGCTCTCCCGCCGAGGTCATCTTCCTCGATCTCATCGACCGATCAACAACACCGCTCACAGGCGCAACCGCCATCCTGCGAATCTCGCCATGCGTGAGATATCCGCCGGCTACATCCCACGTTCTACGCCATCACGATCCCCTATTAACGAGCCCGTCTCTCCATTAATGGAAGATCTCGCTCATCACGCGGGCGTGACGTCGGGAGCGTAACGGTCGGCGTGATTCTCGCGCCTGCCCTGCCTGCTGCCACCGCTATATAAACCCCTTCTTCAGACGGTTCAAGTAAGCCATTTTTACTCCACTAATCCGTTACTCTGCTCGGATTTCCTCTCTAACTTGACCGTCAGAGGGTCCTCGGTGGTACAACCACCCCGGGACTTCCTTGCAGGTAGCTCGGCAACAACAACCTCAAACCCATTGAGATCCACACGCTTTAGGAGCCTGTCTCCAGATCCAATCTCAACCGTCCATCGCCACCATCAGCAGATCAACAGAAGGTAACATCTTGGCGTGATCCAAGCCGCATCAGCTAGCACCGTCTGTGGGAAAATCTTGATTCCATAAAAACAAAAGTTCATCTTCCGATCTCAATCTAATGGCGAGCGATCATCACGACGATCCAAGCACTAGCCGCCGCCTCCCCCTCAACGGAGGCGCGGACGAACCTCCTCCGCCGAATGCCATCAACACCCTTGCCGGCCGGATAGACCGACCCGCGTCCGTCGTGGAGGCGCTCATCTACGTCCAAACGGCAGGGCAAGATCCCCAGGCCGCCGCTTCCCCGCTTTAGGACTGGGACCCCTACAGGGGGAGAGAAGACTCCGCGCGCGTCGGCACTGCCGACCACCGCCTCGCTACCTCCCACGGCCGCAGATCTTCCGAGCCAATACATTCTGCGACCTGCTGGGCACCCCACAGTTCAACACCGAAGTCCGTCGCCAGAGCGCCTTACCTCGAGCCTCTTCACGACCCTTTTCTTCCCGAGGAGATGTCGGTCAGCTCGCCTATTCCCAGGAATGACCAACACCCCCTCCCTCGACGGGGTCGTGTGGACGGGACTCGCCACGGCGGCTCGAAGACTACCTCGCCGGGGGATCTGAGAAACCTCATTGAGAGGAACCAGGGCCGCGCCCAGACGTAGGTCTCCAACAGCAGAGGCCGGGATTAGAATGTGCCGAATCGTCGGGATACAACGGCCGACTCGACGCCCTCGAGAAGAAGATTGAAGGTATACGTCGGGAAGGTCACCGCTCGAGCGATGGGCAAAGTACGCTGCCAACTCGCTCACCAACCCATTCACCGAGGAGCTGCTCGTCGTCCACGTCTCCTCCCGCAACAAGCCCCCAAAGGTCTCTCTCTTCGACGGTAAATCTGACCCGAAGGACCATTTGGATGCGTTCATCGCGGGAATGAGCTTCTAAGATAACTCCAACGCCGCCCAATGCCGAGCTTTCCCGGCCACTCTCATCCGCTTCGGACGAGACTGGTTTCGAGGACTCGAGCCACGCTCGATCTCAACTTTCGACAAGCTGGCCACCCAATTCCTCGGCCACTTCGTCGGGAACAGGCAACAAAAACGCACAGTTGACCATCTCTTCACGATCAAGAGCGGGGACAAGGAGACGTTCAAGGCATACGTCACCTGCTTCTGCAACACCCTTCTCGAGGTCCCAGAACATAGGGACGAGACGGTCATCATAGCCCTGAGGTCTGGTCTTAGGCACAAGGAGTGGTTACGCTCATTTGCACTAGCGCAACCTAAGACCATGGCCGAGGTAAAGGCCTAGACTGAGCGCGAGGTCCAGCTCGAATCCGAGGTGAACGCAAATCTCCCCCGGACGGAGCAAGCCGACCAAAAGAAAAGGGCAAGGGAAGAGAGAAGGGGACCTGAGCGGTCAAAGCCTTATCTCCCGAAATTTCAGGAGTACACCCCGCTCAACGTCTCCTAGACAGTGCTACTAAAGGAGGTTAAGGGCGAGAGGTTCTTCAAGCTCCCCCCAATCTCGCGAATGGCCTCAAAGCGAACCCGGGGCCCCTACTGCGATTTCTACAGGTCGCTAGGACACTCCACGGAGAGCTGTAAGCAGCTCCGAGACTACATTGAGGAGCTCATCCATTCGGGACACCTCGCGGCATACTTGAGGGACAAGCGGCAAGCTGACCACGAGCAGGAACAGCGTCCCCCTCCCGCCGAGCTGACCATCGGCCAAAATCATGGTCGTGTCAGCAGAGGATACGTCTGGTACCCATGAAGCTCAGTACCCTATGCCGGGCATAGAGGCTAATAGACATCCGAATGGCTCAAGCCGCACGAATAAGAACATCTACTAGCATGTATTTCCTTTTTAAAGCAATGCACACCTTTCTTGAGATCTTTTTGTTTATAAAATAAAAGGGATCAAAAAAGCATTGCAATGAAAGAAAAAGAATCTTGTTCATTCAAAGGGTACTATAGGCTCCTCAGCTATACATCGAAAAATAAAAATTACAATAGAGGGGGAAGGGGTGCAGAGAACACTGCTCGTGGTACTCTGAGGATATCTCCACCAGCCGAGCTCTCGCGGCATCTAACCTCTGCCTTCGATGCCCCCCACGAACGTCGGCATCATGCCTCAATTGGTAGCACTCAAGGATAAGCGCCACCGAGCGGTTTAGCCGACTCGCAGAGATCAGGCCAAAGCGCCACAGAGACCTTAGCTTGCCAACGGTCTCGTCTTTCAGCTGTTCGGACAAGGGGGTTGTAGAGCCCCGGCGACGCCCTCCAGATGGAATACATCAACAGTTGAAGTAGGGGGGAGCGCCGGGGGAGCAATCGGCCAAAATGATCCTTGATGCGGCCTATCACCAACTGCACCGTGTCCACAGTACAGTACTGATCGTAGAGGTACACGTCCTCGAAGTTTATGATCTCGGGGATGGTAAAAAGGAAGTCCTCCATTCTTATGTTTCGGGTGTGAGGAAGTGAGTAATCAATGCTCCCTCCGTTTTATAGCCCACAACGCCCCCGGAGTTCAACGGTCGCCCGTTCACCCGCAACTGTGCCGTCACGTGGCAGACATCGCGCCGCTCGATGCGAAATCGAAACGACACTACTCCGGCGCTTCGCGTTCCCCGTGCGATCATGACACGTGTCTCCAGCGACTGTCCCTCTTCCCGGTACTCACACCAGGGAGGGCGGACGGAACCTCGCACAAGAGGCAACTGAGCAGCTTCACTGCTCGGTCCATCCTTAGCGGGCCTCCTACGGCCCCTCCAGCGCTAAGGATCGAAGCCCTCACCAAGAGGCCGCCGAGCAGCTACCCTGCTCGGCTATCCCTAGCCGGTAGCTCCCTACCCAACAACGCCAGGGGTCAAAGCTCTCGCCAAGAGGCAACTGAGCAACTTTACTGCTCGGTCCATCCTTAGCGGGCCTCCTACGACCCCTCCAGCGCTAAAGATCGAAGCCTTCACCGAGAGGCAGCCGAGCGGCTACCCTGCTCGGCTATCCCTGGATGGTAGCTCCCTACCCCACAACGCCAGGGATCTTAGCCCTCGCCAAGAGGCAACTGAGCAGCTTCACTGCTCGGTCCATCCTTAGCGGGCCTCCCACGGCCCCTCCAGCGCTAAGGATCGAAGCCCTCACCAAGAGGCCGCCGAGCAGCTATCTTGCTCGGCTATCCCTGGCTGGTAGCTCCCTACCTAACAACGCCCGGGATCAAAGCCCTCGCCAAGAGGTAACTGAGCAGCTTCACTACTCGGTCCATCCTTAGTGGGCCTCCCACGGCCCCTCCAGCGCTAAGGATTGAAGCCTTCACCGAGAGGCAGCCGAGCGGCTACCCTGCTCGGCTATCCCTGGCTGGTAGCTCCCTACCCTATAACCCCAAGGATCTTAGCCCTCGCCAAGAGGCAACTGAGCAGCTTCACTGCTCGGTCCATCCTTAGCAGGCCTCCCATGGCCCCTCTAGTGCCAAGGATCTAAGCCCTCACTAAGAGGCAGCCGAGCGGCTACCCCGCTCGGCTATCCCTGGCTGGTATCTCACCTACCCCACAACGCCAGGGATCAAAGCCCTCACCAAGAGGCAGCCGAGCGGCTACCATGCTTGGCTATCCCTGGCCGGTAGCCCCTATCCAACAACGCCAGGGATCGAAACTCTCGCCAAGAGGCACCGGGCAGCAACCCTGCCCGGCCATCCTTAAGGATCAAAGCCCTCGCCAAGAGGCACCGGGCAGCAACCCTGCTCGGCCCGTCCTTAGTAGGCCTCTTACGGCCCCTCCCGCGCTAAGGATCAAAAGCCCTTGCAAGAGGCAACCAAGCCCGCCCTTGCTCGGTTATCCCTGGCTGGTAGCTTCCTACCCCAACACACCAGGGATCAAATCCCTCGCCAAGAGGCACCGGGCAGCAACCCTACCCGGCCTATCCTTAAGGATCAAAAGCCCTCGCAAGAGGCAACCGGGCCCGCCCTTGCTCGGTTATCCCTGGTTGGTAGCTCCCTACCCCAACACACCAGGAATCAAAGCCCTCGTCAAGAGGCACCGAGCAGCTACCCTGCTCGGCCCTGTCCTTAGTAGGCCCCTTACGGCCCCTTCCGCGCTAAGAATCAAAGCCCTCACCAAGAGGCAACCGGGCCCGCACTTGCTCGGTTATCCCCGGCTGGTAATTCATTATCCCAAAACGCTAGGGATCAAAGCTCTCGCCAAGAGGCAATCGAGCAGCTTCACTGCTCGGTCCATCCTCAGCAGGCCTTGTACGGCCCCTCCCACGCTAAGGATCGAATCCCTCACCAAGAGGCAGCCAGGCGGCTACCCTGCTCAAGTTATCCCCGGCTGGTAATTCACTACCCCAAAATGCTGGGGATTTTAGCCCTCGCCAAGAGGCAACCGAGCAGCTTCACTACTGGGTCCATCCCTAGCAGGCCTTGTACGGCCTTTACAACGCCAGGGATCGAAGCCCTCGCCTAAAGGCACCGGGCAGCTACCCTGCTCGGTCCATCCTTAGGATGCCTCTCCGAGCCTTCCATGCTAAGGAACATGACCTCACCATGAGGCATCCGGTCTATCTACGTCTGAGCGATCTCCACCTCGACTTCGGGACCATGGAGATACCGTCTTCTCGCCGGTCTTTGCACACTTGGCAAGTGAACGGATTCAACTCGACGCGTAATCGCTAGACGAAGAACCGACATAACACGAAGGCAGTACTATGCAAATACAATTGTTTACCGACAAAGGAAAATACGCGCGCAAATAGGATTACAAAAAGTCTTTATTCACAAAGCCAAAGCTTTGATAAGGGTATTGTAGGCTCCCCAGCCTTACAAAATGCCCGGAGGCCTACAAAATTCCCGATGCAACAAAAGAAAAGAAACAAAAATACAAGGGGCTTCAGGCCTCAGGGCCAGGCGCAATCCCAGGAAGCTCAGCATCTACAACAGCTCGGGCGGTGTCTGGGGGCTCAGCGCCCATCACATCATCCTCGACGTCGCCCGCGCCGGGAATCTCTTCCCCGGCTTCGCCCCCGGGGTCATCCCCCTGCTCATCATCCCCGTGAGGATATTCGGCTCGGAGCTTTTCGTCAGTGAACTCCGGCATCCGAGCCTTGACGGTGTCGAGGGCCTCGTGCCAGATGGCGGTAGTGGCCGAGGCAAGGACGGTGTCAAAATCTTCCGACTTCTTGTAGTTCTCCACCTCCTTCGCCACTCTGAGATCGGCTCGCTTCGTCCCCTCTACCGCCGCCTCCAGCTCCTTCTAGAGGGTGCTCGCCGACTTCTTCATGGCGCCGACGAGCACCTTGGAGTCCTGAAGCTTGGCCTCGGCGGCCTCGCGGTACCGGGCAACCTCCTATTTCACGGCCGCCACCTCACCCTCCAGGGCAGCGACCCTCGCCATCGCCGCCTCCAGCTCCAGCTTTGAGCTCTCCTCCAGCGAGGAGAGCTCACCCGCGGATCATATCGCCGGGGCAATTTCCTCTTCCTCCATGTAAACGACGAGGGCGACGTGCTAGAGGACCTGAAGAAATCAGAAGGGGGTCAGAAAGGAAAGGGGGCACTAAATCTCGCGAATGATGAGACGCTGAGTGAAAAATCAAGCCAGGTGCGAGCACTAACCTGCACGGCCTCTTGGGCGATGGCCGCCATTTGCGCCTTGAAAGTCCCCCGAGGGACCTTGCCCCCGGCCGACCTCTCCATGTCGGACAGTAAGCTGTCAGCGACAGAGAGCCCCGAGGGCACCTAAAAGCGGAGATCCCCCTCGTCCACTAAGATCGGGGAGACCGGGGTCCGCGGAACCGTTCGGGGGAACCTCTTGAGAGACGACGGCGGAGAGCCGGTCTCCACCTACGAAACCTGGGCCTCTTGTCCCCGAACCCGCTTTCGGCTTGGCGCCTGGCTGGGCTCTGGGGCACGGCCCGCACTCGAACGCTGGGATGGGACGGCTGCCGGGGGAACCGGGACAGACGTCGGACGAGAAGAGCTGGCACCTCCAGCCTTCGATCCCTTTTTCGGCTTGCGCATGGCCGCTCGGAGGTGGCTCAAGTCCATGGGTTCTGCACAAGACAAGATACAATGGAATCAGCAGCACAAACAAAAATGAAAACAAACGCAAGCTCCTAACTTACCGATGAACTGGGCGGGGCTGAGCCCAAGCCCAACTAAGGGTCCGCTCAGAAAGCAGCACGTCAGCTCGGGGAATGGGCTCCCACTCCGCCACTCTCACCGCGTCGGGATCATCGGACGGACTTTCAGTAGGGATTCTTTAGCACCACTACTAGGGTTTGGTAGCATCACACATGCCATAATTTAAAATTTTAGAGGGTGCCAAACAATCTAACCTAGGAATCGAACTAGAAAAGCTAGGGTAACATGAAGTAGAATCACATACTACAAGTAATATAGCAATAAGTTAAGAGATTACAACCTTTGTAGTTCTCTTTACTTGACTCCTTGGCTCCTTGAGAGTTGGAACGGGCTTGCTAGTGATCCTCCAAGTCCACGATGATCCACCCGGAGTCCTCTTTGTCCAAGCTCCTAGCTCCGCTTGATCAAAAGATGAAGATGGAGCTAACACTCTAAACTAATTGGCTAGACTAGTGTAGAATGATGATGTGGTTTGTTTTCTCACTTCAAAACCCTATCTTTATCACTCTCTCACTCACAAGAAATCTTAAGAGAGCAAAAGAGAGGAGGAAGAAGATGATGGCAAGAACAAGAGCTCAAAGAGATAAAAGATAAGATGATCAAATGAGAATGAAATAATAATATATATTAAGTCATTCTCACTTGTAACCATGGGTTAATAAATATCTAGATATTTATCATTGAGTAATGAGAGCCATAGGAGATTAAATCATGGTTAATGCAAGGTTAAGTGTAGGATGAGAATAAATATCAACCATGAATTAATTATATTTCTTTTTAACTCAATAAATAAATATAAAGATAATTATTACCATGTGAGTCTTGTATTGCCACCACTTGTGTATCAACAACCATGATACACACAAGTGTATGCATGTATGTGTGCATGCATATCAACATGTGCATCAACATAAACATATGCATACATGCATGCATACAAGAAAGAAAAGGGTTTAAACAAAGTGAGCTATATAGTCAATGTTAAATTAACACTTGATTTAACAAACCGATCATATCTCATATGACCCGACTAATAGTAAAACACCCGATTAATATACGGTATCACATACGCCCATTTAATCGGGTCCCCGCGCATATCTCATATGCATACCACATCTTTTCGCCTGGGCTAGGAAACTCCTTTGTGGGACTCTAAGACTCGTCAATACGCCGGAAACAGGTGATGATCACATCAAGCATCCACAAGCCGTCAGCGGTACTAGCCGGACGTAACGGCTACCCGGGTATTGAACGATCAGAAAATCAGCAAGTAAGCCCGCTCTAACTCCTGCAAAAGCCTGACAGTAACACTACCGTACAGTCCGGTCTCTTCGTCTGATATGTAGTCTAGGGGTGGTAAACTTAGACCCCAATAACTGATAATTCATGCCGATATGAGGCTCATAACGGGTCGAGAAACTACTGATAACACTTACCAATAATTCTCTAAATCAATCCTGGTTAGGGACTTCCCTGTTATGGCCAATCGAGCACAGCTCAACATCAATCCCCAATACCGGGAGAGACGAAACCCCTCCTATCGCTCATTGTCTCCATGTGACTCGGGACTGTACCCAAAAACCACCGTTTTGCATGTCCTCTTGAATGTGGTAAGGTGGAAATCAAAGACAGTAGGAATCACACAAGACCCTATGACGATCTCGGGTCTATAGACTAAGCTGTACCAGTGTCACCAGAGAACTGCTATCTGACGATAGGTATAATACCATCTAGGAGTTCTCGGCGAGTCCGTCTAGTGTACACAGTCTCTATTGAGCACCCCTATACCATCTCTGATGTCAAACACCAATGGATATGAGATCATCCATTGCCCATCAAATAGGTCGAGAAGCGTATACGCTAGTTTACTCTGGTATATTGATGCCCCGTCTCGATACACCCACGACTAGGAACATTAAAGGATGAACTTATGGACTACCATGGCCCCACTCGTATGATCTGCATCACAATCCTGGTAGTCAAGTACACATCCTAAGGGCTTTACCAACATATAACCATAAGACAGTATCAAGAGACAAGTATACATGTTAAGATAAAGAGCAACCAGATAGCATACTATCATGTCGAGCAAGAAAGTCCTCTCTATATATGTCCAAGCATCCACTACAATATACATCATATGTACAATAATGACCTCTAGGGCATACATACAACTAACACTTTCCCGCCAGCACCTATCCCTAGACCATTGGGTGGGCACGGGCCAGTCCTCACCCTCTGGCGGCCCAACAAAGAAAAACTTCTTCTTCCAATCGTGGATGGAAGAAGGCAAGACGAAGACTCCTGGCCCAGCTGCACTCCCTCGTTGTTTCTTAAAGGAGAGGTAAACCCACCTCGGGTCGCCCGCGCGAGTGCCGAGGTAACCTTTGTAAATGAGAGAGGAGGCAAAGATGGACAGCCTGAAGGGGATCATCTTCAACTTCAAACGGACCAGGAACCCAAAGAGAATCCTCCAGGAGTTTGGCACTAGCTGCCCCGGGGCTAGCCCAAAGTAATTTAGCGCTCTAACAATCTCGGGAGAGAAAGGTAGGCGCATTCCGGCCCAAAAGGCTTCCAGGTACAAGGCAATCTCTTTATCCCGTACCTGATCTGCCCTCTCTCCTTCCTCGGCCAAACGTAGCGTATAGCCGGAAGGGATATGGAAACGAGCCCGAGCGGTGGCAAGCTCGTTCTCATACCTCACCAAGGACGGCACACCAGGGGCGTCCGCCACCTCCGCTCTGGGAACTGCCCCAGTCGCGCGACCCCGGGAAGAGGACCTTACCCTAACTCCCTGGAAAGACTCCGACTCAGTAGAAGAATCCCTAGAATCTACCCCGATGACATCTATAGACTCCTCAAAAGAAGACATCTAACCTGGTGGAGAGAAGTCCTCGGGAAAGAAAACACAAAGATCCGACCTAAAGAGGAGAGCGCCGAGCTAACAAGACCCAGAACGAGAAAAATATGAGGAGATATGGGCCCTGAAGCGGACCCCACCTCTATTTATAGCTGCCGGCGTCCTCATTCAACGGCGATAGTCAACTCCCGCCAAAACAACTCCTCGCATTCGACGGCCACGATTGCTCCACCTGTCGCACGCGCATTGGCCGTATCCCATCAGACGCCAGAGGTCTGCGGCCCGTCGTGTCAGCCAACCAGTGCCCGACACGTGGACTGTCGCTTCAGTGGAAGTACGCACGATCCGGTGCACCCTCTTTAAAGCAGAGATCGCACCCCTGATTCGCTGGCGTCATCCAGAAAATACAACAGATTGCTCGGGAACACGCCCCGACGATATCTTCGAAAGGAGCTCACCTCGGGTGACCCGGCAGACCACTCTCGACCCGACCCGTCAGCTGGTCGGGACAAGAGTGGGGGGCTAATGATGATGCTCGATATCGGTGATCTTCCAGATCATGATACGTGGCAGATGACGTGTCCCAAAGCTCACAAGAAAGGACCTACAGTGGCCGACCAGGCCACTCCTGTGCCCGTCCCACAAACAAACGCTGGCTTGCCTCCGAGCCCCTGCACAATTGGCCTCCTCGGCCTCCCAGCTCGTCTCCGGGCTATCGCAGAACCAAGATACCTCGGCTCTCCCACTCGTCCGTGAGCTCTCCCGCCGAGATCATCATCCTCGGTCTCATCGACCGATCAACAGCACTGCTCACAGGCACAACCGCCATCCCGCGAATCTCGCCATGCACGAGATATTCGCGGCCACATCCCACGTTCCACACCATCACGATCCCCCATTAACGAGCCTGTCTCGCCATTAATGGAAGATCCCGCTCATCACGCGGGCGTGACGTCGGGAGCGTAACGACTGGCGTAATTCTTGCGCCTGCCCTGCCTGCTGCCACCGCTATATAAACCCCTTCTTCAGACGGTTCAAGTAAGCCATTTTTACTCCACTAAGCCGTTACTCTGCTCGGATTTCCTCTCTAACTTGACCGTCAGAGGGCCCTCGGTGGTACAACCACCCCGGGACTTCCTTACAGGTAGCTCGACAACAATAACCTCAAACCCATTGAGATCCACACGCTTCAGGAGCCTGCCTCCAGATCCAATCTCAGCCGTCCATCGCCGCCGTCAGCAGATCAACGAAAGGTAATATCTTGGCGTGATCCAGGTCGCGTCAGAATCGCTTCGCTTCGTCAGTGACGTGGGCGAATTTGGCGAGGTGATTCGACTCGCTCGCCACGAATTTGCGAAGCGAGCGGGTTCCCCAATTTTCCGGTAGTGATTCTTCATAGTTCGTCTCGTCTAACTCGTCGGCTCATCTCGCTTTGTCTCAGGAATCGCCACGATTCGTCACGAATCGGCAAGACTCGCTGATTCGTCTCGCCTCGTTGACCGATTCATCTCAAATTCGTCTTGAACTCATCGTCCAACGGTCATAAACGACTACCAACTCGGCGAATCGCTTCGTCTCATCTCGGACTCATCGCCCAACGGTCATAAACGGCCACCAACTCGCCTAAATCACTTCGCCTCATCTAACAGACCAATTTTTTTGGCCTAATTTTATTTTTTTTTAAATATTTTTTTTAAAATAGAAACTTGAGCCATGCGAATTTGTCTCGTCTCGTCTCGTGAACCGGCTAGATGAGCGGGTTCTGGCTCCTCCACTGTCGCCATCGCCTCGCCTAGCCGGCAAGAAGAGTAAAATTCGGTTCGCTGGCCAAATGAAGTAGACGAATTTCGAAACGATTAGCCACGTTTATGTGAGGCTATGTTAAAATATCAAATTGAAATCAATTTGGTAGCTTCACATTCTATGGGTATAAAAGCATGTTGATTTCAATTACCTTAATGACGTATCTTAAGTAAAGGGTCCAGCGTTTGACAAGTTCTTTAATTGCTTAGATGTTCCCTGACATTTGCATGTAATTGCAATTAATTTATCCCTATATACTTATATTAACATATTGTTTGAAATGGAGTATTCATTTTCATTAGCACGTGTTCAAAGTTTAATGCTCAAGAGTTGTGATGATCTTGGCAGATGCAGAAATTTTAGTCAGTCGAAGCAAAATAAAGACAATAATGTTCTATTGAAAAGTCCTATCATATAATATATAAAAAATCATGTCACAATTTAAAAGTTAAAAAACGATCATTAAAATAATTTAAGCATTTGAAAACTTCTACGTTATAAAAATATATTGAAACCCATAACATTAACATGAAATATCTTTACTATTATAACCAAAACTCACATGCTATCTTCTCATTTTTTTAAAAAGAAAATCCAAAATAAAAAAAATTCTCTCCCCCCTTAAATTTTTTCTTTGCATTTTTTCTCACTAAATTTTTGCTTTACATTCATTTTGCACAGGTTTCAATACATACACATAAAGCAAAAAATTTAGTAAAAATAAACTCGCTTTAAATTTATATTTTGCATTTATTTCAGACTCTGACCTTCCTCTTAAAATTTTTGCTTTACAGTCATTTTTCCCAAGTCTCAATATTTACCCATTGCAAAAAAAAAAAATAGTAAAAATTAATAATCCAAACACATGGAACTAAACCCATGAACTTCAACTGAGCAATCATGTAACTTACCATCTCAACTAGACTACAGTATTAATGTTTTATGGCATATGTATGTGATGGAGCTCTGGATCTCCTTCAGATGTTATGCTCCGTTGATCCGCTGCAAGGGCTGATGGACGACTGAGATTGAGTTGGAAGGTTGACCCCTGAAAAGTGTGGATCTCAATGGGCTTTGAGTGTTTGTGACTAAGCTATATGCAAGGAAGTCCCGAGGTGGTTGTGCCGCCGAGGACCCTCCGACGATCAAGTTAGTGGTGCAAGTTGGGCGGAGTAGCGGTCTAGTGGAAAGAATTGCGTACCTCGATCGTCTGAGAGAGGGGTTTATATAGCGACAGCAATGGGCAGACAGGAGCGAGAATCACGCCGGCCGTTACGCCCATAACGTCACGCCCGCGTGATAGGCGAGATACCGCATTAATGGCGAGACATGCTCGTTAATGGGGGATCGTGATAGCGCGGAACGTGGGATCGTGGGCGGCGGATATCTCGCGCAAGGCGAGATTCGCAGAGTCGTGGCATAGGTGCCTCTGATCGGTTCTGTGGGTCGGTCAGAATGAGACCAAGGAGGATGAGCTCGGCGGGAGGCTCGGGAACGAGCGGGGGGCCGAGGCATCTTTGTACCATGATAGCTCAGAACGAGCCAGGAGAGGTTTGGAAGGTCGCCAAAGGTCGGGAGACTTCTCGGTCCGGAATCCGAGATGCGATTCCAACTGAAGTTCCTGATCCCTTCTTGTAGTTCTGGGGCACATCATCTGCCACGTGTCAGTATTTGGAGAGTCACGATATCGAGCCTCATCAGTATGTATAAAATATATTCTGAAATATAATACTTTCTTGCTACCGATATAAATCTTTTATTTTTTTGGCAAAAATTCAACGCTAGCCCCATGTAAATCCGCTCCTGGTGATGATAACCTTCTTCTTAGATGTGTTTTTAATTATTTCATTCCACTTAGAATATATATATATATATATATATATATATATATATACATACATACATACATACAGAGAGAGAGAGAGAGGATATATATATATATATGTGTGTGTGTGTGTGTGTGTGTGTGTTCATTTAGCTCTCATCGATTACTTAAAGTTTTGGTGCCAGTGAAAAAGTGTCACTCCCCGCTTCCCGGTATACGGCGAAGGGGACGCGACTGGTCCGCTACGTATTTACTCTGAAGTAAATACGCTAAGCTTATCTAAGCAATATAAAAGTAAATACATAAGAGACAAGATATATAAACTGAACATCAACTTTATTTATTAACATTCTTTTGTACAATGTATGAAAAGGAAATACAACTGAAATAAAAGCGATGCCTAAACAATAGCATAGCAAGAAATGAAAAATACTGAATGGAAAATGTACAATGTCTAGAGCTCAGGGTCTTCGCTGTACTAATCCAAGTCTTCTGTAGTTGGCTCGATCTCTGATGGGTCCAAATCACCTGACGACATTCAAAGAAGAAAGAAAGAGAATGCCGTCAGCGAACAGGTCGCTCGGTAAGTCCCAAAGAAAAGAGGAGAAATAGAATAGACAGAGAGTAAGAGAGAAAGAGAGAGAGAGAGTAGCTTTTACAGTTGTATTATATTGTTATATTATTGTATTTAGTGTTAACGCTGTTGTTTGTAGCCTGGTACAGAAAGATGCCAGTGTATACGAGAGGAGTCTCACTTGCCCCGGAAACTAAGATATCAGGAACTCAAGGAACCGTTTATGCCACGGTACAACAGTAATTGGATTCATATTAGGTGTAACACCCAGCCCTTTTTATACCAATATTTGTGCTTCTCGTTAACTTACAAGATTTTACTTTATTTTTAATTATTAGTTTATTTATTTTAAAACTCCTTTTAAACCCAAACCCAAACTATATTTTATATCCCAGCAGCCCAATTTTCTATTCAAAATAAAACCAGGCCTTTCCCCATCTCCTAAACCCAACATTTTAATAAAAAGGAATTTATTTTAAAACCCCGGCCCATCCACTCTTCCCTCCTCAAAATTCCCTTATTATTTTCCAGCGGCCCAGTGCCTCATCCCGCTCTTTTTCATTGTTAATTAATCCCAGGCCCGGCCCTCACTTCCTTTTCCCCACAATTCTTTTATTTTACTCCTCGCCCACACCCAGCCCAAGCCCGCTTCACCTCACCCGCGCTTCCTACCCTATTCGACCCGGCCCGCTACCCAACCCTTCTTCTCCAACGGCTCTCTCCCAAGATTCCCGCCTCCTGTCGCTCGCGACCTGCTCCTTCGCCGTAACCCACGCCGCCTCCTCCGCCCACGCTCGCGAGCCGTTACCCCACGTCGCGCACTCCCCTCTCTAACCCTCGTCGCCTCCTTTCTCTCTCACTCTCAAGATCCAAAACTCTAAGACTTCCTCCTCATCCACCAAGAGTTCACCTGCACGCCTCCATCACCGAGCACCCAACGCCGCTCGCCCTGACGGCGACGACTACGACCTCTTCCTTCATCACCTCACCCTCCTCCCTCGCTCACTCCTCTCTCCAGAAACCCCGAGCTCTCTCTTCTTCCTCCTCCCTGTATCCAGCTCGGCCATTCCCATGCAATCACCGCCGGCGCCCCGTCTTCCCGACGACACCATCATCGACCACCAACTCCATCAACACCTTGCTTCCCTCTACAACCCTCTCTCCCCACTCCGATCTCTCCCTCTCTCCCTCTCTCCCTTCCTCTGTCTTCTCTCCCTCTGTCCTCTCTCTCTCACTCTGTTTCTCTCTATATCACTCACTCTCTCTCTTTCTCAATCACCCTCTCTCTGTTCTCTCTCTCTTTCTCACTTCTATCCTATCTGTCTCTCTCTCTCTCCCTGCACCCTTTCTCTCTCTAAACCCTTTCTCTCTCTAAACCCTACTCTCTCTCCCCTCGCAACGTCTCTCTACAACTCCATAACCAACCATCGACGGAGCCACAACCTCGCCGAGCTCGCAGCCGTCTCGGGTACAAGTCGTTATACTAATCGTTGCCGTGTCGCACATGTCGTTTCCACTGCCGTGTGCCCCAAAAACGTCTCCCGGCAAGTTCTCTACTTGCTACATGCTACTTTATGATAATTACAAATTACAATCGTGTATATCCCATGTTTTACTTTTCTGTTAAATATTACGTCGCAACTGTTCGATGCATGTTCTCAATGGAGATCATCATTTAATTTGGCGGAATTCAATTGTATAATCTGGCCCGTATGGCTGTGAATCCAGTGTGTGAATTTCATTGGAAAATATGACCGTTAATGACTAAAACGACTACCCCCAAGTTTACTTATAAAACTGGAAATTTCTTGTGCCTGAAAACCGTTAAATTCACCATAAATTATATACAAACTGGAATGATGCGTTCGAGGGCTTAAATCGAATCCGACTCGACGAAATACAACCCTATGCAAGTTTCTAAATATTTCTGTACTTAAAATGTGACAATATTTGGATCGGAGTGCGACTCTGGACTGCAGTCCAGAGCGACTCTGTTTACTGTGTGCTGTCCCGTAATGGGTACCACACCGTTTCCTTAACTTGTAAGTTGCGGAACTCCACTGTTTATTATAGGTGAATCTGTTATCTAGACAACACAAGTAGTTTCATCCTGTTTCGTTATCGTTTGTTAGTTAATCTGTAATTTAATAGATGTGGACGTATAACAGTCCCAACAGAATCAGAATTGACATACTAGTATCGAATAGTGTATATCTCCTGACGTACAGACACAATTGAAGATCCGTCTATTGCGTTGAAAACCTTACTGAAAACTCTAGATTTCATTCAACCGTAGCGTCGCTAAAATCTGATCCCAACTGGGATTAAAATGCGTTGCGAAACGGACTTCCGATTCTGAAACCGGATTTCCAGCCGTGAACGCTTAAAATGAAATGGCTATAATTAATGATCCTGGAACCCGATTGGCATGAAACCAAATTCGCTGGATAGATAACTGAACATACTATTTATTCCCCGTTCATCATTTTACTAAACTGTAACCGTATGATTTATGATAAATTATACAAGTGGTAGATTATTGATTCATGACACCCTAATCATGCTTTACATACTGTTTACGCATCATATCATACACATGTCACCGCATTGATAACCTAGTGATAACGAGCTTTACCCAGTGTTAGGTATTAGTGATGATTGTGGTAAGTACGTTAGTGTTCGTGTATCAGTGAATAAGTGAAAGTGATACGTACTTGTACACAATCAGTGAACCTTATGATTCTATTGCATTGACGACGTCTGTGGGACGCGTGTACGTGTAACTATAAGTGGTATGGTACACTTATGGAAACTCTTGCATGGGTGTCACAGATAAGACATCAGAATCTGCCATTTATCTTAGGTATTAGTCGGGACGTGCTTGATGGAGGTCCTGCCTCCAATTCTCGCGCAGACTTGTCACAGACCGACTGGTATTTAGGGTTATGGTTAGCGTTTGATGTAGACCACGGGGTGTGGGGTAGTTTGAGTGTGAGTTCAACAGAATCTCGGGAGTCCCTTGCCGGCTTATATATATGAAGATATATGGAGATTTAAGGGTACATGATTATTACCGTGAGTTACATGTTGGGCCCGTGGTCCCTTGCCCTTGGGTTCTACCCTTGGGTGGAGGATACTCGCGAGTGGTTGACTCTCACACTTGGACTGACGATAGGTTTAGTGACCTGTACCGTGAGACTTAGAGACTGATAGGGATGATAGCATCGATATACATACTTACTGTGTTGACATACTTGGCATGTCATTATACTGCTTTTACTGTTCCACTGCATCGATTACTGCATGTTCATACCTATACCGTCATTGATTTACTGTTATATATATTTATTATCACTGTTAGAGTAGTCTCTTGGATTTATATATTATATTGCTATTGTGTCGCTCTGACGACCTGAGTATGCATGCTCAGCGTGAGGAGAGGATTTAGCCTGGACCGGGATTAGACGTGCATTACGGACATCTTGATTTGCTATCCAGAGTTATACCCTTTTGTTTCCCATCAGGTCAGTTCTTTATATTGTTTCGTTTCAGTTACTGCATTTCTCATTACCTGCGCATTATTTACTGATTACCATGGAAAGCTAGAAGCCGAAGTGTGACTACGGCAGGATGTTTCCTTGACCGTAGGAGCATGGCTGGCCTTGTCAACCCCTCGTATTCCGTATTTTGGGAAGCAGGGCGTGACATGGTTTAGTTGGTATCAGAGCCCAGGTTTTGTTTCGATTGGGATTGCAGTTTTCCGTGTAGAGTTTGACAATCTAAGACATCCCTTAGTCTAGATTGTAAACTTGATATCCTTGATCCATATTCACATTGAGTGTTCTGCTATCCATTCGCTAGGGTTTCGGGTGACTTAGCAAGGTTACGTGGTTGCAATTGCACTACCGTACTCTGTTTAAATGACTTAGAATCCTACAGTTGATTTCCACTTGTAATAAATTTCATCACATCCGATGTTCTTGATTCCTTGCCAATCCACATTATAATTTGATTCTTATATCGTTCTCAAAATTATTGTTTCAGGATCATGTCTTCCAACGTCTCCTCATCTAACTCCACTCCCCAGATTCAGACCGTTAAGATCCTGAGTGTACTGCAAGGTTTAAAGGAAGCCCAGGAGCGGACGAACGACTTGCTAACTGAAGGACTGAGAAGGCAGGTGAATCAAGCACCAGCGGGAGTCCCAAATTTTAAAGGGATCCCTGATCGACGAGGAAAAGGGAAGAAGATGAAGCGCCAAATTGTTTCGCCGCGACAGAAGCAGCAGAAGACCCTATGTTGTGGGTACTGTAAGAGGCCAGGACATCTTCAGAGGGATTGTCGCCGCGCCTAAGGGAAATGTCTGATTTGCGGATTCAGCGAACATCTTATCAACGGTTTCCTAAAAAGGAAGGAGCTACAAGGAGGAGACTCATCCACACTCTCCACTTCTGCCAAGTGATGATTATTGCGTAGTTCGAACCTCGAGGATAAAGCGGACCCAACACAGGATTCAACTCGCGTGACGAGAATACAGCGGTCTAGCAATCAAAGAAGAATTTTCATGTTTTCTAATTTCCGTAATAATGTTGTCATCCTCTTATAAATATTTCTTTCCATTTGAAATCCTGTATCCGTCGAACTTTTAGTTGAATGCAATAAAACTTCGAATCGTAATATATGTATCATTCTCTCGTCTTTCCCCTTATTTATACTATTCATTATCACCGCATTTAAATCTTGATTTTCAGTTCCTGCCACCGCATATCTTTCTATACTTCGTACACTTAGCTATTTTCTTGAGGTACTCCACTGTCTAATCATGACTCTTTCTTTTCAGGCTATGGCCCACCCTGGAGCAGCGCCGCATCTAGATGAGGATACACAATCATGTGTTTCCTTAGACCGCACACTGATGAGTTCTGATGATGAGATCAACGATCACCAGGTCATTTTCGAAAACAGCGATTCAGAGGACGAAGGAGCAGCCGCCCCAGAGTTTGACATGATAGGTGATTCCGACGAAGAGGAAGGAGCCCCTGAAGAGAACCCGATAGAGGAAGACCCGATAGAAGAAAATCCAGTGGAGGAAAATCCCATGGAAGAGAATCCAGAAGAAGAGAATCACTTGGAATCAGACCTCGATGAAGAAGCTCCAGCCGAGGGAGAAGGACCAGAAGATCAAGACCCTGCTGTGGAAGAACTCCCAATGGCGATCCCCGCGAGGCGCTATGGAAATGGACGCCCCTACCTGAGCGCGCGAGCCTACCGCAACCTGCTGAATCTCCACAACCGCGACTGACGGGATTTCTTTTAGATGTTGTCTTATTTGGCCAAATAAATATGTGTATAGTTTAGGGCCATCTTTCGTCTTTGAGAATGCTTTGTTTAAAATCTTATGGAATAAATGAATTGTTGAGTTTGCTAATCTTTCAATTTTCTTAGTTCACTTGATACTTGATTATTTCTTCTATACAATTATTTTTCCTATTGAGATCTGTTCACCCCTACTCCTTACATTGTCTTAACCCTCACTCAGATTAACCAGTACCAAACCCGATCTTATAGAGGTCCACCCTTCATCCTCCGTTTGTGCCTCGTTTGAGATCCTTCTGGGAGAAAATTTTTTGTGAAATTTTCGAGTTAGCTAACTCTTCAAATTTTTGATTCATATGACCTACCGACCGTTATCCTCCCCATACTTTTTCCTTGTAGTCCTTTGTTGCTCACCTCTACTTCCTGTACTGACCCTACCCCGATCTCTTTGACCTTCAGTCTCAAGCCGCCACATTCCGACCTTCTGAATGAGCCACACTTCCTTGTAATCCTTACCCTAGCTAGCCCTATACATTTTTGTGTTTTTCCTATTACCCTAAATATATTTAGGGACATTATTATTCGAAAATTTGGTTTTTACTATTTTGTATTTATCGAAGAGTGTGTTTTATTGACTATCCCCGCTTTACGCATTTCAAGTACTTCACTACTAGCTTTCCCATTATTTTTCGGTAGCGCAACCTTATATCGCGCATATTTTCGTTCCATGTTCCTTGTTTTCACTATGTGAGCTTTCTACGTTATGTGATCGATACATCATCCTAAAATGTTTTAACCTACCGACAAATCTTTCACTACTTTATTGACGTTACTTTATTTTTCGGGTATTGTGCCTACGGTTACTATTATCTATGGTTGTGCTTTACACTTATTATTTCTGTTGTGCTACCTTTGATATACTTATACGTGCACATATTTGAGTTTCGATTTTATCGAGTACGCCTCGAATATCATTGTTCGTTATTATTGTTATTGCTATTCTCGTATACATATAGGTTGCCTTTGTAGTTGTTACTGTCTTATACTTATTTAAACCTATATTTTTGTATGTTGTTCTTACATATATAAACCTTCAATTTTCTTCATCCGTCTATTTCAAGTAAATATTTATGTGTTAGTTTGCAATATAATAGTTTTCGCCTATGTTTGTTTCACTTATCGTTTATTTTAAATTTCGAGGACGAAATTTTTGTAAGGGTGGTATGATGTAACACCCAGCCCTTTTTATACCAATATTTGTGCTTCTAGTTAACTTATAAGATTTTACTTTATTTTTATTTATTAGTTTATTTATTTTAAAACTCCTTTTAAACCCAAACCCAAACTATATTTTATATCCCTGCAGCCCAATTTTCTATTCAAGGCCTTTCCCCATCTCCTAAACCCAGCATTTTAATAAAAAGGAATTTATTTTAAAACCCCGGCCCATCCACTTTTCAATCCTCAAAATTCCTTTATTATTTTCCAACGGCCCAGTGCCTCAGCCCGCTCTTTTTCATTGTTAATTAATCCCAGGCCCGGCCCTCACTTCCTTTTCCCCACAATTCTTTTATTTTACTCCTGGCCCACACCCAGCCCAAGCCCGCTTCACTTCACCCGCGCCTCCTACCCTATCCGACCCGGCCCGCGACCCAACCCTTCTTCTCCAACGGCTCTCTCCCAAGATTCCCGCCTCCTGTCGCTCGCAATCCGCTCCTTCGCCGTAACCCACGCCGCCTCCTCCGCCCACGCTCGCGAGCCGTTACCACACGTCGCGCACTCCCCTCTCTAACCCTCGTCGCCTCCTTTCTCTCTCACTCTCAAGATCCAAAACTCTAAGGCTTCCTCCTCGTCCACCAAGAGTTCACTTGCACGCCTCCGTCACCGAGCACCCAACGCCGCTCGCCCTAACGGCGACGACTACGACCTCTTCCTTCATCACCTCACCCTCCTCCCTCGCTCACTCCTCTCACCAGAAACCCCGAGCTTTCTCTTCTTCCTCCTCCCTGTATCCAGCTCGGCCATCCCCTTGCAATCACCGCCGGCGCCCCGTCTTCCCGACGACACCATCGTCGACCACCAACTCCATCAACACCTTGCTTCCCTCTACAACCCTCTCTCCCCACTCCGATCTCTCCCTCTCTCCCTTCCTCTGTCTTCTCTCCCTCTGTCCTCTCTCTCTCACTCTGTTTCTCTCTATATCACTCACTCTCTCTCTTTCTCAATCACCCTCTCTCTGTTCTCTCTCTTTCTCACTTCTATCCTATCTGTCCCTTTCTCTCTCCCTGCACCCTTTCTCTCTCTAAACCCTTTCTCTCTCTAAACCCTACTCTCTCTCCCCTCGCAACGTCTTTCTACAACTCCATAACCAACCATCGACGGAGCCACAACCTCGCCGAGCTCACAGCCGTCTCGGGTACAAGTTGTTATACTAGTCGTTGTCGTGTCGTACGTGTGTCGTTTCCACTGCCGTATGCCCCAAAAACGTCTCCCGGCAAGTTCTCTACTTGCTACATGCTACTTTATGATAATTACAAATTACAATCGTATATATCCCATGTTTTACTTTTCTGTTAAATATTACGTCGCAACTGTTCGATGCATGTTCTCAATGGAGATTATCATTTAATTTGGCGGAATTCAATTGTATAATCTGGCCCGTATGGCTGTGAATCTAGTGTGTGAATTTCGTTGGAAAATATGACCGTTAATGACTAAAACGACTACCCCCAAGTTTACTTGTAAAACTGGAAATTTCTTGTGCCTGAAAACCGTTAAATTCACCATAAATTATATACATACTGGAATGATTGGTTCGAGGGCTTAAATCGAAACCGACTCGACGAAATACAACCCTATGCAAGTTTATAAATATTTCTATACTTAAACTGTGACAATATTTGGATCGGAGTGCGACTCTGGACTGCAGTCCAGAGCGACTCTGTTTACTGTGTGCTGTCCCGTATTGGGTACCACACCGTTTCCTTAACTCGTAAGTTGTGGAACTCCACTGTTTATTATAGGTGAATCTGTTATCTAGACAACACAAGTAGTTTCATCCTGTTTCGTTATCGTTTGTTAGTTAATCTGTAATTTAATAGATGTGGACGTATAACAGTCCCAACAGAATCAGAATTGACATACTAGTATCGAATAGTGTATATCTCCTGACGTACAGACACGATTGAAGATCCGTCTGTTGCGTTGAAAAACTTACTGAAAACTCTAGATTTCATTCACCATAGCGTCGCTAAAATCTGATCCCAACTGGGCTTAAAATGCGTTGCGAAACGGACTTCCGATTCTGAAACCGGATTTCCAGCCGTGAACGCTTAAAATGAAATGGCTATAATTAATGATCCTGGAACCCGATTGACATGAAACCAAATTCGCTGGATAGATAACTGAACATACTATTTATTCCCCGTTCATCGTTTTACTAAACTGTAACCGTATGATTTATGATAAATTATGCAAGTGGTAGATTATTAATTCATGACACCCTAATCATGCTTTACATACTGTTTACGCATCATATCATACACATGTCACTGCATTGATAACCTAGTGATAACGTGCTTTACCCAGTGTTAGGTATTAGTGATGATTGTGGCAAGTACGTTAGTGTTCGTGTATCAGTGAATAAGTGAAAGTGATACGTACTTGTACACAATCAGTGAACCTTATGATTCTATTGCATTGACGACGTCTGTGGGACGCGTGTACGTGTAACTATAAGTGGTATGGGACACTTATAGAAACTCTTGCATGGGTGTCACAGATAAGACATCAGAATCTGCCATTTATCTTAGGTATTAGTCGGGACGTGCTTGATGGAGGTCCTGCCTCCAATTCTCGCGCAGACTTGTCACAGACCGACTGGTATTTAGGGTTATGGTTAGCGTTTGATGTAGACCACGGGGTGTGGGGTAGTTTGAGTGTGAGTTCAACAGAATCTCGGGAGTCCCTTGCCGGCTTATATATATGGAGATATATGGAGATTTACAGGGTACATGATTATTACCGTGAGTTACATGTTGGGCCCGTGGTCCCTTGCCCTTGGGTTCTACCCTTGGGTGGAGGACACTCGCGAGTGGTTGACTCTCACACTTGGACTGACGATAGGCTTAGTGACCTGTACCGTGAGACTTAGAGACTGATAGGGATGATAGCTTCGATATACATACTTACTGTGTTGACATACTTGGCATGTCATTATACTGCTTTTACTGTTCCACTGCATCGATTACTGCATGTTCATACCTATACCGTCATTGATTTACTGTTATATATATTTATTATCACTGTTAGAGTTGTCTCTTGGATTTATATATTATATTGCTATTGTGTCGCTCTGACGACCTGAGTATGCATGCTCAGCGTGAGGAGAGGATTTAGCCTGGACCGGGATTAGACGTGCATTACGGACATCTTGATTTGCTATCCAGAGTTATACCCTTTTGTTTCCCATCAGGTCAGTTCTTTATATTGTTTCGTTTCAGTTACTGCATTTCTCATTACCTGCGCATTGTTTACTGATTACCATGTAAAGCTAGAAGCCGAAGTGTGACTACGGCAGGATGTTTCCTTGACCGTAGGAGAATGGCTGGCCTTGTCAACCCCTCGTATTCCGTATTTTGGGAAGCAGGGCGTGACATGGTTTAGTTGGTATCAGAGCCCAGGTTTTGCTTCGATTGGGATTGCAGTTTTCCGTGTAGAGTTTGACAATCTAAGACATCCCTCAGTCTAGATTGTAAACTTGATATCCTTGATTCATATTCACATTGAGTGTTCTGCTATCCATTCGCTAGGGTTTCGGGTGATTTAGCAACGTTACGTGGTTACAATTGCACTACCGTACTCTGTTTAAGTGACTTAGAATCCTACAGTTGATTTCCACTTGTAATAAATTTCATCACATCCGATGTTCTTGATTCCTTGCCAATCCACATTATAATTTGATTCTTATATCGTTCTCAAAATTATTGTTTCAGGATCATGTCTTCCAACGTCTCCTCATCTAACTCCACTCCCCAGATTCAGACCGTTGAGATCCTGAGTGTACTGCAAGGTTTAAAGGAAGCCCAGGAGCGGACGAACGACTTGCTAACTGAAGGACTGAGAAGGCAGGTGAATCAAGCACCAGCGGGAGTCCCAAATTTTAAAGGGATCCCTGATCGACGAGGAAAAGGGAAGAAGATGAAGCGCCAAATTGTTTCGCCGCGACAGAAGCAGCAGAAGACCCTATGTTGTGGGTACTGTAAGAGGCCAGGACATCTTCAGAGGGATTGTCGCCGCGCCTAAGGGAAATGTCTGATTTGCAGATTCAGCGAACATCTTATCAACGGTTGCCTAAAAAGGAAGGAGCTACAAGGAGAAGACTCATCCACACTCTCCACTTCTGCCAAGTGATGATTATTGCTTAGTTCGAACCTCGAGGATAAAGCGGACCCAACACAGGATTCAACTCGCATGACGAGAATGCAGCGGTCTAGCAATCAAAGAAGAATTTTCATGTTTTCTAATTTCAGTAATAATGTTGTCATCCTCTTATAAATATTTCTTTCCATTTAAAATCTTGTATCCGTCGAACTTTTAGTTGAATGCAATAAAACTTTGAATTGTAATATATGTATCATTCTCTTGTCTTTCCCCTTATTTATACTATTCATTATCACCGCATTTAAATCTTGATTTTCAGTTCCTGCCACCGCATATCTTTCTATACTTCGTACACTTAGCTATTTTCTTGAGGTACTCCACTGTCTAATCATGACTCTTTCTTTTCAGGCTATAGCCCATCCTGGAGCAGCGCCGCATCTAGATGAGGATACACAATCATGCATTTCCTTAGACCGCACACTGATGAGTTCTGATGATGAGATCAACGATCACCAGGTCATTTTCGAAAACAGCGATTCAGAGGACGAAGGAGCAGCCGCCCCAGAGTTTGACATGATAGGTGATTCCGACGAAGAGGAAGGAGACCCTGAAGAGAACCCGATAGAGGAAGATCCCGAGGAAGACCCGATAGAAGAAAATCCAGTGGAGGAAAATCCCATGAAAGAGAATCCAGAAGAAGAGAATCACTTGGAATCAGACCTCGATGAAGAAGCTCCAGCCGAGGGAGAAGGACCAGAAGATCAAGACCCTGCTGTGGAAGAACTCCCAATGGCGATCCCCGCGAGGCGCTATGGAAATGGACGCCCCTACCTGAGCGCGCGAGC
The DNA here is from genome assembly GCA_030015575.1 of Agapanthus africanus. Lineage (NCBI taxonomy): Eukaryota > Viridiplantae > Streptophyta > Magnoliopsida > Asparagales > Amaryllidaceae > Agapanthus > Agapanthus africanus. Next base: position 354,212,590 of record JASDDO010000019.1, read on the forward strand.
CTACCGCAACCTGCTGAATCTCCACAACCGCGACTGACGGGATTTCTTTTAGATGTTGTCTTATCTGGCCAAATAAATATGTGTATAGTTTAGGGCCACCTTTCGTCTTTGAGAATGCTTTGTTTAAAATCTTATGGAATAAATGAATTGTTGAGTTTGCTAATCTTTCAATTTTCTTAGTTCACTTGATACTTGATTATTTCTTCTATACAATTATTTTTCCTATTGAGATCTGTTCACCCCTACTCCTTACATTGTCTTAACCCTCACTCAGATTAACCAGTACCACACCCGATCTTATAGAGGTCCACCCTTCATCCTCCGTTTGTGCCTCGTTTGAGATCCTTCTGGGAGAAATTTTTTTGTGAAATTTCCGAGTTAGCTAACTCTTCAAATTTTTGATTCATATGACCTACCGACCGTTATCCTCCCCATACTTTCCCCTTGTAGTCCTTTGTTGCTCACCTCTACTTCCTGTACTGACCCTACCCCGATCTCTTTGACCTTCAGTCTCAAGCCGCCACATTCCGACCTTCTGAATGAGCCACACTTCCTTGTAATCCTTACCCTAGCTAGCCCTATACATTTTTGTGTTTTTCCTATTACCCTAAATAAATTTAGGGACATTATTATTCGAAAATTTGGTTTTTACTATTTTGTATTTATCGAAGAGTGTGTTTTATTGACTATCCCCGCTTTACGCATTTCAAGTACTTCACTACTAGCTTTCCTATTATTTTTCGGTAGCGCAACCTTATATCGCGCATATTTTCGTTCCATGTTCCTTGTTTTCACTATGTGAGCTTTCTACGTTATGTGATCGATACATCATCCTAAAATGTTTTAACCTACCGACAAATCTTTCACTACTTTATTGACGTTACTTTATTTTTCGGGTATTGTGCCTACGGTTACTATTATCTATGGTTGTGCTTTACACTTATTATTTCTGTTGTGCTACCTTTGATATACTTATACGTGCACATATTTGAGTTTCGATTTTATCGAGTACGCCTCGAATATCATTGTTCGTTATTATTGTTATTGCTATTCTCGTATACATATAGGTTGCCTTTGTAGTTGTTACTGTCTTATATTTATTTAAACCTATATTTTTGTATGTTGTTCTTACATATATAAACCTTCAATTTTCTTCATCCACCTATTTCAAGTAAATCTTTATGTGTTAGTTTGCAATATAATAGCTTTCGCCTATGTTTGTTTCACTTATCGTTTATTTTAAATTTCAAGGACGAAATTTTTTTAAGGGTGGTATGATGTAACACCCAGCCCTTTTTATACCAATATTTGTGCTTCTCGTTAACTTATAAGATTTTACTTTATTTTTATTTATTAGTTTATTTATTTTAAAACTCCTTTTAAACCCAAACCCAAACTATATTTTATATCCCTGCAGCCCAATTTTCTATTCAAGGCCTTTCCCCATCTTCTAAACCCAACATTTTAATAAAAAGGAATTTATTTTAAAACCCCGGCCCATCCACTTTTCCCTCCTCAAAATTCCCTTATTATTTTCCAGCGGCCCAGTGCCTCAGCCCGCTCTTTTTCATTGTTAATTAATCCCAGGCCCGGCCCTCACTTCCTTTTCCCCACAATTCTTTTATTTTACTCCTGGCCCACACCCAGCCCAAGCCCGCTTCACCTCACCCGCGCCTCCTACCCTATCCGACCCGGCCCGCTACCCAACCCTTCTTCTTCAACGGCTCTCTCCCAAGATTCCCGCCTCCTGTCGCTCGCGATCCGCTCCTTCGCCGTAACCCACGCCGCCTCCTCCGCCCACGCTCGCGAGCCGTTACCCCACGGCGCGCACTCCCCTCTCTAACCTTCGTTGCCTCCTTTCTCTCTCACTCTCAAGATCCAAAACTCTAAGACTTCCTCCTCGTCCACCAAGAGTTCACCTGCACGCCTCCGTCATCGAGCACCCAACGCCGCTCGCCCTGACGGCGACGACTACGACCTCTTCCTTCATCACCTCACCCTCCTCCCTCGCTCACTCCTCTCTCCAGAAACCCCGAGCTCTCTCTTCCTCCTCCTCCCTGTATCCAGCTCGGCCATCCCCTTGCAATCATCGCCGGCGCCTCGTCTTCCCGATGACACCATCGTTGACCACCAACTCCATCAACACCTTTCTTCCCTGTACAACCCTCTCTCCCCACTCCGATCTCTCCCTCTCTCCCTTCCTCTGTCTTCTCTCCCTTTGTCCTCTCTCTCTCACTCTGTTTCTCTCTATATCACTCACTCTCTCTTTCTCAATCACCCTCTCTCTGTTCTCTCTCTCTTTCTCACTTCTATCTTATCTGTCTCTCTCTCTCACTGCACCCTTTCTCTCTCTAAACCCTTTCTCTCTTTCTCTCTCTAAATCCTTTCTCTCTCTAAACCCTACTCTCTCTCCCCTCGCAACGTCTCTCTACAACTCCATAACCAACCAACGACGGAGCCACAACCTCGCCGAGCTCGCAGCCGTCTCGGGTACAAGTCGTTATACTAGTCGTTGCCGTGTCGCACGTGTGTCGTTTCCACTGCCGTGTGCCCCAAAAACGTCTCCCGGCAAGTTCTCTACTTGCTACATGCTACTTTATGATAATTACAAATTACAATCGTGTATATCCCATGTTTTACTTTTCTGTTAAATATTACGTCGCAACTGTTCGATGCATGTTCTCAATGGAGATTATCATTTAATTTGGCGGAATTCAATTGTATAATCTGGCCCGTATGGTTTTGAATCTAGTGTGTGAATTTCGTTGGAAAATATGACCTTTAATGACTAAAACGACTACCCCCAAGTTTACTTGTAAAACTGGAAATTTCTTGTGCCTGAAAACCGTTAAATTCACCATAAATTATATACATACTGGAATGATTGGTTCGAGGGCTTAAATCGAAGCCGACTCGACGAAATACAACCCTATGCAAGTTTCTAAATATTTCTATACTTAAACTGTGACAATATTTGGATCGGAGTGCGACTCTGGACTGCAGTCCAGAGCGACTCTGTTTACTGTGTGCTGTCCCGTATTGGGTACCACACCGTTTCCTTAACTCGTAAGTTGCGGAACTCCACTGTTTATTATAGGTGAATATGTTATCTAGACAACACAAGTAGTTTCATCCTGTTTCGTTATCGTTTGTTAGTTAATCTGTAATTTAATAGATGTGGACGTATAACAGTCCCAACAGAATCAGAATTGACATACTAGTATCGAATAGTGTATATCTCCTGACGTACAGACATGATTGAAGATCCGTCTATTGCGTTGAAAACCTTACTGAAAACTCTAGATTTCATTCAACCGTAGCGTCGCTAAAATCTGATCCCAACTGGGATTAAAATGCGTTGCGAAACGGACTTCCGATTCTGAAACCGGATTTCCAGCCGTGAACGCTTAAAATGAAATGGCTATAATTAATGATCCTGGAACCCGATTGACATGAAACCAAATTCGCTGGATAGATAACTGAACATACTATTTATTCCCCGTTCATCGTTTTACTAAACTATAACCGTATGTTTTATGATAAATTATGCAAGTGGTAGATTATTGATTCATGACACCCTAATCATGCTTTACATACTGTTTACGCATCATATCATACACATGTCACTGCATTGATAACCTAGTGATAACGTGCTTTACCCAGTGTTAGGTATTAGTGATGATTGTGGCAAGTACGTTAGTGTTCGTGTATCAGTGAGTAAGTGAAAGTGATACGTACTTGTACACAATCAGTGAACCTTATGATTCTATTGCATTGACGACGTCTGTGGGACGCGTGTACGTGTAACTATAAGTGGTATGGGACACTTATGGAAACTCTTGCATGGGTGTCACAGATAAGACATCAGAATCTGCCATTTATCTTAGGTATTAGTCGGGACGTGCTTGATGGAGGTCCTGCCTCCAATTCTCGCGCAGACTTGTCACAGATCGACTGGTATTTAGGGTTATGGTTAGCGTTTGATGTAGACCACGGGGTGTGGGGTAGTTTGAGTGTGAGTTCAACAGAATCTCGGGAGTCCCTTGCCGGCTTATATATATGGAGATATATGGAGATTTACAGGGTACATGATTATTACCGTGAGTTACATGTTGGGCCCGTGGTCCCTTGCCCTTGGGTTCTACCCTTGGATGGAGGACACTCGCGAGTGGTTGACTCTCACACTTGGACTGACGATAGGCTTAGTGACCTGTACCGTGAGACTTAGAGACTGATAGGGATGATAGCATCGATATACATACTTACTGTGTTGACATACTTGGCATGTCATTATACTGCTTTTACTGTTCCACTGCATCGATTACTGCATGTTCATACCTATACCGCCATTGATTTACTGTTATATATATTTATTATCACTGTTAGAGTTGTCTCTTGGATTTATATATTATATTGCTATTGTGTCGCTCTGACGACCTGAGTATGCATGCTCAGCGTGAGGAGAGGATTTAGCCTGGACCGGGATTAGACGTGCATTACGGACATCTTGATTTGCTATCCAGAGTTATACCCTTTTGTTTCCCATCAGGTCAGTTCTTTATATTGTTTCGTTTCAGTTACTGCATTTCTCATTACCTACGCATTATTTACTGATTACCATGTAAAGCTAGAAGCCGAAGTGTGACTACGGCAGGATGTTTCCTTGACCGTAGGAGAATGGCTGGCCTTGTCAACCCCTCGTATTCCGTATTTTGGGAAGCATGGCGTGACATGGTTTAGTTGGTATCAGAGCCCAGGTTTTGCTTCGATTGGGATTGCAGTTTTCCATGTAGAGTTTGACAATCTAAGACATCCCTCGGTCTAGATTGTAAACTTGATATCCTTGATTCATATTCACATTGAGTATTCTGCTATCCATTCGCTAGGGTTTCGGATGATTTAGCAAGGTTACGTGGTTGCAATTGCACTACCGTACTCTGTTTAAGTGACTTAGAATCCTACAGTTGATTTCCACTTGTAATAAATTTCATCACATCCGATGTTCTTGATTCCTTGCCAATCCACATTATAATTTGATTCTTATATCGTTCTCAAAATTATTGTTTCAGGATCATGTCTTCCAACGTCTCCTCATCTAACTCCACTCCCCAGATTCAGACCGTTGAGATCCTGAGTGTACTGCAAGGTTTAAAGGAAGCCCAGGAGCGGACGAACGACTTGCTAACTGAAGGACTGAGAAGGCAGGTGAATCAAGCACCAGCGGGAGTCCCAAATTTTAAAGGGATCCCTGATCGACGAGGAAAAGGGAAGAAGATGAAGCGCCAAATTGTTTCGCCGCGACAGAAGCAGCAGAAGACCCTATGTTGTGGGTACTGTAAGAGGCCAGGACATCTTCAGAGGGATTGTCGCCGCGCCTAAGGGAAATGTCTGATTGCGGATTCAGCGAACATCTTATCAACGGTTGCCTAAAACGGAAGGATCTACAAGGAGGAGACTCATCCACACTCTCCACTTCTGCCAAGTGATGATTATTGCTTAGTTCGAACCTCGAGGATAAAGCGGACCCAACACAGGATTCAACTCGCGTGACGAGAATGCAGCGGTCTAGCAATCAAAGAAGAATTTTCATGTTTTCTAATTTCAGTAATAATGTTGTCATCCTCTTATAAATATTTCTTTCCATTTAAAATCCTGTATCCGTCGAACTTTTAGTTGAATGCAATAAAACTTTGAATCGTAATATATGTATCATTCTCTTGTCTTTCCCCTTATTTATACTATTCATTATCACCGCATTTAAATCTTGATTTTCAGTTCCTGCCACCGCATATCTTTCTATACTTCGTACACTTAGCTATTTTCTTGAGGTACTCCACTGTCTAATCATGACTCTTTCTTTTCAGGCTATGGCCCACCCTGGAGCAGCGCCGCATCTAGATGAGGATACACAATCATGCATTTCCTTAGACCGCACACTGATGAGTTCTGATGATAAGATCAACGATCACCAGGTCATTTTCGAAAACAGCGATTCAGAGGACGAAGGAGCAGCCGCCCCAGAGTTTGACATGATAGGTGATTCCGACGAAGAGGAAGGAGACCCTGAAGAGAAACCGATAGAGGAAGATCCCGAGGAAGACCCGATAGAAGAAAATCCAGTGGAGGAAAATCCCATGGAAGAGAATCCAGAAGAAGAGAATCACTTGGAATCAGACCTCGATGAAGAAGCTCCAGCCGAGGGAGAAGGACCAGAAGATCAAGACCCTGCTGTGGAAGAACTCCCAATGGCGATCCCCGCGAGGCGCTATGGAAATGGACGCCCCTACCTGGGCGCGCGAGCCTACCGCAACCTGCTGAATCTCCACAACCGCGACTGACGGGATTTCTTTTAGATGTTGTCTTATTTGGCCAAATAAATATGTGTATAGTTTAGGGCCACCTTTCGTCTTTGAGAATGCTTTGTTTAAAATCTTATGGAATAAATGAATTGTTGAGTTTGCTAATCTTTCAATTTTCTTAGTTCACTTGATACTTGATTATTTCTTCTATACAATTATTTTTCCTATTGAGATCTGTTCACCCCTACTCCTTACATTGTCTTAACCCTCACTCAGATTAACCAGTACCACACCCGATCTTATAGAGGTCCACCCTTCATCCTCCGTTTGTGCCTCGTTTGAGATCCTTCTGGGAGAAATTTTTTTGTGAAATTTCCGAGTTAGCTAACTCTTCAAATTTTTGATTCATATGACCTACCGACCGTTATCCTCCCCATACATTCCCCTTGTAGTCCTTTGTTGCTCACCTCTACTTCCTGTACTGACCCTACCCCGATCTCTTTGACCTTCAGTCTCAAGCCGCCACATTCCGACCTTCTGAATGAGCCACACTTCCTTGTAATCCTTACCCTAGCTAGCCCTATACATTTTTGTGTTTTTCCTATTACCCTAAATATATTTATGGACATTATTATTCGAAAATTTGGTTTTTACTATTTTGTATTTATCGAAGAGTGTGTTTTATTGACTATCCCCGCTTTACGCATTTCAAGTACTTCACTACTAGCTTTCCCATTATTTTTCGGTACCGCAACCTTATATCGCGCATATTTTCGTTCCATATTCCTTGTTTTCACTATGTGAGCTTTCTACGTTATGTGATCGATACATCATCCTAAAATGTTTTAACCTACTGACAAATCTTTCACTACTTTATTGACGTTACTTTATTTTTCGGGTATTGTGCCTACGGTTACTATTATCTATGGTTGTGCTTTACACTTATTATTTCTGTTGTGCTACCTTTGATATACTTATACGTGCACATATTTGAGTTTCGATTTTATCGAGTACGGCTCGAATATCATTGTTCGTTATTATTGTTATTGCTATTCTCGTATACATATAGGTTGCCTTTGTAGTTGTTACTGTCTTATACTTATTTAAACCTATATTTTTGTATGTTGTTCTTACATATATAAACCTTCAATTTTCTTCATCCGCCTATTTCAAGTAAATCTTTATGTGTTAGTTTGCAATATAATAGCTTTCTCCTATGTTTGTTTCACTTATCGTTTATTTTAAATTTCGAGAACGAAATTTTTGTAAGGGTGGTATGATGTAACACCCAGCCCTTTTTATACCAATATTGGTGCTTCTCGTTAACTTATAAGATTTTACTTTATTTTTATTTATTAGTTTATTTATTTTAAAACTCCTTTTAAACCCAAACCCAAACTATATTTTATATCCCTGCAGCCCAATTTTCTATTCAAGGCCTTTCCCCATCTTCTAAACCCAGCATTTTAATAAAAAGGAATTTATTTTAAAACCCCGGCCCATCCACTTTTCCCTCCTCAAAATTCCCTTATTATTTTCCAGCGGCCCAGTGCCTCAGCCCGCTCTTTTTCATTGTTAATTAATCCCAGGCCCGGCCCTCACTTCCTTTTCCCCACAATTCTTTTATTTTACTCCTGGCCCACACCCAGCCCAAGCCCGCTTCACCTCACCCGCGCCTCCCACCCTATCCGACCCGGCCCGCTACCCAACCCTTCTTCTCCAACGGCTCTCTCCCAAGATTCCCGCCTCCTGTCGCTCGCGATCCGCTCCTTCGCCGTAACCCACGCCGCCTCCTCCGCCCACGCTCGCGAGCCGTTACCCCACGTCGCGCACTCCCCTCTCTAACCTTCGTTGCCTCCTTTCTCTCTCACTCTCAAGATCCAAAACTCTAAGACTTCCTCCTCGTCCACCAAGAGTTCACCTGCACGCCTCCGTCATCGAGCACCCAACGCCGCTCGCCCTGACGGCGACGACTACGACCTCTTCCTTCATCACCTCACCTTCCTCCCTCGCTCACTCCTCTCTCCAGAAACCCTGAGCTCTCTCTTCTTCCTCCTCCCTGTATCCAGCTCGGTCATCCCCTTGCAATCATCGCCGGCGCCTCGTCTTCCCGACGACAACATCGTCGACCACCAACTCCATCAACACCTTGCTTCCCTCTACAACCCTCTCTCCCCACTCCGATCTCTCCCTCTCTCCCTTCCTCTGTCTTCTCTCCCTTTGTCCTCTCTCTCTCACTCTGTTTCTCTCTATATCACTCACTCTCTCTTTCTCAATCACCCTCTCTCTGTTCTCTCTCTCTTTCTCACTTCTATCCTATCTATCTCTCTCTTTCACTGCACCCTTTCTCTCTCTAAACCCTTTCTCTCTCTAAACCCTTTCTTTCTTTCTCTCTCTAAACCCTTTCTCTCTCTAAACCCTACTCTCTCTCCCCTCGCAACGTCTCTCTACAACTCCATAACCAACCATCGACGGAGCCACAACCTCGCCGAGCTCGCAGCCGTCTCGGGTACAAGTCGTTATACTAGTCGTTGCCGTGTCGCACGTGTGTTGTTTCCACTACCGTGTGCCCCAAAAACGTCTCCCGGCAAGTTCTCTACTTGCTACATGCTACTTTATGATAATTACAAATTCCAATCGTGTATATCCCATGTTTTACTTTTCTGTTAAATATTACGTCGCAACTGTTCGATGCTGTTCTCAATGGAGATCATCATTTAATTTGGCGGAATTCAATTTTATAATCTGGCCCGTATGGCTGTGAATCTAGTGTGTGAATTTCGTTGGAAAATATGACCGTTAATGACTAAAACGACTACCCCTAAGTTTACTTGTAAAACTGGAAATTTCTTATGCCTGAAAACCGTTAAATTCACAATAAATTATATATATACTGGAATGATGCGTTCAAGGGCTTAAATCAAAGATGACTCGACGAAATACAACCCTATGCAAGTTTCTAAATATTTCTGTACTTAAACTGTGACAATATTTGGATCGGAGTGCGACTCTGGACTGCAGTCCAGAGCGACTCTGTTTACTGTGTGCTGTCCCGTAATGGGTACCACACCGTTTTCTTAACTCGTAAATTGCGGAACTTCACTGTTTATTATAGGTGAATCTGTTATCTAGACAACACAAGTAGTTTCATTCTGTTTCGTTATCGTTTGTTAGTTAATCTATAATTTAATAGATGTGGACGTATAACAGTCTCAACAGAATCAGAATTGACATACTAGTATCGAATAGTGTATATCTCCTGACGTACAGACACGATTGAAGATCCATCTGTTGCGTTGAAAACCTTACTGAAAACTCTAGATTTCATTCAACCGTAGCGTCGCTAAAATCTGATCCCAACTGGGATTAAAATGCGTTGCGAAACGGACTTCCGATTCTGAAACCGGATTTCCAGCCGTGAACGCTTAAAATGAAATGGCTATAATTAATGATCCTGGAACCCGATTGGCATGAAACCATATTCGCTGGATAGATAACTGAACATACTATTTATTCCCCGTTCATCGTTTTACTAAAATGTAACCGTATGATTTATGATAAATTATGCAAGTGGTAGATTATTGATTCATGACACCCTAATCATGCTTTACATACTGTTTACGCATCATATCATACACATGTCACTGTATTGATAACCTAGTGATAACGTGCTTTACCCAGTGTTAGGTATTAGTGATGATTGTGGCAAGTACGTTAGTGTTCGTGTATCAGTGAATAAGTGAAAGTGATACGTACTTGTACACAATCAGTGAACCTTATGATTCTATTGCATTGACGACGTCTGTGGAACGCGTGTACGTGTAACTATAAGTGATATGGGACACTTATGGAAACTCTTGCATGGGTGTCACAGATAAGACATCAAAATCTGCCATTTATCTTAGGTATTAGTCGGGACGTGCTTGATGGAGGTCCTGCCTCCAATTCTCGCGCAGACTTGTCACAGACCGACTGGTATTTAGGGTTATGGTTAGCGTTTGATGTAGACCACGGGGTGTGGGGTAGTTTGAGTGTGAGTTCAACAGAATCTCGGGAGTCCCTTGCCGGCTTATATATATGGAGATATATGGAGATTTACAGGGTACATGATTATTACCGTGAGTTACATGTTGGGCCCGTGGTTCCTTGCCCTTGGGTTCTACCCTTGGGTGGAGGACACTCGCGAGTGGTTGACTCTCACACTTGGACTGACGATAGGCTTAGTGACCTGTACCGTGAGACTTAGAGACTGATAGGGATGATAGTATCGATTTACATACTTACTGTGTTGACATACTTGGCATATCATTATACTGCTTTTACTGTTCCACTGCATCGATTACTGCATGTTCATACCTATACCGTCATTGATTTACTGTTATATATATTTATTATCACTGTTAGAGTTGTCTATTGGATTTATATATTATATTTCTATTGTGTCGCTCTGACGACCTGAGTATGCATGCTCAGCGTGAGGAGAGGATTTAGCCTGGACCGGGATTAGACGTGCATTACGGACATCTTGATTTGCTATCCAGAGTTATACCCTTTTGTTTCCCATCAGGTCAGTTCTTTATATTGTTTCGTTTCAGTTACTGCATTTCTCATTACCTGCGCATTATTTACTGATTACCATGTAAAACTAGAAGCCGAAGTGTGACTACGGCAGGATGTTTCCTTGACTGTAGGAGCATGGCTGGCCTTGTCAACCCCTCGTATTCCGTATTTTGGGAAGCGGGGCGTGACATTAGGTGCCTTAATCTTATCTTCTCGTGCCACTTTTAACACATTCCATACCAATCTACCCCTTAAACCCCGTAGTGTTTTGTTTGTATGGTTTGCCTTGTAAATTGTATTGATTGTATAATTGGATGACTGACTGAAACCATGATATCAGTAAACGGATCTAACTGTAGAATCATGTAAACTGGATGTAAACTGGGGATCATGTAAATGGAATGTATATCCATGGTTCGGTTCAGTCAAGTTGTATAGATTGATAACTGGGTTCATGGATTCATGTTGAATTATAATATTGAAGATTGTAGATTATAGATTATAAACTGTAGATTGTAGATTGTAGATTGTACTTGAATCATATTCAAGTCAGATTATACTGAGACTCAAACTGAGTCAGACAATTAGCAAAGTAAATTGTAGTCCTGAATGTTTTTATTAATTTGTCTACCTTAGATAGGCAAGCATCCACTTCTCCGGCTCCCTGAGGCTCAAGAGATTGGTTCCGCTTAAACTTATATTTGCTAGGGTCCTTAAAGTAATTTATAGAACTTGAGGGTTTTTTTTTATGTAAAAATACTTTTATATACTTTTCAAAATACACCCCAAGTATTTATCATTCGTCTTTAGAGTTGTAATGAATGTAGATTTTACATTGTGATATTTCTAGTGAATATATCCTAATTTCATAAATAAAGGTATTTATTTGTAATATTGATTTGTGTGGAATTTATGGTATTTTAGTATAAAATTGATTCTTGTGATTTTTAGAAAAAGGTGGAATATTTATATCATAACAAAATATGTATTTTAATGATAAATATACATATATTTATACAAAAATAATTTTAATATATATTTTATATTCTAAAAATCTCATTTTCTTAAGATGTCGTATTTTAAATCTTTCGAGGCCGAATGCTCCTTGCGGAGGTCTGAATCTCGCACTACTAAGCCCTAGAATGTGCGATAATCCGCATCATCCCGAACGGGTTCCCCAAAATGGGTTGTAGCGGCGCTTCGCAAAGATTGTATAAATACTAAATCCTTTAGAAAATGGTTTTACGAAGTAAATGGTATTTATTTGTAAAGATGTAAATTTTCCCGTATTCTATGTTCTAGGGTCTCCTAAGTCAACTAGATTATTCCTAAATGGCCCAAAGCAACAAGTTGTGAGATACTTCAAATCGCCTCTTCACCGCCAATTGTGGCCAGGTAAGTACAAGTGAAGAAAGGAGGGATCCGCTCACGAATCACCGTGAGACGGGCCTTTTAAAGTAACCTTTCTCACTTACCTAGCCTAGACACCACAAAGTCAGGTTTAGATAAACGACTGATGTCCACAATCTTATCCTATTTTCCTAATAAGTGGTATTTATTTAAAAGTGTATCAATACTAAATCTTTTAGAAATAGTTTTCTTAAGTAAAAGGTATTTAAATGAAAATGTTTGTTTTCTCGTATTCTAAGTTTTCGATGGTATCGTGTTAGGTTGTATGTAAGTGTGTGAGGAGGTAGGTCGTTATCTTATGATCTACTTTAAATGTATAGCAAGTTTGATGGAGTTAAATGAAAGATTGAAACAATGTGGTATTTGAGTGAAAAATACGATAGATTGAAACAATGTGGTATTTGAGTGAAAAATACGATAAATTGAAATAGCTATCATTTCATGTGATGAAACTTGTTCAAATTGTTTGATTAGTGTTTAATAGTCAACATAAAGAAGTTTAAATATGATTGTATTAGTGAGAAGTGAAATTTTATAGAAAACCGAATCGGAAATCGGATTTGTTCCGATTCCGTCGGGTTTTGTAAATTCGTATTTTTAGAATAGAAAAGAGAGATAGAAAAGGGACTTACGGGTTTTAGGACACACAAGAGGGTGAGAGGGAAGTAGTGGAATCACCGATGTGTTGCGTCGTCGCCGGTAGTTCCTAAAACGATCGCCGGAAGTTCCGCCGGGAAATTCGTCGGAGCTTTGCCTCGAGCTCACTTCGATTGCACACTAGGGTTCTAAGGATTTTTCTTAAGAGTTGGCTCAGAAATGTGAGTGAGAGGGTAGAGGGTAGGGGGTGTATTTATAGGGTTAGGTTAGGGTTAGGATAGGTGAAGAGTTTAAATAAAAAAAATGTAAAAATATATTAAAATTCATTAAAATATGGAGTAAATGGGGATTTCAAAGGTTTCTGGAACTGATCTAAATAAATAGAGTATACAGGGGGATAGGGGAGGCCAAGAGTCAACTTTTTTGTGTTGACGACTCGGCCGTCCGGCCGAGTCCGGCCGGCGGCGCCGTGCCGAGTCGGCTGGTTCGCCGTCCGAGTCGGAGGTCAGGGAGGTGGGGGGTCGTCTGGTGTAGCCTCTGGTATATTTAGTTTTTTAGGTTTAGTTCAAAGTTTTGGAGTTATTGTGTGTGGACTGTTGGGCTTCTAAAGAATTTTAAAAAATATAAAATAAAAAAATAATATGAGGCATGGGATTTGAACTCTGGTGGCTTGGTTCAGCAGTGCAAGATATTACCAATGAGCCACAAGCTCTATCTTCTAATTAAATTGCTAATTAATTACTTAAGTTTTGTGCTCAGGCAATAAATACCCCTTTATGGATTTTTGAATTTTTTTTTGTAAAAACTTGTATAGGAAATTTAGGGTTGTTACAAAAAAATGTTTAAGAAGGTAGGATAGTAACTCTGCTACGATTCTGCCAATGCATATCATATGCGAATAATTTAAATTAAAAATACTTCTAATCAAGTAACCATGTTTCGACCAAATGGCCTTTGATATGATGAAACATGTTGATATAAAATATATCATTTCAGTCCTATCACATCTTCAGAGTTTTGGTACAGTGGAAATAATATTTAAGAATATCTTTATACATCTCTCTTTCTCTCTCATACACAAATTTTTTAGGGTCTGGATCCCTAAATTTCCATATTATCAAGAAAAAAAGTTCCGGGCTCGGTTTTTCTAAAAATAACATCTAATTCTTCTCGTTAACTAAAAAGAACCCTTGTGTTAGCGTGATGTTAGTTTAGAGGCTAGTTAAGTTAATTATGGTTAAATTAAATATTTAATTATATTTAACACATTTCTTCCTGCTATCATTTCTCTTTCTCCCCATTAAAACCTCCATGACCTCCTCCTCCTCTTCTTTATTTCCATTAAAACTCTCTTTTCTCTCCACCGCCCATCTTCTTCCTCTAATTCTCCCTACCTCTAACCCCTAATCTCATGCCCGCTGTCTCCTCTTCCAATCACCATTCATCATGCTCTGCCTCCTTCTCACCGATGTCACCGGAATCACTTCTTTCCCTCCACCATTTCTCTTCCTCCATCATATATGAACCCTCCTCCACTTCCCGTCCTCCACCATGTCTTAACCCTCCTCTTCCAATTCTCCTCCTCTCCTCCACAGTCGTCTGCCACTTCTTCTCCGCCGTCTCCTTCCTTTCCTTCGCCCTCCATCTGTTTCTGCCCATGTTTAAAGTTAATTGGATGTTAATCCACAAGTAAAACAACCATAATGACCATAATTATATCTAATTAAGAGAGTTTGGATGTTAATTGGATGTCAGTTAATTAGGGGTTCTTTTTTAGTTAATAGATATTTGGGATGTCCTCTTTATTAAAAAAAAGTTAGGGATTTCTTTTTTGAAAATATGGAAATTTAGGGGTACAAAATAATTTTAAAAACCATTTTTTTTCTTTATCTTTTTAGCCTTTTCTGTTTTATCATCTTTTTCCATAAATGATCGGTCATTTATTTGATGAAGATAGTGTTATAAAACTTTGATAAACATATGATTCTTTTGGACTGGATCTTTGGAGAACCATTTCTTATTATTTGGTTATTGAAGTTGGTTGAACTTAAACCATCCCATCTTGTCTTCGACAAATTGATTGAGAGGCCTCTTATTAATATAGTCGACTTGATTTGAGCCTCCTCACATTTGGTGATTTTTGTCAGGATCCGGTTCTTGCTCACGGAATAAAGTGCCACACGGAACAAAGTGCCACGCCAAGTGTCATACCAAGGGTGCGGAGGCCATCTCTTGAGTTCATGGGACCCACTGTAGAATAATGGGGAATTTTCAGAATACATTCCGGAAGAGGGCAGATCTGTACTATAAATGGAATGATACCACTTTTCAATAGAGATGTGCATTTTAAGTGAACCGGCACTACAGGAGCTTGAGAACTCCGTAGTTAAGCGTGCTCGAGCCAGGAAAGTTCTGAGATGGGTGATCTTCTGGGATGTTGGCCTCTGGTCGGGTCAGGTTCATCCCGAAGGATAAAACTCTACGGTTTTGGCCAGAACGGACAATACTCTTTGTATTGGGATGGGTCGTGACAATTTTAGACCATCTGAAGTTGTTTGCAACTTTGCCTTGATTTTGTATTTAGTGATTGGATCTTGGACGTTATCTTGCGATATTACTAATTAGATTATGCATTCAGCGTAATTGATTATTTGTATTTCTAACACATTGACACAACCAAAATTGTTATTTTGTGGGAATAAACGCACAACAAATTAACAATTGATCAACTTACAATATCCAACTAGGTTTTTAAGTACTCGTTCATTATGCTAAATTCTATATTTTTTAAAATATATCGTTATTATAAAAAAAAGTTATACTATCGGAATTTAGTCAAAATATATATATATATATATATATATATATATATATATATATATATATATCGGTTGCCGTAGTGATGTAAAACTATATAAAAATGTTATAATATCAGAATTTTTGCCAATTTTATAAATATAAAAATGTTATAATATCGGAATTTTTGACAATTTTATAAATATAAAAATGTTATAACATAAGAATTTAAATAAAGAAGTTATTCTATTATTATTCCAGCCACTTGGAAAAAATTTTAAATTTTAAAGGTTAGGTAAGTGCTAACTTGAATAATGGATGACTTTTGTGAGACCTGCAAAAAAATAACCACGAATATTGTTTACAGAAAATACTTTTAAAAAAATAGTTCATCTTATCGTATAATTGTAACCTAAATATAAACTATGTATTCTAAATGAGAAATATTATATTTTTTAGATCGAAAAAAATAAATACCTATATAACTTCTCCTTCTCCATCTTTTATTGATTGAAAATTGTCTATATTACACTCTGTCATACACACACACACAAACAAATATATATATATATATATATATATATATATATATATATATATATAGCAATGAAAAAATTAATATATGGAAGAGGGGAAGGGGAGAGAGGAAATTTATTTTTGTATATCTATGTATATATAGATATAAATTCATGGCAACAACCCAAATCTTATATATATTAAATATTTTTTCTATAAATACGCAAATATAGATTTATGGTTAAAACTCAAATTTATATTTAACAAATTATAAAATCAATTATTAACACCTCATTTTTTGTGTGTTTTAAATCAATTATTAAACCCTTCAAATTTATTTTTATCATTATTATTTTATATATGTGTAAATATAGTTTTATGGAAGAAAAAAAAACAAATTTATATAGATGATTAAAAAATTATAAAACAATTATTATTAGAAATGGAAAACCCCCAAATCTATATAGATGGATATAGATTTTCTATATACATGTGGTATAGATTTATGGAAAAACCCCAAATCTATATCTAAGACGGGTATTATTGTAACTATATTATTATTATTGTTATTATTATTATCATAACATTACTATTACTATTACTATTATTATTAGTGACAAAGACCTAAAATAAAAACTTAAATTTATTAAGAAAACCATGGTATAAAAACCTAACTTTATTACTGCTGCTACTACTCCTACTACTATTACTACTACTGTATTATTATTATTATTTGTTCACTTCGTTCATTTGCCTATATAGATTATTACTCCTACTCCTACTAGTACTATTGTATAATTACTATTACTATTATTATTTATATATATTCTTATTACTTTTAGCATTAATGGCAAAAACCAAAATCTATATTTAAAAAATTATAAAATCAATTATTAACACCTTCTCAATTTTTTTGTATTTTAAATCAATTATTAAACCTTTCGAATTTATTTTTATTATTATCTTTTTTATATATGTGTAAATATAGTTTTATGGGGGAAAAAACCAAATTTATATAGATAATTAATAAATTATAAAATCAATTATTATTAGAAATGGAAAAACCACAAATATAAACAGATTGATATAGATTTTATATATACATGTAGTATAGATTTATGGAAAAAAAACAAATCTATATCTAAGGCATGTATTATTATTACTATATATTATTATTATTGTTAGAGCATTACTATTACTGTTACTATTATTATTGGTGACAAAAACATAAAATAAAAACCTAAATTTATTAAGAAAGCCATGATATAAAAACCTAACTTTATTACTATTGCTGCTGCTGCTGCTATATTATTATTGTTATTACTATTCCTATTACTATTTATATAGATTCTTGTTACTCTTAGTATTAATGGAAAAAACCTACACACACTATATTATTACTATTACTATCATTATTTATATTATATAGATTCATATTATTATTACTATTAATGACAAAACCTATCTATCTATCTATCTATCTATCTATATATATATATATATATTCTAATTTAGATATCCAATGGTTATCAGGATTCAGGTTTGCAGATCGGATGCATTTTTTATAGTGCCACTTAAAAGGAATAATAGTTGTGAGTGGGTAACACAGGAAAGTAAAGAAAAAACGTAGAACAGGTAAAGCGAAGCAAGGAATGAAGTTGAAATCATGGAAATTTGGTAATCCATCTCCTCAAGGTTTCCATGTAAATTTTGTTCATCAATTCTTAATTACTTTGCTGGTTTAGTCAAACATAGTACAATGAACTTCTATTCTTTTGTATAAGGAATGAAACAAAGCAAGCAAACCAACAACATAGTACAATGATAATTGCGTGGTGACTTAATTCCTAAGATAGACTTGGGGATCTCTGCTAGATGATGAAGGGATGGTAGGTTAAGGAATATATATTAATTTAGAGCATACAAGATTTGGATATTTTACATGTTTAGCATTGGTGTATGACCATATTAGGATAAAATAAAATCACTTAGAATAAGCAAAATTAGATTTGGATATTTTACATGTTTAGCATTGGCCTATGACCGTATTAGGATAAAATAAAATCACTTAGAATAAGCAAAATTTATACAAAACCCTAAAAAATAAACAACAGTGTCTCCTACTTGGGTTTATTATTTATTCAAATTAAGTTGAATGTAATTCTTAGGGTCTAATGGTTATCAGTTTTAGCCATTCATCTCTATTTATATTTAGGGAAAAATGGATCTAATTTCATAGGTTTAAAAAGCAACAGGTTTAAGTCTCCGGACCAAAAACCCTTATGAAAAAGTCCTCCAGCTCTAGGATTTTTTGTTTTAGTTCTTATATTACATCATCTAATATTTTGTGCCAATAACGCCTTTTGAGATAAGAAACTACATTTACTCTTTAAAGTGCTATATTTATCTTATAAAATGCTATATTTATCTTTTAAAGTGTTACATTTATGTTGAAATTACTATATTTGTATTAAAACACTATATTTGACATGAAACAGTTACATTTACCAGTAAAGTTACTATATCTACTATATTTGACCCATTTCAAAATAAATTTAGTATTTTATAACATAAATGTAGCACTTTAAATAATAAATGTAACTATTTATCTCAAAGGGTATTATTGGCAACATATTAGTTGCTATATGGACTAAAACATAAGAATATTTGAGTTTGGGAGTTTTTTATAGATTTTTTTAGCCTGGGGCCTTAAATCTATTGCTTTTAAAATTTGGGGACTTAAAAACATTTTTCCTTTATATTAGTTGTGATATACGAAAGCCAAAATAGGAATGACATGGGTCTTTCACGACTATAACCGGTCTTTCTTTTAATCCATTGTTTTTCAGTTAAAATTGAAAACTTGTTGAGTAGGAGCCGATGTAAGTTACAATAAAAGTTTGGAAAAATATTTAAGGCATGTTGGTCAATAGAGACTTTTCGTATAAAAAATAAAACTTTTGAAGCTAGACTATTTTTTAGGACTTTTATAAAACTAGGATTTTTTTTTAGGATTCAAGAACTAATAGAGCTAAGCTGAAACTGAAAATTGATACTATATTGGGTTATTTTATTTCTATTGGTGCGGTCCAAATTATATATTATTAGAAAATATTTAATTGTTTCTAAATGATTTATAAGATCAAAAATTATTTTCCTGTTTTAATTATAGAAAATGAGATTTTTGTATACTGATAAAATATAATTAAACATATCTTTCTCTTTGTTTGGTCAAATCAGGATTACATACATGTTTAAATGATTTTTATATTTTCTGATTAATTTTGGCGGTATTAAAATTAGATAGATTTAAAAGAGATTGATAAGGTTTGTGTTGAATCAATTGGATTTAGTCGATAAAAATAAAGGACAAAAAAGATTTGAAAGTTTACGGAAAGAAAATGGAGGAGGAGAAGAGGGGGAAGGGAGAAAGAGGGAGGGAGGGGAAAGAGAATGGAGATCAACTGGAGTTTGATAGTTCTGATTTTTAACTTTTGTTCCATCCAAATAGAGGGATAATTTTTAAAGGTGGAACATTCATTTTATATATAAAAAAGTTCTTGATGGAATATTTTTTTCTTTTAGTTCCAGTTCTCGGTCCATTCATGTCCAACACCTAATTTAGAACATTAAATTCCAGTTCTAATTGACTAATACAAACTAATATATTGCCACAGTATGTTCCAGTTCTAACTCTTTGATCCAATTCACCAACCCCTTAATGAAGTGTCGTGCTCCAGAGGATTATAAGTTTATAACTTAATGAGAGGTTTTAGCATAAGGAGTCATAAGGAATCGCTAGTAACCCGTACAGCTGGTAAGAATAAAAGCGTTAAGTATTTATTTCCTTTGGTTATGGTATAATATTTCAGAAAATGGAAAATATTATTTTTAAAATTTAAATAATAAAATAATGAGTTTCATGTATATTATACCGAGTATGGATTTGAGTTTTCGTAAATTGGTATAATTATATACCTCTATTTTGGAAAATACTTGGAATTTAAAATAAATTATTGATTATATGAGCATTTATTTAATTGGACATTTCTTAAATTTGCATGTAATTATATCCATATAAGTTATGATATTAAAATTAATCGATATTTTCCTATTTTTGCATTAACCAAGTTTTATTTGCTAAACCATATTTAGTGTGCATGGCATGTTAACAAGCGTGTAAAATTAGTTTCTTTTTATTCATTCTCATTTGTGTCTTTGATTGTTTTCATTTGTTTTATTTAAAGAAAAAGAAAAGAAAATAAGAGGGAGACATAGGAGCATGGAGGTATCATTAAAGGGGGATGGGGGAGGGGGGACGGGAAGGGTTATGGCTTAGACTACCATTTGCATTTCTTCATATCATCATCATCACTCTCTTCATCTTCATCTTTCTCTTCTTCATCCCCACCTCCTCTATCTCCAATTCCAACCCCAAGACATCAACTCAAAATCCTTCAAAACATCTTGAAAGCTTCATTAAAAGTGTTCATATCCTCTACCTACACATGAAGATGTGATCAAATCTCCATTTCGAGACCATTTGCAATTTTGGAACTTTCCTAATCTCTATTATGAGGTAAAATTCTCTTTTTGACCATGTTTTAAGTACACTTGCATAGACAAACTAGTTTAGAGCTAAAGTTCATGTTTTCAAGACTAGAAATTTCAAAAATGGGTTTTTAGTGGATACAACTTGTAGTGGTGGTGTAGTAGTGGGATGGTTAGTTATTACAACCTTTTTAGTGATAGGTGGGGGTGTTTTAGTGCAAACATCATAGGTTTTAAAGTGTTTTAAGTTTTAAAAATATGAGTTAAGGTTTTCAAATATCGGTTTTCTTTGAGTTTTTGATGTTCAAATCAAATCTTGAGTAGTTCAAGATCTCTGAAGAATATTTTGCATATATATTAAAGCTAGTTAAACCACCAGGAGACATCACCATGAAGACGAGACCCTATCTCCAAACTTGGACCGCAATTTGCGGTTAAAACGAATATATCTGTGGTTCACTGTTCATATTAGGTGTCGGGATTTGTTCTGTAGGTGTTTTACAGTATATACAAACTTATTTTATATGTTAATTTGCTCCAGATTTTCTTGGTAAAAATCTGGTGTTGTTTTACTTAATTTTTAACGATATTTTGCGAGTTTTGAAACTTGGATTTTGGATTTTTATGTCTTGATGCGGTCGTTTGACATTTGTACGTCGACGTCCGGGGGTATTTTGTCGTTTTGGCACAAATTGACCATAAGTTCTAACCTATGTGCGTTTCGCTCATCGTATCGGTTTTGATATGGATTTTTATGCTATTCGATATGCTTTCGATTGTAGGTACAATCGCAGAAACTTCCGAGACGACGAAGAAGAGCAAGACATTCGTCGGCTTCGACTAGGACGAGACGTTTAGGTGACTAAATGTATATCTACGGGAAAAGTCGGGTGGATGACGTATAGCACCCCCGCAACCGTAGTAGTTAGGATACTATATGTACTAGAATTATATATTATCACCATATACGTATATTAGTATACTCAGTAGAATTTTTATACTTAGTATCTATTTCTTAGCCATTGAGTTATATATACACATACATATATTTATGAGTATTATTTAGGTATAAATATATATATGACATGAGAATATACACAATTTAAGTATACATGATATGATATGAGAGGATATGAGATGATATAAGATGATATGAGATGATATAAGATGAGTTGATGTACGTGACTATAGATCCGTACCATATTGATTGGATGATGTCGTATGAGAGAGATTCCGTATGTGATATGGTGAGGATTTGATTGCCGAATACGGCCGATATTTATTTCGACTCGAGAAGTCTTGCTAAATCACAAAAGGGAAATTCATGAGATGTTTAAAGCCACACTTACAAAATTAATGATTCGTTACGTACTTTTAAACGATAACGTTAAGAGTGCACTATGACTTTTCAAATGATATTTATCTCAAAAATATCGTAGTCCCTTATTTCCAAAATAACATTTTGTGTTATTTTAAACTATAACTGTATGGTTTATACATGGTTGGATATTTTAATATTTGTTCACGTCATGATTTCATTATTCTGTATACGCTCGCATTTCAATTTTCTTATTTCTGCATACGCTCACGCTTCGATTATTTACGATATATACTACGTTCATATTTTTAACTCTACTTAATTATACGAATACACTTATATATGAACACACTTGCTATACTATATTTCTGCCAGTATTTTAGATTGTTGCTCAATTTACATCAGCATGCATTGTATTATTGTTCTGTTATTGCTATATTTTTATGAGATAGTGTTTTCATGGGATTTCTGGATTTGAGAAACCGCGGATATAATTTTATAAAACTTGTGAATTTAAAAATGTGGTTTTCTCTTGATATGATATTTCCGTATCCACCATGAGTTTTCTCGGTTCTGAGCTATAATTATTATCCGATTCGAGAAGTGAGGAGTCACCGTCTGCGGATATATGATGGACCCGGTACGGTACCCAAGGGCAAGAAGATCGTATAGAAAAACGTTGAGCCTGGCTGGAAACACTAGTTACCGGTGACAGTATGAGACTAGACGGATATTCGGAGGATACCGACCAGAGTGATATGATACAGATGGATATGAGGGTTGATCTGATAAAATGGCACCTGAGAGAGGGCCGATTCGAGAGACGGCGTCTGAGAGATGAGGATTTACGTGTTGATATTGGACTCGGGATTTATAAGAATTTCAAGTGTCGATACTGGACACTCAGTGTTTTATGATGATTTTGAGTGTCGTTGATGGACATTCATTGAATGATATATATATATGCTATGGATGACATGTTACCACATATTGATATAGATATGATATTACACACACACGTTCATTTTCATTATCACATAACATGATATTATTATATAATATGACCTAGCTAAATCGTTATGCATTCGATTTCTACCCGATGATATTTTCTACTCACGAGTTGGCAACTCACCCCCGTTGTGCCATACTTTTCTTGTAGGACCGACCGCTCGGATCAGTAGCGGCTTGCGGGAACGTTTCTTCTTTCGGGGTGATTGCTTGGTAGGTGGTTTACATTACAGGTCGTAACCACCGTTTCTATATTTTTATTCATTTGTAATCTACTTAAAAACTTCATCGACTAGACTTGTACATTTTTTTGGGACTTAGAGACGAAACTTGTATGTTAATCTTTTATGCGTCGATTTGGATATTGTTGAGTTGTTTTTAGTGTTTCTTTTGCTTTTATTCTTGTGTTGATTTTCGCCTAGGGCGTCGTATATACTGC
This sequence comes from Agapanthus africanus, assembly GCA_030015575.1. Taxonomy (NCBI): domain Eukaryota; kingdom Viridiplantae; phylum Streptophyta; class Magnoliopsida; order Asparagales; family Amaryllidaceae; genus Agapanthus; species Agapanthus africanus. Next base: position 354,236,084 of record JASDDO010000019.1, read on the forward strand.
GTTGTTGTTATTCCGCCGTTGGGTGATGAGATAGCTCCTGATTGGAGATGCGATTATATTTATTCATATGTACTAGTTTTGATCAAAATTTACAAAGGAGATTTTGCCCATATTTCAAATGACGAAAATGTTTTCAAATTTTAGTATACAATTCATTTGTAATTTCAATGAAGCTTATTCATATTTTAAAAGAGGTACTTGATTTTATTAATAACCTTTTCCCAAAACTTCACCTCCATCATTTACTTAAAAAGTTTTAGATTTCTGGTTTTCGGCTTACTTAGATTACTGTGGGGTCCTATAGACCTCACGTGATTTAAGTGCCGGTCACGTGCCGTTTTCATGTCATGACACATAGATCCTTGACATATTTTTACTGGCCCGTAAGCCTTACTCAAGCACATAACACACACAAATACACAACACACGCATCCAGTGGACCCACGATGCTCTTCACAAATGACAATTGACTTGTTATAATCTATGAAAGTTGGTAAAAATTTGTTTTTAAAAATCATTAACATTTAACATGCATAAAAAAATATTTAAAAAACATGGCATGTTTTGTTCTCCGTATACACAAAGGAGCATGGTTTGGTCATACACTAATCTAGTCATGATTTCGTTCTCGTTATGTACTCCATATACATTACGTCACAAAGGAGCATTATTATCTTGGGTGCTATGGTCCTCGGAGAGGAACATGGCTAGGTAATACTCCGATTTGGCCAGGATTTCGTTCTGTCATCCGGGAAATTATAAGGATAAACCTATAAAACACCATCAAACTTTTAGATTTTTTCGATAGTATTTTGATATGAACCCGCTGAATTTGCCTTTCAACTAGTATAAATAAATACTAGTACAAAAATGGCATGTCCATACGGATACAAAAATCCGTAAGGAATTAATCCGTAGAGACAACTAATGCCCCTATAGATGACTCCGTAGGGGCATATATAAATAAAAATTTCTTAAAATTTAGCTTATGCGGTCGCCCGTACAGTGCCGCAAGATAAGACCTTACGGATATAGGGCAAATTTAAAGATTAAAACCCCCCACAGGTAATTGTTCCCGCCGCCGTACCCTAATCCCCAATTCCCCCTAAAATTTCCCCATGCGCGCTCGTCGCCTTCGACCTCCTCGTGGCCTCCTCCCTCATCGCCTCCTCCGACATCTCGTCGTCTCCTTCGAGCTCTTGGCCCCTCCTCCGACATCGTCTTCTTCATCCTCCTTCATCGTCTTCTTCATCCTCCTACGACCTCCAGCGCCGTTTTCATCAACATCGAGCTCCTTTCCATTTTTCTCGTCACCGTCGAAATCGTCAACAGGTTAGTTAATTTATTGATAAATTTAAATTTTTATTTTCGTATATTGAATTTGGTGGGTATGGCTTCAATTTGGAGATTTTGAATTGTGGTGGTCGGTGGCTGTGGCTGTGGCTGTGGCGGCGGCTGTGATTTGGGGATGTGGGCGGCGGCGGCGGCGGCTGTGATGGTGGTAGTGGTGGACGGCGGCGGCTGTGGTGGTGGTGGTGGATAGTGGTGGCCGCGCTTTAATTAGGTCTGGGGTTAAGGTTAATTGGGTTTAGGGTTAGGGTTAAGGTAATTAGGATTAATTAGGTCTAGGATGATGGTTAAGATAATTAGGGTGAGGATTATGGTTAGGGAATTTTAGTTTTAGTGTGTGTGTGTGTGTATGAGAGAGAGATAATGTTGATGATGATATGCATGTGTTTGTGCGTGTGTTTGTGATAATGATGATGTTGATCTCTTATATTAAACAAGGCTAAACCCTAATTTTAAACATTACACTAGAACTAAATCCAAAATCTTAAACTTAACACCAGAACCAAAACCAAAATCTTAAACTTGATTAAGAAAACCCTTAACTTTAAAAAACTTTACCCTAAACTAAAAATATAAAATCCTTGAAATTGAAACGTAAACGTAAAACCAATTTAAGTTAAATCTTACAATAAGTGTATATATGATAATCGATGATAATATGAAATTTTCATATGCTCATCGATCGTCATATGTGAAAATCAAAGAGCGACTTAGTCCCTGTCAATTGGTTAACATACATTCGATATTCGTCGTGACATAAAACTATACTAAAGTTGTTAAACATCAGAAGGTATCATTCGGTGGTAACAATCATTGTGTAGTCTATATGACGAGAAGATTCAATCGTATGATAACTGATAGATTTGTCCAGTTTGGACAAGTTAGGAATGTATAAAGTAAACACCTGCATTCACTTGTGTTTTTATTCATTTCGAGTTATTTCGTCGATACTTTTCCGCTGGTTCTCCGTATACAAAGATAAATTAGATATTCATTTCAATATTGTTTCACAGTATTGAAATGATTATCTATTCTATTACAGTGTACTCGGAGAACGGCGGGGAGGTGCTATCGAAATTTACTCGAAACGGATGAAAACACAAGCGAATGGATGCCTGCACAATACATTCTTAATGGGATATAAGCCAGACCCTCGACAGTCGAAACACACACATACAACACGAATACACAACACACGCACACACAAAGCACATACACACTAACAACCCTACACCTAAGCGAAATCATAAATTGAAACACGCATACATAGAATACAACTCATACTTGGGTATTTTCAAATCTAACTTTGTTAATCGATAATTTAATCTTTTCAACGACAAACTTGCCCCTACGGATTTTCTTCTTTGTCAATAATCATCTCGTACTTAGATTTCTCAATATAGTTACCATAACCTACAATTTATATGCTATACAGTTTAACATGGCCCATGAATACATCAGAGTTAAGCATTGGATGTATATGGATTGGCAACAACGCATGCAATCTAAGTTGTCTGTCACGCCCCGCTTCTCAAAAATACATAAACATGGCACGTGACAGAGCCAACCATGCTACCTGTGGCTAGGAATTATCCTTCCACGGTCACATTACAGCCGTCAATCGGATATCAAGAACAATAAAATAAAATCTAGCTAACATATGTCCATCTGCTACAATAAATAAAATCAAGAAATGCATAAAGCGGAAATGAATCAAGATCCAATAAAATAATAGTATCTGAATCTCGTCTCAATATGGACTCACATCGATGAAAATAAAACTGTTGAAATAAATAATTTAAGAGTCTTTAACCTAAATAACTAGCTCCTCACTGCTCGGCTTGATTGCTAAAGCACTCTTGATCTGCCTGCGATAAAGGTAGAGAAACTGGGCCATGCAAAACGCAGACGTCAGTGCGTCATAAATATCAAAATAATAGTAATAACCAGGATATGATGCCATTATTAAACATGCGTACGAATAATAAACACAGGTATAAATAATGAGCTATATGTATGTGATGTGCACTCTAAAGTCTGTGCTTCTAGGTTATCTATTCTATAAGTCTTTAAAATCAATTAATGTAATCCCCATCGCAACTCAACAGTATATATCCCGTTCAAACCCCCACGGGACCATGACACAATGATTTATTCCTCAACGCCCGGAATCACGACAAACAATGATTTATTCAGTAACGCCCGGAATCACGACAAACAATGATTATTCCGTAACGCCCAGAAACGCGACAAACAGTAATAATGATTATTCCGTAACGCCTGGAATCACGGCAAACAATAATATTCCGTAACACCTGAAAACACGACAAACAAGAATAATGATTATTCCGTAACGTCCGGAATCACGGCAAACAATAATAATATCCTCTTGAGTTACATTTTGGTTACATTCTTGATTTCCCCTTTCCCCCCAAGATTCTGTATTCAAGTCAAGTATTGACAACATAAATCTAATGCCAACATAGGATCAAATAGGTACATGTCTTGAGTATGCAGACAACAAGTTACGTCCATCAGGACAACAATCAGGATTGTTGGCATTAGCAATAGGATCTAAGTAACAACTATGATAGTGTTATGTGTTAGTGTTATATGTCCTAGAGGCCATTATTGTATCATACTGGTTTGTATATTACTTAATGGAAGCTTGGGATATACACGGATATAGTAACAGTCTTGCTCGAAATGGTAGTATGCTAACTGGTTTGTTTCTACCTCAATATGTGCATGTGTTTCTTTTAGCATATCGCTTATACATATTGGTAGAGCCCTTAGAATTTTTGCTTGATTACCAGCGTTGTGATGGCAGTCATACTAGTGGGGGATGGGTAGTCTATAAGCACATCTTATACAGGTCTTTAGTCGTAGGATTATCGAGACGGGGCATCGATACTCTAGAGTAGACTAGTATATACGCTTCTCATCCCAGCAGGGGAGATGGTCTGTCCCACAACCATTAGTACGTCGTACTGGAGATAGTATGAAGGTGCTCATTAGGTTATGAGTACACTGGACAGGACTCATCGGGAACTGTTGGTAGGTGTTATACCTATCGTCGGGTAGCAGTTCCTAAGTGACATGAGTACAACTTAGTCCGTTGACTTCACAATGCTACTTCACATCGAGTGTGTTCCCACCGTACTTTGATTACTATCCTACCACGGCTCAAAGGAGTCGTGCAAATAGGTAGTAGTTGGGTGCAGTCCCGAAGCACTTGGAGGCAGTGGCGGTTAGATAGGATTCGTCTCTCCCAGTATTGGGGGTTAATATCGCGCTGTGTTCGGAAGGCCATTTCACAAAGTCCTTGGCCAAGGCAAGCGAGATTTACTAGTAGGTACTCCGGTAGTTTCTCAGGGTATTTTGGGCTACTCTCTGACACGACTTATTGCGCTATTAGGGGTCTGACGATTACCGCCCTCTAGACCCGATATGCGATACTCTTAGACGAACAGACCGGACTGTACGAAGATTGTCACATACAGGCTCAGTAGGAGTTCAAATGAGTTAGCTCATCATCCTTCTTATCGATACATACCTAGGTAGCCGTTACGTGCAGCTAGTACCGCTTGCGGCTTGTGGTTAAACCCACTGCCAGCGTAGTGTCGAGTCTTTAGAGTCCCACACAAAGGATTTCCCTGCACCGGGAAAAAGGTGTAGAGGCCGTATGGTTTTACGGCAGGGCTTCGATCACTTACGTGTACTTGTGCACGTATGATGATCGGGCGGATAATACTAGTATTATATTGATGGATTATTTTCGTCTCTTTGTATTCGTATTCTTCGGAATGCAGATGCGGGTATGTATATACGGATAAGGGGCGTTCTTATAATTCTTGTGGGAAAGCTTCTAGATTTGACACCTCATTTAGGGTTTATTTTCTTTTATGGATTAAACATAATGAGGTTAGAAAATGAGGTGGAGATATTTCTTGGATGATCTATGACTCATCACTTGACAAAATAGATATTTGTGAGCCATGGTTGATATTTGTGAGATATTATCTCATCAATTATCACATGGTTCATTATTCATCACAAATGAGAAGTCATTCTTCATCCAAGCTTTCTTCTCCTCTCTCATTTTCTCATGTGATCTTCTTCTTCATCAAAACCTTAGACTTCTTATGTGTTGAGAATGTTAGGGTTCCAAGAGACAAATCTATTCATCATCTCACTCTACACCATCTAGTACTTCTAGGTTAGCGAACTAGAAGCCGTAGTTACCTTGGATTTGAGGTAGGAGCTCGGACTATAAACTCTCGGGTGGATCGTCTTTGACTCGAAGAGGCCGTCGAGGTTGCCCGATCTGTTCCGATCCTTGGAGATGACGACGAGGTGGAGGACAGCGAATAAGACCCGAAGGACTTGGTATCGTGAGGTGTAACACTTCTTTCCGAGTAGTTAACCTCTTACCAGTTTGCCAGTCAGGGTTTATTATCGATCCTGGAGTTTAAGTCAGTGTTGCGAGCTTTGAAAAATCGTTTTTTGCATATTCCTCCTCCCCGCGAACACGCGGGGTGCGCGACATCGACTTACAGCGGTATCAAAGCCTAACTAAATCTTTACTAGCTTGTTAGCAAGTTATTAGAACTTCGATCGTCGGAAAACTCGAAAACTACACACTCGGACCCCCTTGCTTTCTGTTGTTTTTTAAAACTGTGCTAAAAATTATTTCAAAGGCATGAAAAATATAAGCAGGGAATTCTAAGAACTCGGAAGAAAAACGAGTCACTAACTCGTCACAACCACCGCGGAACCACGGCAAATCGTTCGATTTGCCGCCGTTCCGCGGCCGAGTTGGCTCATTTTTCCTCTGTGCTTCTTATTCTGGGTATGTTGTTTTTTTGAATATTTGATTTCTTCCCATGATGATCTGAGTGCTGGTTTGCATTTGGGGTAAACACGGAAAATATTTTTCGATCGAAATTCTAAGTTATTTGCTAATCGGGTTTTATCTATGTTGTGATATATGTGCCGAACGTCCGCTAGTTGCTATACGTCGATTAGTGGGGGTTGCACATATCTATAATCTGTAAGGCTAGTTTGTGTATATGAACTTATTGGATTGTCGTGGATGAATAGTCGGGGAATGTGAGATGGGGGTTTTTCATTCTTTCATTCGATTTAAAATTGTAAAGTGATGTAATATTATTTTGCGGGGCACATCCGGGTTGAGATTGTAGCCACCGTTGTATTATTTTCTTTTATTTTTTTATGCTCCTAGGATAGACCCAAGGTGGGGTGCACAAACTACCGGGTACTTTGAAGTGCTGAGTGGCCTACTCATGTTACTGAGGGAGGTTGCTTTGCTTCGGGTATTTGGCGGGTAGTTTGCCGCACCCATAGGGGTCTGGGGTGGGGTTTGGTTATTCATCACGACCGTGGAATCCGTCTTTCGTTACAGGCTTGAACGAAACGCGGAATTCCTAGTATATCCAATATGTTCATCTGTGATCTGGAATGCCTATTATTGTGTGAGACGAATGGTTATTATATATATGCTATATAATAGACGTTGCTTATGTTTTGCATCCGCGCTAGTCCAGCTCCCAGCTCTGGCGTTAGTTAAGTAACTTAACGGTGTAAGACGAGGCCCAGTGGCGAATGCAGATAGCATAAACGTACGTCATATTTTCGTTTCTTTCTGTGATGATTGTTAGTTATGTATATTCCCTAGAGGCCATTGTTATATATATGATGTATATTATAGTGGATGCTTGGATATATATAGAGAGGACTTTCTTGCTCGACATGATAGTATGCTATCTGGTTTCACTTTGTCTTAACATGTTGACTTGTATTGGTTTACTTTCTTGCTCTCACATGTTGATGAAGCCCTTAGGATATGTACTCGACTACTAGGACTATGATGTAGATCATACTAGTGGGGCCAGGGTAGTCCAAGAGTACATCCTATAACTGTTCCTAGTCGAGAGAATATCGAGACAGGGCATCGATACTCTAGAGTAGACTAGCGTATACGCTTCTCGATCTATATGATGGGCGATGGATGATCCCATATCCATCGGTGTTTGACATCAAAGATGGTATACAGGTGCTCGGTAGAGACTGGGTACACTGAACGGACTCCCCGAGAACTCCTAGATGGTATTATACCTATCGTCAGATAGCAGTTCTCTGGTGACACTGGTACAGGTTAGTCTGTAGACCCGAGATCTTCATAGAGTCTTGTGCGATTCCCACCGTGCTTTGATTTCCACCTTACCACGTTCATGAGAACGTGCAAAACAGTGGCTTTTGGGTACAGTCCCGAATCACATGGAGGCAATGAGCGATAGGAGGGGTTTCGTCTCTCCCGGTATTGGGGGTTGATGTTGCGCAGTGTTCAATTGGCTATAACTGGAAGTCCCTGGCCAGGGCTGATATGGAGACCTACCGGTAAGTGTTATCAGTAGTTTCTCGACCCGTTATGAGCCTCATATCGACACGACTTATCGGTTACTGGGGTCTGACGTTTACCACCCCTAGACTGGATATGCGACATATCAGACGAAGAGACCGGACTGTACGGTACTGTTACTGATTGGATTCACAGGAGTGTGTGCAGGCTTGCTTGTTGATCTTCTGATCGCTCAATACCCGGGTGGCTGTTATGTTTAGCTGACCGCTTGCAGCTTGTGGGTGTTTGATATGATCATCACCTACTGCCGGCGTATTGACGATTCTTTAGAGTCCTACACAAAGGTTTCCTAGCTCAGGCAAAATGGAGTAGGAGCACATATGTGATATGTGCGGGATCGAGAATAATACGTGTATGTGATACCGTATTCGATTCTCACGATATGAGATATCGGCCGGGTATATGTGATATAGCCGGGTCATCGGATCAAGTGTTGATTCGATGAACTGATACATGCTATATTAGTCGGTTATTTGCAAAATAGCCGGATTATCGGATCAAGTGTTGATTCAATAATTTAATGTATAAGTATATATGTGATATATTATATTACATTAACTAATATAAGCTCACTTAAATGATTCTTTTTCTCACTTGATGATACATTGATATATATATGTGATATATGTTAATTGTATTATTTTCTTTTGTTATATTATATATTATATATGTGATATATAATATTGTAACATGTTAGGGTTACAAATGCAACTAGGGTTTTGAGATCAAACCATGCTAGGGTTTGGATTAGGGTTAATGTTTTATTTTGGGTAAATTCTAAATTGTGTGGATATTATTGAGATATTTATCCTTGTTGACTTAGTCCACCCTTTAGATAATATCTAGATATTTGTTAACCTAACCTCTTAATCCTAGCCTATGGTTTATTCTCTACAAGGGTTAAACATGCCATGCTTAACCCATGGTTGCATTTCTAACCTCATACAATTCATTCATCACAATTCTTCTTCTTCTTCTTCCTCTCAAAAAAGCTTTCTAGCTTTTTTTTTAGGATGAATTAAAGTTAGATAAAGAAAACAAAAGAGAGCAAAATTCCTACTTCATCATCCTCATCTATTTTAGCCACTTAGATTATGGTATTTGCTTCACTAATACCTAATTAGTGAAGTAATAGCTTGGGTTTGTGTTTCCTCAAGGTAGGTCGTCTTGGATTTCGAAGACTTCAAGTAAGATGTATCATTCACCTCATGGAGCCTATCGAGAGTCCGGGAACTTGATGATCGCAGCGAAGGGACCTCAACTCGGAGCTTATGAAGCGAAGGAACAAACTACAAAGGTTGTAATCCCTAACTCTTAGAAGTAAAGTTATTTACTTGTTGTATATAACCCTAATTCTCTAGTTAAGATCCTTGCTTAGGTTGTTTGGCACTTGAAAATTTTAAATACGGCATGTTTGATGCCTTATAGAACCTTGTTCTAGTGCCTAAGAACCTTACAGTGGTATCAGAGCCTAGCTAGAGCATTAGGCGTTGCGTAGGCGAAGTTAAAAGTTTGATCGAATCCCGAAAACCCAAATTATACCCCCTCTCTGGAAATTTTTCAAAAAGTTGGATTTTTCCATGTTAAAAATATTTAGAAAAATATGCAGGGAATTCTATGGACACACCTGAAGAACAGAACCCTAACTCGTCTAAGTGACCGCGGATCCGCGGCTAAAACAAGGTTTTGGCGGTGGATCCGCGACACCACTTAAGAGGCTTGGGTCAGGCCCTTCAGCTGTAGGTCCGTAGGTGCTGTAGTATGTCTCTGGTTAATTGTAACAGTGCTCAAGTGTTGAGCTTTCTAGGAATTTTGGGAATTCATTGTTTTGATCGAATTGTTTAACGTCGTCTAGCTTTCTATAATGTGATACAATAATTGGAATCTACAAATTTGTTTGTTACGTGTAAATCTAACATTTCGGTCTCGGGAGTAATCGGAAATCTTGTTGAATTATCCGACTTATTTTAAAAAAGTGTTTTCATGGGTGAGACCTAAATGCGAGCTTTACATTGTTAGGCATAAAATCTTGGATATGTGATATTCCGGGGTTATGTTGTCTAAGGGCAGTTATGATTCTAATTGTTGTAGTTTTTCATTTTTCTTTTCTGCGACCGTAGTATAGTATGCGGAGTATCGCCGGTTTCATTGCTATATATCAACGACAATTGAGATACGCATATTTACTTACGTTGATAACATGTGATGTTATGTGTTGCTGTGATATGTTATATTGGATCGTTGTGTTTTGAATAGCCGGGGTTTTATGTGAGATGAGGGTTTTTATTTTCATTCATGTATAATTCGATGTATGTAATATTCTTTTATTGGGGCACTTCCGGGTTGAGGATGATGTCACCATTTTATATTATTTACTTTTCCACATTAGGATAGACCTAAGGAGGAGAGCACAAGTAACCGGGTTCTAGGGTCCCGTGGGAGGCCATCTCGAGGAGTCGAGACCGGGTCTCCTAACCCTAGAATTGGTAGGGTTGCTTGCCGCTCTTGTAGGGGTCTAGGGATGTGGGTTTGGCTATTCATCACGACCGTGGAATCCGTGTTTTATACAGGCTCAAAATAAAACATGGACCCCCTAGTATATCCAATATTTCATATGTTATCTTCTGCTGCTGATATACTGTGATGTGATCATTTTATATGCGTGAGACGAATACTTTATTATTGTATATATGATATATAATAAACGTTGCTTATGTTTTGCACCCGTGCTAGTCCCGCCCCGGTATGCCGTTAGTTAAGTAACCTAACGGTGCATAACGAGACACTGTGGCGAATGCGGATGGCATAAGCGTACGTTGTATTTTCGTTTCTTCTGTGATACTTAGGAAGCTTAAATGATGGGATTCATTAATGAGATTAATGAAAGAAAAGAATCCTAAAAAATGTTGTAGAATCATATTTTCAAAAAGGTTAGCTCTAGTTTTTGCTTTGCATAGCGGTATTCCTTGTAGAATATCCAGCACCTTATTCGATAAGGAAAGAGCCGAGATCCCTTTACCGGGAGTGACTTCTTTAGCGAAACTAGCAGATGCTACAACTCACTCGGTTTTGTTTTTGATTGCTTCTATAGTTCTTGCTTTGCATAGTGGTATTTGTGAAATATCCTGCATCTTATTCGATAAGGAAAGAGCCGAGATACCTTCACCGGGAGTGACTTCTTTAGCAAAACTAGAAAAAGCCTAAAAAACACTCCTTTTCAAAATCACTTGTTTCTACAACGATATCAAGTTCATTACGCAAAAGGTTTTTATAAAAACCTGTCGTAGCTCTCCGTCATTTCAGATAAAGACTATTTAGTATTTGTGCTGCGTTTGTTGGCCTTTGTCAAGGCGTAGTGTGCAGTAGCTGACTAGTACTTATCTGCTTAAGCATGTGATGCGATTGGATTAGGGTAGTCGTACGACCTTGTTGGCCTTTGTCAAGGGTCGTACGGGTGGGTTTTCAATCAGGAAATGACGGGTTGAACTTGACTAGCATCCTATGGTTTGTTGGCCTTTGTCAAGGTTATAGGAGGTTAGGGGCAAAAGTATTATCGGGAATTTCAAGTGTTGAAATTTGCAAGGAGTTTGCATACTTCTATGAGATAGTTGGATCCTGATACCCACTGCGAGTAAGAGTTACTCTTGGGAGAGTTTTACACATGACAATTAGCCGATCAAGTAGGTGTCTAGAAAGGTGTTAACGGGGTTATGCCTCTAGGAAAACGAGGTTTATTTTAATTAGGTCCGTGTGAAAGCACGGGTAACCTCCCTCAAAGTACCAACACTGGTCTGGCTGAAAGACTGGTGAACTTGTAAAAGTGTAATTAATCCCGGCTAGTCTTACCTTTTAGGGTTTGAAGGAAGATTTGATAAAAAACAGTGGGAGCCATTCTGATTAGATAAGATAATAACCAATCTAATCTTGTAAGAGCATACGCTAAAGTGTTTTCTTCTCTCTCTCTCCAGGTAGCGACCATGTCAGGCCTTAATCAAGATAATAATATGGATGTATTGACTGAACCCGCTTATTACACCGAGTAGGGGAACGTTGGTTCTGTTCTTTCTTATAATTGTTATAAGACCGAACAGGAAATAGGGACATATCCGGATTCCCATGCTGCCCAAACGAAGAATAAGTATGTTGATGCATCTTCTTCGGGTGTGTTTGTTATCGAGAACTGTTTCTCAGTTCACTCTACGTCCTGGGTATTAGATACCGGATCAGGATCCCACATATGTAACATGTTACATGGGCTAAAGAAAGGTAGAGAACCGGGAGAGGGTGATCATTCCATAAGAGTAGGGAATGGTGCAAATGTTGCAGCTAAAGCAGTTGGCGAATATCACCTGGTGTTACCAAATGGTAATACAATGATTCTGAACGAATGCTATTACATTCCGACCATGATATGCAATCTTATATCAGTTTCTTTATTGAGTAAAGAAGGATATAATTTTGTTGTGCAGGATAATGTTATGAACATCTTCCTGAATCAAAAGTTAATTGGATCAGGCTCGTTAAATAATGGCATATACGTTCTAGATCAAACCACGATTCTTAATGTACAAAACACAAACAAGAGGAAGAGTTCAGAAATGAACGAATCCTTCTTGTGGCATTGTAGACTAGGTCATATTAATGCGACACAACTAGCAAAGTTGCATAAGGATGGATATTTGAATATGTTCGAATTTTCATCTTACGACACTTGCCAGTCATGTCTCAAAGGCAAGATGACTAAAACTCCGTTTAGTGGACACGGAGAAAGAGTTACGGAACTCTTAGGACTGATACATAGTGATGTATGCAGTCCCATGTCTACACATGCCAGGAATAGTTCTTCATACTTCATTATATTCACTGACGATCTCTCAAGATACGGACATGTGTTCCTGTTGAAACACAAGTCTGAAGCTTTCGAGAAATCCAAAAAATATAAAAACGAAGTCAAGAAATAAACGGGTAAAAGTATCAAGATCCTTCGATCTGATCGAGGAGGAGAATACTTGAGCAATGAGTTCTGTTCAGTTGATAAAACTGCACAATTCTTATTATATTTTTCCTACTATTTCTATACTAGAAAAGGTGTTTATTATAATATATGATACATATGAGGGTTTATCTGTAAGAATACTATTTTTCATGTGTTGATATATTATAATTAATATTTGGTAGGAAAATGTATGCAAAAATATCATTGACCAAATCTTAATGTTGAAATTAATATATCAATAAAACAAACTCTACTAATATTATTTGTGGAGTTGTTGTGCAAAATTTTCAGGGCTAAAATCAAGAGAATCAAAGTTGTTAAAAGCAAACCTGTCTAATTAAGAAAGCAAAATAAGAAATCAAGTCTGGCAGCAACTACGAGAAGATTTTCAGTTTCCTGAGATTCAAAAGATCGCCACATGTCACACAGATGAAAGCCCAAAAGACCAAATCCAACAAGCTTACTATTTGGCCACGGATCCGCGGCCAAACCCACCATTTGGCCGCGGATCCGCCGTGTGACAGAGGAATTGTGAGCTGGGATTTTTTCTGTTGAATCCTAACCTCTTGCTTCTAAATTTGGAAGCTAAGTTTCTGGCTTTTGGAGTATAAATAAGGACCGAGAGCCTCTTGGAAAAATTATCAAGCCGACAAGATCACGAAGTCCAAGACGGCTCACGCATCCAGGCTGATCATCAACTGTTCGTCTACCTCCTTAGAAGAGATCGAGAAGCAAACTAGTATTTGTAATCATTTTCTAAGGGAATAAAGTGTAAATGAATTTTGTTGATTAATAAATGTAGTTCTTTTTCTTATTCTATTTCTTGTAGTTTCATTATGATTTCCCTCTCCATCTCTTCTTCTCCCAACATGCGCGAGTAATTCTCCGCTTGTTAGGGTTCGTAGGATTAGGGTAGATTAATGGATGATGAAGATCCTTAAACTCTTTTTACGTCCTATAAAGTTTATAAACTTTACCAAAAGAATCATTAACATCCTAATCGGGCGCGCTACCAATTTATTGTTAGTCTCGACCGCGATTAGAGATTAGATTAATGATTGTTCTGGTAAAGGCTAGATATGAACGGAGTTCCATGTCGAGATATGGGTTAAGAGTGGGAACCCTTTTTCCTCCAGAAACCCTAATCTACATGCATCACTGTCGTTCTAGTTTTAAATCTATTAAAGGATAAAAAGGGTAATCTTTAATTAATCATCCATAACTACTAAATCTCAATGAACCCTACAAGTCCTCTTTTAATATTAAACTTACATCCGTAGTGAATCTAGATCTATATTTTGCATGAGTGTTTAACGTAGATCTAGATCCTACAATCATTCTTCACCATTCTTTATTCTTCCTTCTCTCTTTCTCAACACGCCCAAAGTAAGATTAAAAGGTTCCACGTTTCCCAGAGGACGACCCGTACTCATCTCGGTCTAGCTACGCGCGACACCGTTCTGATTGCGGTTATTCTACAAACACAATTTTCTACCAATCAAATGGCGCCGTTGCCGGGGATACGTGCGTAATTTTTTTTATTCTTATTATTTGTGTTGAATTCTTATACGATCTATATCATAATTAAAACAAAACTGCAAATTGTATATTTAACGATTATTGTATGAATTTTGCGAGGGGATCTGGAGTCACGGAATTGAGGAAACCGAGAGACAGAGACATTCATCAAGATCCAGAGGAGTACAGGAGGCCACGTAGCAAAACTCATCACCTGATCCCTCAAGTCGGCGGCGGAACCGCGGCAAGAAGACCCATTCGGCGGCCGAACCGCGGCGCAACTGAGGAGTTAGGGTTCCAAACTTCTCTGGTAAGATTCTCAACTCTTTCTCTCTCCTATGAAATCCAATAAAATATATTTTCTGCAGGATTCTTTGCAAAATATCGCCGCTCAAAAATCTTTTTGCAAAGTTTTGTTATTGCATATTTTAACACGGACTTTAAGGGGCGAAGACCATATCCAGATTAGGTGGGGATTTCATCACCCTTTCTAAGCCCCACAAATCACAAACCAAGCATCTGCATCAACCCTACATTAATTTAAAAAATATCTAGACCAGACTCTAAGGACTGTCGCGCTCAATAAGGACAGAGGAAGGTCGTGGGTAATCTATCGCTTATCCGCATTACTTTTGTGGTGTCTAGGTAAGTGTGTCTAGGGTAAGTGGTTACTTAATTAGGACTACTACTTACGTAGTGGACAACCTCCCACTTACCTGGCACTTACCTGGCTACAAGAGTAGTAAAGAGGTGGTAGAGGATTGATCCTGCGGCTTGTCGTTTAGAAGTCTAGGAGCGGTCTATAGATTGGACCTAGGTAACCATAGTTCTAGGGTTGTTTGTGCATTTTTGTGTGATTTGTCTTAAGTCCTATTTTTTTCAAAACAAACCAATTATTTTCTCCCTTTTTTTTCTCTTCTTATAATGGGTGACCTAAACAGAAGAACACTTGTCGAGCTTTGCTGTCCACAACCAGATATCTCTTGTTTTCGTAATCCCTTCGGTATACCATCTGACTCTCCCATGTCCTTGAGAGATCGGATAGAACAAGCGGGTAGAAACAGTTGGCGACCTCAATCCATGTCCTATCAACAGTATCCTAATTCCACACATGTTTCTGTTGATACTCCGAGTGAGGATGCCCCTAGACGCATATCCATTGTTGAGCATATAGCTAGGGCTAAAGGCCAAAGTTTCAACCCGGACCAATATCAACCATCACCACCACTGTCCAAAGATGAGCTTGATAGGCGGTTTGTGGTATATATGATGTCTATTGAAAATAGCCAACCAACCAACCCATATCAATATTCTTCTTATCATAATATTGATCCCACTCCTACCCAATTTTCGCAACCATTCTATTCCTATCAATCCAATCCGACTTTTCCACCTTCACTGGACAGTCCTTTTAATCAGTCATTTGGGAGTTTTAATCGTCCACAAGAATTTCAATCTTATCCTGAAACCCCTTATCGACCCAAGTCTAGTCTTGATCAGACATTAGAAATTTTTTTGGAAATGTCGAACCAAATGACAGAGTGGATGCAAGCAAATAATTTCAAACCAGCCCAAAATTTTTCAGTATATGATTCGGGCATAGGACAAAATGAGAATTTGGGTAGTGAGACAGAACTGCACACCCTTCCTAATCAAACCTCCCCATTCCAAACTGAAATCCACAACTCCAGTTTCATAGATTCATCAAGTACACCAAATAGAATGTCTGATAAGTTGTGTGACTTTGTAGTGTTTGATTTACCCGATTGTGAAGGGTCCATTTCAAGTGAAACCATACCCAACCCTTGTGATCTCTACACCTCCACTCTTGAACCAAAACTGATTGAAAACCATAATTTTGATGAGGTGTTTGAAAATTTTAACCTCTACTTGAATGAGGTGATTGACGTTGGGGATATATTGATTGATGGACCCGAAATTTTGGATGATTTTTGTATGGTGTTTTTCGTCACCCCATTGAGATGGGAATACGCGCGCGCTTGTCAGGCGTACTACAGATTCCCCCTGCCTAGGGTAGGCCGGAGTTTAATGATTGTGGGGATCCGAATCTCCGGCAGCCGCGGATTAAACTGGCGTTAATTACCCCTCGCCTTTGGAGCGAGGGAATCTCCGATTGACGGGTTAAATTGGTCATGCGAACTCAATGTGCAATGTGCGTGTGATGTGTTTTGAAAGGGGGTTTTGGACATGTCGGGAGCCACGCAGAGTTTTTACGGGGGTCCCGCTTCCCGGATAGCGGGCTGGGGGTCAAGGGGGCTAGCAGCCCCCTTGCGGGGTGTGGGGCAGCGTCCCGTTAGAAATTTTTTTCTAACAGGGACAGTGTCGTGGAGTATGTGTATGTGTACTATGTATATATATATGTATATATATAAAAAGCGGGAAAAGGCATCCTAAGGATGTGTGGGGCCAGCGTCAGCGCTTTGAGCGCAAGAGCGCCACGTGTCAGCACGTGGGCGCTCGGGCGCTAGCGCAAGAGCGCTAGCGCACTGAGCGCTAGCACGCCACGTGTCAGCACGTGGGCGCTCGGGCGCTAGCGCAAGAGCGCTAGCGCACTGAGCGCAAGAGCGCTAGCGCGCCACGTGTCCACACGTGGGCGCTCGAGCGCTAGCGCTCTGAGCGCTAGCGCGCCACGTGTCAGCACGTGGGCGTTCGAGCGCTAGCGCTCTGGGCGCTAGCATTCTGAGCGCAAGAGCGCTAGCACACCACGTGTCAGCACGTGGGCGCTCGAGCAGCAAAAAGGGACTTGGTCCCTGCAATGGGAGTTGTACTCCCAGAAAGGAGCACTTATTATTCTGTATATATATATATATATATATATATATATATATATATATATATGAGGAGTTAAACTCCTAAGATGTTTTGAAGCTGATGAAGGGCTTCTCCCCTTGAGTCATAGTTCTTTCCCAAAGTGGGGTTTCTGGAGATGGGTCTCCTTCCTCCTCCTTTGTTTGGCCGGATCTTGAAGATCAAGAAATGTGGGATTTTAAAAATCTCTTCTTTTTGAGATCTGATGGTAGATCCAAGTTCTCCTTTGTGGGTTTTATGGTGAAAAACTATTTAGTTTTGCAAAAAGAAGAGTAAAACTCTTGATTTAATTCAAAAGAAAGAAGAAGGTTTGGAACCTTCAAAAAGGGGAAAGAGGCACAAACCCTAGGTTTTTTGAGAGAATGAAAAGTTATTACTTTATTCATCATCATGTTGCCTTATATAGGCTTAAATATTTACATATAGCCCCTTGGGCTTTGCAAAATGGCATTTTGCCCATCCCATGGTTCATGTGCCATTTCTTTTTGCACATAAGCCATGGGCTTACAAAAATTGGCTTTATGTCCATTTTGCATACATTCATGCACAAAAAATTACATCAAAATTATTCGTTACATGATTTTTATTTTGGTATGGCGGAAGGCCGGACGCTTCGTGTTCGGGCTCGACCTGGGCATTGGCCCACTTGCTTGGGCTTGGGCCCACCTGGCTTGGGGTTGATCTTGACTTTGACTTGGTCAGCCGGAGTGCAAATTTTGACTTCAACAAAGTGCCCCCCATCAATAAATGCACACCACATATGTGAGTCGTGTGCATGAAATTGATGGATCTTCTTTCACGTGGAGGCGACTTGCCTTGGTTCCTACTTTTTGGGATGTACTGCCCTTTCTACGACATGGACGGTCGATTCTGCCCTTTTTGCGACTTGGACGGTCGGTGCTTGACGCGTCTCCGAGACGGAGTGCCCGTGGTAGACGTTTCCCTGGCCTGGAGTGATCTGGTTCCTGCTTTGTAGGAAGCCTGCACTGCCCTTTTTGGCGACATGGACGGTCGACGCTCTGATCCGGAGCGATTTGGTTCCCGATTTGTGGGAAGCCTGCACTGCCCTTTTTGCGACATGGACGGTCGACGCTCTGATCCGGAGCGATTCGGATCCCGATTTGTGGGAAGCCTGCACTGCCCGTTTTGCAACATGGACGGTCGACGCTCTGATCCAGAGCGATTTGGTTCCCGACTTGTGGGAAGCTTGCACCGCCCTTTTTGCGACATGGACGGTCGACGCTTGATCTGGAGCGATTTGGTTCCCGATTTTTGGGGAGCCTGCACTGCCCTTTTTGCGACATGGACGGTCGACGCTCTGATCCGGAGCGATTTGGTTCCCGATTTGTGGGAAGCCTGCACTGCCTTTTTTGCGACATGGACGGTCGACGCTCTGATCCGGAGCGATTCGGTTCCCGATTTGTGGGAAGCCTGCACTGCCCATTTTGCGACATAGACGGTCAACGCTTTGATCCGGAGCGATTTGGTTCCCGATTTGTGGGAAGCCTGCACCGCCCTTTTTGCGACATGGACGGTCGACGCTTGATCCAGAGCGATTTGGTTCCCGATTTTTGGGGAGCATGCACTGCCCTTTTTGCGACATGGACGGTCGACGCTCTGATCCGGAATGATTTGGTTCCCGATTTGTGGGAAGCCTGCACTGCCCTTTTTGCGACATGGACGGTCGACGCTCTGACCCGGAGCGATTTGGTTCCCGATTTGTGGGAAGCCTGCACTGCCCGTTTTGCGACATGGACGGTCGACGCTCTGATCCGGAGCGATTTGGTTCCCGATTTTGGGGAGCCTGCACTGCCCTTTTTGCGACATAGACGGTCGACGCTCTGATCCGGAGCGATTTGGGTTCCCGATTTGTGGGAAGCCTGCACTGCCCTTTTTGCGACATAGACGGTCGACGCTTTAATCCGGAGCGATTTGGTTCCCGATTTTTGGGGAGCCTACACTGCCCTTTTTGCGACGTAGACGGTTGACGCTCTGATCCGGAGCGATTTGGGTTCCCGATTTTTGGGAAGCCTGCACTGTCCTTTTTGCGAAATAGACGGTCGACGCTCTAATCCGGAGCGATTTGGGTTCCCGATTTTTGGGGAGCCTGCACTGCCCTTTTTGCGACGTAGACGGTCGATGCTTGATTTTACTTGCTCTGCTTCTTGCAGTGTCAGGGGTGGACTTGACTTGCTCCGCTTCTTGCGGTGTTGAGATTGGATTCTGACTTGCTCCGCTTTCTGCGGTGTCGGAGTTGAAGTTGACTTGTTGACTGTGATTTGGATTGACGTCCGCATCGCTATACTGGAATATGGTACCAGGAGCGAATCATCATCTGTCTTTGAGAGGATTTGGGAATTGGTTTTCTGTCGGCATCTGCATTGCTGCACTGAAATAATGCCAGGAGCAACTCATCATTTGCCCCGGAAGGATTTGGGAATTGGTTTTTGTTTGGCATCTGCATTGCTGCACTGGAATAATGTCAGGAGCAACTCATCATGTGCCCCGGAAGGATTTAGGAATTGGTGGCTTAGGAGACAGGTTTAGATCCCTATCACCTAAGGCTTTTCAATTTTATGGGCCGTAAGGGTCCCACAAAAGCATTTTCTCCCTACGAGTCGAAAGGATCTCGTAGGTGTATTTTCTCCTTAGGAGTCGTGGGGACTCCTAAGTGTGTTGCTCCTTTGTGAGTCGTAAGGATCTCACGCGGGAATTTTCTCCTCACAAAGTCGAGAGGACTTTGCGAGTGCATTTCATCTCTTTTTTTTACGAGTTTGCGCCCTTTCGGGTTTTCACAAACACGCCGGCAGTCCTGCTGTTTTTACTCACGGCGCCCTTTCGGGTTTTCATCCGTGCCCATTTTGCTTGTGGACATACCATTTTTTTTTAAAAATTTTTGGTGGGACTTTGAATGTGGTCTCACCGGTAGGACTTGGGAGAAACTGGGATTGTTTTACGCCCGTGGATTGTATACGGTTTTGCAGGATGTATGATCCAGACCGTAGGGCCAAAAACATTTTGGGACTTTGTTGGCGTCTGCATTGGAATAATGCCAGGAGCAACTCATCATTCGCCGTTGGGATTTGGAATTTGGCTGGCGTCTGCATCGCTGCACTGGAATATGGTACCAGGAGCGACTCATCATTCACCATTTAGGGATTGGAATTTGGAATTTGGTTAGCGTCTGTATCGCTACACTGGAATATGGTACCAGGAGCGACTCATCATTCGCCACTTGGGGTATGGGATTTAGAATTTGGTTGGCGTCTGCATCGCTACACTGGAATATGGTACCAGGAGCGACTCATCATTTGCCACTTGGGGTATGGGATTTGGAAAGAGATGGCTTAGGAGACAGGTTTAGATCCCTATCACCTAAGACTTTTCAATTTTATGGGCCGTGAGGGTCCCATAAAAGCATTTTCTCCCTACGAGTCGTAAGGATCTCGCAGGTGTATTTTCTCCTTAGGAGTCGTGAGGACCCCTAAGTGTGTTTTTCCTTTGTGAGTTGTAAGGATCCCACAAAGGTTTGTTCTCCTCATGTATCGTGAGGACACATGAGTGGGTCTTCTCAATGGAGCATAATTCCAAAGGCGGAGACCAGCTGCGTAACTGGTGGTTGCGGTGGGGCATGGGTATGCTGAGAATTATTTGAGCCCGTGGATTGTATACGGCAGTCAATTTGGGATTAGCCGTAGGGCTGGAGAATTTTGAGAAATTGGATTTTGGTTGGCGTCTGCATCGCTGCACTGGAATATGGTACCAGGAGCGACTCATCATTCGCCGTTGGTTTTTTTTTTTACCGCGATTGCTCTATCATTTCAGCTTTTCTTATCGCGAAGGTCGCGATTGCCCTATCATTTCGGCTATTTATTCACGGTTGCCTCATCATTTCGGTTTTATTTTCATTTTTATTTTTACTCGCTGATTTTTATTGCGAGTTGCCCTATCATTTCGGCTTTTCCTTTTATTTATTTATTTACACATTTTTTTTATACATTCCCAGTTTAACGACTTAGAGGTCGATTGTTCCCAGTTTAATGACGTGGTGGTCGATTGTTCCCAGTTTAACGACATGGTGGTCATCGGTTCCCAGTTTAAAGACTTAGAGGTCTATCATTCCCAGTTTAACAACGTGGTGGTCCCCTTTGCTTATCCTAGCTCCTTGAACTTCGATCTTGGCGGAGCTATGTTGATGACCTAGCTCTGTGGCTTGCCGATACATCCGAGGATTGTGAGGTTTTTCCAAGCTTGTATTGGTCCTCTGCCCAATCTTTGAAAACACAGCAGTCTTCAATGGTATGACTCACCACTCTATGGTATGGGCAGTATACGGGATTGCTGGACATATTCATTTCATGTGGCCTTTTAGGAATAGGCAATTGCAGACCGTTGTTCAAGGCTTCCTCGAATATATTGTGGACCTCATCCCTCCTGAAGGAGTACACCTTCTTCTTTCTCTCCATTAGAGTAGGTGCCCTTACTGATGCTGGTTCTTGAGGCCGATCAGTCTTTGGTTCGCCCTGCACATGTCTGGGAGGGTTAGGTTCCCGAAAGTCTTCGGTCTCCATTTGCATGAAATCGGCGGTCGTAGCTTGACTGTTTGCTAACACGCCTTTAGACAGTTCTATCTCTCCCGTCTTGTATTGCCTTTCGACCCAATCTTTGAAGACGAAGCAGTCATCAATGGAATGACCTATCACCCTGTGATAGGGGCAATATTTTAGGTCGTCGGTCATATTCTCTTCTTGCGGTCTCTTTGATTCTGGCAGTTGTAGACCGTTTCTTAGGGCGTCCCTGAATATCTTGTGGACTTTTTCCCTTTTGAAGGAATAGACTTTTTCCAGTTTTTCTTTCAGAGGCGATTCCCCTTCGGTGTATGCATCGGAGGGACTGGAGGCTGATCGTGGCCGTTTATCGTGAATGCGCTCCGCTCTTAGGTTGAAGGGGGTGTCGGTTGGCTGCCTCCGGGTATCAATCCCTGGCTCATGAACCAAAACTTGATTCTGCTGTAATTGCAATCGGGCGACTTGGGTTGCGAGATCTGCCACGACGTTTACCAATTCGTCGACCTTGGACTGTACCCTGGCTAACTTCTCATCCCTATCCTGATGCTGCCTCTGAAGCCATCGGAATAATGCTTGTTCTGTAGTTCCGGTTATGACAACCGGGTCATCTTTATTGCCTGAGCACAATTCCGCAAGAACCACGGGCTCCTCTGGCTTATCGGCCTGAGCAGGCTCTTCTTCATTTAGATCGAGCCGATGCTGGGTAGCGTCAACCATATCATCACCATGGCTGTGAAGAAGAGGAGGGTTCGTTTCTTCATGCCCGGCCATGTAGATAGTGTGGATAACACATTCAGCCATTCTTTCATCGCTGGCAGTTGGTTTCGCAGAGCGGTCCGGGCTTTGGAAATTCATAAATTTTAACATGGCCAGAGCCCTAGCCTTTTTGTTGGCTCTATATTTGAGCCGCTTCTGCCTCAGCTTCTCGATTTTGAAGGCTTGGTGGGCATCTGTTATCCGGGAAGCCATTATGAGTTGATTAGCGGGGAGCTTAGAGAAGACACCCGATCGAGCAGTTGTTGGGGGTACCGCTGGAGCTTGCCCGAGCTGCCCCGTTGCTTCGTTAACGTTGATGGCCTTGCCCCCAGCTGGAGCGATGGAGGGTCGTTTGGAAACGGATTTGTGCTTGGGCAGAGGTGCCCTCGCAACCATGACATTCGGCCTTTTCCCTTTTGAAACCGGTTTGTCTGCTACCGGAGCTTGAGGAGCTGGGACGGAGTTAGCAGACACGAACATAATAGAGCCAAATGGTAGCGGCGGCTCCTCCCATTGTCGCCCGAGACTAGCTGGGAGGACCGTCCGGGAGTCCATCTTCATCGTAATGGAGATGGGAGCCGTGCTGAGAGCCGAGTTCATCTTTGGAGACATTGTTGAAAAGTGATTGCTTGAAACCTGCATAAAAGGGCATTATTTTAGTATAAATATCGATATGTATATTGATTGAGTTCGCATGAATGCTTAACCCGAAATATGGGCGGAGAAATAGGTCCCACCGGGCGTGCCAGAATCTGTAGGGTGTTTTTCGTCACCCCATTGAGATGGGAATACGCGCGCGCTTGTCAGGCGTACTACAGATTTCCCCTGCCTAGGGTAGGCCGGGGTTTAATGATTGTGGGGATCCGAATCTCCGGCAGCCGTGGACTAAACTGCCATTAATTACCCCCCGCCTTTGGAGCGAGGGAACCTCCGATTGACGGGTTAAACTGGTCTTGCGAACTCAATGTACAGTGTGCGTGTGATGTGTTTTGAAAGGGGGTTTTGGACATATCGGGAGCCACGCAGAGTTTTTACGGGGGTCCCGCTACCCGGATAGCGGGCTGGGGGTCAAGGGGGCTACCAGCCCCCTTGCGGGGTGCGGGGCAGTGCCCTGTTAGAAATTTTTTTCTAACAGGGACAGTGTCATGGAGTATGTGTGTGTGTACATATGTATACATATATATATATATATATATATGTATATATATAAAAAGGGGGAAAATGCATCCAAAGGATGCGTGGGGCCAGCACCAGCGCTGAGCGCAAGAGCGTTAGCGCGCCACGTGTCAGCACGTGGGCGCTCGGGCGCTAGCGCACTGAGCGCTAGCGCGCCACGTGTCAGCACGTGGGCGCTAGGGCGCTAGCGCTTTAGGCGCTAGCGCTCTGAGCGCAAGAGCGCTAGCGCACTGAGCGCTAGCACGCCACGTGTCAGCACGTGGGCGCTCGGGGGCTAGCGCAAGAGCGCTAGCGCACTGAGCGCTAGCGCGCCACGTGTCAGCACGTGGGCGCTCGGGCGCTAGCGCAAGAGCGCTAGCGCACTGAGCGCTAGCGCGCCACGTGTCAACACGTGGGCGCTTGAGCGGTAGCGCTCAGAGCGCAAGCATGCTAGCACGCCACGTGTCAGCACGTGGGCGCTCGAGCGCTAGCGCTCTGGGCGCTAGCGCTCTGAGCGCAAGAGCGCTAGCACACCACGTGTCAGCACGTGGGCGCTCGAGCAGCATAAAGGGACTTGGTCCCTGCAATGGGAGTTGTACTCCCAGAAAGGAGCACTTATTATTCTGTATATATATATATATATATATATATATATATATATATATATATATATATATATATATATGAGGAGTTAAACTCCTAAGATGTTTTGAAGCTGATGAAGGGCTTCTCCCTTTGAGCCCCAGTTCTTCCCCAAAGTGGGGTTTCTGGAGATGGGTCTCCTTCTTCCTCCTTTGTTTGGCCGGATCTTGAAGATCAAGAAATGTTGGATTTTAAAAATCTCTTCTTTTTGAGATCTGATGGTAGATCCAAGTTCCACTTTGTGGGTTTTATGGTGAAAAACTATTTTGTTTTGCAAAAAGAAGAGTAAAACTCTTGATTTAATTCAAAAGAAAGAAGAAGGTTTGGAACCTTCAGAAAGGGGAAAGAGGCACAAACCCAAGGTTTTTTGAGAGAATGAAAAGTTATTACTTTATTCATCACATGTTGTCTTATATAGGCTTACATATTTACATATAGCCCCTTGGGCTTTGCAAAATGGCATTTTACCCATACCATAGTTCATGTGCCATTTCTTTTTGCACATAAGCCATGGGCTTACAAAAATTGGCTTTATGCCCATTTTGCATACATTTATGCACAAAAAATTACATCATAATTATTTGTTACATGATTTTTATATTGGTATGGCGGAAGGCCGGACGCTTCGTGTTCGGGCTCGACCTGGGCATTGGCCCACTTGCTTGGGCTTGGGCCCACCTGGCTTGGGGTTGACCTTGATTTTGACTTGGTCAACCGGAGTGCAAATTTTGACTTCAACAATTTTGTCCCACCAATTCATCAGATCCTTTCACTTCCTTGTGGTTATCATCTTGAGCCTTTAATTCTTCCCGAACCCCAAATACGTCTTGAAGTTGATGATAATGGTATACCCGAAGATCAGACCGAAATACAGCCTCCATCTTCCACATCTGGTTCAGCAACACTCGACACACCAATTTGTTTACCCATTTCACCTTCTACTTTCTCCGGTTCTTCTTCTGTTCCTATAGTTTCAGTGAGTTTTGATGAATCACAATCCGTTAATTCAAGTTCAATAATACCAGAAATTCAACTTGATTTGGATATTTTTGAAAATGGGGTAGATGAGTTTTTCGAGTTCTCTACCTCAATGATTTTTGATGAATCAAGTAGGATAAATTCTGGGAAAAAACTCTTTGACAGCAAAATGTTCGATCACACCATTGATAAAAGTTCTGAAGAACTTTTTGCCGACGAACTTGAATTTTTAAACAATACGGATTTTGTGATTGATCAATCTCCACTTATAGAGGTTGAACCACCACCATTCCTTCTTCCTAATCATTCACATTCATCCTCATTCTTTCTTTTTTCTAATTTAAAATTCAAACCCTTTCCAGACCACCTCTTATCCCTTCCCCATTTTTTCTTGACTCGATACAACACCTTCTTCCACCGACCTATACGCTATACTGATAAAATCTTTGAATGGTTGGTGTTAAATTTTGGTCTTTGTAAAGTCTTACTTTGACCAAATGACTTACCCCCTCTTAAAATACTTCATATTGTCTAACTCATATTTGAGGGGGGTATATTTTTGGCTCTTGAACATAACTTTTGACCTCAAATTTGTGAGCCAAAAATATGTTTGGGGGAGGATTTCACTTTCATTATTTCTTGTCCCCTTTTTCCTCCTAAGTGTACAGGTTTTTTGAGATTTAAAAGAGACAACAGTGATGACACTGCTGTAAACAGGTTTGGGGGAGGTTTGTGCTTATTTACACATCAATTTGCATCATATTTTGCATAAGCACAACATTTTCAAAAAAAAAATTTAAAATTTTTCTTTTATAACAAAAGAGTAGAAAGTGAAAAATTGCATCCAAAAGATAGGAATAGTTTAAGAAAACCAAGAAAATTAGAGGTTTCCTTAAACGAACTGGTAATAAGTAGTTATGAGCTGTTGTCCCAAGGGTTAGTAAGATGAAGGAAGTCACTAATCTGAGGATAAAAATAAGTCTGAAAAATAGTTTCTATTCTGGAAGCCAAACATTTGAATGTTGATACCCTACTATACGCACTTACACACGTCTTGAAACTCGGGATAGTAGAGGATACCTGTAAATGCTCTTGTCTAAAAGCCAAAGTATGAAGGAAATAAAAAAATGAATAAAATATAAAATGGTGAAGAAAAAAAAATGAACACTGGTTTTGTTATCGCCAAGGCAGCAATAAAAAAATATAGCGAGGGTGCTTCATCACCTAGTGCCTTAAACCAACTGGTCTGGGAGTCACTGCTAAGCCTTAGGTGGTGCAAGACGAGGAAAATACTATCACCTAATCAGCAAGCACATAAGTAATCGGTCGGTTAGTACCTCAAGAAGTATTAACGGTCGCATGAAAATGTGTGAGCAAATCCATATAAATATTCATCAAATTAAAAAGTACTGAGGTAGATGGACAAGAGTATGATAGCTTGAATTGAATTCTCTGAGTGTAGAGATGTTCTATACACACACGTAGGGGTATAAGATCGATGTTTGGATGAAAGGTAGGAATGAAGAATAAAGACGATGTTTTATTGAGGGATGATGTGATTTCTAACATTTTTTCATGACTATTAAGATAGGGCTCATGACAACTGAAAAGTTAGTGTAGTTGGAAACTCTAAATTTTCAAAGTATTTCTTTTATGGTTCTTATCTTTATATGTAAATTTCACCATCTCTCTTTTATTATAAGGATTTTGTGGGTGTAATCTGCTGAAAACCCTCAGGAGACAACACTCCTCCTATAAGGGACACCTAGGGGTTTAACGGCTTGTTGCACGTGCTCAGTGCAATCGTGTTTGCCTACGAAAGTGTGCTTAGTTTTCTCCTTTCTTTTTCTCCTTCTCTTGAATAAACTAGTTTGCTCGGGACGATCAAAGATAAGTTTGGGGGTATTTGTTCAGTTGATAAAACTACACAATTGTTATTACATTTTTCCTACTATTTCTATACTAGAAAATGTGTTTATTATAATATATGATACATATGAGGGTTTATCTGTAAAAATACTATTTTTCATGTGTTGATATATTATAATTAACATTTGGTAGGAAAATGTATGCAAAAATATCATTGACCAAATCTTAATGTTGAAATTAATATATCAATAAAACAAACTCTACTAATATTATTTGTGGAGTTGTTGTGCAGAATTTTCAGGGCTAAAATCAAGGGAATCAAAGTTGTTAAAAGCAAACCTGCCTAATTAAGAAAGCAAACTAAGAAATCAAGTCTGGCAGCAACCACGAGAAGATTTTCAGTTTCCTGAGATTCAAAAGATCGCCACATGTCACACAGATGAAAGCCCAAAAGACCAAATCCAACAAGCTTACTATTTGGCCGCGGATCCGCGGCCAAACCCACCATTTGGCCGCGGATCCGCCGCGTGACAGAGGAATTGTGAGCTGGGATTTTTTCTGTTGAATCCTAACCTCTTGCTTCTAAATTTGGAAGCTAAGTTTCTTGCTTTTGGAGTATAAATAAGGACCGAGAGCCTCTTGGAAAAATTATCAAGCCGACGAGATCACGAAGTCCAAGACGGCTCATGCATCCAGGCTGATCATCAACTGTTCGTCTACCTCCTTAGAAGAGATCGAGAAGCAAACTAGTATTTGTAATCATTTTCTAAGGGAATAAAGTGTAAATGAATTTTGTTGATTAATAAAGGTAGTTTTTTTTCTTATTCTATTTCTTGTAGTTTCATTATGATTTCCCTCTCCATCTCTTCTTCTCCCAACATGCGCGAGTAATTCTCCGCTTGTTAGGGTTCGTAGGATTATGGTAGGTTAATGGATGATGAAGATCCTTAAACTCTTTTTACGTCCTATAAAGTTTATAAACTTTACCAAAAGAATCATTAACATCCTAATCGGGCGCGCTACCAATTTATTGTTAGTCTCGACCGCGATTAGAGATTAGATTAATGATTGTTCTGGTAATGGCTAGATATGAACGGAGTTCTATGTCGAGATAGGGGTTAAGAGTGGGAACCCTTTTCCCTCCAGAAAGCCTAATCTACATGCATCACTGTCGTTCTAGTTTTAAATCTATTAAAGGATAAAAAGGGTAATCTTTAATTAATCATCCATAACTACTAAATCCCAATGAACCCTACAAGCCCTCTTTTAATATTAAACTTACATCCATAGTTAATCTAGATCTATATTTTGCATGAGTGTTTAACGTAGATCTAGATCCTACAA
The DNA here is from genome assembly GCA_030015575.1 of Agapanthus africanus. Taxonomy (NCBI): domain Eukaryota; kingdom Viridiplantae; phylum Streptophyta; class Magnoliopsida; order Asparagales; family Amaryllidaceae; genus Agapanthus; species Agapanthus africanus. The sequence continues at coordinate 354,264,531 of JASDDO010000019.1, forward strand.
TCATTCTTCACCATTCTTTATTCTTTCTCCTCTCTTTTTCAACACGCCTAAAGTAAGAATAAAGGTTCCACGTTTCCCAGAGGACGACCCGTACTCATCTCGGTCTAGCTACGCGCGACACCGTTCTGATTGCTGTTATTCTACAAACACAATTTTCTACCAATCAAATGGCGCCGTTGCCGGGGATACGTGCGTAATTTTTTTTATTCTTATTATTTGTGTTGAATTCTTATACGATCTATATCATAATTAAAACAAAACTGCAAATTGTATATTTAACGATTATTGTGTGAATTTTGCGAGGGGATCTAGAGTCACGGAATTGAGGAAACCGAGAGACAGAGACATTCATCAAGATCCAGAGGAGTACAGGAGGCCACGTAGCAAAACTCATCACCTGATCCCTCAAGTCGGCGGCGGAACCACGGCAAGAAGACCCATTCGGCAGCGGAACCGCGGCGCAACTGAGGAGTTAGGGTTCCAAACTTCTCTGGTAAGATTCTCAACTCTTTCTCTCTCCTATGAAATCCAATAAAATATATTTTCTGCAGGATTCTTTGCAAAATATCGCCGCTCAAAAATCTTTTTGCAAAGTTTTGTTATTGGTTTGTTATTGCATATTTTAACACGGACTTTAAGGGGCGAAGACCAAATCCAGATTAGGTGGGGATTTCATCACCCTTCCTAAGCCCCACAAATCACAAACCAAGCATCTGCATCAACCCTACATTAATTTAAAATATATCTAGACCAGACTCTAAGGACTGTCGCGCTCAATAAGGACAGATGAAGGTCGTGGGTAATCTATCGCTTATCCGCATTACTTTTGTGGTGTCTAGGCAAGTGTGTCTAGGGCAAGTGGTTACTTAATTAGGACCACTACTTACGTAGTGGACAACCTCCCACTTACCTGGCACTTACCTGGCTACAAGAGTAGTAAAGAGGTGGTAGAAGATTGATCCTGCGGCTTGTCCTTTAGAAGTCTAGGAGCGGTCTAGAGACTGGACCTAGGTAACCATAGTTCTAGGGTTGTTTGTGCATTTTTGTGTGATTTTTCTTAAGTCCCATTTTTTTCAAAACAAACCAATTATTTTCTCCCTTTTTTTTTCTCTTCTTATAATGGGTGACCTAAACAGAAGAACACTTGTCGAGCTTTGCTGTCCACAACCAGATATCTCTTTTTTTCGTAATCCCTTCGGTATACCATCCGACTCTCCCATGTCCTTAAGAGATCGGATAGAACAAGAGGGTAGAAACAGTTGGCGACCTCAATCCATGTCCTATCAACAGTATCCTAATTCCACACATGTTTCTGTTGATACTCCGAGTGAGAATGCCCCTAGACGCATATCCATTGCTGAGCATATAGCTAGGGCTAGAGGCTAAAGTTTCAACCCGGACCAATATCAACCATCACCACCACTGTCCAAAGAAGAGCTTGATAGGCGGTTTGTGGCATATATGATGTCTATTGAAAATAGCCAGCCAACCAACCAACCCATATCAATATTCTTCTTATCATAATATTGACCCCACTCCTACCCAATTTTCGCAACCATTCTATTCCTATCAATCCAATCCGACTTTTCCACCTTCTCTAGACAGTCCTTCTAATCAGTCATTTGGGAGTTTTAATCGTCCACAAGAATTTCAATCTTATCCTGAAACCCCTTATCGACCCAAGTCTAGTCTTGAGCAGACATTAGAAAAAATTTTGGAAATGTCGAACCAAATGACAGAGTGGATGCAAGCAAATAATTTCAAACCAGCCCAAAATTTTTCAGTATATGATTCGGGCATAGGGCAAAATGAGAATTCAGGTAGTGAGACAGAACTGTACACCCTTCCCAATCAAACCTCCCCATTCCAAACTGAAATCCATAACTCCAGTTTCATAGATTCACCAAGTACACCAAATAGAATGTCTGATAAGTTGTGTGACTTTGTAGTGTTTGATTTACCCGATTGTGAAGGGTCCATTTTAAGTGAAACCATACCCAACCCTTATGATCTCTACATCTCCACTCTTGAACCAAAACTGATTGAAAACCATACTTTTGATGAGGTGTTTGAGAATTTTAACCTTCACTTGAATGAGGTGATTGACGTTGGGGATATATTGATTGATGAATCCGAAATTTTGGATGATTTTGTCCTACCAATTCTTCAGATCCTTTCACTTCCTTGTGGTCATCATCTTGAGCCTTTAATTCTTCCCGAACCCCAAATACGTCTTGAAGTTGATGATAATGGTATTCCCGAAGATCAGACCAAAATACAGCCTCCATCTTCCACATCTGGTTCAGCAACACTCGACACACCAATTTGTTTACCCATTTCACCTTCTACTTTCTCCGGCTCTTCTTCTGTTCCTATAGTTTCAGTGAGTTTTGATGAATCACAATCCGTTAATTCAAGTTCAATAATACCAGAAATTCAACTTGATTTGGATATTTTTGAAAATGGGGTAGATGAGTTTTTCGAGTCCTCTACCTCAATGATTTTTGATGAATCAAGTAGGATAAATTCTGGGACAAAACTCTTTGACAGCAAAATGTTCGATTACACCATTGATAAAAGTTTTGAAGAACTTTTTGCTGACGAACTTGAATTTTTAAACATTACGGATTTTTTGATTGATCAATCTCCACCTATAGAGGTTGAACCGCCACCATTCCTTCTTCCTAATCATTCACATTCATCCTCAATCTTTCTTTTCTCTAATTTAAAATTCAAACCCTTTCCAGACCACCTCTTATCCCTTCCCCATTTTTTCTTGACTCGATACAACACCTTCTTCCACCGACCTATACGCTATACTGATAAAATCTTTGAATGGTTGGTGTTAACTTTTGGTCTTTGTAAAGTCTTACTTTGACCAAATGACTCACCCCCTCTTAAAATGCTTCATATTGTCTAACTCATGTTTGAGGGGGGGGGGGGTATATTTTTGGCTCTTGAACATAACTTTTGACCTTAAATTTGTGAGCCAAAAATAAGTTTGGGGAGGATTTCACTTTCATTATTTCTTGTCCCCTTTTTCCTCCCAAGTGTACAGGTTTTTTGAGATTTAAAAGAGACAACAGTGATGACACTGCTGTAAACATGTTTGGGGGAGGTTTGTGCTTATTTACACATCAATTTGCATCATATTTTGCATAAGCACAACATTTTCAAAAAAAAAAATTAAAATTTTTTCTTTTATAACAAAAGAGTAGAAAGTGAAAAATTACATCCAAAAGATAGGAATAGTTTAAGAAAACCAAGAAAATTAGAGGTTTTCTTAAACGAACTGGTAATAAGTAGTTATGAGCTGTTGTACCAAGGGTTAGTAAGATGAAGGAAGTCACTAATCTGAGGATAAAAATAAGTCTGAAAAATAGTTTCTATTCTGGAAGCCAAACATTTGAATGTTGATGCCCTACTATAAGAACTTACACACGTCTTGAAACTCGGGATAGTAGAGGATACCTTTAAATGATCTTGTTTAAAAGCCAAAGTATGAAGGAAATAAAAAAATGAATAAAATATAAAATGGTGAAGAAGAAAAAAATGAACACTAGTTTTGTTATCGCTAAGGCAGCAATAAAAAAATACAGCGAGGGTGCTTCATCACCTAGTGCCTTAGACCAACTGGTCTGGGAGTCACTGCTAAGCCTTAGGTGGTGCAAGACGAGGAAAATACTATCACCTAATCAGCAAGCACATAAGTAATCGGTCGGTTAGTACCTCAAAAAGTATTAACGGTCGCATGAAAATGTGTGAGCAAATCCATATAAATATTCATCAAATTAAAAAGTACCGAGGTAGATGGACAAGAGTATGATAGCTTGAATTGAATTCTCCGAATGTAGGGATGTTCTATACACACACATAGGGGTATATGTTCGATGTTTGGATGAAAGGTAGGAATGAAGAATAAAGACGATGTTTTATTGAGGGATGGTGTGATTTCTAACATTTTTTCATGACTATTAAGATAGGGCTCATGACAACTGAAAAGCTAGTGTAGTTGGAAATTCTAAATTTTCTAAGTATTTCTTTTATGGTTCTTATCTTTATATGTAAATTTCACCATCTCTCTTTTATTATAAGGATTTTGTGGGTGTAATCTGCTGAAAACCCTCAGGAGACAACACTCCTCCTATAAGGGACACCTAGGGGTTTAACGGCTTGTTGCACGTGCTCAGTGCAATCGTGTTTGCCTACGAAAGTGTGCTTAGTTTTCTCCTTTCTTTTTCTCCTTCTCTTGAATAAACTAGTTTGCTCGGGACGATCAAAGATAAGTTTGGGGGTATTTGTTCAGTTGATAAAACTACACAATTGTTATTACATTTTTCCTACTATTTCTATACTAGAAAATATGTTTATTATAATATATGATACATATGAGGGTTTATCTGTAAAAATACTATTTTTCATGTGTTGATATATTATAATTAACATTTGGTAGGAAAATGTATGCAAAAATATCATTGACCAAATCTTATTGTTGAAATTAATATATCAATAAAACAAACTCTACTAATATTATTTGTGGAGTTGTTGTGCAGAATTTTCAGGGCTAAAATCAAGGGAATCAAAGTTGTTAAAAGCAAACCTGCCTAATTAAGAAAGCAAACTAAGAAATCAAGTCTGGCAGCAACCACGAGAAGATTTTCAGTTTCCTGAGATTCAAAAGATCGCCACATGTCACACAGATGAAAGCCCAAAAGACAAATCCAACAAGCTTACTATTTGGCCGCGGATCCGCGGCCAAACCCACTATTTGGCCGCGGATCCGCCGCGTGACAGAGGAATTGTGAGCTGGGATTTTTTCTGTTGAATCCTAACTACTTGCTTCTAAATTTGGAAGCTAAGTTTCTGGCTTTTGGAGTATAAATAAAGACCGAGAGCCTCTTAGAAAAATTATCAAGCCGACGAGATCACGAAGTCCAAGACGGCTCACGCATTCAGGCTAATCATCAACTGTTCGTCTACCTCCTTAGAAGAGATCGAGAAGCAAACTAGTATTTGTAATCATTTTCTTAGGGAATAAAGTGTAAATGAATTTTGTTGATTAATAAAGGTAGTTCTTTTTCTTATTCTATTTCTTATAGTTTCATTATGATTTCCCTCTCCATCTCTTCTTTTCCCAACATGCGCGAGTAATTCTCCGCTTGTTAGGGTTTGTAGGATTAGGGTAGGTTAATGGATGATGAAGATCCTTAAACTCTTTTTACGTCCTATAAAGTTTATAAACTTTACCAAAAGAATCATTAACATCCTAATCGGACGCGCTACCAATTTATTGTTAGTCTCGACCGCGATTAGAGATTAGATTAATGATTGTTCTGGTAAAGGCTAGATATGAACGGAGTTCCATGTCAAGATAGGGGTTAAGAGTGGGAACCCTTTTTTCTCCAGAAACCCTAATCTACATGCATCACCGTCGTTCTAGTTTTAAATCTATTAAAGGATAAAAAGGGTAATCTTTAATTAATCATCCATAACTAATAAATCCCAATGAACCCTACAAGCCCTCTTTTAATATTAAACTTACATCCGTAGTTAATCTAGATCTATATTTTGCATCAGTGTTTAACGTAGATCTAGATCCTACAATCATTCTTCACCATTCTTTATTCTTCCTCCTCTCTTTCTCAACACGCCTAAAGTAAGAATAAAAGGTTCCACGTTTCCCAGAGGACGACCCGTACTCATCTCGGTCTAGCTACGCGCGACACCGTTCTGATTGCGGTTATTCTACAAACACAATTTTCTACCAATCAAGTTCCTGGACTATTTAAAAGAGAATGGGTTTCTCTCTCAGTTTACTCCTCCTTATACACCACAGCACAACGGTGTATCGGAACGGAGGAACCGCACCCTATTAGATATGGTGCGCTCTATCATGAGCACTGTTGCCTATTTTCTTTTGGGGTTGTGCGCTTGAGAAAGCGACATACCTATTGAATCAAGTTCCAACTAAATCTGTACCTACCACACCATATGAGATATGGAGCGGGAAGAGACCATGTCTTAAACGAGTTAAGATATGGGGTTGTCCGGCTTATGTCAAAAGGCAAAATCCGGACAAACTCGAGGCACGGTCAGTTCTTTGCAAGTTTGTAGGATATCCCATACATTCACATGGATATCTTTTCTACCACGGCGAGGGACAAAAGGTGTTTGTTTCTCGACATGCCACCTTTTTAGAAAAGGAATTTCTTACAAAGGAAATTAGTGGCAACGGGGTAGAACTGGATGAAACTCCAGCTGCACAGACTACAACTGAAGATTTAGTGGAACCAGATGATTCGATAGCTCCCAACAAACCCCAGCCTCTCTGCCAATCTAGTAGGGTTCCTCATCCACCTGAGAGATATTACGGTTTTCTCATAGACGGTGGGAGCGAGGATTGCATTATGGAAGATAATGACCCGATTAGTTTCGAGCAGGCCATCACGAGTGGGGACTCTGTGAAATGGCTGGATGCAATGCGATCTGAGATGGAATCCATGTACACCAACAAAGTATGGACTTTGGAAGTTTCTCCTGAAGGGGTAAAACCCATTGGGAGCTAATGGATTTTTAAGAAGAAACTTGGTGTAGATGGAAAAGTTGAGACTTTCAAAGCTAGACTTGTTGTAAAGGGTTTTCGTCAACGACCAGGTGTGGATTATGACGAAACATTTTCTCCAGTAGCTATGCTTAAGTCCATCCAGATCTTACTTGCCATTGCTGCATAGCATGACTACGAAATCTGGTAAATGGATGTTAAGACCGCCCTTCTAAATGGAGATTTATAGGAGTGCGTGTACATGACTCAGCCAGAGGGCTTCGTAGACAGTGGGAACAGCGGAAAGGTGTGCAAGCTGCTTAAATCTATCTACGGTTTAAAGCAGGCATCACGGAGTTGGAACATCTGTTTTGATATTGTAGTCAAAGAGTTTGACTTCATCAAGAATGTAGATGAACCTTATATTTACAAGAAGGTGTCAGAGAGTAAGGTTGTCTTCCTCGTATTGTACGTGGATGACATACTCTTGATAGGAAATGATGTTCCTATGCTGCACTCGGTCAAGCACTTCTTATCACAAAGATTCTCAATGAAAGATCTAGGTGATGCCTCCTGCATTTTGGGGATTAGGATCTATAGAGATAGATCTAAACGGATACTAAGATTGTCCCAATCCAGGTACATTGACACCATACTAAAGAGGTTGAGTATGGAAGAATCCAAGTATGGGAATTTACCCATGATCTCTGGACTCACTCTCTCCAAAGAGATGTCTCCCAAGATTGATTTGGAGAGAGCTCTCATGCAAGGGATACCCTATGTTTCGGCAGTAGGCTCTATTATGTACACGAAACTATATACCAGACCGGATGTAGCATACTCACTAAGTGTAGTGAGGAGGTATCAAGCAGATCTAGGAGAAAGTCACTGGAGAGCTGTGAAGAACATTCTCAAGTACTTGAGAAGGACTAAGGAGATGTTCTTGGTGTATGGTAACGGTGAACTCCAGGTGGAGACCTTTACCGATTCGAGCTTCCAAAGTGATAAGGACGACTCTAAGTCGCACTCGGGATTTGTCTTTACCCTACATGGAGGGACGGTTTGTTGGAAGAGTTCCAAGCAAGAAACCGTGGCAGACTCGACGATGGAGGCTGAATACATCGCTGCCAACGATGTTGCCAAAGAGGCTGTCTGGATGAAGAAGTTCATCACTGAACTTAGAGTAGTTCTATCCATTGAGCATCCAATACCCTTGTATTGTGATAAAAATGGAGCTGTGGCTTTGGCCAAGGAACTCAGGTCCCATAAGAGATCCAGGCATATTTTGAGTCGGTATCATCTGATCCGGGAGATAGTGATCACCGCGAGATCGAGGTCAGGAGAGTTGACACGAAGGATAACATTACGGATCCACTCACGAAGGCCATACCCCAGATACAATTTGAGAGACTCTTCGGGATGTTGGGTATGAGATACTACAACAGCTGGCCTTAGTGCAAGTAGGAGATTGTTAGTTATGTATATGCCTTAGAGGCCATTGTTCTACATATGATGTATATTATAGTGGATGCTTGGATATATATGGAGAGGACTTTCTTGCTCGATATGATAGTATGCTATCTGGTTTCACTTTGTCTTAACATGTTGACTTGTATTGGTTTACTGTCTTGCTCTCACATGTTGATGAAGCCCTTAGGATATGTACTCGACTACTAGGACTATAATGTAGATCATACTAGTGGGGCCAGGGTAGTCCAAGAGTACATCCTATAACTGTTCCTAGTCGAGGGAGTATCGAGATAAGGCATCGATACTCCAGAGTAGACTAGCGTATACGCTTCTCGACCCATATGATGGGTGATGGATGATCCCATATTCATCGGTGTTTGACATCAAAGATGGTATACGGGTGCTCAGTGGAGACTGGGTACACTGAACGGACTCGCCGAGAACTCCTAGATGGTATTATACCTATCGTCAGATAGCAATTCTTTGGTGACACTGGTATAGGTTAGTCTGTAGACCCGAGATCGTCACAGAGTCTTGTGTGATTCCCACTGTGCTTTGATTTCCACCTTACCACGTTCATGAGAACGTGCAAAACGGTGGCTTTTGGGTACAGTCCCGAATCACATGGAGGCAATGAGCGATAGGAGGGGTTTCGTCTCTCCTGGTATTGGGGGTTGATGTTGCGCAGTGTTCGATTGACTATAACTGGAAGTCCCTGGCCAGGGCTGATATGGAGACCTACTGGTAAATGTTATCAGTAGTTTCTCGACCCGTTATGAGCCTCATATCGACACGACTTATCGGTTACTGGGGTCTGACGTTTACCACCCCTAGACTGGATATGCGACATATCAGACGAAGAGACCGGACTGTATGGTAGTGTTACTGATTGGATTCATAGGAGTGTGTGCAGGCTTACTTGTTGATCTTCTGATCGCTCAATACCCGGGTGGCTGTTTCGTTTAGCTGACTGCTTGCAGCTTGTGGGTGTTTGATATGATCATCACCTACTACCGGCGTATTGAGGATTCTTTAGAGTCCTATACAGAGGTTTCCTGGCTCAGGAAAAACGGAGTAGGAGCACATATGTGATATGTGCGGGACCGAGAATAATACGTGTATGTGATACCGTATTCGATTCTCACGATATGAGATATCGGTCGGGTATATGTGATATAGCCGGGTCATCGGATCAAGTGTTGATTCGATGAACTGATACATGTTATATTAGTCGGTTATTTGCAAAATAGCCGGATTATCGAATCAAGTGTTGATTCGATAATTTAATGTATAATTATATATGTGATATATTACATTAACTAATATAAGCTCACTTAAATGATTCTTTTTCTCACTTGATGATATATTGATATATATGTGATATATGTTAATTGTATTATTTTCTTTTGTTACATTATATATTATATATGTGATATATAATATTGTAACATGTTAGGGTTACAAATGCAACTAGGGTTTTAAGATCAAACCATGCTAGGGTTTGGATTAGGTTTAATATTTTATTTTGGGTAAATTCTAAATTGTGTGGATATTATTGAGATATTTATCCTTGTTGACTTAGTCCACCCTTTAGATAATATCTAGATATTTTTTAACCTAACCTCTTAATCCTAGCCTATGGTTTATTCTCTATAAGGGTTAAGCATGCCATGTTTAACCCATGGTTGCATTTCTAACCTCATACAATTCATTTATCACAATTCTTTTTCTTCTTCCTCTCAAAAAAGCTTTCTAGCTTTTCTTTTTATGATGAATTAAAGTGAGATAAAGAAAACAAAAGAGAGAAAAATTCCTACTTCATCATTCTCATCTATTCTAGCCACTTAGATTAGGGTATTTGTTTCACTAATACCTAATTAGTGAAGTAATAGCTTGGGTTTGTGTTTTCTCAAGGTAGATCGTCTTGGATTTCGAAGACTTCAAGTAAGATGTATCATTCACCTTATGGAGCCTATCGAGAGTCCGGGAACTTGATGATCGCAGCGAAGGAACCTCAACTCGGAGCTTATGAAGTGAAGGAACAGACTACAAAGGTTGTAATCCTTAACTCTTAGAAGTAAAGTTGTTTACTTGTTGTATATAACCCTAATTCTCTAGTTAAGATCCTTGCTTAGGTTGTTTGGCATTTGAAAATTTTAAATATGGCATGTTTGATGCCTTGTAGAACCTTGTTCTAGTGCCTAAGAACCTTACAATGATAGGTATAAATGATAGGACCGCATTACATTAATGCAAAGCAACAAATCAAAGCTGAATCGTTGGAACAAATTTTAAAACCACTCGGTTTTTCAAAACAGCAGACTTTTAAATGCGGAGCTTAAACCACTCCTTTTAAAAGCTATCAGGTTCCTTCGATTATATCAAGTTCACTACGTTCACGGTTTCGCAAAAACCATTCGCAGCCCTCCGTCATTTCATATGAATGTTTAGTAGTATTCAAGCTATGTTTGTTGACCTTCGCCAAGGCATAGTGTTTGGTAGCTGCTGAATATTCATATGTAGTATAGATAGATACATTGGTTTGGGACAGTCGTATTACTTTGTTGTCCTTCGTCAAGGATATATAAGGGTGGGTTCAAGTTAACCTGGAAAATGATGGGTAGAACATGACATGTGACCTATGATTTGTTGGCCTTCGTCAAGGTCATAAGAGCATGGGACAAAAATCCACATCGGGAGTTTCTAAGGAAACTGAAACTTGCTAGTGTTGCATACCATTTAGAGTGTGATAATGTTGGTAGGATTCCTTCCCGATTATCACACAATGATATTTGGATCCCGATCACACTGTGAGTATCTGCTACTCCTCGAGAGATTTTTCACTAAACGATTAATGCTATAAACCAAGTAGGTGTCTAGAACGGTGTTAGCCAGGCTACGCCTCCAGGGAAAAGAGGTTATTTAATTAAGGAACTTCGCGAAAGCGTCGTAAAACCTCCCTCGAAGTACCGACATTAGCCTGGCCGAACGGTTAAGCAAGTATTGTACAATGAGATTAATCCTGACTAATTCTTATTTTATGGTTTGAGGAAGGATTCGAGAAACAGTGGAAGCCATCCTGTTTAGATAAATTAAAAACCAATATAAACTTGCAAGAGTATCATGCTGAGTGTTTTCTTATCTCTCTCCTAATTGCAACGACCAGGTGACCAGATTAGGTTATAATTAGATAATAAAATGACTGAGTTATACTATATTGACTGACAAAGGTTTTTCCAGATGTCCATTACCTATGACAAGCCGGACCACCTCATTACTACTCAAGCCCTCGCCGTCCCAGGTCCAGTTTCCAACATCGCGGATATGGATATCCGTAAGACAAGAGAAAAAGACTGTACAAATGCCAAGTGTCTCGTGTTGGCTTCAGTTGATGGTGTATACCAGAGGTAGCACGAGAAGATGGACTTAGTTTCCATCTTCCTCCATAACAAAGATTTATATGGAGAGTAATCTCGTATCGCAAGATATGAGACCTCGAAAGAATTGCTTCAAGCGAGGTTGGCTGTCGGGTCATCTGTAGGGGACTATGTCCCTATAATGATCATCTATATTAAAAGGCTCATAGGACCTGGAGACCACGTTGGAGAATGAGTCAAGTACTGACTTGATTCTACAGTCCCTACCTTCTACTTACTCTCAGGGGAAGAAAGTTATACTTCCAGTTGAGGGCACCCTGAAGGAAACCAGGGTGACACCCGCTCTGCTTATTGGGGAATCTTCCTCTTCTGGATTCAAGGCGAAAACTAAGGGTGAGTAGAAGAAGACCTCCACAAAGCCGATAGGCGGTGTCAGTAAGGTAGAAGGAAAGAGCAGGGAAAAAGTTTCGGGGTCAACAGTAGGGAATGATGGATGTTCCTATTGTCACGGGAAAGGGCATTGGCAGAAGGGATGCAGGGCTTGGAAAGCCAGAATCCAGGATTCGAAGCACGTTGTGGCTTCGACTTCGGGTGTGTTTGTGATTGAAAACAGTCTGTCAATTAACTCTACTTCCTAGGTACTAGATACCGGATCAGGATCTCATATCTGTAATTCATTACAGGCTTTGAGAAACCGTAGATTTATCAGGGCAGGTGATATGACTCTCAGGGTTGCTAACGAAATGAGCGTGGACGCTGTATCCGTAAGGAAATATCACCTAGAATTGACAAGTGAGCAGATATTGATTCTACGTAACTGTTTGTGTGTATCTAGTCTAGTTTATAAACGATGTGGTCCACATCCACCTAAATCAAAGTTTTATTGGGTCAGGTACACTAGAGGACAGTATATACTTGTTAAATCAAGCTCACGTTTTCAACGTCCAGAACACACTTAAAAGAAAGTCTCCAGAATTAAGTAGTACTTTCTTATGACATTGTAGACTGGGTCACATCAATGAAACACGGTTGTCGAAGTTACATAGAGAGGGATATTTGGATCCGTTCGAATATCAGTCTTATGCAACTTATCAATCTTGTCTCATAGGAAAGATGCCAAGACTCCGTTCACTGGACACGGAGTAAGAGCGAGCGAGCTCTTAGGACTCATACACAGCGACGTGTATAGTCCATTATCTACAGATGCACGAAGTGGTTATTCTTATTTCATTACTTTTTACGGATAATTTCTCTTGGTAAGGACATGTCTTCTTGATGAAGCATAAATCCGAGGGTTTTTGAGAAATTCCGGGAATAAAAGAATGAAGTGAAAAAACAAACAGGCAAAAGTATCAAGACACCGAGATCTGATTGATGTGGTGAATACTTGATTGCCGAGTTCCTGGATTACTCAAAAGAGAATGGAATTCTCTCTCATCTTAATTCTCCATACACACCACAACACAACGGTGTAGCGGAAAGGCGGAACAGAACCCTATTAGATATTGTTCGTTCCATAACGAGTAACGCTGAGTTGTCGCGATCTTTCTGAGGTTATGCACTAGAATCAGCTGCATATCTTTTAAGGTTCCTACCAAAACTGTGCCTATCGCACCATATCAGATGTGGAGTGGGAAGAAACCCTATCTTCAATATCTGAAGATATAGTGATGTCCAGCTTTTGTTAAAAAGCAGTATGCGGAAAAGTTCGAGGCACGCTCAGTACTGTGCAGGTTTGTGGGATACTCAAAAAACTCCAGGGGGTATCTTTTCTATTATGCAGAGGAACAAATGGTTTTTTGTTCTTCGCCATGCCCACTTTTTGGAAAATCAATTTTTTTGAAAAAGAAACTAGTGGGAGCGCAATAGAACTGGAAGAAATTTGAGAACCACAAACTATTACTGAAAGTATGGTAGAACCAGGGGTTTCAAAAGAACAGGAAATCCCTGCGCCAATCCGCAGGACTAGTAGGCAGTCTCATTCGCCCGAGAGATACTACTGTTTTCTCATGGACGGGGATCGAGAGGATTGCATCATTGACGATGATGAGCCAACTAGCTTCCAGCAAGCTATTCAGAGCGGTGACTCGGTAAAATGGCTGGATGCAATGCGGACCGAGATGGAGTCCATGTACACCAACAAAGTATGCACTTTGAACATTGCTCCAGAAAGGGTAAAACCCGAAGGCTGCAAATGGATCTTCAAAAAGAAAATTGGTGTAGATGGATAGGTTTAAACCTATAAGGCTAGACTTGTTGCAAAAGGTTTTCGTTAAAGACTTGGTTTGGACTATGATGAAACCTTTTCTCCAGTGACTATGCTCAAATCCATTCGGATCCTTCTTACCATTGCTGCCTTCCAAGATTATGAGATCCGGCAGATGGACATAAAGACGGCTTTTCTGAATGGACATTTAGAAGAGTGCGTCTATATGGATCAGCCAGAGGGTTTTCAATCAGAGTGGGAGAAGCGGGGAAGTGTGCAAGTTTCTTAAGTCCAATTATGGACTAAAGCAGGCATCGCGGAGTTGGAACATCTGTTTTAATGAGACAGTCAAAAGAATTCGACTTTATCAAAACTCTAGATGAACCATGTATTTATAGTAAGATTGTAGCGAGAACGGTGGGATTCCTCGTTTAGTACGTGGATGACATTCTCTTGATAGGAAATTCCATTCCTATACTACAATTAGTCAAAGGATTCTTGTCACTAAGGTTCTTCATGAAAGACCTGGGTGATGCCAACTAAATTCTGGGGATCCAAATCTATCATGATAGATCAAAGAGGATAGTGGGACTTTCACAATCAAGGTACATCAACACCATACTAAAAATATTTAGTATGGAAGATTCAAAGCGCGGTAGTCTATAGACTTATCATGGAATCACCCTCTCCAAAGAGGTGTCTTCCAAGACTGATTTGGAAATGGCTCGCATCACATCTATACCCTAGCTTCTGCGGTAGGCTCTATAATGTATGCGATGTTGTGTACCAGACCAGATGTTGCTTATGCACTCAGGGTGGTAAGCCGGTATCAGTCAAACCCAGGGGAGAAGCACTGGATAGCAGTAAAGAACGTTCTCAAGTGCCTGAGAAGGACTAAGGAGATGTTCTTGATGTATGGCAGAAAAGACCTCCAGATCGAGGCCTTTGCTGATTCCAGCTTCCATAGTGATAAGGATGACTCCAAATCCATGTCGGGTTATGTCTTTACCCTCAATAGAGGGGCGGTCTGTTGGAAGAGCTCTAAGAAAGACACCGTTGCAGACTCGACAATGAAAACAGAGTAGTTCGCTGCATGAGACGCCGCAAAAGAGGCAGTCTGGATGAGGAAGTTCTTAACTGAATTTCAGGTGGTTCCTTCCATTGTTGGTCCAATACTTTAGTTTTGTGACAACAACGGCACTATAGCTTCAGGGAAGGAACCCAGGTCCCATCAGAGATCCAGACATATCTTAAGGTGGTACCGCCTGATCAGGAAGACCGTTGATCTCCGGGAGATCGAGGTGAGGAGAGTAGATTAGGAGAACAACATCGCAGATCCACTCACCAAGGCCATCTCCCAGACACAATTCGAGAGGCTATTCGAGATCTTAGGTCTGCGATATGCCAATATATGGCCTTAGTGCAAGTGGGAGATTGTTAGTGTTATATGCCCTAGAGGCTATTATTGTATCATACTGGTTTGTATATTACTTAATGGAAGCTTGGGATATACATGGATATAGTAACAATCTTGATCGAAATGGTAGTATACTATCTGGTTTGTTTCTACTTCAATATGTGCATGTGTTTCTTTTAGCATATCTCTTATACATATTGGTAGAGCCCTTAGGATCTTTGCTTGATTACCAGCATTGTGATGGCAGTCACACTAGTGGGGGATGGGTAGTCTATAAGCACATCCTATACATGTCCTTAGTCATAGGATTATCGAGACGGGGCATCGATACTCCAGAATAGACTAGTGTATACACTTCTCATCCCAGCAGGGGAGATGGTCTGTACCATAGCCATTAGTACGTCATACTGGAGATAGTATGCAGGTGCTCATTAGGTTATGAGTACACTGGACAGGACTCGTCGGGAACTATTGGTGGGTGTTATACCTATCGTCGGGTAGCAATTCCCAGGTGATATGAGTACAACTTAGTCCGTCGACTTCACACTGACACTTCGCCTCGAGTGTGTTCCCACCGTACTTTAATTACTATCCTACCACGGCTCAAAGGAGTCGTGCAAACAGGTAGTAATTAGGTGCAGTCCTGAAGCACTTGGAGGAAGTGGCGGTTAGATAGGATTTGTCTCTCCCGGTTTTGGGGGTTGATATCGCGCTGTGTTCGGAAGGCCATTACACAAAGTCCTTGGCCAAGGCAAGCGAGATTTACTGCTAGGTACTCCGGTAGTTTCTCAGGGTGTTTTAGTCTACTCTCCAACACGACTTATTGTGCTATTAGGGGTCTGGCGATTACCGCACCTAGGCCCGATATGCGATACTCTTAGACGAACAGACCGGACTGTATGGAGATTGTCACATACAGGCTCAGTAGGAGGTCGGATAAGTTATCTCATCAGCCTTCTTATCGACACATACCTGGGTAGTCGTTACGTGCAGCTAGTGCCGCTTGCGGCTTGTGGTTAAACCCACTGCCAGCGTAGTGTCGAGTGTTTAGAGTCCCACACAGAGGGTTTCCCTGCACCGGGCAAAAGGTGTAGAGGCCGTATGGTTTTACGGCAGGGCTTCGATCACTTACGTGTACTTGTGCACGTATGATAATCGGGCGGATAATACTAGTGGGCTTTGGTTTAAGCCGGATCCTAGTATTATATTGATGGATTATTTTCGTCTCTTTGTATTCGTATTCTTCGGAATGCGGATGCGAGTATGTATATACAGATGAGGGGCGTTCTCGTAATTCTTGCGGGAAAGCTTCTAGAAGAGACACCTCATTTAGGGTTTATTTTATTTTATGGATTAAACATAATGAGGTGAGAAAATGAGGTGGAGATATTTCTTGGATGAGCTATGACCCATCACTTGAAAAAATAGATATTTATGAGCCATGGTTGATATTTGTGAGATATTATCTCATCAATTATTACATGGTGAATTATTCATCACAAATGAGAAGTCATTCTTCATCCAAGCTTTCTTCTTCTCTCTCATTTTCTCATGTGATCTTATTCTTCATCAAAACCCTAGACCTCTCATGTGTTGAGAATCATAGGGTTCCAAGAGACAAATCTATTCATCTTCTCACTCTACACCATCTAGGACTTCTAGTATAGCGAACTAGAATCCGTAGTTACCTCGGATTTGAGGTAGGAGCTCGGACTATAGACTCTCGGGTGGATCGTCTTTGACTCGATGAGGCCGTCGAGGTTGCCCGATCTGTTCCGATCCTTGGAGTCGACGATGATGTGGAGGACAACAAAGAAGACCCGAAGGACTTGGTATCGTGAGGTGTAACACTTCTTTCTGAGTAGTTAACCTCTTACCAGTTTGCTAGTTAGGGTTTAGTATCGATCATGGAGTTCAAGTCGGTGTTGCGAGCTTTAAAAAATCGTTTTTTGTATATTCCGCCTCCCTGCGAACACGCGGGGTGTGCGACACCGACTTACATTATGAATATGTCATGTGCTGTATATCAACCAAAATAGATACCAATGTAAAACTGTAATCAATATCAAAACACAACTAATGGCAGGATACGTATGTATCTATCTCTAATAACCGTTATACGTCCATTACCATGTAGGATGTAATCTAGGTAACATATTGAACTGTTATAGTAGTATGATAATATCGTGACGTTCCGGCAAGCAACTAGATAAATTATTATCATTACGGATACAGATGGATACTATAAAACCGTAAATCGGTAATCTCTGCTGAATAGTAAAACACATGCACTATAATTTATCAAGTAAAAATTGATATAATAACATAGCATGTTGCAAGTTTAGAACTTGCCTGATCGAATCTCACGTCGAGATACGGATGTCATGTTCCGACATTGAAATAAAGTTACGGCGCAAACTTATACACGCAGGACTGGACCTGGCTGAGCAGCTGCGTGACGTGGTGACAGGGTTAGACGACGAGGGTGACTGGGTCGTCTGGATCATCGGCGACGTGCGCAACTCCGGCGATCGACCGGAAAAGAAAAGAAAGAAAGCAAAGAAAGAAGAAGAAGAAGAAGAAGAAGAGAGGACTGTTGTTGGTTTTCTGGACTTGGCGAGGACAGAGGAGAAGGTAGGCGACGATGTGACGTCGATGGGACGAAGTCGGGAGGAGAGGTCATCGTGGACGAGGGTGTAACTGTGAGCTTTGAAGGTGATCGGTTCTTGGGTCGGGGATGGTGCAGGGTTGGTGGTGGTGGTGTATGGGTGTTCTGGGAGACGGGGAGGGTGAAGCGGTAGTCGGTAGTGTTGGGTTTCCCGGCGATGAGGGGTTGCCGGCGAGGGAGGGTTTCTTGGCGCTGGTGTAACGACTCTAAATTTACTGTACGGAATTTTCCAGTTTAATGTACAGAAATGAGTTATACAGCCTGAGATTGAGTTATAAGTTAATTTTGTTAAATAACAGCTAGAAACAATTTGTAACTCACTGGTAAAGCCCTTGCACTGCTGGGACATAGCCCCTGTGTTCGAAACCCATCAGACACATTATTTTTTTTTTATTTTTCTTTTTAACTTTTTGGAAGCCCAAAAGTTTACACGTGCAATACACATAAAAATGAAAAGTCAGAAAAATCAAATATATGCAAAAGGGTTTAAACACTGAGTAGTACACGTAGCATCAATCCAATGGCCCATCTCCCAAAATCGACTGGCTAAACCCTTCGAAAAATCGGCACCGACAGCTCTGATGAGGTCAATTGTCTCCGGGCTTTGCACACACAACCTTTCCCCTACTCCTAACTCCTCTGCACTATTTGATGGCCCTGCAATCAAATAGAGCCCCTTCAATTCCCAATTTATCATCATTTTAATGTATTTTAATTCACCATTTTAATTCCAAAACCCTAATTCTCCACTATAAATACCACCCCATGTCCTAACCCTTCATCATTCTGAAAATTCTAGCCAAAACTCTCAAAATTTTCTAAGTACAAGTGGAGTTAGCAAGTGGTCAACTTCTGGCGAAGAATCGAAACAATTCCGACGATCCCGCGATACCGCGACGATCCCTCTTCTACCTTTCTTTAAGTTAATTAACTAGTAAGTCCCTTCTAATCACCACTTCTCTTCTTTAAAAATTTATTTCAAAACTCATATCGGTAAGTGGAGTTAATACCGATATCCTTTTTCTAAACCCTAGAAAACTTCTTATCTTCATTCTTTGATCAACCAATCTTTTACACTATACTTGTAACCTTAAACCCTAATATTTAGAATCAAAATTTCCTTAAAATTCTAATGTAAAATAAGTTCAACTTAAGTTTTTCATTTAAATACCATGAACTTCAAACATCACCTCTTTTAATATTTCGTTAATACTTTATCTTTAGAAAACTTCACGGGGTAATGACCTACCCCTCACATACACATATGGTTCCATTGCACAATATAGCTTTTGTGTGAATTTTTGGTTACGAAGAAAATATTATATTAAAATACCACTCACTTTAAAAACGGTTTACTTTTAAAACAGTAGTTTAAATTCCTTTGCGATTATACCTCTACAACCCTCTTCAAGAGACCCACTATTAGATGGTGCGGATTATCGCACATCCTTGGGCTAGTAGAGCGAGATGCAGACCTTCTCACGGAGCATTCGGTCTCTAAAGGTTTTAAATACGGTTTTTAAGAAAAACGCATTTTTCTACTTAAATAAAAATTTAATTTTTAATAATTATATAAATATTACAAATCCATATATTTTCAAAATATAATAAAATTACATTTTTTTTAAAATGTAGGAATTACAAGTTTTACTAAAATACCATCAATATACCAACAAAAGACAAGTTTTACAATAAAATACCATGACCTTTCCAACCTATGTAATTATCACTAAAACACCTTAAATCCTTAAAATTCATATCCATGAAAACCCTAAATAATATAAATAAATACTCGAGATTTATTTTGAAATTTTTATTAAAAATATTTTTCATAAAACTCCCTCGAGTTATGTAAAACAATATTTAAGGATTTTAGTAAATATAGGTTTAAGCGGGATCAATTCTATTGAGCCCCAGGAAGCCGGAGAAAGTGAGTGCTTGCCTATTTAAGGTAGAAAACTTAACGGGGTTATCAATAGTAATTGTCTTGGAAAAAGACACAAATCCTGCCGTCCATGTGCAGCAGTTACCGATGACTCTCGAACCTAATCCAGGATCTAAATCAGTTACAAGTGTCTGACTCAACTCTGAGTCTAATTCAAACCTAAATCCAAACTCTAATCAGAGTCCAATTCAAACATGAAACCAAAGTATAACATGAAGACTTGAACCTGAACTTGAATACTTGAATTCAAACATCAATCCCAAACATGAATGCTTGACTTGACTTGACCGAACCATGGTTATAACTTGACATGACTTCTTGAATACATGATTACATCCTGAACCTGACTACTTGAACAACTTGTATCCATGATTTCGGCAAGACTTATAAATATAACCTATACAATACATTACGCGGGGCTAACGGGGTAAATTGGTACGGAACGTATTGACATGGCATGAGATGGTCACTTAAAAAACACCTACATGAACTCTCGTATAATTGTTCCGTGGGTTTTGACGGGGCCTTGTACTAAATGTTACCATAGTCCACGGGGTAAGATGGAGTCCTCTCGTATACACAAATACCTTCTGTACCAAGCTACAAACAACTACGTTAGAATAACAATCATATATATGTACAGCTTACCAGTTCCATTTCACATTACTTATTCTATTCCATTTTTTCTTTTGGGACTTACCGAGCGCTAGTTCGCTGACGGCATTCCTGTCTATTTCTTTCTTTGGAATGTTCGTCAGGAGGACCGGGCTCTCAGGAGATCGAGCCTAGCCAGGAGGACTTGGAGTAGCACAGCGCTCAACCGAACTACTAGCTCATCTTGTACTTATTTCATATTGTATGCCACAGTTTAGGCATTGCTTTATGTTATTGTATCTTTCCTTTTCAAAGCAGTTGTATTGTAAAGATGAATATTAATAAAAGTTGCTGTTTATTTTATATCTCTTGTCATTCTTGTGCATTTTATATATATTGCTTAATTACGATTAACGTATTTATTCTTAGTAAATATGTTGCGGCCCGCCACGTCACCAATTTCGTACACTGGGAAGTGAGGCGTGACAGTCGGGGAGAAAGTTGGGTGTGCTCAGGAAGGAGGAAGAATTGGAGGTGATGGCGGTGAGGTAGGGGAGGTGAAGGCAACGGGGATGGCGACGGTGAGGGCTGCAACGGAAAAATAGAGGTGGGTTAGGGTTCGCGGACGTGAGGAAAAAATGAGGGGGAGAGAGAGAGGGTGAGGTTATATATATATATATATATATATATATATATATATATATATATATTATTAGAGAAAGACAAAGAGAGAAAGAGAGAGAGAGATATATTTATATTAATTAATATATTATATATAACACTTTGTATATATTAATATATATAAAATATATATAGTTAGATTCTACAGATAATACCGGATCTCTCCAAATATTACCCGTATCCATTTAAAAATCTAGTTTTTCAATATGGAGAATATACGTAAAAGTTTAAACCATAATGTGATATCCAGTAAATAAAAACATATACCCCCAAATATGGATTTATGTAAATATACGTAGCGATAAAAAACGAGTCTGTTTTACAATTAAGACATGAACATGATATATGGGTGCAACCACATGATATGGCTAGATAAGGAATATATTATTTGGTTTTATACTGTATTTTAAAAAGATATTTAGATTCTAAAATATATTATATACGTATATAAAAATCGAGATTTGCATGGATTCTTTGTACTAGCAAATAATTGATATAATCTTGAACCATGATGAGTTTCAAACATGCGGGTCGGATCGGATAATAACCACAGCTGTCAATTGCACTATCCGCAAGCTAAAAGCAACAATAGTCAAGAATTTTACCGCAAGATTTGAAATACCCCAAATAACTAGTATAACAGTGCTAGGGTGTTACATTGTCGCATGAGTTGCTGCTTTCATTGAATTTGCACGTGCACATAATAAGATAGTGTTAGAGAAGATTCTTTGTCCGTGCGATAGATGTGAGAATAAGTTCTGACAGAAGGTAGAAATCGTAGAGTTTCACATCGTTAAATATGGTTTACTAGATTTTATACAACTTGGCTATATCACGGGGAAGGATAAGAAGAAGACGGAAATGCGGCGGAAGAAGAAAGAGAAGACGGTAATGCGGCGGAAGAAGAAGAAGACGGTAACTTTTTTCCAAGAGAAGAAATGGAGAATATGGTAGAGGCTGCCCTCGGTGTTAGTAATCCTACCGAAGAAGACATTCCTTCCGGTCAAGGACCGTGTGCGGATAAGTATGAAAAGTTCATGAATGATACTAGATGATCAATTTATGAGAATGCAAAGTATTTCACCATATCATGGTTCGTCCAACTTTTCCAGATTAAGTGCCTAAATTGATGGAGCAACAAGTCATTCACGATACTTCTGAAGTTTCTGAAAAATTCTATGCCCCCGGGAAATAACGTGCCCGAGAGCTGGTACGAAATCCAGAAGATGATGTCTGATTTGGGTCTGAACTATGAGAAAATTCATACATGTCCCAAAGATTGTGTGTTGTACCAGAAAGAGAATTCAGATTTGAAAGAATGTCCAACATGCGGGGAAGCTAGGTATAAACCGAAAGAATCTGATAAGAAGCCTGATATACCTGTTAAGATAGCGCGATACTTTCCCATAACACAGAGACTGCAGAGGCTATTCAGGTGCAAGAAAACAGCGGAGGCAATAATTTGGCATCACCGTGCTGCTCCAAGTGAAAATGGAAAAATGAGTCATCCAAGAGATTCATCAGTATGCAAGGATTTCGATAGGAGGTACCAAACATTCATTAGTGATCCTCGCAATTTCAGGCTCGCACTGGCTAGTGATGGCTTCTGCCTATTCAGTTATATGGCTAGAAGACACAGGACATGGCTCGTTGTAATGATGGTTTATAATCTGTCGCCTTGGTTGGTTATGGATCAATCTTACTTTATGATACCTCTTCTTATTGATGGACCAAACTAATCGGAAAACAATATCGACGTCTATCCCTGACTTCCGATCGATGAGTTAAAATCTTTATTCATTGATGGTGTAGAGACTTATGATGCAAATATAGATATAACCTTCACGATGCGTGCGGTTTTAATGTGGACAATTAATGACTTTTCTGCATATGGAATGCTATCAGGTTGGTCCGTATATGGTCACAAAACATGCCCTTATTGCCATCAAGATAAAATATCAAAATGGTTGAATTTTTGCAAGAAGGTTTGTTATGTTAGGAATATGTATGCCTTAGAGGCCATTATTGTATGATATAGTGGATGTATGGGCATATATATAGAGGACTTTCTTGCTCGACATGATAGTATGCTATCTGGTTGCCTTTATCTTAACATGTTCATTGGTATTATTATACTGTCTCTCATATACATGTTGATAAAGCCTTTAGGATGTTTGCTTGACTACCAGGACTATGATGTAGATCATACTACTGGGACTTGTGTAGTCTACAAGCACATCCTTTAACAGTTCCCAGTCGAGTGAGTATCGAGATAGGGCATCGATATTCCAGAGTAGACTAGTGTGTACGTTTCTTGACCTTGTAGGGGGCGATGGTTGATCCCATATCCATTGGTGTTTGACATTAAAGATTGTACACAGGTGCTCATTAGAGAATAGGTACACCGAACAGGGCTCACCGAGAACTTCTAGATGGTACTATACCCATCGTCAGATAGCAGTTCTCTGGTGACACTGGTACAGGTTAGTCTGTAGACCCGAGATCGTCATAGAGTCTTGTGTGGTTCCAATTGTGCTTTGATTTCCTCCCTACCACGGCTCAAAGGATTCGTGCAAACAGATGGATTTTGGGTACAGTCCCGAGTCACATGGAGGCAATGAGCAATAGGAAAGGTTTCGTCTCTTCCGGTATAGGGAGTTGATGTTGCGCTATGCTCGATTGGCTATAACAGGAAATCACTGGCCAAGGCTGTTGATGAGATTTACTAGTAAGAGTTATAAGTAGTTTCTCGTACCGTTATAGGCCACACATTGACATGACTTATCAAGTTATTGGGGTCTGACGATTTCACCCCCAGACTCGATATGCGACATATCAGACGAAGAGACCGGACTGTATGGTAAGTGTTACTTATAGGCTTCATAGGAGTTTGGACAAGCTTGCTTGTTGATTTTCTATTCGCTCAATAGCTGGGTAGCCGTTACGTCCAGCTAGTACCGCTGACGGCTTGTGGGTCGCTGATGTGATCATTACCTACTGCTAGCGTATTGATGAGTTTTTAGAGTCCCACACAGAAGTTTCCTAGTTCAGGCGAAACGAAGTAGGGCACATATGTTAATATGTGCGGGGGCCTGATTAAATACGAGTATGTGATATTGTATTCTAATGTGGCGGATATTTGCTATCAGTTAGGTTATATGTGATATAACCGGATTATCGAATAAAGTGTTGATTTGATAATGTGATATACAGATAAATAATATTAGTCAGTTATATGTGATATAACCGGATTATTAAATAAAGTGTTGATTTAATAATATGATATATATTTATATTTGATATAATTATATATTAACTAATATTATTAGCTCACTAATTATTTTCTTCATTATACACACACACAAACACACACATGAAGCATGGTTGGATTTTCTATTTTGTGAAAATAGAAAATGAAGTGAAAAAATGGGGAGATTTTTGAGAGATGGACAAAGCATGGTTTTTATCATTTCTTTATTAGTCTTGATTCACTATTCAAGCATGGTTGTAATTCATCATTGCAATTTATTCTATGCTTGAATAAGTGAAGTCAAGAGTATTTCCATTCTTCACTTTAGTTTTTTCATGAGTTCATTTGCTTCACTCTCTTTAGTTCTCTCCATCTTCTTCTTTTTTTTTTTACAAAACCCCAACTCTCACATGAGATGTGAATCATAGGGCTTTGTGATAAATCCTAGTGAGCTTAGAACCTCTACTTCACCATCCTACACTTGATTCGCACTTGGTGTAGTTTGTTTCCTTCACTAAAGTAAGTTTAGTGAAGAGGCAGCTTGGATTAGCGGAGATTCGGGTGGATCATCTTCAGCACGAAGATCGCAAAGGAAGCTCGATCCAACTTCAAGTGAAGCCTAGTAGAGTCGCGTTGACTATTACACGGAGCTTTTGAAGAGAAGGACACAGTCTACAAAGGTTGTAGTATCCTTCACTTAGTTAAAGTTTTTGTTATATCATAGTTAAACCCTAATTATCTAGTTTCGATTCATATTTAGTGTTAATTAGCACCCCAAAAATTTTAAAATGGCATGCTTGATGCTAGTAAAACCTAGTGGTGGTTCTAACAAACACTTTCATGGTATCAGAGCCAAAGCTAGAAGATTATACGATATTAGTTGAATTACGAAACTGAAACAACTCCGAAACCGGAAACCCAAAAACCAACTTTCTGTCGAATTTTAAATGACCTATGAATTTTTTTTAAATAAGTGCAGAATGTTACATGTGATGTAGCTAGTACAACAGAGAAATTCGAGGCCAAAATTCCAAAATTGACCCGGCGAGGTCCTCATAAAAACCGGCCTCGCCGGCTCCCATGCTTCTTTTTGTCTTGAATTTGTTTGGTATTCTGTAGGCTTGGTTTTGGGGTTTCAAGTTATGTTTGATTGGTCCAGTTTGCATGAGATGTTAACTTTTCTATAAGGGGCTATTCGGTGTGTTTCGTAGTCGTATTTTTACATCGTTTCGGATTTAAGTTTTATATGTGATGCAATGGTTGGAATCCACATTTAATTAGTTGTGAGAAAACTAGTTAGTGATTGTAAATCTAGCATATTAGTTTATATTGATCGATTGCCACGAAGTTTCGATTCGGATCGAAACTCCGTCACAATCGCGTATCGTACGCGAATACTCGCCAAATAACTTTACTAGGTAGCCACGCCCCATAGCCCCGACCAAGTGACTTTAGGAGAACCCCATTGCCAAAAGCATTCACTCGGGTGCTCGCGGCTACGGTGTTCCGCCTAAGTGCACTTGGTCGACGGCATCGGGGGTGCGGCCATCTACTAAAGTTCCCGACGAGTATTCTATCAGGTAGTCCGGAATCTTGTTGAATTACCTGACTAAGTTATTGAAAAGTGTTTTCGATATGAGACTAAAATGCAAGGTTTATAGGGTTAGGCTTGAAATTCGGAATATGAGATATTCCAGATTTATGATGTCTTAGGAAATGCGGATTCGAATTATTGTAGTTTTTCGTTTCTTTTCTACGACCGTAAGTGTAATATGTGATGTATCCTCGATCTCGTTGCTATATGTCAACGAAATTTGGTATACACATATTTACTTACATTGATGACATGTGATGTTATGTGTTGCTGTGATATGTTATATTTGATCGTCGTGATTGAATAGCTGGGGTTTTTTTTATGTGAGATTAGAGTTTTTCAATTTTCATTCATGTAAAATTTGTATGTAATATTCATTTTTGGGACACTTCCGGGTTAAGGATGATGTCACCATCGATGTATATTATTTACTTTTCTGCATTAGGATAGACCCAAGGCGGGTAGCACAAGTAACCGGGTTTTAGAGTCCAGTGGGAGACCATCTCGAGGAGTCGAGACCGGGTCTCCTAACTTTAGAATTGGCAGGGTTGCTTGTCGCTCTCGTAGGGGTCTAGGGATGTGGGTTTAGCTATTCTTCACGACCGTGGAATCCATGTTTTTCATTATTAGCTTAATTTAAAACATGGACCTCCTAGTATATCCAATATTTTATATGTTTGACTTCTGCCGCTATGTTCTGTGATGTTGATCATATAACTGCGTGAGACGAATGCTATATATATATGATGTATATAATAAACGTTGCTTATGTTTTGCACCCGCGCTAGTCCAGCCCCCGCTCTGCCGTTAGTTAAGTAACCTAACGGTGCATGACGGGACCCATGGCGAATGCGGATAGCATAAGCGTACGTTCAATTTTCGTTTCTTTTTTTGTGATGTTTAGGGAAACATAAATGATGGGACTTCATTAATGAGATTAATGAAAAGAAAAGAAACCTAAAGATGTTGTAGAATCAAAATTTTCAAAAATATAGCTCTAGTTCTTACTTTGCATACTGGTATTCCTTGATGAATATCCAGCACCTCATTCGATGAGGAAAGAGCCAAGATCCCTTCACCGGGAGTGACCTTTTTAGCAAAACTAGCAAATGCTACAACCCACTCAGTTTTGTTTTAATAGCTTCTCTAGTTCTTGCTTTGCATAGTGGTATTTCTTGATGAATATCCAGCACCTCATTCGATGAGGAAAGAGCCGAGATCCCTTCACCGGGAGTGACCTCTTTAGCAAAACTAGCAAAAGCTACAAAAAACACTCCTTTTCAAAACACTAGATTCTATAACTATATCAATTTCATTACGTTAAAGGTTTTTTTCAAAACCAGTCGTAGACCTCCGTCATTTCATATAAGTATTATTCAGTATTCGTGCTGCGTTTGTTGGCCTACATCACGACGCAGTATACGGTAGCTGATTAATGCTTATCTGCCGCATGTGATGCGATTGGATTAGGGCAGTTGTACGCCGTTGTTTGGCCTGCGTCAAGGGTCGTGCGGATGGGTTTAATTCAATCACGAAATGAACGGGTTGAACTTGACTAGCGGCCTATGGTTTGTTGGCCTGCGTCAAGGTCATAGGTCATTAGGGGTAAAAACAGATATCGGGAATTTCAAGTGTTGGAATTTGCAATGAGATTGCATACCTTCTATATGATACTTGGATCCCGATACCTACCGCGAGTAAGAGTTACTCATGGGAGAGTTTTCCACTTTACAATTAGCCGATCCATTAGGTGTCTAAGAAAGGTATTAACGGGGTGATGCCCCTGCGGAAACGAGGTTATTTAATTAGTTCCATGCGAAAGCATGGAGAGACTCTCCCTCGGAGTACCAATATCTGTCTAGCCGAACGATTGGCGAATTTGTAGGGTGTAATTAATCCCAGCTAATTTTACCTTTTATGGTTTGAAAAAATATTTGATAAAAACAGTGGGAGCCATCCTGATTAGATAAGATAATAACCAATCTAATCTTGCAAAGAGCGCACGCTAATGCGTTTCCTTCTCTCTCTCTCACCAGGTAGCGACCATGACACGCCTTAATCAAGATAATAATATGGATGTATTGACCGAACCCGCTTATTATACCGAGCTAGGGAAGGTTAGTTCCACTTTTTCTTATGATTGTCATAAGTCTAAGTAAGGAATAGGAGAATACCCGGATTCCCATGCCATCTGAACGAAGAAGGAGCATGCTGATGCATCTTCTTTGGGTGTGTTCGTAACCGAGAACTGTTTCTCAGTTTGCTCTACGTCCTGGGTATTGGATACCGGATCAGGATCCCATGTATGTAATTTGTTATATGGCTAAGAAGAGGTAGAGAACTGGGAAAGGGTGTTATGTTTCTAAAAGTAGGGAATGATGCAATTGTTGCAGCCAAAGCAGTTGGTGAATATCACCTAGTATTACCAAATGGTAATACAATGATTCTGAACGACTCTTATTACGTACCGAATATGATGTGAAATATTATATCAGTTTCTTTGTTGCATAAAGAAGGATATAACTTTGCATTAGAGGATAATGTTATGAACATTTTTCTAAATAAAGTGTTGATTTGGTGTCACGCCCCGCTTCCCAGAGTGTGCTAAGATCGGCACGTGACAGAGCCAACCATGCTACCTGTGGCTAGGAAATATCCTTCCACAGTCACATTACGGCTGTCTATAAGATATCAAGAACAGTAAAATAAAAATAAACTATCTAGTACATGTCCATATGCCAGAATAAACGAGTCAAGAAATAATATGCGGAAGCAATAAATCCAATAAACAATAACATCTGGAGAGTATGTCCCAAATACGGGCTTACATCAGGAAATGAAAATGCTAAAAGAAAACTAAACTAAACTAAATACCAAATTGGTCCTAACTGCTCGGCCTGTCGACTGAAGTACTCTTGGTCGGTCTGTGAAAGAGATAAAGGATCTGGGCCATGCAAAACCCAGATGTCAGTGCGTCATAATATCAAACAATAAAATATAATCAGGAGGTAACAAGATATGCAGGCATGAGTATGAACAGTAATGAGTGTATAATAATAACACGAATATGAAACAGTGAAGTGTATGTGCATGCGGTGAGTAATCTATGCTACTGGGTTAATTACTCTCAAGTCTTTGAAATCAATTTAATGAATCATCGATGTAACTCAATAGTATCCCGTGCATGCCCGAGACCACGGTCTAGACTCTCGGGGATGAATCTGAGACGTGGCGCTAAGCACAAAACAGGAAATATGTACAGACGAATGATGTCAGCAGCATCATTCCGGGACTGGCCTAGCCCCCAAAACTGATCAGTATAAGCGTCGAACTGTTGAGTTACAAGTCAGGTTTCATTATTGATTTCCCCTTACCCCCAAGGTTAAGTGTTCAAGTCAGGTATTGATAAATCTGGAGTTAATTGCCGACACAGGATCAATCAGGTACATGTTTGTCTATACAGACAACGGTAATGTCCATCGGGACAACAAGTCAGGGTTGTCGGCATTAGTAACAATATCAGGTATTAAGTCAAGCAATAGTGTATCAGGTCATGTCTTGTGGTGCATATGTATCAAGTGGATGCCCAACAGTAAAATGTAGCAAGTCTCGAAACACAGTAAAAGTACGGATGCACGAATATATATCAGTGATAACATATAATGAGTTCATGAGTCGTATGATGCATACTAGCAAGCATGATATATGAATCTAGCAGTAACATGAAGCAATCAGGTTCCGGCATGCAACTAAATATGTAATATACAGTACGGATATGAACGGATATCGGAGAAACGGTAAAACTATAACATGGATGTGAAATGCAATGAACATGTAATAATTCTATATCTATGGATGTAAAATACGTTGCATAACCTGTAACAAGATAAAATTGCATGCGACTAGATATGTAAACAACGGTATGGATACGTACGGGTATCGAAAAACTGTAAAACTGTAACATAGGATGCACAATGCAGTAAACATGTGATATTTCTATTCATATGGATGCAAAATATATATCATAGCATGTAGCAAGATAAACTTGCCTGATCGGATCTCACGACGGAATGCGTACGCTGCGTACGATGTCGGTAAATGTCGCGACGCACACGCGGGCATACAGAACTGAATCAAGCAAAGCAAGAATGTGACCATGCTGGCTGGGGATGTCCACTGGGTCTCCCGGATCATCGGCGATGGCACTTCTCCGGCGATGACCGGAAAATACACGATCAAGAAAAGAGAAAAAGAAGTAGTAGTAGAAGAAGAGAGCTGGTGCTTAGGGTTAGTGTTTGGGGACAGAGGCGAGGTGAGGAGGACGTTGACGATGAGTCATGGGTTTTCCGGCGAGTTTTACGGCGATGGCAGCGGGGGTTGTATGTTCTTGAAGTCGGATGATCGGGGTTCTTGCGCAGGGGGTCGTGGGTTTGCAGAGGAGAGGAGAGGAGAGAGGTTTGAGGCGGTGATGAGTGCACCGAGGCGACGGGATCGGATCTCCGGCGAAGAGGGTTTAGGCGAGGTCAGGGGCTCTGGTTTGGGTTCGGGTTGAGGGTTTTGTGTAGGGAAGAGTTGCAGGTGGTGGTGAGGAAGGGAAGTGGAGGAGAAGGTGGAGGAGAAGGTGGTGGCGAGGGGTGAGGCGACGACGGAGTCGGAGATCCGGCGATGAGGGTGCAGCGAGGTTTCCTGCAGTGGTCGAGGTTTGGGTTGCCGGGTTCACGTCGGGGAAGGAGAGCAGGAGAGGAGGAAGAAGAGAAGAGGAGAAGAAGGCGAGGAGGTTGACGAGGAGAGCGGAAGGCGCGGTCGTGGCGACGGCGACGGCGAGACGAGGGCAAGCGAGGTCGGGTTGATGGGTTTGGGTCGTCGCGGTGGGTGTGCAGGGGGAGGAGTGGAGGAGGGGAGAGGTGGTCGAGGAGATGAGAGGAGGAGGTCGACGTCGAGGGTGTAGCGACGAGGGGCACGGGCGTGGGTTCTGAGGCGAGAAAAAAAGAAGATGAAGGTGAGAAATACTGTGGGTGTATAGGGGAAGACGTGGGGGTTAAATTAATAGGTAAAAAAATTATGATTATTATATATAAATATGTAGAGAGGGAGAGAGAGAATCTGAGGTATAGTTAGGATTTGATTTGTAAAATATATATTTTTTTGTTTTATAAAAAATATAAAATCTTATATATATAAATAGTATATATATAGCAGTTGAAATAGTAAAGAATATAATATTGATTATATTTGAGATTTTGGTTAATACAAAAATAGTTCAAAATATGCCCGGGTCGGGTCTAAAATTATGGTTTGAAGATACGGATAATATACGTGTTAACGAA
Organism: Agapanthus africanus; assembly: GCA_030015575.1. Taxonomy (NCBI): domain Eukaryota; kingdom Viridiplantae; phylum Streptophyta; class Magnoliopsida; order Asparagales; family Amaryllidaceae; genus Agapanthus; species Agapanthus africanus. Next base: position 354,295,601 of record JASDDO010000019.1, read on the forward strand.
AACAAAAATACGATACCCGGATAACGAAAATGCATACTCCTAAGAACGGATACACGTAGCGTGCACGTAGTTATCCAAACGAGTCCGTTTCACTAAACGGAACGAGAACAAGATGTACGGATGCTACAACAGGGTTAGGGGTATGATACGGGCCATGTTAGATATTTTTAAATGTTTTATTTGACTTTAAATGTTATATTGAAAAATGCATATGCCAGATATAATGCAGTTATACAATATGAAAGTGCACGAATTCTCATAACTAGCCGGGATGAATCATAAACAGGAATCAAGACGGGTTTCCATCATGCGGGTAGGATCGGATGCAAACACAGATACCAATACACTATTCGCACCCACAACAGCAATAAATCAAGAAATATTCATAGATAAAGAAATACCCAAAATAGAACTGGTATAAATGAACTAGGGCGTTACATTATACCCAACTACAAAAAGAATTTCGTCCTCGAAATTCCCGAAACAAGAAAAGAAATACAAGCATGAATCTACGAGAAGAAGTGTGAAAACTTCTGTCGAATCTCTTCTTCTAGTTCCCAAGTCGATTCTCTGTACGAGCGATTCCCCCATGAAATAAGTACGAGAGGGATAATCTTGTTCTTGAGGACCTTTCCTCTTCAATCAACAATCGATATCGGTCGTTCTTCATAGGTCAAGTCCTCCCTTACAGTCAACTCCGAATGATTTAGTACGTGCGTCTCATCTCGAACACACTTACGGAGTTGAGATATATGAAACACGTCATGAACACTCACCAAAGATGGTGGTAAAGCCAATCGATAAGCTACTTCTACATCACACTCGATGATATCGAACGGCCCCACGAATCGAGTACTAAGCTTGCCTCGACTCCCAAAATGAATCACTCCTCTAGCTGGTGATATCTTCAAGAATACAAGATCGCCAACAGCGAACTCTAAAGGTCTTCTCGATGTATCAGCCCAACTCTTCTGCCGATCTTGTGCTGCCTTCATGTGATTCCGGATATTATTAACTTTCTCCACGGTTTGCACGATAGGATCCGGTCCCAACAATCTTCGCTCTCCAATATCATCCCAACAAATGGGTGAGCGACACTTGCGACCATACAATGATTCGAATGGAGCCATCTGAATAGTCGTCTGAAAGCTGTTATTGTAAGAAACTCCACCAAGTGTAGATGATCCTCCCATAAACCCTTGAAGTCTAACATGCAAGCTCTCAACATGTCTTCAAGTGTTTGGATCATTCTCGCTGACTGGCCATCTGTCTGAGGATGATAAGCGGTGCTAAACTTTAATCGCGTTCCTAAATTTTCCTGTAAACTCCTCCAGAAGTGCGATAAGAATCGGGTATCATGATCGGAAACGATGCTTACAGGTACACCATGCAATCTCACAATCTCCTGCATGTACCACTCTGCTAACGATTCCGTTGACTAACCAACTCGAAATGGTATGAAATGAGCTGCCTTGGTCAATCGATCAACGATCACCCAAACTGCATTGTTGCCCTTTGGACTCCGCGGTAAAGCTGTGATTGTTTATGTTTTTGCGTGCTTAATTTAATTACCGCAATCAAGACGGTTTCGCTTGGTAGCTAGCCGGTTGAGTACGGGTCGATCCACAGGGACATGGAATCTTTTTCTTTATATTTTAACGAGTTAAATCCAAATATGTCGAGATTTGTTTTAAGATCAACTAATGAGATAACGAATGATAAATGAACTTGCTAGGGTTAGGATTAGGTTAGTTTGAGTTAGGAATTTCTCACTTCTTTCATTACCATTCTTAATATCGGTGTTACGGTAATCGGCAACAACGGGGATTAGCACGACTAGGAAGGAACTTGCAAGTATAAGCTAGGCTTTCCATGCTTAGTTTCTTCCTTTTGGTTCTTGTCCATCCGTTCTTGGCTCTTAGCCCTAACCTCCGGTTAATTCAACCACAACCGGTCTAATTAGGGAATCACCGCTATCATGTAGGATAGGGTGCCGTAGTGAGCGGATTATGGTTCAATTAAAGGGAGTTCGAATTAATGTGTTGGGCAAAGAAAAGAGTGAGAGAGATTTCTTTCTCTCAAACTTTCCCTCTCCTGCCCTAACAAGTGAGAAATTACTCACCCATTAAAAAGATATAAAAAAAAACAATAAGGAATGTAGAAAGAAATGAGGTTGAGTAAAAACACAACTAGCTATTTAAGATCTCACCTTGGCAAGGATCTTACTCAAGCATCATGTTTGTAAAGGATAAAAAAAATAGAAGAAGAAGAAGAAGAAAAAACAATAAAGAAAGCAACAAAATAATTACAACTAGATTAGAAAATGAAAAATTACGAGCAATAAATAAAAAGACATGCAAGATATTAAAAGAACTCTTTTTTTTAATTTATCACCACTCAAAAACTCACTACAATTTTTAATGGAAGAAAATAACAAGGGAGAAGAATTACAGATTTAATCCTAGATCTAATAAAGAAAAGCACCCCCTAGTTTGGATTTGAGCTATGCTATTTATAGACAGGAAAGTGAAACCCTAGGTTTACAATTTGAGCCAAATACGAGATTACAAAACTACCCCAAGAGAGCCGAGTCAACGCTGCTTTGACGCAACCGTTCAGACGCGGCCGCAACTCCGCGGCCGTTTGGTGGATTTGACTTCTCGTTTTTTCTGGGTTTCTTCATGTTGCCGTTCTCTTCTGTTTTGTACACTTGGTTTCTCAGAATCTCTTCAGTTTTCTTTCAGATTTTCAGCAGTGCAAAATGATGTGGACTTTTGCCTTGAGCTTCGCGTTGAAGTCTTGGATCTTGTGCTGCCCTTGTGCTATGTGCATTGAAGTGACCAATGATTTGCCATTTTGTCCCTTGAACTGGTAGGAGGCATCATACGGATGGTGAGCGGAGATCAGTATTTATCTCTTGTTGGTCGTAGTCCTGCATTTGTTGCGACTTTTCATGAATTTCACTGTAAAGAGCTTAGAACCTGTAACCTGCAATTATTCAGCAAACATGGATCAAAAGTACCTACCTATATGCAATGTGATAAAAAATGGGCGGTATAAAAATGTAAAAATATGATATGAACAAGCCGTCACGAAATCCATGGTTATATGTTCCCACTTCCATTGAGGAATCATAAGTGATTGCAATAAACCAGCTACCCTTTGATGTTCAGCCTTAACTTGCTGACACACTAAGCACTTCGCTACAAAGCGTGCAATCTCCTTTTTCATGCCTTCTCACCAGAAATGCTGTCGTAGATCACGGTACATCTTCGTGCCTCCTGGATGTACGGAATATGCAGAACTGTGTGCCTCCTTCATAACTTCTTCGTGAATATCTCCTTTCGGCACATACAAACGGCTACCATATTGCAACGAACCATCTTCATGAATCAATAAGTCCGTTCGAAGTCCCGCTTCAACCTGTTCTCGAAACTTCTGCAATCTTAGATCCTATGACCGCGATGCCTTAATATTATCGATCAACGATGTCTGTACTTGCAGCTGTATCAACCGTCCCGAAGAATGCGGTAGCACGATCTCCAACTCGAATCTCCGAAAATCTTCGATAAGCTCCATCTGTGCAGTCAACATCCGAATTTCTGGCAACCGACTAAGCGCATCCGGCACTACATTAACTTTTCCCGGATGGTACTTGAGATCAAGATTATAGTCAGCCATCAGCTCCAACCATCTACACTGTCTCATGTTAAGCTCTTTCTGCGTGAACACGTACTTTAGGTTTTTGTGATCGGTGAATATTTCGACCCTTTCGCCCAATAAGTAGTGTCTCCAAATTTTCAAGGCAAAAATCACTGCCGCAAGCTCCAAATCATGAGTTGAATAATTCTTCTCATGGGTCTTCAACTGTCTCGATGCGTAAGCTATAACCTTCCAATGCTGCATCAAAACACATCCCAAACCTTTCCCAGATGTGTCGCTATGAATAAGCATTCCTCCGGGACCATCTGGCACGGTCAAAATAGGAGCGGTTATCAACCTTTGCTTCAACGCCTCAAAAGCTGAAGTACAACTATCCATCCAGATGAACGGTACTTCCTTCCGCGTAAGCTTGGTCAAAGGCTCAGCCAATCGAGCAAAATTCTCCACAAATCTTTTGTAGTATCCTGCAAGTCCCAGAAAACTTCTGATCTCCGCTACATTCCTCGGAATCAGCCAATCTTGAACTGCTGTAATCTTCTCAGAGTCAACGGAGATTCTATTTCCGGATACGACATGCCCCAAAAACTTCACTTCTTCAAGCCAAAACTCGCACTTGCTCATCTTTGCATACAATCTTTCATGCCTCAATGTCTGCAGTGCGATTTTCAAGTGTTCTGCATGCTCTTCTAGGCTCCTCGAGTAGACCAGAATATCATTGATGAACACCACTATAAACTGGTCTAAGAACGGTGAAAAGATTCGGTTCATCAAGTCCATAAATATCGCGTGCATTCGTGACTCCGAATGGCATCACTAAATACTCATAATGTCCATATCGAGTTCGGCACGCAGTCTTGCAGATATCCTCTGATTTAACTCGAACTTGATGATATCCGGATCGCAAATCCAGCATCGAGAATACCTCGCGCCACTGAGTTGCTCGAACAATTCGCCAATGCGAGGGATCAGGTACTTATTCTTAATAGTCACCCGGTTTAATTCTCGATAATCGATGCACATCCTCCTTATGCCATTTTTCTTCTTGACTAGAAGAACTGGAGCTCCCCAAGGTGAATTGCTGCTGCGAATCCAACCCTTCTCTTGCAATTCGGTAACCTGCTTCTTTACTTCTTCCAACTCTACCGGTGCCATCGGATAGTATGCCTTTAAGATTGGCGCTGCACCAGGAACAAGATCGATCGTGAACTCCACATCTTGTTTTGGCGGTAAGCCTGAGATGTCCTCGAACACATCCATGAACTCTCGAACTACAGCTGGCACTTTCTCCTTATCAACTTCCATCAACGAAAGAACGACGCTTGTCGGACTAGCCCTAAACTCGACTGGCCTTACAGAACTGCTGCCTCCAGCAAAAACAAACTCCGGATGTCTGGGAATCTAGAAAATCACTTTCTTTGCCTTACAATCAATGTGAGCGTGGAAAGTGCCGAGAAAATCCATTTCTAAGACAACATCATAACTGTCGGTATCGATCACTAAGAAATCTGCAAATAACTCCCGTCCGCAGATAACAACCGAACAATCCTTGCACTCACTACTAGATATGATTTTCCCGTTCCCAGTGTGTATGTCCCAACAACAAGATAGGGTCGTGCAAGAAATCGAATGTGCAGCAATAAACTTAGACGACATAAAACAATGGGATGCACCAGAATCGAATAATGCTAATGCGGGAAAATCATGAACAAGTAGGATACCGAAAACGACTTCATCTGACGCCAAACACTGAAGAAGATAAGCAAGATAAACAAGATTCAAGCTTGAGATAAAACATAAACTGGTAAGCAATGAAACCGAGAGAAGCAAGATAATATCACGACCATAAATCAAGAAAGTGAATCAAGACCAGGACTCAAAGTTACTTAAATAGAGTACCGCATTGTAACCATGCTGCAGTTCATAGTTACAATCACATAATTCCGTTCAAGTCGCCCAAATCCTAGTATCAGAATCGAAAGAATAAGTAGGGAGAAACAATAGGGAACCAAAAGGTTTCAAGCCGGGATGCAAAGTTGTTTGCATATCGTCAAGAAAAGGGTCAAGAGAAAGATATGATTCAAGAATAACGATAACAATGTGGCAGGACATGTTCCTAATTATAGGTTTTCTGATTCGTGTATTGGATCCAATACCCAACTACAAAAGAATCAAACCTGATTAACCTAAATCCTATGGCTCTGATACCAAACAAACCCTGTCACGCTCCGCTTCCCAGAGTGCGCTAAAATCGGTACGTGACAGAGCCAACCATGCTACCTATGGCTAGGAAACATCCTTCCACAGTCATATTACAGCTGTCTATAAGATATCAAGAACAGTAAAATAAAAATAAACTACCTAGTACATATCCATATGCCAGAATAAACGAGTCAAGAAATAATATGCGGAAGCAATAAATCCAATAAACAATAACATCTGGAGAGTACGTCCTAAATACGGGCTTACATCAGGAAATGAAAATGCTAAAAGAAAACTAAACTAAACTAAACTAAACTAAATACCAAATTGCTCCTCACTGTTCGGCCTGTCGACTGAAGTACTCTTGGTCGGTCTGTGAAAGAGATAAAGGATCTGGGCCATGCAAAACCCAGATGTCAGTGCGTCATAATATCAAACAATAAAATATAATCAGGAGGTAACAAGATATGCAGGCATGAGTATGAACAGTAATGAGTGTATAACAGTAACACGAATATGAAATAGAGAAGTGTATGTGCATGCGGTGAGTAATCTATGCTACTGGGTTAATTATTCTCAAGTCTTTGAAATCAATTTAATGAATCGTCGATGTAACTCAATAGTATCCTATGCATGCCCGGGACCACGGTCCAGACTCTCGGGGCTGAATCCGAGACGTGCCGCTAAGCACAAAACATGAAACATGTACAAACGAATGATGTCAGCAGCATCATTCTGGGACTGGCCTACCCCCAAAAACTGATCAGTATAAGTGTCGAACTGTTGAGTTACAAGTCAGGTTTCATTATTGATTTCCCTTTATCCCCAAGGTTAAGTGTTCAAGTCAGGTATTGATAAATCTGGAGCTAATGCCGACACAGGATCAATCAGGTACATATTTGTCTATATAGACAACAGTAACGTCCATCGGGACAACAAGTCAGGGTTGTCGGCATTAGTAATAATATCAGGTATTAAGTCAAGCAGTAGTGTATCAGGTCATGTCGTGTGGTGCATATGTATCAAGTGGATGCCCAACAGTAAAATGTAGCAAGTCTCGAAACACGGTAAAAGCTTGGATGCACGAATAGATATCAGTGATAACATATAATGAGTTCATGAGTCGTATGATGCATACTAGCAAGCATGATATATGAATCTAGCAGTAACATGAAGCAATCAGGTTCCGGCATGCAACTAAATATGTAATATACAGTACGGTTATGAACGGATATCGGAGAAACGGTAAAACTATAACATGGATGTGAAATGCAATGAACATGTAATAATTCTATACCTATGGATGTAAAATACGTTGCATAACCTGTAACAAGATAAAATTGCATGCGACTAGATATGTAAACAACATAATGGATACGTACGGGTATCGAAAAACTGTAAAACTGTAACATAGGATGCACAATGCAGTAAACATGTGATATTTCTATTCATATGGATGAAAAATATATATCATAGCATGTAGCAAGATAAAATTGCCTGATCGGATCTCATGATGGAATGCGTACGCTGCGTACGATGTCGGTAAATGTCGCGACGCACACGTAGGCGTACAGAACTGAACCAAGCAAAGAAAGAATGTGACCATGTTGGCTGGGGATGTCCACTGGATCGCCCGGATCATCGGCGATGGCACGGCTCCGGCGATGACCGGAAAATACACGATCAAGAAAAGAGACAAAGAAGTAGAAGAAGAAGAAGAGAGCTGGTGCTCAGGGTTAGTGTTTGGGGACAGAGGAGAGGCGAGGATGTAAAATTTTCAAAATTTAGAAATAAATAAAATTAATTAATTTAATAATAAAATGATAAATCAAAAAGTTATTAAAAACAAATAAGTCAATTCCATAAGTTCTATGTAAAACAAATTAAAAAAAAAATTTAGTATACAACATAAATAAGTTATAAGGGTTTTAAGGTGAATTTTAGCTTCATTTTGGTAAAATAAGTATTTTATAATAACATAAGTTGTGAGGGGCTTTTATATAAATTTGGGAAAATTATGCAAATTTGGAATTAAGAGGGTGTAAATGGAAAAGGGATAGATAATGTTTTAGCTCAGAATTATATTTCAAATTAACACAAAATTTAAAGAGATAAGGTAAGGACACATCCTACTTCCATACACAATAATTACACAACACCTCCTCCTTGCATGAGAGTGGCACACCCTTGTTGGTGACACCTCCTCCTACACCTCACTCTTCCCTCTATAACATATATTGTGTTCAGATCAGTTAAACCAAACAAAAACTCTGAGAATTTCAAAACAAAAAGAAGAAAACACTTGGAACTCATAAAAGAAAGATAAAAACAAAGAGAAATGAAGAAGAAGTCTAGGCTAAGGAATTCCATCTTCAAGTTAGGAGCTAAGGATTTGGGTGTCTTGGAGGAAGCTTTTCAACCATTCTCAGTAGGTAAAATCCTTAATCCTGTAGATTTTAGTCTGTAATTGTAAAACTTAAGAATCGAAATATCGTATTTTTAGGAAAACTTAGCTCTGTGGTAATCTGCTATTATTCAGAGAAAAATCAACTTAACAAAACAGTGCTAAAATGATATATGTGGAACATAGAGCAAACCATAGGAACACGAACACATGGGATCGGTTTTGGGCCGGCGACAATTATAGGAAGTTCCGGCGTCGCCGGATTTATAGGAAGCTAGGTGGATTTGGCTTGTGGGGTAAGTTTCAGTGCATAATTTTGGCCATTTTGGTATTATTTAATCAAGTTAGTTTCATTGAATATAGAATCTGGAAGCTTATATCGGAAAAGATATCTAAAAATACAAAATACAACACGGTTAAAGCGTATCGCGAACTGTTTTCTGTCTCGATACAGGTTTGGGTTAAAATCCAGTAAGGTTAAGTGTATAATAACTTGGACTAGTCGTATACAATATAACTAGTACGTGGGAACGGGTGTTTTTATTTCCGTCATGTTGGAGTAGCCGTTTCCTTATATAAGTTAATTGTGATGTTAGATTCAAAATGGGATTTTCGGAGGCAGCGAGGAAAGGAAAATGATTGGCAATTCCTGAGTAGATTCGACGTTTTCCGGTAAGTAGACTAAACATCTACCGGGGGATTTTGTATGGATGGCGTGATACGCCCGTAGTTAAGTTAAAATAAAAATGGGCTTTTGTATGTAAAATTGATCATATGCATTCATATAGATATATACACATCGCCATGTTAATAATTGTTAGAACACTGCACAGTTATCGACGAGTTATGCCGCAGGAGGAACTGTTGTTCCGCAGGCTGCTTTACCCCCTCCACTTTAATCATCGATAGATTTACTTCCTCCCCCAGTTAACACTATACGCCAGACGGTTGCACCACAAGGCCGAGGTTATGCAGGACGCTTCCAGAGAGGTCGAGGAAATAGAGGTAGAGGACGACGGGATGCGGCAGGGGACAAGCATGAGTTTTTACACTGACTCCACGGGATGCCCAGGCATCCAATGCAGTTGTGAGAGGTACCCAGTTTACTAGTATTCCTTGGCAGAAACTTCAAGGGACTCTTGGTACATGATTGACTTATAGTACAGCTTTCCAACCACAGCCAGATGGTCAGTCCGAGCGGACCATTCATACTTTAGAGGATATACTGCGAGCTTGCAGGCTTTGTTTTGGTGGTAGTTGAGATCGTCACCTACCTTTGATAGAATTTTCGTACGACAACAAATTTTCAGGAGACGATCCAGATGGCACCCTTTGAAGCTTTGTATAGGAGGAAATGTCGATCGCCCGTTTGCTGGACGGAACTGAACGAGAGTAGCATTTTGGGACCACAGGTAGTACAAAAGACTACGGAAAAGATTCAGCTGGTACGAGACACAATGAGAGCGGCCCAGTGCAGACAAAGATCTTATGCAGATCAATAACGTCGTAGACTCGAGTTTGATGTGGGAGATCATGTGTTCCTTCATATATCTCCGATGAAAGGTGTGATACGTTTCGAGAAGAAAGGGAAGCCCAGCCCTAGATATGTCGGACCTTACGAGATTCTGGAGAGAGTGGGTGCTGTAGTTTATTGTTTAGCACTTCCACCAAGTTTTCCCGATGTGCATCCGGTGTTTCACGTGTCGATGCTTCGCAAGCATCTTCACGATCCTTCTCACGCGATCCAGCATCAGACCTTACCGCTTGAACCGGATCTATCCTACACAGTGCAGCCAGCTGCTATTCTGAACTGGAAGGCAAAGAAACTGTGATCAAGTATACTTTCATCTATAAAGATTCTCTGGCGAGGAACGAATCGCGAGGAGAGTACTTAGGAGACCGAGGATGCGATGCGGAAGAAATTTCCACATCTTTTTGAGAGTACGTCTAGTTAAGTTTTAAATTCGGGGACCGAATTTTCTTAAGGGGGGAATATTGTAACATTTTGAAAATTTAGAAATAAATAAAATTAATTAATTTAATAATAAAATGATAAATCAAAAAGTTATTAAAAACAAATAAGTCAATTCCATAAGTTCTATGTAAAACAAATTAAATTTTTTTTTTAGTATACAACATAAATAAGTTATAAGGGTTTTAAGGTGAATTTTAGCTTCATTTTGGTAAAATGAGTGTTTTATAATAACATAAGTTGTGAGGGGCTTTTATATAAATTTGGGAAAATTATGCAAATTTGGAATTAAGAGGGTGTAAATGGAAAATGGATAGATAATGTTTTAGCTCAGAATTATATTTCAAATCAAAACAAAATTTAAAGAGATAAGGTAAGGACACATCCTACTTCCATGCATAATAATTACACACCACACCTCCTCTTTGCATAAGACCCCCACATCTTGTTTGGTGACACCTCCTCCTTCACCTTATCCTTCCCTTTTCTCACATATATAGCTTGTGTTCAGATCTGAAGCATTTTAAAAACCTAAAAATTTAAAGAAAGAAAAAGAAAAACAAAGCAAAACAAAGGAGAGCAAGAGAAAGAAGAAGATAAGAGCTAAATCAGGGATTTCCTCACCATCAAGCTAGGACAAGGAGCTTGTGCATCTTGGATGGTGTTATTCCAACAAATTAATTGTAGGTAAAACCCTTAACTCTGTAGATTTTAGTTCTGTAATTGTAAAACTTAAAAATCAAATATCGTATTTAAGGAAAAACTTAGCTCTGTAGTAATCTGCTATTAGTCAGAATAAAATCAACTCTACTAAACAATGCTAAAATGTTGTGTGTTAGACCTAGAACAAACCCAAGAAGCACGAGCTATGGGGCTCGGATTTGGGCCGGCGACCTATAGGATAATTCCGGCGTCGCCGGATTTCTAGGGGTTTTAGATCTTGTGGGTTTCAGGATAGGTCTCTGTGTAGGTGTTATGATACTTGGTATTGTTTATTTAAGTTAATTTAACAGTATATGAAATCTGGAGTTAATATCTGAAATGGGGTTAAAACGTTTAAAACACGACACGGACGTTTCGTAATACGATTCTGTTCTCTGTTACGAAACAGCGTTTGATTAAATCCAGTTAGTATAAGTGTTTGATAGGTTGCGATAATCATACTTAGTATAGCTAATACGTAAAACTGGTATTTTCATGTTTTTGCCGTATCGGAGTGTAGCCGTTTCTTATAAAAGTTAATTGCGATAATAGATTCGAATACGGAAACTTCGGAGGCCGCAAGGAAAGTAATTGGATTGGTGATCTGAGTTGATTCGACGTATTCCGGTGAGTAGACTAAACATCTACCGGGGGATTTTGCATGGATGGCATGATACGCCCGTAGTTAAGTTTAAATAAAAATGGGCTTTTGTATGTTAAATTGATCATATGCATTCATATAGATATATATACATCGCCATGTTAATAATTGTTAGAACACTGCACAGTTATCGACGAGTTATGCTGCACCTGCACATATCTACATGTTACACTACACCTCGTCGATATTAACATGTCACGTATACACTTAGTACTTATTATACTAAATATGATTCTTATCATACCTTGAACATCAAGAATGGTAGTTATTTTCATAAACATTATCATATTTTATCTCCAAGTAGGTGTAGTTATGATATAAGATGCATTGGATTACTATGGATTTATGGCTTTGAGTTTTTATACACTATCAAAAGAATTCAAAGATTTTCATGATTAATGTGACATGTCCAGCATGAAATGTCATTTTTTTATTTCGTTTTGTTCCGAACCGGGTGGGGTAGATATACGGTTGCGGAATTTCTTACGTATATCTGTGCTGGGTGGGGTAGCTATACAGCCGGATTCATGGTGGACCCGGTCGGGGCCGAGGGGCAGGAGCTGCACTTTAGGCAGGGAGCCTAACGAGGATACTCGATACCGGAGTCAGTGGTAAACACGGCGGATATCTATGAGATACCGACCGGTGTTATTGATTGACAGGATCGTTCGGGGAACGATACCTGATGAAACACCGAAGATTTGTGTCGATGTTGGTCACGGGAAGAAAATGAACCTTATTTAGAAAATAATTGATGAGATTTTAGTTTTGGATTTATATATTGAGTAGTATAAAATTTTGCTTCCATCTGTTAGTATGCATCATATTCATCATTGTTGATATTAGTTCTAGATCGGCATACTTACATTATCAGCCGATATATGTTAGTTATATTCACTGAGTTGGAAACTCACCCCGTTGTGCCACAGTTCTTTGCAGGAGTCGAGTGGACGTATAGCAGCAGACAGATCCATTTATCAGTTTATCGCTCTTTTTGCTAGGTGGGTTACCTATGTAGTACCCTCCTCTTTTGGTATTGTATATTGAATCTAGAGTTTCTCCATCAGACCCTGTATAATGACTTAGAACGATATATGGTAATATGTATATTATTTCGACAGATAAGATCGTTTAGTTGTATCAATTGATATTTCTTTTATTTATGTCTGAGATTCTTCTTAATTTCGTATTATGATTTTGTGTTGAATTTCACTGTTAGTATTGTTGCTCTCAACTAGGAATGCAACTAAATTAAACACTTTATAACTGCTTTTATTTTAAATGAAATAGGAAATTACTGTTAAGATCTTAAATATTTAAAATTTGTGATTTTTACTTAAATGAAACTAAATTTTCCTAAAATTCCGCAAAAAGGGTTTTGATCTTAGTCTTGGGCTTACTCAGGTTGTGTAGATATGTTTAGATATTATACAATCTAAGTGCTGGTCACATCCAACTTTGGGTCGTGACAAAATTGGTATTGTAACATTTTGAAAATTTAGAAATAAATAAAATTAATTAATTTAATAATAAAATGATAAATCAAAAATTTATTAAAAACAAATAAGTCAATTCCATAAGTTCTATGTAAAACAAATTAAAAAAAAATTTAGTATACAACATAAATAAGTTATAAGGGTTTTAAGGTGAATTTTAGCTTCATTTTGGTAAAATGAGTTATAACATAAGTTGTGAGGGGCTTTTATATAAATTTGGGAAAATTATGCAAATTTGGAATTAAGAGGGTGTAAATGGAAAAGGGATAGATAATGTTTTAGCTCAGAATTATATTTCAAATTAACACAAAATTTAAAGAGATAAGGCAAGGACACATCCTACTTCCATGCACAATAATTACACAACACCTCCTTCTTGCATGAGAGTGGCACACCCTTATTGGTGACACCTCCTCCTACACCTCACTCTTCTCTCTATCACATATATTGTGTTCAGATCAGTTAAACCAAACAAAAACTTTGAGAATTTCAAAACAAAAAGAAGAAAACACTTGGAACTCATAAAAGAAAGATAAAAACAAAGAGAAGTGAAGAAGAAGTCTAGGCTAAGGAATTCCATCCTCAAGTTAGGAGCTAAGGATTTGGGTGTCTTAGAGGAAGCTTTTCAACCATTCTCAGTAGGTAAAATCCTTAACCCTGTAGATTTTAGTCTGTAATTGTAAAACTTAAGAATCGAAATATCGTATTTTTAGGAAAACTTAGCTCTGTAGTAATCTTCTATTATTCAGAGAAAAATCAACTTAACAAAACAGTGCTAAAATGATATATGTGGAACATAGAGAAACCATAGGAACACGAACACAGGGGATCGGTTTTGGGCCGGCGACAATTATAGGAATTCCGGCGTCGCCAGATTTATAGGAAACTAGGTGGATTTGGCTTGTGGGGTAAGTTTCAGTGCATAATTTTGGCCATTTTGGTATTATTTAATCAAGTTAGTTTCACTAAATATAGAATCTGGAAGCTTATATCGGAAAAGATATCTAAAAATACAAAATACGACACGGTTAAAGCGTATCGCGAACTGTTTTCTGTCACGATACAGGTTTGGGTTAAAATCCAGTAAGGTTAAGTGTATGATAACTTGGAATAGTCGTATACAATATAACTAGTACGTGGGAACGGGTGTTTTCATTTCCGTCATGTCGGAGTAGCCGTTTCCTTATATAAGTTAATTGTGATGTTAGATTCAAAACGGGATTTTCGGAGGCAGCGAGGAAAGGAAAAGGATTGGCAATTCCTGAGTAGATTCGACGTTTTCCGGTGAGTGGACTAAACATCTACCGGGGGATTTTGTATGGATGACGTGGTACGCCCGTAGTTAAGTTTAAATAAAAATGGGCTTTTGTATGTTAAATTGATCATATGAATTCATATAGATATATATACATCGCCATGTTAATAATTGTTAGAACACTGCACAGTTATCGACGAGTTATACCGCACCTGCACATATCTACATGTTACACTACACTTCGTCGATATTAACATGTCACGTATACACTTAGTACTTATTATACTAAATATGATTCCCATCATACCTTGAACATCAAGAATGGTAGATATTTTCATAAACATTATCATATTTTATCTCCAAGCAGGTGTAGTTATGATATAAGATGCATTGGATTACTATGAATTTATGGCTTTGAGTTTTTATACACTATTAAAAGAATTCAAAGATTTTCATGATTAATGTGACATGTCCACCATGAAATGTCGTTTTTTTTATTTGGTTTTGTTCCGAACCGGGTGGGGTAGATATACGGTTGCGGAATTTCTTACGTATATCCGTGCTGGGTGGGGTAGCTATACAGCCGGATTCATGGTGGACCCGGTCGGGACCGAGGGGCAGGAGCTGCACTTTAGGCGGGGAGCCAAACGAGGATACTCGATACTGGAGTCAATGGTAAACACGGCGGATATCTATGAGATACCGACCGGTGTTATTGATTGACAGGATCATTCGGGGAACGATGCCTGATGAAACACCGAAGATTTGTATCGATGTTGGACACGGGAAGAAAATGAACCTTATTTGGAAACTAATTGATGAGATTTTAGTTTTGGATTTATATATTGAGTAGTATAAAATTTTGCTTCCACCTGTTAGTATGCATCATATTCATCATTGTTGATATTAGTTCTAGATCGGCATACTTACATTATCAGCCGATATATGTTAGTTATATTCACTGAGTTGGCAACTCACCCCGTTGTGCCACAGTTCTTTGCAGGAGTCGAGTGGACGTATAGCAGCAGACAGATCCATTTATCAGTTTATCGCTCTTTTTTCTAGGTGGGTTACCTATGTAGTACCCTCCTCTTTTGGTATTGTATATTGAATCTAGAGTTTCTCTATCAGACCCTGTATAATCACTTAGAACGATATGTGGTTATATGTATATTATTTCGATAGATAAGATCGTTTAGTTGTATTAAATAATATTTCTTTTATTTATGTCTGAGATTCTTCTTTGATTTCATATTATAATTTTGTATTGAATTCCACTGTTAATATTGTTGCTCCCAACTAGAGATGCAACCACACTTAACACTTTATACCTGTTTAATATTTTAACTTCATAAACTGTGATTTTTACTTAAAACTAAATTTTTATATAAAGAATTCCGCAAAAAGGATTTTGATCTTGGTTTTCGGCTTACTTGGACTGTGTGCATATCTTTAGATATTATACAATCTAAGTGCCGGTCACACCCAACTTTGGGTCGTTACAAAGTTGGTATCAGAGCGTAGGATTAACCTTATAGAATCGAGTAGATAATTAAAATAGTTTGACGTGAGTCCGTGATTTAGGATGACCTTTGGTTTGATGGAGTAGGTAAATTAGGATGAGTGCAGTACCGTACGTATGTTCCGCGGCATATTTATGTTACAATACTCAACCTAACTAACCTTAGGAGGTATACCTTGATCTATTCTTCCTTTGACACTCTGATATTGATTATCCTTATTCGTAAGCCTTATCAACTCTCGTTTCTTTCTCCAGCCACTATGTCATCAACGTCTACGGGGACTCAGACGACCGCTGTTAGAGATGATATTGGAGCGGGCTCGTCTGACACGGGGACAAATTTGGGCAGTATGCCTATCTTTCAGGGACCGATTGATCCACCCTATATTAATCGTATAGCTAGGATGGAAACAAATGTTCACGAGATGCGCCGAATGATCGGAGCCTTGCTAGAGATTAGTCAAGCACAGAGGTCGACCATTACTCCACGTACGGGTGTTCAGAGACCAAGGCAAATTCGTAATAATACTTCAGCACTAAGACGTGTTCGTAGAGGCCATAGCGGATTCTGCAGAGATCAGTTCTATTACTTATACCCATATGTTCAGCAGCCTGTGCAAAGATGTTTCAGGTGTGGGTGTCCGTATCACGGTATTAGGGATCGTCCCATGAGGCGGCATGGTGAGGCATCGGTCTCACATGTGACTTCACCACCTTCACCACCTCCTCCGAGCACATTACTTCCTACCCCTATTGTCGTTCCATGCCAGGTCAACGTCCATGGAAGCCGGGGTCGTAACGGTCGTAATTTGAGAGGACGAGGAGGTCGAGATAGATTCATTCCAGGCCGCAGTTTTGATCGAGAATTGACTCAGGGCCAGATGTTTAGTTCACACCCAGTGGGACAGGGACCTCCATATACATGTTATAATTATGGAAGTCCAGGACACTTAGCTAGACAGTGTACACGCCCAGGAGGAACTATTGTTCCGCAGGCTGTTTTACCCCCTCCGCTTTCATCGTCGATGGATTTACTTCCTCCCCCAGTTAACACTATGCGCCAGATGGTTGCACCACGAGGCCGAGGTTATGTAGGACGCTTCCAGAGAGGTCGAGGAAATAGAGGTAGAGGACAACAGGTTGCGGCAGGGGCCAGGCATGAGTTTTTGCACTGACTCCACGGAATGCCAGGCATCCACTGCAGTAGTGACAGGTACTCTTGTAGTATGTTCCTTATATGCGCATATTTTATTTGATCCCGATTCTACGCATTTATACGTATCTTCACGTTTTGCACTTTTTCTAGGGGGAGAGTCGTAGTGTTAGGGTTAGTTACCGCAAGTTATGATTACTCCTATAGGAGATTCTTTTATAGTCTGACATGTATTTAGGTCACGTTCAGTACATATTGATGCTAGGGATTCTTTAGTTGATTTGATTCTCCGGATTGGTTGACCGTTTGTCATGCTTGTGCGGATTGTCGGGGAAAGGCGGGTAGATTTTGTTCTCCTGATGAACCGATCTTTGTTAGGCAGGGAGACTGTAATATAACTCCTGCCAACATGATTTCTGCTTTTTGTGCAGGACGACTCTTGAAGAAGGGTTGTCATGAGTTCTTGGCTTTTGTTCAGGACTTAAGGGTCGCTGAGATTCTATTGGACCAGGTCCCGATCGCACGAGAATTTTCGGATGTGTTTCCTGCTGAGTTGCCAGGATTACCGCCTGATCATGACATTGAATTCTGCATTGACTTGATTCCGGGTGCGGGGCCTATTGCTATGCCACCCTATCGTATGGCACCGACGGAGTTGAAGGAACTCAAAAGCTAGTTGCAAGAATTGTTAGCTAAAGGACTTGTGCGTTCCCGTGTATCGCCGTGGGAAGCTCCTGTCTTATTTGTAACGAAGAAGGACGGTAGTACAAGACTGTGTATTGACTACCGACACCTGAATCGCGTCACTGTGCGAAATAGGTATTCACTACCACGTATCAATGACTTGTTCGATCAGTTGCGGGGGGGGGGGGGGGGCTGACTACTTCTCAAAGAGGGATTTGTGGTCAGGGTACCATTAGTGGAAAGTTCGGAAGGATGACATTCCTAAGACTGCTTTTTGTAACCGATATGGGCTGACTAGGAAGGAGGATCCATTTCTTTGGACGGAGACGTGTGAGCAAAGTTTCCAGTAGTTGAAGACTCGCTTGACGACTGCACCAGTCTTATCATTACCTTCTGGGTCAGGTGGCTTTGTTGTGTATTGTGATGCCTCTAGAGTGGGTTTAGGCTGTGTGTTGATGCAGCACGGCAGGGTTGTAGCTTATGCTTCTCGCCAGTTGCAGGGGCACGAGCAGAACTACCCCACTCAAGATTGGGAGATGGCTGCTGTAGCTTTCGCACTGAAGATTTGGGAACAATACTTGTATGAACAATCGTGCTAATGTTTCACAGATCGTAAGAACTTGAAGTATAATTTTCAGCAGTGGGATCTGAACCAAGGCAGCATAGATGGATGGAACTCGTGAAGGATTACGATTGTGAGATTCTGTATCATCCAGGCAAAGCAAACGTTATAGCACATGCTTTGAGTCGGAGGCCTGGAGGTAGCTTATCTCAATTATGCACTATGCAGAGACAGTCTTCTGTAGACTGACAAATTTTATGTGCTAGCCGTATGCAGTTCGAGTTCATATCGACATGAGGACAGTTGGCACAGGTTTACACCGTCCTCAGCTATTAGATCGTATTCGAGAGACACGGCCGCAATTGTTCGTAGGTTGGGGATTATGGATCAGCTTAGGCAGGGCAGGGAGTCGGAGTTCGGGATAGATAACTAAGGAGTATTACGTTTTAGGGCTCGTCTGTGTGTGCCAGATTCGGATGGACTGAAATGTGAGATATTAGAGGAGGCCATCGATCAGCATACAATATTTATCCTGGTTCCACCAACATGTATCATGATCTGAAGGATATTTACTGGTGGGAAGGAATGAAAAGGGATGATGTGGAGTTCGTTTCGAGATGCTTGACTTGTCAGCAAGTCAAGGAAGAACCCTAGAGGCCAGCCAAAGAGTTGCAGCCCTTACCCGTTCCAGAGTGGAAATGGGAACAGATTTCCATGGATTTCGTGGTGGGTCTACCCAGGACTAGCAGAGGGTATGATTCCATTTGGGTGATTGTAGATAGATTGACAAAGGCAGCTTATTTTCTTCCGGTGAAGACGACGTATGGGTTTGCACAGTATGCTCAGATTTATATCGATGAGATGGTCCGATTGCATGGAGTTCCGACGAGCATAGTGTCAAATAGGGGTACCCAGTTTACTAGTAGTCCTTGGCAGAAACTTCAAGAGACTCTTGGTACATGATTAAGTTATAGTACAGCTTTCCAACCACAGCCAGATGGTCAGTCCGAGCGGACCATTCAGACTTTAGAGGATATACTGCGAGCTTGCAGGCTTGATTTTGGTGGTAGTTGAGATCGTCACCTACCTTTGATAGAATTTTCGTACGACAACAAATTTTCAGGAGACGATCCAGATGGCACCCTTTGAAGCTTTGTATAGGAGGAAATGTCGATCGCCCGTTTACTGGACGGAACTGAACGAGAGTAGCATTTTGGGACCACAGGTAGTACAAAAGACTACGGAAAAGATTCAGCTGGTATGAGACACAATGAGAGCGGCCCAGTGCAGACAAAGATCTTATGCAGATCAATAACGTCGTAGACTCGAGTTTGATGTGGGAGATCATGTGTTCCTTCGTATATCTCCGATGAAAGGTGTGATACGTTTCGGGAAGAAAGGGAAGCTCAGCCCCAGATATGTCGGACCTTACGAGATTCTGGAGAGAGTGGGTGCTGTAGTTTATTGTTTAGCACTTCCACCAAGTTTTCCCGATGTGCATCCGGTGTTTCACGTGTCGATGCTTCGTAAGCATCTTCACGATCTTTCTCACACGATCCAGCATCAGACCTTACCGCTTGAACCGGATCTATCCTACACAGTGCAGCCAGCGGCTATTCTTAACTGGCAGGAAAAAAACTGTGATCAAGTATACTTTCATCTATAAAGATTCTCTGGCGAGGAACGAATCGCGAGGAGAGTACTTAGGAGATCGAGGATGCGATGCGGAAGAAATTTCCATATCTTTTTTAGAGTACGTCTAGTTAAGTTTTAAATTCGGGGACCGAATTTTCTTAAGGAGGGAATATTGTAACATTTTGAAAATTTAGAAATAAATAAAATTAATTAATTTAATAATAAAACGATAAATCAAAAAGTTATTAAAAACAAATAAGCCAATTCCATAAGTTCTATGTAAAACAAATTAAAATTTTTTTTTAGCATACAACATAAATAAGTTATAAGGGTTTTAAGGTGAATTTTAGCTTCATTTTGGTAAAATGAGTGTTTTATAATAACATAAGTTGTGAGGGGCTTTTATATAAATTTGGGAAAATTATGCAAATTTGGAATTAAGAGGGTGTAAATGGAAAATGGATAGATAATGTTTTAGCTCAGAATTATATTTCAAATTAACACAAAATTTAAAGAGATAAGGTAAGGACACATCCTACTTCCATGCACAATAATTACATAACACCTCCTCCTTGCATGAGAGTGGCACACCCTTATTGGTGACACCTCCTCCTACACCTCACTCTTCCCTCTATCACATATATTGTGTTCAGATCAGTTAAACCAAACAAAAACTCTGAGAATTTCAAAACAAAAAGAAGAAAACACATGGAACTCAGAAAAGAAAGATGAAAACAAAGAGAATTGAAGAAGAAGTCTAGGCTAAGGAATTCCATCTTCAAGCTAGGAGCTAAGGATTTGGGTGTCTTGGAGGAAGCTTTTCAACCATTCTCAGTAGGTAAAATCCTTAACCCTGTAGATTTTAGTCTGTAATTGTAAAACTTAAGAATCGAAATATCGTATTTTTAGGAAAACTTAGCTCTGTGGTAATCTGCTATTATTCAGAGAAAAATCAACTTAACAAAACAGTGCTAAAATGATATATGTGGAACATAGAGCAAACCATAGGAACACGAACACAGGGGATCGGTTTTGGGCCGGCGACAATTATAGGAATTCCGGCGTCGCCGGATTTATAGGAAGCTAGGTGGATTTGGCTTGTGGAGTAAGTTTCAGTGCCTAATTTACTTGCGCTCTGCGCTGCGCGCCACGTGTCAAGCGCAGGTGCGCTAGCGCAGTTGCGCCGCGCTCTGCGCTGCGCGACACGTGTCAAGCGCAGGTGCGCTAGCGCCAATTGCGCCAGCATTGGAATTTAAATAAT
This sequence comes from Agapanthus africanus, assembly GCA_030015575.1. Classification (NCBI taxonomy): domain Eukaryota; kingdom Viridiplantae; phylum Streptophyta; class Magnoliopsida; order Asparagales; family Amaryllidaceae; genus Agapanthus; species Agapanthus africanus. The sequence continues at coordinate 354,316,770 of JASDDO010000019.1, forward strand.
AAATTATTAATTAATCAGAATTAAAATTCTAGAAGGATCTTTCCAATCTTATTAAAATAAGAATATTATTTTCTGTAAAACAGAGGCCTTAGGATCAAAGATCCAACGGTGGGGAAATATCCCCAGATCAATCAGAGAAAGATCACTGTGACTAACTTAACAAACCAATTGGCCCTATATAAAGGCCCTAGACTCCAAGTCTCATACATAGATATACAGACATACAGAAAAGAGAGAACCCTCTGAAAAATTTGAAAGGCAAGCCTTTGAAGAAAGAAGATCATCTTCTTCATCTTTGAAGGTAAAGAATCTGACTCTTGAAGAACAGAGATGAAAATACCTCATTAAAAAAGAAGAATCTCTTCTAAAAAGATCAAAGGTCTAAGAACAAGATCAAGATCTTCAATAAAAAGAAAAAGAGCAGAAAGATCTAATCAAATTTTTTTTTTACAGAAGTATTACTTCACAGATCATTTGATCTATATAAAGGCACAGTCTTTTGATAAGAATAAGAACCATTGGTTCTTGAATCTTGAAGTAGAACCTCTTTCATGAGAACAAGAAAAACTTGTTTCTTTGATCTGAATTGGATCAAGATGCGCTCTGCGCTATTGGACAGTGCCTTGCACTTTTAAAATGCACCTTTGCGCTCCTTGGATTGGCGCACTGCGCCAGAACGCGCCACATGTCAACCACAGAACAATCTGTGCTTTGCACTTCTGAAAACAGTGCACTGCGCTCCTTGGATTGGCGCACTGCGCCAGAACGTGCCACGTGTCAACCACAGAACAATCTACGCTTTGCGCTTCTAAAAACAGCGCACCGCGCTCTTGGAATGGCGCACTGCACCAGAGCGCGCCACGTGTCGCAGCGCACTGGCGCAGCACACTGCGCTAACAGACTTGCGCTTAGCGCAGAACGTGACACGTGTCACCTCCACATGCACTAGCGCCTTGCGCTCTTTAATTGGCGCAAAGCGCCAGACAAGCCACGTGGCGCACTATCAGACCACTAAAATTCTATGCATTATTTAAAAGGGCAGAGGCCAAGTAAAGGCCTAACAGGCCAAATATAAATGCTATGCATTATTTAAAAGGGCAGAGCCCAAGTAAAGGTCTAACAGACCAAATATAAATGCTATGCATTATTTAAAAAGGCAGAGCTCAAGTAAAGGTCTAACATACCAAATATAAATGCTATGCATTGAAATACAGGGCCCAATGCTATGCATTATAAAAGGGCAGAGCCCAAGCAAAAGCCTAATAGGCAAAACATGAATAAAATGTTGAACATTTTCAAATGGACTTAGCCCAAATCTGACCGTAAGTCCTCAATTTAAATTGAACTGAGCACAACCGCTTTCCCAATCAATTTACACCCGGTTCGAGGGTACATCTCTTTACTCCTCTGACATCTGTCGTTGTAATCTTTCAACGTCGTCAGAGAGGTGACAGGTCTCGACAACCACACACTGTTATGGACTGTGGGGTCCTTAAACTCATGGACTATGATGTCCTTAACCTTGACCGCGATGTCTTAAAACTAACAACGGACTGTGGGGTCCTTAATCTCATGGATTATGATGTCCTTAACCTCGACCGTGATGTCTTAAAACTAATACCGGACTATGATGTCCTTAATCTCGACCGTGATGTCTTAAAACTAACATCGGACTGTGAGGTCCTTAAGCTCACGGACTATGACGTCCTTAACCTCGACCGTGATGTCTTAAAACTAACACTGGACTGTGAGGTCCTTAAACTCATGAACTATGACGTCCTTAACCTTGACCGCAACGTCTTAAAACTAACATTGGACCGCAATGTCCTTAAACTACTTATCGACCACAACGTCACTAAACTAAACAATAGAGCCCCCAATTGCTCTCTTGTCGGATCTAAACGATCCCGTTAAGTCGATCTTAGTCTAAAATTAGACTAATGTGTCCTTAACGAACGTTTAAGTTGATCTTAGCCTCAAATAAGATTAATGTATCCTTAAACACACACCCCCCCAAACCCAAATCTAAGAAAGATACGGATTTGGACTAATCCACGTCCTACGGGCGACAGCACAAATTAGTCTCCGTATACAATCCACGGGCAACCAAACACAAAACAAACACGCACGACACGAAGTGACCACATGGAGAAGGAGAAAGTTGTTACCGCGATGCGGTAGCATAATTAACTGCAAGGGCTTGCGCCTACAGGGAAGAGCGTCCCCACAATCAAAAACCCCTCAAACGAGGGGGAATCTGACAAAGTCTGCTACATCGGCCGCATCCGTTTAAACCTTCGATACATGGTGCCATAAATCAACTTGGCATCTTTGGAGAGGTGGACGGATAGCACCAATTAGCATCTGCCCCGAATTTCAGGCAAGACGTCCGCCGCGTCTCTGCCGCGTCTTTCGGAGGGGAACAGATTCTGGCACGCCCGGTAGGACCTTTTCCTTTTTCCACTTCACACTTCGTGTGTCGTATTCGCGAACGAATCGTGGTTTGTTAATGGTTGCCCTTGGGTTTCAAGTTACTAAGATTTGTTCTCTTGCTTGGCGCAGAAAGAAAAACATCAATGGCATTCACCTGCTCGAAGTGCTCCAACTGCAGCTGCAACTCGCGTCCTGCCTCAACTGGGGGCATAACCTATGGGCCCCAAGCAGCCTCTCTGTTCACGATGCCCGTGGAGCAGATTACTCAAGCCACCACAGGGCTGTTTTTCGGGACCATGCTCCCGCCAACGAGCTTCACCGCTCCTCTGCCCGTACCAGAAGCTCCCAAGAAGTCGGTCTTCGATCGACTTACAGCTACTGCGGCCTCTCTCAGCGGGTCGTCCAGCACAAGCGCCTCGGTCTTCTTCAGATTAGGCCAAAATTCCTGCGGGCCCACAATGAAGCTTGCAGTCTCAGAGAAGGTTATTCCGAAGAGAGTAACCAACCCTGCTCCCGAAGTCGTCAAGGAGGCTTCTCCTGCCAAGGGGTCGGTCTTTACAAGACTGACCATCCCAACTCCCACTCCTGCTCCTGCTACTCAAAAGACACCAGTCTTTAATAGGCTGACACCGGCAATAGCCCCTCACCTGAACAGGGGGCAAGACAAGGCCATCCCCGTCACCGAGCCAATTCCCACAGCTCGACATGCTCGACGTCGCCACTGGCGCCGAGTGAGGAAGTCAGGAGGCAACTCCCCTTCTGGGCTAACTCCACCAGCCCCGACGGCGGAAATTAATGCTGCTGTTCCAACTGGGAACAGCTTTGAGTTGCTGAATAAGGTGCGTAGGAATTCTCCTACCGCCGTACTGAAAAGGTCTCCTCCTCCACTGGAGAAGGTTGCGGAAGCAAAACCAGAGCAGTCCCCTCAGCGGCTGTCCTCCAAGGTTTACAAAGTCTGGCGGCAGGTCCGAGACTCGGTGATCGATCCAAATTTCTCCCGCCAGCACAAGAAGCTGAAGGTCCAACAGGAAGTGAGCCATCCTGCCAAGACACAAAAAGCTATCTGGGTGCCTACCGCGACGGCCCCCTCAACTTCGACCACTCATAAAAAGAGAAGGCCGGAGAAGATCCCCGTGTCTGCGACAAATGTCAAAGGCACCGAGCCCAAACGCCCTAAGTCTGGGGGCATGGTGGTCCATACTATTTACATGGCATCCGGGAAGGAGGATAGCCGCGCTTCAACGGGCCACCGACTACTCACCCGATCCATTACAAGAGCCCAGGAACAACAGCAGCAGAATGTTAAGGAGATGCTGACTACGATGGCCGCACTCACCGGACCAAAAGAAAGCACGGAGGCGTCATCGGAACAACGTCGCGAACACGAGACCGATGCTGAGTTCCTTCGGAGAATGCTCGAAAAGAAGGACAAGGAGGCTGCGGAACAAGCGGCCAATATAAAGCAAATGGCTCTTCTGTTCTAAGACATGGTCGGAATGATGATACAGCCAGATCCTCCAGCCGAAGATCCTCCGGTTATTCTCGAAGATGACAGAGAGGAAACGTCAAATCCACCTCCGGCTCTTTCAACAGCCAAAGAGGAAACAATCTCTAAAGCTGCCCTGGATGACTATATTGCTCAGCAAATAAGAGTTCACCAGGCAAATGAGGCAGCCGGCCAAGTTGTCAAAACGGGGCGACCATATCTGAGCTGGTATGATCAGATAAAGTACCCGCCGGGCTACACAATCCCGAAATTCCATATCTACAAGGGGACAGGCAATCCCCATCAACATGTCGCCCAGTTCAGGGCTCTTTGTGGCAACACCGGTGGCGATGATAAGCTCTTGCTTCGCCAGTTCGTCGGCAGCTTATCGGAGACGGCGTTTGAATGGTACTCTGAGCTTCCAAACGACTCCATCAAAACTTTCACAGAAATGGAGTTATTGTTCACCCAGCGATTTACAAGTGCCAGTGAACGCACCCCAATAACGGCATTGATCAATGCCAGGGTGAAGCCGGGCGAAACTTGGGTTCAATACGCAATCCGATGGCGAAATCTGTGGTCGAGGTGCGAACATTGCATCGAGGAAGCACCAGCAGTAGGCATGTTCGTGGGCACCCTAGACCCTCATGCAACTATTTCACAGTTTATGATGTTCTTCAAACCGACCACGTTCTAGGCTTTAATCGATAAGTTAGCCCAGATGGATCAGATGGGTCATATACCATCTCCCTCGATGCCGGAACCGCGGAATGAAAAGGGTAAAGGGAAGGCGATCTTCGTTGCGAACACCCAACAGCAGCCCAGTGCCCCAAAGCTAACAGATCAGTTGGAAGAGAGACGGCGCTATTACAATGAGAAAATGAAACGCCCTTATTCATTCCCGCGGGACAAAACGAAGAGGCTGTTCGAGCTGGTTATGCGCAACAGGCTTATCAATTTGCCGAGTCCAAGGCGACCATCGCAATCCGACGAAGTAAATAATCCCAATTATTGCCCTTACCACCAAACGGTAAGCCATCCAATCGAAGATTGCTTCGTCTTTAAGAGATGGATCGAGGATCAGTATCAGCAGGGCAAGTTCGCGCTGTCTGAAAAGTGGAAAGTGAGCCCACCACAACCGCACACTCCTAAGAAGACGGACACACCGAGGGCAACGTGCTCTTTCGTTGAAGAAGCCCCATGGGAGGTCGTTCTTTCGGCCAAAACCAAAAGGATGCTGAATGATCTCTAAACATGCCCGGCGATCAGATGGAAGAATCCGTCGGAACCTGAGGTCATCGAGGGGATGCTGAAGCCGCGCCCAACTCCAAAAATTGGTGGTGATAGCCAAAGCGTTCTGGCTCAGCCCTCAAAATCTTCAAAGAATAAGAAGAAGAGATCCGAAAAGCCCGTGAAGCCTGGTGACAAGCGCACGGACCTGCAAAAACAGATTGACGTGTTGGAGGAGTATAATCAGAAGGCGCGGACTCCCATCACGATCCAAGAATTCCTTAGCTACGTCTTTCAGAAGGAAGATGATGGAGAAAGCTCATCGGATGAATCTGAAGGATACGTTGCAAGTTGTCATGTGATCTCTCACTCGTTTAAAGACGATAAAAAACTCCTTGCATTGTGAAGCTGGGGGCAGACCCTGAACCAGAACTTCTGGGGCTGACAGATGAAATGATCGACGCATTCCTAGACGAAGCTCTCCTGAAAAGTAAAGCTGACCGAGAGCGCGAGATGGCCATATTTGAAAGAGCCAAACGCCGGCGACTAGATGAAAAAGTCAAGAAACTCCCGCCAAATCAAAAGACATCCGTTGCGGATAAAAACAAGTTCAAGACGAGGAAAAGGTTTGCTAAAGCCATGTCAATGGGAATGAAGCTACCACCCTCCGAAGAAAACACTCCCGGTGAAGCAGAGATGCATCCTAGCTACTGCTCATATCATCGAAAGATTTCGCACCCCACCGAGGAGTGCAATGCTTTTGAAAGATGGTGTCAGGGATATGTTGCTCACCGGCAACATTTTAAGCGGATGAAACGCAAAACTCAGCGAGAGCAAAGAAGTGCGAATGAGGAGTATAAAAGAGACACTGGTAACTGTCGCATGGTCAACACCGGGGGATCGCAAATTCTCACTTTCGGAAGAGACTCTGACGAAGAAATGGCTCTTGACCCCCTCTTTAAAGAATCCGCATTGGGATAGGAGGAAAATTCGAAGGCCTGTGAAAACATCCAGCTGCGCAATCGCACGCTTCCAGAAAAGGATCTCGGATCTACGAGTAAAAAAGATAAGGGAAAAGAAAAGGTCTCTGAGGACATCGCCCTCGATGACCAAGTCATGAAAGAGTTGACCGCCAATGACCCGCCAAGAAAGAACAAGGTGGACTACAACGTCCTGGCGCACTTGAGAAATTGCCTCCACAACTCAGCATTCTCGATGCCCTTTTACTATCCAAAGAAGCGAGAGATTCATTGATCAAGGCGCTGCAAGAGCCAGAACAATTCCAAGCTTTTCTCGCCGAAGAAAAGATGAAGGACGAGCGGGAGGAAGTACACACAGCCGATATCACCTTCGGTGACGAAGACCTCCTCCTCGAGACGTGCGAGCACAACCGTCCCCTCTATGTCTCAGGGTACTGCCACGATATAAAGATAAGCAAAATCCTGGTAGACAATGGGTCTTCCGTCAATCTCCTCAACGTGCGAGTGTTGAAGGAAATCTGTATGAGCGTCCAGCATCTCGCTCGTGATAAAATCACCATCTCCGGTTTTGACTCCCAGTCATCACGGACTCTCGGGTCTGTGATACTGACACTGCACTTCGGACTACTCGTCACAGATATTAAATTTCAGGTCATCGATGCCAGGACATGCTACAATGCTTTGCTCGGTCGGCCCTGGTTACACGAGTACAACATCATCCCTTCTACACAGCATCAGTGTATGAAATACTTCAAGGATGGTCTCGAGTATACTGTGACACGAGAGTTAAACCCATTCTCCATGAACGAAGTCCGAAAGTACGAAGATGCAAAATACTTCTTGCCAGATTTCGAGGACACGGAGAGATGTCACAAACCGGAGGACAAAACTATCACCACTATTCCAGTTTTCGGGAGTGATACCGAGGAGGAGGAAGAGATAGTTTACTCAGGTCTGCCCCAGTACAACAAGCCGGGACCCTCCGCTCCTATGCTTATCTTCGGTAGCGACTCAGAAGATGAGGTCAATGCTATATTCTCTGCTCGGCCTTCAATACAAACCATCGCTGGTGAAGATCAAAGTTTGCAATTGCCATGGTTCCGCCCAAACATCATAAAGAACTAGACGCGCTTGATACCTATAGTGTGGAAGAGTTGCAGACGTTCTATGTCCCTCCCAGGAGAGAAGGTGAAAAGGCGATCCTATTCTACCGATCCGAGGAAAATAAAGTGAAGAGGGAAATCTGGCACGGCGCGGATTCCACACTCGACAGGCTCCAGCCCATCCGTTTGCCCAGATATTACACAGACGGACTAAGGAGACTCTTGAGACGCCAAGGTGTACCCCTTAAGCAAACTGCTCGACAAGCACAGTTCTATGACAGAATCTGGAACGTCCCTGGAACTCAGCGGAAATTGCCCAACGGGAAAATGGAAACGACCGGGCTTGGGTATGTTCGATCCAAGAAATGGGAGCTACTCCGTGACTGTTACGTCATACATGAGTGTGATGAAAAAGGAGATGCTCGGTGGGAAGATGCTAACCCTGAACCAGAAAGGATTCCCGCCGTGAAAATACCTAGTCCGTCGTTCGAAGAACAAATGGACAAGCTTATAAGGGAAGCGGGTCAAAAGGTTCGTGACGACCATAATCGTGAAATGGCCATCTACGAGAAAGCCGGGACGCAACGCCTTCTTCAACAGGTTGCGAAAGATGAAAATGCTCCTCCCTGTTAACCTGTTGTACAAAAGGCCCGACGCAGAGGCAGAAACAAATCAAAGAGCGGAAAAGGCGTTCGACAGCGACAAAGCGGGACCAAGAAGTCACGCGATCGGGAATCGAGCGATCCAGATTCGTCTCTTATGAAGAAGATGAGTCGAGCATACTCTTTTCCTCAAGACAAGACAAAGAAGATACTTGATCTTGCCATAAAACATCAACTGATTATACTCCCGGAGTCCAAGCACCCCGAGCAAGCAGGCGAAGTCTCTCATCCGGACTATTGCTCCTATCATAGGGCAATAGGACATCCTATTGAAGACTGCTTCACCTTCAAGAATTGGGTCGAAGACCAATATCGGCTCGGCAAGTTCGCTCTATCCAGCAGCTGGAAGGTAACACCGCTGCAGAAGCATAAACCCAAAGCTACGAGAGTAGAACCAGATACACATCAGTCTTCAAAGCGAGCTCGCACTTGTCATATGATAACGATATCTAAAGAAGAGCCCGAGAATATGGATGACCTTCCCTGGTGCTTCGAAAACAATGATGACGAGGTGATCTCAGAGTTTCCACCGGCGCCAAAAGAGCTGGAAGATGGAATACACACCACTGCAGATAACCTCAAGAAGATTGATTTGGGGACGGCAAATGACCCGCGACCAACATTCGTTAGTGAGCTGCTATCTGAAGAAAGGGTGGCCGCACTAAAAGACGTGCTTATACGGCATAGAGATTGCTTCGCATGGAACTATTCCGAAATGCCAGGATTAGATCCAGAGATTGCGGTCCACAAACTGACGATATCCCCGGACATCAAGCCAATCAAACAAGCACCGAGAAGAATGCGGCTCGATCTTGAGATGAGCATTAACGCTGAGGTCAAGAAGCTGATCGACTCTGGCTTCATCCAGGAAGTTCAGTATCCTGACTGGATCGCCAACATCGTCCCGGTGATGAAGAAGAATGGAACAGTACGCATATGCGTGGACTTCCGGGATCTCAATAAAGCCTGTCCGAAGGATGATTTCCCAGTACCGGTCACCGAGCTGATGATAGATAACACGTCCACTCATGAAGTTTTCTCCTTCATGGACGTCTCATCAGGATATAATCAGATAAAGATGCATCCCGAAGACCAAAAGCATACTGCTTTCCGGACCCCTTTGGGTATATTTTGCTATAAAGTGACGCCCTTCGGTCTAAAGAACGCCGGTGCCACCTATCAGAGGGCCATGACGAAGATCTTCGATGACCTTATACATGAAATCGTCGAATGCTATATCGACGACTTCGTGGTGAAAAGCAAATCATACGAGGAACATCTCGAGCATCTGAGGATCGTATTTCAGCGCCTTCGGCAATACAATCTGAAGATGAACCCTCTCAAATGCGCGTTCGGGGTCTCCTCGGGCAAATTCCTGGGATTCATCGTCCGACACCGAGGTATCGAGATTGATCCGTCAGAGATCAAGGCGATCATGGAGATGCCCCCGCCAAGGACTCTCAAGCAATTGCGGTCTCTCCAAGGGAAGCTCGCGTACATCTGGCGATTTATAGCCAATCTCTCCGGCAAGTGACGTCCTTACAGTCACCTAATGAAAAAAGGGACCCCGTTCGTCTGGGACAACAAATGCCAAGGCGCACTGGACGAAATCAAGCAGTATCTGCAGAACCCGCCAGTGCTGGCTGCTCCGGTCAAGGGAAAGCCTCTTATTCTTTATACAACAGCCCTCGAAGGTTCTTTAGGCGCGTTATGGGCACAAGAGAACGACCAAGGGAAAGAAAGAGCTCTCTATTACTTGAGTCGAGTTCTCCTGGGGGCAGAAAGCAATTATTCTTCCATCGAAAAACACTGCCTGGCGTTGATCTTCGCGATAACGAAACTCCGGCACTATGCATTGGCGCATGAAGTCTGTCTCATATCGAAGGTGGATCCTCTCAAATATTTAATGTCAAAGGCCATATTGACAGGGCGGCTTGCTAAATGGGCCTTACTCTTGATGGAGTTCTCAATAACTTACCAGCCTCTTAAGGCAGTGAAAGGCCATGTCATCGCCGACTTCCTCGCTGAACATCCAATACCGGCCGATTCCCCTTTGAACTGCGAACTGCCAGACGAACATGCGTTTGATGCGATCGACGGTGGTGGTATCCGGTGGGAACTTTATTTTGATGGAGCGTCTTCCATGAAGAAGTGCAAACAGAATGCGCCTATAATCAAATCAGGGGTAGGCCTTATCTTCGTGACCCCACAAGGAGGGATAATGCGCTTCGCCTTCTCCTTGACAGAGCCGAGGATGAACAATGAAGCCGAATACGAAGATTTGATAGCAGGTCTCGAGATCGCCATCGACATAGGAATTGAAGACCTCCTCATATACGGAGACTCCCAACTGATCGTTAGTCAAGTAAATGGCGACTATCAGACGTGCAAGCCAGAGTTGGTGAAATACGGCGAAAGGGTGCAGCAACTGTTGACCCAAATTCCTTCCTACACCCTCGAAAGCATACCGCGTGCAGAAAATATCAAAGCGGATGCACTAGCCAAGCTCGCTAAAGAACTGGCCGACGAGAACCTCGATGACGCGAGGATCGTTGTACAAATCCGTCGAGTCCTCGCACCGGTGGAAATATCTCCGGAATCATCCGAGAAAAAGGAAGCGACTGAACAGACGACCTTGAAAATAAAAGACCAAGAAATGGTCAAGGATTGGAGAGAAGTCTTTATAGACTACTTCAAATCCCGTCGAACGCCTGAAGATGCGTCCTCAAGACATCAGCTCATGAAGCGAGCCCTATCTTTCTCCTTCGTCAATGACACTCTGTACAAGAGGTCATTTGATTCTCTGTGGTTGAGATGCCTGGGACCTGAAGAAGCAAAAAGAGTTGTCTAAGAAGTTCACGACGGACTCTGCGGTTCTCACCAAGCCGGACCGAAAATGAAGTTGAAGATCAAACGGATGGGTTATTATTGGCCCACGATGATCCAGGACTGCCTCGAGTATGCGAAGAAATGTCACTCGTGCCAGATTCATGGAGACTTTATTCATCAGCATCCAAATCCACTACATCCAACGGTGGCTAGCTGGCCGTTCGAAATGTGAGGAACTGACATAATCGGCCCCATCGAACCGGCATCGCCCAGAGGACATCGTTTCATTTTGGCGACGACTGATTACTTCTCCATATGGGCAGAAGCTGTACCGCTGAGGGAGGTAAAGACGGAGAATATCCTCCACTTCTTCAAGACACACGTCATTTATCGGTTTGGAACTGTGCGACGGATCATCTCTGATAACGGGCCAGCCTACAGAAGCCACAAGATTAGCCGCTTCGCACAACAACACAACATAGACTGGAGATACTCCTCAGTTTATAATCCCCGAGCTAACGGTCTAGCTGAGGCTTTCAACAAAACCTTAACAAAGATTGTGAAGAAGACGGTGTCCCGAAATAAGAAGGACTGGCACGAGAGACTGCACGAAGCTCTCTGGGCATATCGAACTACGTTCAAGACGGCCACGAACACAACGCCGTACGTGTTGGTATTCGGTACAGAAGCAGTACCCCCTTGAAATAGAGTTACCTTCTCTACGAGTGGCAGTCCACTACGAGCTGACGGACGAAGAAAACGCTCACCTTCGACTTGAAGAGCTTGACGCCCTTGATGAAACCCGGCTCATAGCGCAACAAAATCTGGAGGCTTATAAAGCAAAGATGACGCGCTCATACGAAAGATTGACTAGGCTGAGGACATTCCACCAAGACGAACTCGTGCTAGTAGTCAAAAGACCCATGATCCCCAATCGTGCCAAGCGAGGAAAATTCGAGCCGAACTATGAAGGCCCGTACATCATAGACAAGGTCTACCAGGGTGGAGCCTATTTACTCATGGACATGCATGGCGAAAGACCTTTCAGGCCAATAAACGGTCGCTTCCTGAAGAAGTACTATGCTTGACGAGTTGCGGCCTAGGTCAATGATAGATGACGACGACTATGTCCGCTCGCTATATTCCTAAGCCCAAAACTCTATAAGTAGTAGCTGGTTAACGGACCGAAACGTCCTTAAACTAACAGCGGACCGAAACGTCCTTAAACGAATGGCGGACCACTATGTCCTAAAACTAGCTGTTGACCGAGATGTCGAGAAACTACGGCGGATTGCAGCATCCTAAAGCTGATAAAAAAAAAGAAAAAAAAACGGTATGTCCATAAGCAAAATGGGCACGGATGAAAACTCGAAAGGGCTCCGCGAGTAAAAATAGCAGGGCTACCGGCGAGTATTGTGAAAACCCGAAAGGGCACAACCTCGTTAGAATAAAAAAAAAAGAGAAGAGAGAAAACGATATGTCCATAAGCAAAATGGGCACGGATGAAAACCCGAAAGGGCTCCGTGAGTAAAAACAGCAGGGCTACCGGCGAGTGTTTGTGAAAACCCGAAAAGGCGCAACCTCGTTAAAAGACACTTACAGGGTCCTCTCGACCTTATGAGGAGAAATCACCCACGTGAGATCCTTACGACTCACAAGGGAGCAACACACTTAGGGATCCCCACGATTCCTAAGGAGAAATACACTTGCGAGATCCTCGCGACTCGTAAGGAGAACTCTCTTATGGGACCCTCACGGCTCATAAGATTTGAAAGTCTTAAGTTACAGAGACCTGAACCTGTTCTTGAGCAACCCCCACAACCTCCGATACTGCCTTATAAGCGGCTCAATGCTGACCCTTGTATACAATCCACGGGCGCGAATAAACATTTCCCTAACCAAGTCCCACCCGTGACTAGGGATATGTTTGCACGGTGAATAACCCTTGTGAGTCCTCTCGACTTATAAGGGGAAAACTCTCTTGTAAGATCCTTACGACTTACGAGAAGCCATACACTTAGGAGTCCTCACGATTCCTAAGGAGAAAACACACCTACGAGATCCTCACGACTTGTAAGGAGAAATACCTTTGTGAGACCCTTACGGCTCATGAAGTCAAAAGCCTTAGTCGACAGGATCCTAACTCTGTTCGCTAAGCCACCTTTGTTCGATATCGACAGAGGCAAATGATGATTCGCTCCTGGCAATATCCCAGTTGTAGCGGTGCTGATGCCGAAATCGGTGTCTAATCCTAAGCTTACGGCGAAAAGCTAGCGAGCCACACATGCATACGAAATATCCGAAATGATGGGGCAACTTGCAGACAAAATCAGCAAGTAAAAATGTATGCGTGCGAAATAGCCGAAATGATTGGGCAACTCGCAATAAAAAGCAGCGAGTAAAAATAAAACAAATAGCCGAAATGATTGGGCACCGCGAAAAATAGCCGAAATGATTAGGCAATCGCGACCTTCACGATATAAAAGCTGAAATGATAGAGCATCGCGGAAAGAAATAAAATAAAAATAAAAATGAAATTTATGCCCTACAGGTGATACTACATCAATCCCTGTATACAATCCAGGGGCACAAACGAAGAAGGAATCACACTCCTCCCCCAGGTTTCATCAGAAGAAGAAGTCAAATCTCGATGAGTCACAGATAGCCTGGAGCTCATCTCAACATTCGTCTCAGCAGACACAACAAAGCGGAACAGCGGCAACTCCCAGTTCCATGACTCGACGGTGTACAGATGACCGAGGGTCAAATCCCAACTCCTTGAAATGCGGATATAATCAACAAAATTCCTGGTTACGTGGAACACGGATAACGTCACTTTTGACCCCATGGAAAACGTCCAGAGCGGATCCTGGTCCTCGCAGAGCACGGCAGTGAACCCGTGTAAAGCATCCAGAGCGGAGCCTAGTCCCCGCCGAACACGGCAGTGAACCCGTGGGAAGCATCTAGTGCAAATTCCTGGTTATGTGGAACATGGATAACGTCACTTTTTGACCCCGTGGAAAACGTCCAGAGCGGATCCTGGTCCTTGCAGAGCACGGTAGTGAACCCGTGTGAAGCATCCAGAGCGGATCCTGGTCCTTGCAGAGCACGGCAGTGAACCCATGTGAAGCATCTAGAGCAGAGCCTAGTCCTCGCCGAACACGGCAGTGAACCCGTGGGAAGCATAATTCCTGGTTATATGGAACATGGATAACGTCACTTTTTGACCCCGTGGAAAACTTCCAGAGCGGACCCTGGTCCTCGCAGAGCACGGCAGTGAACCCGTGTGAAGCATCCAGAGCGGATCCTCGTCCTCGCAGAGCACGACAGTGAACCCGTGTGAAGCATCCAGAGCGGAGCCCAGTCCTCGCCGAACACGGCAGTGAACCCGTGTGAAGCATCTAGTGCAAAATTCCTGGTTACGTGGAACACGGATAACGTCACTTTTGACCCCGTGGAAAACGTCCAGAGTGGATCCTGGTCCTCGCAAAGCACGACAGTGAACCCGTGTGAAGCATCCAGAGCGGAGCCTGGTCCTCGCCAAACACTGCAGTGTACCCGTGGGAAGCATCCAGAGCAAACATTGGACTGTGGAGTCCTTAAATCCACGGACTATGATGTCCTTAACCTTGACCGTGATGTCTTAAAACTAACAATCAAACAAAATGATTTTAAACTGATTTTACCTTGGTTTAAGGGTACATCTCTTCACTCCTTTAATATTTGTCGTTGAAATTCCTCAACGTCTTCAAAGAGGTGATGGGTCCCAATAACCACACATTTTGCGGACTGTGAGGTCCTTAAACTCACGGACTATGATGTCCTTAACCTCGACCGTGATGTCTTAAAACTAACACCGGACTGTGAGGTCCTTAAACTCACGGACTATGATGTCCTTAACCTCGACCGTGACGTCTTAAAACTAACATTGGACTGTGAGGTCCTTAAACTCATGGACTATGATGTCCTTAACCTTGACCGCGATGTCTTAAAACTAACAACGGACTGTGGGGTCCTTAAACTCATGGACTATGATGTCCTTAACCTTGACCGTAATGTCTTAAAACTAACAACGGATAAGGGTAACTTCACCCATCACTTGCGGGTCCTCACGACACGTAAGGAAGTAAATTCTCTTGTGAGATCCTTACGACTCTCAAGAGGAAACACACTTAGGAATCCTCACAATTCTTAAGGAGAAAACGCACCTACGGAATCCTCTCGACCCGTAGGGAGAAAATACTTTATGAGACCCTCACGGCTCATAAAGTTGAAAAGTCTTAGGTGACAGATCCTAACCCTGTTTTCTAAGCCATCGCCACTCTGCAAAAAGTATAAGATTGACAGTCATATACTATTTACGGATCGCACTTGCTAAAATCACAAGACAAGCAACACAGCAAGAAAGAGGAAAGCAGAGAAATGACACAAGACATTATGAAGAACGTGTATCTTTTATTCATTAATTCGATTGAGTACAAAATACATCGTGTTAAAGAATAAAAGAAACAAATACATTTTATTCACAATTACAAATGATACAAAATTTTCATGGAGAAGGAAGCGTCTTTAACAAATCCGAAAGTTGCTCTCGCACTTCCTTCATCGCCTTCTCATGATCGGATGCCGCGGCCAACTCTGCTTCCACCTGGGCTCGCTGCTGCAAGTAGGATGAAAGTTGTTTTTTGATGGCTCGCCGAGCCGCTTCGCGACCTTGGGCATCACGCTCAACGGCATCGAGCTTCTGCTTCAATGTTAACCCATCAGAGATACTTTGCAGAAGGCCCTCGAAGATAACTTTCACCCGAGCAGCGTTCGCGTCGACCTCAGCACGCAGTCGAGCAGACTCGCTTGAGGTTTCTTTGCATTCCCTCCACTTTAAAGCCGCTTCTTGTTCAAGATGGCGGAAGTAAGAAGCACTCTGCTCGATCCATACCGCCCGTTGAGTGCTCGTGGCCAAAATCTTAGATGCAGGATGCATAAGTTCCAGCTGATGCGGACAGAGCTCGATCTCCCTGCAATGATTAACCCAAGACTCGACGACGCCTTCATTATAGAAATTTACAAGCGTCGCCAACATCGGATTAACCTCGGCAGCGAAATCTGCGGCAGATGTATGAGCTTCTGCATCAAGCTCCTCGACGCACCCGCTCAACATACTCAGACTCATCGTAGCACCCTTTGAGGATGGACGTCTGGAGAATGGGCCTGCCGGCATCATAATGCGGGACTCGAAAGGGACCGGAGTCGGAGCGACCGCTGCAAAACAGACCACAATCAAAATGACGGTTCAATAAATATAGGAAGGTCATAAATGATGGAATCTACTATACCAGCTGCAGCAGGTGGCAAAACCGGAAGGACCGGTGGCGCGATTGATCTTTTATCTCCTCCTTCGATCTGTAGCACTGCAATCAGGGCAAGGAAGAATCAAAAATAATTTCATTATTGAAAAAAGAAAGAGCATTAATTGAAAACTATATTCACCAGCGCCACTGGATGAAGCAAGCTCCGACGGGAAGGAGAAGTGGGGATGCATCACCTGATACAGGTGGTCAAAAAGGACTCCTACAAAAACGCAATAGTACAACGTCAGTACATAAATTATGCAGCTTAAAGATGAATCTGATAAGTCACAAATCCATACCTTCCAGCATCTGTGATGGTACGAAGGAGGGTAGAGAGGTGGCTACCGTCAGGGCGGTAACTGACGGCGCTCCCTCGGGTAAAGTGGCATCAGCACTAGCCGCACCTGCGTTAGAAACGAGATAAGCCCTGTCAGGAAGGATTGCAGAATAAAAGAAGGACGGTAATCCAAAATTTACCTGAAGAATCGCCGGCCAGAGCCCTAACTAGGGCGTTACTTGATGCAACGGTGGCGTCTTCCTCCTCCATTGGGACGGTCTCATATCCCGTTGCCTCATCGCCCGACTCCACAGGAGCCGTCGTCACGCTCGCGGTGCCGGGAGATAACAAGGAACCGTAAGCAGGGAGAGCGATGATCAGAGCGTTTCCCGACTCTTGAGAAAGAGCGTCCATCTCTTGCTCAGCGACCATAGCAGCCGTCTCACCCGCTACCACCTCGGGCTCAGCGGTCGCAGCCGTCTCGTCCATCGCTGCCATAGGCTCGTCCGTAGCAGCCATTTCATCCACGGCTGCCTCAGGCTCAGCCGTAGGAGCCGTCTTACCTGCCTCCACCTCGGGCTCGGCATCGGCAGCCTTCTCGGGCATAGCAGTTCTGACTGTCTCGTCAGCCACTATCTCGGACCCGGCAACTATGGTTACACCGCTTGCCGTCGCCTCGGGTTCCGCAGCCACCTCCTCCACCGTCCCCTCAGGCTCGACGGTCGCCGCCACCCCTTCAGTAGGACTCGGCCCTGCATGACAAGATATATAAGAACCGGCGATTTTAAAACTTCGACAACAAAGCCTCAAAAACACATTACCTGAGGTGGATTTACCATTAGCTTCCTGAGCTGCACGCGTTGCCCGTCTATGAGCAGTAGACAAGGAGACCGGGAGCTCCTCTGAAAGAGTAGCAGCGGGAGTAACGGCGCTTGAGCCCGCTCCCACTGCCAAACCAGCGCTACGCTCCCTCGCCGCGCGCCTCAGGCGCTTACTTTCCTCCCGGGCCGTCACGACAGACCTTTTAGAAGCCTCCTTCAGTAAGGCGGCGTCGTCTGCGTTCGGGGTTGCCTCCAGAGCATTCAAAGCTTCCATCATCGGCCTTTTGAGTTGGGTCTCTTGCGGCAATCCCGAAGAGGCCGGAACTTCGGTAGCTGGCCCAGAGAGAATTCCTGCACCGGTTTGCGAGATAGTTCTTGTGGTCCCTGTGATAAGACAAAGAGGGGATCGGATTACTCATAAGAAATGGAAGGAGAGACATAGTAAACCGAAATGTACTAAGTCTTAAGGATGCTCTGAGTCGTTCCTCCTCCTGGAAAGTTTTGAGGGAAGCGGCGATAGCTTCTTCGGTAGAAATTCCTGTTAAAAGAAGGAAAATCGTTAGTCAAAAAACAATGATAGAGGTACGATGCAATGACGAAAAATACAAGTAGTGATTACCCGATTGCGCAAGTTTAGCCAACCACGCATCGCGCCTTTCCAATCGCTCAGAAGCTGCGATGGCGGCCGCCATATCAGTGTCGTCTGGCGGCATAAATAAGCCCTCGTTGGTCCCGTACACACCCAAGCCCTCGCTATAAGGAGCATGAGGTTCCTGACCAAATGCAACGTCAGCAGAGAGGATCGACTTCTTCTTCCTCTTCTGCGCGCGAACTCCGGATGCACCCAAAATCAACTTACGTTTCGTGGGCACCTTGGGACGGCGGGTCCCGATGTCCGAGACCATGCCGGACTCAGGCGAAACCACGTTCACCGTCTCCACGGGAGCGCGGGGCACTGAAGACACATCCACAGAATCACGGGGCAATCCACGCGGAGGGCTTAGCACGCGTGGGGGCTCAGCTCCGGCATCTCCTCTTAGTGGAGGAACGATAAGGGTTCTTTGCCTTAGGAGGACTTTGCGATCGCTGGCGGGGGGCGCACCCTTGCGGTCAAGCAGCAGCCGCTTCTCTTCCCGGATAACAGCACCCATCGCGTGCCGATACCAAGCCCTGTATACATTGAGGGCTCTTGGAATGCAAGTCGGCTCGCTAATGAAAAAATGGGAGCCCGTGTTCAGCCGCATAAAATGATGTAGTGTGCTCCGTATCCCCTCTCTGGTGGCCGCAGGCTCTTCCAAAAACGCCTCTAGTGGAACCCCTTGGTTATAACTTAACTGCTGGGCGAAGCGAAGGGGATTGTACCTCATAAAAAGCGCCAAATCATTCTTCCTTAACACCAGGAAGCCCGGCCGGATGGAGTATAAGTGAAGAATCTCCCGGGCTTTCAATACGGAAGCCCCGTCCTTGAAACTATTACGCAACGCCAACACCGCCTTGGAAGTCTCCGGGCCGATGGTCATGACCTTATCCGTGAAAGAAATTCCCGCTTCGACCGTGCACGGACGAAGAAGCAACCCCCTAGCCTCCCGCGGAGGCGGATTCACAATAGAAGCGCCGACCAGCCGCATAACTCTCGGGAGTCTGTACTTCTCGTAAAACGAGGGTCTCTTATGAATACCGAATACCGCAAGCACATGCATTTCCATCCATGAAGTAAAGTAGTGCATCGGGAAATTGGCGGGTTGCACCCCCGGTTTATTTGCGTCTGCCGCCACGCTAAGACCATGGTACAGATGGGCCAACCCGGCGATTCCAATTGACAATTGTATGCCAGCCAGCATCCGATGCGCTAGGTAGAAGACGGATGGCCTCATATAGCGCGGGTGCATGGGGAGCGCGAACTAGCACAGCCATAACCCTAGAAACCCGAGAAAGAAGGTCTCCTCGTCGATGCCCGGAGCGGCGATTTCCGATAAAGGGATGATTGCGGCATCGGGGAGGTAAAAGCCCTTTTGATCGTCTTCCAATGCTGGTCGACGATTTAAGCCAAAGCCGAAGGGGTCGTCAAGCTTGGAAATTTTTTCGCTCCGCTGCGATAGAATCTCCGGTCGAAGAAAGCGGGCGATGAAGTCTGCAAAACTAACTCCCCGGCCTCCCGATTCCAAGTAGAGATTTCATACATATTCAGCACCTTTACTAAACTCGGAAACTGGTGCTGAATAGCATTCTTCGGCGTTAGGTCCATCACCAACGGCTTAGTGGCGAAGACATATTCATCAGGAGGAAGCAGCTCCTCATAGTGCTCTCCCCTCACCGGCAGACCGGAAATTTCAGCAAATTCTTCTAAAGTGATGGAAACTTCCCTATCCGTTAGAAGAAATGTATGCGTGGGGATGTTCCATTGCTCCACGAATGCCTTAATCCACCACGTCGGGGGAGCAGAATATTCAAACAGCGAGGCGTAAACCGCACGATACAGACCGATATTCAGCAAATGCGCCTTCTTCACTGACAAGATGTACCTGGACCACTGCAAATACCCGGCCAAAAGTCGAGGGGTCAATCCAATGTTATAAGGTTGTCCCCAAGGGCGCGACTCACCCTGGCAAATGCGCCGCCCCAAAATATCCACGGCTGCCGGCGGCTGCACGGGTATGGCAGCAATCGAAGGTTGAAGAAGATCCTCCGAATTCTAATTAACAACCTCCACGGCATAGTTCACCGGGGGTATATCCGCGTAAGAGATCGACGAGATTGGATCCGACGGCGTCGCACAAGAGAAGCTTCGGCGACCTTTGATGATTTCGCTGTACCACCTACCCCACAGATGAAGGTTCTTGTATTCCGGGTCATAATCCTTAATGAGAGCAAGAACCTCCCGGTCACCGGCGCCTCAGGGAATCCTCCCTCCGAACGGAAAAACGGAAATGAGAGATCAGCAGGCATGTTTCCTGCAAGGAAAAGCGAAATTCAATTATCAATATCATAATTTAATTTTAAAAGCCCGACGCTTGATACTTTAAAATTTGTACCACACTGCAATGCAGTGGAGAGGGGACCAAAGGGGGACCCACAAAATCCAGATGACAATGCATCAGTTAATAAGACAGCATCATCATTGGATGAGACTGTCAATTAATGAGGAAATCCTCAAAGAATATTCTCAGTAAATGAGAAATCCTTTGAGACAAGGAGAAAATCTCCCTTTCAGAGCAAACCTCTGTCACAGAGTGACACTTGTCAAACTCTGGTCACAAGGGAATAAAATTCCTTAAAGAGCCTGGCTCTGTAATAATAATGGAAAAATCCATCAAAGGAAGATTAATCCCTAAGAATTAAATGTAGGGTTACTAGGCATACTAACAAGGCTCTACAAGGCATCGACCATGCCAAAATTAAATTTTTATGTGCCGAACAACCCTAAGCTAGATCGTATACTAGAGATTAGGCGAAGAAAATAGCAAGTAAACAACTTTACGACTAAGGGTATGCGAAATACAACCTTTGTAGATCGGTCCTTCACTTCATATGCTCCTTGATGTAGTCCCTTCGCTGCGATCATCCAACTCCCGGACTCTCGGACGGCTCCATGAGAAAATTGCAACGGGATCGCTTGAAGTCTTCGAGGCCGAAAATGATCTACGTCGAGGGAATACGAACTCAAGCTTCTACTTCACTAACTAGAGAATTAGTGAAGTAAACACCCTAAACTAAAGTGCTAGTCTAGTAGAGGATGGAGAAATAGGAAGTGGGTTCTCTTTAGATTTTGATTTCTCACTCTTAATCTTCACTTGATAATTTCTAGCAAGCTTTTTCTTTTTCTTCAAGAAGAAGAAGAAGAAAAGAAAAGAATAATAATAATCATCAAATGAATTATCAAGTGAAGTCTATCATAATGCAACCATGGGTGAGTTAAACCTTTGTAGAGACTAAACTAGAGTTTAGATTAATGGTTAGGTTAATGAAAATGTTATGCAAAACAAAAATGGTGGACTTTGTCAAAGATGCTTGAAAGCTTCATGAAGCTTCAAGCTAATTCAAAAATAACCACCATTTTTGAATTAATAAATAATTAAAAACCCTTTACCATTAACCTAAATATAGTGTAAGTCACACACACACCCAAGTTTGCTTGTATCATCAAACATGATACAAACTTGTGCACAAAAAAATATATCACATATACAACTTGTGCACATCAAGTGAGAAAATCAATCTTAAGTGAACTAATACTAGTTAATGTAAAGTAATATCTCAAATATATAATTATACATTAAATCATTAAATCAACACTTGATTTAACGATCCGGTCATATCGCATATAATCAACTAATATCAAGTGTATCAATGTATCGAATCAACACTTGATTCGGTAACCCGGCTATATCTCATATAACCGTCCGATGATACAAATCGCGAGAATGGAATACAGTATCACATACTTGCATTATTCTCGGTCCCGCACATATCACATATGTGCTCGTATTTCATTTTGCCTGAGCCAGTACAACCTCTATGTAGGACTCTAAAGACTCGTCAATACGCCGGCAGTAGGTGATGATCATATCAAGCACCCACAAGCCGTCAGCGGTGCTAGCTGGACGTAACGGCTACCCGGGTATTGAGTGATCAGAAGATCAGCAAGCAAGCCCGCTCCAACTCTTGCAAAAAGCCTGACAGTGACACTACCGTACAGTCCGGTCTCCTCGTCTGATATGTCGCATATCAGTTCTAGGGGTGGTAAACGTCAGACCCCAATAACCTATAAGTCATGCCGATATGAGGCGCATAACGGGTCGAGAAACTACTGGTAACACTTACCAGTATATCTCTAAACCAGCCCTGGCCAGGGACTTCCCTGTTATGGCCAATCGAGCATAGCGCAACATCAACCCCCAATACCGGGAGAGACGAAACCCCTCCTATCGCTCATTGCCTCCATGTGACTCGGGACTGTACCCAAAAACCACCGTTTTTCATGCCCTCTTGGACGTGGTAAGGTGGAAATCAAAGCACAGTGGGAATCACACAAGACTCTATGACGATCTCGGGTCTACAGACTAACCTGTACCAGTGTCACCAGAGAACTGCCATCTGACGTAAGGTATAATACCATCTGGGAGTTCTCGGCGAGTCCGTCCAGTGTACCCAGTCTCCACTGAGCACCCGTATATCATCTCTGATGTCAAACACCAATGGATGTGGGATCATGCATCGCCCATCTGTATGGGTCGAGAAGGCATACGCTAGTCTACTCTGGTATATCGATGCCCCGTCTCGATACATCCACGATTAGGGACCTTGAAGGATGTACTTATGGACTACCTTGTCCCCACTACTATGATCCGCATCATAGTCCAGGTAGTCAAGTACTCATCCTAAGGGCTTTACCAACATGTGACAGAGAGACAATCCGTATACATGTTAAGGTAAAGAGTAACCAGATAGCATACTATCATGTCGAGCAAGAAAGTCCTCCCTATATATGTCCAAGCATCCACTACAATATACATCACATGTATAGTAATGGCCTCTAGGGCATACATATAACTAACAATCTCCCACTTGCACTAGGGCCATCTGATAACAGTGGTTGTAGTATCTCATACTCAACCATCCCATAATAGTCTCTCTCTGGGAAAAGGCCTTTGTGAGTGGATCTGCCGTGTTGTCCTCTGAGTCTACTCTCCTAACCTCGATCCCCTGGAGATCAACCATCTCCATGATCAGGTGACACTGCCTCAGAATGTGTCTGGATCACTGATGGGACGGACGTTCCTAGGCATAAGCCACTACTCCATTGTCTCACAATGGTAGGAACGAAGTTCATCTCATGAACTAATATACACCCAGACTGCCTCTTTGGTAGTATCTTTGGTAACGATGTATCTTGCCTTTAATCGTCTAGTATGTCACGGTATCTAGCTTGTAACTCTTCCAACATACCGTCCCTTTACTGAGGGTAAAGACAATGCCTGCGACTGACATTCAGTCGTCCTTATCACCCTGGAACCTTTCCAGTGATTCTCCCCAGGATCAATTGATATCATCTCACTACATCTAGTGAGTATCCTAACATCCAATTAGATCTATCTCATAGATCCAAAACCCAGGATTTAGTAGGTATCACTTTGATCCTATATGGAGAATCATTGTGATAAGCGGAGATTGATCGAGCGTAGCATAGGAAACTCCTTTCCTATCAAGAGTATGTCATCCACGTACTCTACGAGGATCATTACCATCCTCTCTACTATCTTTTTGTATATACAAGGTTCATCTACCATTTTGATGAAGTCAAACTCTTTGACTAACACATCAAAACAGATGTTCCAACTCCGCGATGCCTGCTTTATCACATAAAACATCTTGCACACGTTTCCGCTGCTCCCACTATCTACGAAGGTTTCTGGCTGTGTACTTATAGACGCTCTTTTCTAAAATATCATTTAGAAAAGCAGTCATGACACCCAACCGCCAGATATCGTAGTCATGGTATGTAGCCGTGGCAAGTAGGATCTGGATGGACTTAAGCATAGACCCCAGAAAAGGTTTCATCATTAGCCACAACTGGTCTATGATGCAAACTTTTAACAAGTCTAGCTTTGAAAGTCTCAACTTTTCCATGTACACCAAGTAATCTTCTCAAAATATACTTGCTTCTGATGGGGATTTAACCCTTCAGATAAAGCAACCAAAGTCCATACTTTGTTAGTGTATAAGGATTCCATCTCAGATCGATAAGTATCCAGCCATTCTTACAGAGTCCTACTCCTGATGGCCTGCTCGAAACTAGTTGGGTCATCATCTCATGATGATTCCTCGCTCCCACTGTCATAGCGAACCAAAGTATCTCTCAGGTGGGTGAGGAACCCTACTAGATCGGCGGAGAGGCTGAGGTTCGTTGGTTACTATTGAATCCTTAGGTTCTACCAAATCATCTGCTGTAGTTTGTATAGCTGGAACTCCTTCCAGTTCTACCTCATGACCATTAATTTCTTCTCAAGAAATTCCCTTTCACAAAGGTGGCATATTGAGAAACAAAACATTTTTGTTCCTCGGTTTGGTAGAAGATATTCCCTTGCTAATGCTTAGGATATCCAACAAACTTGCACAGATTAGATTTTGCCTCGAGCTTGTCCAGATTTTGCTTTTAGACATAGGCCGGACAACCCCAAATCTTAACTAACTTAAGAGATAGGCTCTTCCCTTACCATATCTCATATGGAGTGGTAGGCACCTGATTTGATTTGAACCCTATTCAATAGGTATGCAGCTTCACAAGTGCATAACTCCTAAAAGGAAACAAGTAACTCAGTAGTACTCATTATAGAGCACACCTTATCATATAGGGTGTGATTGCTCCGTCCCGATACACCGACGTGCTGTGGTGTATACGGAGGAGTAATGCTGAGAGAGAATCTCATTCTCCTTTAGAATAATCCAGGAATTCCATGCTTAAGTATTCTCCTCCTTGATCACATCAAAGGACATAATACTTATACCCATTTTGGTTCTCTACTTCTAACTTATACTCTGTGAATATCTCAAAAGGTTCGGACTTGTGTTTCAACAGGAACATATGTCTGAATCTTGAGAGATTATCAGAGAATGTAATGAAGTACAAAGGACCGGTCTTCGTATATGTAGACAGGGGACCTTCATACATCAACATGTATTAATCCCAAGAGTTCACTAACTCTTTCTCTGTTTCTAATAAACAGAGCGGTGGTCATCTTTTCTCTGTGACATGACTGGCAAGTTTCACAAGATGTAAATTCAAACTAATTTAAATATGCATCTATATGTAACTTCAGCTAGTCGGGTCGCATTGATATGACCTAGTCTACAATACCTCAAGAAGGATTCGTTCATATCTGAACTCTTCCTCTTGTGTGAGTTCTGTATACTAAGAACTGTAGTTTGATTTAGATAGTCAATGGTTTTAGATAACGTGCCTGAACCGATCAACTCTTGATATAGGAAATGTTTAAAACATTATCCAACAATACAAAATTATATCCTTTCTTTACTAATAAAGAAACTGATATGATGTTGTATATCAGGTTCGGTATCTAATAACATTCGTTCAGAATCAATGTATTCTGGTAATACAGGATGATAGTGACCAACGGTCTTGGCTGCAACACTTGCACCGTTTTCTGTCTCATGAAACTTATCACCCGTTCTCAGTTCTCTACCTATCTGTAGCCCATGTAAAAGATTACATATACGGGATCCTGATCCGGTATCTCATACCCAGGATGTAAAGGATACTGAGAAACAGTTCTCTGTAATGAACACACCCGAAGATGATGCATCAGTATGCACTTTCTTCGTTTGGGCGGCACGGGAATTCTGGTAATCCCCTATTTCCTGCTCTGTCTTATAACAATTATAAGTTGGAGCGGGACCAACGTTCCCCAGCATAGTATAACAAGCGGGTCCGGTCAGTACATCCGTATTATTATCTTGATTAAGGCGTGATATGGTCGCTACCTGGAGAGAGAGAGAAGAAAACACTCAGCGTGCGCTCTTGCAAGATCAGATTGGTTATTATTTTATCTAATCAGGATGACTCCTACTGTTTTTATCAAATCTCCCTTCAAACCCTAAAAGGAAAGACTAGCCGGGATTAATTACACGCTACAAGTTTGCCAATCTTTCAGCCAGGCCAGTGTCGGTACTTTGAGGGAGGTTCCCCGTGCTTTCGCACGGACCTAATTAAAGTAAACCTCGTTTTCCCAGAGGCGTAATCCCGTTGACACCTTTCTAGACACCTACTTGATCGGCTAATTGTAATGTGTAAAACTCTCCCAGGAGTAACAATTACTCGCAGTGGGTATCGGGATCCAACTATCTCATAGAAGGTATGCAATCTCATTGCAAATTTCAACACTTGAAATTCCCGATAATATTTTGCCCCAAGCCTCCTATGACCTTGACAAAGGCCAACAAATCATAGGCTGCTAGTCAAGTTCAACCCGTCATTTCTTGATTGAAATAAACCCACCCGCACGGCCCTTGACAAAGGCCAACAAGGTCGCATGACTACCCTAATCCAATCTGCATCATATGCATAAGCAGATAAGTACTATTCAGCTACCGCACACTACGCCTTGACAAAGGCCAACAAACGCAGCACGAATACTAAACAGTACTTATCTGAAATGACGGAGGGCTACGACAGGTTTTTCTGAAAACCTATTGCGTAATGAACTTGATATCGTTGTAGAATCAAATGATTTTTTAAAATGGAGTGTTTTTTAAGCTTTTCTAGTTTTGCTAAAGGGGTCACTCCCGGTGAAGGGATCGTCGGCCCTTTCCTCATTGAATAAGGTGCAGGATATTTCACAAATATCACTATGCAAAGCAAAAACTCTAAAAGCAATCAAAAGACAAACCGAGTGTTCTAGCATTTGCCAGTCATTGCTAAAGGGGTCACTCCCGGTGAAGGGATCTCGGCCCTTTCCTTATCGAATAAGGTGCAGGATGTTCTACAAGGAACACCGCGATGCAAAGCAAGAACTGTAGCTACCTGTTTTTGAAAATTCGATTCCACAACATCTTTTAGGTTTCTTTTATTTCATTAATCCTATTAATGAAGTCCCATCATTTAAATCACCTAAACATCACAGATAAATACGACGTACACTTATGCCATCCGCATTCGCCTCGATGTCTTCTCGTGCACCGTTAGGTTAGGTAACTAACGGCAGAGCGGGGCAGGGCTAGCGCGGGTGTAAAACATAAGTAACGCCTATATAATATATCATATATACTATATACAGTATTTATCACAGAACATCAAATGATCACATCACAGATATCGCAGCAGAAGAAACATATGAAACATTGGATATATTAGGACGTCCGTGTTTTATTTTGAGCCTCTATAAAACACGGATTCCACTGTCGCGATAAATAGCCAAACCCACACCCCTAGACCCCTACGAGAGCGTCAAGCAACCTTACAAATTCTAGAGTTAGGAGACCCGGACTCGACTCCTCGAGTTGGTCTCCCACTGGACTCCAGAACCCGGTTACTTGTGCTCTCCTCCTTGGGTCTATCCTAGTGCGGAAAAGTAAATAATATACAAATGGTGACATCAACCTCAACCCGGAAGTGCCCCAATAAAATAATATTACATACAATAAATTTTACATGAATGAAAATAAAAACCCTCATCTCACATAAAACCCCCGGCTATTCAAAACGCGACGATCCAATATAACATATCCAGCAACACATAATATCTCATATCATCAACGTAAGTAAATATGCGCATCCTAATTGTTGTTGACATTTAGCAACGAAACCGGCGATATCACATATTACACTTACGGTCGCAGAAAAGAAAGTGTAAAACTACAACGGTTGGAATCCGCAACCTACTTAGACATCACATGCCTAACAATTATAAACCCCGCATTTTAGTCTCTATATCGAAAACATTTTTCAATATCAAGTCGGGCAATTCAACAAGATTCCCGATAAGTGATTGAATGCTCGTCGCAAACTTTAGTAGACGGCCGCACCCCCGGATGCCGTCGACGAAGTGCACTAAGGCGGAACACCGCTACCGCGAGCACCCAAACGGATGATTTTGGCGACGGGGTTCACCTACAGTCACTTGGTCGGGGCTATAGGGCATGGCTGTCTATTAAGTTTACCGGCGAGTATCCGCGTACGCTACGTGATTGCGACGGACTTTTGATCGCATCAAAATTCCGTGGCAACCGATCAATTGAGACTAAACTGCTATGTTTATAAAATCCAAATTAGTTATCTCATAACTACTTGTGGATTCCAAATATTGTATCACATTCCATGATAAATAGACAGTGTTAAACTTTCCGATTGAATAATCAAAACACCCAAGTTTTCCCAATAGTTCTCAACACTTGAGGGGAGTTTAAAAACATCCATCACATACCACAGTACCAATGGTCCAGCCGTAGAACGGTCAAGGCAACGCCTCACATGTGGCACGCCGTACTGCCCCAAACCCTAAGGTTCAAAAGGCAGTTCAAGACGGTCACATAATCGAGTTAAGGTTTGTTGTCTTCTAGAGAGTCCATCGCGTAACTTGCATGATCTAGATGTTCTTAAACAAACGGAAAAATCCAACACTAGGAAATTTTCCGGGTCGAGAAAAAGTGAGTTATTGACATCCGTTCGAACTTTTTAATACTTTCTAAATATCCGGAAAGACATAACGAAATTAAATATTCTGATCGAATCTACGAGTCCCCAATACAACCCAGAAAACCCAACTCTTGAGTATAAATTAAAATTACCCAGAAAACACAGGAATCAGAATAGGACATTACAGTGCAAACATAGGAGCAAGGGGACACATTATTGCCGCGGAACCGCCGCCCCACCTAGGGTACGGCCGCGGTTCCGTGGCTTTGTGACGTCATCAGGGGCACGTGCTTCACTGTAATTCCTAGAAAACCCTGCTGAATTTTTTGAGTATTTTAAATTTGGAAAAATCCACATTTTCAGAAAATGTACAGAGAAGGGTTTGAATTAGGGTTTCGGGGTTCGATCGGATTTCTAATATCGTCTACACATCGCCTAAAGCCCAAGTAAAGGCCTAACAGGACAAATATAAATGCTATGCATTATTTAAAAGGGCAGAGCCCAAGTAAAGGCCTAACAGGACAAATATAAATGCTATGCATTATTTAAAAGGGCAGAGCCCAAGTAAAGGTCTAACAGACCAAATATAAATGCTATGCATTATTTAAAAGGGCAGAGCCCAAGTAAAGGTCTAACAGACCATATATAAATACTATGCATTTAAATACAGGGCCCAATGCTATGCATTGTAAAAGGGCAGAGCCCAAGCAAAAGCCTAATAGGCAAAATATGAATAAAATGTTGAACATTTTCAAATGGACTTAGCCCAATTCTGGCCGTAAGTCCTCAATTTAAATTGAACTGAGCACAACCGCTCTCCCAATCAATTTACACCCGGTTCGAGGGTACATCTTTTTACTCCTCTGACATCTGTCGTTGTAATCCTTCAACGTCGTCAGAGAAGTGACGGGTCCCGACAACCACACACTGTTACGGACTGTGGGTTCCTTAAACTCATGGACTATGATGTCCTTAACCTTGACCGTGATGTCTTAAAACTAACAACGGACTGTGGGGTCCTTAAACTCATGGACTATGATGTCCTTAACCTCGACCGTGATGTCTTAAAACTAATACCGGACTATGATGTCCTTAATCTCGACTGTGATGTCTTAAAACTAACATCGGACTGTGAGGTCCTTAAGCTCATGGACTATGACGTCCTTAACCTCGACCGTGATGTCTTAAAACTAACACCGGACTGTGAGGTCCTTAAACTTATGAACTATGATGTCCTTAACCTTGACCGCAACGTCTTAAAACTAACATTGGACTGTAATGTCCTTAAACTACTTATCGACCGCAACGTCACTAAACTAAACAATAGAGCCCCCAATTGCTCTCTTGTCGGATCTAAACGATCCCGTTAAGTCGATCTTAGTCTAAAATTAGACTAGCGTGTCCTTAACGAACGTTTAAGTTGATCTTAGCCTCAAATAAGGCTAACGTATCTTTAAAAACACCCCATAAACCCAAATCTAAGAAAAATACGGATTTGGACTAATCCACGTCCTACGGGCAACAACACAAATTAGTCTCCGTATACAATCCACGGGCAACCAAACACAAAACAAACACGCACGACACGAAGTGACCACATGGAGAAGGAGAAAGTTGTTACCGCGATGCGGTAGCGTAATTAACTGCAGGGGCTTGCGCCTGCAGGGAAGAGCGTCCCCACAATCAAAAACCCCTCAAACGAGGGGGAATCTGACGAAGTCTGCTATATCGGCCGCATCCGTTTAAACCTTCGATACATGGTGCCATAAATCAACTTGGCATCTTCGGAGAGGTGGACGGATAGCACCAATTAGCATCTGCCCCGAATTTCAGGCAAGACGCCCGCCGCGTCTCTGCCGCGTCTTTCGGAGGGGAACAATACCCTCATCTTTTGGTATTGTATATTGAATCTAGAGTTTCTCCATCAAACCCTGTATAATGACTTCGAACGGTATATGGTTATATGTATATTATTTCGACAGATAAGATCGTTTAGTTGTATTAAATAATATTTCTTTTATTTATGTCTGAGATTCTTCTTTGATTTCATATTATGATTTTGTATTGAATTCCACTGTTAATATTGTTACTCCCAACTAGGGATGCAACCACACTTAACACTTTATACCTGTTTAATATTTTAACTTCATAAACTGTGATTTTTACTTAAAACTAAATTTCTATATAAAGAATTCCGCAAAAAGGATTTTGATCTTGGTTTTCGGCTTACTTGGACTGTGTGCATATCTTTAGATATTATACAATCTAAGTGCCGGTCACACCCAACTTTGGGTCATGACAGAGGAGGACGTTGACGATGAGTCATGGGTTTTCTGGCGATGGTAGCGGGGGTTGCGGGTTCTTGAAGTCGGATGATCGGGGTTCTTGCGCAGGGGGTCGTGGGCAGAGGAGAGGAGAGGAGAGAGGTTTGAGGCGGTGATGAATGCACGAAGGCGACGGGGTCGGAGCTCCGGCGAAAAGGGTTTAGGCGAGGTCAGGAGCTCCGGTTTGGGTTCGAGTTGAAGGTTTTATATAGGGAAGAGTTGCAGGTGGTAGTGAGGAAGGGAAGTGGAGGAGTAGGTGGAGGAGAAGGTGGTGGCGAGGGGCGAGGCAACGACGGAGTCGGAGCTCTGGCGCCTAGGGTGCAGCGAGGTTTCTTGCAGTGGTCGGGGTTTGGGTTGCCGGGTTCACGTTGGGGAAGGAGAGCGGGAGAGGAGGAAGAAGAGAAGAGGAAAAGAAGGCGAGGAGGTTGACGAGGAAAGCGGAGGGCGCGGCCGTGGAGACGGCGACGGCGAGACGAGAGGAAGCGAGGTCGGGTTGATGGGTTCGGGTCGTCACGATGGGTGTGCAGGGGGAGGAGTGGAGGAGGGGAGAGGTGGTCGAGGAGATGAGATGAGGAGGTCGACGTCGAGGGTGTAGCAACGAGGGTCGACGGCGACGAGGGGCGCGGGCGTGGGTTCTCGCGTTCGCATGCGGCGGGAAAAAAAGAAGATGAAGGTGAGAAATACTGTGGGTATATAGAGGAAGACGTGGGGGTTAAATTAATAGGTATTTTTTATTATTATTATATATAGATATATAGAGAGGGAGAGAGAGAATTTGAGGTGCAGTTAGGATTTGATTTGTAAAATATATATTTTTTGTTTTATAAAAATCATAAAATCTTATATATATAAACAATCAGTTGAAATAGTAAAGAATATAATATTGATTATATTTGAGATTTTGGCTAATACAAAAATAATCCCAAATATGCCCGGGTCGGGTCTAAAATTACGGTTTGAAGATATAGATAATATACGTGTTAACAAAACCAAAAATACGATACCCGGATAACGAAAATGCATACCCCCAAAAACGGATACACGTAGCGTGCACGTAGCTATCCAAACGAGTCTGTTTCACTAAACGGAACGAGAACAAGATGTATGGATGCTACAACAGGGTTAGGGGTATGATACATGCTATGCTAGATATTTTAAAATGTTTTATTTGACTTTAAATGTTATATTGAAAAATGCAGATGCCAGATATAATGCAGTTATACAATATGAACGTGCACGGATTCTCATAACTAGCCGGGATCAATCATAAACAGGAATCAAGACGGGTTTCCATCATGCGGGTCGGATCGGATGCAAACACAGATACCAATACACCATTCGCACCCACAACAACAATAAATCAAGAAATATCCATAGATAAAGAAATACCCAAAACAGAACTGGTATAAATAAACTAGGGTGTTACATTTGGTTTGGCACGCTATGTAATGGTATATACTTTCTGAATTAAACCACGGTTCTAAGCATACAGAACACACACAAGAGGAAAAGTTCAGAAATGAACGAAGATTTCTTGTGGCATTGTAGACTAGGTCATATCAATGCGACAAGACTAGTTAAGTTACATAAAGATGGATGTTTGAATACGTTCGAATTTATATCTTATGAAACTTGCCAGTCATGTCTCAAAGGTAAAATAACCAAAACTCCGTTTGCTGGACACGGAGAAAGAGCTACTGAACTCTTGAGATTGATACATAGTGATGTATGCGGTCCTATGTCTACACATGCCAGGAATGGTTCCTTATACTTCATTACATTCACCGATGATCTCTCAAGATTCGGACATGTGTTCCTGATGAAACACAAATCTGAATTTTTTGAGAAATTCAAGGAATATAAGTACGAAGTTGAGAACCTGACGGATAAAAGTATTAAAATCCTACGATCCGATCGAGGAGGAGAATACTTGAGTACGGAATTCTGTGACTATTTAAAGAGAATGGGATTCTCTCTCAGCTTACTTTTCCGTATACACCACAGCACAACGGAGTATCGAAACGGAGGAATCACACCCTATTAGATATGGTGTGCACTATGATGAGTGTTACTGAGTTACCTATTTCCTTTTGGGGTCATACACTTGAGACAGCTGCAGACCTATTAAAAACGGTTCCCACCAAATCCGTGCCTACCACTCCATATGAGATATGGAAAGAAAGAGACCATGCCTTAATTATGTTAAGATATAGGGTTGTCCGGCTTATGTGAAAACACAAAATCCGGACAAGCTCGAGAGAAGGTCAGTTCTGTGCAAATTTGTAGGACATCCTAAACATTCGCGACGGTATATCTTCTGCCACACCGAGGAACAAAAGGTGTTTGTTTCTCAACATGTCACCTTTCTAGAAAAGGGATTTCTTGTGAAAGAAATTAGTGGTCATGAGGTAGAGCCGGAAGAAGTTCCAGCTACACAAACTATAACTGACAATTTGGTAGAACCGGAGGATTCAATAATCCCCGATGAACCTCAGTCACTCCGCAGATCTAGTAGGGTTCCTCATCCACCTGAGAGATGCTACGGTTTTCTCAGACGGTGGGAGCGAGGATTGCATCATGAAAGATGATGGCCCAACTAGTTTCGAGCAGGCCATCACAAGTGGAGACTCTATGAAATGGATGGATGCTATGCGATCTGAGATGGAATCCATGTACACCAACAAAGTATGGACTTTGGAAGTTGCTCCTGAAAGGGTAAAACCCATTGGGAGCAAGTGGATCTTTAAGAAGAAAATTGGTGTAGATGGAAAAGTTGAGACTTTCAAAGCTAGACTTATAGCAAAAGATTTTCTTCAACGACCAGGTGTCGACTATGATGAAACATTTTCTCCTATCGCTATACTTAAGTCCATCGGGGTCCTACTTGCCATTGCTGCATGCCATTACTACGAAATCTGGCAGATGGATGTCAAGACCGCTTTTCTAAATGGTGATTTAGAAGAGAGCGTGTACATGACATAGCCAGAGGGCTTCGTAGATAGTGGGAGCAGCGGATGTGTGTGCAAGCCGCTTAAATCAATCTATGGATTAAAGCAGGCATCACGGAGCTGGAACATATGTTTTGATGAAGCTATCAAAGAGTTTGACTTCATCAAAAATATAGATGAACCTTGTATATACAAGAAGGTTATAGAGAGTAAGGTTGTCTTCCTCGTATTGTACGTGGATGACATACTCTTGATAGGAAACGATGTTCCTATGCTACACTTGGTCGAGCTCTTCTTATCACACAAGTTCTCCATGAAAGATCTTGGTGATGCCTTCTACATCCCGAGGATAAAGATCTATAGAGACAGATCTAGACGGATGTTGGGATTGTCCCAATCCAGGTACATAGACACCATACTAAAGAGGTTTAGTATGGAAGATTCTGTAGGGTTATTTGGCACGGCAGCAAGGTTTCGGGAGGAATCGTCCATGCCATTTTCAAATTTTTGCCGTTCTAAATTACCCTAACCCTAGAATCTTAACTAGAGTTTTAAACGAACAAGCAATGTTAATATCTTAACAAACAAATGAATGCGGAATACAACTTTTGTAGACCGGTCCTTCACTTCAAATGCTCCGTGTAGAACTCCCTACGCTGCGAGTAAGAATCTCCCGAACTCTTGAGAGGCTCCACAAGGTGAAAGATGCAAACTTGCTCGAAGTCTTCGAGGCCGAAGATGATCTACGTCGAGGAGACTCAAGCTCATGCTACATCTTCACTAAATTAGGGTTTAGTGAAGCAAACACCCTAAACTAAATGGCTAATAGTAGAGGATGATGAAGTAGGAAATGGGCTCACTTTAGTTTTATTTTTCTCACAATATTTTCTCACCATTTCAAAGCTAGAAAGCTTTCTAAATGAAGAAGAAGATGATCAAGTGAAGAATGAACTCATGAGGTGAGAATATGAACCATGGGTGAGTTGGTGTTATACACTAACCCTTGTAGAGACTTGACTATAGTTAGTATAATGGTTGGGTTAATAAATATCTATAGCAAAACAAAAAGAGTGGACTTGGTCAATGGTTATCCACAAGTTTTCTTAAAGCTTCTACAATGACAAATTCCACCATTTTAGAATTACGTTGATAAATAAAAACCCTATGATTATTCTAATTATAGTGTAAGTCTCATACACCCATGCCTCATGTATCATCAAGTATGACACAATAAAATGTACATTAATATATATCACATATATACTAAAGCACAAAGTGAGAAAAAGAAATGTTTAAGTGAGCAAATATTAGTTAATGTAAATTAATATATCATATATATAATTATACATTAAATTATCAAATCAACACTTGATTTAATAATCCGGCTATATCACATACAACCGACTAATATCATATGAATCAACTTATCGAATCAGCACTTGATCCGATAACTCGGCTATATCATATATAACCGACCGATATCACATATCGCGAGAATAGAATATGGTATCACATACTCGTATTAATCTCAGTCCCGCACATATCTCATATGTGCTCCTACTTCGTTTCGCATGAACCAGGAAACCTCTGTGTAGGACTCTAAAGACTCGTCAATACGCCGGCAGTAGGTGATGATCATATCAAACACCCACAAGCCGCAAGCGGTCTGCTAAACATAATGGGCACCCGGGTGTTGAGCGATCAGAAGATCAACAAGCAAGCCTGCTCATACTCCTGCGAATCCAATCAGTAACACTACCGTACAGTCCGGTCTCTTCGTCAGATGTGTCGCATATCACAGCCTGAGGGTGGTATAACGTCAGACCCCAATAGCATGATAATTCATGCAGATGCAAGGTGCATAATGGTTCGAGAAACTACTGATAACACTTACCAGTAAATCTCAGCAACCCTGGCCAGAGATTTCCTGTTATGGCTAATCGAGCATAGCGCAACATCAACTCCCAATACCGGGAGAGACGAATCCCCTCCTATCGCTCATTGCCTCCATGTTACTCGGGAATGTACCTAAAAACTACCTTTTTGCACGATCTCTTGATGGTGGTATGGTGGAAATCAAAGCACAGTGGGAATCGCACAAGACTCTATGACAATCTTGGGTCGACAGACTAACCTGTACCAGTGTCACCAGAGAACTGCTATCTGACGATAGGTATAATACCATCTAGGAGTTCTCGGCGAGTCCGTTCAGTGTACCCAGTCTCCACTGAGCACCCTTATACCATCTCTGATGTCAAACACCAATGGATATGGGATCATCCATTGCCCATCATATGGGTCGAGAAGCGTATACGCTAGTCTACTCTAGAATATCGATGCCCCGTCTCGATACTCCCACGACTAGGAACATTTGAAGGATGTGCAAGGTTCCCTAGTACGGTAGCAAGGTTTCGGGAGGCATCAAAAATTTGTCGTTCTAGCTAACCCTAACCTTAGAATCGTTACTAGAAAATCCGACGAATAAACATGTAAACTACTTTACATCTAAGTGAATGAGGAATACAACCTTTGTAGACCGGTCCTTCAATTCAAAAGCTCCGTGTAGTAGTCCCTTCGCTGCGAGTTGTGATCTCCCGAACTGTAGAAAGGGTTCTCCCGGAAAAATGAACAAGCTTGCTCGAAGTCTTCGAAGCTGAAGATGATCTACGTCGAGAAGACTCAAGCTCATGCTACCTCTTCACTAATTGTGATATTAGTGAAGCAAACACCCTAAACTAAATAGCAAGTAGTAGAGGATGATGAAGTAGGAAATGAGCTCACTTTAGATTTATTTTTCTCACATTATTTTCTCACTTTTTCAAAAGCTAGAAAGCTTTTTCTCAAGGATGAAGAAGATGAAGTGAAAAAGGATGAGAATGAACTAATGAGGTGAGAATAACAACCATGGGTGAGTTAGTGTCATACACTAACCCATGTAGAGATTAAACCATGGCTAATAATAATGGTTGGCTTAATAAATATTTCCAAGTAAAATAAAAGGAGTGGACTTAGTCAAAGATGCTATAAGCTTCTCCAAGCTTCCAAGCATGTGACTAATTAACACTAATTTTGATTTACTTAAATAAATATAAACCCTCACATTATTATTAGTACGGTGTGAGTCTCATACACCCATGTAGCATGTGGCATCAAGCATGCCACAATAAAATGTACACTAATATATATCACATATATACTAATGCACACTTGTGAGAAAAAGAAAAGTTTAAGTGAGCTAATATTAGTTAATGCAATCTAGTATATCAAATATACAATTATACATTAAATTATTAAATCAACACTTGATTTAATAATTCGGCTATATCACATATAACCGACTAATATCAAATGCAACAACTTATAGAATCAACACTTGATCCGATAACCAGGCTATATCATATATAACCGACCGATGTCACAAATCGCGAGAATAGAATGCGGTATCATATACGCGCATTAATATCGGTCTCGCACATATCTCATATGTGCTCCTACTTCGTTTCGCATGAACCAGGAAATCTCTGTGTAGGACTCTAAAGACTCGTCAATACGCCGGCAGTATGTGATAATCATATCAAACACCCACAAGCCGCAAGCAGTCTGCTAAATGTAACGGCCATCCGGGTATTGAGCGATCAGAAGATCAACAAGCATGCCTGCTCATACTCCTATGAATCCAATCAGTAAAACTACCGTACAGTCCGGTCTCTTCATCAGATATGTCGCATATCTCGCCTGGGGTGGTAAACGTCAGACCCCAATAGCTTGATAAGTCATGCCGATGTGAGGCTCATAACGGGTCAAGAAACTACTGATAACACTTACTAGTAAATCTCATAACAGCCCTGGCCAGGGACTTCCTGTAATAGCAAATCGAGCACAGCGCAACATCAACCCCAATACCGGGAGTGACAAAATCCCCTCCTATCGCTCATTGCCTCCATGTGACTCGGGACTGTACCAAAAAACCACCGTTTTGCACATTTTCTTGAACCCGGTAAGGTGGAAATCAAAGCACAGTGGGAATCACACAAGACTCTATGACGATCTAGGGTCGACAGACTAACCTGTACCAGTGTCACCAGAGAATTGCCATCTGACGTGAGGTATAATACCATCTAGGAGTTCTTGCGAGTCTGTTCAGTGTACCCAGTCTCTACTGAGCACCCGTATATCATCTCTGATGTCAAACACCAATGGATATGGGATCATCCATCGCCTATCTACATGGGTCGAGAAGGTATACGCTAGTCTACTCTGGTATATCGATGCCCCGTCTCGATACACCCATGACTAGGGACATTAAAGGATGTACTCACGGACTACCTTTGTCCCACTAGTATGATCTGCATCATAATCCAGGTAGTCAAGTACACATCCTAAGGGCTTTACTAACATGTAACAGAGAGACAATCAGTGTACATGTTATGATAAAGAGTGACCAGATAGCATACTATCATGTCGAGCAAACCAGTCCTCCCTATATATGTCCAAGCATCCACTACAATATACATCTTATGTACAGTAATGGTCTCTAGGGCATACATATAACTAACAATCTCCCACTTGCACTAGGGCCATCATATAGCAGTGGTTGTAGTATCTCATACTCAACCATCCCATAAAAGTCTCTTTCTAGGAAAAGACCTTTGTGAGTGGATCCGCCGTGTTGTCCTCTGAGTCTACTCTCCTAACCTCGATCTTCCTGGAGATCAACCATCTCCATGATCAGGTGATACTGTCTTAGAATATGTCTGGATCATTTATGGGACGGGGGTTCCTTGGCCTAAGCCACAACTCCATTGTCACACAATGGTAGGAACGAAGTTCATCTCATGAACTAATATACACCCAGACTTCCTCTTTGGTAGCATTTTTGGTAGCGCTGTATCCAGCCTTTATCTTCTAGTTTGCCACGGTATTTAGCTTGGAACTCTTCCAATATACCGTCCCATCACTGAGGGTAAAGACAATGCCTGTGACTGACATTCAGTCGACCTTACCACCCTTGAAGCTATCTAGTGATTCTCTCCAGGATCTATTGATACCATCTCACGACACCTAGTGAGAATCCTAACATCCAATTAGATCTATCTCATAGATCCAAAACCCAGGATTTAGGAGGTATCACCTTGACCCTATATGAAGAATCATTGTGATATGAGGAGATTGACCGAGTGTAGCATAGGAAACTCCTTTCCTATCAAGAGTATGTCATCCACGTACAATACGAAGAAGACCACCTTACTCTTTACTATCTTTTTGTATATACAAGGTTCATCTACCATTTTGATGAAGTCAAATTCTTTGACTACCACATCAAAACAGATGTTCCATCTCCGCGATGCTTGCTTTAACCTGTAAAGAAACTTGCACACGTTACCGCTGCTCCTACTGTCTACGAAGCCCTCTGGCTGTGTACTTATAGACACTCTCTTCTAAGTCAATATTTAGAAAAGCAATCATGACACCCAACAGCCAGATATCGTTGTCATGGTATGTAGCAATGGCAAGTAGGATCCGGATGGACTTAAGCATAGGCACTAGAAAAGGTTTCATCATAATCCATACCTGGTCGATGACGAGAACCTTTAACAACATGTCTAGCTTCGAAAGTCTCAACTTTTCCATCTACACCAAGTAATCTTCTCAAGATATACTTGCTCCTGATGGGGGTTTAACCCTTCAGATATAGCAACCAAAGTCCATACTTTGTTGGTGTATATAGATTCCATCTCAGATCGCATAGCATCCAGCCATTCTTACAGAGTCCCCACTCTTGATGGCCTGTTTGAAACTAGTTGGGTCATCATCTCATGATGCAATCCTCGTTCCCACTGTCATAGAGAAAACCGAAGTATCTCTCAGGTGGATGAGGAACCCTACCAGATCGGCGGAGAGTCTGAGGTTCGTCGGGAGCTATTGAATCCTCCGGTTCTACCAAATCATCAGCTGTAGTTTGTATAGTTGGAACTCCTTCCAGTTCTACCTCATGACCACAAATTTGTTTCCAGAATAAATTCCTTTTCTAAAAGGTGGCATGCCGAGAAATAAAACACCTTTTTTCCTCGGTATGGTAGAAGATATACCTTGCGAATGCTTGGGATATCCAACAAACTTTCACAGAACTGACCTTGCCTCGAGCTTGTCCGGATTTTGCTTTTAGACATAGGCTAGACAACCCCAAATCTTAACTTACTTAAGACATGGGCTCTTCCCATACCATATCGCATATGGAGTGGTAGGCACCTGATTTGGTTGGAACCCTATTCAATAGGTATGCAACTTCTCAAGTGCATAACTTTCTAAAGGAAATAGGCTACTTAGTATTACTCATCATAGAGCGCACCGTATCTAATAGGATGCAATTGCTCCGCCTCGATACACCGTTGTACTGTGGTGAATACGGGGAGTAATGCTGAGAGAGAATCTCATTCTCCTTTAGAATAGTCCAGGAACTCCATGCTCAAGTATTCTCCTCCCCGATCACATCGCAGGACATAATACTTATACCTATTTGGTTCTCTTCTTCTGACTTATATTCTTTGAATTTCTCAAAAGCTTCAGACTTGTGTTTCAACAGGAACATATGTCCGAATCTTGAGAGATCACAGTGAATATAATGAAGTACAAAGAACCAGTCCTGGCATGTGTAGACAGGGGACCTACATACATCAACATGCATCAGTCCCAAGAGTTTACTAACTCTTTCTCTTGTTTCCACTAAACGGAGCTATGGTCATTTTATCTTTGTGACATGACTGGCAAGTTTCACAAAATGTAAATTCAAACTGATTTAAATATGCATCTTAATGTAACTTAGCTAGTTGGGTCGCATTGATATGACCTAGTCTACAATGCCTCAAGAAGGATTCGTTCATTTCTGAACTCTTCCTCTTGTGTGTGTTCTGTACATTGAGAACTGTAGTTTGATTTAGAACGTCTATGTTTTTAGATAACGTGCCTGAACCGATCAACTCTTGATATAGGAAATGTTCAAAATATTATCCAAAAATACAAAATTATATCCTTCTTTAGTAAATAAAGAGACTGATATAATGTTGTATATCAGGTTCGGTATCTAATAACATTAGTTCAGATTCAATGTATTTGGTAATACAGGGTGATAACTGCCAACGACTTTGGCTGCACCAATTGCACCGTTTCCAACTCTTGAAACCTATCACCCATTCCCAGTTCTCTACCTATCTGTAGCCTATGTAACAGATTACATATGTAGGATCCTGATCCGGTATCTCATACCCAGGACGTAGAGGATATTGAGAAACAGTTCTCGGTAATGAACATACCCAAAGAAGATGCATCATCATACACTTTCTTCGTTTGGGCGGCATGGTAATTCTGGTATTCCCCTATTTCCTGCTCGGTCTTATAACAATTATAAGTTGGAGTGGGACCAACGTTCCCCAGCTCAGTATAACAAGCGAGTTCGGTCAATACATTGATATTATTATCTTGATTAAGACATGACATGGTCGCTACCTGGAGAGAGAGAGAGAGAAGAAAACACTCTGCATGCGCTCTTACAAGATCAGATTGGTTATTATTTTATCTAATCAGGATGGCTCCCACTGTTTTTATCAAATCTTCCTTCAAACCCTAAAAGGATAGACTAGCCGGGATTAATTATACCCTACAAGTTCGCCAATCTTTCAGCCAGGCCAGTGCCGGTACTTTGAGGGAGGTTCCTCGTGCTTTCGCACGGACCTAATTAAAATAAACCTCGTTTTCCCACGGGTGTAACTCCGTTGACACCTTTCTAGACACCTACTTGATCGGCTAATTGTAAAGTGCAAAACTCTTCCAGGAGTAACTCTTACTCGCAGTGGGTATCGGGATCCAACTATCTCATAGAAGGTATGCAATCTCATTGCAAATTTCAACACTTGAAATTCTCGATAATATTTTTCCCCTAGCGTCCTATGACCTTGACAGAGGTCAACAAACCATAGGCTGCTAGTCAAGTTCAACCCGCCATTTCACGATTGAATTAAACCCATCCGCACGACCCTTGACAGAGGTAAAAAAGGCCACACGACTTCCTTAACGCAATCGCATCATATGCTTTGCAGATAAGCACTAATTAGCTACCGCACACTACGCCTTGACAGAGGTCAACAAACGCAACACGAATACTAACTATTATTTATCTGAAATGACGGAGGGCTACGACAGGTTTTTAAGAAAACCTTTTGCGTAATGAACTTGATATCGTTGTAGAATCAAATGATTTAAAAATGGAGTGTTTTTGAGGCTTTTTCTAGTTTCGCTAAAGAGGTCACTCCCGGTGAAGCGATCTCGGCTCTTTCCTCATCGAATGAGGTGCAGGATATTCACAATACCGCTATGCAAAACAGGAACTAGAAAAGCAATCAAAAGACGAAATCGAGGGTTGTAGCATCTGCCAGTTATTGCTAAAGAGGTCACTCCCGGTGAAGGGATCTCGGCTCTTTCCTTATCGAATAAGGTGTTGGATATTCTACAAGGAATACCGCTATATAAAGCAAGAACTAGAGCTACCTGTTATTGAAAATTTTGATTTCACAATATCTTTAGGTTTATTTTCTTTCATTAATCTCATTAATGAAGTCCTATCATTTAAGTTACCTAACCATCACAGATAAATACAACGTACGCTTATACCATCCGCATTCGCCTCGATGTTCCGTCATGCACCGTTAGGTTAGGTAACTAACGGCAGAGCGGGGCAGGGCTAGCGCGGGTGTAAAACATAAGCAACGTTTATATAATATATTACATATATTATATACAGTATCTATCTCAACCTATCAAGTGATCACATCACAGAATATCGCAGCAGAAATCAACATACGAAATATTGGATATACTAGGATTTCCAGGTTTTATACTAAGCCTGTATAAAACACGGATTCCACGGTCGTGATGAATAGCCAAACCCACATCCCTAGACCCCTACGAGAGCGGCAAGCAACCCTACCAATTCTAGAGTTAGGAGACCCAGACTCGACTTCTCGAGATGGTCTCCTACTGGACTCTAGAACCCGGTTACTTGTGCTCCCTTCCTTGGGTCTATCCTAACATAGGAAAGTAAATAATATATATCAACAGTGACATCTTCCTCAACCCGGAAGTGCCCTAATAAAAGAATATTACATACAAGTTTTTACATGAATGAAAATAAAAACTCTCATCATACATAAAAAAAAACCCCGGCTATTCAAAACACGACGATCCAATATAACATATCACAGCAACACATAACATCACATGTCATCAACGTAAGTAAATATGCGTATCTCAATTGTCGTTGACATATAGCAACGAAACCGGTGATACACCATATATTACACTTATGGTCGCAG
This sequence comes from Agapanthus africanus, assembly GCA_030015575.1. Classification (NCBI taxonomy): domain Eukaryota; kingdom Viridiplantae; phylum Streptophyta; class Magnoliopsida; order Asparagales; family Amaryllidaceae; genus Agapanthus; species Agapanthus africanus. The sequence goes on from JASDDO010000019.1 coordinate 354,359,725, forward strand.
AAAAGAAAGTGAAAAACTACAACAATTGAAATCGGCAACCACCATAGACATCATAAACCCGAAATATCTCATATTCCGAATTTCATGCCTAACTAATGAATTCCTTAGACATCACATGCCTAACAATTATAAACCCTGTATTTTAGTCTCAATATTGAAAACACTTTCCAATAACCTGTCGGGTAATTCAACAAGATTCCCGATAACCTGATCGAATGCTCGTCGGAAACTTTAGTAGACAGCCACACTCCCCGATGCCGTTGACGAAGTGCACTAAGGCGGAACTGTAACGCCTTAGGTTGTATTTAGGGGTTAATTATATGTTAATATATAGTTTTTAATAAAAGTTTACCAAATTGAGTTCCAAATATTTTATCTTATTTAATGAGTATTTTATTAGAATTTTTCTAAGCATACACACACTTGTGCATGTAAACTAGGGTTTAGATTTGGGGTTAGAACCATGATTAGCAACCATGGTGGACTAACCATTCCCTTAGTCTAGTTTAAAAATTTTGTATTAAGTGTTTTGGGTTTTTGTTTAAGTATGTGTTCTTTTTTATTTTAAAATCAATTGTTTTGTTGACTTGAGAGAGAGAGAAGCATGGGGCTACATGGCATGAGCCATGCCTTATTTAATGAGGAAAGAGAGAGAGAAGGGAAGGGTTTTTGCCTTGGCTCTCATTTCTCCTTCTCATTATCATTTCTCTCATTCTCTCACACTCACACACACACACAAGAAGCAGCAGCAGCAACAGCAAGGGCAGTAGCAACAACAACATCAGTAACAACAGCAGCAGCAAGCAGTAGCAGCAGCAACATCAGCAGCAGCCCCCAACAGCTGCAGCAGCACTTCCCATCTTCTCCTCCTCCTTTCTCCTTGCACCTAGGCTCTAGTAAGGTATAATCTCTGAGCCTATTTCCTAGTTTGATAAGCTTGTGTGTTAAATAGCTTCGATTAGTGTTAAAAGTGAGATTTTGTGCTTGTAATGGTGAGTTGTGTAGATTTTTGTTCAAGTGATGTTAGTGTTGGTTAACCTAGCCTAATTAGGTGTTATTAAGACCATGTAAACCTAGTTAAACCCCACATTACACCAAAATACCATAGGGTTTCAAATTGTGCAGAATTTAGTGTTTTTAAGTAAAATTTTGGCTCTCTGTGATCTGCTATAGGCCCGAGCACTTCAAGACAAAATTGAGGAAATTGGAGAACATTAGATAGAACTTGACCACACACACCAAGCACGAATCACCCATTCAATTGTGGCCGCCGGTTTATTAGTTCTGGCCGCAAATTGCGGCCAGATAGGGGTCTGGGGTGTTGGGGTTTTTCCTAGGGTAGTCTGCTGTGTTTTCCAGTGTTGTGCTATGTATAATTTTGTGAGTTTCTCACCTGGGTAGTATCTGGGACAATATATCGTTTTTCAAGTACGTTTAGTTCGCGCGATACGCGCGATACGTGAGTAGGTTCTGTGATCCAATGTGTCGCGACGTGTCGGGTTAGTTTTAGACGCGTATACACACGTTTTAGCGTATCGTACACACGCGTGTTTGGTTCGCGACGCGAGTTTCTTGTTTGGGTTCGATATTGCGTTTTGCGAGATATTTTCTTATGTGGATTTTCCTTGTGTGAATTCTAGGTTCACAGGCGGGTACGTCGGACGAAACAAAGAAAGGGAAGCAGGTGGTCGGCTACGAGTAGCGCACGACCAGGTGAGTAGATTTAACATCTACGGGGAAATCGCCCGTATGGCGTTAAGCGTCAGGGCGTGTTAGGATATTTAGTCGTAGATGTTCATATGGACTTGTAGCATACCTTCTTATTGCATATACTAATGATAGCATAGAACACTGCACTGTCACTAACGGTTCAAGCTGCACGAGCACTATTTGTATGTTACACTCACACCGTTAGTGATTGCCATGACACTCGCACTATAGGATTGCTACGCATTATACATATCGTTTGATTTCTGCATCATTGATGATTATCATGACTTGACACACATATATTGATATTTTCATACCTGCGCACATGCACACTTTATATTCATACCAGTGCACACATATATTGATATCTTCATACCTGCGCACATGCACACTGTATATTCATACCAGTGCACACATATATTGATATCTTCATAGCTGCGCACATGCATGCTGTATATTCATACCAGTGCACACATATATTGATATTTTCATACCTGCGCACATGCACGCTGTATATTCATACCAGTACACACATATATTGATATTTTCATACCTGCGCACATGCACACTTTATATTCATACCAGTGCACACATATATTGATATCTTCATACCTGCGCACATACACACTGTATATTCATACCAGTGCACACATATATTGATATTTTCATACCTGCGCATATGCACACTTTATACTCATACCAGTACACATATATTGATATCTTCATACTTGCATGGATTTACGCATTGTGTTTTGGATTCATATGATTTCTGGATTTGGGAACCGAGGTAACTCTTTTAGGAAAATACGCATTATTTAAAAACCCGGTTTCCCTTGATATGATATTTCAGTGCGTCCACTATGCGTTTTCTCGGTTCTGAGACGTGTGATATGTGAACCCGAATCGAGGAGTTGGATGAGGCCGATTGCGGGTACATGGTGGGCCCGGTATGGTACCCCAGGGCGAGAACGGATTCGCTGTGTAGTAGACGGTGAGCCTGGCAGAGGGACTACTACCTACCGGTGATTGGTTGGACCTGGCGGTTATCCGGAGGATACTGACCAGAATCGATAGATGGATGCGGGATGACCCGTACTGCCGGGGCCGAGGGCCGATACCGCAGACGGAGCCCGTGGGCTGACCCGGACTGACGGATGCCCGATATATGAGGATTTGCGTGTCGATACTAGACACGAGTATTTCTTGATATTTTGAGTGCCGATGATGGGCACTCACGAATTTATGAGATTTACAGGATTTGAGAACCGAAGAGGATGACGGCGCTTGAGTAGTATTGGGATTTGGGTGCATTGATGGGTACCGATTATACTTTCTACGATGACATTCCATGTAGATGTTATATTTCCCACGCTCAGCATTTAGTATTTGATATCTCATCCTGTATCCATTGTACCTGATATAGTACACATGCTTGCACGATCATTGCATACCCTGCTCATTCTATATAGGGTAGTTAGAATGCATTGCCATACCTGATTATTATATATCTTGCTCATCACATGGAGATGTTATTAGATCGCACTTGTTGCATGATTTTGAGCATCCAGTTCATCATATAGGTGTTATCTGTTGGCATAGGTTAGAATATCGCAGCACGTGCATACTCGCGATTACCTTTATATGTTATCTACTATTCACGAGTTGGCAACTCACCCCCGTTATGCCACAGTGTTTACAGGTTGCCCTTCGGAGTAGTCGTGACAGGCTGCTTTCTTGCATCTTTTGACACAGATACCCCTACAGTTGGCATACTAGCTCTTTTGCGGATAGGTGGGTTTTGTGTGGTATCTGTTTATCTTTCAGTTATGTACATTGTTGTATCTAGTACTCTACATCTACCATTTATGTATTGACTTAGAGACCAGTTGTGAGGACGATGTATATTATGTTGTACTCTGGTGTCGAGCTCGTTGTGAGCCGACTTTACTTATGCAGTTTTATCTGTCTGTGATGTTTTCCATTTATTGCTCTTTTCTTCGCTACGGCGTCGTATATTGTTATTGTGGTGATTGTCTACTTACGGTTTTCTTATCAGTTTAACAAATGTTCCTATTAAATGTTTAAACACTCTATACTTTTACTGGTTTTGATTTCTGGGTTTCGGCTTACTTAGTCGCGTTACGCCTGTAGACGTTACGTGGTTAAGTGCCGGTCACGGGCCAAACTTTGGGTCGTGACAAAATTGGTATCAGAGCGTAGGTTTTACCTTCGGAGTGTAGGATGACCCTGGTATGATGGAGTAGGTAGCTGCGGCAGAGTGGCGTAGCGTGCGTATGTTCCACGGCATACTCACGACACGGTACTCCGCCTAAGCGACCTTAGGACTTATTGATTGAAATTCCTTCATGATTGTATACATCCTTGTGATTCGATTTTCATATCCTCGTCGAATCTTAATCTCTTTCAGCCATTATGCCACCAAGGAATACGAGGGCGCAGAGAGCGGCCGCGGGAGCTAAGATTCGAGTTGATTCGTCGGAGACGAGGACTGATCCGCGTAGTACCCCCGTTGTACCAGAGCAGATTGTTCCTCCTACGACAGATCAGATCGCTAGACTAGTGGCAGAGATGCAGGATTTGCGCCAGACGATGAGCTCACTGGTAGAGGCCGTTCGAGCGCAGCGACAGGAGGTTGTCACCCCTGTTACCCAGTTGTTCCTTGCGATCATCATGCAGTATTCCGTCACCTACATAGCACCAGTAGATGCAGCCCCAGTGTACGAGACACGTCTTCCAGAGACTTTGAGATTTCCGGAACAGTTGAGGAATCGTACTGGTGTACCAGCCCAGAGCAGAGGCTTAGGACGAGGACAGTCGTCTAGTTCTCATCCCCAAGAAGGACAGCAGTCAGCGCGTAGATGTTTACGATGCGGAAGACTTCAACACTTCATCAGGCAGTGTTCCTTCACACCACGTCAGGGTCGTATTCTGAGACGTCGTGGACACGGAGGGTTCGCACAGAGGGGTCAGGCTAGTAGAGGAGGAGTTCGGTCAGTCGCAGATGAAGGGCAAGCCTAAGTTTTTGCTTCGACTCATCAGGATGTTCAGGCGTCCAATGCTGTGGTTTCAGCTACTCTTTCAGTATGTCCTTTTGTTGCACATGTATTGTTTAATCCGGGTTCATGCACTCGTACGTTTCCACACTTCGTGCCGAGTTTAGGACGAAAGTCGTGCTAGGTAGATCAGCCGTTTGTTGTGTTAACTTCTGTCAGCGATTCTTTTGTTGCGCGACACGTGATTCGGTTGTGTGCCAATCGGATAGGAGATAGAGATTCGTCCGTCGTTTTGATCCCTCTTGAGATGTTGGATTTGGCATTCTCCTGGGCATGGACTGGTTAGCTACGTGCTAGGCGTTGTGGACTACCGTGAGGAAACAGTTAGGTTTTGTTTTCCCCGGCGAGTCAGTTCTTGTTGTGCTGGTGGATGGTTATGCCGCCTCTCCCAGCTTGAATTCAACCTTTTCGCTAGTCGACTTTTGAGGAGATGTCGTGGATTCTTGGCGTTCATTCGTGACACCGTAGCCACAGTTGGTTTGTTGGGCCGGTTTTCTTTCGTGCGAGAGTTTTCCGACGTTGTTCCAGACGAGCCGGCGAAGCTCAAGGAGCTTAAGGATCTGCTGCAGAGTTGTTTATTGGGGGAGTTTCGTGCGTCTGAGTGTTTCGCATTAGGAAGCTCCTATTTCTGTTTGTCAAGGAGAAAGACGACAGATTGAGGTTGTGTATTGATGGATCGTCAACTGAACCGGCTTACGGTGCGGATAGGTATCATTTACCTCGCATTGACGATTTCTTCGATCAGCGTCAGAGTGCGAGACTTCTTCTGAGTTTGTTTGGGGTCTGGTCATCATTGTTGCGGGTTCGGAGTTATGACATTCCGAAGACTGCCTTGTGCGTGCTACGAGCTTGTGTGTTTTGGTGCGTCATTGGATTCACCAATGCCCTAGCAGCATTCGTAGATGCGATGAACCGGATTTCTTCAGGCCGTTCCTCGACCTGTTATTGTTGTGTTATTTACGACATACTGGTCTATTTAATGTGTCTTGAGGGATAAGAGTGGCACTTGAGGATCTGTTTTGCAGATATTGGGAGAGCCCCCGCGGGTTGCTAGATTCTCGGAGTGTTCCTTCAGGCTGT